>CM060418.1:84422298-86922298 GCA_030545235.1 Helianthus tuberosus | reverse complement strand
AGGTTCACTATCGGAACCCGGAATACGAACAATCTTCTCGTTGCAAAGAATCTCTGCTCGGTGCTGGGATAACCAATCCATCCCAATGACAACGTCGAAACTACCCAAGACGATAGGAATAAGGTCAATAGAGAAGGTCTGGTCAGCGAGGATAAGTTTACAATCCTTGACTACGTGTGTGGCCTCTAAACTCTTACCGTTTGCGAGCTCTACAGTGTGTTTGTTGTTCAAAGGTGTTGGGATACGCTCAAGCATTCGACTAACTTCTAGTGACATGTAGCTAGTATCGGCACCCGAATCAAATAATACTGAAACATAAAAGTCATCGAGAAGGAACTTACCCGCCACAACATTGGGGTCATTCCTTGCTTCACCTTGGCCGATCACGAACGCCCGCCCCCTGGCTCCATTGTTGTTGTTGTTCCCATTGTTACCATTCCCCTGATTGTTGTTATTGTTGTTGTTGTTCTGGTTCCAGTTCAGTTGGGGACAATCTCTCTTGAAGTGGCCCTCAACTCCACATTGAAAGCACCCTTTGTTATCACCTTGCTGCTGCTGCTGGCGCTGGTTCTGTTAAGCTTGCTGACGGTTCTGATTAGTGGGGTATAAGCTCCTGCAATCCTTTGCAGCGTGACCTGGCTTGTTGCACCGATGACAGTTGCCCCTGGTGCATGGCCCGCTGTGGTGCAGGCTGCAGCGATTGCATTTGGGGTGATTCCCTTTGTACCCACCGTGACTTTGACCACCAGATGATTGCTGACTAGGGCTCTTGTAGTCATCAGTCTTTCTCTGCTGAGATTGGGACTGAACAGAGGTCGAACCCTTACTTGAAGTTCCATCCCATTTCCGTTTGTTGTCACTAGAGGTACCAGAAGTAGTTGCAGCACCTATGCGTTTTGGTAACTTGTTCTGCTCCACCGCTTGGTCAGTAAGACGGTGAGCCAACTGAACAACTTGCTGGATGGTGGCGAGGTTCGCTGAAGTCACATGACTTTGGATCTCTGGCACCAAGCCCTTGAGAAAGAGTTCAATGCGCTTAAATGGAGGGTCCACCATAGTGGGACACAGTAAGGCAAGCTCATTCGATCTCTTAGTGTACGCCTCAATTTCTGACCCCGTCATCTTGAGGTTGAAGAACTCAACTTCCAGCTTATGAACGTCATCCCGACTGCAGTATTCTTCCTTGATCATCTCCTTAAAAGTTTCCCATGGGGTGGCGTTGGCAGCAACCAATCCCAGCATTTGGACCTGAGCATTCCACCATGTGAGGGCCAAACCCTCGAGAGTACCGGTAGCATACTTCACCCTGCGCGCCTCAGGGCATTCACACATTTCGAACACAGATTCTAGTTTCTCAAACCAGTGGAGGAGGCCTACAGCTCCTTCAGTGCCGCTAAAAGTAGTTGGTCGGCAGTCCATGAAAGTCTTAAAGGTGCATACGGGTGGCTGAACATGTTGACCTATTGTGGGTGAAGGAAAAGACAGAGTTTAACACAAAGTTTGGTTCACGAGAGTAGGATTCTAAAGATCCTAGAATGAGTTCGGATTGCAGGATATACCTCCTGCGTGTGCAGCTGCAAGTGCTGCGGCAACTCGTTCATTGATCAGAGCCGTCAACTGGGCTTGTGTCAGGTTAACGCGTCCAGACATGATCTTCATATTAAGAAGAACGTGAGTGAGAGGGGTTCGCGAAAATGCGATGACAGAAGTGAGTAAGTACACACGTGTTCAAGCAACAGTAGTTATACTAACCAAGCATACCATGAGCAATGTACTATGTGACTAACAAGTAGGCAATACATACACAGATCATATCACCTAGAATGTCAAGCCTTGCATGTGGAGTGAAGCGTCGTTGTGGATTGTAGAGCACTGTACAGGTTATAGTCTGATTTTAATAAAACCTTTTCCTTTATTAAAACCAAGTTCTCTATAACCAATGGCTCTGATACCAATCTGTCACACCCCCAAAATCCACCTGCGGAGTACTACCGCTTGGAGGAGTGACTGACCAGGATCCAGCCACCAATCATATTGAACAAGCATATAAGTGGTTATAAAAATCCAACCAATACAATTGGTGTTCAAACAAAACATAGATTAAGTTGCAAGCGGAAGCATAAGTCTTAAAACCAAAACATAAGTTTAATTGTTTCAAAGTTTAACATGGCACACAGCCGTCCATGTCCCACAACGACTCTCTTCCATGCAAGCTCCAGCTAAGTACCTATAATCCTGCAAAGCATGTAGTAACGAGTCAACAACAAGTTGAGTGAGTTCACGGTGGGGTGTTCGTTTTAAGTTGTTTCAAACACAGTTTCCATTATCTGGCATCCAGCCGTGGGGGTTACCCCATAATTAAAAAAAACGTGACTTGTTTATTCCCGGTTACTCTGGCAATCCAGCCGTGGGGGCTACCCCGTGTTAGTTATCTGGCATTTCGGCCGTGGGGGCTACCCCATGTATATACTAGACTCGTTACCATATCGACTGCTGACTGTAGTCATGTTTATGTGCCCTGAAACTGTCAATGTCTATCATCATTGACGTGCCCCAGATCCATTAGTTCACGCCCGTCCTCTGCGGCACGGTGTGAGGTTTGTCAGACCTAAATAGCGCTATCTAACTAATGACCCGCTCGCCATTGGCCTGGCGATTAAGTCGATATAAAAAGGAGGGACTTCGTGATAGAGTTTTGGTCTAGTACGAGTTATCTGTCCGTGAGGACGAGGAATTACATTCCTGAACCATTGCTGTCCTACCCAAGGAGGACGAGGAACCCATGTTCCTTAACCCCAATTCCCGACCCCTGGGAATCCCGTGCTTTGTAGAGGGTGTGAACTCACCTTGGTTTGCTCGGCAGATACACAGAAAAGTCAAGTCTAGATGCTAGTCGTCAATCACGTCCTAACATAGTTGTACCATACAAGTCAGGTTCGTATTTAGGTAGTGCACGTATGTTTCTACACGTATGCTAGCACATTGTATGCAAGTATCATTCATGGCAGCCCAACAACATTCACATTCAACAGTGACACATAAGGCCCATACGTTCGGCCCAATTACTTAGGCCCGTAATAGTGTGCAAGTTCAAATCAGCGTGTACATGCATGTAGTCTCGAGTCGAGACTGTGCGGTCTCTTATCGAGACTGTGCGGTCTCGAGTTGTAGTCCACAAGATTCCGAGTCGCAACTAAGGTGGTCTCGGGTCATGCATGTAGTGGTCTCGAGTCGCAACTGGACTCGCAAACATGGTCTCGAGTCAAGATGTTTGGGTGTTGATCAAGTGGGGTCTCGAGTCGAGACTATAGGTTCTCGACTCGCAACTTGTGTCGAAACCGGGGATCTCGAGTTGACATATGGTGGTCTCGAGTCGAGACCGAAGGTCTCGACAGACACATCTGCTGATCGCTGGTACATGTACTAAACCAATAGAATTTCATGTTCATGAGATAATGTACTATCCAATAACATTGCACTAACATGTCTCCTTGTCTAACCTTAACCGAAAATGGATCAAACACCTTAATTTTAAATATCACAACACATTCATGTCATATTCAACAAGTTCTTCATTCATTCATCATGTTCATCAAATATTCATAACACAACAACCTTTATCAAAAATCTATTATGACGTGAACTCAAGTTAGTAACATCATCGGCTCATACATTTATCATGTTCGATCAATACAATAGTATACTTATATAGGATTTATCATCAACATGTGTTAATCCGGTTTCATTGAACACAAACCTCCTAAACATAACCAAACCATTCGGATTTGAGCCTATATAGAACCGATTACACTCATTCATAGTCAAGCATGCATTATTCATCCTAACAAAATCAATACATTATCATATAATCCTCATTGACCGGATATAAACACATAACATGAAACACTTATGAACCGATTACTCAAGAAGGGTGTATTCATCATGCAAAAAGCTCAACAAGTAGACATATTATCACATAATCTTCATCATACATCATTATCAAACCGAAACACAACATCTAACATGAATCACTAACCGGTTGGAAAGATAGTGGTGAAGAATGAAGCTTCCGAAAGGGGTGTGTGCGAGTTGATCCGAGGGTCCTTGTGGTCTCCGGTTTGATCCAAGAAGAAGGAGAAGAAATGTGATGTTTGGTGTCTAGGGTTTTAGTGAGAGAATGTGAGAGTGTGTGTGTGTGTGTGGAGGAGTATGTGTGTTGTTTGCCCAAAAATGACAAGTGTAGCTATCACTAAGGATTATATACTTGCTCCACAATGTTGCACCCTAATGGGTTTTCGGATGGATCAAATGGCCCGACCGGCCCAAATAGTTGCACTACTCGAGACCGAGTGGTCTCGAGTTGGGTTCTTGTATTTCGGGTAACATACATATACGCACACAATTAAACACAACACATAATCACATGAAAGGTTCACTTATCATTAAACACACAAGTTGACTAGTCACACGTTTAAGCATGTTACATCGAGGTATAAGAAAGATTCTAAATTTCGAGTTGTCACAACAGTTGGTTCCATGCTTCCACCACCTCCTCAGAGAATGCAAGCCTCTTCGTAAGGAGCTGAAAGCCATGTGGCTCGGGATGTGATCCCTACCCGAAGCACTCAGGGATCTGCTCCTGCTTTGGCTTCTAATGATGAAATTCTAACCTTATTTGGTAGTGTACAGGAACAAATGAGGCAGCAACAGGAAACAAATCAAATGCTGATGAGAGAAATACCACTCTTGAAATCTAGTTCAAGCAGGCCCATTGAGGATATTGTCACTCCTTTACAACCCAGAACTTTGAACTTCAGTTCGGCCGTATATACTGAGGATAACAGGGAAATATTGTACCTAGCCATTCTCAGAATCATACTCCTGAAATACCCTCCTCAGTCAGGATGTCAACTGTGAGGAGCTCAGGATATGCTTCAGGATATGGACAGAATTCTCAGACTGGTAACGTGTCAAATAATAATAATACTCTTGCTACTAACAATATTGGATCTTTGCAGGATGCAGGTATGACGACAACATTTACTAGGGAGCTTCAGAAATTGAAGGACATGATATCCAGTGTACCTGGAGTGGTCCAGCCAATTCCCGAGGTGTCCCAAGACAGCCATAGGATATCTCGCTTTGCATATCCTATCTGTGATGCTGAAATCCCAAAAAGATTTCAAACCCCCAACATGAAACTCTATGATGGAACTACGGATCCTGAAGATCATATTGCCCGGTATAGGGAAAGAATGGAGATCAACCCTATCCCTCTAGATCTTAAGGAAGCATGCCTATGCAAGGGTTTTGGTTCTACCTTAACAGGATCATCCTTAAAATGGGTCTTAAATGTCCCTCCTCATTCGATTACATCATTTGCTCACTTAGTAAATTTATTTAATAGTCAATTTTCTTGCAGTCGAAGTTTTGAAAAACTAATAAGTGATCTCTACAGGATAACTCTAGGACCTCTAGAATCCTTAAGAGATTATGTGAACAAGTTTAGCCGAGAATCCCTAGATATTCCACATCTTGATGTTGCAACAGCTGTGCAAGCTTTCAAGATGGGGGTGCAAAAAGATTCTCAATTTTACCAAGATCTTGTAATGAACCCATGCAGGAACTTGGATGAAGTTCGAAACAGGGCACTAAGATATATTCGACTGGAGGATGACAAGAAGATGCAAGAGAGGATGAACTCGTCCACCACTTATGAGTCAACCAATAGGAAGTCAGAATCCTCATTTAAACCATGTCGCTCTAAGCCGTATGGCAGAAATGACAACAAGAAAGTGAATGCTGTTGAAGACGAGGATCCTGAAGAATATCCTGAATTATCTGAATATTTCTTTTCTGTTAACATACCTGAATTAATGTATGCTATGCAGGGTTTAGGAGACAAAGCTAGGTAGCCTCGAAAGAATCAACAAAAAGCTGATTGGAAGGATAAGTCCAAATGGTGTGCCTTCCATGAAGATTTCGGACATGTAACTGAGGATTGCATTGCTCTAAGAAAAGAAATAAGTTATCTTCTAAGCAAGGGATATCTGAAGGATCTCCTAGGAAGAAAGAAGAATAAGGGTCAGGATACTGAGAAGGATCCTGAACGAGCAGCATCACCTCCTGCGGATGCCAAGATAATCAACTTTATTTCAGGAGGATCCGACATTTGTGGGACTTCGTATTATGCGGCCAAGAGACATGCAAAGGAAGCTAAGGCCGAAAGGGGAGATAAACCAGCCAGGATGACTACCCTTACAACTGATAAAGTGATCACATTTGACAGTGATGACAGGGATACTGTCCAGGATCCTCACCATGATGCTCTGGTAATAACATTATATGTGGCTAACCATTTTGTACGCAGGATATTGGTGGATAATGGCAGCTCCGTCAACATAATCCAACTAGAAACTTTGAAAAGAATGAATGTATCTCCAATGGATATCACTTCAAAATCCACCGTGCTTGTTGGATTCAGTGGAGAGGCCAGAAACACAGTGGGAGAGATAAAGTTACCAGTATATGTTGAAGGGGTCAATTCAATACAATGTTTCTATGTGATGAACTCCCTATCCTGCTATAACATCATACTAGGCAGGCCATGGATCCATGATATGAAGGCTGTGCCATCGACTTATCATCAATGCATCAAGATCCCTACCCCTTGGGGGGTTGTCAAGGTTGATAGTGATCAGCAGGAGGCGAAGGAATGTTACTCATCCTCAATGAAATCCTCAACCAAGCCTAATGCAGCATAGCAATTAAAGAGGCGGGCCCAGGATATCGTGGAGGCTTCAGAGCAGGACGTAAAGAAAATTATCCTGGATCAGGATAATCCGGATATCTCGGTGCTCGTAGGAACCAATATCCCTCAGGATATTGAAGAACATTTAACTAACTTTTTGAAATGCAGGATGTCGACATTTACGTGGAAGCATGAGGATATGACAGGCATTTCCAAAGATGTTATAACACATAAGCTCGGTATCGACAAATCATTCAAACCCATTCAACAAAAGAGAAGGAAGTTTGCTCCGGAGCGAAATGTGATCATTCAGGAAGAAGTAGAGAGGCTATTGAAATCTAAAATGATTAGAGAAGTCAAGTTTCCAAGATGGCTAGCAAATGTAGTCGTGGTACAGAAGAAAAATGGGAAATGGAGAGTTTGTGTAGATTACACAGACTTGAATAAGGCTTGTCCCAAAGACCCATTTCCTCTTCCTCATATTTATGCAATGGTGGATGCTACTGCCGGCCATGAGATGCTAACCTTCATGGATGCATCCTCAGGATTTCAGCAGATTCAAATGGAACCTTCGGACCAGGAGGATACTGCCTTCATGACACCAATAGGTATTTATTGTTATACTGCTATGCCTTTTGGTTTGAAAAATGCAGGTGCAACATACCAGAGATTGGTAAACATGATGTTTAAAGACAAGCTGGGGGATACCATGGCGGTATACATCAATGATATGGTGGCAAAATCTAAAAAGGATGAGGATCATCTCCAGGATATAAAGGGAGCATTTGATATCCTGGACCGGTATAACATGAAACTAAATCCTGCTAAGTGCCATTTCGGAGTGGGGGCAGGAAAGTTTCTAGGATATATGGTGACTAAAAGAGGAATAGAGGCAAGCCCGGAGCAGATTAAAGCCATCTTAGATATCAAATCACCTTCAAATATGAAGGATGTACAATGGTTAACAGGGCGAGTAGCAGCATTGAATAGATTTATTTCAAGATCTTCGGATAAATGCAAAGAATTTTATGATATCCTAAAGAAAAATAAGAAATTCGAGTGGGGAGAAAAGCATGAAGTAGCCCTGCAGGATTTGAAGCAGTATCTTTCAACCGCACCTCTATTGATGAAGCCTGAGAATGGTGAACCACTGTCCCTATACCTCGCAGTATCAGGAAATGCTGGAAGTGTCGTGCTTATAAAGGATCATGAAGGTCAGTAATATCCTGTCTATTATGTTAGTAAAAGTTTATTAGATGCTGAAACTAGATATTCTCATTTAGAAAAGTTAATATTGGCCCTAGTTATGGCATCAACAAAGCTTAGACACTACTTTGAGACACATAGGATACATGTTAAAACCAATTATCCTGTTAAAAATGTGCTTAGGAAACCTGAGATGTCAGGCAGGATGGCTAAGTGGTCAGTGAAATTAAGTGCTTATGACTTAGTGTATGAACCTAGAAATGCCATAAAATCACAGGCTCTAGCTGACTTTGTGGCTGATTTCAGTAGTGACATTCAAGATGAAGTAGACCTAGAAGTCCAACAGTTAGGAGAATCCTCAGGATCCTGGACATTGTATACTGATGGAGCATCTAATCTTAGAGGAATAGGATTGGGAATACTACTAAAATCGCCACAGGGGGACATATTACCCCAGGCTATTAGGTGTGAATTTCCTGCTACTAATAATGAAGCAGAATATGAGGCTTTAATTGCAGGATTAGAGTTGGCTAAGAATATGAATATCAAGAATTTGCAAGTATATGTTGATTCCTTGCTAATCACTAATCATTTTAATGGATCCTATGCAGTTAAAGGTGAGAAGTTAATCGAGTACCTCGATCTTCTCAAAAAATTAGCAGGATATTTCGATGTTTTTACACTTGAACAGGTACCAAGAGAAGATAATGCTGAAGCGGATGCCTTGGCAAACTTAGGATCATCAGTCAGGATACCAGAGGGACCCAAATACCGATACTTCATATCCTGTATCCTGCTGTGGATCCCTTCAAAGTTCAGAATAAGGAGGTAACAAGCATCCAGGATCCTGGTCATGATCCTGATAAGGATGATGAATCCTGGATGACTCCGGTCATAAGAAATCTCAAGGAAGGATACATCCCTAAAGACGAAAATCCTAAGGCATTCAGGATGAAGGTATCACGATTCACCATTATAAATAATGTTTTGTATAAGAAATCTCTCGCAGGTCCATACCTGAAATGCTTGAAGGATCCTGAAACTAAGGAAGTGCTCCAAGATATACATGAAGGGGATTGTGGCAACCACACTGGGGGCAGGTCATTATTCTCAAAAGTATTAAGAACAGGATACTATTGGCCGACAATGAAAAAAGATGCTACAGAATATGCTCAAAGATGTGATGCATGTCAAAGGCACAGTAACATACTACATCAACCAGCTGAACCACTATATCCTATAGCTTCCCCTTGGCCATTTATGAAATGGGGGATGGACATAGTAGGGAAATTACCAAAAGCTCTGGGAGGAAAAGTCTTTATGCTGGCAATGACGGATTATTTCTCTAAGTGGGTTGAGGCTGAAGCATTTGTTCAAGTTAGAGACCAAGAAGTAGTATCCTTCATAAAGAGGAATATCCTGACCAAGTTTGGAGTACCAGCTGAAATTATTTGTGACAATGGATCCCAGTTTATAAGCAAGAGGACTACTGACTTTTGCAAGAGTTGGGGAATCAAAATTATCACGTCTACTCCGGTACATCCTCAAGAAAAGGGACAAGCTGAATCCTCAAACAAGATAATTGTTAATAACTTGAAGAAAAGACTAGGAGCTAAAAAAGGAAGATGGGCAGAAGAACTACCCTTTGTCTTGTGGGCTGATAGAACAACGGTAAAGAATGCAACTGGACAAACCCCATTTTCATTGGTATTTGGAGCAGAAGCAGTAATCCCAACAGAAATGATGATACCTACGGCAAGATCTATACTCCGGGATCCTGAGAAGAATCCTGAGGCTTTGTGTCAAGACTTGGACACTGTAGACGAAACGAGAGATGCAGCAAGGCTAAGGATGGCAGCATATCAACAAAGGATATCCAGGGCATATAACAAGAATATAAGGACTAGAAGATTTCAAGTTGCTGATTGGGTGTTAAGAAAGGCTTTTCAAAATACCACTAATCATGCCGATGGAAAGTTGGCTCCAAAGTGGGAAGGACCATATGAGGTTGAGTCAGAATCAGGAAAAGGAGCATACCGACTCAGGAGTATGGAAGGGGATATGCTACCAAGATCATGGAATGCTATACACCTAAAGCTATATTTCAAGTAAGAATAGAATTTAATTTCTATCCCAGAATGGTATATATTCTACCTCTTTTAAATATGTTTGAATTTGTTTGTTATCTTGAACCCAATACTGACTTAAGCATCGGAGGGGTGTTAGCTTACTTTAAGATTGTTTTTCAGAATATGCTTCAGGATATAGCTCCAGGATATACGCTCAGGATATCTCGAAGGATTAGAGGACTGGCCCCCTCTCTCACGTATAAGGGATTCTAATCCCTTCAAAGGTTCAAAGGTATTCACCTTTCTTACGAATTAGGTTTAAACACCCCACCTGGAGTGCAAGTTATCTAGGGATAGTTCAAGGTAGTGGGACCAGTTCATGTAAAAGTGGCTGACAATTTCGTTACTATTGGCTATATCCTGGATCCTATAGGTATATGAGGATTGATCACCCTCTCTCACGAAAGGGTATTTTCATACTCTCTAAGGTTTAAAGGTTTTCACCTTTCTAAGTCTTGGAGTTTGTACACTCTCGCCTATAGCGCAGGATATTAAGGGTTTATCCCCAGGATATTAAGGGTTTATCCCCAGGATATTAAGGGTTTATCCCTAGGATATTAAGCTTTCAAACATGTTGAACACAGGGGACATGTATCATACAATTTAAAGGATGGATTCGAACTTATAAGTGTGCACTGGGGACATTTCTATAATTGAAGATTGGAATTGACTCTTTAAGAATCTCTGGTATGATCTCTCCTTTTTGTTTGGGTAACTTGACTTTTACAGATTATGTGTCAATATCCTGAGCAGGATATTTCTCAGGATACTCTTACAATATGTTCCCAAGAATGTTCGAACAAAACTGTTTTCATAAATAAAACTTATGCAGTAAAGGTGTAACAACAGAAATAAAGCCAAAAGAAGGTTATATTATTAACATACCAAAAGTTGTGCTCTTGGCTTCACCTCAAACCAAGGTCCATCCACCAAGAGCACGGTTAGTTCCTTACCGTATTTACTTAACAATTAAAGGTTTTGTCTCAAACTGAGACCCATCCACCTCCAACTGTTATATTGTTCAAAAGCAAAGCATACTAACGGTGATGACCAAGGGCTTCGTCCTGAAACTCAGGATCCCTCCACCTTTGGCCATCATATTGTTCAAATGCAGGAAAAGTAAAGCGCAGAAAAAGTAAATTGTCTTAGGGTTACAAACCAACGATCAAATTTAAAAAAGTGGGCTCCGACCTTGGCACATACATCCATCATCGCCCACCTGAATGCCCTCATACAGCGGCATCTTCTCCAGCCTTCTCCGTCTTCTCAGCCTCGGCATCTTGAGCAGTATCCTCGCCAGCATCCATCCCAGCATCCTTCTTATCCCCAGCCTTGTCCACCACCTCTGCTGATTTATAGGATTCGCCAGTTTCAGTAGGAAGGGGCACAACCTTGCCTCCAAGCTCCTTCAGCTTCGCCACCCAGGATTCAACCGGCCAGGATGGGCATTCAAGGCCTGTCTCCTTGGCCTCATAAGCCATTTTAATACGAGCTTGTAGCAGAGAAACGATGGCAGAGGCTTTGATCCCATCCCGGAAAGAGACCATGGCCTGTTCATGCTCCATTTGGATGGTAGCCAGCCTGATCTCAGCATCCTGGGTGACCTTCTTCAGCTTATCCTCGTAATGTCGAGTCTTTACCTCGGTGATGGCCCCTTGGTCGGCAACAGTGGTCTCGAGCTGTTTGATACTGGCCTCTTGAAATGCGTTCGTGCTGCAAGCATCGGTGTAAAGATGGAGCAGATGCTGGAGGCCCTGTACGTCAAAATTCAGGTATAAGTTAAAATATATTAACCAGGATATCCTGTCAGTATATCCTATCAGGATATATGTGCAGGATATAGTCGCAGGATATTACCTTGTTAAAGAAGGATGTCATCGGCTCTAAGGAGTCAGAAAAGCTGAGTTCTTCATTGGAGAACCCTTCTGGGCCTGGGTCACTGACTTCGGAACCTTTCCTCTTTTTTGCGGTGGAAGCACGAGTCCTTGGGTTGGCCTTAGGGGCAGGGAGCGGTATGGAGCTAGTAGCAGCAGGAACCTCTTTCTTGACGATGACTGGAGTGGGGTAACTATCAAGTTCGTCAAGATCAAGTAGGATTGGAACTTTGCTGGAGTCTGCATACAGGGAGTAAATTTTTTTCCTAAATATATCAAATAAAAACATGTATGCAGGATATCGTGCAGGATCCTTACCAGACATGTTTGCACTGGAAAGAGGGCTTGGAGATGGTGGAGACGGGTTAAAACTTCTTTCAGCCTCTGGGAGGAGTCTGATAGTGTCAATTCTCTTCTGTGAATCAGCTAGGGGAGGTGCAAGCTTCCTAAAATCAGCTGTACAAGACAATAAAAGAAAAATGGTTAGCTCAAAGATATAAAATAGGATACAAGACAGGATCATCCTAGAACCCTAAATCCTACCCTTTCTCAACCACTTCACCGGATATTCCGTTCCACCAGGGATGGAGTCTCTTTTTACAAAGAAGAACTTGGATTGCCATTTCTCCTCGTTCCTGGTGGCACGAAGTATCAGTGGATCGCCGGAGGTAGAATAGAATAAAAATCTACAGGAACCATGGCATCTAAGCCGATACGCAAGGGGGAGGTCATGAACGGAAAGGTCAGGGATATGATTTTTCTTGATCTGATCAAGAACAGACAAGACTCGCCAGAGCATCGGCATTGTCTGGCTGAAGCAGATTTTGGTAACATTAAAGAAACCAGTGATGAAATCGGGAAAGGGAAACTGCAATCCTAAGGTAAAGGGAAAGGCATTGAAACATAACCACTCGTCGGAAACCATGTCCGACCGGATTTCCTGGTCAAACGGCCGGAACACCGTCCCATCCGGGAAGATGCCGGATGATTTGAGAGCTGACAAGTGTGCACTGTCAAAGGTGCATATTTCCTTCTCCGGATCTTGGAGAAGATTCTGCTGGATGAATGTGGGAGTGGAGTCACCGGAGCTTGATCTTGTTTGCCTTGTCATATTCTCGCAGGAATATTGAACAGAATGTGAGAAGAAGATGGAGTTAAGAGAGAGAAGTATTTACCTTTTTCTCTTCGGTAAAGGTTAAATGGGATAAGCATGAGAAGATATAAGGGAGCAATGAGTAAATGTAGGCTGCGCGGTTACAAACGGTCACATCATGAGTCTAATCTTTTAATTGCCTCGTTACTCGTAAAAAATATAACCGTTAGTGCCAGGATACTAAACGGTAACATTTTTTGGGGACAATTGTTATGGGTGAAATTCTGAGCTCATATCCTGGATAATATCTTAAATTATATCTTGCTTATCTGATATATGTTCATATCCGGGATGCTAATTCAGGATATTGGTAACATCCTGAATGGTATCCTAAGGATTACTAACGGATTATGTGCAGGAGTGCGAGTCCAAGCTGGTAACGTTCATGAGGACCCTTTCCCCGAAAGACTCGGTCTAAGTCGTTTAATGGAAGACGTTGAACCCGCTTTACCTGGTCTCCAACGGCTACTAAGGAATATTCGAAGGCATCCCATACTTATAGGAGATTTTGTTTTCGTTTACTAGCTATAAATAGGTGGATAAGTCAGATCGAATAGGACATCACAACGACACTCACTACTCTCTCACACTTACTCTCGCAACTTTTACTTTCACAAAAAGCATTGTAACACTTAGTGATCTGGTCAATATCATGCACTGTATCCTGACGTTTAAAGCAATAAGAAAAACAAGGCAGCTGCGATTGTCAGCTCCCGAGGTTTTGTGCCGGCGATCTAGATTGATCAAGGGCTTTCCTCGTATATCTCGTGTCACCCCCTTTTACTTTTTGCTCATAGTTTGATCGTAGATACAGCTCAATATCCTGAGCCGTATCCTGGAAACTGTTTTTACAAATAACTTAATCAGCATATTTTTAACACATTTTCTTAGCACACTACCTCACATAACTAATTTGATCACTTAATTGCTTCGGTAATTTTTGACCAAAACACTTCCCATTTCAGGGCTAACTTTCCATCAGCTGGATTGGTTGTATTTTGAAAAGCTTTCCTTAAAACCCAACATCCAACTTGAAATCTCCTAGTCTTTAAATTCTTGTTGTATGACTTGGATATCCTCTGCTAATATGCTGCCATCCTCAGCTTTGCAGCATCTCTCATTTCATCAACAGTATCTAGTTCTTCACATAAGACTTCAGGATTCGATTCAGGATCCCGTAAGCTTGATCTAGCTGTAGGTATCACCATTTCTGTCGAGATCACTGCTTCTGCCCCAAACACTAAAGAAAATGGGGTTTGCCCAGTAGCACTCTTTACAGTTGTTCTATTAGCCAATAGGACAAACGGTAGTTCTTCTGCCCATCTTCCTTTTTTAGCACCTAACCTCTTCTTTAAGTTATTGATAATGATCTTATTTGAGGATTCTGCTTGTCCATTTGCTTGAGGATGCACTGGTGTTGACGTAATTATCTTGATTCCCCAACTTTTGCAAAAATCAGTAGTTCTTTTGCTGATGAACTGGGAGCTATTATCACAAATTATCTCAGCTGGTACCCCAAATCTTGTCAAGATATTCCTCTTTATGAAGGATACCACTTCTTGATCTTTAACCTGGACAAAGGCTTCTGCTTCAACCCACTTGGAGAAATAATCTGTCATTGCCAACATGAAAACCTTTCCTCCTGGAGCCTTTGGGAGTTTTCCCACTATGTCCATACCCCACTTCATAAACGGCCAAGGGGATGCAATAGGATACAACGGCTCAGCAGGCTGATGCAGTATATTGCTATGTGTTTGACATGCATCACACTTTTGAGCATACTCCGCAGCATCCTTTCTCATAGTCGGCCAGTAGTATCATGTTCTCAACACCTTTGAGAACAAAGATATGCCCCCAGTATGGTTACCACAGTCTCCTTCGTGTATATCCTGAAGTACCTCCTTGGTTTCAGGATCCTCCAAGCACCTTAGGTACGGACCTGTAGGGGATTTCCTATACAAAATATTATTTATAATAGTAAAACGGGATACCTCCATCCTGAAAGCCTTAGGATTTTCATCCTTTGGGATATCTCCCTCCTTAAGATACTTCACAATTGGAGCCATCTAGGATTCAGGATTCTTCTTAGGATATCCATCACCAGGATCCTGGATACTTGCTACTTCCTTATCCTGAGATTTGAAGTGTTCCATCGCAGGATACAGGATATGTAGTATCGGTATCTGAGTTCCTTCCGGTATCCTGACAGTAGATCCTAAATTTTCTAGAGCATTTGCTTCAGCATTTTCTTCCCTTGGTACCTATTCAAGTGTAAAGGTTTTGAAATATCCTGCTATTTTTTAACAATTTCAAGATATTCAGCTAATTTTTCACCTTTAACTGCATAAGATCCATTGAAATGGTTAGTAATCAACAGGGAATCAACATACACTTTTAAACACTTCAACATTTATATTCTTAGCCAATTCTATTCCTGCTATCAGGGCTTCATACTCAGCTTCATTATTAGTAGCAGGAAATTCACATCTAATAGCCCGGGGTAATATGTCCCCCTGTTGCGATTTTAGTAGTATCCCTAATCCTACCTCTTATGTTGGATGCACCATCAGTACACAATATCCAAAATCCTGAATTCTCACCTAGCTGTTGTACTTCTAGGTCAACTTTATCTTGAATATCACTACTAAAATCAGCCACAAAGTCTGCTAACGGCTGATACTTTATAGCATTTCTAGGTTCATATACCAAATCATATGAACTTAGTTTTACGGACCACTTAGCCATAATACCAGACATTTCAGGTTTCCTAAGCACATTTTTAATAAGATAATTAGTTTTTATATGAATCCTATGTGTTTCAAAATAATGCCTAAGCTTAGTTGATGCCATAACTAGAGCTAATATCAATTTTTCTAAGTGTGAGTATCTAGTTTCAGCATCTAACAAACTTTTACTAATGTAATAAATAGGGTACTGCTGACCTTCATGATCCTTTACCAAGACAGCAGTTACTGCATTCCCTGATACTGCAAGATATAGTGACATAGGTTCACCATCCTGGGGCTTCATCAGCAGAGGTGCATTTGAAAGATGTTGCTTTAATTCCTGTAGAGCAGCTTCATGTCTTTCTCCCCATTCGAACTTTTTGTTCTTCTTCAGGATATCATAAAATTCCTTGCTTTTTTTTCTGAGGATCTTGATATGAACCTGTTCAACGCTGCTACTCTTCCAGTTAACCTTTGCACATCCTTCATATTGGATGGTTGTCGCAACCCCCGTCCCCTATCTGTCCCGAGAACGGGCGGCCGCGAGATCAGTTTTGGTGGTATCGATGTTTATCATTTTGGAAGCGGAAATTACATCAGGACCGTAGTTAGGAAATGTTTTATCAGAGTAAATACCACGCTTTTTATAATATTAAACATATTGGGATAAAACCCAAGTTTTCATTACAAACATTTTCATAGGGAAAATCCCTATTTTATTGAATAAAACATCTTCTTTTATTTAGGTAACTTTTATAGCCACTTTTTCCAAGCCTTCAGTGCTGTCCAGCTGGCTTCTAGTTGGCTTTCACATTTTGTTACCTGAAACGCGTTTAAAAACATTTTGTCAGTGGGAAATACTGGTGAGTGAATCCCAGTTTAATCAAGAAGAGTTTTATCTTTTAACAGTATTGAGAGCTATTACAATGTTTACATCTACACAATTACTCATTCAGTACTGTCAATCCTGACTGGTGGGTCATATTACCCATTGGCTAACTCTTTGTCCAATGGTAACGTGCTCCACATTTTGTATACAAAACCCCAACATACCAGAAGTAATTGAAGAATTACAAAGACTCAATCACTGCTTAATTACATTGTAAAATATTTAAGATTTTGTAAAACAGTTTACAAAAAGGAGATTACTCACATTGCTGTCTTAGGTTTTCCTGGTGATTATCTATTAAGTACACAAATGCACATGCGTTAGTATAATAACCCAATATTTACATTAGCAATACCCTCCCCGAGACGGCATTCCAACGACTACGTCGGGCAGAACCACGACAGCCGTCACGGAACCCTGGATCAATCGGGCAGTGTATCTAATACGTAACCAGGGTTATGATACTTACAATAGGGCAGAACTTCGTTAATTAGGGGGGTATTTTGCCTGCTATTATAATTGCTATGCAGAAATTAGAGAGAAAGATCGAGAATTGAATGATTGAAACTGAAGGCCGAAGGTCTCTATTTATAGGTGACCCTTCGCCTTCCCTCGCGGCCCGTGTAAGATGTAGCCAAGGGCTACGCGGCCCGCGTAGTAGGTGTGTAGGGCTTAGCTTTGTCGATTCAACAAACTAGCTTCTCCATGTGGCCTGCCACGTGGCGGGCTAGGGTTTCATCTGGTGGCACTAGGTCGCGGCCCGCGTAGGAAGTAGCCAAAGGCTACACACCCCGCGACAGCCCCTTGAAATTTGTTTTTATTTAATTTTAATAAAAATAAAAGTATTCGGGGCCGGTTTACGTATACGGGGTGTATTTTAGGACATATTGGGATACTTTAATTATTTTTAGGGCGTCGGAAATTATTTTGTGGTTGCTATATCCTCCCCACCTTGTTTTAGAGCTTGTCCTCGAGGTCTACTGGAACAAGTGTGGATATTTCCTTTGCATTTCTGATGTAAGCTCCCATGTATATTCTGGTCCTCTTTTGGAGTCCCATTTTACTTTGACCAGAACTAATCTCTAGTGCTTGAGGTTCTTAACTTTCCTGTCTTCAATCTGTAAAGGCTTCTCTACAAATTTTAACTGCTCATTTACCTCTATATCCTTAAGAGGTACTATCAGTGATTCATCAGCTAAGCATTTCTTGAGATTAGATACATGAAATACATCATGTATTCCTGCCATTTCCTCTGGCAGTTGTAGCTGATAGGCTACAGGTCCTATTCTTTTAATAATCTCAAAAGGTCCAACATACCTGGGGCTTAGCTTTCCCCTTTTGATGGATCTTACCACTCCTTTCCAAATAGAGACTTTCAATAACACTTTATCTCCTACCTGAAATTCCAATGGTTTTCGTCTGTTATCTGCATAACTCTTCTGTCGATCACGTGCTGCTTTCAGTCGTTCCTTGACTTGAATGATCTTGTATGTTGTTTCGTGTACTATCTCAGGTCCAGATAGTTGCTTTTCTCCAATTTCTGCCCAACAGACTGGCGTTCGACTTGGTTCCCATTGCTTTTTGGAAACTTGGCCAAAAATGAGAGGTAAAACGACCATCTCTGTCAGAAACAATTGATAGAGGAATTCCATGTAATGAAACTATTTCATTTACATATAATTTAGCTAATTGTTCCATACTGAAAGTTTCCTTCATTGGTAGGAAATGAGCTGACTTAGTTAGCCTGTCTACAATCACCCAGATTGTATCATTACCTTTTCTTGTTTTAGGTAATTTAGTAACAAAATCCATTGTTATCAATTCCCATTTCCAAATTGGCATTTCTAACTATTGCAACAAACCTGAGGGTTTCTGATGTTCAGCTTTGACTTGTGAATAGGTTAAACACTTTGCAACATATGCTGCTATATCCTTTTTCATTCCTATCCACCAGAAATTCTTTCTTAAGTCCTGATACATCTTATCACTTCCAGGATGCATCGTATACTTAGACTTATGGGCTTCTTCTAATATACGGTGGCGTAGGTTTCCTAATTTAGGTATCCACGTTCTTTTCTTATGGAATCTCCAAATTCCATCTGTTCCTTGTTCTAATTCCTTAATCATTCCTTTCAAATTTTCAGTATCATCCTTGATTACTGATTCTTGTGCCTTTTTAATATGTTCATTTAAATCTACTTGCAGATTTAACTTACGAGAACGTACTCTTCTTGGTTTTTCATGATACTTTCGACTTAAAGCGTCAGCTACTGCATTTGCCTTTCCTGCATGGTTCTGGATATTACAATCATAATCACTAAGTATCTCCATCCAGCGTCTTTGTCTCATATTCAACTCCTTTTGTCCGAAAACATACCTTAAACTTTTATGGTCGGTGAAAATGGTAAACTTACTACCGTAAAGGTAATGTCTCCAAATTTTAAGGGCAAAAATTATGGCTCCTAATTCTAGATCATGGGTTGAATAATTCTCTTCATGATTCTTAAGTTGTCTAGAGACGTAAGCTATAACCTTTTGACATTGCATTAACACACATCCATAACCTAACTTAGAAGCGTCACAATAGACTACAAAGTCTTTAGTTCCTTCTGGTAACGCTAGTATGGGTGCATTGGTTAGTCTTTACTTAAGAATTCTAAAGGCTTCTTCTTGTTTTGGTCCCCATTCAAACTTAATAGATTTACATGTTAGCTTAGTTAAGGGAATGGCTATTCTAGAAAAATCTTGAATAAATCTTCTATAATAACCGGCCAATCCTAAGAAACTTCTAACCTCGGTTGGTGACTCAGGGGTTTTCCATTTAGTAATCGCCTCGATTTTGGTGGGATCTACATGAATTCCTTTATGATTGACTAAATGTCCAAGAAACTGTACCTGTTCTAACCAAAACTCGCACTTTGAAAACTTAGCATAAAGCTTTTCTTTTCTCAATAAACTTAAAAGTGCGTGCAGATGCCCTGCATGTTCCTCTTTGCTCTTAGAATAAACAAGAATATCATCTATAAAGACAATTATGAATTTATCCAAATATGGCTTACATATTTGATTCATCATGTCCATAAATGCAGCTGGGGCATTGGTTAAACCAAATGGCATGACAGTAAATTCATAATGGCCATACCTTGTTCTGAAAGCGGTCTTAGGAATGTCCTCTTCCTGTACCTTTAATTGATGGTATCCTGATCGTAAATCGATCTTAGAGAAAAATCGGCTCCTTGTAATTGATCGAACAGATCATCGATTCTCGGTAATGGATACCGATTCTTAATCGTGACTTTGTTCAATTCACGGTAGTCAATGCACATACGCATTGATCCGTCCTTCTTTTTAACAAATAAAATCGGTGCTCCCCATGGCGATGAGCCTGGCTGTATGAATCCTTTTTCCAACAATTCATCTAACTGGTTCTTCAGTTCTTGCATTTCTGTGGGTGCCAAACGGTAAGGTGCTTTGGCAATTGGTGCAGTTCCGGGTAGCAGATGGATTCTAAATTCAACTTCTCTGTCTGGAGGTTGTCCTGGTAACTCTTCTGGAAATACATCTGAAAACTGGGACACTACTGGAATATCCTTTAATTCTTTTCCTTTAGTGTTAATGATTATAGAAATCAAATACACTAATGATCATTTTCTTACATAACTGGCTGTTTTCATTACAGAGATGAATTTTGTGGATCTAGAGAGCTTATTTCCTTTAATTGTGATCTTTTCACCCCTTTGTGAATTTACTTGGATTGACTTTTGATCACATAAAATACTAGCTTTATTGGCTACTAACCAATCCATTCCTAACACGACATCAAATCCTGCCAGATTCATTGGGTAAAGGTTTGCAATAAATTTCTGATTTAGAAATTCTATTCTTGCTCCCTGCAAGATTTCAGAAATCTTAATGGTTTCCCCATTTGTTGTCTCTACTAGACATTCTTGTGGGAGTTTAGTTAATGGTCGATTGAGAAGTTTGCAAAATGAAGTATTAATAAAACTTTGGTTCGCACCAGAGTCAAATAATACTTTAGCAAAAACATCATTAACTAAAAACGTACCGGCGATCACAACCAGGATCATCTTTGCCAGAACAAATGCCCTAGCATTTTTAGTGTTCTTGGTGTTCGTGACTGGAGCTAGTTTTGGACAGTTCGGCTTGATATGACCTTGTTCTCCACAGTTGTAGCATATCCTGTTGTTAGGCTTCTTCCTGCAGTCTTCCTCCTTGTGTCCAGATATTTTGCAGAAGTTACAGTATATGGAGCATTTTCCAGAATGCTTCCTTTTGCAATACTTGCAGTAGGGTGCAGAAGTAGAACCTACATTTTTCCCACGGTTAGAATTTCCAGAACGAAATTCTTGGGTAAGCTTCTGGGTTAGGTTCCTCCTCTGATCCTCTTCTCATGTACGGACTAACTCATCTTTCAAGGTATTTGCTAGTTCTACAGCTTCTTCTATAGTTTGAGGTCTAGCTGCCTTGACTACATGCCTAATCTCCCCAATTAATCCCCAGATGTAACGGGAGATTAATACGGGTTTAGGTGATGCAAGGGTTGGTACTATTCGAGCATATTCAAAGAATAATGTAGTATAACCCTTACTATCTACCCCGGTCATCCTAAGGTTTAGGAATTTATTTGCTATCTGTTCCTTTTCATTGGGAGGGCAGATGTAACATCCCGAGATTTCAAAATTTTATACTAGAATTATAAAGTGTATAATAAACAAGAATAAACTAACTAGGATAAATAACCCAGTTAGTTAGAAGTCTTGTAGTAACACAAGGATGAGTTAAAAAGGTCAAAGATGTAAACTAAATAAGAATGGAGGGACCAAGGTTGTCAAAATTGAAACTTGAATTACTAATAATTAGTAAAACAAAAACCAAACACTCCATTTTTGGAGTCTGGTCGATCAAGGAACACAGGGGGCGACACCCACTCCTTCACAACCCTAAAATTCTACTAAAATCTCAAATTGAAGGCTCAAATCATGTCATAATCGAAATCTGAGCATAGAATCGTGATCTCCTCGTCAAGGAGGTCATAAGGTATGTCAAATTAGGGTGTTTTGATACAACTCAAATTCTTGCATGTGATTGAAATCGAAGGTTGAGCTTAATTATGGGTTGTAAACATGAAATTGGAAGTAATGTAAGGTTTAGGGACAAACCCTAGATGATTTCTTGTCAAAATCTTGCATGTTAGTTGTAAGGATCAAAATCACCATAGTGAGTGATTGGTAAGTTAATAGAACATGATAAACACTAGGATTAAGACTCTTGTTCTAGTGAAAACTGAAATTTGTGGGATAATCTCTGAAATTGTTGATGTTAAATATGTGTATATTGCCTAATTGAAGTTAATTTGAGTGATAAATTCAAGTTATGAACTTGGTTTAGATCATGTAGAAATCTGACCCGCAAGGTGTTTGATAAAACGCCTAAATGAGGGTTAAAATGTTAAAGATTGCTAAAAACGCAGATTTGCATATGTTATGAATGAATGCGTTAAAGCTTATGAAAGAGAGTTCTAATCTTGTTATGAATTGAACTCTTTAGGCAAGGAATCCGGAACGTCAAGTGGACACGCCGGAAGCGATACCCGCGGAAAAGGTGTGCTTTAAAGGTACGTGACTTTAGTCTCGTTGTATTATATAATAACGTTTAGTTTTAAATGTACAAACGATGTCGGATTGTAATTGATGCGTTTGATGTATCGTTAAAGTGGCGAAGTTCACTAGATCCTCAAACGGGTCAAAATAAACATTAGAAATTTGGTTTGGTATAATAATAAAGTGATGATATTCACTAGATAGCCAAACGGGTCAAAATGTTGCTTGAAAACGAATCACATGAGTAGAGACTTAAAAGTCTCATATCTTGCTAGGTGATAGATGGTATTACATCAATAAATTAGTTATGATATTTTAAGTCTACGAACCCGGTATATCGGGTCAAACAATAGAAGTTAATAGAAGGTGTCGTTTGAAACGGAATGCTTGAATTCCGAGAAAAACAAGTGTTAGTTCGGAGAAAACGCGAAGCCATGGTATGGCGCGTATACTCCAAGGTCATAAGCCCGGGTAATTGGGTAATTATGTCTGAAAGGTTTTAAGAATGGAAAAAGGGGTGCTATGCACTTACATTAATGGGTTGAATAATGGAAATAAGGAAATTGTGAACCAATTGACGGTATCTCGGTTTCCGCGTTGTGAAATTTACATGGTTGAATCCGTAATTTTATTACGGACTCATAGGAAGAAGGATCGGTTAAATCGGACTATTGAGTAAAAAGTTATGACATTCTAAAGTTGAAAAATAGACTAAGGACAAATCTGCAGAACCCACCGTAAATTACGGTCCCACCGTAATTTACGGTGGACACCAAAAGCTTTACGGTATGATGCCCCTGTGTTACGGCAGATCAGGGATGTTCAGGGTCTACCGTAACTTACGGTGACACCGTAAGTTACGGTGGAACCCTGAAAACTTGTATTTTGATTATCGTTTTGAAATGTTAGAATTCGTTTATACGTAATGTATTGATGTCAAAACTAATATTTTTAGTGTTTGACCCTAGGTATGGATGAGTTTCTCCCGGATTGTGATCAAGCACTTTGTCAAGAACCGAACACGCATTTTGAAGCTTCCGCATTAATCTTAATCTTGTCTAGACATAATCATGTTGTTAACACTTTTGTTAATCTCGTTTTAAATCCCGTAAACTAGTGGTTAGTTTACTAGCAAGGGTTAACTTTTAAACTTGTTATGGATTATCTTGGGATGTGTTGGTACTATCTCAAGTGTGTATGATTTAAACACGAAATGCTTTTCTTTTTGTAAACTCTGATTTTATTAAAGTTTCATGTAATTATTAGTTAAATTCGGTCAAATTATTTAGGGTGTTACAAGTTGGTAATCAGAGCCCAAGGTTGTTAACAAGTGTTCGGTTCAAGCTTGATCAAACATCCGGTAAGAGTAAATAGTTCTAAAGTAGAGTTACTAAGTATAAAAAGGGAAGTAATGAATGGAAATGCATGGGAAGAGCGTGTTAACACACTCAAACCCGGAAAGTGCATTAAATAAGAACGGTGAAAACAAGTTATGAACTTGAACAAACCGAAGTGAATAAATCATACGTCATAAATGGAATGTTAACGCTTAATGTAAACATTTCAGTTAAAGATGACGGATAAAGGCAATGATGATGCGGTGCCAAGAGTCACCGAGCAAACGAGAGAAGTGATTGCTGAAGAGGTAGGAAAAGCAATCGAAAACAGTTTGTCGGGTTTCATCGACAAAATCCAAACCACGGTATTATCAATGGTGGAAGAAAGAATCAAGAAATTGGAGGATAATACCAATTTAGCAAAAGGGAAGTCGGAAGGACGAAAATCTTGTTCTTATAAAGAGTTCATGGCGTGTAAACCGCCCATTTACAATGGGGAGGTTGACCCGATCATATGTCAGCGATGGTTAAGTGATATGGATGGGGTGTTCGAAAGGACTCATTGTGATCCGGATGACTACGTAGCCTATGGCACGGGTCAGTTAAGGGGTCAAGCGAAAGACTGGTGGGATAACAAGAAAAAGGAAATTGGAAGCGAAGCGGCTAAGGCTATGACATGGGATGAGTTTAAGACGCCGTTTCTTAAACATCACAGTCCCAAGGCAGTCATTAACAAGATCAAGGAAGAATTCATGCAGCTTCGACACAAGGGTGAATCTATTGACAAAATCACGGGAATATTCATGGATAAGATGAAATTTTGTGATGAGTTGATAACGAATGAGGAGCAGAAAATATATTATTATTATAATATGTTGAGCGCCGAGTATAGGGAGTTTATGACTCCTTCAAAGTATGAGACTCTCACCGAAATTATAAACGTTGCTCGGGAACGGGAGATAGAATTGAAGAAACAGATTGAAAGAGGTGAAAGAAGGGCTCAGATAGTAAATCCAAGCCCAACGAAAAAGGCGCGCACAACAGAATCCTCAAAGAAACAAGAAGGTAAAGGCGGGTCATCAAACTGCAAGATATGCGGAAAAGGGCACAAAAGTGAGTGCCGGTTCAAGGACAAACCGTGTCCTATATGTGGGAAGACGGGACACATGGCTGCATTGTGCCCGGGAAAGGTGTCGGTGTGCTACAAATGCTACCAACCGGGTCACAAGAAATCTGAGTGCCCGGAGTTGGTTGGAAAGAAAGATGACAAGAATACACCTACTGAGACACCAAGAGCAAAGGCGAGATCTTTCCAGTTGACAGCAATGGAGGCAAAAACAGAGCCCGATGTGGTCTCAGGTATATTTGCCATAAATTCAATTCCTGCACATGTGTTATTTGATACGGGTGCGAATAAATCTTTTGTTTCATATGGATTTATTCGACATCCTTCTTTTGTACTAACAAAATTGCCTATGCCATTAGAGGTAGAGATAGGTGATAACAAAAGTTTTCTTGTATGTGATGTATGTCGAGATTGCAAAATAAGCGTTGATGATGAGGAATACTTGATAGACTTGATCCCTATGTCAATGGGAGAATTTCAAGTAGTGGTAGGGATGGATTGGTTATCCCGACATCATGCAAAGGTGATATGTTTCCGCAAGGAGATACAGTTGACATCTCCAAGTGGAAAGCAAGTCACCATTTATGGCGAAAAAGGGGGCAGTCCCGTTATGTGCTCAATACTAAAGGCCCACAAACTTATGAGGCGCGGATGTAAAGCATTCATGATATACGCAAACGAACCAAACAAAGAGATGCCAAAGATGGAAGACGTACCAGTGGTACGTGAATACGCCGATGTATTTCCGAAAGATTTACCGGGAATACCGCCAGTACGGGAGGTAGAGTTCGGGATCGAATTGGTTCCGGGCGCAAAACCTGTGGCCAAGGCGCCGTATCGACTCGCGCCATCAGAGTTGCAAGAATTGATGTCACAAATCCAAGAACTGCTCGACAAGGGATTTATTCGGCCAAGCGTGTCTCCATGGGGCGCACCGGTATTATTCGTGAGAAAGAAGGACGGGAGCATGCGTATGTGCATTGACTACCGGGAGTTGAATAAACTCACGGTAAAGAATCGATATCCGCTCCCAAGGATTGATGACCTATTTGACCAATTACAAGGTGCAAGTTGGTTCTCAAAAATCGACCTCAGATCTGGGTATCATCAGTTGAAAGTCAAAGAGGAGGATGTACCAAAAACGGCTTTTCGTACACGGTACGGACATTACGAGTTTCTCGTGATGTCCTTTGGGTTAACTAATGCACCCGCGGCTTTCATGGATCTCATGAACCGGGTTTGCAAACCTATATTAGACAAGTCAGTGATAGTATTTATCGATGATATTTTGATATACTCAAAGAATGAAGCAGAACACGCAAGTCATTTGCGTGAAGTGTTGGAGACGCTCAGGAAAGAGAAATTGTATGCGAAATTCTCAAAATGTGCCTTCTGGTTACGAGAGGTGCAATTTCTTGGGCATATCATTAGTGCAAACGGAGTGCTAGTAGATCCTTCAAAAATAGAAGCTGTGTCAAGATGGACTCCACCGAAGAATCCTTCGGAAATTAGAAGCTTCTTGGGGCTTGCGGGTTATTATCGGAGATTCATACAAGATTTCTCCAAAATTGCTACGCCGTTGACCAAACTAACCCGTAAGGATGAAAAGTTTATTTGGGCCGAGGATCAAGAAAGGGCGTTCCAAACGCTCAAGGAAAAATTGACCCATGCGCCGGTGTTGACATTACCGGACGGAACGGAGGATATGGTAGTTTACTCGGATGCATCGCATTCTGGACTTGGCTGCGTTTTGATGCAGTGGGGCAAGGTTATAGCCTATGCCTCGAGACAGCTAAAGACTCATGAGAAGAGATATCCTACACATGACCTTGAGTTGGCAGCAGTGCTGTTTGCCTTGAAGATATGGAGGCATTACTTGTACGGGGTGAAGTGCACTATCTTTACCGACCACAAAAGCTTAAAGTATTTCTTCGATCAGAAGGAATTAAATATGAGGCAGAGGCGGTGGTTAGAAACTGTCAAAGACTTTGATTGTGAAATACATTACCAGCCCGGGAAGGCTAACGTAGTGGCAGACGCGTTGAGCCGAAAGACGGATTATATGCCTATTCGAGTACGATCGATGCAATTAATCGTGACATCAGGTTTGTTTGAACAAATCCGAAAATCTCAAATTGAAGCAATCAAGGAAGAAAATGTGAAGAAGGAAAGGATAGTTGGGCAACTAAAAGACCTGGAGGATGGTAATCAAGGATTGAAAACTCGATTTGGGAGAATTTGGGTTCCAAATACGTGTGGGGCCAAGGCGCGTCTTCTTGACGAGGCTCATAAATCCCATTATTCAATTCATCCGGGGGCGACCAAAATGTATAATGACTTAAAACAAAACTATTGGTGGCCCGGAATGAAAAGGGATATTGTGAAATATGTACAGAAGTGTTTGACTTGTTTACAAGTAAAAGCAGAGCACCAAAAGCCATACGGTAAGTTGCAACCGTTGGATATCCCGGTTTGGAAATGGGAACAAATCACGATGGATTTGTTAACCAAATTGCCCAAAACCAATCGCGGATTTGATGCTATATGGGTAGTCGTAGATCGATTGACAAAAAGTGCTCACTTCATTCCGATTCGTGAGACTTATACATCCGAGAAGATGTCGGAAGTGTACACCAATGAGATCATAGCACGTCACGGAGTGCCGATATCCATTGTGTCAGACAGAGATACTCGGTTTACCTCTAAATTCTGGCGCGAATTTCAAGAGCAAATGGGAACTAAACTGTACATTAGCACTGCTTATCATCCGCAAACGGATGGGCAAAGTGAGAGAACGATACAAACGTTGGAAGATATGTTGCGGGCTTGCATCATCGACTTCGGGGGCAGTTGGGATGTCCATCTACCCTTGGTCGAATTTTCATATAACAATAGCTATCAATCGAGCATTAAAATGGCCCCGTATGAGATGTTATATGGTAGAAAGTGTCGAACTCCGGTGTGTTGGGGAGAAGTGGGACCACGAGGATTAGCACCTACGGATATAATCCGAAATACGAATGAGAAAATCGATAAGGTCCGAGCTCACTTAAAAGCAGCTCAGGATAGACAGAAGTCGTATGCGGATAAGCGAAATAGGCCTATTGAGTTTCAAGTGGGCGATAAAGTAATGCTAAAAGTATCGCCATGGAAAGGAATTATACGGTTCAGAAAAAGAGGAAAGTTGAGTCCGAGGTTCATTGGGCCATTCAGAATCACTGAACGGGTTGGTAAGGTAGCATATCGCCTTGAATTACCCGAGGAGTTTGTTGATGTCAGAAACTGTGTAGCTGACGCTATCCAAAGACCAAAAGACTGCAAGATGTTTGAAGACAAAGTTACACTATGAAGCTATTGTCAAGGGGGAGTTTGTTAGTGCATGTTCTGTGACAACAGCTTAATAGTTTCATTATTTAGTCTTTGGATATTTTGTAATGGGCTTAGCATATTGGTTAGGGAGTTAAATAGTGTAATGGGCTAGGAGAATGGCCAAGCCCAGACCAAAGCCCAAGTGCAAAGCTTGTCCTATCTAAACAAGGCTTAGCATTAGGGTTTAGGTTAGCCAGTTAGTAGACACCAAGAGGAAGAGAGAGGAAGAGAGAGTTAGAGAGAAATCTACAGAGAGTGGCTGAGAGATTTCTTGTGAAGGTCTTGAATTGATTGTAAACCTTGTGTTGGATAATCAATAGAATACCAGATTGAAAGTGATTGTTTCGTGTTCGTCATCTTTATTCTTGTTTCTGTTTGTTAGATTGATCAAGGGGATTCCGCACCCTTGGTTGATTATCAATCTCGTTACGATCCACGGGATAGGGACCTACAGAGTTGAGTGGAATTCATAGCACATTCCACGTGTCACATCTCCGAAAATGCTTAGCAGATGAAACCGATCGCATCCGCTATGATGACATCGAGGTGGATAACAGCCTCAACTATGTAGTGAGGCCAATTACAATTTTAGATCGAAAAGAGAAGAATCTGAGGAACAAAGTAATTAACCAAGTGAAGGTTAAATGGGAGCACAGGAAGGGTGCGGATACCACGTGGGAATCCGAAGAAGAGATGCAACGGCTCTACCCAACACTATTTGGTACGTATCTCGGTTTCGGGGACGAAACCCTTTTAAGGGGGGTGGACTTGTAACATCCCGAAATTTCAAAATTTTATACTAGAATTATAAAGTGTATAATAAACAAGAATAAACTAACTAGGATAAATAACCCAGTTAGTTAGAAGTCTTGTAGTAACACAAGGATGAGTTAAAAAGGTCAAAGATGTAAACTAAATAAGAATGGAGGGACCAAGGTTGTCAAAATTGAAACTTGAATTACTAATAATTAGTAAAACAAAAACCAAACACTCCATTTTTGGAGTCTGGTCGATCAAGGAACACAGGGGGCGACACCCACTCCTTCACAACCCTAAAATTCTACTAAAATCTCAAATTGAAGGCTCAAATCATGTCATAATCGAAATCTGAGCATAGAATCGTGATCTCCTCGTCAAGGAGGTCATAAGGTATGTCAAATTAGGGTGTTTTGATACAACTCAAATTCTTGCATGTGATTGAAATCGAAGGTTGAGCTTGATTATGGGTTGTAAACATGAAATTGGAAGTAATGTAAGGTTTAGGGACAAACCCTAGATGATTTCTTGTCAAAATCTTGCATGTTAGTTGTAAGGATCAAAATCACCATAGTGAGTGATTGGTAAGTTAATAGAACATGATAAACACTAGGATTAAGACTCTTGTTCTAGTGAAAACTGAAATTTGTGGGATAATCTCTGAAATTGTTGATGTTAAATATGTGTATATTGCCTAATTGAAGTTAATTTGAGTGATAAATTCAAGTTATGAACTTGGTTTAGATCATGTAGAAATCTGACCCGCAAGGTGTTTGATAAAACGCCTAAATGAGGGTGAAAATGTTAAAGATTGCTAAAAACGCAGATTTGCATATGTTATGAATGAATGCGTTAAAGCTTATGAAAGAGAGTTCTAATCTTGTTATGAATTGAACTCTTTAGGCAAGGAATCCGGAACGTCAAGTGGACACGCCGGAAGCGATACCCGCGGAAAAGGTGTGCTTTAAAGGTACGTGACTTTAGTCTCGTTGTATTATGTAATAACGTTTAGTTTTAAATGTACAAACGATGTCGGATTGTAATTGATGCGTTTGATGTATCGTTAAAGTGGCGAAGTTCACTAGATCCTCAAACGGGTCAAAATAAACATTAGAAATTTGGTTTGGTATAATAATAAAGTGATGATATTCACTAGATAGCCAAACGGGTCAAAATGTTGCTTGAAAACGAATCACATGAGTAGAGACTTAAAAGTCTCATATCTTGCTAGGTGATAGATGGTATTACATCAATAAATTAGTTATGATATTTTAAGTCTACGAACCCGGTATATCGGGTCAAACAATAGAAGTTAATAGAAGGTGTCGTTTGAAACGGAATGCTTGAATTCCGAGAAAAACAAGTGTTAGTTCGGAGAAAACGCGAAGCCATGGTATGGCGCGTATACTCCAAGGTCATAAGCCCGGGTAATTGGGTAATTATGTCTGAAAGGTTTTAAGAATGGAAAAAGGGGTGCTATGCACTTACATTAATGGGTTGAATAATGGAAATAAGGAAATTGTGAACCAATTAACGGTATCTCGGTTTCCACGTTGTGAAATTTACATGGTTGAATCCGTAATTTTATTACGGACTCATAGGAAGAAGGATCGGTTAAATCGGACTATTGAGTAAAAAGTTATGACATTCTAAAGTTGAAAAATAGACTAAGGACAAATCTGCAGAACCCACCGTAAATTACGGTCCCACCGTAATTTACGGTGGACACCAAAAGCTTTACGGTATGATGCCCCTGTGTTACGGCAGATCAGGGATGTTCAGGGTCTACCGTAACTTACCGTAAACTCTGATTTTATTAAAGTTTCATGTAATTATTAGTTAAATTCGGTCAAATTATTTAGGGTGTTACAGCAGAATTTTATTTCTACCATGTTTTTAAATTCCTCCCATTCTATATTGTAAACCCTATCACTTCCCCTAGACTGGAGGATAGTGTTCCACCATTCTAGTGCTAACTTCTTAAACAGATTGGAGGCAAACATTATCTTATCCTCTTCCGCACACTTGCTTATTCTTAAGACTGCCTCAGTCTTTTCTATCCAGCGTAGAGATGCAACGGCCCCTTCATTGCCCGAGAATTCCATTGGTTTACAAGACCAGAATTCTTTATAAGAACAACCATAGGACATGGTTCTTTTTCTTTTGGGAATGGGCACTTGAAGTATGGGTCCATTGTTTACGCTGTGTTCAGGTTCAGTGGGTCGTTTACTATCACGTTTACTTTTATTTTCTGCTTCCTTAACTGTTTTGATAATATATGGCATCGCATCTATTATCCCTTGTGCCACTATGTGTTGCATGCTACTGTTATCCACTTGGTTTCCATTATTGTTGTTGTTTGGGTTTTCGTTATCCGGCTTTTTGTTACTCTGGTTATCGTTATTCTGGTTTTCCGGGTTCACTTCGTTGTCCATCTGGATTTTAAACAATTGCCAATTATTAATATCATAAAATAATATTTTAAGGCAACCAATCACACAACACACATATTGGTTAAAAGCGTCGAGCATTGCGACTTACTCTTTCTTATAGTATGCATCTAATGCAAACCGATACTGGAATTTAAAATTACAATACTACTATGCATCATTAACCACGAAGTGGTCTATACTACGATAGATTTATTATTATTATTATTATTATTATTATTATTAGTATTATTATTATAATTTTTTTTCATACACACATATTATATATATATATATATATATTATATTATTAATATTACTATCTCCACTATCACCTTCACTGATATGGGTTCATCCAGAACTCCATATTACGCTCGTCGTACTTCCAGACGAGTCGTTCTCCAACCTGTCTCATCCTCTCACTATTTTCTAAAATTTCTTCTCTGAAAGTTCGGAGTTCTTGCACATTTTCCACACTCATTGGGGGTGCAGGTGCTGGTACTGAATCTGGGTACTGCGGCATGGGTTCTTCCTGGGGATACGGATTCTCTAGGATTTCCCTAATGTATTCATCATTATCATACTAGGGATCTAGAGGGTCCAGACCTGGGTAAGCTGCTAGGTTTGGCATGGGTTCATCTGTTAGGTGGTAGCGTTGCACATAATCCCTATGATCATCAAACCATGGGTCGTAGTCTGGGTCTAAGGGATTGGGTGCTGGTACCCTAGGTATCTCATCTGGGTTAAAATCATGCATTTGGATTTGGTTTTCTGGGTTGTTTTCAATTTCCATTGGCTGGGTGGGAAACAAGGGTAATGGTTGAGGGGATACTAGTTGTTCCAGGTTTGGGTCGGCAACTGTGGATGCTAAAATATGGAAGTTTGCTAAACTCCTATTAAGCATGTCTTGGGTGTGGGCATCTGTTTCTCTTTTAGCGGCTGCTAGCACTCGTTGCTGTTGTAACTTTTTCGTTCTCTTCCTTCGCTCATGTGCTCCCCTACTGAACCATCCTCTCTTTTTCTGAGGGAATGGCTCTTCAGACTAAGCCTTAAACACGAATATCCCATCTTCATTGTCAGCTGAATACCCTGAGAGGGCAGGTTGTGAAGAGGTGCCTTCGCTCCTAGGTGAGCCGGACAACTGACGATAAGCGTCGGAGGGTCCTTGGTCACTCATACTGTAACCTAACAAATAGTCAAATAACACACAACAATAAAATGCAGATATGCACGTATTTCCGTAATTAATTTCCTAATAATTTGAATAATATCTTGGTGTCAGCAGAACACTTATGTGGCTGAATCAGTGGCTTAGCTCTGATACCACCTTCTGTCGCAACCCCCGTCCCCTACCTGTCCCGGGAATGGGCGGCCGCGAGACCAGTTTTGGTGGTATCGGTGTTTATCATTTTGGCAGTGGAAATTACATCAGGACGGTAGTTAGGAAATGTTTTATCAGAGTAAATACAACGCTTTTTATAATATTAAACATATTGGGATAAAACCAAGTTTTCATTACAAACATTTTCATAGGGAAAATCCCTATTTTATTGAATAAAAATCTTCTTTTATTTAGGTAACTTTTATAGCCAATTTTTCCAAGCCTTCAGTGATGTCCAGCTGGCTTCTAGTTGGCTTTCACATTTTGTTACCTGAAACGCGTTTAAAAACATTTTGTCAGTGGGAAATACTGGTTAGTGAATCCCAGTTTAATCAAGAAGAGTTTTATCTTTTAACAGTATTGAGAGCTATTACAATGTTTACATCTACACAATTACTCATTCAGTACTGTCAATCCTGACTGGTGGGTCATATTACCCATTGGCTAACTTTTTGTCCAATGGTAACGTGTTCCACATTTTGTATACAAAACCCCAACATACCGGCAGTAATTAAAGAATTACAAAGACTCAATCACTGTTTAATTACATTGTAAAATATTTAAGATTTTGTAAAACAGTTTACAAAAAGGAGATTACTCACATTGTTGTCTTAGGTTTTCCTTAAGGGTTTCCTGGTGATTATCTATTAAATACACAAATGCACACGCGTTAGTATAATAACCCAATATTTACATTAGCAATACCCTCCCCGAGACGGCATTCCAACGACTACGTCGGGCAGAACTACGACATCCGTTACGGAACCCTAGATCAATCGGGCAGTGTGTCTAATACGTAACCGGGGTTATGATACTTACAATGGGGCAGAACTTCGTTAATTAGGGGGGTATTTTGCCTGCTATTATAATTGCTATGCAGGAATTAGAGAGAAAGATCGAGAATTGAACGATTGAAACTGAAGGCCGAAGGTCTCTATTTATAGGTGACCCTTCGCCATCCCTCACGGCCCGCGTAAGACGTAGCCAAGGGCTACACGGCCTGCGTAGTAGGTGTGTAGGGCTTAGCTTCGTCGATTCAACAAACTAGCTTCTCCGGGTGGTCTGCCACATGGCGGGCTAGGGTTTCGTCTGGTGGCACTAGGTCGCGACCCGCGTAGGAAGTAGCCAAAGGCTACGCGCCCCGCGACAGCCCCTTGAAATTTGTTTTTATTTAATTTTAATAAAAATAAAAGTATTCGGGGCCCGTTTACGTATACGGGGTGTATTATAGGACATATTGGGATACTTTAATTATTTTTAGGGTGTCGGAAATTATTTTAGGGGTGTTATAATGGTGTTTTGAGATCTAGGATAACTTTAATCTGTTATGGGCTTGCTTCTATCCCCTTCTTAGTCACCATATATCCTAAAAATTTTCCTGCCCCCACTCCGAAATGGCACTTAGCAGGATTCAACTTCATATTATATTGATCCAGGATATTGAAGGCACATTCTAGAACCTTGAGGTGATCCTCTGCTTTCTTGGATTTCACCACCATATCATCAATATATACTTTCATTGTGTCCCCCAGTTTATCTTTAAACATCATATTGACCAGCCTCTGGTATGTTGCACCTGCATTTTTTAAACCAAATGGCATGACAGTATAACAGTATATACCTGTGGGTGTCATGAATGTTGTGTCTTCCTGATCAGATGGCTCCATTTAGATTTGTTGAAATCCTGTGGATGCATCCACAAAAGTCAGCATTTCATGTCCGGCGGTTGCATCTACCATCGAATCAGATATGAGGTAATGGGAATGGGTCTTTAGGGCAAGCTTTATTGAGGTCTGTGTAGTCTACACAAACTCTCCATTTCCCATTCTTCTTTAGGACCACCACCACGTTTGCTAGCCATTTAGGGAACTTGACTTCCCTAATCATCTTGTACTTTAATTGCCTTTTAACCTCCTCTTGTATAATCGCATTCCTTTCAGGAGTAAATTTCCTTCTCTTTTGTTATACAGGCCTGAAAGACTTGTCAATTCCAAGTTTGTGAGTTATGATATCTTTTGATATACCTGTCATATCTTCGTGTTTCCATGCAAACGTGGACATCCTGCATTTCAAAAAGTTAGTAAGCTGATTTTCAATATCCTGGGGGATATTAACCCTTACAAGCACCGAGATATCTGAATTATTCTGACCGAGGATAACTTTCTTAACATCCTGCTCTGAAGCTTCCATGATATCATGGGCTTGTATCCTTAATTGCTATCCTGCTCAGGATTTTGTCGAGGCTTTCATCGAAGAAGAGTAGCATTCCTTCGCCTCTTGTTGATCACTTTCCACTTTGACTACCCCACAAGGAGTAGGAATCTTAACACACTGGTGATAGGTGGAAGGTACAACTTTTATATCATGAATCCATGGCCTGCCTAATATAATATTATAGCAGGATAATGAATCCATGACACAAACCATTGCATCGAATTTACTCCTTCAACATATACGTGCATTTTTATCTCTCCAACAGTGTTTTTTCCTTCCCCATGAACCCTATAAGCATAGTTGATGTGTGCGTGTATATACATGTTTTCACAATGAATTTTACACACGATTCGGTTTTAAATTTATAAAAATGATTTATACTTCAACATTAAAACACACACGAAAGGGCAAGTGTACCCCGTCATATATGTAGTAAAGTATCGGTAAGAACCAAGAGTCGATCCAAGGATGTGGACGGATGCAATAATACTAAACCTTGGCCATTAAATTACCGGTAAAAAGATAAGTGGATGATTTGCTAAAACCTAAAATATGACTAAACATATATTTTTATAACTTTATAGACTCCAAATATAAAAATAGATAAGTAGCCTTGCTTTATGAACAACCAAATCATGTAAACTAAGTCGGTTTTGCCACTTAAAACACTTGATCAATTTTCTATTTTTCAAAGACAATTAGAATCCCTTTCGGGAATCCTAACATGACAACTCTTTGGAAAATTAAAATGATAAACATACTTTAACCACCTAAAATTGTTCTTTAACGCCCAATTGACATATGTCTATGAAAATCCCCTAAAGAAAAGTTAGTCATCCGTTAGGAGTTTTCTAACTTCACTTAATCAAGGAAAGTGACACCGATAAACACAATGTAACCACCGAGACAAGCATAAACTAGATTAAATCACAACCGAGTTCATTTTACAAATCTTGAACATAAATTCACCAAGAAAGCAATTTTGGCCTAAACCATTAACAAGGTTAACAACTTATGTCAAGAATTTATAACAACACCATCTAACCTGTTAAGCTCCTTCCTTGAGGGAAAGCCTTCTTGATTAACATTAATTACCTCTTATTAAACCATTAACCATTTCTAGTCTCATGGTGTAAACATTTTAAACAAGTTAAAAGTTTACTAATACATGATTAATTAAGCTTCTTTTTACAAATATCTCAACCAACCACATACTAATCATCCAAGATAATTAACTATAATCAAGAATTCAACATCAATAAACAAGGTTGCAAACTAATCATCAAGGATTAACATAGAAAATGCTTCAAGTGTCATTACAAACATAATTAACGTACTAATGGTTGTTTGTTAAGCAAGGATTACTAGTGTTTTTGCCTGTAGGCTACAATATTACATAAATCATCAACCAAATTGCTTGAATTATAACAAAACAATGGAAAGATTCAAGAATCAAACCATAAACAAGCACACAATTGAAGGTCCGGATGATAACAGAGCTTCTAGGCACAAAGATGGCTTGATTCCGGGTGAAAGATTAACTTCTGGAGCCTGTAAAATCGCCTGATGAGCTCCCAAAAATCCAGAGTTGCGAACTGAAGTCCCACTGCTGTTTTTTATAACTTTTTCATCTGGCACGGTCGTGCCAATAAACTGCATGGTCGTGCACTATTCACCATATCTTGTGACATTAGCAGATCTTGGACCGGTCTTCAAATCGGCACGGTCATGCCGATCGATGCATGGTCGTGCGTCTCCGAGAAGTGGCCGGCACTGCCAACCGCACTGGCAGTGCTTCCGAGATCAGAAGCCTTGCACAATCGCTCCACTAATCGCACGATCGTGCATTTCCGAGGTATGCTGGCACGTCTGATCGCAGTGGCTGTGCGTTGCTGGGCTTGGTCTTGTCATCGGATCGGCACGGGCGTGCCGATATTGGCACCGGCGTGCCATTGTTGTCAGACAACTTCACAGAATCTTCGTAATTCAGCCGTTTTGCTCGGAAAATCCTTGTTTTCTTCATCTTATTTGGCACGCTGTTTGAGGCCTGTAAACAAAAGTATACACTACTAAGTATCCAATCCTCGGTTTTATGGCCAAAAACGCATAAAATGGGGGTAAAATGGGGGAATAAAATATGTGTATTTTAGTGAATATAAAACCTCCCCACACTTGAACCTTGCTTGTCCTCAAGCGAGCTAAAATTAAAATGGAATAAAAGATAGTTTCTAGCGAGAAAATTAATTTACATACTACCTACTAATACACATACATACGGTCAGTCGGATTTTCGAAAGGCAACATCAAATGACTTAAACCGAACAAGCATATGCAAATTTATGTAGAGATAACCAAAAAGCCGTGATTTCACTTCCAATTGACTTAGCATGGTAACCTTCACACGTCTCACAATGTTCACACACACTCAGCTATATTTGTGAAACATACATAAAATGTGTATGTGTAAACACTTGATGCCTAGACAATGAAGCATGTAATATCATAAGCTTGTCACAAGATCCCATCTCCACCAACTAACATGCGAAAAAGTGTAAATCAAGAGGTCTTTACGGGTTGTAATGAAAGGCTAGGGTGAAGGGTGTGAAAAGGAAAATTTTAAGTGACTAAATGGTTAAAACTCGGTAATTACGTTTAACAAGCGTAAAACAACTAAACTATACATAACTAATGCCTTAAAAGATGACTTTTGTGTTGTCGAGCTAATCGACGAAACTTCACCGTTTTAGCGCTTAAAATTGCTCGAATTTTGCTGTCTTCACCCTATTTTAGGGCGTTTTATTTTCTGATTTTTTTTGTACAACAAAAAATTAATTACAAAGAACGCTAGCTAATTGATAATTTTAACCGAGTTTTAACACAAAGGGTTAAAAATAAAAAGGCTAAATTTGGCTAAGTGGGTTAATTGGTCGGGTAAAAGAAAGAAAAACAGGGGAAAAGGCTCAACATGGTTAATCCTAGTGGGTGACATAGGGTTTGGGAAAAATAAACCAAGGAACAAGGCTAATAACAAATGGTTTTCTAAGTGCCTTTATCATTTTTACACAATCTCACATGTTTATGGTCTCGAAAAGCAAGCTAGTGACAACTTCTAAACTACACGAGACATCCGGCTCACTCCTATTCCGAAATGAATAAACATATAAAGAATCTAAGGCTCAAACATGCTCACATAACGGAAGGAATGGGTAAAAGTGTGAAAATTAACATGCAAGTCATTCTTTGTTTGTCACGTTTTTATAGTTATATTTTTCAAAATTTATTTGGCTTGTCGGTTCTTTATCGTATCCGAAGCTTTCTAAAACAACAACTAACCGGTTTATTTACTAAAAATATACACAATTTTTTTTAGGACAAACAAAGTCACAATGTTAAACCCCCTCCCCACACTTGAACTTCGCATTGTCCCCAATGCAAAAACCAAAATATAAAGAAAAAGGATAATAACACTCCCCTGAAGATGACTGAAGGTGGAACGAGGCTCCAATGTCGATTCTGTTGTTTCGTTTCGGTCCAACATGTGCTCCAAAAACCTGCATATATGTCAGCACACAAAACACAGCACGAGGGAAAATCTAGTTGCAACATAAACCATAAACTAGATAATAATAACGATAAGCATCCATACATAAACTAAGAAAATAGAAGATACTGTCTGGAAATAAAAAACATATCCGAGGGTGTTTACAATAATGATCCAAAATGAACACCCCAAAACAACTACTAAAATGCTAAAAGAAACACCAAGTCAGAAGCTCCTCAACTACTCCTCATCATCATCATTGCCAGCGCCGGATGGGCCCGCCCCGCCCTGGTCACTTGGGTTCCCGAATGGGAACTGCGGGGGCTCACCAAAGTAGCTGGGGTAAGCATTCTGAAGGCCACCAAAAATATATGACAATCCTGCATGCATCTCCTGTCGCATGAAATCCTGGTTCACTCGCACTTTGGTGTGTGTAAGGTGTAATATGTTTTTATTGATATTTTAAGCCCATTTTACACATTAGTCAAGTTTTAAATTTATAAAACACGATATTCTACTAACACTAAACACACACTTGGGCAAGTGCACCCATCGTGAGCGTAGTATAGCGTTGGTAAGATACTGAGGTCGTCCAAGGACACAAGATCTTTTAGTACCGGTTTATCCTCAACGTCTAATCAAACTAAAATTTTTTAGAAAGGTTTTAAGTATGAAAAATAAAAACTAAAAATGCTGAAATAAAAATAAAAACAGATAGACAAGATGAATCACTTGGATCCGACTTGCCTTTAATGTATCCTTTGATGATTTCTGCACTTTTGCAATTTTTAAGAGATTATCTTAGTTATAGTAGTAGGCCCCTCTTTTGAAGGTGACGTTACCCTCAACCCAGTGGTTTGAGTCAGCAGGGATACAATCCCAAAGGGTCGGAATATTGGAAGATAATTAATTTAGTTATTAATGCGAAAAGTGGTAGGCCCCTCTTTGAAGGTGACGTTACCCTCAGCTAAGTGGTTTGAGTCAGCAGGGATACAATCCCAAGTAGCCGGTTTAATGTATTAATAGTAGTTTACATATGAGGGGATCAATCCATTCGCACCCCTGCCATCCAATACCAGTGGGTATTGAAGGAGGTCCTAGTAAGCTTGACCCAGGTCCTTGCAGGTTCTATCCACTGAACAAGGCAAGAATCTTACTAAACCATTCCCTTAACCCCCGACCAGGTAGCAAACATATCTCTATATAGACCGTAGAGATATGAATGGTGAAAATCTTTTACTTTATATAGACAGTAAAGTAATGCCAAGACACCAAGGACAAATGATAAAGAAGTTTCACCTTCAACATAAGAAACTAGTTATTAAAGTCATTAATACAAAACCAAATAAAAAGTGTGAAAAGACTAAAAATCAAAAGTAATACATTAAATGTAGGATCGTTTTCTGACCCGAACGAGTCGATCAGAAGAGTTTTTCTCAATACGAGAGGCGGAAACAATCGTATCAAGTTCAATTCCGCTAGATATACACCTTAAACGGTCTTTAGATTGATTTGACAAAGTTTTACAGCGAGTAGACACTTCGGCAGCACTTCGGCTCTCAAACCGGAAAATAATTTCGTCCCAAATGACGAAGACAAGGCAACTATATATAGGCAAGGTGATTTCGCACGGAATAGCTCATGCGAAATCAAGTTTCACACGAAATAGTGATTTCGTGCGAAATTACCAGTTGATTTCATACGAAATTACACACTGTAATTTCGTGCAAAATTACCTTCTAACCTATTTTTGACATTTTCCTCGTATAATGTGCCATGATCTATCTATCTAATACAAGACTCGATACAAGACGAAGTCGACAGACGTATGCACTAACAGACTCCCCCTCGAATGTTGACGAAGTCTTCAGTGTTGAGTCTTCAATCTTCAATCTTTATCAGTCTTCTTGAACTCTTCCAAAGTATCTGACAATGTAAAGCATCCTCAATCTCTGTCTTCTCTTCTTCTCCAGTATCTCCACCTGGCTATTATCTCACTCTAATACTTTAGATCAGATCTCTTGATTCCTTAAGTTCATCAGCATCATTAGTATCAAAAACGAAACCTGACTCTATACTCCTCAGGATAAGGAACCTGGCTAACCTGCACACATCTCTACCTTACAATAAATTTCACAAATTTAAAATTTTACGAATTTATATATCACTTGTAGTAATAATCAATCAATGATTTTACAATGTTAATCTCTGATGAACCACTTGTAGGAAAAACATTTATCTTTCAAAATCTTTTCTTATTTTAAACAGACTCCCCCTCACTGATTGTCATCATGTTTAGCACTTGGAATTTTGAAAATCAGCTCTCCAACATCAGTTGTCAAAAATCTTTTTGAATTTTTCAAAAAAATATTCTAAAACACACTGAAAATCTTTTTGGATTTTTTTTATTAGAATGAAAAACAGTAAAGAAATATATACAAACTATATTTTTGTGAGTTTGTGTAAGAGAATCATATCATTTTATGAGACACATCATCAACACCGTTAAGCTTTAAACATTTTAAGTTCTAAACAATTCACTTAGATTGTCAGTATACTGATCCACTTAAATTCTCACACAAAGTTCAACTGTTTCGAGATACGAGATTAGTGTTTTAAAGACTTAAACTTATTCGCGTGTTCCACCTCAGAATATACTCCCGTATCCAGATCCCAATATTCAGCCTTACAGGTGAATATACCTAGATGATATCTGTAAAGGGTTAAAATGCGAGGGCCATGAGAGCTCAGGCTATTGCTTCCGCAAAATCAGAGAGATGATGGCTTCGACTTTTGGTGTGTTCCCTTTAGAGAATCTTTTCTTCAACAGTACATGATTAGCATTTTTCAATGTTTCATCATTTTTTGTACTGAGGGTGGTGCTATATTTCAAGCAAGTGTTAAAATATTATACGGGGACGAGGCCATTGCTTCTGCAAAATCAGAAGTCCCGGGATAATACCCCAGATATCACTGAGTATAAAGACCTAGTATCTCAGAAAGAGGGACCTTTCAAAAAAGATTTCGGGGGTTACCCATATATCCGAGAGATGTTCCCCACGATATAAGTAAGTTTGAAATTTAGGTTTGTATCTCGACACAATCTACTAAATGTGTAAAAACCTACTGGCACATCATCAGTGAGACCGTTTATCACATTTTGAATTTCCAATTCTTTAGCATGCTGCGATCGTCCACTGATGTACTATCATTTCCTCTTTTCTCAACAAAACTCATTTCTGATTTTATCATGTTTTTTGTCACACCCCGACCACGTAGAACATACAAAACGTGGTGGAAACATCGGGGAGTGTTGTAACAGAATTAATGTTTCACAACCATGGATATTAAAGTTTCGTTTTATTCATCAAACAAGCGAGTTACATTGTCTTTAAACAAGAAATAAAGAGTACATAACATAAATTAACTAGTTCTTGTCTCGTTTTAAGTCACTAAGGCACAGGTCCGCCTAAGTATGTCTTGATAAGTCCTATGCATCATCTCCTGAAAACACATGTGAAAATAGGTACGTCAGCATAAAAATGCCTATGAGATACATAGGTTTTGTGAAAATAAGATTCATGACTTATGTTTAAGAAAATGTTTAGTCATGAACCTTGTAATTTGCTTTGTCTTGTAAATCATTTGAAAAACGATAAGATTAGATGATATGTATAAATAAATGTCAGGTTAAATGAATAACCATGTAAAAATGTGTTTGTATAAGATAAGTTGTTTGTAAATCAATGTTTTGTGAAAAGTATGATATTTGTATAAAATGTTATATGTCTCAAACTGAAATGATTCAAATAACGCTACGACATGTAATACCATACAAACACTTATATATAGGAAGTACCAGCGGCGTATCCACCATGCTTGTATCATATTACACACGCCTCGTTACTTAAATCACTTACTCAAACCAAACCATCAAGATGTAATGTTTAACAATTGTAGAAATGTTTATGTATGGTCAAATACGGTTCACACGGTTCATAGATACAAACGGTTCACAGATACAAACGGTTCACAGATACAAACGGTTCACAGATACAAACGGTTCACAGATACAAACGGTTCACATAGTCAAATGTTTACAACGGTTCACATAGTCAAATGTTTACAACGGTTCACATAGTCAAATAGTTATAAACGGTTCAAATGTAATATAATGTGTTCATATGCTGGATGAGTATATGCAACAAATTGTAATGTAAAACAATGTACTAAATATGCACTAAATGGACATACATAGCATAAAATGTATTGAAATCATGTACTATAAATGTACTAATGAACATAACGAGTATATGATGTGAAAACAGGAAAGCATGAAAGTAACAAGTAGGCACATGTGTTTCACCCCAAAACAGTTTGGAAAAACAGTAAAAGAGGGGTCTATGTACTCACTTGAGATTGCTTAGTAGTCCTTGAGTAACAACCAAACAATGCTAGAGATCGCGGATATCAAACGGCACCTAATATAGGTAACTATGTTAATAACCGGACCTAAATCGGATGATTTAGATAGAATGAGGGTTTGTAAACCAAACGAGTATAGAGACTCGTGTCATATGGTTTAACAAAGCCTACATACTAAATGAAACCTAACCTAAGTGCTTTCGACCCATCGCGACTCATTAAGGTAGCTTATGCTACTTTAACGCGTCGTGCGCGCAAAAGCACACTCGAGACGTCTAACTAGCCCTATGACAAGTGTTATATGCCTAAACATGTTACATAATCAGTTATGTGACAAAAGTTTAGGTTACATATGCTTAATTACCAATTATACATGAAAAGGGTATTCTGGTAATTTACCTAAGGCATATAAACTACCTATCATACAACTACTTAACGATGTGACCATAGGGTATAACCTCGGAAGGTTATTCCCTATATACTATGGTCACCTAATGTATTTGGTCGGATCCTAATGATCGACCAAATGGGTCGGGTTCGAAGGTATAAGCGATTTATTAGATCGCTTACCCTACGACCCTAGACAACGTGGTAATCAGTAGGCATAGTCCCAAGGGACTATAACCAACGTGATTACACTCACGTTGCGAAGTTCAAACGAACTTCGCATTGACCATAAACTGGTCAACGCAGAAAGTCAAACAAAGTTTGACTTTCAGACTCGAAAAGACTCGAAAAGCAATAAAAGAACGAAAGAATACTTATGAAGGGTCCCCGAATGCTAATCTAGATCAAAATAACTCAGGTATGAAACAATGGTTCCAACTTAGAGTCTTTTTAATCAGATTCTTGTGGGTTTTGCAATGGGGGTGGATGGGTATTTATAGTTTTCGGGTAACCGTTAAGATCGTTTCATGGAAACCGTGCTCGAATCTTGTGCGTACACTTGTTCAATTGTTGTGGTAACTAAAAATGATCCCCCATGAGCTGAAAGGGCAAGTTAGAATGTGTGGGTGTGGATTAAACAGCTGGAATCAGCTGACTAATCGATCTTATCTGTTCTGGAAGGCTGACGCGGCCCGCTTCAGGATACACCAAAACTAATGCGGGCCGCATGGGGGTTCTGATCAGAAAATAAGTTTCAAAAATGACAGTTTTGGTCCCTGTTGTGTATTTAAGCCATTTCCGACACTTCTAAGGCCCGTAAAGCCAACTTTAAGGCCCTAAAATGATGCCTAAACATTGTGGACATGAAACATGCTCAAAAATATGTCGGATGTCAGTTCGTTTGGTCGTACGAACGCGATGTTCGCTTAATTACGACGGAATGCGCACAAGCGCGAAAAACGATCCAAAATGCGTGACGAATGGATTTTTCTTATGCCAAACACTAAAGTAAAATGTTTTAGTGCTTACATAAATTTTTGGATGTCCGGATGTATTCAGAACGTAAGTTATGCGCGAAAGTGCAAACTTGTGCACTTTTTGACGCTTTTAGTCCCTGAATGACCCAAAAGTTTATTTTAGCACACCGAACCCCTCAAAGCCTATTTCTAAGCTATATAAAGGATATTTAAGGTGTGTTTAACGTATGGTCATGTTCCGGAAAGTCTGTTACAGTTCAAATTGGTATACTTTCGCAGTTTGTCAACTTTAGTCCCTGTAAGCGATTTAACTTGATTTTGCCATACCAAAGCCTTCAAAACTTATTTCTAAGTTATGTAAAGGTTATTTAAGGTATGTTAAGCCTATGTCACTATTCCGGAGTGTTTATTGTATTAAACTGGTTATATTTACGCGTCAGTGCGCGTATAACCTTCCAGAAAGCGATTTAGAGCTTGAAATCGAACAAGAGTTGATATGTGCAAAAGATACACATATTTATACAGATCCCAAGTATGAAATACAATATTTCATTGGCTTGGTATTTGTTTGATGGTTGAAGTGACACAGGTGTCACATTTTTGACATTTTCAAATTTTCTAATGTTTTTGGATTTTCTGAAATTTCTTACTCCCCCTAAAATTCAAAATCATTTAAAAGGAAATTTGAAAACAAACTATACGAGTAAAGTGACAACTGATATCGAATCACTTCAAATCGCCATCCACTTGGCTTAAACAATCAGAACTCCCCCTTTCAACAAACTATTTTCCCATTGATTTCAAAACACTTAAGTTTGTTTTAATCAAATGGTTTTTCCAGAAAATAAGTTTTGCTGATTTCATAAAACCACTTGTAGATGAGAGGATCAATTCATCACCTTGTTCTTTCAGCCATTTTGAAAAATATAACAATTTTAAATTCAAGCACCAAATACCACTTGTAGAAAATCAAGTACAACTTAATGTCCCTGATTTACCACTTGTAAAAATAAACCGATAACCACTTGTAAGTCGAAATCACTTTCGTGAATTTCTCAAGAAAGATGCCGATACCTGCTTCACACTTACCAACCTGGAAGCTCCGGCAAGTCAGACTTTTCACATATGAAAAACGGACATCCAAGCTTCACCAAACTTGGATGTTACCTCCTCATCTTCACTCGGGGTGTATGTTGCCTTCTTTGATTCATAAAACTCTTTAACCCCTGTGACCTTCCCATCGACCATCTTCCCAAAAATCTTTTTCACATTTCCATTAAAAACTTTTTCAACATCAAATTCTTTCTTCTCAGAATAGAATTGATTCGAAATTTCCACATTTCCAACTTTTCGTTTAAAATTTTGAGCCCTCAATGGTGGAAAATTGACATCATCCATTGGCGTTACTGAAGTTTCAATTTTTAACTCAACTTGTGGCTCCTCTGACTTTGTGGAATTAGATTCATTGCCAGATTTCACATCTGATTTCTTAACAACCCACTTCTGGTTGTCAAGATTCACTCTTCTCTTGTAAAATCTTTTCGAACATTCACCAACCTCATATGTTGAGTTTTTAAACACTTTGAATTTTTCAATTGGTGGTTCAGTTTTGTCAACAACTTTTTCTTTGAGTTTAGAAACAACTTCCTGTTTTGTGTTGGTAGCCATTGGACAGTTCCAGGCAATGTGACCAACTTCTTGACATCTGTAACAGGTTCTTGTTTCCTTTCTCTGATAAACCCTATTCTTTTCAAACTTTTGTTTTTCTTCAAAGAACTGTTTGTTTGTTTGCTTCCAGAATGAGCCCTTTTGTTCTTCTTTCGAACTTGTCCCTGAAACAAATACAGTTTTTGTTTTAGAAAATTTTTCATTTTTATAATGTTTCGGTGGAATAAAACCATGTCCTTTCATTTTGTAATTACCATTATGGTTTGGTTTCTTTTGAAAACCAGAACCAGAACTGTAACCCTTTTTCTTGTTTAACCTTTGTTGAACTCTTGAGGTGTAAGGTTTAAGTTTTTCAGAAAGATTCACATCTTTTATTTTAGAAATATTAATTTCTGTTAGTTTGAAAACCTTTTTTTATCATTTCTGGTTTAACACCTCTTATTGGAAATTCCTCATCAGAATATAATTTGTCTGAATCATTCAAAGTATATGCCACTTTGATTGGTTCATCATTCAAATTAGATTTTGATAACAGAAATTCTTTATTGTAAACCCTTTTAACCGACGACTTTTGACTGTCAACTGATGAACTCGAACTCTTGGATTTGGACTTTGACTCTGACTCCTCATCTTTATCCAACACTTGATCGACCACCTTTTTTATTAACTCAGACTCATGATCAGTGTCAAACGATGTGAACGTGACATCAATGTTTTCTGGTAACTCATCAGTTGTTTCGGACTTTAACTTTATATTGACAGCCTTTTTGACTTGCTCCTCATTTGGTTTTCTGGGAGAATAACCTTCCCAAATCGGAGGTGGACACTTGTTATAATTTGCACTTTGTTTCTTACCAATATCCTTTTCTTCATTCTTCTTGTCTTGAAAAGCTTCCATACCTGCAATAGTTGGATAAATTCTATCAATCAAATAATCAGAACTAGAATAACTTTGTAACAATCGTCTGATTCTTTCATTTTCTATCTTTTCTGTTTCCAACTCCTGCTTCAACTTAGCACACTCTTCAATGTAATGATTAATGGCTTTCTGTTTGGTCATCATCACAGAATTCATCATAGTCAATTCATCTTCTCTTTCTGAATTAGTCTTTTGTAGACCAGTTACTGTTCTATTCAGCACATCATATGATTCTTTCACATAGTTGAGATTGAACAGTAAATTTTCTTTCATCTTGTCTTGCTCATTCAACTTCTCCTCTTTTTCTTCACACTGCTTACACAATTCCAAACACTTTAGACAAGGTTTGATGACTTCAACTTCTATAATCTTTTCAACTTCAACTATCTTCTCAACTTCAACTATCTTCTCAGCAACTTCAACTTCCTTTACAGTTTCCACTACCTGTTTAGTAACTTTAACTTCTTTATTTTGTTCAGACATCTTTTCCTGAACAACACTCTCACTTTTCACCTTTTTCTGTTCCTTTGCTGCTCGTTTCTCCTTTAGCTTTTCCAAATGATCTGCAAAATAAAATTGAAAACTTTCAGGAGATAAATGAATTTTTGCTACATTAATATGCATTTCTTCCTCATCATCACTATCATCAGTTGATGATTGATCAAACACTTGAGTATTTTCTGAACTATCATCTGAAGAAATAAACTCTCCATCTTGACTCTTCTCATTATCAGCAAACACTTTCATCCATTCTTTCAACAAATCTGGTTCTTGAACTATCTGTGCAATTAATGCAACTGTTTTTGAATCAGGTGGAATGAATTTGTCCCAGCTAAAACCTTCAGCAACTTTTTCATCATCTTGATCAATTATACCATAATAAGCTTTCTTATTTGCATCGTCGATCATTTTAGCATGTGCAGTTTGTGGTTCTTTTTGTTGATATGGCTGATGAGCAACTTGTTGATATATTGCTTTTCGATAATAATCATTACCACCAAACGGATTCTTTGCTCCACTAGCTTCTTAATTGGTACATTCCCTCTTGAAATGTCCTTTCTCCCTGCATCGAAAACAAGTAACTTTAGATTTATCAAAACCTAAAGTAGAAACATTTGCATCCAAGAAATCATCTCTTCCTGTAATCATCTTGAATTTTTCTAGCTCTCCTCAAAACACTCGCTAAACACCACTTAATATCCATCAGCTCCATTTCCTCAGCATCAATCTGATCGTAATCCTCTTTTGTCAACATAGGATTTCCGATTCTTCCTGCAACCAACCCTTCATATGATTCCAACACTGTAGCAAGTAACGACATATGACTTTTAGCAATCTCTTCAGAAAAATTTTGACCGTTCTGAAGATGCAACGCGATGTTGCAATGTAAAATTTGACCATTACTGCTGTTTGAACTTTGAAATTGATGACTTGAGGTTGATTCCTTCGGATTAACACTTGGATATGAGGAAAATCCACTGCTGCTGTTTTGACTTTGATAGACTGATCCAGATGAATTTTTTGCACTGAAAGCAGTTTGAATTTTCGGATTTGTTTCAACATTCTGAACACTTCCTTTGAAATACATCTTAACATCTTGTTGTGTATTTGGATTGTTCATTCTAGCAATCTTTTGTTGTTCAAGATCTTGACCTTCAATCTTTTCGATGAACTGAGAAATTGTCAAGCCATCATATTCACCAGTATTCTTTAATATCATCAAAAATGTACCCCATTCTTTCTGAGGTAAAGCATCAGCTAATTTGTCAACCCATTCCTCACGATCTTTGTTAATACCTAACAATGACATTGACCTTACTAAATGACAATATATTTCAATCAATTTCTTTGTATCTTCTCCCGGCAGACTTGAAAATAAATCAAATTCTTTCTTTAACAATGATTTTTTACTCTTGATCATCTTCTCACTTCCCTCAAACTTAATTCGGAGTGCTTCCCAAATTGAACGTGAAGTATTATCATGTTGAAGTAGGACGAAGATGTCTTCTTTAATAGCTTGCTGGAGTAAACTGATCATCATCTTTTCTGCTTTATATATATCTCTTTCTTTGTCCGAAAATTCAGAAATAGTTTTGATAACTCCCATATCTGTACGAGGTTTAACATACTTTTTCTCAATACACTCCCAAGATCTCAAATGAATTGCTTGAACCCAGTTTTCAAAACGATCTTTCCATCCATAATACTCCTCAATGCTCATTAACTTCGGGGGTTTTTGTAAAGTTCCAGTTTAATTTTCCATGTTCATGTTCTGAGCAATGGCAGTAGGAGTAGTCGGGGCAGTAGCAAATGCGTTATAAAATTCCTCTTACATGATTCGGCAAAATTTTTCAAAAAACAGACACTTTCAAAGGAAATACCAATTTCAAGCGAAATATCCTCTTCACACGGAATACCTTTGGTGCGAAATAACCCTGTTCAAACGAAATTACCTGCAATACAGTTTCAAACGAAGTCAATTCAAACAAAATCAAAATTTTCACACGAAATAGGTAATTTCATGCGAAATAACCAAACGAAATCCGGTTTCAAGCGAAATCAACTAATTTCGTACGAAATACTCAAACGAAATTCCAACTTGGTGCGAAATAAGGCTTATTTCGTGCGAAATACTGCTGATGTCATCATCTCGAACTGATTTTGTTAAAATTGATCAAGTTTTTGTCCGATTTTAGGTCTGAAACTTTCAAGGCTTTGTTAAAACACTGTTGCGCGTATAATATGTGAAATTCAAGACATTTAATTTTGAAAAGAATGTGTAGAAATCAGAATTTTAAGCTGAATTGGTATGAACTCTTCCTCCTGAGCTCTGATACCACTTGTAGGATCGTTTTCTGACCCGAACGAGTCGATCAGAAGAGTTTTTCTCAATACGAGAGGCGGAAACAAACGTATCAAGTTCAATTCAGCTAGATATACACTTTAAATTGTCTTTAGATTGATTTGACAAAGTTTTACAGTGAGTAGACACTTCGGCAGCACTTCGGCTCTCAAACCGGAAAATAATTTCGTCCCAAATGACGAAGACAAGGCAACTATATATAGGCAAGGTGATTTCGCATGGAATAGCTCATGCGAAATCAAGTTTCACACGAAATAGTGATTTTGTGCGAAATTACCAGTTGATTTCGTACGAAATTACACACTGTAATTTCGTGCGAAATTACCTTCTAACCTATTTTTGACATTTTCCTCATATAATGTGCCCTGATCTATCTATCTAATACAAGACTCGATACAAGACGAAGTCGAGAGACGTATGCACTAACATTAAATGCTTGTCTTCACCAAGTGATGTAAGAGACTTAGCCAAACATGGCCTTTGATTGACAAGAACTCATATGATTAATCTTGGATCCCGAGACTACTACACACACTCTAAGGTGGATGATGGTGGTGGATGTGGGTGTTGTAGTGGTGGTGGATTGGTGGCAAAGTGGGAGAGAGGTGGTTTGCCAAGGGATGCCTTTGAAGTGAGCCAAGCAACCCTATTTATAGCCTAAACAGAAGCTTGGCCACGCCCCCGTGTCCAGCGGACACGCCCCCGTGGCCATCCCTTTTCTCTTCCTTCATTAATTACATTTGTCTACATTGGGCTCCACACGGCCCGTGTTCGCTGGGCACGGCCCCGTGTGCAGAAGCGTATCTGTACTACCAAGATTTGCAAGATTCTGCAAATCTTAGCATTGACCACGCCCCATGTTGAGCTGGGCATGCCCCCGTGGTGGGCGTAGAAGCTTCCACAACTTTGTCCATTTCTGCAGACATCTAACCACGCCCCCATATCCAGTGAGCACGGGCCGTGGTCAGCCTTCTGTTTCTTGTTTTGCTCTTGGGGATGCTGCCGAGGGGTCGGGCATGTCACGTTTATTCCTTTTCTTTGTATTTATGTTAGTTTTTGCTGCATATTTGTTCCTTTTGTTCGTTTAATCTCATTTGGTACTGAAAATACAAAAGGAAGACAAAAACACACTTTTTCCAACATTAGTACTAAAAAAGGTTAGTTTTATGCCTCATTTGATGTAATTTATATGTTGCATTTTACACACATCAAATACCCCCACACTTGAATCTTTGCTTGTCCTCAAGCAAAACTCTTTATTATGTGGCTTACACTCACAAATGGAATAGGTAGGAGAGAAGTTTTGGGCTTGTCTTGAGTGTCGGGAATCCAAGATCTTTATTGGGTTTTATTTTTATGTTATTTACAATCCTATTCGTTATGATTTATTTAGAATGTTTCATAAGAGAAATTACTAATTCCATTTATATACACGTTCACATACCTCACGAGAGATCACTCAACACTCGGCCGAAGATGTATTTTTGTGAAACACTCGAGAACGGCATGGAACTTACTTCTACCATATGCTTGCCAAGTAATCAATGCTCCTCCTTTTTAACTATAAACCTTTATAAATATCAAGAGGACTTGGGAAAGGGGTAGGCTTGGGCTAAAGGTAGGTTGTTTTGGTTAGTGGTTAGTAAAAAGGGCTAAAAGCGTAAAAAGTGTCGGTCGTCGTAACACTTTTTGTTTTTGTGACTTTTATTCAAACTAAGCATCTTCAAACAAAGTTTCTTTGAGGAACTTGTTTGTTTATTGCTAGAGTATCATTTTTTTTTATAGAAACGTAACAAGAAAACCGAGCTTTTTACTAAAATAAAAGGGTTGAAAAGAAAAAGGTTTTGGTGGGTAAAGGGTGTTTGTTTTGTGGGTTTAGAAATGAAAAGGTTTAGGCTCAAAGGGGTTAACTAGGGGGATTTTGGGTAGGTGATAAAGAAAAATGAAAGATAATGGTGTTGAAAGAAAACTGGGTTAGTCTTAATGTCTCCATCATTTACTTACTTGGGTTTAAGTTGGTAAGGACCGGGAATGTATCGTCGTGGCAAGTTCTAGAGTCGTAAGAACCAAGCGGCAATTCACACAAAAAAACAAACAATGAGCATTTAGTTTAAAGATGTATACTTGTATGCTCAATAAAGGCTCAAAACTCACTTATTGTGGGAATGGGTTTGTAATGTGATCAGGTATATATAATCAAATTTTAATTAGGTTTGTCATGTCTTTTCATGATATTCTTATGTTGGTTCTTTTTATCACGACGCTATCGGTTGTAAATTTGTAAAAATATAACCTTTTTAGAACTTGTTATTCCTAAATTAAACCAAGACAAGTAAAAAAATAAAATTTTTTGAAAAAAAATTGGGGTGATTAGCGGTTCCAATAGAGTTTTGTGTAAGGCTTGTTGTTAGGACTTCAAAATTCAAGGTTTTAGCATCCCCCCACACTTAAATTACACATTGTCCTCAATGTGTCCAAAAAATAAGTTTTTAGGTTGACTGAATGTGTAAAACCGTGTTTAAAAGCAAAATTTTGTGTTACTGTGCGTCTGGCCACGGGCCCGTGTTGATCCGGGCACGGCCCCGTGGTCAGATTGCCAGTATCATAATTAAACAGATGGCTGGGCATGGGGCGTGTTCAGTGAGCACGGCCCCGTGTCCAGTTACCTGAACTGGGCATTTTCTGCAGAACCTCGGGCACGGGGGCGTGTTGGGCTTAGCACGGCCCCGTGCTGATTTTGCTGTAATGTTGGAAAATTATCGTGAGGCTCTGTTTTTGTGCATGGGGTGCGGTTTTAAAGTTCCCTTGGTAACCTCCACCTTTTCGAGTGTATTCAATCATTACAACATCATCCAAACACCATTAAAAATTAAAAACCATCATTCATTAGAGAGTGAAGTACATAGTTCCTAAAAAGTACATACTAAAAACTGGATAAGTAGGTCATAGAATGCAAGAAATTTTAAACCACAAAGAAGTCCTAGCCTAGATGTTTTTATTGTAAAAGCAAAATTTTGGAAAAATGATTCTTTCTGTTGAACAAGGCTTTTAGAACTTCTTTCCGGAAAGGGCCTGTCACACCCCGACCACGTAAATCGTTTTTGAAACCATCGTTTAAATATCGAAATCGTTTTAATACATATGAATCACCCCAAAACAATTGAAAACAGTAAAATAGGGTAACTATGTACTCACATTGAATGAAAGGGTATCCTTGATCTAAAGAACTTAGCGAAGCTCAGGTAAACCAAGAAAATTCAAGTAGTACCTAGTAATCGAATCACTAGTAAATAAATCGACACCTAAATCGGAAGATCGGATAGAATGAGGTCTTGTAAACCAAATGAGTGTTGGAACTCATGTGATGTGGTTTAACAAAGTCTACATTCTAAATCGGAACCTAACCTAAGTGCTTTCAACCCGTTACGACCCGTTTAGGTAGCTTACGCTACTTTAACGCGTCGTGCGCGCAAAAGCGCGTTTGAGACGTCTAACTAGTCCTATGAAAAGTATTATATGCCTAAACATGTTTAATTATGTTGCATAATCAGTTAAGTGACAAATTTTTGGGTTACATATGCTTAAAATCCAATTATGCATGAAAAGGGCATTTTGGTCATTTTCCAAAGGCATATAAACTACCTATCATATAACTACTTAAACTATGTGACCATAAGGTATAACCTCGTAAGGTTATTCCCTATGCAACTATCATCACTAAACATGCTTGGTCGGATCCTAATGATCGACCAAACGGGTCGAGTTCGAAAGTCTAAGCGGTGGTCTAGACCGCTTGACTTACGACTCTAAACAAGCACTAAACTAAAAGTGAAGAGCTAAGCATGTTAAAACATGCTTAACTAAGTTAGAAAATAGGTTTTGATATCAAAACAAAGTGTTTTGATACCAAGAGTAGTTTGCTTGCAAAATACGCTTAAATGCGCATTTTGACCGAAACTACGACTCGTCACTGTCACACCCCCAAAAATCCACACGCGGAGTATCACCGCTTGGAGGCGTGACATGACCAGGATCCAGCCACCAATCATATTTAACAATGTATTTAAAATAGATAAAATCCAACCACGCAATATAATTGGTGTTCAAAAACTAGTTAACCAAGTTCAAATTAAACAGCGGAAGCATAAGACGTAAAACCAAAACATAAGTTCAATAAGTTCATAAAGTTTAAATGTTTAGAATGGGACATAACAATCCATATCCCACAATGACCTCCTCCTCGTGCAGGCTCCATAAGCATCTAACGACCTGCAAAGCATGTAGTAACGAGTCAACAACAAAGTTGAGTGAGTTCACAGTTGGTTGTCCATTTTAGAGTTGTTTCCAAAAAGCTAGTTTAATCTTAACCAGCTATGCCGTGGGGGTTACCCCATAGTTCGAAAACGTTTATTAGTTAACCCATTTTTACTTCGGCCGTTTCAGCCGTGGGGGCTACCCCATGTTCATAATCCCTGGCTATCCAGCCCGGCACTCCGGCCGTGGGGGCTACCCCATTTTTAAACTACCAGACTCGTTACCATATCGACTACTAACGAAAATAAGTTGTGCCCTAGCGTCGGTGTCTATCATCACCGACGTGCCATAGTCCATTAGTACACGCCCGTCCGAACGGCACAGTGTGAGGTTTGTTAAACCTAATAGCGCTATTAACTAATGACCCGCTCGCCATTGGCCTCGGCGATTAAGTCGATATAAAATGAGGGACTTCGTTGATAGAGTTCTAGTCTAGTAAATCTAAATCCGTCCCAACAGGACGAGGAATTCACATTCCTGAACACGTCCCAACAGGACGAGGAATCCCTATTCTTTAACCCATTCCCATTACCACCGGGAATTACCATGCTTTGTAGAAAAGTGTGAACTCACCTTGGTTTGCTCGGTTAGATTAGTTACTCTAATAATCAGGAATTAAGCACGTCCTAACATGGTACAGATAACAATCAGTTTCACGTGCATGCATAATACGTATCCTACGTACGGTTTATCTACTCATTACTTCTATCACATAGCAAGCACTCACGTTAACATTTCATGCCCATATAAACATCCCATTTATACCCATTCAAAAGCAAACATACGATATTGCACATAACACTTTCATTGACATATAACACGTTAGATCATTCTCAGATAACCTACCCGACATTTAGACACGCAAATTGCTACTTATATCGTTTCAGCTTTAACATTCAAAACTGGGCTGTTTTCGGGAATTTTAATAAAATAGTTAACTTGCTCCAAAAATTCCCAAACTTTTACAGAATGCTTTAAACAATCCAAATATGACTGTGTAAAAATATTGGGATCCAATTCATTACCAATATTTTATAAAAAAAATCATTTACCGGACTGCAATCAGATTCGTCACTTTCTGACTGCAGTCCACGGAAAAATTCATTTAAAATTCATCGTAAGTCCAATTGACGAAATTCCAGTTGGAGGATTACAATGACATCAGTGGTCATCTACAGTACAAATTTCATGAGCTAATTCTACACAGATTTCAAGTTATGACAAAAAAATATAACACACATTTTCTGCAGTAAAAACGCAGCTTTTGCTGCTGTACAAAACGGACCATTAAAAATAGCAAACGACCTCAAAAAAATATGATTCTAGTGCCATTTGATTCGTTTTTAAAAAATACATAATTTAGACTTTAGAAAATCAATTTTTTTGATTTATAACGGTCCGTTTACAGCCAACTGAAGTTGGCTGCAGAATCATAGACAGATTCTGTTTCAGCTCTAATCGTTACCCGAACTCCCCAACCGAATAACTAATGCACCCACGACCCATATCGATTATTTACAGCAGGTTATAAGTCAATTATCCTAGAATTAACACGCAATCATCATCCATCTACTAAACAACATCATTCTAACAATATATCATCATATTTCATCTCTTGATTCAAGATTCAAGTCTTTTAGTGTTCTAGTTATTATCAACATACTACATCTTTTAACCATTAAAGTAGAAGTAAACAAGGGTTAATCAAGAACTTACAACTAGCTTTAAGCTAGGGAAGAACACAAGGGAAAAAGATGATGAAAATGATGAATGAATGCAAGTAAGAGAGCTCCTTGATGATCCACAAGCCTCAAGCTCCAAGGATCACCTTCTAACACTTGAATGAAGCTTAAAAATGGATTGATGGTGGTGACAAGGTGGTGGTGGTGGCGGCCTTGGTGTGAGCCGAGAGGGAGAGAGGAGAGTGAGAGGGATGAGTGAGGTTGTGTGAAGATATGATATGATGGAGATCTTAGAGCACCATACTTATAATCTCTTCAACAATATTTTGTTCAAGAAATCAAGCAACAAATCTAATAAAATATATAAGGAGATCTTGGTAAGATATGGTGATCTTGGTGGGGTCCTCATGTGGGTCGTAAGTTTTGATATGGGGGGGGGGGGTTAATTGTAAAAAAAAAAATTATGATAAGTAGGTAAATGGTTGGAAGATAAATGTAATATCTAGTGTTAATTAGTAGATATCTAGTGGGTGTTATGGTGTACGTGGATCATAACTAGCCAAGAAATAATTAAACAATGTTTCTTGCAATATTTTGGTGTCCCGGGTAATGTCCGGTTGTTCGGTTAGATACCGTTTCGTTAAAGTGCTAAGTTATTCCGTATAGTGTCTTTTATGTAACTTTTTATAACACTTTTAATTCCTAACACTTAGGAAAACATTCAGGACCATTTAGTCAATTTTCTGTACAATCAATAAGCACAATATAATATTAATTAATCGTACGGATACATGTAATTATGAGGGTTGTCACATTCTCCCCCTGTTAAGAAAATTTCGTCCCTAAATTTAGCACGTGGTTACTGAGGAAGCTAGTTGAGTTGCGTGGTTTCCTGGTTTTCCTGGGGTGTCACATCATCCCCCCGTTGGTTTGGAATTTCATCCCGAAATTCCGCAGTAGCTTCAGCCTCAGTAGTGGTTGCACTTTTCTCAAACAACTGGGGATACTTGTGTTTCATTTGGTCTTCTCGTTCCCAGGTATACTCTGGGCCACGACGGGAGTTCCAATGAACTCGAACAAGAGGTATTCTGGTACGCTTGAGAACCTTAACATTTTGATCAGTAATCTCTACTGGTTCCTCGACGAATCGCAGCTGATCGTCGATAGTGAGCTCCTTGAGAGGAACTATGAGGGTCTCATCTGACAGACACTTCTTCAGATTCGACACATGGAATACGTTGTGAACTCCGCTGAGTTCTGCCGGTAGATTCAACTTGTAAGCGACTTTTCCAATTTTCTCAATGATTTCGAACGGTCCGACATAGCGCGGATTGAGTTTGCCTCGTTTGCCAAAACGAACTACACCTTTCCAAGGTGAGACTTTAAGTAGCACTCGATCCCCAACCTGGAACTCGAGTGGTTTCCTTCACTTATTAGCATAGCTTTTCTGACGGTCACGAGCTACCACCATTCGTTGTCGTATCTGAGCAATCTTCTCAGTCGTGTCTACCATAAGTTCTGGGCCTGTGATTTGGCTGTCACCAACTTCTGCCCAACAAAGAGGTGATCGGCATTTACGTCTGTACAATGCCTCAAATGGAGCGGCCTGGATACTGGTGTGGTAGCTGTTATTATACGAAAATACTACTAGAGGTAGATGTCGCTCCCAGCCGTTACCAAAATCAATCACACATGCCCTAAGCATGTCTTCAAGGGTTTGAATGGTACGTTCAGACTGTCCATCCGTCTGTGGATGATAAGCGGTGCTCATATCTAAGCGTGAGCCAAAAGACTTGTGCATAGCTTGGCACAATTCAGATGTAAAACGTGAGTCACGATCAGAAATGATGGAGGTTGGCACTCCGTGCCTTGATACTACTTCCTTTAGGTAGACGTCTGCTAGAGTAGAAAAACTATTCGTTTCCTTGATAGCCATAAAATGTGCAGACTTGGTCAATCGATCCACTATCACCCAAATAGTGTCATTTCCGTGTTGAGATCTAGGCAGGCCAGTAACGAAATCCATGGAAATTTGCTCCCATTTCCATGTCGGGATTTCTGGTTGTTGGAGTAAGCCTGATGGTTTCTGATATTCAATCTTGACTCTCACACAAGTCAAACATTTACTGACGTAGGTTGCTATGTTGGCTTTCATACTAGGCCACCAATACATAGTCTTGAGATTGTGGTACATCTTATCCGAACCAGGATGTACTGAATAACGAGACTTGTGTGCCTCATCCATCACAAGCTCACGTAGATTACCATAGAGTGGAACCCAGATGCGCCCGTTTACATAGTAGGCGCCGTCTTCCTTTTGTTCTAACCGTTTTCTTGATCCTCGTAGGGACTCCGCCCTGATGTTCTCTGCTTTCAATGCTTCAACCTGAGCATCTCGTATCTGAGTAGGAAGACTAGATTGGATGGTAAGTTGTAACACTCGCACACGTTTAGGTGTAGTATCCTTTCGACTGAGGGCGTCGGCCACAACATTGGCTTTGCCCGGATGGTACTTGATCGCACATTCGTAATCATTCAAGAGCTCGACCCATCGACGTTGTCGCATGTTTAACTCCTTTTGCTTGAAGATATGCTCGAGACTCCTGTGATCGGTGTAAATGGTGCACTTGGTACCGTACAGGTAATGTCTCCATATCTTAAGTGCGAAAACAACTGCTCCCAGCTCTAAGTCATGCATAGTGTAGTTCTTTTCGTGAACTTTAAGTTGGCATGATGCATACGCCATTACTTTATCTCGTTGCATTAACACACAGCCCAATCCTTGTATTGACGCGTCGCAATAAACCACAAAATCATCTGTGCCTTCAGGTAACGAAAGAATAGGTGTGCTACAAAGTCTCTCCTTTAAGTACTGAAATACGGACTCCTGTACATCACCCCAACGATAGGTGACACCCTTCTGAGTCAGTGAAGTGAGAGGTTGCGCAATCTTTGAGAAATCCTTGATAAACCTTCTGTAATATCCTGCCAAACCCAAGAATTGGCGGATTTCTGTTGGTGTACGGGGTGCAGGCCAGTTCTTGATCGAGTCAACCTTGGATGGATCAACATGAATCCCATCCTTGTTTACCACATGGCCTAGGAAGTGGACTTCGCGAAGCCAGAAGTCACATTTCGAAAATTTGGCATACAACTCTCTGTTCGAAGAAGTTCCAAAATAAGCCTCAGGTGTTGCTCGTGTTCTTCCTAACTCTTCGAATAGATCAGGATATCGTCGATGAAAACTATGACAAACTTATCCAGGTAAGGCTTGCACACTCGGTTCATGAGATCCATGAAGACCGCAGGTGCATTCGTTAATCCGAAAGGCATAACCAGAAACTCGTAATGCCCATAACGAGTCCTGAATGCTGTTTTAGAGATATCCTCGTCTCGGACTCTCAGTTGATGGTAACCTGACCTCAGGTCAATCTTGGAGTAGAAACTCGACCCTTGCATCTGGTCGAATAAGTCATCAATGCGTGGAAGTGGATAATGATTCTTCACGGTTACCTTGTTGAGTTCGCGATAGTCAATACACATTCTGAAGGTACCGTCTTTCTTCTTCACAAATAACACTGGAGCTCCCCAAGGCGAAGAGCTAGGGCGAATAAAACCCTTGTCCAAGAGGTCTTGCAATTGAGTGGACAATTCCTCTAGTTCCAATGGGGCTAAGCGATAAGGCGCACAAGCTATGGGTGCTGCCCCAGGTGTTAGCTCGATTTTAAACTCGACTTGACGATGAGGCGGAAGACCAGGTAATTCCTCGGGGAATACCTCAGGAAAATCGCGTACAATAGGAATGTCTTCAATTCTCTTCTCTTCAATTGATGCTTCAGTAACGAGAGCTAGAATGGCAGTATGGCCCTTTCGCAAACACTTCTGGGCCTTAAGAAAGAGATGATGCCCACAACAGCACCACTCTTGTCGCCACGAATCACGAGGGGTTCTTCACCAGAACGAGGGATGCGGACAATCTTCTCGTTGCAAAGAATTTCCGCTTGCTGATGAGATAACCAATCCATCCCAATAACAACGTCGAAACTACCCAGAACGATAGGAATGAGGTCGATAGAAAAGGTCTGATCAGCAAGAACAAGATTACAACCCTTAATTATGTGTGTGGCCTCTAAACTTTTACCGTTTGCTAGCTCTACCATGTGTTTGGTGGTCAAAGGTGTTGGAGTACGCTTAAGCATTTGACTAACTTTTAAGGACACGTAGCTAGTATCGGCACCCGAATCAAATAAAACAGTAACATAAAAGTCATCCAGTAGAAACTTACCCATCACAACGTTGGGATCATTCCTAGCATCACCATGTCCAATCACGAAGGCACGACCCCTTGCCCCATTACCATTGTTGTTTCCCCCATTGCCGTTTCCATTCCCCTGATTGTTGTTGTTCTGGTTCTGATTTAGCTAGGGGCAGTCTCTCTTGAAATGGCCTTCAGCACCACATTGAAAGCACCCTTTGTTGTTACCTTGTTGTTGCTGCTGCTGGCGTTGATTCGGTGGGGCTTGCTGTTGCTGCCGATTCTGATTCGCTGGACGCTGACTCCTGCAATCCCTTGCAATGTGACCAGGCTTGTTGCACCGATGACAGTTGCCTCTACTACATTGCCCGCTGTGGTGCAAGTTACAGCGATTACATTTGGGGTGATTCCCCTTGTATCCACCCTGACCTTGACTTCCAGAAGGCTGCTGACTGGGGTCTTATAGTCCTCAGTCCTTCGTTGCTGTGACTGAGACTGAACAGAGGTAGAACCTTTGCTCGAATTTCCATCCCATTTTCGCTTGTTGTCGCTAAGAGCATCAGGAGTAGCTGTGGCACTGATACGTTTGGGCAGCTTGTTTTGCTCCACCGCCTGGTCAGTGAGACGATGAGCTAGTCGTATAACTTGCTGAATGGTACCCAGGTTAGCTGAAGTCACGTGACTCTGAATCTCTGGTACAAGACCCTTGAGGTACAGCTCAATACATTTTATGGGAGGGTCCACCATAGTAGGACACAAGATGGCCAGCTCGTTTGACCTCTTCGTATACGCCTCAATTTCAGACCCCGTGATTTTCAGATTGAAAAATTCCACCTCTAGCTTGTGGATGTCGTCACGACTACAGTACTCTTCCTTGATCAAATCTTTGAAGTCATTCCATGGGGTGGCATTAGCAACTGCCAGCCCTAGCAGTTGAACCTGTGCTTTCCACCAGGTTAACGCAGCACCTTCGAGTGTTCCAGTAGCAAATTTCACCCTACGATCTTCAGGGCATTCACACATCTCAAAAATAGACTTAATCTTCTCGAACCAGTGAAGAAGACCTACAGCTCCTTCCGTGCCGCTGAAAGTACTAGGTCGGCAATCCATGAATGTTTTGAACGTACATACGGGAGGCTGAGCATGTTGACCTGTGGCGCGAGAATAAGAGACAAGGTTAAGCACAAGATTTGGTTGGCGAGGGTAGGATCTAAAAGTCCTAAGATGGGTTGATATGGCAGGTTATACCTCCTACAGGGACAGTTGCGAGTGCCTCAACCACTCGTTCATTGATTAGAGCCGTCAGCTGGGCTTGAGTCAAGCTCAAACGTCCACTCATGATCTTCACAATGAAGCAACGTAAGTGAGAAAAGTGTCGCGAAAGTGCGTAAGCGTAGGATGACAGAAGAGAGTAAGCACACATGGCTCAAATAGCAGTTATCACGTTAACTAATGCACTATGTAAACTATCAAACAGACAATATAAACATAAATCAAACCACCTATTGTGTCGAGTCTTGCACGTGGAGTGAAGCGTCGTTGTGGATCGTTGAGCACTGTACAGGTTATAGTCTGGTTTGGTCAAAAAGCTTTTCCCTTTTTAAAACCAAGTTCACTATAACCAATGGCTCTAATACCAATCTGTCACACCCCCAAAAATCCACATGCGGAGTATCACCGCTTGGAGGCGTGACATGACCAGGATCCAGCCACCAATCATATTGAACAATGTATTTAAAATAGATAAAATCCAACCACGCAATATAATTGGTGTTCAAAAACTAGTTAACCAAGTTCAAATTAAACAGCGGAAGCATAAGACGTAAAACCAAAACATAAGTTCAATAAGTTCATAAAGTTTAAATGTTTAGAACGGGACATAATAGTCCATATCCCACAACGACCTCCTCCTCGTGCAGGCTCCATAAGCATCTAACGACCTGCAAAGCATGTAGTAACGAGTCAACAACAAAGTTGAGTGAGTTCACAGTTGGTTGTCCATTTTAGAGTTATTTCCAAAAACGTAGTTTAATCTTAATCAGCTATCCAGCCGTGGGGGTTACCCCATAGTTCGAAAACGTTTATTAGTTAACCCATTTTTACTTCGGCCGTTTCAGCCGTGGGGGCTACCCCATGTTCATAATCCCTGGCTATCCAGCCCGGCACTCCGGCCATGGGGGCTACCCCATTTTTAAACTACCAGACTCGTTACCATATCGACTACTAACGAAAATAAGTTGTGCCCTAGCGTCGGTGTCTATCATCACCGACGTGCCATAGTCCATTAGTACACGCCCGTCCGAACGGCACGGTGTGAGGTTTGTTAAACCTAATAGCGCTATTAACTAATGACCCGCTCGCCATTGGCCTCGGCGATTAAGTCGATATAAAATGAGGGACTTCGTTGATAGAGTTCTAGTCTAGTAAATCTAAATCCGTCCCAACAGGACGAGGAATTCACATTCCTGAACACGTCCCAACAGGACGAGGAATCCCTATTCTTTAACACATTCCCATTCCCACCGGGAATTACCATGCTTTGTAGAAAAGTGTGAACTCACCTTGGTTTGCTCGGTTAGATTAGTTACTCTAATAATCAGGAATTAAGCACGTCCTAACATGGTACAGATAACAATCAGTTTCACGTGCATGCATAATACGTATCCTACGTACGGTTTATCTACTCATTACTTCTATCACATAGCACGCACTCACGTTAACATTTCAAGTCCATATAAACATCCCATCTATACCCATTCAAAAGCAAACATACGATATTGCACATAACACTTTCATTGACATATAACATGTTAGATCATTCTCAGATAACCTACCCGACATTTAGACACGCAAATTGCTATTTATGTCGTTTCAGCTTTAACATTCAAAACTGGGCTGTTTTCAGGAATTTTAATAAAATAGTTAAATTGCTCCAAAAATTCCCAAACTTTTACAAAATGTTTTAAACAATCCAAATATTACTGTGTAAAAATATCGGGATCCAATTCATTACCAATATTTTATAAAAAATCATTTACCGGACTGCAATCAGATTCGTCACTTTCTGACCGTAGTCCACGGAAAAGTTCATTTAAAATTCATTGTAAGTCTAATTGATGAAATTCCAGTTGGAGGATTACAAAGGTATCAGTGACCATCTACAGTACAAATTTCATGAGCTAATTCTACACAGATTTCAAGTTATGACGAAAAAAATAACACACATTTTCTACAGTAAAAACGCAGCTTTTGCTGCTGTACAAAATGGACCATTAAAAATTACAAACGACCTCAAAAAAATATGATTCCATTGTCATTAGATTCGTTTTTCGAAAATACATAATTTAGACTTCAGAAAATCAATTTTTTGATTTATAACGATCCGTTTACAGCCAACTGAAGTTGGCTGCAGAATCATAGACAGATTCTGTTTCAGCTCTAATAGTTACCCGAACTCCCCAACCGAATAACTAATGCACCCACGACCCATATCGATTATTTACAGCAGGTTATAAGTCAATTATCCTAGAATTAACATGCAATCATCATCCATCTACTAAACAACATCATTCTAACAATATATCATCATATTTCATCTCATGATTCAAGATTCAAGTCTTTTAGTGTTCTAGTTATTATCAACATACTACATCTTTTAACCATTAAAGTAGAAGTAAACAAGGGTTAATCAAGAACTTACAACTAGCTTTAAGCTAGGGAAGAACACAAGGGAAAAAGATGATGAAAATGATAAATGAATGCAAGTAAGAGAGCTCCTTGATGATCCACAAGCCTCAAGCTCCAAGGATCACCTTCTAACACTTGAATGAAGCTTAAAAATGGAGTGATGGTGGTGACAAGGTGGTGGTGGCGGCCTTGGTGTGAGCCGAGAGGGGAGAGAGGAGAGTGAGAGGGATGAGTGAGGTCGTGTGAAGATATGATATGATGGAGATCTTAGAGCACCATACTTATAATCTCTTCAACAATATTTTGTTCAAGAAATCAAGCAACAAATCTATTAAAATATATAAGGAGATCTTGGTAAGATATGGTGATCTTGGTGGGGTCCTCATGTGGGCCGTAAGTTTTGATATGGGGGGGGGTTAATTGTAAAAAAAAAATTATGATAAGTAGGTAAATGGTTGGAAGATAAATGTAATATCTAGTGTTAATTAGTAGATATCTAGTGGGTATTATGGTGTATGGGGATCATAACTAGCCAAGAAATAATTAAACAATGTTTCTTGCAATACTTTGGTGTCCCGGGTAATGTCCGGTTGTTCGGTTAGATACTGTTTTGTTAAAGTGCTAAGTTATTCCGTATAGTGTCTTTTATGTAACTTTTTATAACACTTTTAATTCCTAACACTTAGGAAAACATTCAGGACCATTTAGTCAATTTTCTATACAATCAATAAGCACAATATAATATTAATTAATCGTACGGATACATGTAATTATGAGGGTTGTCACAGTCACTACGCCTAGTCAACGTGGTAATCAGTAGGTATAGTCATTAGGGACTATAACCCTCGTGATTACGCTCACGTTGCGAAGTTCAAACGAACTTCGTGTTGACCATTGACTGGCTAGGGAGAACTTGATCAATCACACTCAGGTATGAAGCAATGGCTCCAACTTAGAGTGTAATTCAGATCAAGGGTGAAGAGAATGAATGAAATGCTTGGCTATTTATACTTGTTGCAAACTTACAAGACCATGACACTTGTTTGTGTGGTCTCCAAGCAAAAATCATAGCCATACAAGTGTTATGAGCTGATTAGAAGCCTTGGAGAGGTGTTAACTTGGTTAACACACAATAATATTTGCATATACAGCCCCTAGACTTCAAACAGAATGCTAAAAATGATTTTATGATACTGGGTGATTTTAGGCGGCCCACATAAGAGGAGAGACAGGTCTTACGCGGCCGGCCTAAACCTGCAGATCAGCAAATAGTTTCAATGTTGACAGCTTTAGTCCCTGCACTTATTTGAGCTCATTTCAGGCACTTTTGACACCCGTTAAGCCATTTTCAAGGCTCTACAAGGTCATTAAAGTTTAGAGGACTCAAAATATGCTCAGAAAACTCTTGGATGTTGGCTCGTTTGGTCGTACGGTCACGTTATTCGTCAAATTACGACGAAACTCAAATGGACGCGAAAACGATCCAAATTAAGCGACGAATGGTATTTTCTCATGTCGATCACTAAAATAAAAATATTTTAGTGTCTACAAAAATTTTGGATGTCCAGATGTGGTCAGAACGTAAGATATGCGCATAAATGCAAACTTACGTCGTTTTTGACACTTTTAGTCCCTGTAAGATCAAATAAGCATGTTTTCACACACCGAACCCCTCAAAGCTTATTTCTAAGCTATGTTTAGGTTATTTATGGTATTTTTAGCTTATGATCAAGTTTCAGACTGTACGTTGCCTTACGAAATGGCAGACTTTTGCAGTTTGACGCAAATAGTCCCTGTGAGCGAATAAACTTGTTTTCAACACACCAAACCATCCAAAACTTATTTCTAAGTTATGTAAAGGTTATTTAAGGTATGTTAAGCCTATTTCACTATTCCAGAGTGTTTTTTGTGTTAAACTGACTGCGTTTACGCACCAGTTTGCGTATAACTTCCCAGAAAGCGATTTAAAGTTTGAAATCAGAATCGAATCGAATCGCAAAATCATCAAACACAATTACACACATAATAACACTAAAGAACATTGTTTTATTGATAATTAACATTGTTTTACATTGTACATCGATTACATAGCACAGTTGTCACAGTCTCCCCTACTTTAGGAAATTTCATCCCGAAATTTTAACTAGAGGAAACTTGTGAGGACAATTGCGGATATTTCGCCTTCATTTGGTCCTCACATTCCCAAGTAAACTCTGGGCCACGTTTGGATTCCCAGTGAACCTTGACCAATCGAATCCGTTTGTTCTTCAACTGTTTGAATGTACGGTCCACTATCTCCACAGGTCTCTCGACAAAGTGCATCGTTTCATCGATTTGGATTTCGTCGAGTGGAATGTGAAGATCAGCGTCAGCTAAACACTTTCGCAAATTGGACACGTGAAAAGTCGGATGAATATTTCCAAGCTCTGGAGGTAGCTCCAGTCGATAGGCAACCTTTCCAACTCTTTCAACAATCTTAAATGGTCCAACATATCGAGGTGCAAGTTTTCCTTTCTTTCCAAATCTCACCACTCCCTTCCAAGGTGACACCTTGAGTAGGACATGGTCTCCGACTTGAAATTCTAAGGGCTTGCATCGAATATCTGCATAACTCTTTTGACGGCTTCTAGCTGTCACAAGATTATCGCGGATCTTCTTGATTTTATCTGTTGTTTCCAGAATGAGCTCAGGTCCAGTAAGCTAAGCTTCACCAATCTCATTCCAACAGACAGGTGAACGACATTTTCGACCGTATAAAGCTTCGAATGGTGCCATATTAATGCTAGCATGATAACTGTTGTTGTAAGAGAACTCGATCAACGGCAGACGAGAGTCCCAATTACCACCAAAGTCTATCACGCATGCTCTAAGCATATCCTCCAAAGTTTGAATCGTCCTCTCAGATTGTCCATCTATTTGGGGATGATAAGCAGTGCTTAGATTTAGTTGGGTTCCCAAAGCAGATTGCATGGTCTTCCAGAAATGAGATGAAAACCGAGCATCACGATCGGAAATGATATCCAAAGGAACACCATGTCGTGATACAATCTCATCAACATAAATCTTTGTAAGTTTATCAGCAAATAGATCCTCGCGAATCGGTATAAAATGAGCTGACTTCGTTAATCGATCGATAACAATCCAAATAGCATCGTGACCTTTAGATGTACGCGGTAATTTAGTGATGAGATCCATCGCAATGTTATCCCACTTCCAAACCGGTATCTCTGGTTATACAAGCAAGCCAGAAGGTCGTTGATGTTCAACCTTGACTTTGAGACAAGTTAGGCATTTCGATACATACAAGGCAATATCCTTCTGTAACAACTCTCACTAAAACTATTATTTATTATTATATTTAGTTCAATAGGAAACCCTAATTAAGACACCCAAGTGATTCTGCACAAACCCTAAAAAAATCAGAATTATCAGAATCAGGATCAGGGCCCCTAAAACTCAAGGGGGTAAAACCCTAGTTACGATTATCTAAATAACTTCTTGTCAGTTTCGAATTTTACGATTTCGTCAACTCAGCAAGCCTAGTTGAGGATGTGGCTATCCTATGGAAATAGGTGACCCCTCGCGCCACGCGACGCCCAGAGGGGTACCCCTCGCGTCACGCGAGGGGGGTCAAAATTCGTGTATAAATAGTAGACTTTGGAACTGGAATTTGGGCACTTGAACGACGTTAAAACTCAAAATATACGCTGAGTTATAGCAGAAACAATTTTAAAACACACACGGATCACTAATTGCTGCCGCAAAACAGGGTAATAACTCGATCGCTGCTACGATTCAATGTCCGATTGATTAAACTATCCAATGGATGTTTAAGTGCTGCCCACATTAGGGTTATGCTTTGTCATTCGTCGTTAATTCGATGGATGTTTAAGTATCGCACTTTGTCATTCATTGTGAGGGTTGATCTCGTGAGTTATCGTAAATGCTGTATTGATTACTAACCCAGTTTTGTGTGCATTGTTATTTAAATTAGGTTAACAAGGCTAATCAGTAAGACTAGACTCTGTCCGTGTTAAATCTGCAATGTGAGTCATTCTCTTTTTATCAAATTACTTTCAAAATCATGTTTATTGTCAATGTTATAATTACGGGGATTAAGTCTTTGTAATCACCAAGTTACAGCCGGTATGTGTGGTTTTGTATACATTACTTGATAATCTTCACCATAGGGGCAGCCAAGGGGTGATATGACCATAGTCACAGACACCATTGGACGAATGGGCCAATGGGTCGAGTGACAAATACTGTGGGTAGTTGGTTGATATCAGGAAACATTGTAATCGCTCTTAATACTGTAAACTATAACAAACAGGTTATTTTAATAAATAGAATGATTCACCAGTATTTCCCGCTGACAAAACCTTTTTCAAACATGTTTCAGGTGATCTGTTGTGATTCAGGATAAGTGTTGTGGAGCACTGCAATCTTAAGAAAGTGGCTCATTATAAAATAAAGAAATATGTTTTGTAAAATAAAGATTTCTCAGTGAAATCATATGATTGTAAATTACCGGGGTTTTAACCCGAGTTGTGAAATAAAATAATCGGGAAAATTTTAGCTTTAAAAAGATCCTGATGATAAACTTCCGCTGTTAAACTCAATTAAATAAAATACCATGGGATTTTCTGTCCCGCGGCTCCTGAAACGGGTCAAACCGAGTCGGGGGCCGTGACAGAAAAAGGTGGTATCAGAGCCACTGAGTTAAGCTAATTAAGTATTTAGAAATACTTAATTTTTCCTGATTACTATTATGTGATTATGTGTTTTATTAACTGACTATTTGTTAGTTACAGTATGGGTAAGCAAAAGCTTTCAAACATCTATCTTAAATTAGATAGGTCATCAAATGAGAAGGGAAGTTCCTCTCAAACTCCTGAAGAAGGAATATTTGTTCGAAAAGCCCAATACGAGGAACCACTTTCTCCTGATAAAAGAAGTTTGATTATTAGAAAAAGTCAGGAGAAATTAAGGAAATCCCGAGAAAAGAAAGTTAAAAAGGAAACCCAGGAATTAATAAGTAAATCACCATGGGAAGACAAGTTAGATGAAAAATGGGCGGACCTTTATATGCTAGGCACTATAGCAATAAATGCTAATCTTTAAACCTTATCACTTACAAGCCAGAAATATCATCTAGTAAATAAATAAAACCTAGTATGTTTAATTGTCAATTTTCCTTTGTATTAAATTAGTCACAGGGTATGCAATAATATTTGAAGGTTATCTATAAAAATTTGTTATAAAATTTTAATTTATTATTTTTACATATATGTTAAACAGCATGAATGAGTTATCTGGAGCCCTAGAGAATCTCAACCTTTACCCTGTAAACATAGAAGTTTCTAAAGAGTTTACTGGGTACTTTCCTAATGTGGAACAACCTATAGAATTCAACGCTCCACCTCTGGAAAAACCCAAGCCTAAAAAGAGAAGAAGATTGGTAGGATGGAGGCGTGTGCGTAGAAAGAAACCCGCTACTAGAAAGAATTCTAAAATAAACAATCCATTAGAAAAAGGAAAAGAAATTGAAATGGGGGAAAGTTCTAGACAACAGGAATTAGAGATGGAAGCCGGGGAAGATTCTAGGCAAATGGGAATACAGTTTGAGGAATATTCTAAGCAAATAGAAATGGAGGTTGGAAAAGGTTCTATACAAACCCAGATGGAATTTGGAGAAAGCTCTAAGCAAACCCAGGAAATGACATTACAGGAGGAGCTAGATTTTATATTAGCAAGATGTGATAATATTAACCCAGTCAATGAAAATGTTGTTACTCATCCTATTGAAACCCAAATTCCAATGAACTTAGAACCAGCAATCCCAGAACCTATCATTCACACCCAACCTTTAGGAATGGACGAGTGGTGGACCAATGATTGGTAATTCCAAAACATTATCAACAGTCCTTATTCCTTTCTTCCCCAGTTTGATCCAGAACCTCTACCAAATCCACCGATGAGTAACGAGAATATGGCTGAACTCCGCCATTTTAGTGAAGAGCTGATGGATGCTGGGAATAGGATCCGAGAGATAGGAGGACAAATTTCATGGAAATATGATGAGAGGGAACATCGTTATTAAAGATGCAAGTTGACGAGGGAAAAATGGGTTATGAGTCTGTATTTGTATAATAACGATAATATTAATAAAAATCAGTATGTGTAAAATAAACAATAAAACGGTTGTATATGGAAGCATAATATAATCTATAAAACAAATGGAAATTTTAGAAAATTTACAATTTTGTTTGTATATTTGTTTACGTGATTATGTGCAATTAATTGTGACATTGGATTGTTTCTTATTTTATACTAATTATTTATCTATAAATTAATTATCAGATGGCAAACATTGGTAATGAACCAGTAAATGAAGTAAATCAATCTGAGCAAAATCGGGAAGAACAATTGTTAAATAGGCAAGATATAGAGGATATTGTTGCACAAGGAATAGCCAATGCTATTCCAGCAATCGTTGCTGCTGTTCAGAAACCTGTTAAGCCTCAATCAACCATCCCTAGTAAACGTACCCAATGCGACAATTTTAGTAATAGTATAAACGGAGGTGGTAATCATGTTAATAACAATCATGATCTGCAAGCCCCAATTTTCAAGAAAATGAAAGCTGCAACGCCTGGTTGCACTTACAAAGAATTTCTTGCCTGTAAACCAGCTGAGTTTGCAGGTAACGAAGGGGCTATTGCAGCACTGCGTTGGTTAGAGAAAACTGAGGCAGTGATCACTATAAGTAAATGTGCTGAGGAAGATCAAGTTATGTATGCGTCAAATCTTTTTAAAGAAGGGGCGCTAGAATGGTGGAACACAGTATTACAAGCTAAAAGAATGATTGAGGCATATGCCATGAAATGGGAAGAATTTAAGAATCTTGTAGAAAGAAAATTCTGTCCCGAGTATGAAAAAGATCAAATGGCAAATAAGTTCCTAAATCATCGAATGCTGGGTGTAGATTATCGCGGTTATACTTCGACATTCTTCGAATATGCTAGAGTAGTACCAACGTTGGCTTCGCCAGAACCGGTACTCATTTCTCGCTATATTTGGGGATTAATTAGCAAAATTCGCAATATCGTTAAAGCTGCGAGACCTCGCACTATTGACGATGCGGTAGAACTAGCTAACACCCTAACTGACGAACTGGTACGCACAAGAGATGAAAATAGGAAGAAAGAACTGGCTCAGAAAATTACCCAAGGATTTCGGGTGGGTAATAATAGCAACTTCAAGAAAAGAGGAACAGGGCAATCTTCAAATCCGCCTTTCTGCAGGAATTGCAAAAGGAAACATTATGGAAGATGTAATGTAACCTGCAACTTTTGCAAAACTGTAGGACATCGTGAAGAAAGCTGCAGAAAGAAAACCATAATCTGCTTTAACTGTGGAGAAGCGGGGCATTTTAAAACAGAATGTCCTAAATTGGCCAAACCAGCAGACAACAAAGCCAAGCCGGCCGATGGAGCTACTAAGTAGAATGTCAGAGCATTCCAGCTGACTACCCAAGAAGCAGAACTCATTCCAGATGTGATAGCTGGTACGTTCCTAGTTCACAACGTATACGCAAAAGTATTATTTGACTCTGGTGCAAACCAAAGTTTTATAAATACTTTATTCTGTCAAGCTCTTAAGTTACCTTTAACCAACATTAGGCAGATTTTTACAGTCGAAACCGTAGATGGGAATTCAGTTAAAATACATCAGGTTTTGCAAAAAGTAGAAATAGAACTTTCAGGTCATAAATTTTCTGCAAATCTGTTACCTATGAAATTAGCTGAATTCGATGTTGTGTTAAGAATGGATTGGTTAATAGACAACCATGCTCAAATCATTTGTGATAAAAATTCTATAGAAATTCAGGCACCTACAGGAGAAGTAATCATGATTACAGGAGATAAACCACGTAAACCCATGAAGTTCATATCAGTAATGAAAGTTGCTAGCTATGAACGAAAGCAAGGAATAGTATATATGATTTCAGTAATCATTAATACTAAGAATAAAGAACTTAAGGAAATTCCTGTAGTCTCAAAATACTCAGATATATTCCCAGAAGAGTTACCAGGATTACCACCAGATAGGGAAGTAGAATTTAGGATTCATCTAATTCCTGGAACTACACCAATAGCTAAGGCACCTTATCGGTTAGCTCCTACCGAAATGTTAGAACTGAAAAAGCAATTAGATGAATTACTAAGTAAAGGATTCATACAACCTAGCTCATCCCCTTGGGGAGCGCCAGTGTTGTTCGTAAAGAAGAAGGAAGGTTCGATGAGAATGTGTATTGATTATAGAGAATTGAATAAGGTTACAATTAAGAATCGATACCCATTACCTAGGATTGATGATCTGTTTGATCAACTCCAGGGAGCTAGATATTTCTCTAAGATTGACTTACGCTCCGGATATCATCAATTGAAAGTACAAGAGGAAGACATACCTAAAACTGCTTTCAGGACTAGGTATGGTCATTACGAATTTACAGTCATGCCCTTTGGGTTAACGAATGCTCCTGCCGCATTCATGGACATGATGAATAGAATCTGTAAACCGTATTTGGATAAATTTGTAATTGTTTTTATAGACGATATACTTATTCATTCCAAAAGTCAGACAGAACATTGTGAGCACTTGCATGCACTTTTAACTTTGTTAAGAAAAGAAAAGCTTTATGCCAAATTCTCGAAGTGTGAATTTTGGCTAAAGGAAGTGCAATTTTTAGGACACATGGTGAATCACGAAGGTATTCATGTAGATCCTGCTAAGATAGAGGCAATTACCAATTGGAAGGTTCCGCAAACCGCAATGGAAATTAGAAGTTTTATAGGTTTAGCTGGATATTATAGAGGATTCATTAAGGATTTTTCCAAGATAGTTGTACCATTAACTAAGCTAACCTGTAAAGCAGTTAAGTTTGAATGGGGACCTAAACAAGAAGAAGCCTTTAGAATATTGAAGCAGAAATTAACCAATGCTCCAATCTTAGCTTTACCAGAAGGGACCGAAGATTTTGAAGTATATTGTGATGCTTCAAAACTAGGATTAGGATGTGTGCTAATGCAACGCAAGAAGGTAATTGCGTATGCTTCAAGGCAATTGAAAAAGCACGAAGAAAATTATACAACTCATGATTTAGAATTAGGAGCCGTAATTTTTGCCCTTAAGATTTGGAGGCATTATCTGTACGGAAGTAAATTTACTGTCTATACAGATCATAAAAGTTTAAGATATATATTTGGGCAAAAAGAGTTAAACATGAGACAAAGGAGATGGATGGAAATCTTAAGTGATTACGACTGTGATATTCAGTATCACGAAGGAAAGGCCAATGTAGTTGCAGATGCCTTAAGTCGTAAGTATCATGAGAAACAACGACTGGTTCGTGCTCTCAGGTTAAATCTATAATTAGATTTAATGGAACAATTAAAGCATTTTCAAGAAATAGCAATCAAGGATGATGCTGAAGGAATGAAAGGAAGAATAAAAGAGTTAGAAAAAGGAGCCGATGGAATTTGGAGATTCCACAAAAGAAGAATTTGGGTACCGAAGCATGGAGAATTAAGAAATAAGATTTTAGAAGAAGCTCATAAATCTAGGTATACCATACACCCTGGAAATAATAAGATGTACCAAGATTTAAGAAATAATTTCTGGTGGATAGGCATGAAGAAGGATATAGCTAGATATGTTTCTAAGTGTCTTACTTGTTCACAAGTTAAGGCAGAACACCAGAAACCTTCAGGTCTACTACAACAATTAGAAATGCCAGTATGGAAATGGGAACTCATAACAATGGATTTTGTTACTAAGTTACCCAAAACCAGAAAAGGTAATGATGCGATTTGGGTAATTGTGGATCGATTAACCAAATCAGCTCACTTTCTACCTATGAAAGAAACCTTTAGTATGGAAAGGTTAGCCAAATTGTATGTAGATGAAGTAGTATCCTTACATTGAGTTCCACTCTCCATTGTATCAGATAGAGATAGTCGGTTCACTTCTCATTTTTGGACAAGTTTCCAGAAAGCAATGGGAACTCGACTAAACTTAAGCACTTCATATCATCCCCAAACAGACGGGCAAAGTGAAAGGACAATCCAAACTCTAGAAGACATGCTCCGAGCATGTGTAATAGATTTTGGTGGAAACTGGGATGATCACTTACCATTAATTGAATTCTCCTATAACAATAGTTATCATACAAGCATTGAAACTGCCCCATTTAAGGCACTGTATGGAAGGAAGTGTAGAACTCCAATTTGTTGGGCAGAAATAGGAGAAATTCAATTATCAGGACCGGAGATTGTGCAAGAGATGACTGATAAGATCACACAAATCAAGGAAAGACTGAAGACGGCTAGAGATCGTCAAAAGAATTATGCCGATAATCGATGCAAACCACTAGAATTTCAAGTCGGAGATAAAGTACTTTTGAAAGTTTCTCCTTGGAAAGGAGTAGTTCGATTCGGTAAGAAAGGAAAGCTAAGTCCGAGATACGTAGGACCATTTTCGGTGATCCAACGCATAAGACCAATTGCTTATCGTTTACAACTACCAGAAGAGTTATCTGGAGTACATGATGTATTTCATGTATCCAATCTCAAGAAATGTCTAGCAGACGAATCTCTGGTAGTACCTCTTCAAGACATAGAGGTAAACGAAAAATTAAAATTTGTTGAGAAACCTCTTCAGATAGAAGATCGAAAGGTGAAATTTCTCAAGCACAAACGACTAGTGCTAGTAAAATGGGATTCAAAGAGAGGAGCTGAATACACTTGGGAGCTGGAATCAGAGATGAAGCGAAAGTATCCTCACTTATTCCAGTAAATCTCGAGGATGAGATTTTTATTAAGGTGGGGAGAATGTAACAACTCTCACTAAAACTATTATTTATTATTATATTTAGTTCAATAGGAAACCCTAATTAAGACACCCAAGTGATTCTGCACAAACCCTAAAAATTTCAGAATTATCAAAATCAGGATCAGGGCCCCTAAAACTCAGGGGGGTAAAACCCTAGTTACGATTATCTAAATAACTTGTTGTCAGTTTCGAATTTTACAATTTCATCAACTCAGCAAGCCTAGTTGAGGATGTGGCTACCCTATGGAAATAGGTGACCCCTCGCGCCACGCGACGCCCAGAGGGGTACCCCTCGCGTCACGCGAGGGGGGTCAAAATTCGTGTATAAATAGTAGACTTTGGGACTGGAATTTGGGCACTTGAACGACGTTAAAACTCAAAATATACGCTGAGTTATAGCAGAAACAATTTTAAAACACACACAGATCACTAATTGCTGCCGCAAAACAGGGTAATAACTCGATCGCTGCTACGATTCAATGTCCGATTGATTAAACTATCCAATGGATGTTTAAGTGCTGCCCACATTAGGGTTATGCTTTGTCATTCGTCGTTAATTCGACGGATGTTTAAGTATCGCACTTTGTCATTCGTTGTGAGGGTTGATCTCGTGAGTTATCGTAAATGCTGTATTGATTACTAACCCAGTTTTGTGTGCATTGTTATTTAAATTAGGTTAACAAGGCTAATCAGTAAGACTAGACTCTGTCCGTGTTAAATCTACAATGTGAGTCATTCTCTTTTTATCAAATTACTTTTAAAATCATGTTTATTGTCAATGTTATAATTACGGGGATTAAGTCTTTGTAATCACCAAGTTACAGCCGGTATGTGGGGTTTTGTATACATTACTTGATAATCTTCACCATTGGGGCAGCCAAGGGGTGATATGACCATAGTCACAGACACCATTGGACGAATGGGCCAATGGATCGAGTGACAAATACTGTGGGTAGTTGGTTGATATCAGGAAACATTGTAATCGCTCTTAATACTGTAAATTATAACAAACAGGTTATTTTAATAAATAGAATGATTCACCAGTATTTCCCGCTGACAAAACCTTTTTTAAACATGTTTTAGGTGATCTGTTGTGATTCAGGAAAAGTGCTGTGGAGCACTGCAAGCTTAAGAAAGTGGCTCATTATAAAATAAAGAAATATGTTTTGTAAAATAAAGATTTCTCAGTGAAATCATATGATTGTAAATTACCGGGGTTTTATCCCGAGTTGTGAAATAAAACAATCGGGAAAATTTTAGCTTTAAAAAGATCCTGATGATAAACTTCCGCTGTTAAACTCAATTAAATAAAATACCACGGGATTTTCTGTCCCGCGGCTCCTGAAACGGGTCAAACCGGGTCGGGGGCCGTGACACCTTCTTTATACTAGGCCACCAACACTGAGTACGAAGATCCTTGTACATTTTATCAGTACCGGGATGGATAGAATATCGAGACTTATGAGATTCGTCCATCACTAAAGTGCGAAGATCGTCTTGTTTCGGGATCCATAAACGATCCTTGAAATAAAGCAAACCATCATCTTTCCTTTCGAGTTTATGCTCGAGTTGAAGTGGTAGCTCATATTTCAATAAGCCTTTGATCACACAAGACCATTGAGCTTGAAGAACACGAGATTGAAGATCAGATAGAGTTCGAACAGAATGAAGCTTGACTCGCTCCTTTCGATAAAGCGCATCGGCTACGACATTCGCCTTACCAGGATGGTAGCGAATTTCACAATCATAATCGTTTAAGAGTTCAACCCATCGTCGTTGCCTCATATTCAACTCCTTCTGATTGAGAATATGCTAGAGACTTTTGTGGTCTGTGAAAACCACACACGTCGTGCCATAAAGATAGTGTCTCCAAATTTTGAGTGCAAAAACTACAGCTCCTAACTCAAGATCATGAGTTGTGTAGTTCTTCTCGTGAACTTTCAATTGTCTAGACGCATATACTATAACTTTACCTCGTTGCATGAGAACACAACCAAGGCCTAAGTTGGACGCATCACAGTAGACAATGAAATCATCATTTCCCTCGGGTAGAGATAGCACAGGAGCATCACAGAGCTTCCGTTTCAGCGTTTGGAATGCTTCTTCTTGTTTGAGTTCCCACTCAAAAGGCTTATTCTTCTGAGTCAAATCCGTGAGTGGAACCGCGATCTTCGAGAAGTTCGAAATAAATCGACGGTAATATCCAGCAAGACCAAGAAAAGATCGAATCTCGGTAGGCGTCGTCGGTGTGTTCCAATCCTTAATTGAAACAATCTTGGATGGATCCACATGAATACCCTGCTCGTTGACTATATGTCCCAAAAACTGAACTTCTTTAAGCCAAAATTCACACTTGGAGAATTTAGCAAAAAGTTGTTCCTTCTTCAGGAGTTCCAATGTCAAACGAAGGTGTTGCTCGTGATCGGCTCTAGACTTCGAATAAATAAGAATATCGTCGATGAACACAATGATGAACTTGTCTAAATAAGGTTTACAGACCCTATTCATTAAGTCCATGAAAATAGCTGGGGCATTCATCAAACCAAAAGGCATGACAGTAAACTCGTAATGCCCATATCTTGTGCAGAAAGCAGTTTTGGGAATATCTTCTTCGAATACACGAAGTTGATGATACCCAGAACACAGATCGATCTTGGAAAAACAAGTAGCACCTTGCAGCTGATCAAAGAGATCATCGATTCGAGGTAGGGGATATCAATTCTTGATGGTAAGCTTATTAAGCTCACGATAATCGATACACATTCGAAAAGATCCATCATTCTTTTTCACGAAGAGGACAGGAGCACCCCAAGGTGAATAACTCGGTCGGATGAATCCTTTATCAGATAATTCTTGAAGCTGTTTCGATAACTCTTGCATCTCAAGCGGTGCAAGACGATAAGGTGCTTTCGCAATTGGGTTGGCATTGGGTACAAGATCAATATGAAACTCGACTTGACGAACTGGAGGCAAACCAGGTAGTTCATCAGGAAACACCTTTGGATAATCCCGAACAATCGGAATATCCTGAATACACTTTCTCTTGCCTTTTTCCTCGGTGACATGTGCCAGGAAAGCAACATATCCTTTTCGTAAGTAACTTTGGGCTTTTGTACATGAGTTTCAATCCACCAGATGGTTTTTTGCCCCGAACTTCCAGAACATCGCCAGACGAAAGAGGAATACGAATGATCTTATCGAAACAAACCACCTCAGCATGATGTTTGGTTAACCAATCCATCCCCACGATAATGTCAAAACTCCCAAGTTGCATCGGTACGAGGTCAATAGAAAAAAGATGGTTATCGAGGTTCAATTGACAACCACGAATAATGGAATCGAGTACAAGAGGTTTACCAGTAGCAACTTCGATAGATATGGGTTTCCTCAGTTTAGTTCTAGGTTTCGCAAGTAAAGGCTCAAAAGATAACGAAACAAAACTCCTATCGGCACCAGAATCGAAAAGAACAGATGCAAGTTGATTGTTAACAAGGAATGTACCGTTAACAACCTCGTTGTCAGCTCGAGCCTCATTTGCATTCAGATTGAATGCTTGTCCACAAGCGGGATTCACATTCACGATTGCGTTCGGATTCGCATTTGCATTTACCAACCTCGGGCAGTTGTTGCGGAAATGACCCATTTCTCCGCAATTAAAACACGAACCCGGCGGGTATCTCGCAGCATTTCCCTGAATTTGTGCTGGAACCTGAGCAGCCTGATTCTGGCCCAAACGACAAATGTTGGCCAAATGCCCAAGTCTACCACACGTAGTGCACTATTTACAGGCCTGTTGAGCAACATGATGACCGTTGCAACGAACACAGTGAGGTGCGGTATCAGCATATTGCTTTTTCGCGGGAGGTAGGGCTGGTGGGTTCTGAGCATTCTGTGCGGTGACTGCAAAGTTCTGGGAAGCTTTGCGCTTCCTTGACTTTTTGGAAGACTCACCCTGCTTCTTACCCTTACCCTTACCCTTGTCTTGAGCAGAATCGGCTGATTTCTTCTTATCATCCTTATGGGTCAATTTACCCTTTCTGACCTGAGACTCGGTCAGAGTAGCAGCCAATTCAATCGCTTGACGAACAGTGGTAGGATTACTGCCAGTCACAATATCTTGCACAGAATCGGGTAAACCATCGATATACCTCTCTATTGCCTTCTCCAACGGGGTAACCATCGTAGGACACAACAAGCTGAGCTCCTCATATCGATCCGTATAAGCACGGTGTTCTCCCCCGTCTTGTTTCAAATCATCGAATTCTCGTTCTAAAGCTCGAATCTCGTGACGGGGACAGAACTTTCTCATCATGAGAGCTCGGAGCTCTTCCCAAGTTTGTGCCATCACCACATCGGCACCCCTATCACGCATCACTCCGTTCCACCATGTAAGAGCACGCTTTTCAAACACGCTTGATGCAAACTCAACCTTACGCTCATTCGGACACTGCACTGTCTGAATGTGCTCTCGATACTTTCAAACCATTGCAGGATCGCGGTTGCTCCTTGCGACCCAGAAAACTTCAACGGCTTAGCAGAATTGAAATTCTTGAAATTACACTAAATATTATTGTTATTATTGTTGTTGTTGTATAATTCATGGATCTGGGTCACTACGCCTGGAAGCACAGCAGCCATTTGTTGAGCAACAAGGGCTGCTACTTCTTCAGCAGTAAAAGGTTGAGCATCGCGTCGAGGAGGCATTGTCTAACAAGGAAACATGAGAAACGAGTGAGGTCGACAATTTGGGAAAACAAAAGAGGTATTGAAAACATCGACAAAACACAAGGAAGGCGATCATTCATTCGTTACCTCGAACAAACAAACGACACGCAGTGACAAATCAAAGTAAATAGGTCAATATAATGTATCACTGAAGACATGCTCGCCTATAAGTGAACACTCATCCCAAGAGTTCCCAGGTAAGAGTGACTGGTCCGATACTGCGGATTTGTACGAACACTCTAGCCTTAAACAGAAAACTCAGTGTACAGGCATTCACTCTTCCAGTTTGCACGTGTTCACATTATTTAAACCCAAACTTTGACGAGATTTTGAAATTTTAGAGGGTTCAAAACCTAGTAATAAATCATCCTAGAACAGATGATTAATTTTCGAAGCAGATTCGAAATTTGTGTTCTCGTTGTGGTTATCACCTAAGGATAGGTGACGGTATTGTTTTAAAATCTAAACGCAAGTAAACTCACGTTAGGGTCCTAGAAAGTTATAGTCTAGGTCAAAGCATTGCTAATAACTGATGTGTGCAAAATGCAACATATAAATTACATCAATTGTGGCATAAAACTAGCCCTTTTTTAGTACTAATGTTGGAAAAAGTATGTTTTTGTCTTCCTTTTGTATTTTCAGGATTAAATGAGCTTAAATGAACAAAAGAAGCAAAAAGGCAGCTAAATCTAACATAAATACAAGAAAAGGAATAAACGTGGCATGCCCGACCCCCCGACAGCATCTTCCCAACCAAAAACAAGAGAACAGAAGGCTGAACACGCCTCGTACTCAATGAGCACGGGGGCATGCCCAAGTGTCTGCAGAAAAGACAAAGTTGTAGAAGCCTCTATCACCCACCACGGGGGCGTGCCCAGCGGACACGGGGCCGTGGTCAACTCTAAGATTCGCAGAATCTGGGGAAATCTTGATAGTACAGATATGCTTCTGCACACGGGGTCGTGCCCAGCAGACACGGGGGCGTGGTCAACTAATGCAGATAAACTGCAATTAATGAAGACAGAGAAGAAGGATGGACACGGGGCCATGCCCAATGGACACGGGGCCGTGCCCGAGCTGCTGTTCATGCTATAAATATGGGTGCTTGGCTCATTTGCAAACCATCCCTTGGCACACCACCTCTCTTACACTTCACCCACCCTCCACCACCATCACAACACCATCATCCACCACCATCATCCATCATCCATCATAGAGTGTGTGAGTCATCTCGGGATCCAAGATTGATCGTAAGAGTTCTTGACAATCAAAGGCCATGTTTGCCTAAGTCTCTTACATCACTTGGTGAAGACAAGTGTCTAGTGTAATACTTTTTATTTTTAATCTTTTCGCACTTTTTATTTGGTTATGTATTAATGACTTTAATAACTAGTTTCTTATGTTGAAGGTGATTCTTCCTTATCGTTTGTCCGTGGTGTCTTGGCATTATTTTACTGTCTATATAAAATAAAAGATTTTCACCATTCATATCTCCACGGTCTATATGGAGGTATGTTGGCTACCTGGTTGGGGGTTAAGGGAACGGTTTGGTAAGAGTCTTGCCTTGTTCAGTGTATAGATCCTGCAAGGACCTGGGTCAAATTTAGTAGGACCTCCTTCAATACCCACCGGTATTGGATGGCGGGGGTCCAAACTCTTTGGTCCCCTCATATGTAAGCTACTATTAAAACTTTAACCCGGCTACTTAGGACTGTATCCCTGCTGACTCAGACTACTTAGCCGAGGGTAACGTCACCTTCAAAAGAGGGGCCTACCACATTATGCATTAATAACTTAATTAATTATCTTTCAATAATCCGACACTTTAAGATTGTATCCTTGCTGACTCAAACTACTGGGTTGAGGGTAACGTCACCTTCAAAAGAGGGGCCTACTACAATAACTAAGATAATCTCTTAAAAGTGCAAAAGTGCGGAAATAATCAAAGGTTACACTACACACGAGTCAGATCCAAGTGATTCATCTTCTCTATCTGTTTTTACTTTTATTTTATTTTTCAGCATTTTAGTTAGTTTTATTTTTCTTGTTTAAAACCTTTTTCTAAACTTTTGATTTGATTAGACGTTGAGGATAAACCGGTACTAAAAGCTCTTTTGTCCTTGGACGACCTCGGTATCTTACCAACACTATACTACGCTCACGATGGGTGCACTTGCCCATATGTGTGTTTAGTGTTAGTAAATATCGTGTTTTATAAATTTAAAACTTGACTAAAATGTGTAAAAGGGCTTAAAATATACATTAAAAACCTATAACACACCGCACACATCAATAACCTAATTCCCTATAACCATTGGCTCTGATACCAACTCTTCTGTCACACCCCGACCACGTAAAACAACAAATCATGGCAGAAACGTCGGGGAGTGTTGTAACAGAATTATCGTTTCACAACCATGGTAATTAAAAGTTTTGTTTTATTGATTCAATAAGAAATTTACATTGTCTTAAACCAAACAAACAAATTAGACATTGTCTATTATCGTTATTAAGTCACTAAGGCCTTGTCCAGATCCTATGTGACTCATGCATCCTAGCAATCGATATCATGCAACACCACCTGAAGCATATGTAAAAACAAAGTCAGCAAAGAAATGCTGGCGAGCACATAGGTTTTGTGAGAGTATCGGATTCATGGCTCGTTTATATGTTGCAGTACCTTATTAGACTACAAAAGTCAAAAGTACAAACCTCGTTTTGAAAAGTGTATTGCAACATAATTAACCAACTCAAATCAAGATGATTATAGTTTATAAAAAATCTCATAGCCATGATTCTTAACCCCAAAACATTTGTTTTTAGTAAACCAATTCATAAAACATCTCGTAAAAACTCGTTAATAAAACTCGTATGGTTTATATCATTTCGAAAACCTCGTTGTGTGACATCGTTTCAAAATCATTTCCCAAGTGAACTAAATAATGACACGAAATGTAATATAATAAAAACACTTATATATAAGATGTACCAGCGGTGTATCTACCATGCTTTTATCATGCTACACCCATCCCATTATCTAATCACTACCCAAAACCAATCGTTTAATCAAATCGTTTATCTCGTTTAAGTCGTTTCAAATCGTTTAACTCGTCTCCAAATCGTATTCGTTTTAATTGTGAAACTACTTTTGGTCATCTCGCTAATAACATTCAAACCTTCGTGACTCGACTATCTCGTTTCTCGTATTAACAAACCACCAAAGGGTAAGTTAACAATCATCAGATTCGGTCGTTACCTACATAACCCCCACACATAACCATGGGTGTAGTCTGATAACGGGATTTGTCAGATCATATGGTACCATAACCTAATACTGGTCGGTTCGGCCAAAATTAATGAAGGTCATTCGTTATGTAACTACAACCATCAAGTTTGTTCACATTATCGAAATCGTTATTAGTTTAGTATAAACCATTTAAATCGTTTTTGAAACCATCGTTTAAATATCGAAATCGTTTTAATACATATGAATCACCCCAAAACAATTGAAAACAGTAAAATAGGGTAACTATGTACTCACATTGAATGAAAGGGTATCCTTGATCTAAAGAACTTAGCGAAGCTCAGGTAAACCAAGAAAATTCAAGTAGTACCTAGTAATCGGATCACTAGTAAATAAATCAACACCTAAATCGGAAGATCGGATAGAATGAGGTCTTGTAAACCAAATGAGTGTTGGAACTCATGTGATGTGGTTTAACAAAGTCTACATTCTAAATCGGAACCTAACCTAAGTGCTTTCGACCTGTTACGACCCGTTTAGGTAGCTTACGCTACTTTAACGCGTCGTGCGCGCAAAAGCGCGTTCGAGACGTCTAACTAGTCCTATGACAAGTATTATATGCCTAAACATGTTTAATTATGTTGCATAATCAGTTAAGTGACAAATGTTTGGGTTACATATGCTTAAAATCCAATTATGCATGAAAAGGGCATTTTGGTCATTTTCCTAAGGCATATAAACTACCTATCATATAACTACTTAAACTATGTGACCATAAGGTATAACCTTGGAAGGTTATTCCCTATGCAACTATGGTCACTAAACATGCTTGGTCAGATCCTAATGATTGACCAAACGGGTCGAGTTCGAAAGTCTAAGCGGTGGTTTAGACCGCTTGACTTACGACTCTAAACAAGCACTAAACTAAAAGTGACGAGCTAAGCATGTTAAAACATGCTTAACTAAGTTAGAAAACAGGTTTTGATATCAAAACAAAGTGTTTTGATACCAAGAGTAGTTTGGTTGCAAAATACGCTTAAATGCACATTTTGACCGAAACTACGACTCGTCACTCCGCCTAGTCAACGTGGTAATCAGTAGGTATAGTCATTAGGGACTATAACCATCGTGATTACGCTCACGTTGCGAAGTTCAAACGAACTTCGTGTTGACCATTGACTGGTCAAAGCTGAAAGTCAAACACTGTTTGACTTTTAAGCTAGGAAAGCGATAAAAGAACGAAGGAAGCTTACAAAGGGTCCTTGGTAGGGAGAACTTGATCAATCACACTCAGGTATGAAGCAATGGCTCCAACTTAGAGTGTAATTCAGATCAAGGGTGAAGAGAATGAATGAAATGCTTGACTATTTATACTTGTTGCAAACTTACAAGATCATGACACTTGTTTGTGTGGTCTCCAAGCAAAAATCATAGCCATACAAGTGTTATGAGCTGATTAGAAGCCTTGGAGAGGTGTTAACTTGGTTAACACACAATAATATTTGCATATACAGCCCCTGGACTTCAAACAGAATGCTAAAAATGATTTTCTGATGCTGGGTGATTTTAGGCGGCCCGCGTAAGAGGAGAGACAGGTCTTACGCGGCCAGCCTAAACATGCAGATCAGCAAACAGTTTCAATGTTGACAGCTTTAGTCCCTGCACTTGTTTGAGCTCATTTCAGGCACTTTTGACACCCGTTAAGCCATTTTCAAGGCTCTAAAAGGTCATTAAAGTTTAGAGGACTCAAAATATGCTTGGAAAACTCTCGGATGTCGGCTCGTTTGGTCGTACGGTCACGTTATTAGTCAAATTATGACGAAACTCAAACGGACGCGAAAACGATCCAAATTAAGCGACGAATGGTATTTTTGCATGCCGGTCACTAAAATAAAAATATTTTAGTGTCTACAAAAACTTTGGATGTCCAGATGTGGTCAGAACGTAAGATATGCGCGTAAATGCAAACTTGCGTCGTTGTTGACACTTTTAGTCCCTGTAAGATCAAATAAGCATGTTTTCGCACACCAAACCCCTCAAAGCTTATTTCTAAGCTATGTTTAGGTTATTTATGGTATGTTTAGCTTATGATCAAGTTCCAGACTGTACGTTGCCTTACGAAATGGCAGACTTTTGCATGTTGACGCAAATAGTGCCTGTGAGCGAATAAACTTGTTTTCAACACACCAAACCATCCAAAACTTATTTCTAAGTTATGTAAAGGTTATTTAAGGTATGTTAAGCCTATGTCACTATTCCGGAGTGTTTGTCGCGTTAAACTGACTGCGTTTATGCACCAGTTTGTGTATAACTTCCAAGAAAGCGATTTAAAGTTTGAAATCGGAATCGAATCAATTCGCAAAATCATCAAACACAATTACACACATAATAACACTAAAGCACATTGTTTTATTGATAATTAACATTGTTTTACATTGTACATCGATTACAGAGCACAGTTGTCGCAGGGCCCTTCACACATCGTTAAGCCACTCTTCTATCTCCCAGGGGAGAAGGAAAGCGGGCTCATTGTCTTCCCCAGGTGAAGGAGTTGTGACCTCAATCGGAACCTCTTGTAAGGTGTCTAGAGGAGGCTCCAGGGGAATATAGTCCCATCCGGTGGGATTAACAACTTCTTGTGCCAAGTTCCAATCTTCTTGAGGGAAGATTGGTTCCATAGGTGGCATTGCAAGAATATTCAACCTTTGGTGCAAAAGGTTGATTTCTTGGAAGCAATTCTCTAACCCCACCATTAGATAGTTAATACGGTCAATCAGGACCTCCTCCACGGATGTCATCTCATCTAGTGCTTCTCTTAGCGCCATTACGTAACGCACAAGGGTTGCTTCAAACGATGGCCTCCTTTCTCTGCGACTGTTACTCGAGTGAGCTGAAGATGTTCCGCTATTCTGACTTGACATTCTAAGAAAACAAGATGAAAAGTTCAAAACAATGGAATAGTAACTCCGGCCACGGCCCCGTGCTCGCTGAGCACGGCCCCGTGGCCACCACTCTACAGATTTTTGAACTCAGGAATCTTATAGTTTTAAATTATTTTACTTAACTTTGAGACATTTCTGAGCAGAAATAACTTAAAACAGTGTTGTAAAACTTATTTTTTGATAAGATTCATTGGTTAAAAACCTAGCAAATATCACAATAAAGCTTAAAAACATGGAGGTTTTAAGCTTTAATGGAGGAATTGAGGAGTTTTTGGAGAAGAAAGCAAATGACAAAAGTGGTAAAAACAAGATGGTTGTTGGGAACCTTCTTTGGAATATACCTTTTAGGGTATATGTGAAAATCCCAGCAGATCTTTGTCTTTGGAATGGGTCCAAATGTGCAGGAATCATGCCGACTTTATAGAAAACGACAGCACGCTGACCACGGCCCCGTGGTCAGACAAGACTCTGACACATTTTGTTCGTATTCTGAACACGGGGCGTGTTGACCTGGACATGACCCCGTGGTTAATTTGTAGGCGGGCACGGGGCATGTTGACCTAGACACGACCCCGTGGTCATAGGATTTTATGAAGTTTTGTCTTATTTTCAAGGAATTTATCCGGATCGGGCGGTTCCTTACTGGATGGAACAACACCGAAGTGCCTAAGGTACCTAAATTGCCCTTGCTTTAGACAAGAACGCAAGAGGTTATCGGAAAGGGTAAAACCTAAGCTAAATACTGGTGGTCGAAACCAACCTTTATTCCCCTTATCCGGGCTCTCATTAAAGAAGGTGTATGCCGAATCGCTCAGGTCTATGAACGCATCGGCGGGGACCGATGGAGAGTCCTTCATGGCACAATTGACATAGGGACGACTATCGCTCAAGCCCCCACAAGAGTTAGAGGTGCTTTCGGTATCGACGATGTTGTTAGAATCCTAATGCGCTCTCAATAATTCTCCTTGATTATCGTTTTGTTATAGATAACTTGCATCCATCTCAAGTTCTTTTATCAATTGGAGAATTATTTCATCGAACTGACATAATTCTAAAATCATGTCATCCAAAAGAAATGGTTGAGGGAACTCAGGAGAGAGATATGGATCGTTTTTACTTTCGCCCATCTTAAGGTTACAGGAAAACGATGGGTCTATATAGTGAGGAGTGTAATTTAAAAAATAACATTTTAAATCTTTATGAGATCCACCACATATTTGACACCACGCACCATAAGAGGAGCGAAAGTAAAAATAATTAATATCACTCATGTTTGTGTCAGAAATTACCAACTTTCGGGATATTACGGTTCTGTTTTCAGTAACTGAAGCTTGGGCATGAGGGCGTGTTCAGTGGGCATGGACCCGTGTTCATCTACTGTCTGACTTAAAACATGATTGCCAGTAACAAAGATTGGGCACCGGGCGTGTTCAGCGGGCACGGCCCCGTGCGGAAGTCTGCAGATGCTGAAAAATTCAGAAAAATCCTAAAAAAATATAAAAATAAGAAAAATGATTAGGCCGTTGATTCCTAACTTTCTTAAACTCCTTGTGTCCCCGGCAGCGGCACCAAAACCTTGGTGTATGTAAGGTGTAATATGTTTTTATTGATATTTTAAGCCAATTTTACTCATTAGTCAAGTTTTAAATTTATAAAACATGATATTCTACTAACACTAAACACACACTTGGGCATGTGCACCCATCATGAGCGTAGTATAGCGTTGGTAAGATACCGAGGTCGTCCAAGGACACAAGAGCTTTTAGTACCAGTTTATCCTTAACGTCTAATCAAACTAAAGTTTTTTAGAAAAGGTTTTAAGTATGAAAAATAAAAACTAAAAATGCTGAAATAAAAATAAAAATAAAAGTAAAAATAAAAATAAAAACAGATAGACAAGATGAATCACTTGGATCCGACTTGCCTTTAATGTATCCTTTGATGATTTCCGCACTTTTGCACTTTTTAAGAGATTATCTTAGTTATAGTAGTAGGCCCCTCTTTTGAATGTGACGTTACCCTCAACCCATTGGTTTGAGTCAGCAGGGATACATTCCCAAAGGGTCGGAATATTGGAAGATAATAAATTTAGTTATTAATGCGAAAAGTGGTAGGCCCCTCTTTGAAGGTGACGTTACCCTTGGCTAAGTGGTTTGAGTCAGCAAGGATACAATCCAGAGTAGCCGGTTTAATGTATTAATACTTAATTTACATATGAGGGGGTCAAGCCATTCGCACCCCCGCCATCCAATACCAGTGGGTATTGAAGGAGGTCCTAGTAAGCTTGACCCAGGTCCTTGCAGGATCTATACACTGAACAAGGCAAGAACCTTACTAAACCATTCCCTTAACCCCCGACCAGGTAGCCAACATATCTCTATATAGACCGTAGAGATATGAATGGTGAAAATCTTTTACTTTATATAGACAGTAAAGTAATGCCAAGACACCACGGACAAATGATAAAGAAGTTTCACCTTCAACATAAGAAACTAGTTATTAAAGTCATTAATACAAAACCAAATAAAAAGTGCGAAAATATTAAAAATCAAAAGTAATACATTAAATGCTTGTCTTCACCAAGTGATGTAAGAGACTTAGCCAAACATGGCCTTTGATTGACAAGAACTCTTACGATCAATCTTGGATCCCGAGACTACTACACACACTCTAAGGTGGATGATGGATGATGGTGGTGGATGTGGGTGTTGTAGTAGTAGTGGAGTGGTGGAAAAGTGGGAGAGATGTGGTTTGCCAAGGGATGCCTTTGAAGTGAGCCAAGCACCCCTATTTATAGCCTGAACAGAAGCCCAGCCACGGCCCCGTGTCCAACGGACACGCCCCTGTGGCCATCCCTTTTCTCTTCCTTCATTAATTGCATTTGTCTGCATTGGGCTCCACACAGCCCGTGTTCGCTGGGCACGGCCCCGTGTGAAGAAGCGTATCTGTACTACCAAGATTTTCAAGATTATGCAAATCTTAGCGTTGACCACGCCCCGTGCTGAGCTGGGCACGCCCCCGTGGTGGGCGTAGAAGCTTCCACAGCTTTGTCCATTTCTGCAGACATGTGACCACGCCCCCGTGTCCAGTAAGCACGGGCCGTGGTCAGCCTTCTATTTCTTGTTTTGCTCTTGGGGATACTGCCAAGAGGTCAGGCATGTCACGTTTATTCCTTTTCTTTGTATTTATGTTAGTTTTTGCTGCATATTTGTTCCTTTTGTTCGTTTAAGCTCATTTGGTCCTGAAAATATAAAAGGAAGACAAAAACACACTTTTCCAACATTAGTACTAAAAAGGGTTAGTTTTACGCCTCATTTGATGTAATTTATATGTTGCATTTTACACACATCACACTTACTCCTGATTTATTTGCATCTGCTGAAACTGCCCGTAGAACTCAGGATAGGATGGGATGTCGGGTGGCCAGTCCTGGTGCTGTTGGTACTACCGGTGCTGTGGCTGTGGCGAGTGCGGTGGCTGCTCGTGCTCCTCCTCCTCGTGTTCATGCATATCTTCATCCTCCTCGTCCACTGGAACTGGTGGCAATGGGTCCCAAATCTCGTTGTTTAAACCTTTTAACCTTGAGTCGTTATCGGTATCAACGACTAACCCCATAGCTTTTAACAAGCGGATGTCCACATAAACCCCATGATGAACCAAAGTTAGACCGGCAATAACCTCATCAGTTATGATCCCTATTGCGTAGGCGAGCTGAGTGACATATTGAACTCTGTGAATTTGGTTGCTGGGGGTCCTGCCAGAGCTGTGCATGAAATACTCAGCCATACGTGCGGCAAGGTTAATGTGAATCCCGTCTGCGAGCGCGTATAAAAAGATGGCATCCGGTGTGGGACAATTTCCCAAACTGTCCATGCGCCCCGCAATTGTGTGGCTGATGATATGATCCTGGACCCGAAGTAGTGGGTCTCTCAGTCGCGATATCTTCGCCTTCCGAGGGTCATACTCTGGGACGTCAGCAACCCTTGCCCAAAATTTGGAACGCTGCTGCTCGCTGGCAAAGGTATACTGCTCTGTGAATAACTCGGAATCCATTTCTTCCTTCGTGTAGATTTCGAGCCTTCTTCCCAACCTCCTGACGGTCCAATTATGCCATCGACCGCCTAACCTAAAATTAATCCGTTTTTTTTTTCTTCGGAAGTCCGGATTTCGGCTTGCCTTGGGTTTTTTCATAGGAGTATGTGGCAAACAACTCCAAGGTAAACTCGAGATAAACAGGATGGTTGAAGTTGAGTAGTCGGGAGAACGAGACTGATAACATAGCTTGCAGCCGGTCGGATTGGTTCAATTCCTCCATTACATCCCAACTGAGCCTCCTTGGTATACCAAATTGATCCCTCCTTTGCCAAAGTTCATTGAGGGCGGTGAGGCAAGGATGATTTCGTTCGTTGTTTTGGTCGAAGTAGAGGAAAGGATGATTCATCTGCACGAGTGTTAGAATAATGAGGAATAGAAAAAATTTCAAACGGAGCAGCCTAGCACAGTGTTACAAAGCTTCTGTTCAACTGATCTGGGCATTTGGCACGGGCGTGCCAAAGGTCTCACGGTCGTGCGTCACTGAGAATAGCTTAGGTAATCGTAACATGTCGGATCGGCACGACCGTGCTGATCGTGGCACTACCGTTCATCTCCGACAGCACAGTAGACACTCGTAAACAACCCCATCGGCACTACCATGCCAACAATGGCACTGCCGTGCGATTCGATTTTCAGCAGTTTTTAACCCCAATCACTTGGACAGTAAAAATTTTCCGAAAATCATCAAATTTCTGGTGAATGGGGGGGTAGGAAACCGACTGGGTGTTCACGATTTGCTCCATTCTTGCAAGGATTAGGGTTTCGTTTGTATTTATGAAGAGAACCCTAAAAACCCTTGAAGAAATTTGAAAACCCTAGGTCTAAAACGAGATTAAGACTGAAAATCAAGAGAAAATACATACCTTGTTCGAAGAATGCAAGAAATCTTGCAAAAAATGGTGAAATTTTTTAGAGGAAAGGGGTCTGGAACGAGGGTGCAGTGAGTTTTCGAAATATGAAGTAGGGTTTCCAGAAAAGAGCCTTATATACCCAACTTTACGAAATTGCCCCTGATGTTTGGCACGATCGTACGAATCCGACAACTGCTGATCCTGGCACGCCGTTCTCGGAAAGCACGGTGGTGCCAGTGCGAGTGCTGGCTTAGAATGGCACGGGCGTGCCGATGGTGGCATGACCGTGCCAAACCTGCAGATCAGCATATTTTGCACAGGACCCAATATTAAGGGCTGTTTCGACCGATTTTCGCCACTTTTGCAAGATACAAACTGATTTAACAATTTTCTCATTCAGATTCTCCGCTCGGTATGATTGAAAACTGTACAAACCTACGAGAAACGACTAAACACACCAAAAACACGGAAAGAGCGAAAAAACTAAAACTACGACAATTCAACCTCTAAGCGTATAAGACGCGTCTGCTACATTTTTTATCATCGAGTCGAAAGCTTAGACTCTCCTCCCCACACTTATGATGCGTGCGGGGTGTGGAGTTCAATATCCTCCACCGCCGAATCAATCGGCCCAGCCACATAAAGCTTCAAACGATGGCCATTCACTTTGAAAGTCACACCATCGGCGTTCTCAATCGCGACGGTCCCATACGAAAACACCTCCTTCACCGTATAAGGCCCCATCCAACGTGAGTGCAACTTTCCCGTAAATAAACGCAACCTAGAGCTGTATAGTAGGACAAGATCTCCCGCTTGGAATTCTTTATGGTCCTTCAAGTGCTTGTCATGCAATATCTTGGTTCGTTCTTTGTACAATACGGAGCTTTTGTAGGCGTGATATCGCAGCTCTTCGAGTTCATGAATCTGCAGGAACCGGGTTTCACCTCCGGTTTTAAGATCCAAATTTGCAGTTTTAAGAGCCCACATTGCCTTATGCTCGAACTCCACTGGTAGATGGCACGCTTTTTCCTAAACAAGCCTAAAGGAAGTAGTCCCAATAGGCGTCTTGTATGCAGTCCGGGAAGCCCAAAGCGCCTCATCCAACTTCTCAGACCAATCCTTGCGGTTTTGACCAACCGACCGCTCAAGGATCCTCTTCAACCCCCGGTTAGTGACCTCCACCTGCCCACTTGTTTGAGAATGGTAGGGTGTGGATAACCTATGGTGCACACCATATCGGGACAGAGCTCTTTCGGGCTGAGTGTTGCAGAAATGTGTCCCTCGGTCACTAATTAGTGCTTTCGGCGCACCAAACCGGGCAAACAAGCTCTTTAAAACCTCACGATAACCCTGGCATCATTGGTGGGTAAGGCTTGTGCCTTAGCCCACTTTGATACATGATCAACAGCAACCAGGATGTATTTATTTCCACGTGAGGGGGGAAATGGTCCCATGAAGTCTATTCCCCAAATATAAAAACTTCACACACTTGAATCCAATTTTGAGGCATCTCATCACGTGCCGATATATTAGCTGCCCTCTGGCAAGCATCGTAGGCAGTGATCCATTTTTGCGCGTCATGGAATATGGTGGGCCAATAAAACCCGGAGTCTAACGCCTTCTTTGCGGCGAAATTGGCTCTGTCATGCCCTCCTGTAGGTCCCTCGTGACAATGACACACTATGTCAGTCGCTTCCTTCCCAAACACACATCTCCGAATCACTTGGTCTGCTCCGACTCGAAACAGGAAAAGGTCGTCCCATATGTAATGCTTGAGGTCAGCGAAGAACTTCTTCTGCTGATGGGTAAATCCTTTGATAAGGATCCTACAAGCAAGATAGTTCGCGAAATCAGCGAACCAGGGCAACTCATCACATACCTCGACACTCATCAAAGACTCATGCGGGAAATTGTCATTCTTCGGCTCCCAACGTGCGTCCTCAGTGTCTCCATGCTCCAATCAAGAAAGATGATATGCTGCTACATTCAACGAATCCTTCTTATCCTAAATCTCAATGTCAAACTCCTGCAGCAATAGAATCCACCTAATAAGACGCGGTTTAGCATCTTGCTTGCTAAACAGGTATCGGATGGCCGCGTGATCGGTGTACACAATCGTCTTTGACAGCACTAGATATGATCTAAATTTATCAAACGCAAAAACTACAGCCAAAAGCTCCTTTTATGTAGTAGTGTAGTTCTCCTGTGCATCATGAAGAGTCTTGCTAGTGTAGTAGATCGGATGAAAGTGCTTGTCCTTTCGCTGTCCCCGAACAGCCCCTATCGCGAAATCACTTGCATCGCATATAATTTCAAACGGCAAACTCCAGTTTGGTGCAACTAAGATAGGGGCCTCAAGAAGCTTTTTCTTAAGGAGGTCAAAAGCCTTTAAGAAATCATCACAAAAGATAAACGGGGCATCCTTTTCCAACAGACGGGTCATGAGCCTGGCGATTTTGAAAAGTCTTTAATGAATCGCTTATAAAATCCAGCATGACCTAGGAAGCTCCGTATCGGTCTCACTGAGGTGGGAGGTGGAAGTCGAGAAATGATGTCAACTTTTACAGGATCGACTTCCATCCCTGCTTGCGAAATCTTATGTCCCAGAACTATGCCCTCTCTCACCATAAAGTGGCATTTTTCCCAATTCAGGACAAGATTTGTCTCCTCACACCTCTTTAACATCTTTTTCAAATTATCCAGTCACTGATCGAAGGAATCCCGAAATACTGAAAAGTCATCCATGAATACTTCCATAGAATCCTCAATCATGTCATGGAAAATTGCAACTATGCATCGCTGGAAGGTAGCCGGTGCATTACATAACCCGAAAGGCATCCGCCGGTAGGCGAATGTGCCAAAGGGGTATGTAAAGGTAGTCTTCTCCTGATCCTCAGAAGCAATAGGAATCTGAAAGTAGCCAGAAAACCCATCCAGAAAACAGTAATAAAACTTCCCCGACAGACGTTCTAGCATCTGGTCGATGAATGGAAGCGGGAAGTGGTCCTTGCGGGTGGCATCATTGAGTTTGCGATAATCGATGCAAACACGCCATCCTGTGACTGTCCGGGCAGGTATAAGCTCGTTCCTATCATTTGTGAATACTGTCATGCCTCCCTTTTTGGGCACTACCTGAACACGACTAACCCAAACTGAGTCGGAGATAGGGTAGATCAAACCTGCATCTAACAACTTTATCACCTCCTTTTTGACAACTTCTTGCATGTTCGGGTTCAATCGTCTCTGTGGCTTTGCATATGGCTTGTAATGGTCCTCCATGAGAATTTTATGAGTGCAGAAGGAGGGATTGATTCCTTTAATATCCATTATCTTCCAAGCGATGGCTTTCTTATGAAGTCGTAGAACACTGAGAAGTCTGCTCTTTTCCTCGTTTGACAAAGATGATGAAATAATAACCGGCAGACGGCGCTCCTCGTCTAGAAATGCGTACTCCAAATGGGGCGGAAGCTCCTTAAGCTCCAAGGATGGAGGATCTTCAACTGAAGGCTTCGACTTTTCTTCATCCTCATGATCAATCTCTGTAAACCGATCTAGACTCTGGGAACCATCATCACCAATCTGATAGACTGGCTGCTCGAAATTGTGGCCCTCCTGCGTAATGCCGTCTAGGTCCCCACACAACAGATGTGTGTCTGAATCAATCTCCTCAATCGTGCCCTGGAAATGTGTGCTCACATAAGTGTCGACAATGTCAACATAGTAGAGCGCATCATCCTGACTATGCGGGTGCTGCATTGACCGCTTGATGTCAAAGGTCACATGCTCATTATTTACTCGGAGTGTAATCTGGCCCATAGCTACATCTACAATGGTTCGGCTGGTATTTAAGAATGGACGTCCGAGTATCGAAGGCACCCTTGAATCCTCATCCATATCCAAGATAACAAAGTCCACGGGAAACCCAAACTTGTCAATCTTAACAAGCATATTCTCAACAAATCCGTGTGGATACTTGATCGAACGATCAGCTAGTCGAATGCTCATCCTCGTAGGTGACGGCTCACCTAGATCCAGCTTGGTAAAAACCTTATATGGCATAAGGTTAATGCTTGCTCCTAAATCAGCTAACGCATGACTAACAGACATATTTCCAATAAGGCAAGGAAGCGTGAAGCTGCCTGGATCTCCCATCTTCGTAGGCAGACAGTTTTGAAGAATAGCTGAGCAACTCTCATTCATCACTACACAGGACATATACTTAAGTTTTTGCTTGTTCGAGAGGATATCCTTCAAAAATTTCGCGTACTTAGGCATTTGGGCTAAGGCTTCAACAAATGGTATGTTTATGTGTAATTGTTTGAACAACTCAAGAAACTTACCATATTGTTCTTCATTCTTCTGCTTCTTCAGCCTGCCTGGGTACGGAACTAGAGGAGTGTAATCTTTGACTGGCTTCTGGAGCTGTGCTATACTTGCTGGGACTCGCCTAGCATGCACCTCGTCCGAAGTATCAGTCGGGACCGCCTCAGTGATCAGTGGTGAGTCCCATGTGTCGGGTCCGGTGGTTTTACCATTCCTAGTCATCACGGCATTAACCTGCCCTTGCGAATTTGGCTCAGTATTGCCTGGAAGACAACCTGGGGGTCTCTCCGACATCATTTTAGCCAACTGACCAACCTGATTCTCAATGTTCTGAATCGAGGCCTTCTGACTGCGCATCTATCCCTCGTGTGCTAAGAAAAGATCCTCACTTTGTTGATATCGATTCTTAGCTAGCTGATTTGCACTAGTGGAGCTGCTCAGAAGTTGAGCCATCATCTCTTCCAGCTTGGAATTTAATTGAGGGGCTTGTTGCTGGGAACTACTCCTGGCACCCTGATTTTGATACGAATAAGGACGCGGCTGAAAGGATTGATTATAAGGCAGGTATGGATGACCTTGAGCCTGCGGCGGTGCTGGAGCTCGTTGAGCAAATCCGAGCGGGTTTTGATTACCCATATTTTCTCTCCATCCAAAATTCGGGTGATTCCTCCATCCAGGGTTATACGTGTTGTAGGGACTATTTTGTGGCCTTGCTTGATTGTTGACAAAGTCTGTTTCCTACAGCTCGCCACATCCCCGACAATGGCGCCCAAAACTTGACATGTGCGTGTATATACATGTTTTTACAATGAATTTTACACACGATTCGGTTTTAAATTTATAAAAATGATTTATACTTCAACATTAAAACACACACGAAAGGGCAAGTGTACCCCGTCATATATGTAGTAAAGTATCGGTAAGAACCAAGTGTCGATCCAAGGATGTGGGCGGATGCAATAATACTAAACCTTGGTCATTAAATTACCGGTAAAAAGATAAGTGGATGATTTGCTAAAAACTAAAATATGACTAAACATATATTTTTATAACTTAATAGACTCCAAATATAAAAATAGATAAGTAGCCTTGCTTTATGAACAACAAAAGCATGTAAACTAAGTCGGTTTTGCCACTTAAAACACTTGATCAATTTTCCATTTTTCAAAGACAATTAGTATCCCTTTCGGGAATCCTAACATGACAACTCTTTGGAAAGTTAAAACGATAAACACACTTTAACCACCTAAAATTGTTCTTTAACGCCCAATTGACATATGTCTATGAAAATCCCCTAAAGAAAAGTTAGTCATCCGTTAGGAGTTTTCTAACTTCACTTAATCAAGGAAAGTGACACCGATAAACACAATGTAACCACCGAGACAAGCATAAACTAGATTAAATCACAACCGAGTTCATTTTACAAATCTTGAACATAAATTCACCAAGAAAACAATTTTGGCCTAAACCACTAACAAGGTTTACAACTTATGTCAAGAATTTATAACAACACCATCTAACCCGTTAAGGTCCTTCCGTGAGGGAAAGCCTTCTTGATTAACATTAATTACCCCTTATAAAACCACTAACCATTTCTAGTCTCATGGTGTAAACATTTTAAACAAGTTAAAAGTTTACTAATACATGATTAATTAAGCTTCTTTTTACAAATATCTCAACTAACCACATACTAATCATCCAAGATAATTAACTATAATCAAGAATTCAACATCAATAAACAAGGTTGCAAACTAATCATCAAGGATTAACATAGAAAATGCTTCAAGTGTCATTACAAACATAATTAACGTACTAATGGTTGTTTGTTAAGCAAGGATTACTATTGTTTTTGCCCGTAGGCTACAATAATACATAAATCATCAACCAAAATGCTTAAATTATAACAAAACAATGGAAAGATTCAAGAATCAAACCATAAACAAGCACAAGATTGAAGGTCCGGATGATAACGGAGCTTCTAGGCACAAAGGTGGCTTGATTCCGGGCGAAAGATTAACCTCCGGAGCCTGTAAAATCGCCTGATAAGCTCCCGAAAATCCAGAGTTGCGAACTGAAGTCCCACTGATATTTTTATAACTTTTTCATCTGGCACGGTCGTGCCAATAAAGTGCACGATCATGCACTGTTCACCATATCTTGTGACATCAGCAGATCTTGGACCAGTCTTCAAATCGGCACGGTCATGCCGATCGACGCACGGTCGTGCATCTCCGAGAAGTGGTCGGCACTGCCAACCGCACTGGCAGTGCTTTCGAGATCAGAAGCCTTGCACGATCGCTCCACTAATTACGAGGTATGCTGACACGTCTGATCGCACTGGCTGTGCATTGCCGGGCTTGGCCTTGTCATCGGATCGGCAAGGGCGTGCCAATGCTGTCAGACAGCTTTACAGAATCTTTGTAATTCAGCCGTTCGCTCGGAAAATCCTCGTTTTCTTCATCTTCTTATTTGGCACGCTGTTTGAGGCATGTAAACAAAAGTATACACGATTAAGTATCCAATCCTCGGTTTTATGGCCAAAAACGCATAAAATGGGGGAATAAATATGTGTATTTTAGTGAATATCAACAGTGGACTTCGAGGTGATCTCCATTTCCGGGATATTCATTCTTTTCAAGGTTTCCAACTGGATGATGTTGACCGAGCTGCCATTGTCCACCAGTATCATACATACAAAATGATTAGCAATATATAGAGTGATTACCAGACCATCATGATGAGGATCCTGGATGTTATCCTGGTCGTCACTGTCAAACGTTATCACTTTGTCAGTCGTAAGTGTTGTCATCCTCGTTGGTTTGTCTCCTCTTTCTGCCTTAGCCTTCTTGGCATGCCTCTTAGCTGCAGAATAAGAGGTTCCGCATATATCGGATCATCCGGATATGAAATTGATTATCTTGGTGTCTGGTGGAGGTGATGCTTCCTTGTCAGTATCCTGACCCTTATTCTTCTTCCTACCAAGAAGATATTTCAAGTAGCCTTTGCTTAGCAAGTAGCTTATCTCCTTCCTTAGGGCTATGTAATCTTCTGTTACATGTCCAAAGTCTTCATGGAAGGCACACCACTTGGACTTATCCTTCCAATCAGCCTTTTGTTGATTCTTCCTTGGCCATCTCTCTTTATCTCCTAAACCCTGCATGGCATACATTAGTTCAGGAATATTAACAGAAAAACAATATTCTGACAACTCAGGATATTCTTCGCCATCTTCATCCTCGACAACGTTCACTTTCTTGCTGTCGTTTTTACCATAAGGCCTAGAGCGGCATGGTATATACGAGAATTCCGATTTCCTGTTTGTTGATTCGTATGTCGAGGATGAATTCATTCTCTCTTGCATTTTATTTTCGTCTTCAAGCCTGATATATCTCAAAGCCCTGTTTCGAGCTTCGTCTAAGTTCCTGCAAGGATTCATTACAAGATCCTGATAAAATTGGGAACCCTTTTGCAATCTCATCTTGAATGCTTGGACAGCTGTAGCAACATCAAGGTGTGGGATATCCAAGGACTCCCTGCTGAATTTGTTCACATAATCCCTTAGGGATTCTTGAGGTCCCTGCGTTATCCTATAGAGGTCACTTGTTAGTTTTTCAAAGCTTCTACTGCAAGAAAATTAACTGTTAAACAAATTAACCAAATGAGCAACTGATTTAATTGAATGAGGTGGAACATTTAAGAGCCACTTCAAGGCTGATCTTGTTAAAGTTGAGCCGAAGCCCTTGCACAAGCATGCTTCTTTAAGATCCGGAGGGATAGGGTTAATCTCCATCCTCTCCCTATATTGGCAATATGCTCTTCAGGATTCGTAGTCCCGTCATAAAGCTTCATATTGGGAGTTTGGAATCTTTTCGGAATTTCAGCATCACAGATAGGATAAGCAAACCGAGATATCTTGTAACTATCCTGGGATACTTCCGGTATGGGCTGCACTACCCCAGGTACACTTGATATCATATCCTTCAGCTTCTGGAGCTCTCTTGACAGTGCCGATGTTACACCTGTATCCTGCGAAGATCCAAGATTGTTAGTAGCAGGAGTATTAACATTATTAGACAAGTTACCAGTTTGGTAATCTTGGCCATATCCTGGAGCATATCCTGGGCCCCTCACAGTCGATATCCTGGCTGTTGAGGGTATCTTAGGAGCATTGCTCTGGGAACAGCTCGGTATGATATTGCCCTAATTATCCTCAGTATACACTGTTGAACTAAAGATCAGTGTCCTGGGCTGCAAAAGGGTGATAACACATCCTCTGCAGGTCTCTTGGAGTTGGTCTTCAAGAGTTGTATTTCTCTTATTATTATCTGGTTAGTTTCCTGTTATTGTTTCATCTTGTCCTGTATGCTAACAAACAAAGTTAAAATTTTATCATTAGAAGCCATAATAGGAGTTCTCCCTGTGACACCAGATCTGTGGACATTTTGAGCAGGAACAGTGTCTCGAGATATATGAGTTTCAACCTTCCTTGGTGGAGCTTGGACTTGTGATGGAGCTTGAATCTGTGGAGGTGGTGGAAGCACCGAACCGGTTGTAGCAGACATGGAAGAAGAGCTCATATTTGATTTCGAAACCATTGAAAACAGTTGTGTAAAAAGTTTTGAATACAAGAAGCCAAGTAGAGATTTCAACAAAGCTTTTAATAGAAATAGCACCACTTGCCCCACGGTGGGCGCCAAATTATTTTGGTCAAAAATTACCGAAGCAATTAAGTGATCAAATTAGTTTGTGAGGTAGTGTGCTAACAATGCTTGTGAAAAATATGTTGGTTTGATTGTTAATAAAAACAGTTTCAGGATATAGCCTCAGGATATGAAGCTATACCAATAATCAAACAATGAGCTGAAAAAGTAAAAGTGGACACAGGATATACGAGGAAATCACTTGATCAATCTAGATCTCCGGTATAAAACCTCGGGAGCTGACAATCGTCGGCTGCCTTGTTCTTTTTATTGCTTGAATATTTAGGATACAGTGCAGGATAATGCTCAGATCGATACTAAGTAGTACAATGATTGTAAGTGATGAGTGTTAGTGTGTATTTGCAAGAGAAATGTATGAGAATTCGAGAGCTGTGTGTGAAGTGCCGTGTTCCTACGATCTGGCAATCCTATTTATAGTTACAAAAAACAAACGACTTCTCCTATAAACTAGGGATGCTCCGGAATATTCTCTTTGGAACGTTGGAGACCTATTCTTCCGGCTTCAACGTTCATTTTCCAATTGATTAGAGCGAGTCTTCAGGAGAATGAGTCCATGTAAACGTTATGATCCTGCAACCACGTCCTACAAGTAAATAATTAGTAACTGGCAGGATACCACATCAGGATATTACCAATATCCTGATCCGGTATCCTGATCATAATCAGAAATCATAAATTCAAATATATAACTTCAGAAGAATTCCACCCATAACAATTACTATTACTAATAACTTTTAAATCAGCTTCTTAGTTGTTTGATATTTAAAATAACGAAACACAACTCCGAAACATATATAGACGTAATTCTTGATTATCATTTTCTTTTTCTTAAATCAACTATTTTCACTTTTTTCCCATCCTAAGTTGTAGTTTTTTCCTTCGTGAAACAATATATATAGAGTAAAGTTCCCGTGTAAATAACTTTAACATACTAAACGTACGAATAGCATGAAAAAGACAAAAACATGTGGTGGCATTTTTGTAATTATCCGATTGTAGGGTAATTATCAAAATTACTCTACAAATGATGCTGTAGAGTAATTTTGATCTTGTAGAGTAATTTTGTAAAATGTTTTTGTAGAGTAATTTTGATCAAAAACTATATCTCCCTAAAAAACCACCAAAAGAACCACCCCCACCCCTCAAAAACCTACCCCCCCCCCCCCACACACACACCCAAACTAAATGCTAAAAACTAAACCATAAAACTAAAACCCATAACTAAATGCTAAAAAAACTTTTATAAAATTACTCTACAAAATCATTTGTAGAGTAATTTTGAATTGTATGTTGTTTGATAAACTTGCAGAGTAATTCTGGTTCACTTGTAAAAGTAATTTTGATGCAGAATAATTTTGATACACTTGTAGAGTAATTTTGATAATTACTCTACAAGATCAAAATTACTCTGCAAGAATATTTTACAAAATTACTCTACAAAGATCAAAATTACTCTACAGGATCATTTGTAGAGTAATTTTAATAATTACGAAAATGTCACTGCGTTTTTTCAGCAAAATCTTCAGTTCGTACGTTAAATTTATTTGTATTTGATCTTTTGTCAATGTATATATAGTTTATTGTTTATTCATAACATCGAGTGGGTAAGATGGGTGGATTTTAATATACGCGATATAGTAAAATAGACGAATGTAATTGGGAGATAGTCGTCAATTTTCTTTTTTACTGTTTTTTGTTCGGGTTTTTACAGCATATGTTGGCCCTGTTCTATTAATCATAGAATCTTACCGTTAAAAAAAAAAAACTTATCCTCTATTTAATTAATTTTGTTTCCCGTCATATTCAGATGAACGTGCTTTAATTGTGCTATTTATTGTGAAGCCAACCAATGACAAAAATATCCTTCGGCTCATTTTTCTCCAATATAAATAAGTTGTATATCAAATATTTAAATTTTATAACTTTATTTCATATTTTAATAATCTAATAATCTAACTTATAATAAAAGACTCCAAATAATGTCACATGTCATTCTCTCCTTTAACATCATAAATTTTATTTATAATTATATAATAAATTTCTTTTAATATTAATATTAATAACTAATATATAGATATCATTTATTTTTATCCTTATCTTCATTTAAGATTAATAAATAACTTTAATTTTGCAATTTAGACCCTTTGTTTTTTTACTTTTAACCCAAAAATTTTCATCTTTTGCAATTTAACCCTAACTCTTTTTTATTTTCAATTTTGGTCCACCATACTTATCATCTTTCCCAAGTTTTTCGTTTCGTTCTAAATTTTGTGAGTTAATGCACCGCAACGTGCGTGTGGGGTTCAACATTTTTTTCGTATATTTTTTCCCGTTTGACTGGCCCGTCGCAGCAAATCTATTTTTCTCCGTTTAACAAGTTTGACCAACACGCGGGTCATGATTGACTTAGTTATTTTTTTATGTTTTACGTTTTCGTTTAATTTCTCTGCAACGAGCGTTCGTGATTCAAAGATTTTACGTATTCTTTTCGCTCGGCGTTATTTTTTTCGTTTTTATTTAATTTGTTTTTACGAGTTTTTCCAGTGTTGGTGGTCGCTGACAGTGGTATAGCATTGGTACTACTTGACACAGTTTTACAACAACTGCTGCAACGAAGGGGCTTAATACTAGTGTCTAATATACTTGAGTTCATGGTTGCAAAAGTCGCTAGGCGCTCCCTAGTCGGTCGACCGGGGAGTTGAGAGTACTCGGTCTAGGTGGAGAGTACTCGGGGAGTACTCGGACATGTTAAATTATAAAGAAATTACTTTTTGGAGGTTAAATATATGTCAAATAGCATAAATTTACTAATATTTATAACAAAATACGTGAAAATGATATTTATTCTATAATATGATGGGCATAGAAATTATGTTTTATTATTATTTAAGTCAAACTAGGCCCAAGTTGACCTACTAGATCCAATTCTGGCCTAGGTTGACCGCGTTTGACCGACTCCGAGTAATTAGGCGGAGTCGAAGAAAGTCGCCTCGGCAGCCTACCTTGTAGCGACTACTCGGAGAGTACTCGGCCTTGGAAACCTTGTTTTACAACCATGCTTGAGTTGTATGTAAAATAAAAGAGGATGAGCTTTTAACAAATGATAATAAATAGTTTAATGTTTGGGTGAGAGGAAAGATATATTTTGGGAGGCAAAAAGGTGAGATTATAATTGCATGCGTGCTCTAAATTTTGTCAAACTTCCATGGATAATCATACCTCTTCTGGTGTGTCGTTCACTACCCCATGCTGGTATTATTGTTATCCAAAAACAAACTATTAATTTACGATATGTGTACATATATACAAAAAAATAGCTGATTAATATTGATTATAAATAAACTAGTTAAAATAGTACTTCATTTTGTAGCTATTACAATTAATAAACTTTAGAGGTGTTTAACTAAATTCTTAAATTGTTTTTATTTTAAATTCACATATACACATAAATACAATCTTATGCAAACACTCAATCTGTATACATGCTAAATTGATATGCTTATTATATCATTAACCTTGCACGCCTCTCTTAACATGTATAACGCTATAGGATTAGCACACCGCCCGTTTGTGGTCTTTGTTAACTTATACTTTACGGTCTTGTTACTTCGGTGACAAGTTTACGCTCGTGGTCTTGTTCACTTCGGTGATAAGATTGCGCCAGCTTTGGATTGATGTTTAGTTACGCATGCTAGTATGTAACATGATTAGTATAATTATTATGTGTTAATGATGTTATCAGGGGCGATGGTGACAGCGGTGGTGGTAAGTGTTAAACTGTTAATGGTGGTTAATTTGGAATATGAAGTGTTTACAGGTGTGGGTTGGGTGGTGGATGAGGCTTAGTGGGTGGTGGTGGTGATGTGGAGAAGGTGGAGGATGGCTGGGTAGTGGTGGGGGTGGGCCCCCCTTAAATCATTTAAGTTATATATTTCTTTTAAATAATGAATCAAATTTTTATGTTTAGTAAGGACAATTTATTAATTTCAAACCAACTTAACTGACCAAACTAACTGACATTTATTTAAGGGACTATTCAAGTAACAAAATAACAAACCATAGGAAGCATACCTGCTATTTTCAAAAGGTGAGAACTAAACGTGAAAAAACGTGAACCACAGGGACTATCCGGGCAATTCTATACTTACTTAAAGTACAAAGTCGGTAGGTTTTCCCTACCGAAATTGTGAGTATTAAATATGTTTTCTTCTACATTTTGCACTAAAAGCTGGGTAGTAGAGCTGGTATTGTGGTAATGTATTTTTGGTAGATCTCTAACTGATCGTCCGTTCGACCCTCCCTGTTGCATCTATTTTTATTCTTTTTTCTTTTCTTATCATGTTTATTTTTTTCCTTTTCTTTTATTTTGTCTATATTTTTCATCTTTTTTTTTTTCCTTTTCTTATAATTTCTTCTATTAAATTACCTTTCTCAAATTCTCATACTACAACATTCAAGCTTGATAATTTTTTCTATATATGTTTTAGTCTTCGTAACCAACATTTCGCAACTTCATACACCTTTTCTTTTAATTGTATCTCCCAGTCGCAATGTGTGGGGACCGTGAAAAATGAGATCGACACCAGCTAAAAAACATCGATTCCGTTACATAATTGTCTTTTATCCTGTTTACGCCGCAACGTTAATTTTATAAATTTCTTTTTGTGCTCACCCATGTTAGTGTCACCGCCTTAACCGTTAAGTTTAATGTATGTTTTCCACCAAGAAGCGCGAGGCTACATTTTACATTACTCTTTTACCTCTAAACTTTTTCAAAGTTCATATTTACCCCCCAAGACCATTACTTCATTTTACTTACTCCTAAACTTTCAGAAATGGTAATTTTGCCCCCTAGGCTACTACTTCATTTTACAAATTGACCACGACGTGTCGGAATAAATTCAAGTTTGGAAGTAAACGGTATAATTCACGTTTCAACAAAAGTGTTTTTCCTAGAAATGAGTCGGGTCTTATATAATACGTTTTTATGCTTATTTTGTGTACGTTTTCAGTTGTTCTATGTTTCAACGTACAAGTTATCGTACGTTTTGACGTCGCTAAATCTTGACGCAAATGTAAGGGTAGTGTAATGGTTAGGTGGAACCCCACTAAACGAACCAACCCGATTTCGATTCCGTTTCTTTTATACGGTATAAATGGATTTACTTTACTTTTTAATCCAACCGTAATGCTAATATAGGTTACATTAAGTTGTATCGGATACGTCATAACACACGTTTTCATATAATTGACGCATTACATAACGCTTGGATTAATCCATTCGATGGTTGCGATATACACGCACCGCAATGTCCGCGGGCCTTTTTACTATTCTACTATAACTTAAAAGACAAAGTGTAACGCCCCAAAATCTAATGTTAATAATTGTCGTGTGTTCCGATATGACACGTCATGAAATAAATAACTAAGCTATTTAACCTAGTTAAGAGTATGGTCAAAAGTATTAAATGATGAAGGTAGTGTTAGTTATGTTTTAAAAACAAACCCGAGGGGCTAAAGTGGGAAAGATGAAAGTTAAGTTATTAAATAACTTATCACACACAAACACACACACACATGCGTGTGTTCGAGAAGGAGCAGGAGGCTCCCATGGAGCCTCAAACCCTAATTTCATCCTTTCACTCAAATTGAAAGGCAAGATGAAGCGTAAATCCATAACCGAGCATGGATTAATGATCACCATCACGAGGGGATCATAAGGTATGTCTTAAATCTAAGATTTGTGATCATGGGTGAAGTGGGTTATGTTCAAATCCGTGAGTTATTATGAAATTAATCATGTACAAGGGTTAGAATCCTTGTGTAGAACATGGGTTATGAAAGGTTTGCGTTAATTTGATGTTTAGAGGTGACACCCGTTAGTTAGGGTGAAGATGATGACTAGAATCACCTCTTATGTTCAAGTCTTGTTGAATGATTGATGTATTATGTGGGTATGATGAATTATTGTTAGATGAAAGTATAGGAATATGATGATGTTATGTTTAATGTTCATTTGGAATGATACATGATGATTAGTAGTTGGTTTTGATGGATTATGTATGAGTTTAGAAGAATTGTGCATGAAATAGTTGTATGTTATGCTTAAAGGGTAGTACTCGCATCAAGTGTATGATGAAATGTATATAGTGTCGTCCGTATAGTCGATTATGATGTTACGGGTATATGATGATAAGTCGGATGGTACATGTTATGTCAATATGCGTTATTTGTGATTGTATGATGAATTACAAGAGTTAAACGGATATGAATATAATCATATGAGTTATGTATGCTAGAAAGGACTAATGAAAGTTAAGGGTGAAATATGCGATTGATATGATTGTTAACATGTACGAATGCATATGCTAATAGGAGCGTGATCTTGATGAAAAGAGAGTATAGGAAGCATGTCAAGACGGACTCACGCTTGAAAGGATAACGGGTCAAGAAAAGGCGAGAAATCGGATACGAGCACGGACGCATAAGGTAAGTGATTTCCGTAATCACTTCTTAGTACTAGTAAGTAATAAAGTGTTGTAATGAATTAAACAAGACGTTTGAGGCCAAATATGTGTTAAAGTCCTTCGTCGTAAATGATGGGTTTAAGGTTGACCAAAATGCCCTTGATGGGTATTTTGGGGTAAACGAGCTTAAAAGTAGTTTTGAAGCAAGTTATTCGATTAGTGTAAGGTTTTGGACAAGCATGGAAGTGGGGATTATGGTTTGGTTAGTCGTAGACCAATTAATGCACGAATACCCTTAACGGGTCAAAAATAAGCATATGAACGATAAGGCGTTAAGAGGATGCAAGACATCCAAGAATTTGGTAATTTATGATAGACGTCACTTATATTATTATGTTTATAAGAGGTTTTGGTAAAAAGAACAAGTTATGTTGACGTATGCATGAACGGGTCGAAAAGTGGTAAAAGGGTAATAAGCCGAAGAGTTAAAAGTCGGAAATTATATTAAGTCGGATGTTGGATTTTAGTTCCAGTAGATGGAGAATTAAATTACGGACGCGTAGGAAAAAGAATCGGGTAAAACGGATCAAAAACGAGTGAGTTATGCTCGTTTCCGTGAAACGGGATCGCGCTGAAAATATGCAGCACAGCAGCAGCAACCGTCTGATGTTTTGAGGGGGTCGCGTAGCGCGACGGCCCGTCGCGTCGCGCGACGGGTCCAGTTTCTCCGGAAATTGTTTTCGTGCTCCGTTTTGGCTCGGGAACTCGTTTAAACGCGTTTTAAGTTGCGTATGATTAGTTTAACTCATGTTTTATGACCTTTATGGTAAGCGTATGTGTGGATAGGTATGTATGGATGTTGTGTATCTCTTTACACGTATGTAGAAGGTATGTAAGCGTGTATGCGCGAATGTATGTAAGTTTATAGTGTGTAAGCGAGTACATAAGGATATACATATATATATATATATATATATATATATATATATATATATATGCAGACGTATATGAGTAGGCAAGTATAAGTCGGATATATTGCAATGGGTGATTGAAGATATAATTGTGGGTAGGTATGTAGGTATATACGTATGTATGTTGTATAAGTATAAGTGTTTGTACGTAAGGATGTATACAGATGGTATGTATATGTAGTCAAGTGAGTATGTACGAAGGTATGTACGTATGAAGTTGTGAGAAGGCATGGAATAAGTAGGTACGTATGTATGTAAGTATGTATGTATGTATGTATGTATGTAAGTATGTATGTATGTTTGTATGTAAGTATGTATGTAGGTTTGTAGGTATGTATGTAGGTAGGTATGTATGTATGTATGAAGGCATGTAAGTATGTAGGTATGTATGTATGAATGGATGTGTTTAGGTATGCACGTATGTATGTATGTAGGTACACAAGTATGTATGTTGCTATGTGTGATCGTGAGTGTACGTATAGGTTGTATGAAAGTATGTACGCATGCATTCAATGAAATTGAGTACTAACGATAATAATATCGTGCCTGGTGATGAAGTGTAACGCAGGATACCATGGAAGTCTCACTACGGATCGTATGATCAGAAAGAAAGCCGGAATGTAAAGAGTTAATGGAATGAAAAGTAAACGTGTACAATTCTTGCATGTTTATGATACGTACCAACGTTATGAATTTTATGTGGTGAGCGCAGGTAGTACAAGACATGAGGGTTACCAAGGAGTAGAGATCGAAGATCGAGTCACAAGACAGATTGTACGAAAATGTTTAAATATGTAATTTAGTGTCGATAAGTTATGTTCTTATATTATAATATGAAGTTTTAGAATGTCAAGATGTATGTCATGAAAGAAATTTTCAAACTCGAAATTCCGCTGCGTCGTTTTAAGGTCAAACGTGTTAGGGTGTTATACAAAGTCAGTGGAAACCCCACCGGCTTTGCCTCCTCCTCCCCCATACTTTTACGATTTTGCAATTTTAGCCTCTCGACTTTGAAACCTTCCAAGTTTCATAAAATTGCAAATTTAGTCCCTAAACTACTTCTCCATTTTACAAATAGTTTGCTTTTGACACCCAAACTTTGTCGTAATTTACTTTTCAGCCCCAATTTTGTTATAGTTTACTTCTTACCCCAAAACTTTATCAAATTTTATCTTTACCATTTCTTAGCCCTTAAGTTTAGGAAATGCAATTTTTAACCACTTAACTTTTTATGAACTTTGTAAATGCCACTTTGACCACCTCGAGAGTTTTTGGCTTGACGATATAAATTCGAGTTAGCCGGGTCGCGTATAATACGTTATGATTGTACGATATAAATTCGATTTACGTTACGTTTTGATCCAATCGCAATGCAACAATAGGATACATTGAGGTCAATCGGATACGTCAAAACGTGCGTTTTCATATGGTTAACACATCACATAACGCTTGGACTAATCCGTTTAATATTTACGAAGTACCCGCGCTGCAAAGCGCGCGGGTCTTATTACTAGTTAACTCTGAAACAAAATAAATGAGAATTGACATCTCTACCCCTAGAGAAAAAGTAGGTGTATTGGATGAACGATTGAACGTGCATAATTGTAATACGACCAAGGGTTTACTCTAAACTTTAAATGAAACAAAATAAATGAGAATTGACATCTCTACCCCCTAGAGAAAAAGTAGGTGTATTGGATGAACGACTGAACGTGCATAATTGTAATATACGACCAAGGGTTGAGGTAGAACAGTCATACTCATACGATATTATTGTCCCTTTTTGATACCCTTTGACCCACCACGTCAACTATTTAAACAGAAAAAAAAAATACTAAATGTTTTTATTTTTGGTAGCCAGAAAACTCTAATATTTTTAAAAAAGAGTTATTTTTCTAAATTATTTATTTTGTTTGTAAGCAGCAATTAGTAAAGGTAAATCAAATAATTTTGATTTATGAATTAAAGTTATATTCCTGTTTTATCTTTTGAAAACAAATAAAGTAGGAAAACAATATCTAGTTGTATGTATCACGTCTTACAATCACTTATTTATTTTATTTAGAAAATATTATTTTATAGGCATGATCTATGTAATGTTCTTTTATTATTTGCAAAATTAAACAACTATGAAAAACAAAGTTGACAACCCAAAATTATGAATTGTCCATTTAAACTGGAATTTCATTTTATTACATCTAATTAAAGAATATTACTGGATTAGTTGTGATAAGTACCTTTTTTAATTATGTTTATAAATCTTATTTATTGGAACACTCATATATTTTAAATTTTAAACATTTTATAATATTTTTACTAAATGACTCTTTACTTATTTATTGGAACACTCATATATTTTAAATTTTAAACATTATTTATAATATTTTTACTAAATGACTCTTTATTTAAAAGTGATGCCAAAATTTTAAAATAGACATGTACATAAGTTTTATATAAACTTAAGTTTTCTTACAAAGTTGTAGAATAGTTTTATTTCTCTACCGTTGCATAACATATAATACCGAGGTGCAAGTCATGGCCAAATACGTAACCTAAAAGAAATTTGATAATAACTTTGGCATTTATGCTATCTTATCCTAAGGCTTTATAATTCTTTTTTAGACGCATTTGTGAGTTGCGTGAAATTGTACACCACACATATTAGCAAATATAAATGAAAAGATAATAATAAAGGTTTTATACATGATATTGAACCAATAGTGGTACCATAAGGTATAATAGACGTATAGTGTCTTTATAATGTAATTATTTTCTAATTCATGAGGTTATCTCATATATTCACCCAACAATATATAAGAAAGAAGTCCGATAATAAGTTATACATTAAGAACATTCCCAAACTCAAATCTTGTGTACAGTTCAAACATTCCAATTAGATCAATCTACTTACATAAACACACAGCAATTCACACATTCATGTTCCTTCCTAATCATATATGCGAGAATCAAGTTCTCATGTTTATGTGGATCATTCTTACATTCATCCTTAAACCATCCGTAATGGTTAATGCCCCTGAAGGGGTATTTTTCTCCGCATCAGTATTGTTATGTTTAGTGTTTTTCTTGCAAAAATAACCAAAACATGATGCCTAAGTCCAAAACATGATGCCTACATATCATTTTCTATGTGTTCTCACACTTCTCACGAAAAATGTTCTTTTTACAGAAATATAAGAATATATATATATATATATATATATATATATATTGCTCAACAAGGGTGAGCACCTAATAATGGTCATTCAAAATTCAAAATGCGTGCTTTTTAGAGCACAAAATGCAATTATGTGACCTTATGACCAATTTCATAATCTACACTAACCACAACTATCCAAATTTGGCTATTGACGTCAATTCGGTTGTGGTGTAACGTCTTAGAGTGGATTTGAGCTACAAATACTCAATCACCCATTTTTTTATAAATATTTAAATGCATTTAATCACCTAAACACCAACTTTTTAAGTTGGAAAAAAATATTTGTGGAAGTGTTTTAAATCATGTAAATCGTTATTGACCAACTTATCCAATCACTTTATTAATTTTTAAGTTTAGGTCAGTTCTAATCAACATCACTAATTTAATTAATTAAAAAAAGGGGTAAATTACACTTTTCGTCCTTTATGTTTGTACTAGATTGCAAGGATAACCTTTAACTTCAATAATTACAGTCACAGTCCTTTATTTGCAAAACCTGTTGCACTCTACGTCCTTTAGCACTAACCAGGTTAAAATTTTTGGTTAAGTATGACATGTGCCTTGCACATGAGGGCTTTTGTGTCTTTTAACCCCAATCTATTTAAATTATATAAAAACAGTAATATATATCCCTTTACTTATTTAACCCCAATCTTTAATGATGAAACCCTAGACCTACAATCATTTGAACGACCAGTCGACCACCATAGAGCCACCACCGGCCACTGTCGCACCATGGATTCACCACCTCCGGCAAACCGCCAATCCCCTCCATATCCACTTGCGTCCTTTCATATTACGCAAAGAGAGAGAAAAAGAGAAAGAAAGACGAGACTAGAGAGAGAGACAAGTCGGAGCATTTTGGTCCGAATCAAACATTGGTTGTTGCTAAACGTTGATGCAGGCTTGGTTTATGGGTTGTTGGTGGTGTTTTATCGGCTCGATTAGGTTTGGTTTCGACAGTTGCGACGGAGGCAATGGATTTTGTGGCACAGTTTGAATGGGAGTGTGGGGATAGGGGTCCGAATTTTGTACAGGAGGGGTTGCAGCGGTCATGGAGCGGAGGGAATTTAAGAAGTTGTTCGTGTATTTGCATTCTCCGGATCATCCGGATATATAGGAGTTTTGTGAGGGGAGTTTGTGTGATGAGGTTTTGTCAGCGTTTGTGAGTGAGAATTTTGTGGCTTGAGGTGGGAGTATTAGGGCGAGTGAAGGGTTTAAGATGAGTAATAGTTTGAAGGCTTTGAGGTTTCTGTTTTGTGATGTTGTTATGGCTGTTACTAATCAGAGAATTGCCCTGCTACAACAAGTATCTAATAAAGAAGTTCTCTTTTGTTATATTTTAAGATTGAAGAGTGTTAAGCCATTAGAACTAGTCAGGGGGCGGTGGTTGTAGGGGGATTGTGGCTGCGGTGGTGGATGGGTTGCAGGGGGTTGTTGGTTGCAGTGGTGGATGAGTTGCAGGGGGTGGCGGCTGCAGGGTGATGTTGGTGGTGAAACTTGGTGGGTGGTGGCTAGGATACAGAGGCTGAGAGGGAGAGAGACTTTAGAGAGAGAGAGAGAGAGAGAGAGTAGATTGGGGAGAGAGAGAAAGTCTTTAAATAAATAGAGAAGGAAAATTACTAATCTACCCTCGTGTGCAAGTCACATGTCATACTTAACCAAAAATTTTAACCTGGTTAGTGCTAAAGGACGTAGAGTGCAACAGGTTTTGCAAATAAAGGACTGTGACTGTAATTATTGAAGTTAAAAGCTATCCGTTGCAATCTAGTACAAACATAAAGGACGAAAAATGTAATTTACCCTTAAAAAATGTAGCATTTGAAACTAAAACTTGGATTTTCTTCCAATTCACTTGTGATGGTGATGCTAATGAATTTCAATCGATAATTGGTTATAACATAATTATATATATATATATGGGAGCCACTAAAATGAAAATCACTCCCAGTTGTAAGAACCATAAAAACCACTCTCCACCAATAAGAATAAGGGGTATTATAGTCATTTACTCAATATATCATATCAATCTCTATTAAAAGTCTGACTGATGACAGACCTATTTCACTCCCCCCATATTTTGAAATCCCTTTAATTTCTCTCTCTCTCTCATATTCGTTCCTAACCTTCTTCATCCATCATCTCTCTGTCTCCTTCCAAAATAAAGAAAGCACAGAAAGTTTGATCAGTGGCGAGGCGATGCTGGGAGGTGGTTGGTCGGTGGTAGGAGGTGGTTGGTAGGTGGTGGAAGGCGGTGGTGGGAGGTGGTCGGTCGGAAGACAGGGGGTGGTGGGTGATGGTGGGGGCGGAGGTAAATGGAGGTGATGGTGGTTGGTCGGTGGTGGGAGATTCACTCGCAGCCGACACCCCGGAGTTGATGAACTTGCTGTCGGCATCACTGAGAACAACCACCTCAGCCACCGATTTTTGTGCCATTTTGAAGACTGCCGGAGTGCGGCAAACACCCAGGTGGTGGGCCGACGGCAGCGCCGCCGTGAGCGGCGGAGGCCTTGGTCTCCTCCCGACGAGTTGATGATTTCTCTGGTATTTTTTTTGGCATGTGTTCTTCTTTTTTTCTGGGGTTAGTTGATTTTCTGGTGATTTCTTGGCCTGTGTTCTTCACATGTGTTCTTGAATGATCTTATTTAGTGGGTATATTTGGGGGTGTTTCTGTTCTTGATCTTATTTAGTGGGTGTTGATTTCTTGTGGGTTTCTCTCTCTAAAATCTGTTGGTTTTTTGAATCTGATGGTTTTTTGAATCTGATGGTTTTTTGATATGTTAGGGGTTTTGATGGGTTTTGTTGGTGATTTGTGAATGTGTTGAATGTTGGTGATTTTGTGAATGTGTTGAATGTCTGATCAGTGATTTCGAATGTGTTGAATGTTTGGATAGTGAAAAAAAAACTGTGGGTTTTGATATGGTCGATTTGGGCGGCGATGATGAAAAAAAAAACGTAAATTTAGATGACGATGGCGCGGCAAGGACGGTGGAGGGTAGGTTTTTGAACCTGCAACCCCACTTTTACAGCCTCTGATTATTGGAAAATCTGAGTCAAAACATCGTTTTTTCGAGAAATCCACTCGTTCTTTTGATTTTTGTTTGTTTGGGTTTTTATTTTTTTTGAGGCGTCGATGATGATAGCAATCTATCTGAGACACCCACCGAGTAGCGATTTGCTGGGTGCGTTCGTTTTGTGTAAAAAACTTTTTAGATAAAACGTAGAACGTTTTACGTAAAACGTAAAACTTAAATTTTTTTACGTAAAACGTAAAACATAAAAAGTTTTACGTAAAATGTAAAACGTAAAAAGTTTAACGTAAACTTTTTAACGTAAAATGTAAAATTTTTAACGTAAAACGTAAATCGTAAAAAGTTTTACGTGTAACGTAAAACGTTAAAAGTTTTAACGTAAAACGTATAAAGTTTTAACGTAAAACGTAAAAAGTAAAAAGTTTTACGTAAAACGTAAAAACTTAAAAGTTTTAATGTAAAACGTAAAACGTAAAAAGTTTTACGTAAAACGTATAAATTTTTAACGTAAAACGTACAATTTATCCCGTAAAACGTAAATTTTTTTTTGAAAAAAAAAACGGGCCGTAAAATACGGAACGTAAAAAACGGCGCCAAACGTAAAACGTAAAACTTTTTACGTAAAACTTTTTACGTAAAACGTAAAACTTTTTACGTAAAACGTAAAACTTTTTACGAAAAAACGTAAAAAGTAAAAATTTTAACGTAAAACGTAAAATGTTTTACGTAAAACGTAAAACGTAAAAAGTTTTACGTAAAACATAAAAACGTAAAACGTAAAAATTTTAACGTAAAACGTAAAAAACCGACGCGTAAAACGTAGAAAAACGTTAACGTAAGAAACCGGCGCGTAAAACGTAAAAAACGTTAACGTAAAAACGGCGCGTTTGGAAAAACGACGCGTGAAAAAGTCGGGCGTAAAACGGGTCGTAAAAAACGGGCCGTAAAACAGCTCGTAAAAATGGGTCGTAAAAAACGGGAACTAATAAACGGGTCGTAAAACGGCGTGAAAAAACGGAGCGTAAAACGGGTCGTAAAAAAACGCGCGTAAAAAACGGGTCGTAAAAAAACGCACGTAAATTTTTTTTTATCAAAAATTCTGATTTCAATATATTTCTTTAATAAAAAAAAACTGATTTTAGAAAAAAAAAAAACATTTAATGCAATAGGACAAAAGTCTATTAAAAAACAATAAAACTAATAAGAGAAAAAAAAAACAAAATTACCTAAATACCCTTTTTTATTAAAGTATTAAAGACATAATAGGACAAAAAACTTTTAATATTCATATTCCCTACTTTTAATCTCATCAATCCATCTAGTTGATCTAAGGGCTTTAAAGTGGTTCCCATGGTTCTTACAACTAGAGGTAGTTTTCATTTTAGCGATCCCCATATATATATATATATATATATATATATATATATATATATATATATATATATTATTTGAAAGTGTGGATGAATAGTGCTTCAAATTTTTTATTAATGTTTTTTTTTCTAGGTTTGTGTTATTATTTTGTCTTTTATTAATTTAATTGATTTTAAACTATTTTTTATGCACACTAGTATCAATGTTGTTTGGTTCAGTTTGGTATTGTTTTTTTAGGTTTTCATTATCATATTGTTTTCTTATTAACTTATGTTTTCAAACAATAAAAATAAATATGGTATTGATACGGATGTTGTTTAATCGGTTTCGATTCGGTTTGTTACGATAGCGGCACGGTATCTGTTTTAAAAATAAAAATCGCAATGTTGAAATAAAATAAACATAAAATGCAAACGAACTGAACCGTTATCAACTAAAAAACATCAGTTCCGATATCGATAAATGTTTTTATTGTTTTCGATCCATGTAATGTTTTTTTCTTTCGACTACTATACCGACTGAATTCTCGCCGCAAAGCGCGGGGGAATCTCACTAGTATATATTAATTTCGAGGGACGATGAATATTAACTTTATTTTTATAATAATATGTAGTTTTTTATTATTTTATTATTTAATATATTATAATAGTTTATTATTATATTTACTTTTAATAACTTATTTTTCTTTTTTTTAAACATTTATTTCCTTTACCTTTTTTTAATAATTTTTTTCTTTTTTTAACATAGACGATAAATAGTAACTTTATTTATATAATAATATATAGTTTTTTATTATTTTATTATTTAATATGTTATAATAGTTTATTATTATATTTACTTTTAATAACTTATTTTTCTTTTTTTTTAAACATCTATTTCCTTTACCATTTTTTAATAATTTTTTTCTTTTTTAACATACATTAATTTGTCGTTTAATTTGATATTTCTTTAATAAGTTACGTTTATAACTTTTTTTCTAAAACCTTAAGTACGTAGTTGTGCTTGATTTTTTCTCTGACATTCCGTTATAAGTTTCGTTGAAACAAGGTTATACTCAAAATAAAGTATATATTTGGTATCATAAAACGGTACGATTATAAACTAATTCGTTCTAGTGGTTTGACTTTCTAAACAACATGCTTTATTTTCAAATCACGTTTGTTTTATATTACCATTTGCTCAGTTTCGCCGCAACGCACAATATGAAAAAACTAGTTATTAATAAAATTCCACCATAGTCATGATTGAGTTAGGTTGCTAAAAATCAATATAAATAACATATTTGATTAATATTTATATAGGTTTTATACCCTATTGGATGTCACACATATCATAAGTTTCTAGAATTTCTCTAGCTGGAAACCAAATCATCAACTCTATGCATGAACTAAGCTTCAATCATTGTTTTCTCTTCCAATTTGTCTAGATATCTTTATAATTTTGTTGATAATAATATAAACTTAACTATAATATAAAAAACAGGGGTTAAACTTATTCCACTTTATGTGACAAAATATTGATAAAAAGGAGCAAAATATGTGACACCAAATAAGAATTTACGAGTTCACATACAATAAAAAATAGACAACGTATATATCGCTAAGAAAATTACAATTTGACCTAGTAAAAAAAGATTGATGATATTCCTGATTAGGGCTGTAAATGAACCGAATGTACATGAACAAGGTCGTGTTCGTATTCGTTCATTAAGGAATGAACATGTTCATAAATTGTTCACAAACACTTAACGAACAAGATTTCTTGTTCGTTCATTAAGGAAATGGAACATGCTCATGAACTGTCCATGAACACTTACCGAATGTAGACGATCGCAAGCGAAAACAAAAAAAAAATGTTCATGAACATAAATAAACTCAAATGAGCGTTACATATTAATTTAAAATATAATCTTTGTTCATCAGAAAGATTACAAAGAATCCACAACAAAATAAAAAAAAATACTAACACAAAAACTAAAAAGTTTGTCAAGCTTTAACACAAACTGAAATGATTAAATGAGAGATGTTGACGGATGCGTATAGTATAACTATGGTTTCAAATTTTAAACACTAATACCAATAAATGAACACATTACCGAACACAAAGGAGCATACATGTGCGAACATAAATGAACACATTACCGAACGTTCACGAACATAAACGAACGAACACAGCCTCTGTTCATGTTCGTTTGTTTAACTTATCGAACAAAATTTCTTGTTTTGCTTGTTCATTTATTAGACGAACAAAAATAAACAAACTTCCATCCGAACGGTTCATGAATTGTTTACTGAACGTTCGAAAACTACTAATGATGTTAATTTGGTATTTACTATATATATTTTTTCATTTGGTGTTTAAGATAAAACTCATATACCAAACTATTCTTTCTAATTATTAGGTAAATAAAAAAACCGAACATGAGTGGTAGCCCCATAACTTTTCAATTGAGAGGTTAAAGGTTGGAGTTATGATTATGAAAAAATTTGTTTTGCGTTGAGCAAAAGTGGTGAGCTAGTTCACCACGTTTTGTTCTTCAGATAAAATGATGAACCATTTACCAAGGTGATCCGGTGTCCGGATCTTTGTTATCCAAAAAAACACTGCCTATATGAGCCTACAATGAAGTTGATGATAAGTTTTTGATGTCTATATGAATTAATCGTCCCCCTACTTATGTTTGGGTTTTCCAATGAATACTCAAGTTCAATTCTCACTTGTATAATATGGGGTGGATATAGGCAATGATAGATTTGAATTAGGCCTTGTGTGAGGTTGTCAATTCGATTCCCGAGCCCAACTGTATTTTCGTCCCACTGTGTGTTGCGCCAGAGAGTTCTGCTCTTGTGGTGGCACAACGACTGTCAAGTGGCTGCCGTCATTATGGTTTTCCGGGGGAACACCCAAAAAGCCAAACTTTGAAGCCAGTTTGGGCCCAGTTAAGACAATATAGTCTTGCTAGAGTAAGACAATTCGGGGCTCTCCGATTTGAAAAGTACGGTAACCTTATATATGAAGTTCACCGTTAAAAAAATATGAATTAATCGACGTAAAAAAGTAAGAGCATTAGTATATTAATATTTTCATTTCAAATTTAATATAATATTTAATGCCAAACATCAACATGTCTTAATCAAATCGTTCTCACTTGAATGTTAGCTGGAAATGTGTAGTTTCTATTCCTAATATCTTTAATGAAGATATAAGAATTAGAATAACACTGATTAGCATATACTTCATAAAAAACAATTAAAAAGTTTTTATGTTTTTAAATGATTTTTTAAACTGAAAGAGGTTAATTAATTAAAATATTTTATTAAATTTATCAGCTTCACACCGGTGTAGGCATGTTTTATCTTTATTTAATAGTTTAATCCTTTTAAAGAGAAAACACTAAACTATGGAAACAAGAATAATTTAAGAGGTGTCAAGGAGTAATTCGTACTCATCATAAAAGATTGCTAGTCAAGGAAAGTTTTAATGATATTTCTTTCTTATTTACTGTGTCGCACAATTTCATCATTGAAAGAAAAACACATCTATGATTATGCTTAGTGAAAAAAGATTCATGATACTTAAAAAAATGGTTCATTTTTATAAATAAAAAACTAAGATACCATATTATTGATGATAAATAAAAAAGGGTTGTTGGATTTTAATAATCATAAGTTTCACCTGTTGGTTAATAATAATCTCAACTCTAAAAATTCTCTCAAACAATCCCAACTTGTAAGAATTTGGCCATCATCGATCATTTTCTAACTGCAAGTGTACTCAATTCAATTTAATAAAGCTGCAGGTGCACTTGAATTTATTTAGAAGGCAAAATTCTTATATGTTTGAAAAGGATCAATGTGGCCAAATTCTTACAAGTTGGGATCATTAGAGGGAATTTTTAAAGTTGGGATTATTATCGGTCAACAGGTGAAATTTAGAATTATTAAAATCCAATAACCCATAAAAAAACTATGATACCTTATTTATTGATGGTTTATGGGTGTACTTTTATAGCTTTGGTTATTTCTTTGCAAAAATTATGGATTTGAATTGATTCTAACTTTTTCTCAAACTCTAATACAAATTGGTTGTTCACTAATAGACGTAAAATAATCTATGACATATTCTGGAAAAATAGAAATATTCTAAACATTCTCGCTCCCACACAATATTCCTTTGCTCTCTCTTATATTGTACCGGCCGAGTGGGCGTTGAAAGCTGGCGTGAAAGTCAATTCACACCGAGCACACCATCCCAGACATGGTGTGGCGGGTGGCGTAGGAGAGGGGGCGAGAAGAATTTCACCGGCTTTGAGGGCAATGTGAGAGATGACGTGGCCGCGTTCTATTGGATGTGGTATGCTGGCCTTCAAACGGCCGATAAACGTCTTGTTTAACTGAAAAAGTTTTTTTTTATTTTTAAAAAAACTTATATATTAAACTCTTTTAACCCAAATTTAAAAAAAAACACACAACTATCCAACCCAGTTCTCGCTGCTCATCTGTATAGAAAAAAATCACTCCCAATTTTAACATCACTTTAATAAAAGGGTTATTGGATTTTAATAATCCGAAGTTTCACCTATTGGCCACTAATAATCCCAACTTCAAAAATTCCCTGTAACAATCCCAACTTGTAAGATTTTGGCCCCCAATGATCCTTTGCTAACTGGGTTATAACCCAGTTAGTTTTTTGCTGACGTGGCTGATGACGTGGACACAACTTTGTTATTTGTTGACTTGGCTGCTTATGTGGCACCATCACCACCTCCACCTCCTCTTCCACTGCCACCACCATCATCTACCACCGTCATCCACCACCATCACCTCCGACCACCTCCACCTCCACCCACAGTCTTCCACCACCGGAAACCTCTGTCACCATCACCACCTCCATTCCATCATCTTTAAACTTTACCACTAATTTCTATTGATGAATTCTTCAATCCACCCATGGATTCTTTAAAACTCGATTCACTCAACCAATGAACCGAACCGAATAATAGTGAACCCATAACAGCACCAGATCTAAACACAGTAATAAACGCTTTCCCGACACTTTTTCTTGCTTCTAGCGTCGTTCTTGCGTTTGCATATGTGGCGATTTTGACAGAGGTGGTAAAGTTTAAAGATGATGGAGTGGAGGTGGTGATGGTGACAGAGGTTTACGATGGCAGATGATGGAGGTAGTCGGAGGTGATAGTGTTTTTCCGGTCGTGGAAGACTGTGGGTGGCGGTGGAGGTGGTCGGAGGTAATGGTGGTAGCTGGAGGAGATGGTGGTGGCAGTGGAGGAGGAAGAGATGGAGGTGGTGATGGTGCCACATAAGCAGCCAAGTCAACAAATAACAAAGTTGTGTTCACGTTATCAGCCACGTCAGCAAAAAACTAACTGGGTTATAACCGAGTTAGCAAAGGATCATTGGAGGCCAAAATCTTACAAATTGGGACTGTCACAGGGAATTTTTGAAATTGGGATTATTAGTGGCTAACGAGTGAAACTTCGGATTATTAAAATCCAATAAACCCTTAATAAAATGGAGGGTTCAAGTTCGTCATCTTCATCATCTTCGTTGTTTTCGCTTGAAAAGCTTCTTTTATTCTAATCAGATGACGAGAGACCGTCTCTAATAATTTCAGCAGCTCAGAAAGTGGTTAAAACTATATCGGAAGATGAAGGGTGCTCCTCAGAACCCAAGATGAGGAAATATATAGTACACCGTCGAATCACAACACATGATTTATTGGTAAGTAATTATTTTTCATTAAAACCTACGTATGATGATACTCCTTTTAGGCGTTGTTTTCGTATGAGTCGTGGGTTTTTTAGAATATTAAACGATTTATCAAGTATATTTGAATATTTTCAACAAAGATGACACATTCTGAGCATACTATGTTGGATTATGGAAAACCTAGAATTCGAAATGTGAAGCACGCGTCCGTTATTTTACATAATATGATTTTGGAGGATGAGAGATGCTCAATTTGCGAGTACTATGAAGAAGGGAATCAACCAAACAATGTAGAAATAAGTGATGAAGCAATACAACCGAACGCAAGGGATATTTATGACAATGTTACACATAATAACCTTCAAGCGAAATTGGTTGAACATATTTGGAACGTTCTACGAGACGACGCTGACAAAGACGATGATTAAAAGTTTATATATTTTTTTTAAGTTTAAGTAATTTTAATTTTAACTTTATGCAATTTTATTTTAAGTTTATGTCATTTTTTAATTAATGTTATTTATCTAATTAATATTAATGTTTTTTTTTAAATTTAATAGAATTTTTTTATTTCTTAAATATAAAATAAATACAAAAAATTGTATACCACGTGTCATACCACACCACCCTTTTACGCCCCATCTCACCCCGTCCTTTTTGCACCACACCACTTTTCTGACAGTTGCTGACATGGGTGCAACATGGCGCTTCATGCCCCCTTTCCAAGCCCTCCCACTTCGTATGGTCTTACACATATTACAATGTTAGTGTGCAAGAGACGTTGGCGATGATCGTTTAAGCGGACATGGTATCCTTAGTGATTCATCTGCTAGGCATTTCTTAAGATTACATACATGAAATACATCATGTATTCCTGCCATTTCCTCTGGCAGCTGTAGCTGGTAAGCTACGGGTCCTATTCTAATAATCTCAAAGGGTCCAACATACATGTGGCTTAGTTTTCCCCTCTTGATGAATCTAACTATCCCTTTCCATGGAGAAACTTTTAATAATACCTTATCTCCTACTTGAAATTCCAATGGTTTTCGCCTGTTATCAGCATAACTCTTTTGTCGATCACGTGTTGCTTTTAGTCTTTCCTTGACTTGAATAATCTTGTCTGTAGTTTCTAGTACGATATCTGGTCCAGACAATTGCTTTTCTCCAATTTCTGCCCAACAGACTGGAGTTCGCTATTTTCGTCCATAAAGTGCTTCAAATGGTGCAGCATTGATACTGGTATGATAGCTGTTATTATAGGAAAATTCTATTAATGGTAAATGATCATCCCAATTTCCTCCGAAATCAATTTCACAAGCTCTAAGCATATCTTCCTTTGTCTGAATTGTCCTTTCGCTTTGTCCATCCGTTTGAGGATGATAAGCGGTGCTTAGATTTAACTTGGTTCCCATTGCTTTTTGGAAACTAGTCCAAAAATGAGAAGTAAAACGACTATCTCTATCAGACACAATAGATAAAGGAATTCCATGTAATGAAACTATTTCATTTACATACAACTTGGCTAACTGTTTCATACTGAAAGTTTCCTTCATTGGTAAGAAATGAGCAGACTTGGTTAGCCTATCTACAATCACCCAGATTGTATCATTACCTTTTCGTGTCTTGGGTAATTTGGTAACAAAGTCCATTGTTATCAATTCCCATTTCCATATTGGCATTTCTAATTGCTGCAATAAACCTGAGGGTTTCTGATGTTCAGCTTTAACCTGTGAACAGGTTAGACACTTGGCAACATAAGCTGCTATATCCTTTTTCATTCCTATCCACCAGAAATTCTTTCTTAAGTCTTGATACATTTTATCATTTCCAGGATGTATCGTATACTGTAACACCCCAAAAATGGGTTTGGTAATCAAATCACGTTAATAGTGACAACGGGTAAAATACCGTTAGTGGTAAAAATTAACGTGGTAAATATTAGAATTTAAATAAATAAACTTGATGTTAATTAAAAGAGGATAAATACTTTGAGAAAACAAAAGTATATAGAAGGCCCGAGTTAACGGGACTTAAAATAAAACGGGTTATGACTTCCCGAACCCATTAAGTTAACTAGGAATGTTTAACCTAGTTAATAAGGGGAATATTGTGACAACCGTCACTTTTCCGTACATTCCGTACACGAAATGAACAGTAATTTGCGCTTAAATGACTGTGCATGATCTGGTTTACCAGACAAATAAATTTCTGAATTCCATACAAGTGAATTCATGCATGATATATGCTACAAGAATTACGTTATGTTAGCGTTGCGTCAAAAATACTAGTAAACTCACCGGTAAGACACACTGTGTCAACAGAACTGCAGAAAGCAGTCAGACATTATAATTGAGGCCTAGGTGTAGGTCCAACGACAAGAATACATTAAAACCCAAGAGTACATGTAAGGGTTTAATTTATAGACATTGCGAAAGCAAAATATAAGCACTAAAAAGCACCCGAAACGCACTTTAAGTGCAGAAATTTACATAATTCAGCTATAATCAGCATTTTGGCACTGAAATATTATGCAAAAATGTTGTTTTATTATCCAGAATATTTCCCCAAGTGTTGGGAACTGAAAGGGATACAAAAAGGTACTTAAAAGACACTAAAAAGTGTAAATTAGCACTTTAACGAATCGGTATCTAACCGAACAACCGGACATTACCCGGAACACCAAAATAATGCTAGAAGCATTGTTTTTATTTTTCTAAGCTAGTTAGGGTCCCCGAATACCCTAACACACTATACATTAAATAACACTCTTAACACTAGATTTATTATACTTGAAAGCTAACTAGGATTGTAACTTGGAAGTTGAAGTGGAACTAGAACCACCCCTCCCCCATAACCGGTTGTGTGAGAGTGGGGGGGACACCCCATGATTTCTTTCATTTGTCTAATTGATCTTGTCCCCTCTAATTAGACACATGAACCAAGGGACCAAGAAGTGTAGGAAGTTTATTTAAGAAACCACTAGACTTACTCATCTTCTTCATTCAACAAAAAAAAAGAGAAAACTCTCTCATCCCTCCCTCTAACTCACGGCTTCAACCACACACCCACACACCTTCATTTCAAGCTTCATCCCATCCATTCTCTTGGCATACAATGGTGTAAGAAGCAAAGTTAGGAAGTGTGGAAGCAACGGAACTTGAAGGACCTTCGCCATTTGCTTTTATCCACCTCATTTGCACTCTTGAACATCCCTAGCCTTGTGCTAGTAGTAAGTGTTCTAAAACACCTTCTTGATCTTGTCTAGAGTGGTTAATAAGAGATTTGTCGGTTGAAAATCATGAACATACTAAATCACCAACTAAAAGTCTATTAAAGTGATGAATATGTTGGTTAAAAGCATAAGAATTGTGTAAAACTTGTCAAACTTGTTTTGTGATGATTATTTTGTGTTGTTTAATGCTAGTAGCAGTTCGGATCGTCATCTAACCCGGCTAGGTTATGTTCTTAGAACATGAGCTAGTGTATGTTAAAATATGAAAAGGACTAGATGATGAAACTCTACTACACACTAAACATGAACTTGAGTAAAAGTAATTTTTCTTGTAAAATAAGACTCTAAACATGTAGATCTAAAGATCTACAAGTGGTTTTTCGGAAGAACCAAGCAAAAATATTAGTCTTGTTTAAAACCCGGATCTTACATGAACTAAATATATTTTTAGTAAATAAACAAGTGTGTAAACACTTGTGTAACAAGGAAGTCCAACAAAGAAATATTTTTGTGAATCTTGACTAGAAGTTGTGAAACTTCATATTCTTTAAAAATAAAGTTTTTAAGAAACTAAACTTATTTTTAAAGGTAACAAGACTTACTAAATGTGCTAGTAAGTTACTACATATTTTTACAAACTTTCAAGTTCATAAGTTGTGATATATGCTTGTTTTGACAAGTTTGATAAATGATTATTGTTGATAATTGTTGTTGATGATTGTTGACGATTTAAAAGAAAATAAACACATGTTTTGAAAACATGGGAAACCTCCATTTTTAGGGGAAACTCTGTCAAAATTTTTATAAATTTTGACACTTAGAAAAATATAAGTTTTGGGAAACTTATTCCCTAAAAATGTATTTAAAGTATTACCAAGGTTTCCCTAATTTTTGGTGATAAGAAATGAGGATTTCTTCAAGAATAAAAATGGATATAAGTATGTATATTTTTGAGAGAAAAATATATATTATTTATTATTTTATCACCAACTTTTGTGCTAAGTGTATATAGTATGTGTTATACGTGCTAGTGTATTAAGACTTAAAAATACACTAAACACTCATGAGGAGTATAAACATAAAAATACACATACAACATACAAGATACATAATTCGGGTGCAAAGTGCAAAACACGAGATACTTATATTAATTTTAGAGAAAATAATATAAGTAAGATACGTAGTTAAAAATATAGAATATTTTTAACACAAGAATACGTACACAAGAGATAGTGACTGTACTTGTGCGACGCAAGTCTAGTGACTAACGTTAAGAAAACGCGTATAGGTTACGACGTTAATTAAGCAAATCCGGTGAAGTTTACGACGCAAGGAACACAAAGTTGTGAGTTCATGCTCCCCCTTTTCTTTAACTGTTTTCAGTTTTTTATAACTTCGGGGGTGAAATACATGTCACAAACATTATAATTTTTACAAAGGGTAAAAATACAAGAAGCACTCTTGGTGAGAACGAGAACCGAGTGCAATATGATTTGAGAATACGAGAAGCACTCGTGGTGAGTGCAATATGATGAGCTTTAAGAAAAGCCTAGAAAATACTAGATCATGTGAGCTTAAACTAAATATTGAGATGCCATTAATACTTAATTAGGGACGAGGGTTAGATCTAACGGGTACGGCCGAGCCCCACTCATGGTCCTTATGTGACCACTTGAGTGCTTCGGTGTCCCAGTCGAGGGAAATCGACGCAGTCGAGGTTAATCGACACAGTCGAGGGTAATCGACACAGTCAAGGGAAATTGACACAGTCGAGGTTAATCGACACAGTCGAGGGAAATCGACATAGCTTGAGGGAGAAAACACTAATGCTCCCTATGTCCTCACATGCCTTGAAGGAGAATATACTAATGCTCCTTATGTCCTCACGTGCCTTAATGTCCTTGTATAAACAATCATTTAAAACGTGGGGTACACAAGAAAACTTGAATGATACTTGAGTACGTGGGGTACTCAAGAAAGACTTGAATTATACATGACAAATACTATGTTTTCATACAAAGTATAAAAACGTGAAATACAAAAACGCATGAACTCGCTCAACTTTATGTTGATGTTTTCCAAAATTACATGTATTTCAGGTGACAGGATGGATCTTGGGCGCAAGTGTCGTAACTAGAAGTAGACTACAAGTTTAGATGTCATCCACTTTTGTTGAATAGTAACCTTGTCAAAGGTCGTGTTTTGAAAACTTAAATAACAAGTGTTTGTAATACTCAAATTTTCATGAATGGGTGAACATCGTTTTGATCATGTAGTTGTTTATTACGATTGAATGCAATGATAACAAGCTAGTCACACATCATACGCTTCCGCAAAAGACAGGGTGTGACAGTTTGGTATCAGAGCTTCGATTGTAGTGAACTAGGATTCTTTCTAGAGTCTAGACTACAATCACTAGAGTTCTCTCACGAAAACATTTTTCAAAAAGGATTTCATTGCATTCACAAAAGCGCCAAGATCCACGAGTCAGACACTTTACAAAGAAAATACAAGGCAAGGACATTAGTGAGGAATACCTTTAAAATAAGGTGCCAACCAAAGCATAGTCTACACGAGTTAGACTTGCCAAAAACAAAATGACCCCCCCCAAAAACGAGAGTTATACGTGATATAATGCATTAAATTGCTTGATTATGCTAAGTAGCATATATGTTATTGATATACATACATACAAATAAGTGTACGGAATGATTATTGACGTGAATAAGATACTTTCGACTCCGACTCCTATTACTATACGTGACTCGCATGATGAGGCTACCGACCTCGCATCCTTTGCAAAGCTCATGGCTGGGAGTGATTACCAAACAAGATGCTGAGCTTGCTTCCGTAGGAGATGGCTGCTCTTCCCTCTCGATCGTGAAGGTGCCTAACTACGGTGATGATGACGAGGCAGAGGCGGCAACCTTGATCGAATTCTCAATCAACGGGACGAGATCCCTGCGGCTTATGTGAAGCAAGATTGACGACATACTTGACCAGAAAAGGAAGATGAAGTATTCATCTCGAAGGTGCCCCTCCAACTACTAGGAATTCTCTCTATTCCTATTCCATCTAATCATCGTGCCTATACGCGCGTAACGATAACGAATGTTAGCGCATGGACCATCACAAGGGTCCTTTCCATGACAAGAGGTATAAGGACAGTAGTGTCCCCTCCTTGATTGATCATCTGCTTGGACGAGAGAAAACTGGGGTAACTGTGCAAGACAATTTATTATTACGGGGGCCCACGTAATAACGACTTGTAGTGCACAGAAATCCTGGTGGACTCTGCGGGTCGAGCTAATGAAAACCGTACAAAATTAATCTATAGGTGTCCTCACCTTCATCTGGTAGAACAACACATAGATCAGTGCTTTAGCACGTTAGAAAGTAGGAAGCCTGTCTTAGCCTACTTCGTGACTGACACTTCTACCTGCATACGAGACGTTTGAGAAAACGATATTTAAGCAAGAGAGGTGGAATGACATTCAGGAAGAATCAGCGATGATACACTCTCTACCACCTCTACACAAACCACCCCATCAAAGGGGAAATATACGCACCAGTAAAGCTAAAGACCTAAGAAAACCAGTGTAGCAGGAAATAACTAAAACTTGAATGACCAAGGCGATGTAGCCTCGAGTTCATTTCAAATAATAAGCCAAGTTGGCAAGCCTATGTGAAGGCTCAATAACTGTTTCCTCGCTTATACACTGGTTATATATACGTGTGAAATTGGGTGGCTTATGGTGCTATGTATATCATAGACAATTGAAATGTTGTCTAACCTACTTCATACCATTTTGGCAGAAGAGAATGCCGCCCAGGCGAGACACAAACACCAGTACGTTGCCAAGGACAGAAGCCGAGCTGCAAGAACGCATCTCACAGGCAATCGCGCGACATGAAGCCCTCCGCTCTAAGCACAGCGATGGCACTACTGAAAATAACCCTCCAACTGGCTGCACCTATAAACAATTCCTGGACTGCAAGCCATTGAATTTTGATGGCACAGGAGGTGCCGTTGCATTTGTTCGTTGGGCAGAAAAGACTGACTCCATTCTAAGAATGAGTAACTGTTCGCCCCGACAGAGTGTTACTTATATCTCAGGGTTATTCGTAGATGGCGCACTCTCCTGGTGGAACCTTCAGGTTCAAACCCTTGGTACGGATGCTGCTTATGCACTAAGCTGGGACGAGCTCAAGGAAATGATGGAAAAGAAATACTGTTCTAGGGCTGAAATCCAGAAGATTGAGGTGGAGTTCTGGAACTTGAAAATGGAAGGACCGAAGATTCCTGAATACGTCCAACGATTTCACGACTTGTCTAGGGTCATCCCCTACTTAGTCAAACCGGAATTTAAAAGGGTTGAACGATTCATTTGGGGACTTGCACCTCAGATCAGGAGCATAGTTACTACCTCAAAACCCTCAACCATTACAGAGGCTATCGATATGAGTGTCACTCTTACTGAAGAAGCTATGCGTACGGGAAAATTTTCGGAATCTGAGGATAACAAGAAAGAGACTCATGTGGAGTCGTCAAGCAACAAGAAGAGGAAGTCCTCAAACCTAAAGATGAGCACCCAAGTCAACTATGGAAGCTCTAAAGCGAATGAAAGAAAGAAAGTGAATCCGCCACGTGACAGGAAAACTGATGGAGCCACTAATAAGGCCGGTGGTAGAATATACTCAGGGACTAAACCGAAGTGCGAAGAATGCACTTTTCACCATGAAGGTCGATGTCTAAGGCCTACGTGCGGAAAGTGTGGAAAAGAAGGGCACAGCAAGGATGCCTGTTGGGCGAAGGACCCAGATGGAAGAAATAAGAGAATACCAGGTTGCTACAAATGTGGTGAAGCAGGGCACTTTAGGAAAGATTGCCCTAGGAAGAAACAAGCAAGGAAGGGTTTTCACGATCAAAACTCGTGAAGTACGCCAGGATCCAGATGCGGTTACGGGTACGTTCCCTATTAACCAACCATATGCATCTACTTTTAATTGATACTGGAATCAACTGTAACCTTGCATGCTTAGAACATAAGAAACTGCTTGGCCTAGTTTCGAGTAAAATAAACGCCCCGTATTCCTTAGAAATGGGCATATAGGAGGCTAGTTTAAACAGTCGAAGCGATTAAGGATTGTATTTAGGGACTCAGAAGGCCGGAACCTTCTGTTACCATTGACTCGCGAAGTCATAATATGAAAGGCAGCATGGATCAGAAATCCAACTATACAGCTGATGTCGTTTGATATGAGAAAATCAGTCGCATCCCTCTTGCGAATGATGAAACCCAAACTCCCTGCGATAGGTGCAAGGATGCTAGACCCCACAAGGCGACAGATCTACGACATCCCTCATTGGTCGAAGAGGTATAGAAACGCCTCCGAGTAGACTGCAGAGCCTGAGAACATCCCCGTGATGGAAGAAGTCCCAGTAGCCTTTTCAGAAGACTTGCCAGGAACGCCTCTCTGTAGCGACGAGAGGAGTTTAGGATAAATCGCGTGCCAGGAGCAGCACCAGTGGCGAATGACGCCATACTGACTAGCTTCATCAGCGAAGCATGAACCCCTGTTATAACTGCAAGAGCTGCCAGGCAGAGGAAATTAAGGACGTAGCATCCTTAGTCAAGGAGACAAGGAGAAAGTTGGTAGTATCCACTTTGCATAAACTTCAGAAAATTGAGGATCAGAATCCTTTGCCAGGGACTGGTGACACAAATGAGCCAATCGTAAGGTTCCAGTTACCACTCAAAGATCAACTTGAGGACAAGATGTCATCCACTGTGAATACAAGAGGAAATATCCCTAAAACGACCTTTAGGACTCGCTTCGAGCATTACGAGTTCCTTGTCGTACCATTTGGCTTAACACATGCATCGACAATATTCATGGACCTCATGAATCGAACGTGTAAGCCATGCCCGGATGGATTACGATCATACTTATTGGCTACATGCTTATATGGCCAACGACCAAGGAAGGTCATAAACAACAGCTGCAATTTACCCTGCAACTCTTAGAGAAAGCACAATTATGTGCAAGATGACAAAAAGCGGATTTCAAATTCGCAAGGTGAGAACCATAACCAAGAACGAAATTCATGCCAACCCTGCAACCAAGAGCTAAGGAGCTAGAGTTGCAATTATGTGATGTCTCTCGACAAAGCCTCGATTGTACGTCGATACAACGAGACCACAACATTGCGTACGCGACACATTGATTAAGGAATCATGAGAAAAGACCTTGAGATAGATACAGTAATTGCGCACCGTAAACTGGACGTCATTACCTGAAAGAAAACGCTGCACGATCTTTACTGATCACTAGGGTTGCAGCACACCGATGATCGTAAGAACTCGACTATGAACTGAGCTGCTGAACGATGCGGACTGTATGAACACAATACGTGCTTGTGTGATAAACCTTAATGAAAAGTCGGAACACTCACTTGCCCTTAGTGGAGTTTTCCTACAATGGTATCTATCACACCGCCGTCTAAACCGCTTCGTGTAAAGCTTTAGACGGAACATAATGAGTCAATTCCCGTCATGTCGAACGGATACCAGAAATAAACAATCAACTAGCCCGAGATGGCCCAGGAAAACTAGAGGCAAGATCGCTCAGATATGTGATCATATCAGGACAGCCCGCAGAATACAGAAAGATTACGCCGATGAGCGGCAGAAATCGTATGAATTTGAGACAAGAAGTATGACTAAAATGAGAGCCTCGCCTAGAGAAGGCGTAGTGTGTTTTGGAAAACGAAAAGGTTGAATCCCCAGTGTAGGGATCAGAACCATTGCTCACAAGATGAAGCTCCCAGAAAAAGATCAGTAGTGATCGCGACACATTCATGTGTCTAGTCTGTAGAGGTGTCTGACTTAAGGAACAGTCGTTGTTCCCACAAATAAGATTCACGTCAATGACAAACGACAAGAATTAATATAGAAACCCGTTGAGGTTTTGGACCAAGAGTCCGTGATAATATAGAAACCTGTTGAGGTTTTGGACCAAGAGTCCGTGATAATATAGAAACCTGTTGAGGTTTTGGACCAAGAGTCCGTGATAATATAGAAACCTGTTGAGGTTTTGGACCAAGAGTCCGTGATAATACACGAAATGAACAGTAATTTGCGCTTAAATGACTGTGCATGATCTGGTTTACCAGACAAATAAATTTCTGAATTCCATACAAGTGAATTCATGCATGATATATGCTACAAGAATTACGTTATGTTAGCGTTGAGTCAAAAATACTAGTAAACTCACCGGTAAGACACACTGTGTCAACAGAACTGCAGAAAGCAGTCAGACATTATAATTGAGGCCTAGGTGTAGGTCTAACGACAAGAATACATTAAAACCCAAGAGTACATGTAAGGGTTTAATTTATAGACATTGCGAAAGCAAAATATAAGCACTAAAAAGCACCCGAAACGCACTTTAAGTGCAGAAATTTACATAATTCAGCTATAATCAGCATTTTGGCACTGAAATATTATGCAAAAATGTCGTTTTATTATCCAGAATATTTCCCCAAGTGTTGGGAACTGAAAGGGATACAAAAAGGTACTTAAAAGACACTAAAAAGTGTAAATTAGCACTTTAACGAATCGGTATCTAACCGAACAACCGGACATTACCCGGAACACCAAAATAATGCTAGAAGCATTGTTTTTATTTTTCTAAGCTAGTTAGGGTCCCCGAATACCCTAACACACTATACATTAAATAACACTCTTAACACTAGATTTATTATACTTGAAAGCTAACTAGGATTGTAACTTGGAAGTTGAAGTGGAACTAGAACCACCCCTCCCCCATAACCGGTTGTGTGAGAGTGGGGGGGACACCCCATGATTTCTTTCATTTGTCTAATTGATCTTGTCCCCTCTAATTAGACACATGAACCAAGGGACCAAGAAGTGTAGGAAGTTTATTTAAGAAACCACTAGACTTACTCATCTTCTTCATTCAACAAAAAAAAAAAAGAGAAAACTCTCTCATCCCTCCCTCTAACTCACGGCTTCAACCACACACCCACACACCTTCATTTCAAGCTTCATTCCATCCATTCTCTTGGCATACAATGGTGTAAGAAGCAAAGTTAGGAAGTGTGGAAGCAACGGAACTTGAAGGACCTTCGCCATTTGCTTTTATCCACCTCATTTGCACTCTTGAACTTCCCTAGCCTTGTGCTAGTAGTAAGTGTTCTAAAACACCTTCTTGATCTTGTCTAGAGTGGTTAATAAGAGATTTGTCGGTTGAAAATCATGAACATACTAAATCACCAACTAAAAGTCTATTAAAGTGATGAATATGTTGGTTAAAAGCATAAGAATTGTGTAAAACTTGTCAAACTTGTTTTGTGATGATTATTTTGTGTTGTTTAATGCTAGTAGCAGTTCGGATCGTCATCTAACCCGGCTAGGTTATGTTCTTAGAACATGAGCTAGTGTATGTTAAAATATGAAAAGGACTAGATGATGAAACTCTACTACACACTAAACATGAACTTGAGTAAAAGTAATTTTTCTTGTAAAATAAGACTCTAAACATGTAGATCTAAAGATCTACAAGTGGTTTTTCGGAAGAACCAAGCAAAAATATTAGTCTTGTTTAAAACCCGGATCTTACATGAACTAAATATATTTTTAGTAAATAAACAAGTGTGTAAACACTTGTGTAACAAGGAAGTCCAACAAAGAAATATTTTTGTGAATCTTGACTAGAAGTTGTGAAACTTCATATTCTTTAAAAATAAAGTTTTTAAGAAACTAAACTTATTTTTAAAGGTAACAAGACTTACTAAATGTGCTAGTAAGTTACTACATATTTTTACAAACTTTCAAGTTCATAAGTTGTGATATATGCTTGTTTTGACAAGTTTGATAAATGATTATTGTTGATAATTGTTGTTGATGATTGTTGACGATTTAAAAGAAAATAAACACATGTTTTGAAAACATGGGAAACCTCCATTTTTAGGGGAAACTCTGTCAAAATTTTTATAAATTTTGACACTTAGAAAAATATAAGTTTTGGGAAACTTATTCCCTAAAAATGTATTTAAAGTATTACCAAGGTTTCCCTAATTTTTGGTGATAAGAAATGAGGATTTCTTCAAGAATAAAAATGGATATAAGTATGTATATTTTTGAGAGAAAAATATATATTATTTATTATTTTATCACCAACTTTTGTGCTAAGTGTATATAGTATGTGTTATACGTGCTAGTGTATTAAGACTTAAAAATACACTAAACACTCATGAGGAGTATAAACATAAAAATACACATACAACATACAAGATACATAATTCGGGTGCAAAGTGCAAAACACGAGATACTTATATTAATTTTAGAGAAAATAATATAAGTAAGATACGTAGTTAAAAATATAGAATATTTTTAACACAAGAATACGTACACAAGAGATAGTGACTGTACTTGTGCGACGCAAGTCTAGTGACTAACGATAAGAAAACGCGTATACGTTACGACGTTAATTAAGCAAATCCGGTGAAGTTTACGACGCAAGGAACACAAAGTTGTGAGTTCATGCTCCCCCTTTTCTTTAACTGTTTTCAGTTTTTTATAACTTCGGGGGTGAAATACATGTCACAAACATTATAATTTTTACAAAGGGTAAAAATACAAGAAGCACTCTTGGTGTGAACGAGAACCGAGTGCAATATGATTTGAGAATACGAGAAGCACTCGTGGTGAGTGCAATATGATGAGCTTTAAGAAAAGCCTAGAAAATACTAGATTATGTGAGCTTAAACTAAATATTGAGATGCCATTAATACTTAATTAGGGACGAGGGTTAGATCTAACGGGTACGGCCGAGCCCCACTCATGGTCCTTATGTGACCACTTGAGTGCTTCGGTGTCCCAGTCGAGGGAAATCGACGCAGTCGAGGTTAATCGACACAGTCGAGGGTAATCGACACAGTCAAGGGAAATTGACACAGTCGAGGTTAATCGACACAGTCGAGGGAAATCGACATAGCTTGAGGGAGAAAACACTAATGCTCCCTATGTCCTCACATGCCTTGAAGGAGAATATACTAATGCTCCTTATGTCCTCACGTGCCTTAATGTCCTTGTATAAACAATCATTTAAAACGTGGGGTACACAAGAAAACTTGAATGATACTTGAGTACGTGGGGTACTCAAGAAAACGGGAATTATACTTGAGTACGTGGGGTACTCAAGAAAGACTTGAATTATACATGACAAATACTATGTTTTCATACAAAGTATAAAAACGTGAAATACAAAAACGCATGAACTCGCTCAACTTTATGTTGATGTTTTCCAAAATTACATGTATTTCAGGTGACATGATGGATCTTGGGCGCAAGTGTCGTAACTAGAAGTAGACTACAAGTTTAGATGTCATCCACTTTTGTTGAATAGTAACCTTGTAAAAGGCCGTGTTTTGAAAACTTAAATAACAAGTGTTTGTAATACTCAAATTTTCATGAATGGGTGAACATCGTTTTGATCATGTAGTTGTTTATTACGATTGAATGCAATGATAACAAGCTAGTCACACATCATACGCTTCCGCAAAAGACAGGGTGTGACAAATATTACTAGAAATAGGTGGGTTTTGGTCTACTTAATGACTAACCAAACTAGAGGGACCTAAGTTGCCAAAAAAGAGACTTGAATTATAAAAACTAAAAATCAAGACACAATACACACTTTGTGTGTGTGTGTGCGTACGCCCAGGAGCAAGAACAAGGGGTTCTAAACCCTAGTTCAACAAATTGATCAAATTGAAGCCCAAATCAAGAGCCAAATCAATGCATGAACACAAATTTGTGATCACCTTAGCATGGGGATCGCAAGGTATGTTGAATTTTGTGATTTGGTGATACTTCGAAATTTTTGATCAACATTCATAAATAAAATTCTTGTATGAATGATGAATGTTATGGTGAAATTGAGATGTGTATAAATCTAGGGACAAACCCTAGATGTGAATTTGGTAAAATAATGCCATAAACTAGAAATCCAATGAATAACCTTGTAGATGATAAGTGGGTTTTATGGTATTAGGATTAACACTTGAAAAGTGATGATTACTATGTGAAATTTGAAGATATGATAAAATTTCTAGATGCTGTTCATGTATACTAGACATAGAAGCTTGATTTTGATGTTAAAGCTTTGTTAAAGTGTTAGTCAAGAACTAGGCAAAAGATGTATAAAAATCTTGCCTGTTAGGTGTTTGTTAAAATGCCTAAGTGAAAGCGCGCGTCTACTCGGTTATAAGTAGGACTTGATTAGATTAGGTGTCCGGAAGAATGCCTAATAACATGATGAAACGGGTTTCACTTATAGATGAAAACCCGTAGATTTTGAGTAATGAAATCAAATGGTGAATTTTGATGTAAAATCCGTAAGATGGAATAGTCATAATTAATGATGACTAATCTAACCGTCTTACGAATTATGATGATAGTTTGACGCTTGACAAGCTAGGTGAAAGCTTGGGGAAGGAAGCGGGTCAAACAAATCAAGAATGAAGGAAAAACGTAATTCGGATGCAAGGTAAGTATAGCTTACACTAGTCATATATTTTGGAATATTCTTTGTCGTATTGATTACGAATAAGACAAATACCTAATTGAGATATGGTGTTCCGGCGTGTAGTCGTACGGAACAAGATAATCAAATATGATAAGAAACCACAGTGATGGCTAAAAATGAGTTAAATCGGTAATTCGATCATATTATGACGAATGAAACATGTACTTTTAAGGGTTACCATATAAGGTAAATCATAATAACCAATAAGGGTAAAATTGTAATTTGGTCACTCGTTGACAATAATTGTTGGTTTTGAAAGATACTTTATTTCGAAAGCCTTGATAGGCCAAAAAGCGTTAAGAAGTGATTATTAATTAAAATGACGCACAATGTAAACTGGAGCGAGTCGTGTAGGCGAGATGACAATAAACTACATCTCGCCAATATAATCGGTCAATTAAAACAAACGGGTCAAAAGGGTGAAGATATCACCCTTTGACAATATCGACTAATGGTTTGTCGAGTTGTATGATTTCAGGAATAAATATCAAATGGATACTTACATCGCTACTACTTAGCGGTTACTAAGGTAAGGTATCGAAACAAGTCAATATATATATTGATCCGAGCCAGGTATGTATAATATAGATTAACAACTCAATAGGAACTAGAGGCTCCTTGATAGTTAAATGCAGTTATATAGACATTTGGTTACTTTAATAAGCAAACCGAATGATTCATATGATGATCGTTGTGTTTTGAAAACACAATGACTTTTTGAATCAAATGCATAGTTTAAAACAGGGCTTTTGGGTTGAAAATGCTTTTAAAGGTCCTCTATATATTAATGAAAGGACTAAATGGACCAAAATGCCCTTGTAAGCTAAATCGAGCGAACGACCCATAAAGGTTGTTCGGAAAAGAGTAGTATGCATAATTAAACACTTAGAATGAGTATACAAAAGCGAAAGATGTGAATCCTTAGTCATTTGACTCTATAATAGTCTTTGCCGTAAAATAATGATTCGAGGGGTAAAACTCAGAGTTTAGGAATTTCCACACTTAATACAACTCAAATATAGTTATGAAGAAAAATTATTTGATAAGAAATGTGGTGGTGTAATGCTTGATGTGAGTGAAAGAGATTCATGCTTAAAATAGGCTTAATTACCTTAACGGGTCAAAATAAGCATATGAGCGAAAACAGGTTAAGAATGCGTAAGAAACGCGTGATTCGAACCTAATATGATAGTCAATATTGAAATGACGAATCTCATGAGTTTATAGATCAAATAAACATGTTTGTTTGATAATATCACGAACGGGTCAAAATTTGGTAAAAAGGGTAGTAAGTCAAAGACTTAAAAGTCAGAAATTTTGTTAATCCGGATGTTGGATTTTAACTCCATTAGATGGAGAATTAAATTACGGACGCGTAGGAAAAATAATCGGGTAAAACGGATTAAAAACGAGAGAGTTATGCTCGTTTCCGTGAAATCGGGTTATGCTGGGAATATGCAGCACCAGCAAACAACATTCTGATAAAAACAGGTCGTGGCGTCGCGCGACGGGGAAGGCCCCAGGCCGTGGCGCGACGCGAGTGAGTGTCAGTTTCATGAAAATCGTTTATTTTAACTGTTGATGCATTGCGAACCCGTTTAAATACGTTCTAAGCTACGTATGACTAATCCAACTCATGTTTTATGAGTTTCAGGTAAAATTTTAGCACCGAAGGACGATCAAGCACAATGAAGAACCGAACACGATCAAGAAATAAGCTTCCGCACGACGTTTCGTTGTTACTTTTAAATGACGAACTTAATTACATTATTTTCTAAACTTTTAAATTGTAAAAGGTTTTAATAAGCCGTATTTCCGATGTATATGGAATCTTAATTACATGATTGTTTTCGTAAATTATACGTTAAACTTTGATTTATAAGAACGGGTCTTACATATACTTAGACTTATGGGCTTCTTCTAATATTCGGTGGCATAGGTTTTCTTGTTCAGGTATCCAAATTCTTTTCTAATGGAATCTCCAAATTCCATCTGTACCTTGTTCTAATTCCTTAATCATTCCTTTCAATTTCTTAGTATCATCCTTGATTACTGATTCCTGTATTTTTCTAATCTGTTCATTTAAATCTATCTGCAGATTTAATTTAAGGGAACATACTCTTTTTGGCTTTTCATGATACTTTCGACTTAAAGCATCGGCTACTACGTTAGCTTTTCCTGCATGATACTGGATACTACAATCATAATCATTAAGGATTTCCATCCAGCGTCTTTGTCTCATATTTAACTCTTTTTGCCCGAAAACATATTTTAAACTCTTATGATCGGTGAAAATGGTAAACTTACTACTGTAAAGATAGTGTCTCCAAATTTTAAGGGCAAAAATTATGGCTCTTAATTCTAAATCATGGGTTGTATAGTTTTCTTCATGATTCTTAAGTTGTCTAGAGGCATAAGCTATAACCTTTTGACGTTGCATCAACACACATCCATAACCTAACTTAGAAGCGTCACAATAGACTACAAAGTCTTCAGTTCCTTATGGTAATGCTAGTATGGGTGCGTTGGTTAATCTTTGCTTAAGGATTCTAAAGGCTTCTTCCTGTTTTAGTCCCCATTTAAACTTAACAGATTTACAGGTCAGTTTGGTTAAGGGAATGGCTATTCTAGAAAAATCTTGGATAAACCGTCTATAATAACCGGCAAGTCCTAGAAAACTTCTTACCTCCGTTGGTGATTCAGGGACTTTCCATTTAGTAATCGCCTCGATCTTTGTAGGATCCACATGAATTCCTTTATGATTGACTATATGTCCAAGGAATTTTACTTCTTCTAACCAAAATTCGCATTTCGAAAATTTAGCATAAAGCTTTTCTTTTCTCAGCAAATTTAGGAGTGCATGCAGATGCGCTGCATGTTCCTCTTTACTCTTAGAGTAAATGAGAATATCATTTATAAAGACAATTATGAATTTATCCAGATATGGTTTACATATTCTGTTCATCATGTCTATAAATGCAGCTGGGGTATTGGTTAAATCAAATGGCATGACGGTAAATTCATAATGGCCATACCTTGTTCTGAAGGCAGATTTAGGAATGTCCTCTTCCTGTACCTTTAATTGATGATATCCTGAGCGTAAATCGATCTTAGAAAAGAATCGAGCTCCTTGCAGTTGATCAAATAGATCATCGATTCTCAGTAGTGGGTACCGATTTTTAATCGTGACTTTGTTCAATTCTCGGTAATCAATGCACATACGCATTGATCCATCCTTTTTCTTGACGAACAAGATTGGTGCTCCCCAAGGTGATGAACTTGGCTGTATGAATCCTTTCTCCAGAAGTTCATCCAATTGTTTCTTCAGTTCTTGCATTTCTGCTGGTGCCAAACGATAAGGTGCCTTGGCAATTGGTGCTGTCCCTGGTAGCAGGTGAATTCTAAATTCAACTTCCCTGTCTGGCGGTAGTCCTGGTAATTCTTCTGGAAATACATCTGAGAATTGATATACTATGGGAATATCTTTCAATTCTTTTCCTTTAGTGTCAATGATTATAGAAATCATATATACTAGTGATCCTTTTCTTGCACAACTTGCTGTTTTCATCACAGAGATGAATTTCATGGATCTAGATGGCTTATCTCCTTTAATAGTGATATTTTCACCCTTTGGTGAATTTACTTGTATTGACTTTTGATCACATGGAATACTGGCTTTATTGGCTACTAACCAATCCATTCCTAATGCAATGTCAAATCCAGCCAGATTCATTGGGTAAAGATTATCAATAAAATTATGGTTTGAAATGTCTATTCTTGCTCCCTGCAAGATTTCAGTAATCTTAATGGATTCTCCATTTGCTGTCTCTACTAGACATTCTTGTTGAAGGTTAGTTAATGGTTGATTGAGAAGTTTGCAAAATGAAGTATTAATAAGACTTTGGTTTGCAACATAGTCAAATAATAATTTAGCAAAAACATCATTAACTAAAAACATACCGACAATCACGTCTGGAATCAATTTGGCTTCTTCAGTAGTCAGAACAAATGCTCTAGCATTCTTAGTGGTCTTGTTGTTCATGGCTGGAGCTAGTTTCAGACAGTTCGGCTTAATATGCCCCTTTTCTCCACAATTGAAGCATACTCCATTACTGGGTTTCTTCCTACAGTCTTTTTCCTTATGTCCTAGTATCTTGCAGAAGTTGCAGTATGTGGAGCATCTTCCTGAATGTTTCTTTTTGCAGGCCTTACAATAAGGTGCAGAAGTAGAACCTACATTCCTCCCATGGTTGGAATTACCGTAGCGAAATTCTTAGGTAAGCTTCTGGACTAGGTTCTTCCTTTAGTTTTCTTCTTGCGTACGTACTAGCTCATCAGTCAAGGTATTTGCTAGTTCTACGGCTTCTTCTATAGTTTGTGGTCTAGCTGCCTTGACTACATTTCTAATCTCACTGATTAATCCCAGATGTAATGGGAGATTAATACTGGTTCTAGTGATGCTAGGGTTGGCACTATTCTAGCATATTTGAATAATACGGTAGTGTAACCCTTACAGTCCACTCCAGTTATCCTCAGGTTTAAGAACTTATTAGCTATTTGTTCTTTTTCATTGGGAGGACAGAGTTTTCTTTCAACCATATTCTTAAACTCAGTCCATTCCATATTCCCTAGACTGGAGAATAGTGTTCCACCATTCTAGAGCGGCATTCTTAAAAAGATTGGAAGCAAACATGATTTTATCTTCCTTTGCACACTTGCTTATTTTTAAGACTGCCTCACTCTTTTCCATCGAACGTAGAGCTGCAATGGCTCCTTCATTATAACAACCCTCGTAAAAATAATTTTGGACACCCTAAATGTCCCTAAATATACCCCGTACGTAAAAACCGGACCCGTTATACCTCTATACTTGTAAAAATCAACAAAAACAAGATTTAGCAGTCTCTCGCGGGCCGCGACGGAGACCTATTGATCTGTCGCGGGGCGTGACAACCTGATCTTTATCCGGACACGTGGCGTGCCACGTGGCATGTGACTCAGCAGGCCTACCCCTTGACTCAGCAAGGCTATAAACGACATGTAGTCGCTCACGGGCCACAAAGGCCCTAGCCTCATCTTTCGCGGGGCGCGAAAAACCCCCCCGAATCAGCCTATATAAGGGGGCGGGGGTCGAGCTCATTTGTTCATCGTTCATTTTTTGAATTCTCTCTCAACTTATCTAGTAGCAGAAACTCTGCTCAGGCATAATACCCACTATTTAGCGAAGCTCTTCCTCGTTGTAAGTACTATAACCCTGCTATTACCCTACACAATAGATTTAAGATTCCGTAATGCATGTCGGCTCTGCCCGACTCAATCATTGGAATTCGGTCTCGTGTGTACACCCGATTGATTTAGGATTCCATAATGCATGTTGGCTCTGCCCGACTCAGTCATTGGAATTCTTTCTCGAGTTGTATGGTTAATCTAAATTGGGTTATTTTACTAACACGTGTGCATTATTTGAATTACTAGATAATAACCAGGAGATTCTCAGGAAGCCTTAGTATTATCTAAACTTGCAATGTGAGCTCATCTGCTTTTTATAAACTGTTTTTATAAAACCTCAACTGTTTAAAATTATATTTAACAGTAATTGAGTACTTGTAAGTCTACAATTACTATTGGTATGTTGGGGTTTTGTATACAAAATTTGTGAGACGTTACCATTGGACAACGAGTTAGCCTATGAGTAATACGACCCATAAGTCGGGTTGATAGTACCATTTGGGTAATTGATTAGATCAAGCAAATGTAATTGCGGGTTGCCCTCAATTCTGTTAAAGTGTTAAAAACTATTTTTGATTAAACTGGGATGCACTCACCAGTATTTCTTGCTGACAAAATGTTTTAAAACGCGTTTCAGGTAACATAATATGAAAGCCCAATAGAAGCCAGCTGGAGAGCACTGAAGGCTTGGAATAGTTGCTATAAAAGTGTTCTGCTGACACTGAAATTTCAAATTATGTGTTAGGAAATAATTTATGTGATTATGTGTTATGTGTTATTTGACTATTTGTTAGTTTACAGTGTGAGTGATCAAGTAACATCGGATGCTTATCGTCATTTAGGTAGTTCATAGAAAAATGTGGAAACATCATCCCAGCCTGATCCCTCAGGATATTCAGCCGATACCGAAGAAGGAATATTTATTTTTAAGGCTCAATCGGAGGAACCATTTACTACTAAGAAAAGAGGCTGGTTTAGTAGAGGTGCTCATGAAAGGAGAAAAAGAATGAAAAAGTTACAGCAACAGAGAGCAATAGTCAGGCCCAATAGGGAGGCAAACACACAAATTCAGGAAGTAACCAGTAGACCACCTTGGGAAGAAGAATTAATAGACAGTTGGCCAATCTCCACATGTTAGCTACTCCAGCCATAGATAACAACCAAAATCAAGTAGCCAATCCGCCACTGTTACCCTTGTTCCCAGACCAACCGATGCAAGAACCTGACCAAGAAGATCCATTTCCAATTCCTGATGTAGACCCTTATGAGATTCCTAGAATTCCCCCACCAAACCCCATAGCCCAATATACTGACCTTAATCCTTTAGATCCCTTTTGGAGTAGCGAATGGTGGACGCAGAGTGTAATAAGAAACCGATACCCTTATGGACAACCTATCCCTCAACACCCTGATCCTGTACCAGCACCCATGCCACCTATGAGCCAGGAAAATTTGGAGGAACTTCGCTTATTAGGTGATGAATTAGTAGAAGAAGGAGATAGAATACTAATAATATGAGAGAAACTTATGTGGAAACAGGTCGTGCGTGACATACATGACTGGATACATAACTAGATATATGTGTAATTATATATATATATATATATATATAAGTAAGGATGCATATTATTTTTCATTTCCAGTTATAATTTGTAATATATGTATGAAAAAGAGTAAAAGTCGCAATGATCGAAGATTTTGAACAACTTGTTCGTGTGATTATGTATAAATAATTGAATTCTATTATGTGATAATTAATATCTGGTAAATGTTTACAATTCAGATGAACAACGAAGTAAATCAAGAAAACCAGAATAATGAGAATAACGGAAACCAAATAGATAATAGTGCCATTCAACACATAGTGGCACAAGGAATTATAGATGCCATGCCTTATATTATCAAGACTGTTAGAGAAGAAGATAAATCTGCAAATGACAGTAAACGTCAACACACTGAACCTAGTCACAGTGTGAATAATGACAATGGGCCTATTATCCAAGCTCCAATCCCTAAAAGAAGAAGAACCGCTCCATACGGTTGTTCTTTTAAAGAATTCTTGGCCTGCAAACCAATAGAATTCTCAGGCAATGAAGGAGCCATTGCAACCTTACGTTGGATAGAAAAGACAGAAGCAGTCATAAAAATAAGTAAATGCGCAGACGAAGATAAGATTATGTTTGCTTCTAATCTTTTAAAAAACGCAGCCTTGGAATGGTGGAATACTATTCTCTAGTCTAGAGGAAGTGACAGAGTTTATAAAATAGAATGGATCAACTTTAAGAAAATAGTTGAAAGAAAATTTTGTCCTCCTAATGAGAAGGAACAAATAGCCAATAAGTTCCTAAATTTCAGAATGACTGGAATAGACTGCAAAGGATACACTACCATATTCTTCCAATATGCTAGGATAGTACCATCCTTAGCCTCACCCGAGCCAGTATTAATCTCCTGTTATAGTTGGGGATTAATTAGTGAGATTAGACATGTAGTTAAGGCAGCTAGACCGTAAACCATAGAAGAAGAAGTAGAATTAGCTAATACTTTGACTGACGAATTGGTGCGTACACAAGAAGAAAACCAGAGAAAGAACCTAGCTCAAAAGCTTACACAGGAATTTCGTTCTAGTAATTCCTACCGTGGAAAGGGAGCAGGTTCTTCTGTACCCTATTGTAAGAATTGCAAAAGGAAGCATTTTGGAAAATGCTCTACTTATTGCAACTTTTGCAAAATCTCTGGACACAAGGAAAAAGACTGTAGGAAGAAACCCGGTAATAGGATATGCTTCAATTGTGGAGGAAAATGACACATTAGACCAAACTGTCCGAAACTAGCTCTAGCCATGCCCAACAGGACTAAGACGGCAGAGGTACCCAAGAAGAATGCCAGGGCCTTTGTTCTGAAAACTGAGGAAGCCAAGATGATTCCAGATGTGATCGCCGATACGTTTTTAGTTAGTGACATATTTGCCAAGGTATTGTTTGACTCTGGTGCAAACCAAAGCTTTATCAATACTTCTTTCTACCAATTTCTTGACCAACCCTTAGTCAAACTTCAACAAGATTGTTTGGTAGAAATGGCCAATGGAGAATCTGTTAAGATAAGTGAAATCTTGCAGGGAGCAAGAATAGAAATCCTAAACCATCGTTTCTTTGCTAACCTTTACCCAATGAATCTGGCGGGTTTCGATGTTGTATTAGGAATGGATTGGTTGGTAGCCAATCATGCCAGTATTTTATGTGATCAAAAGTCAGTACAAGTAAGTACACCAAGTGGTGAAAAGATCACAATTAAAGGAGATAAGCCATCTAGATCGACGAAATTCATCTCTGTGATGAAAGTTGCAAGCTATGAAAGGAAAGGAGGAATAGTATATATGATTTCCGTAATCATTGATACTAAAGAAAAAGAATTAAAAGATATTCCTGTAATATATAAATTCGCAGACGTTTTTCCAGAAGAATTACCTAGATTACAGCCTGATAGAGAGGTTGAATTTAGAATTCACCTAATACCGGGGACAGCACCAATTGCCAAAGCACCATATCGATTAGCACCAACAGAAATGCAGGAACTAAAGAAGCAATTGGACGAACTTCTTAACAAAGGTTTTATACAACCAAGCTCATCCCCTTGGGGAGCACCAGTGTTGTTCCTTAAGAAGAAAGATAGATCGATGCGTATGTGCATTGACTATCGAGAATTGAACAAAGTCACGATTAAGAATCGGTACCCACTACCGAGAATCGATGATCTGTTCGATAAACTTCACGGAGCTCGATTCTTTTCTAAGATCGATTTACGCTCTGGATATCATCAACTGAAAGTACAGGAAGAGGATATTCCTAAAACTGCTTTTAGAACGAGATACGGTCATTATGAATTTACTGTCATGCCATTTGGTTTAACCAATGCCCCAGCTGCATTTATGGATATGATGAACAGGATATGTAAATGATGCGTGTGAAGTGTATATATAAGTTTAAGTATATTTTAAGCCCTTTTACACTTTTTTAGCCAAGTTTTAAATTTATAAAACACGATATTTACTAACACTAAACACACATATGGGCAAGTGCACCCATCGTGAGCGTAGTATAGTGTTGGTAAGATACCGAGGTCGTCCAAGGACACAAGAGCTTTTAGTACCGGTTTATCCTCAACGTCTAATCAAATCAAAAAGTTTAGAAAAAGGTTTTAAACTAGAAAAATAAAAACTAACTAAAATGCTGAAAATAAAAATAAAAATAAAAACAGATAGACAAGATGAATCACTTGGTTTCGACTCGTGTTTAGTGTAACCTTTGATTATTTCCGCACTTTTGCACTATTTTAAGAGATTATCTTAGTTATTGTAGTAGGCCCCTCTTTTGAAGGTGACGTTACCCTCAACCCAGTAGTTTGAGTCAGCAAGGATACAATCCTAAAGGGTCGGATTATTGAAAGTGTGACACCTGTGTCACTTCAACCATCAAACAAATACCAAGCCAATGAAATATTGTATTTCATACTTGGGATCTATATAAATAGGTGTATCTTTTGCACATATCAACTCTTGTTCGATTTCAAGCTCTAAATCGCTTTCTGGAAGGTTATACGCGCACTGATGCGTAAATATAACCAGTTTAATGCAACGAACACTCCGGAATAGTGAAATAAGCTTAACATACCTTAAATAACCTTTACATAACTTAGATATAAGTTTTGGAAGGTTTGGTGTGGTGAAATCAAAGTTTAATCGCTTACAGGGACTAAAGTTGACAAACTACGAAAGTATGCCAATTTGAACTGTAACAGACATTCTGGAACATGACCATAAGTTAAACATACCATAAATATCCTTTACATAGCTTAGAAATAGGCTTTGAGGTGTTTGGTATGCTAAAATAAACTTTTGGGTCATTCAGGGACTAAAAGTGTCAAAAAGTGCACAAGTTTGCATTTTCGCGCATAACTTACGTTCTGAATACATCTGGACATCAAAAATTTATGTAAGCACTAAAACATTGTATTTTAGTGTTTTGCATAAGAAAAATCCATTCGTCACGCATTTTGGATCGTTTTTCGCACTTATGCGCATTCCGTCGTAATTAAGCAAACATCGCGTTCGTACGACCAAACGAACCAACATCCGACATATTTTTGAGCATGTTTCATGTCCACAATGTTTAGGCATCATTTTAGGGCCTTAAAGTTGTCTTTACGGGCCTTAGAAGTGTCGAAAATGGCTTAAAACACCAACAGGGACTGAAACTGTAATTCTGCAAACATTTTTCTGATCTGCAACTCCCAGGCGGCCCGCCTCAGTTTTTGTACATATCTGTGACACCCCAGGAAAACCAGGAAAAACATACAACTTAACTAGCTTCCTCAGTGAGTGCTTACCAAATTTCGGGACGAAATTTCTTTCAACTTGGGGATGATGTGACAACTCGAGATTTAGAACCTTTCGTTGTACGCTTGAACGCTAAGTGACTAACTAATTTGATGATTTAATGAATGATATATGTGAACTTATATGATTATGTTTGTGATTGTATGTATGCGAGTATGTATATGAACCGAGACAACAAGAACCCGACTCGAGACCATGTGGTCTCGAGTGAACAGTAACACTTGGGCCGGATGGGCCACGCACCCCATTTAACCCAACCGAAACCCATTAGGGTGCACCATGTGGACAAGTATATAACCCTTAGTGATGCTAACCTTGCCATTCTTGGACAATCCACACATACTCCCCTACTCTCTCTAGAAACCACTAAACCCTAAGTCTCAACATCACCTCTCCTCCTTCTTCTCGGATCAAACCGGTGACACTAGGAGCTCTCGGATCAACTCGTACACACCCACTTGGAGGCTTCACTCACACCTTTGAACCTATACTTGAACCGGTTAGTGATTCCTTTGCAAACACATGTATTTTCATGATTTAAGGTGTTGATGTGTGATGTTATAGGTTAATGATGCATGTTATGCGTTTGTTTCGGTTTGATGATGATGTATGATGAAGATTATGTGATAATATGTTTATTTGTTAAATTTTGTGCATGATAATGATTAATAAGATAACATGACTTGATTTCGGACATATTGTATGATGGGTTAATGATATCTTGTGTTTAAATGTGGTCTAAACCATTAGTTGTTAATGTTCATGAAATCGGATTGCATACCCTTATGTTACAAATCAAATGCTTGTTAAATGGCTGCATATATGTGGAAATCGGATTAGTTGTTGAATGTTTTGATTGTCGTTTCAAGTTATGATCATGATGAACTATTGGATATTATGATGAACATATGAAGAACATGATGAACATGATATGAATATGGCTTGAACATTTGAAATTGGTATGTTTGATCCATTTTGGTAAATTACTAGACAAGAAAACATGTTTAGTGGATAGTACATAATTGTTGCATGAAATCAAAACCTCATTGGCTAAGTACAAGGACAGAATCAGCAGATGTCCAGTCGAGACCTTCGGTTGCGACTCGAGACCACCACATGACGAGTCGAGATCCCCGGTTGCGACACAGGTTGCGAGTCGCAAACCCATAGTTTCGACCCGAGACTACACTTGATCAACACACAAACCTTATGACTCGAAACCACGGTTACAAGTCCTGTTGCGACTCGAGACCGTGACCATGATAACTCGAGATCGCAGTTTGCGACTCAGGTTGCGAGTTGAGAACACCTGGTTGCGACTCGAGACTATTCGCATGTACACGCTGTTTGGACTTGCACCCCATTACGGGCTTAGGTAATTGGGCCGGACATTTGGGCTTAACGCACGAACCTTATACGTTCTGTTGCATATGGATGTTATTTAGGCTGCCATGAATGAAACTTACATGCAATGTGTTAGCATACGTGTAGAAACATACGTGTACTACTTGAATACGAACCTGATTTGTGTGATACAACTATGATAGGACGTGAGTGACCACAATATTTCTTGATTGACTTTTCTGTGTATCTGCCGAGCAAACCAAGGTGAGTTCACACCCTCTACAAAGCATGGGATTCCCAGGGGTCGGGAATTGGGGTTAAGGAACATGGGTTCCTCGTCCTCCTTGGGTAGGACAGCAATGGTTCAGGAATGTAATTCCTCGTCCTCACGGACAGATAACTCGTACTAGACCAAAACTCTATCACGAAGTCCCTCCTTTTTATATCGACTTAATCGCCGGGCCAATGGCGAGCGGGTCATTAGTTAGATAGCGCTATTTAGGTTTGACAAACCTCACACCGTGCCGCAGAGGACGGGCGTGAACTAATGGACTATGGCACGTCGGTGATGATAGACACCGACGCTAAGGGCACATAAACATGACTAACGTCAGTAGTCGATATGGTAACGAGTCTAGTATATACATGGGGTAGCCCCCACGGCCGAAATGCCAGAGGGGTAGCCCCCACGGCTGGATTGCCAGAGTAACCGGGAATAAACAAGTCACGTTTTTAACTATGGGGTAACCCCCACGGCAGGATGCCAGATAAAGGAAACTGTTTTCGAAACAACTTAAAACAAACACCCAACCGTGAACTCACTCAACTTGTTGTTGACTCGTTACTACATGCTTTGCAGGTCCTTAGGTTCTTAGCTGGAGCTTGCATGGAGGAGGATCGTTGTGGGACATGGACGACTGTGTGCCATGTTAAACTTTGGAACAATTTAACTTATGTTTTGATTTAAGACTTATGCTTCCGCTTACAACTTAAACTATGTTTTGTTTGAACACCAATTGTATTGGGTGGATGTTATAACTACTTATATGCTTGTTCAATATGATTGGTGTCTGGATCCTGGTCAGTCACGCCTCCAAGCGGTGGTACTCCGCAGGTGGATTTTGGGGGTGTGACAGATTGGTATCAGAGCCATTGGTTATAGAGAACTTGGTTTTAATAAAGGAAAAGGGTTTTATTAAAATCAGACTATAACCTGTACAGTGCTCAACGGTCCACAACGATGCTTCACTCCACATGCAAGGCTCGACATTCTAGGTGATATGGTCTGTGTATATTGCCTACTTGTTAGTTATATAGTACATTGCTCATGGTATATTTGGTTAGTATAACTACTGTTGCTTGAACACGTGCGTGCCTGCTCTATCCTATCATTGTACTTTCGCGAACCTCTCTCACTCGTGTTACTCTTGATATGAAGATCATGTCTGGACGCGTTAACCTGACACAAGCCCAGTTGACGGCTCTGATCAACGAACGAGTTGCCACAGCACTCGCAGCTGCACACGCAGGAGGTATATCCTGCAGTCCGAACTCATTCTAGGATATTTAGAACCCTACTCTCGTGAACCAACCTTTGTGTTAAACTCTGTCTTTTCTTTCACCCACAATAGGTCAACATGCTCAGCCACCCGTGTGCACTTTTAAGACTTTCATGGACTGCCGACCAACTACTTTTAGCGGCACTGAAGGAGCAGTAGGTCTCCTACACTGGTTTGAGAAGCTAGAATCTGTGCTCGAAATGTGCGAATGCCCTGAGGCGCGCAGGGTGAAGTATGCTACCGGTACTCTCGAGGGTTTAGCCCTCACATGGTGGAACGCTCAGGTTCAAATGCTGGGGTGGGTTGCTGCCAATGCCACCCCATGGGAAAATTTTAAAGAGATGATCAAGGAGGAATACTGCAGTCGTGATGAGATTCACAAACTGGAAGTGGAGTTCTTCAACCTCAAGATGACGGGGTCCGAAATTGAAGCTTATGTGAAAAGGTCGAACGAACTGGCAATTCTGTGTCCTACTATGGTGGATCCTCCCATCAAGCGCATCGAACTATTTCTTCAGGGCTTAGTGCCAGAAATCCAAAGTCATGTGACTTCAGCGAACCTCGCCACCTACCAGCAAGCTGTTCAGTTGGCTCACCGTCTCACGGATCAGGCGGTGGAGCAGAACAAGTTACCAAAACGCATAGGTGCTGCAACTACTTCTGGTACCTCTGGTGACAACAAACGGAAATGGGATGGAACTTCAAGTAAGGGTTCGACTTCTGTTCAGTCCCAGTCTCAGCAGAGAAAGACTGATGACTACAAGAGCCCTAATCAGCAATCGTCTGGTGGTCAAAACCAAGGTGGGTACAAAGGAAATCACCCCAAATGCAATCGCTGCAGCCTGCACCACAGCGGGCCATGCACCAGGGGCAACTGTCATCGGTGCAACAAGCCTGGTCACGCTGCAAAGGATTGCAGGAGCTTATACCCCGCCAATCAGAATCGTCAGCAAACTCAACAGAATCAACGCCAGCAGCAACAGCAAGGAGATAACAAAGGGTGCTTTCAGTGTGGAGCTGAAGGCCACTTCAAGAGAGATTGTCCCCAACTGAACAGGAACCAGAACAACAACAACAATAACAACAATCAGGGGAATGGTAACAATGGGAACAACAACAATGGCGCCAGGGGGCGGGTGTTTGTGATTGGCCAAGGTGAAGCAAGGAATGACCCCAATGTTGTGGCGGGTAAGTTCCTTCTCGACGACTTTTACGTTTCAGTTTTATTTGATTCGGGTGCCAATACTAGCTACATGTCACTAGAAGTTAGTCGAATGCTTAAGCGTATTCCAACACCTTTGAACAACAAGCACACCGTAGAGCTAGCAAATGGTAAGAGTTTAGAAGCCACACACGTAGTCAAGGGTTGTAAACTTATTCTCGCTGACCAGACCTTCTCTATCGACCTCATTCCTATTGTCCTGGGTAGTTTCGACGTTGTCATTGGGATGGATTGGTTATCCCAACACCGAGCAAAGATTCTTTGCAACGAGAAGGTTGTCCGTATTCCAGGTTCCGGTGGTGAACCTCTCATGATTCATGGCGACAAGAGGAGTGCTGTTGAGAACGTCATTTTTCTCCTTAAGGCCCAAAAGTGCTTGCGAAAGGGCCACACTGCCATTTTGGCTCTCGTTACTGACACCTCAGAAAAAGAGAAGAATATAGAAGATTTTCCAGTTGTACGCGATTATCCAGAGGTATTTCCTGAGGAATTACCTGGTCTTCCGCCCCATCGCCAAGTCGAGTTTCAGATTGAATTAGCTCCTGGAGCTGCGCCTATAGCTCGTGCACCTTATCGTTTTGCCCCATTAGAGTTGAAAGAACTCTCTACGCAACTACAAGAGCTCCTGGATAAGGGTTTTATTCGTCCAAGCTCATCGCCCTGGGGAGCTCCAGTGCTATTTGTGAAGAAGAAAGACGGTACCTTCAGAATGTGCATCGACTACCGGGAACTCAACAAGGTGACGGTGAAGAATCGTTATCCTCTACCGCGGATTGACGACTTGTTCGACCAGCTGCAGGGGTCGAGCTACTATTCAAAGATCGATTTAAGATCGGGTTATCACCAGCTGAGAGTCCGGGAAGAGGACGTCTCCAAAACAGCTTTCAGAACTCGATACGGGCACTATGAGTTTTTGGTCATGCCTTTTGGGATGACAAACGCACCTGCGGTTTTCATGGACTTGATGAACCGAGTGTGCAAGCCTTACCTGGACAAGTTCGTTATAGTCTTCATCGACGACATCCTGATCTATTCTAAGAGTCAGGAGGAACACGAGCAGCATCTACGACTTATTCTGGAACTCCTTCGAACAGAACAGCTTTATGCAAAGTTCTCGAAATGCGACTTTTGGCTTCGTGAGGTCCATTTCCTAGGCCACGTGGTAAACAAGGATGGGATTCACGTTGATCCATCCAAGATAGACTCGATTAAGAACTGGCCTGCACCTCGTACACCAAAGGAAATTCGCCAATTCCTGGGTTTGGTGGGATACTACCAGAGATTCATAAAGGATTTTTCTAAGATTGCACAGCCTCTCACCTCGCTAACGCAGAAAGGCATTGTTTATCGCTGGGGAAACGCACAGGAGTTGGCATTTCAGCACCTAAAGGATAGACTTTGTAGCGCACCTATCCTTTCCTTGCCGGAGGGCACAGACGACTTTGTGGTTTACTGCGACGCATCAATTCAGGGTCTTGGTTGCGTGTTGATGCAACGAGATAAAGTTATAGCCTACACCTCACGCCAACTTAAGGTTCATGAAAAGAACTACACTACGCACGACTTAGAGCTGGGAGCTGTTGTTTTTGCACTTAAGTTATGGCGGCATTACCTGTATGGTACCAAGTGCGCAATCTACACCGACCACAGGAGCCTCGAGCATATCTTCAAGCAGAAGGAACTGAATATGCGACAACGACGATGGGTCGAGCTACTGAATGACTACGAGTGCTCGATCAGATATCACCCGGGCAAAGCCAATGTTGTGGCTGACGCCCTCAGTCGGAAGGACACTGCGCCTAAGCGCGTGCGAGCTTTACAACTCACGATCCACTCTAGTCTCCCTTCCCAAATACGAGCTGCTCAGATAGAAGCACTGAAACCAGAAAACGTCAGGGCTGAAGCCCTACGCGGATCAAGACAACGCCTGGAACAGAAGGAAGACGGTGCTTACTACGTAATGGGACGTGTTTGGGTCCCACACTATGGTAACCTACGAGAGCTCGTGATGGACGAAGCACACAAGTCTCGCTACTCTGTACACCCTGGTTCGGACAAAATGTACCACGACATCAAAACTACGTACTGGTGGCCTAGCATGAAGGCCCACATCGCAACTTATGTCAGCAAGTGTCTGACTTGTGCGAGAGTCAAGTCTGAATACCAGAAGCCCTCAGGCCTACTCCAACAACCGGAGATACCTCAATGGAAATGGGAGCAAATTTCCATGGATTTTGTCACTGGCCTACCTAGATCCCAGCGCGGAAATGATACTATTTGGGTGATCGTGGATCGACTCACAAAGTCCGCACACTTCTTGGCTATCAAGGAGACGGATAAGTTCTCCACTCTTGCAGAAATATACCTCAAGGAAGTTGTTTCGAGGCACGGGGTGCCCACCTCCATTATCTCGGATCGAGATGCACGTTTTACTTCAGAGCTGTGGCAAGCAATGCACAAATCCTTCGGCTCACGATTAGACATGAGCACAGCGTATCACCCTCAGACGGACAGGCAGTCCGAGCGCACTATTCAAACCTTAGAAGACATGCTTCGTGCATGTGTAATCGACTTTGGCAACCGCTGGGAAAAGCATCTGCCACTTGTGGAATTCTCGTACAATAACAGCTACCACACCAGCATTAAAGCTGCTCCGTTTGAGGCATTGTACGGACGTAAATGCCGGTCACCTCTTTGTTGGGCAGAGGTGGGGGATAGTCAGATCACTGGTCCAGAACACGTGGTAGACACGACCGAACAAATTGCTCAAATACGAAAACGCATGGCGGCAGCTCGCGACCGTCAGAAAGTTTACGCCGACATGGGCAGGAAACCACTTGAGCTCCAGGTTGGGGAGCGGGTACTACTCAAAGTTTCACCCTGGAAGGGTGTGGTTCGTTTTGGTAAACGCGGTAAACTTAACCCACGATACGTTGGACCTTTCGAAGTTATTGAGAAAATAGGCAGGGTGGCCTACAGACTAAACTTACCAGCGGAACTCGGTGCAGTTCACAACGTTTTTCACGTGTCGAATCTGAAGAAATGTCTGTCAGATGAGACCCACGTAGTTCCTCTGAAGGAACTCACTATCGACGAGCAGTTACGATTCGTCGAGGAACCAGTCGAAATCACGGACCGGGATGTTAAGGTCCTCAAAAGCACTAGAATACCTCTCGTTCGAGTTCGTTGGAACTCACGTCGCGGCCCAGAGTTCACCTGGGAGCGCGAAGATCAGATGGAACAAAAGTATCCCCAACTGTTCGCAAACAGTACACCCACTACTGAGGCCGAAGCTACGGAATTTTGGGACGAAATTCCAGATCAACGGGGGGTGGATGTGACACCCCAGGAAAACCAGGAAAAACATACAACTTAACTAGCTTCCTCAGTGAGTGCTTACCAAATTTCGGGACGAAATTTCTTTCAACTTGGGGATGATGTGACAACTCGAGATTTAGAACCTTTCGTTGTACGCTTGAACGCTAAGTGACTAACTAATTTGATGATTTAATGAATGATATATGTGAACTTATATGATTATGTTTGTGATTGTATGTATGCGAGTATGTATATGAACCGAGACAACAAGAACCCGACTCGAGACCATGTGGTCTTGAGTGAACAGTAACACTTGGGCCGGATGGGCCACGCACCCCATTTAACCCAACCGAAACCCATTAGGGTGCACCATGTGGACAAGTATATAACCCTTAGTGATGCTAACCTTGCCATTCTTGGACAATCCACACATACTCCCCTACTCTCTCTAGAAACCACTAAACCCTAAGTCTCAACATCACCTCTCCTCCTTCTTCTCGGATCAAACCGGTGACACTAGGAGCTCTCGGATCAACTCGTACACACCCACTTGGAGGCTTCACTCACACCTTTGAACCTATACTTGAACCGGTTAGTGATTCCTTCGCAAACACATGTATTTTCATGATTTAAGGTGTTGATGTGTGATGTTATAGGTTAATGATGCATGTTATGCGTTTGTTTCGGTTTGATGATGATGTATGATGAAGATTATGTGATAATATGTTTATTTGTTAAATTTTGTGCATGATAATGATTAATAAGATAACATGACTTGATTTCGGACATATTGTATGATGGGTTAATGATATCTTGTGTTTAAATGTGGTCTAAACCATTAGTTGTTAATGTTCATGAAATCGGATTGCATACCCTTATGTTACAAATCAAATGCTTGTTAAATGGCTGCATATATGTGGAAATCGGATTAGTTGTTGAATGTTTTGATTGTCGTTTCAAGTTATGATCATGATGAACTATTGGATATTATGATGAACATATGAAGAACATGATGAACATGATATGAATATGGCTTGAACATTTGAAATTGGTATGTTTGATCCATTTTGGTAAATTACTAGACAAGAAAACATGTTTAGTGGATAGTACATAATTGTTGCATGAAATCAAAACCTCATTGGCTAAGTACAAGGACAGAATCAGCAGATGTCCAGTCGAGACCTTCGGTTGCGACTCGAGACCACCACATGACGAGTCGAGATCCCCGGTTGCGACACAGGTTGCGAGTCGCAAACCCATAGTTTCGACCCGAGACTACACTTGATCAACACACAAACCTTATGACTCGAAACCACGGTTACGAGTCCTGTTGCGACTCGAGACCGTGACCATGATAACTCGAGATCGCAGTTTGCGACTCAGGTTGCGAGTCGAGAACACCTGGTTGCGACTCGAGACTATACGCATGTACACGCTGTTTGGACTTGCACCCCATTACGGGCTTAGGTAATTGGGCCGGACATTTGGGCTTAACGCACGAACCTTATACGTTCTGTTGCATATGGATGTTATTTAGGCTGCCATGAATGAAACTTACATGCAATGTGTTAGCATACGTGTAGAAACATACGTGTACTACTTGAATACGAACCTGATTTGTGTGATACAACTATGATAGGACGTGAGTGACCACAATATTTCTTGATTGACTTTTCTGTGTATCTGCCGAGCAAACCAAGGTGAGTTCACACCCTCTACAAAGCATGGGATTCCCAGGGGTCGGGAATTGGGGTTAAGGAACATGGGTTCCTCGTCCTCCTTGGGTAGGACAGCAATGGTTCAGGAATGTAATTCCTCGTCCTCACGGACAGATAACTCGTACTAGACCAAAACTCTATCACGAAGTCCCTCCTTTTTATATCGACTTAATCGCCGGGCCAATGGCGAGCGGGTCATTAGTTAGATAGCGCTATTTAGGTTTGACAAACCTCACACCGTGCCGCAGAGGACGGGCGTGAACTAATGGACTATGGCACGTCGGTGATGATAGACACCGACGCTAAGGGCACATAAACATGACTAACGTCAGTAGTCGATATGGTAACGAGTCTAGTATATACATGGGGTAGCCCCCACGGCCGAAATGCCAGATAACTAACACGGGGTAGCCCCCACGGCTGGATTGCCAGAGTAACCGGGAATAAACAAGTCACGTTTTTAACTATGGGGTAACCCCCACGGCAGGATGCCAGATAAAGGAAACTGTTTTCGAAACAACTTAAAACAAACACCCAACCGTGAACTCACTCAACTTGTTGTTGACTCGTTACTACATGCTTTGCAGGTCCTTAGGTTCTTAGCTGGAGCTTGCGTGGAGGAGGATCGTTGTGGGACATGGACGACTGTGTGCCATGTTAAACTTTGGAACAATTTAACTTATGTTTTGATTTAAGACTTATGCTTCCGCTTACAACTTAAACTATGTTTTGTTTGAACACCAATTGTATTGGGTGGATGTTATAACTACTTATATGCTTGTTCAATATGATTGGTGGCTGGATCCTGGTCAGTCACGCCTCCAAGCGGTGGTACTCCGCAGGTGGATTTTGGGGGTGTGACAATATCCACGCGGGCCGCGTCAGCCTCTTTGATCAGATAATATCGAACAGTCAGCATTTTCCAGCTGTTTTAACCACAACCACAAGTTCTAACTTGACCTTTCAGCTGATTCAGGACCATTTTTAGCTACCATAAGTTTCCAACAAGTGTACGCACAAGATTCGAGCACGGTTTCCATGAAACGATCTTAACGGTTACCCGAAAACTATAAATACCCCACCCCCATTGCTTCTAAACCCACAAGAATCTGATTAAAAAGACTCTAAGTTGGAACCATTGTTTCATACCTGAGTTATTTTGATCTAGATTAGCATTCGGGGACCCTTCGTAAGTATTCCTTCGTTCTTTTCTTTCTTTTATTGCTTATCGAGTCCGAAAGTCAAACTTTGTTTGACTTTCAGCGTTGACCAGCTTATGGTCAATGCGAAGTTCGTTTGAACTTCGCAACGTGATTGTAATCACGATGGTTATAGTCCCTTGGGACTATGCCTACTGATTACCACGTTGTCTAGGGTCGTAAGGTAAGCGATCTAAACAATCGCTTATACCTTCGAACCCGACCCAGTTTGGTCGATCATTTGGATCCGACCAAATACATTAGGTGACCATAGTATATAGGGAATAACCTTCCGAGGTTATACCTTATGGTCGCTTCATTTAAGTAGTTGTATGATAGGTAGTTTATATGCCTTAGGTAAATTACCAGAATACCCTTTTCATGTATAATTGGTAATTAAGCATATGTAACCTAAACCTTTGTCACATAACTGATTATGTAACATGTTTAGGCATATTCTACTTGTCATAGGACTAGTTAGGCGGTCCGAACGCGTTTCACGCGAACGACGCGTTAAAGTAGCATAAGCTACCTAAACGGGTCGTAATGGGTCGTAAGCTATTAGGTTAGGTTTCATTTAGCATGTAGGCTTTGTTAAACCATATGACACGAGTCTCTATACTCGTTTGGTTTACGAACCCTCATTCTATCCAATCATCCGATTTAGGTCCGGTTATTAACATAGTTACCTATATTAGGTGCCGTTTGATATCCGTGATCTCTAGCATTGTTTGGTTGTTACTCAAGGACTACTAAGCAATCTCAAGTGAGTACATAGACCCCTCTTTTACTGTTTTCCAAACTGTTTTGGGGTGGAACACATGTGCCTACTTATTACTTTCATGCTTTCCTGTTTTCACATCGTATACTGACTATGTTCATTAGTACATTTATAGTACATGTTTTAGATTACATTTCATGCTACGTATGTCTATTTTTGCATACTTAGTACAGGTCACATGCTACGTATGTCTATTGTTGCATACTTAGTACAGGTCACATGCTACGTATGTCTATTGTTGCATACTTAGTACATTTGTTATTCATCACATGCTTACATTTTGACATTTATATACACATTACATGATTTACATCTTGACATAAACATTTTGACATATTATTCAATACATTTGGCAATTGGTTTAAACATAGACATCTTACATTGTTGGTTTGGTTTGAGTAAGTGATTAAGTAACGAGGCGTGTGTAATATGATACAAGCATGGTGGATACACCGCTGGTACTTCCTATATATAAGTGTTTGTATGGTATTACATATTGTAGCGTTATTTGAATCATTTAAGTTTATGACATATAACATTTTATACAAATAACATACTTTTCACAAGACATTGATTTACAAACAACTTATCTTATACAAACTCATTTTACATGGTTATTCATTTAACCTTACATTTATTTATACATATCATTTGATCTTATCGTTTTTCAAATTATTTACAAGACAAAGCAAATTACAAGGTTCGTGACTAAACATTTTCTCAAACATAAGTCATGAATTCTGTTTTCACAAAACCTATGTATCTCACAGGCATTTTTATGCTGACGTACCTACTTTCACATGTGTTTTCAGGAGATGATGCATAGGACTTATCAAGACATACTTAGGCGGACCTGTGCCTTAATGACTTAAAACGAGACAAGAACTAGTTACTTTATGTTACGTACTCCTTAGTTCTTTTTTAAAACAATGTAACTCTCTTGTTTGATTAATAAAACGAAACTTCAATTGCCATGGATTTGAAACAATTAATTCTGTTACAACACTCCCCGATGTTTCCGCCACGTTTTGTATGTTCTACGTGGTCGGGGTGTGACAGAAAAGTTGGTATCAGAGCCAATGGTTATAGGGAATTAGGTTATTAGTAATGCTTTGACCTAGTCTATAACCTTCTTAGGACCCTAACGCGAGTTTACTTGCGTTTAGTCATAAAACAATACCGTCACCTATCCTTAGGCGACGACCACAACAAAAACATAAATTTTAAAACCGCTTCGAAAACTAATCATCTGTTCTAGGATGATTGATTACTAGGTTTTGAACCCTCTATTGTAAGGTTTTGAACCCTCTGTTATATGGTTTTGAACCCCTTTGAGTTTTCAAAATCTCGTCAAGGTTTTGGGTTTTAAATAATGTGAACACGTGCAAACTGGAAGGGTGAATGCCTGTATTCTGGGTTTTCTGTCTAGGCAAGCACTTCGTATACATCTCATCAGACGCGAGACCAGTTGTGCTTACCTGGGAATTCTTGGGATGAGTGTTCACTTATAGGCGAGTATGTCTTCGCGATACATTATTTTTGACCTATTTACTTTGATTAATCACCGAGGTCGTTTGTTACTTTGTAGTAATAAACAAATGACCACTATCCTTGCTTTCATCAGATTTGTTCATCTCATTCTTTTCGTCTAATTCTCTCACTCGTTTCCTTTCATGTTTCCTCTTTTAGAATGCCTCCACGACGCGAAAATCCGGTATCTATTGACGATCTGGCAGCTGTCATTACACAGCAAATAACTGCTGCAATCCCGACCATCGTTGCCCAATGTCACCAAGCTATCAACAACAATAATGCTCTCTGCAACTTCAAGACGTTCAACTCGGCCAAGCCATCAAAGTTTTCTGGGTCTCAAGGAGCGACTGCACTTCTGCAATGGTTCGAGAGTCTAGAGAGCACCTTCAGGCATGTTCAATGTCCAAATGAGCGAAAGGTAGATTTTGCATCTAGTGTCTTTGAGAAACGAGCTTTGACGTGGTGGAACGGTGTGGTGAGAGATAGGGGTGCTGATGTGGCACTGGCTCAAACGTGGGAAGAACTTAGGGCACTCATGATGAAGGAATTCTGTCCTCATCACGAGATCAGGGCCTTGGAAAGAGAATTCGACGACCTTAAGCAAGACAGCGGCGAACATCGAGCATACACTGATCGATATGAGGAGCTGAGCCTGTTGTGTCCTACTATGGTTACGCCTTTGGATAAGGCGATCGAAAAATACATTGATGGTCTTCCTGACTCAGTTCAAGACATTGTTACTGGTAGTAACCCCACTACGGTTAGGAAGGCAATTGAGCTATCTGCAACTTTGACTGAATCTCAGATCAGGAAACGTAAGCTTTTCCGAAAGGGTGACAAGAAACCGGTCGAGGAATCGAAACCAATCGAGGAATCGAAGACCATGGATGAACAGACTGGATCCCTTGAGCGGTCAAAGAAGCGAAAGGCTTCTCAGAACTTTGCCATGGTTACTCACAATGATCAAGCCGTCCCCAACCAACCAGCTCAACCCCGTACTAGGAAGCCATACAATGGAACTTCACCCTTGTGCAACCAATGTGGCCTACATCATCATGCCAGTGTGAAGTGCCGCGAATGCCAAATTTGTGGACGTAAAGGTCATACGGCAAAAGTTTGCGTAGCAGCAGTTGCACCAAATCAAGCTAACAACAAACCTGCTCAAGCTCGCTTTCCACCAGGTTCTTGCTACAAGTGTGGCGAGATGGGACATTTCCGAAGAAATTGCCCAAAGCTTGCTAATGCTAATCCAGCACAGAGATGAGCATCTGACCGACTAGAAGACAACACTCTTTAGAAATAATCACATCTTATGTATTATTTTCTTTTGTTGTCAAGGTCCATGAAACAGTTGTTAACATTGTTTATAAATAAATCTTTTATTTACATTGCAATGTATTTATGTGATTGTATGTATAAACAACATATCCCCTACAATACCGACAATCAAGGAATCATATTCCTTGAAAAGCAAACTACCCCCAAAATTCTTCCATTTTACAATCTCTTGCGTTTTCCACAAAGATCCTAAGTACCCGTCTCTTGCAAAGAAACGAAGTACAAGGTGCAAGTAATAATTCTGTACGAATACCCCAAGTACCACTATAAATTCTTAATAGGGTACCCAAGGGTATTTCCGTATGTCCTAAATTATTGTGTACCTTAATTCGAATATTACGTTTTCCTGAAAACGAAAATCGAATTTTTGGTAGATCATCCTATCTTCATGGATGGATTCTTGAAATGATTAAAGTGCCAAATGAAATCCACGAATTGGATTCCTGGTGTGCTTTAGGTATCCGCGTCCAAAGATAACAAGTTAATAACAAATTTAAACAACTATGTGATTATGTGCTTATGTGTTTCCTTTTATGTTTTTGTGTAATCCAAGTTTTTGTTATCCAAATCCTCGTAGAATCTTCCATATCTTCGTATAAGGGATTCATAGTAGGATATCCAAAGGTACTATATTAAATCCTCAATGGGCTTTTACGTAATAGTAAAGACCCTTGGATTATATTGTACTGTTCCATAATTAGACCCCTGAGTGGTCTAGTTAAACAGATTGATCAAAAAATCTGGTTAGGAATATCATGTGATGAGATAGCTGAAAGGACTCCTTGGTGGCCTAATTAAAAGGATCAATTGTCGATCTAATTAAAAGGACCCTATGGTAGTCTAGTCACACTCATCACAGGTTTGATTTTCCTCCCCTAAAACATTTCAAGACAAACTGTGCGGACTATGCAAGGAATTACGTAATTATGGATGCATACATAATTATGGAATTCAGTGCACAGAAACCACAGCAAGTTTTGTCATGTATCTGGAGTTAACCATGTTCATTTTTGTTTCTGAAGATGTTGTGAAAAATGACTCATTCTGTTCATTTTTGTTTCTGAAGATGTTGTGAAAAATGACTCATTCTGTTCATTTTTGTTTCTGAAGAAATGGTGAAAAATGACTCATTCTGTTCATTTTTGTTTCTGAAGATGTTGTGAAAAATGACTCATTCTGTTCATTTTTGTTTCTGAAGATGTTGTGAAAAATGACTCATTCTGTTCATTTTTGTTTCTGAAGATGTTGTGAAAAATGACTCATTCTGTTCATTTTTGTTTCTGAAGATGTTGTGGAAAATGACTCATTCTGTTCATTTTCGTTTCTGAAGAGGTTGTGAAAAATGACTCATTCTGTTCATTTTTGTTTCTGAAGATGTTGTGGAAAATGACTCATTCTGTTCATTTTCGTTCCTGAAGAAATCGTAGAAAATGACTCGTTCCGTTCATTTTCGTTTCTAAAGAAATCGTGAAAAATGACTCGTTTCGTTCATTTTCGTTAACTCATTTCCGTTCATTTTCGTTGCTGAAGAATATCCATCGAGGGAAATGAATATCCTTGTTTATTCCTTCATGTTTCATTTTCTAAAGAATGCCTGTTGAAAATAACTCCGTTCATTTTTCCTTTCTGAAAAATGTCCGTTAAAGAGAAATTACAGGATTATGCCTTACATATCTCTGGTGGTTATTTGACACAAAGTCACAAATAGACTCCTACGAATAAATTTCGGGACGAAATTTCCTAAAGTAGGGGAGACTGTGACACCTGTGTCACTTCAACCATCAAACAAATACCAAGCCAATGAAATATTGTATTTCATACTTGGGATCTGTATAAATAGGTGTATCTTTTGCACATATCAACTCTTGTTCGATTTCAAGCTCTAAATCGCTTTCTGGAAGGTTATACGCGCACTGATGCGTAAATATAACCAGTTTAATGCAACGAACACTCCGGAATAGTGAAATAAGCTTAACATACCTTAAATAACCTTTACATAACTTAGATATAAGTTTTGGAAGGTTTGGTGTGGTGAAATCAAAGTTTAATCGCTTACAGGGACTAAAGTTGACAAACTACGAAAGTATGCCAATTTGAACTGTAACAGACATTCCGGAACATGACCATAAGTTAAACATATCATAAATATCCTTTACATAGCTTAGAAATAGGCTTTGAGGTGTTTGGTATGCTAAAATAAACTTTTGGGTCATTCAGGGACTAAAAGTGTCAAAAAGTGTACAAGTTTGCATTTTCGCGCATAACTTACGTTCTGAATACATCTGGACATCCAAAAATTTATGTAAGCACTAAAACATTGTATTTTAGTGTTTGGCATAAGAAAAATCCATTCGTCACGCATTTTGGATCGTTTTTCGCACTTATGCGCATTCCGTCGTAATTAAGCAAACATCGCGTTCGTACGACCAAACGAACCAACATCCGACATATTTTTGAGCATGTTTCATGTCCACAATGTTTAGGCATCATTTTAGGGCCTTAAAGTTGTCTTTACGGGCCTTAGAAGTGTCGAAAATGGCTTAAAACACCAACAGGGACTGAAACTGTAATTCTGCAAACATTTTTCTGATCTGCAACTCCCAGGCGGCCCGCCTCAGTTTTTGTACATATCCACGCGGGCCGCGTCAGCCTCTTTGATCAGATAATATCGAACAGTCAGCATTTTCCAGCTGTTTTAACCACAACCACAAGTTCTAACTTGACCTTTCAGCTGATTTAGGACCATTTTTAGCTACCATGAGTTTCCAACAAGTGTACGCACAAGATTCGAGCACGGTTTCCATGAAACGATCTTAACGGTTACCCGAAAACTATAAATACCCCACCCCCATTGCTTCTAAACCCACAAGAATCTGATTAAAAAGACTCTAAGTTGGAACCATTGTTTCATACCTGAGTTATTTTGATCTAGATTAGCATTCGGGGATCCTTCGTAAGTATTCCTTCGTTCTTTTCTTTCTTTTATTGCTTTTCGAGTCCGAAAGTCAAACTTTGTTTGACTTTCAGCGTTGACCAGCTTATGGTCAATGCGAAGTTCGTTTGAACTTCGCAACGTGATTGTAATCACGATGGTTATAGTCCCTTGGGACTATGCCTACTGATTACCACGTTGTCTAGGGTCGTAAGGTAAGCGATCTAAACAATCGCTTATACCTTCGAACCCGACCCAGTTTGGTCGATCATTAGGATCCGACCAAATACATTAGGTGACCATAGTATATAGGGAATAACCTTCCGAGGTTATACCTTATGGTCGCTTCGTTTAAGTAGTTGTATGATAGGTAGTTTATATGCCTTAGGTAAATTACCAGAATACCCTTTTCATGTATAATTGGTAATTAAGCATATGTAACCTAAACCTTTGTCACATAACTGATTATGTAACATGTTTAGGCATATTCTACTTGTCATAGGACTAGTTAGGCGGTCCGAACGCGTTTTGTAACACCTGTGTCATTTCAACCATCAAACAAATTCCAAACCAATGAAATATTGTATTTCATACTTTGGACTTGTATAAATATGTGTATCTTTTGCACATATCAACTCTTGTTCGATTTCAAGCTCTAAATCGCTTTCTGGAAGGTTATACACGCTCTGATGCGTAAATATAACCAGTTTAATCCAACGAACACTCTGGAATAGTGAAATAGGCTTAACATACCTTAAATAACCTTTACATAACTTAGATATAAGTTTTGGAAGGTTTGGTATGGTGAAATCAAAGTTTAATCGCTTACAGGGACTAAAGTTGACAAACTGCGAAAGTATGTCAATTTGAACTGTAACGAACATTCCGGAACATAACCATAAGTTAAACACACCTTAAATATCCTTTACATAGCTTAGAAATAGGCTTTGAGGGGTTCGGTGTGCTAAAATAAACTTTTGTGTCATTCAGGGACTAAAAGTGTCAAAAAGTGCACAAGTTTGCATTTTCGTGCATAACTTACGTTCTGAATACATCCGGACATCCAAAAATTTATGTAAGCATGACTACATTATATTTTAGTGTTCGCCTTAAGAAAAATCCATTCGTTGCGTCATTTGGATCGTTTTTCGCGCTTATGCGCATTCCGTCGTAATTAAGCGAACATCGCGTTCGTACGACCAAACGAACCATCACCCGGCATATTTTTGAACATGTTTCATGTCCACAATGTTTAGGCAACATTTTAGGGCCTTAAAGTTGGCTTTACGGGCCTTAGAAGTGTCGGAAAAGGCCTTAAACACGTGCAGGGACTGAAACTGTCATTTCTGAAACAAGTTTGCTGATCAGACAGGCCAAAGCGGCCCGCATTGTGTTTGGAACATCCTGAAGCGGGCCGCATCCGGGTATCAGACCAGATTAAATGGTTTTAACAGCTGGTTGCAGCTGTTTTGCACTTCCAAAACCCCTCCCACATGTCAAATCCCTATGGTGTGTACATTTTGAGGCACCATAACATCCCGACAAGTGTACGGCCTTGATCGTTTCCCCTTTTCCAAGAAACGATCTTAACGGTTCTCCGAATACTATAAATACCCCACCCCCCATTGTTCATAATCACTAGAAATTCACTTTGAGAAACTCTAAGTTGAAACATTGTTTCATACCTGAGATTTTCGAATTGAGTTTAGCATTCGGGGACCCTGGGTTAGTATTCTTTCGTTCTTTTCCTTATTTTTACTGCTTTTCGAGTCAGAAAGTCAAACTTTGTTTGACTTTCAGCGTTGACCAGTAATGGTCAATGCGAAGTTCGTTTGAACTTCGCAACGTGATTGTAATCACGATGGTCATAGTCCCTTGGGACTATGCCTACTGATTACCACGTTGTCTAGGGTCGTAGGGTAGGCGATCTAATAAATCGCCTATACCTTCGAACTCGACCCATTTGGTCGATCATTAGGATCCGACCAAACACATTAGGTGACCATAGTAGGTAGGGAATAACCTCCCGAGGTTATACCCTATGGTCACATCGTTTAAGTAGTTGTATGATAGGTAGTTTATATGCCTTAAGTAAATTACCAGAATACCCTTTTCATGTATAATTGGTAATTAAGCATATGTAACCTAAACCTTTGTCACATAACTGATTATGTAATATGTTTAGGCATATAACACTTGTCATAGGGCTAGTTAGGCGTTCCAAACGCGTTTTACGCGCACGATGCGTTAAAGTAGCATAAGCTACCTAAACGGATCGTAATGGGTCGATAAGACTTAGGTCAAGTTTCATTTAGCATGTAGGCTTTGTTAAACCATATCACATGAGTTCCTACACTCATTTGGTTTACAAACCCTAATGCTACCCAATCTTCCGACTTAGGTCCGGTTAATTAACATAGTTACCTATACTAGGTGCCGTTTGATTCCGAGATCTCTAGCATTTCTTGGTGATTATCTTTAGACATCTGAGCAATCACAAGTGAGTACATAGACCCCTCTTTTACTGTTTTTCCAAACTGTTTTGGGGTGGAACACATGTGCCTACTTGTTACTTTCATGCTTTCCTGTTTTCACATCATATACCTGCTATGTTCGTTAGTACATTATAGTACATGATTTCATTACATTTTATGCTATGTATGTCCATTGTGTGCATACTTAGTACATTGTTTTACATTACATTTTGTTGCATATGCTCATCCAGTATATGAACACTTTGACATATTACCCAATACATTTGACAATTGATTTGACATAGACATTTCGGCATAGACATTTTAACATGATTGACATTTGATCATGCATTTCCCACAAAACATAACTTTGATTTAAACCAAGTTTTACTTCAATACTTTGTTTTTGTGCATATGGTTTAGTTGAGACCTTTCACTTGCCATACATGACATATTTGACATAGACATTTGACATGGATATTTGACATAGACATTATACATTGTTGGTTTGGTTTGATTAAGTGATTAAGTAACGATGCGTATGTAATATGATACAAGCATGGTGGATATGCCGCTGGTACTTCCTATATATAAGTGTTTGTATGGTATTACATGTCGTAACGTTATTTGAATCATCTCAGTTTGAGACATAGAACATTTTATACGAATAACATATTTTTCACAAGACATTGATTTACAAACAACTTATATAATACAAACTCATTTTACATGGTTATTCATTTAACCATACATTATTTATACATATCATCTGATCTTATCGATTTTCAAATGATTTACAAAACAAAGCAAATAACAAGGTTCATGACTAAACATTTTCTCAAACATAAGTCATGAAACCTATTTTCACAAAACCTATGTATCTCACCGGCATTTTTATGCTGACGTACCTATTTTCACATGTGTTTTTCAGGAACTGTTGCATAAGATGATCAAGATACATATAGGCAGACTTGGGCTTTAGTGACAATAAAAGATGCAGACTAATTAATTATGTTGTATTTCCATGTTTGTTTAGACATTGTAACACTTTTAATCAATAAAACGAAACTTTAATTTCCATGGTTGTGAAACATTAATTCTGTTACAACACTCCCCGACGTTTCCGCCACGTTTTGTATGTTCTACGTGGTCGGGGTGTGACAGAGAAGATGGTATCAGAGCCAATGGTTATAGGGAATTAGGTTATTAGTAATGCTTTGACCTAGTCTATAACCTTCTTAGGACCCTAACGCGAGTTTACTTGCGTTTAGTCATAAAACAATACCGTCACCTATCCTTAGGCGACTACCACAACAAGAACATAAATTTCAAAACCGCTTTGAAAAACTAATCATCTGTTCTAGGATGATTTATTACAAGGTTTTGAACCCTCTATTGTAAGGTTTTGAACCCTCTGTTATATGGTTTTGAACCCCTTTGAATTTTCAAAAATCTCGTCAAGGTTTTGGGTTTTAAATAATGTGAACACGTGCAAACTGGAAGGGTGAATGCCTGTATTCTGGGTTTTCTGTCTAGGCAAGCACTTCGTATACATCTCATCAGACGCGAGACCAGTTGTGCTTACCTGGGAATTCTTGGGATGAGTGTTCACTTATAGGCGAGCATGTCTTCGCGATACATTATTTTTGACCCATTTACTTTGATTAGTCACTGTGTGTCGTTTGTTTACCTAGTGGTAACAAATAAATGACCACTACCCTTGCTTTCTTCAGATTTGTTTCATCTCATTCTTTTCGTCTAATTCTCTCACTCGTTTCCTTTCATGTTTCCTCTTTTAGAATGCCTCCTCGACGCGAAAACCAGATAGCGACTGCCGAACTGGCAGAAATTATTGCGCAGCAAATGGCTGCTCAATTCCCAAACCTCTTTGCTCAATGGAATCAAGCCAACAACAACAACAATGGTCCATGCAATTTCAAGAGTTTTAACTCGGCGAAACCACTCAAGTTTAGTGGTTCTGAGGGAGCGACTGGGCTTCTTCAATGGTTCGAGAGCATTGAGAATACTTTCCGCCATGTGCAGTGTCCTGACAATCGCAAGGTCGAGTTTGCTTCGAGTGTGTTCCAGAAGAGAGCCCTTACATGGTGGAACGGGGTTATGAGAGACCGTGGTGCGGAAGTTGCTCTAGCACAGACATGGGCTGAACTTAGAGCCCTTATGATGAAGGAGTTTTGTCCTCGTCACGAAATCAGGGCTCTGGAAAGGGAATTTGATGATCTTAAGCAAGATAGCGGTGAGCATCGAGCCTACACGGACCGTTATGAAGAGTTAAGTCTGTTATGCCCAAACATGGTCACGCCTTTGGATAAGGCAATCGAAAAGTACATTGATGGCCTTCCCGACTCAATACAAGACATTTTGACTGGTAGCAACCCTACTACTGTTAGGCAGGCCATTGAGCTATCTGCAACCTTGACTGAATCGCAGATCAGGAAACGTAAGCTTCTCCGTAAGGGTGACAAGAAACTGGTCGAGGAATCGAAACCAATCGAGGAATCAAAGACCATGGATGAACAGACTGGATCCTCTAAGAAGTCAAAGAAGCGAAAGGCTTCTCAGAACTTCGCCGTGGTCGCTCACAATGATCAAGCCATCCCCAACCAACCAGCTCAACCCCCTGCTAGGAAACCCTACAACGGAACTGCACCCTTGTGCAACCAATGTGGCCTACATCATCATGCTGGTGTGAAGTGCCGCACATGCCAAATTTGCGGACTTATAGGTCATACAGCGAGGGTTTGCCCAACAGCAGCAGCACCAAATCAGATTAACAACAATCCTGCTCAAGCTCGTTTTCCACTGGGGTCTTGCTACAACTGTGGCGAGATGGGCCATTTTAGTAGGAATTGCCCAAGACTTGCTAATGCAAATCCAGCGCAGGGATGAGCATATGATCAACTAGAAGACAACATCGTTTAGAAATAATCACGTCTTATGTATTATTTTCTTTTGTTGTCACGATCCATGAAACGGTTGTTGTTATCATTGTTTATAAATAAATCTTTTATTTACATCGCAATGTATTTATGTGATTGTAAGTATAAACAACATATCCTCTACAATACCGACAATCAAGGAACCGCATTCCTTGAAGAGCAGACTACCCCCCCCCCCAAATTTCTTCCCTTGTTTAATCTCTTGCGTTTCCACGAAAATCCTAAGTACCCGTTTCTTCCAAGAGAAACAAGGTACGAGGCGCCAAGTTTATAGCAATCAATAACAAGATGGTAACAATTAAACAATTATGCGGTTATGTGCTTATGTGTTTCCCTTTTATGTGTCATGTGATTCAAATTATGTTATCCAAACCCTCGTAAAATCTTACATATCCTTGTGCAAGAGATTCCTAGTAGGATACCCAAAAGGTACTACCTAAAATCCTTAATAGACTTCTACGCTGTAGTTAAAGTCCCTTGGATTATAAGGTACTACTTCGTAATTAGATCCCTTGAGTGGTCTAGTTAAACTGGATGATACAAGCTGAAAGGACTCCTTGGTGGCCTAATTAAGAAGATCCTCTGTTGATCTAATTAAAAGGACCCTATGGTAGTCTAGTCACCGTCATCACAAGTTCGACATCTTTCCCCACAACATTATAAAACAAACTGCGCGGACTGTGCAAGGAATTACGTAATTATGGATACATACATAATTATGGAATTTAGTGCACGAAAATCACAGCAAGTTCTATCATGTATCTAGAGTTAACCCTATTCATTTCCAATTCTGATGAAGCATCCGTTGAGGAAAAATGAACTAGCTATTCATTTTTCACTTCTGAAGAATATCCGTTGAGGAAATGAATATCCGTTGTTTATCTTTTCATTTCCATTCTGAAGAATAACCGTTGAGAAAAATGAATTATCCATTCATTTTCATTCTGAAGAATATCCGTTGAGGAAATGAATACCTGTTGTTTATCTTTCATTTCCAACTCTGAGGAAATAACCGTTGAAAATGACTCCGTTAGTTCATTTTCGTTTCTGAAGATTTATCCGTTGTGGAGATGAATATCCGTTGTTTATCTTTTCATTTCCATTCTAAAGAATAACCGTTGAGAAAAATGAATTATCCATTCATTTTCGTTCTGAAGAATATCCGTTGAGGAAATGAATATCCGTTGTGTAGTCCTTCATTTCCAACTCTGAGGAAATAACCGTTGAAAATGACTCCGTTAGTTCATTTTCGTTTCTGAAGATTTATCCGTTGGGGAAATGAATATCCGTTGTGTAGTCCTTCATTTCCAACTCTGAGGAAATAACCGTTGAAAATGACTCCGTTAGTTCATTTTCGTTTCTGAAGATTTATCCGTTGGGGAAATGAATATCCGTTTGTCTGTCCTTCATTTCCGTACCTGAGGAAACAACCGTTGAAAATGACTCCGTTATTTCATTTTCGTTTCTGAAGATTACCCGTTGAGGAAATGAATATCCGTTGATTTTTCTTTCATTTCAAACTCTGAAGAACAAACCGTTGAGGAAAATGACCCCGTTTGTTCATTTTCGTTCTGAAGAATATCCGTTGAGAGAAATGAATATCCGTGGATTATTCCTTCATTCCCAATTCTGACGAAGAATCCGTTGAGAAAGAATGAATCATCCATTCATCCTCACTTCTGAAGAATATCCGTTGAGGGAAATGTATATCCGTTTAATTAACTCCTTTATTTTCCATTTCCGAAGAAACCATTGAAGAAAATGACTATGTTTGTTCATTTTCGCTTCTGAAAATTATCCGTTGAGGAAAATAACCAGATTATGTCCTACATATCTCTGGTGACTATTTGACACAAAGTCATAAACAGACTCCTACGAATTAATTTCGGGACGAAATTTCCTAAAGTAGGGGAGACTGTAACACCTGTGTCATTTCAACCATCAAACAAATTCCAAACCAATGAAATATTGTATTTCATACTTTGGACTTGTATAAATATGTGTATCTTTTGCACATATCAACTCTTGTTCGATTTCAAGCTCTAAATCGCTTTCTGGAAGGTTATACACGCTCTGATGCGTAAATATAACCAGTTTAATCCAACGAACACTCTGGAATAGTGAAATAGGCTTAACATACCTTAAATAACCTTTACATAACTTAGATATAAGTTTTGGAAGGTTTGGTATGGTGAAATCAAAGTTTAATCGCTTACAGGGACTAAAGTTGACAAACTGCGAAAGTATGTCAATTTGAACTGTAACGAACATTCCGGAACATAACCATAAGTTAAACACACCTTAAATATCCTTTACATAGCTTAGAAATAGGCTTTGAGGGGTTCGGTGTGCTAAAATAAACTTTTGTGTCATTCAGGGACTAAAAGTGTCAAAAAGTGCACAAGTTTGCATTTTCGTGCATAACTTACGTTCTGAATACATCCGGACATCCAAAAATTTATGTAAGCATGACTACATTATATTTTAGTGTTCGCCTTAAGAAAAATCCATTCGTTGCGTCATTTGGATCGTTTTTCGCGCTTATGCGCATTCCGTCGTAATTAAGCGAACATCGCGTTCGTACGACCAAACGAACCATCACCCGGCATATTTTTGAACATGTTTCATGTCCACAATGTTTAGGCAACATTTTAGGGCCTTAAAGTTGGCTTTACGGGCCTTAGAAGTGTCGGAAAAGGCCTTAAACACGTGCAGGGACTGAAACTGTCATTTCTGAAACAAGTTTGCTGATCAGACAGGCCAAAGCGGCCCGCATTGTGTTTGGAACATCCTGAAGCGGGCCGCATCCGGGTATCAGACCAGATTAAATGGTTTTAACAGCTGGTTGCAGCTGTTTTGCACTTCCAAAACCCCTCCCACATGTCAAATCCCTATGGTGTGTACATTTTGAGGCACCATAACATCCCGACAAGTGTACGGCCTTGATCGTTTCCCCTTTTCCAAGAAACGATCTTAACGGTTCTCCGAATACTATAAATACCCCACCCCCCATTGTTCATAATCACTAGAAATTCACTTTGAGAAACTCTAAGTTGAAACATTGTTTCATACCTGAGATTTTCGAATTGAGTTTAGCATTCGGGGACCCTGGGTTAGTATTCTTTCGTTCTTTTCTAATGGTCAATGCGAAGTTCGTTTGAACTTCGCAACGTGATTGTAATCACGATGGTCATAGTCCCTTGGGACTATGCCTACTGATTACCACGTTGTCTAGGGTCGTAGGGTAGGCGATCTAATAAATCGCCTATACCTTCGAACTCGACCCATTTGGTCGATCATTAGGATCCGACCAAACACATTAGGTGACCATAGTAGGTAGGGAATAACCTCCCGAGGTTATACCCTATGGTCACATCGTTTAAGTAGTTGTATGATAGGTAGTTTATATGCCTTAAGTAAATTACCAGAATACCCTTTTCATGTATAATTGGTAATTAAGCATATGTAACCTAAACCTTTGTCACATAACTGATTATGTAATATGTTTAGGCATATAACACTTGTCATAGGGCTAGTTAGGCGTTCCAAACGCGTTTTACGCGCACGATGCGTTAAAGTAGCATAAGCTACCTAAACGGATCGTAATGGGTCGATAAGACTTAGGTCAAGTTTCATTTAGCATGTAGGCTTTGTTAAACCATATCACATGAGTTCCTACACTCATTTGGTTTACAAACCCTAATGCTACCCAATCTTCCGACTTAGGTCCGGTTAATTAACATAGTTACCTATACTAGGTGCCGTTTGATTCCGAGATCTCTAGCATTTCTTGGTGATTATCTTTAGACATCTGAGCAATCACAAGTGAGTACATAGACCCCTCTTTTACTGTTTTTCCAAACTGTTTTGGGGTGGAACACATGTGCCTACTTGTTACTTTCATGCTTTCCTGTTTTCACATCATATACCTGCTATGTTCGTTAGTACATTATAGTACATGATTTCATTACATTTTATGCTATGTATGTCCATTGTGTGCATACTTAGTACATTGTTTTACATTACATTTTGTTGCATATGCTCATCCAGTATATGAACACTTTGACATATTACCCAATACATTTGACAATTGATTTGACATAGACATTTCGGCATAGACATTTTAACATGATTGACATTTGATCATGCATTTCCCACAAAACATAACTTTGATTTAAACCAAGTTTTACTTCAATACTTTGTTTTTGTGCATATGGTTTAGTTGAGACCTTTCACTTGCCATACATGACATATTTGACATAGACATTTGACATGGATATTTGACATAGACATTATACATTGTTGGTTTGGTTTGATTAAGTGATTAAGTAACGATGCGTATGTAATATGATACAAGCATGGTGGATATGCCGCTGGTACTTCCTATATATAAGTGTTTGTATGGTATTACATGTCGTAACGTTATTTGAATCATCTCAGTTTGAGACATAGAACATTTTATACGAATAACATATTTTTCACAAGACATTGATTTACAAACAACTTATCTAATACAAACTCATTTTACATGGTTATTCATTTAACCATACATTATTTATACATATCATCTGATCTTATCGATTTTCAAATGATTTACAAAACAAAGCAAATAACAAGGTTCATGACTAAACATTTTCTCAAACATAAGTCATGAAACCTATTTTCACAAAACCTATGTATCTCACCGGCATTTTTATGCTGACGTACCTATTTTCACATGTGTTTTTCAGGAACTGTTGCATAAGATGATCAAGATACATATAGGCAGACTTGGGCTTTAGTGACAATAAAAGATGCAGACTAATTAATTATGTTGTATTTCCATGTTTGTTTAGACATTGTAACACTTTTAATCAATAAAACGAAACTTTAATTTCCATGGTTGTGAAACATTAATTCTGTTACAACACTCCCCGACGTTTCCGCCACGTTTTGTATGTTCTACGTGGTCGGGGTGTGACACGTTTCACGCGAACGACGCGTTAAAGTAGCATAAGCTACCTAAACGGGTCGTAATGGGTCGTAAGCTATTAGGTTAGCTTTCATTTAGCATGTAGGCTTTGTTAAACCATATGACACGAGTCTCTATACTCGTTTGGTTTACGAACCCTCATTCTATCCAATCATCCGATTTAGGTCCGGTTATTAACATAGTTACCTATATTAGGTGCCGTTTGATATCCGTGATCTCTAGCATTGTTTGGTTGTTACTCAAGGACTACTAAGCAATCTCAAGTGAGTACATAGACCCCTCTTTTACTGTTTTCCAAACTGTTTTGGGGTGGAACACATGTGCCTACTTATTACTTTCATGCTTTCCAGTTTTCACATCGTATACTGACTATGTTCATTAGTACATTTATAGTACATGTTTTACATTACATTTCATGCTACGTATGTCTATTGTTGCATACTTAGTACAGGTCACATGCTACGTATGTCTATTGTTGCATACTTAGTACAGGTCACATGCTACGTATGTCTATTATTGCATACTTAGTACAGGTCACATGCTACGTATGTCTATTGTTGCATACTTAGTACAGGTCACATGCTACGTATGTCTATTGTTGCATACTTAGTACATTTGTTATTCATCACATGCTTACATTTTGACATTTATATACACATTACATGATTTACATCTTGACATAAACATTTTGACATATTATTCAATACATTTGGCAATTGGTTTAAACATAGACATCTTACATTGTTGGTTTGGTTTGAGTAAGTGATTAAGTAACGAGGCGTGTGTAATATGATACAAGCATGGTGGATACAGCGTTGGTACTTCCTATATATAAGTGTTTGTATGGTATTACATATTGTAGCGTTATTTGAATCATTTCAGTTTATGACATAGAACATTTTATACAAATAACATACTTTTCACAAGACATTGATTTACAAACAACTTATCTTATACAAACTCATTTTACATGGTTATTCATTTAACCTTACATTTGTTTATACATATCATTTGATCTTATCGTTTTTCAAATGATTTACAAGACAAAGCAAATTACAAGGTTCGTGACTAAACATTTTCTCAAACATAAGTCATGAATTCTGTTTTCACAAAACCTATGTATCTCACAGGCATTTTTATGCTGACGTACCTACTTTCACATGTGTTTTCAGGAGATGATGCATAGGACTTATCAAGACATACTTAGGTGGACCTGTGCCTTAATGACTTAAAACGAGACAAGAACTAGTTACTTTATGTTACGTACTCTTTAGTTCTTGTTTAAAACAATGTAACTCTCTTGTTTGATTAATAAAACGAAACTTCAATTGCCATGGATTTGAAACAATTAATTCTGTTACAACACTCCCCGATGTTTCCGCCACGTTTTGTATGTTCTACGTGGTCGGGGTGTGACAGAAAGATAATTAATTAAGTTATTAATGCAAATTATGGTAGGCCCCTCTTTTGAAGGTGACGTTACCCTTGGCTAAGTAGTCTGAGTCAGCAAGGATACAGTCCTAAGTAGCCGGGTTATAGTATTAATAGTAGTTTAACTTATGAGGGGATCAAAGAGTTTGGACCCCCGCCATCCAATACCGTTAAGTATTGAAGGAGGTCCTACTAAATTTGACCCAGGTCCCTTGCAGGATCTCTAAACGCTGAACAACGGCAAGACTCTTACCAAACCGTTCCCTTAACCCCCGACCAGGTAGCCAACATACCTCTATATAGACCGTGGAGATATGAATGGTGAAAAATCTTTTATTTTATATAGACAGTAAAATAATGCCAAGACACCACGGACAAACGATAAGGAAGAATCACCTTCAACAAAGAAACTAGTTATTAAAGTCATTAATACAAAACCAAGTAAAAAGTGCGAAAAGATTAGAAATAAAAAGTATTACACTAGACACTTTGTCTTCACCAAGTGATGTATGAGACTTAGGCAAACATGGCCTTAATTGTCAAGAACTCTTACGATCAATATTGGATCCCGAGACGACTCACACACTCTATGATGAACAATGGATGGTGGTGGTGGATGATGGTGTTATGGTGGTGGTGGGTGGTGGGTGAAGTGTGAGAGAGGTGGTGTGCCAAGGGATGGTTTGAGCTTGAGCCAAGCACTCCTATTTATAGGCTGAACAGAAGCTCGGGCACGGCCCCGTGTCCAGTGGGCACGGCCCCGTGTCCACATCCTTCTCTTTCTTCATTTATTGCAGCTTGTCTGTATTAGTTGACCACGCCCCCGTATCCGCTGAGCACGACCCCGTGTGCAGAAGCATATCTGTACTATGAAGATTTGCCTGGATTCTGCGAATCTTATAGTTGACCACGGCCCCGTGTCTGCTGAGCACGGCCCCGTGGTGGGCAATAGAAGCTTCTACCACTTTGTCTTTTCTGCTGACACTTGGGCACGCCCCCGTGCTGGCTGAGCACGGGGCGTGTTCAGTCTTCTGTCTTCTTGTTTTGCTTGGGAAGATGCAGTCGTGGGGTCGGGCATGTCACGTTTGTTCCTTTTCTTGTATTTGTGTTAGATTTTGCTGTCTTTTTGCTTCTTTTGTTAATTTGAGCTCATTTAATCCTGAAAATACAAAAGGAAGACAAAAGCACACTTTTTCCAACATTAGTACTAAAAAAGGGTTAGTTTTATGCCACAATTGATGTAATTTATATGTTGCATTTTGCACACATCAAATACCCCCACACTTGAATCTTTGCTTGTCCTCAAGTAAAACTTTTTATAATATGGCTTACACGCCCAAATGGAATGGGTAGAAGAGAAGTTTTGGGCTTGTCTAGCGTGTCAGGAATCCAAGATTCTTTATTAGGCTTTATTTTTATGTTATTTACAATCCTATTCGTTATGATTTATTTTGAATTTTTTATAAGAGAAATTATTTATTTGGGCATAACATGCCTTTTTAAAATTCTATTTATATACAAGTTCACATACCTCATGGGGGATCACTCAACACTCGGCCGAAGATGTATTTTTGTGAAACACTCGAGAGCGGCATGGAACTTACTCCTACCATAAGCTTGCCAAGCAATCAATCCTCCTTCTTTTTAACTATATACCTTTGTAAATATCAAGAGGACTTTTGGGTGAAGGGTTAGGCTTGGGTTAAAGGTAGGTGGTTGGGTTAGTGGTTAGTAGAAAAGGGCGAAAAAGCGTAAAAAGCGTCGGTTTTCGTAAAACACTTTGTTTTTTTTTTTATTTTTTTTATTCTAATGAAGCTTTTTTCAAACAAGGTTTCTTTTGATGAGCTTGTTTGTTTATTTCTAACTTCATCCTTTTTTTTTTTTTTTTGTGTGTCACAAGAAAACCGAGCTTTGTTACTAAAATAAAGGGTTTAAAATGAAAAAGGTTTTGGTGGGTAAAGGGTGTTTGTTTTGGGGAAAGAAACGAAAAGGTTTAGGCTCAAAGGGGTTAACTAGAGGGATTTTGGGTAGGTGGTAAGAAAAAGAAAAATAATGGTGTTGAAAGAAAAAGGGTTAGTCCTAATGCCTCCGTCATTTACTTACTTGGGTTTAAGTTGGTAAGGACCGGGAATGTATCGTCATGGCAAGTTCTAGAGTCGTAAGAACCAAGCGGCTATTCACACAAGAAAGGAAAAATGAGCATTTAGTTTAAAGATATGTATTTGTATGCTCAATAAAGGCTCAAAACTCACTTTTTTGTGGGAATGGGTTTTTTTATGTGATCAAGTATATATAATCAAATTTTAACTAGATTTGTCATGCCTTTTCATAATTTTCTTATGTTGGTTCTTTTTATCACGACGCTATCGGTTGTAAAATTGTAAAAATATAACCTTTTTAAACTTTTAATTCCCAATTTAAACAAAGACAAGTAAAAAAATGAAATTTTTGAAAAAAATTGGGGTGATTAGCGGTTCCAATAGAGTTTTGTGTAAGGCTTGTATTTAGGACTTGCAAAATTCAAGGTTTTAGCATCCCCCCCACACTTAAATTACACATTGTCCTCAATGTGTCTCAAAAATAAGTTTTTCGGTTGATTAAAATGTGTAAAAGTGGGTTAAAAACAAGTTTTTATGTCACTGGGTAGCTGAACACGGGGTGTGTTGGGCTGAGCATGGCCCCATGCTCAGACTGCCAATACCAAAAGTAAACAGAAGGCTGGGCACGGGGGCGTGTTCAGTGAGCACGGCCCCGTGTCCAGTTACCTGAACTGGACATTTTCTGCAGAACCTCGGGCACGGGGCGTGTTGGGGTGAGCACGACCCCGTGCTGAACTTGTTGTAATGAAGAAAAATTGTTGGGAGGCTCTGTTTTTGTGTATGGGGTGTTGGTTCAAGTTTCCCTTAGTAACCTCCATCATCCCGAGTGTGTTTTATTCCTGAAAATTAAAACTAAACTAGAAAATGTAAAAGTTAATCTAAACTAAAACTACGGATAGTTCCGCGGAATGCCTCCGTGGTGCGCCACGTTTATAAGGGTCCTTGGCTAGACCCACCTTATCAGGTGGTTCTGGCTCATCTTCAATTAGGGGGTCGTCATTGCCGAATGGATATTTCATTGATCGCTCAAGGTCGACACTTTTTTTGAATGCCCCTAATTGAATAGGTAGATTGTTGCGCTTCCGGTTTTTCAAAGCTTCGTGGGTTTTTACAAAAGGTCGTCCCAATACTAGAGGAGCGTCATCGAGGATGGCAAAGTTGGTTGGGATTACCAATTTGATTTGGTTGAACCAAGGACATCCTCGACTACAATACACGAGTGAATTTTATTACTTTCCGACTGGATAGAAAAAATGGGTATTGAAGTGGAGAAGAGAAGACGATCTGAGGAAGGGGGAAAGTATGGAAATGGTATTTGAAGTGGAGAAAAATCACTAATACTTAATTTTTCGAAAATGTAGTTGGGCATTATATTAACACAAAGATCTTTATCAATTGTGACATTACTAATAAACGAATTTTGAAAGAAACATGGAACCGGTGTAATGTTAATTTCAAATGGGTCTTCTTTTATTAGCGAGGTTTGATCATTAGTTAACTTAACACTTACCGTTTCGTCAATTTTAGTGTTAGTGTTTAATTCTTTTAAAAACTTAGCATGAGTTGGAACTAAACAATGATTTTCAAAAGAAGGTGACAAGAGATTAATTTCTTCAAAATTAGACTCTTCTTGAATTTTAACTTTGTCGGACTCACCTTTTTCGTTGTTTAACTCATGTGTCGGTTTTTCACTTATTTGTTCTTCCATTTTTACACTTTCAGTTATCTCTTCTTTATTTAATTCTTCTCTTGCGCGGGACTCCTCTTCCCTTGCGCGAGATTCTTTTATATAGCGATCGATAACTCTAAGGTGTTCTAATATCCTATCGGTCACTTCGGTTATAGAAAAAGGACCGGGATTTTCAAAGCTTGAATCCGGTTGTTCGAACCTTTGTTCCTCATAATACCCATATGAAGTAGATGGTTCACACCATTGTTCTTCATTGTAAGCATATAATGGATAAGGGTCGTAATTTTGTTCTTTATAATACTCATATGAGGTGGGTTGTTCACGCCATGGTTCCTCATAGTAAGCATACGAAGGTGGTGGCTCATATCTTGGTTCCTCAAAGTATGAGTAAGAAGGCTCATACCTTGGATCATCAAAATATGAGTATGAGGGAGGAGCTTCATACCTTTGGTCTTCATAGGATGTGTATGAAGTTGATGGCTCGTACCTGGGCTCCTCATAGTAGGTGTATGAAGTGGATGGTTGATATGAGTTACAATATTGAACCGAGTGTGGATTACTACAATTAGTGCAATAGTTACTCCTATAATCATCCTCCTCATAGGTGTAGTTGTAACCTCCTGAGTATTGATCCATAAGAATCACTCAGCAGACCACAACCAAGTCTCGAGATCAGAAAACAAAAATAAAAACGGAAACAGAGGTTGGATACGGCCCCGTGTACAGAATCTGTATCTGGGCGTTTTAATTAAAGTTACTGATTTTGTTGAGCACGGGGCATGTTCAGTGAGCACGGCTCATGTTCAACCTACTGTATCTGGGTGTTTATGAAAATTATGCAGCACGGCCCCGTGTTCAGTGAGCATGGCCCGTGTTCAGGTTACTGTAAATGCAAAACTAAACTAAAATGCAGAAAAATGTGCGTGTGTTTTAAAAAGGTTTTGAAAAACTGATTAGGCCGTCGATTTTAAGCTTTCTTAAAATCCTTGTGTCCCCGGCAGCGGCACCAAAAACTTGATGCGTGTGAAGTGTATATATAAGTTTAAGTATATTTTAAGCCCTTTTACACTTTTTTAGCCAAGTTTTAAATTTATAAAACACGATATTTACTAACACTAAACACACATATGGGCAAGTGCACCCATCATGAGCGTAGTATAGTGTTGGTAAGATACCAAGGTCGTCCAAGGACACAAGAGCTTTTAGTACCGGTTTATCCTCAACGTCTAATCAAATCAAAAAGTTTAGAAAAAGGTTTTAAACTAGAAAAATAAAAACTAACTAAAATGCTGAAAATAAAAATAAAAATAAAAACAGATAGACAAGATGAATCACTTGGTTCCGACTCGTGTTTAGTGTAACCTTTGATTATTTCCGCACTTTTGCACTATTTTAAGAGATTATCTTAGTTATTGTAGTAGGCCCCTCTTTTGAAGGTGACGTTACCCTCAACACAGTAGTTTGAGTCAGCAAGGATACAATCCTAAAGGGTCGGATTATTGAAAGATAATTAATTAAGTTATTAATGCAAATTATGGTAGGTCCCTCTTTTGAAGGTGACGTTACCCTCGGCTAAGTAGTCTGAGTCAGCAAGGATACAGTCTTAAGTAGCCGGGTTATAGTATTAATAGTAGTTTAACTTATGAGGGGATCAAAGAGTTTGGACCCCCGCCATCCAATACCGTTAAGTATTGAAGGAGGTCCTACTAAATTTGACCCAGGTCCCTTGCAGGATCTCTAAACGCTGAACAACGGCAAGACTCTTACCAAACCGTTCCCTTAACCCCCGACGTGGTAGCCAACATACCTCTATATAGACCGTGGAGATATGAATGGTGAAAAATCTTTTATTTTATATAGACAGTAAAATAATGCCAAGACACCACGGACAAACGATAAGGAAGAATCACCTTCAACATAAGAAACTAGTTATTAAAGTCATTAATACAAAACCAAGTAAAAAGTGCGAAAAGATTAGAAATAAAAAGTATTACACTAGACACTTTGTCTTCACCAAGTGATCTAAGAGACTTAGGCAAACATGGCCTTGATTGTCAAGAACTCTTATGATCAATCTTGGATCCCGAGACGACTCACACAATCTATGATGGACAATGGATGGTGGTGGTGGATGATGGTGTTATGGTGGTGGTGGGTGGTGGGTGAAGTGTGAGAGAGGTGGTGTGCCAAGGGATGGTTTGAGCTTGAGCCAAGCACTCCTATTTATAGGCTGAACAGAAGCTCGGGCACGGCCCCGTGTCCAGTGGGCACGGCCCCGTGTCCACGTCCTTCTCTTTCTTCATTTATTGCAGCTTGTCTGTATTAGTTGACCACGCCCCCGTGTCCGCTGAGCACGACCCCGTGTGCAGAAGCATATCTGTACTATGAAGATTTGCCTGGATTCTGCGAATCTTATAGTTGACCACGGCCCCATGTCCGCTGAGCACGGCCCCGTGGTGGGCAATAGAAGCTTCTACCACTTTGTCTTTTCTGCTGACACTTGGGCACGCCCCCGTGCTGGCTGAGCACGGGGCGTGTTCAGCCTTCTGTCTTCTTGTTTTGCTTGGGAAGATGCTGTCGTGGGGTCGGGCATGTCACGTTTGTTCCTTTTCTTGTATTTGTGTTAGATTTTGCTGTCTTTTTGCTTCTTTTGTTAATTTGAGCTCATTTAATCCTGAAAATACAAAAGGAAGACAAAAGCACACTTTTTCCAACATTAGTACTAAAAAAGGGTTAGTTTTATGCCACAATTGATGTAATTTATATGTTGCATTTTGCACACATCAGTAAACCATACCTGGATAAATTCATAATTGTCTTTATAGATGATATCTTAATTTACTCTAAGAGTAAAGAGGACCATGCAGCCCATCTGCATACACTCCTCACATTGTTGAGAAAAGAGAAGCTTTATGCTAAATTCTCAAAAGGTGAATTTTGGTTACAAGGAGTGCAATTCCTAGGACATCTGATTAATCATGAAGGAATTCATGTGGATCCCACAAAAATCGAGGCGATTACTAAATGGAAAATCCCTCAATCACCAACAGAAGTACGAAGTTTTCTTGGACTGGAAGGATATTATAGACGGTTTATCCGTGATTTCTCTAGAATAGCCATTCCATTAACTAAAGTGACCTGCAAATCAGTTAAGTTTGAATGGGGACCAAAACAAGAAGAAGCTTTTAAGATTCTTAAACAAAGGTTAACCAACGCACCCATACTTGCATTACCAGAAGGAACTGAAGAGTTTATAGTCTATTGTGATGCATCTAAGTTAGGATATGGATGTGTGTTGATGAAACGTCAAAAGGTTATAGCCTATGCCTCTAGACAACTTAAGAAACATGAAGAAAATTACACCACCCATGATCTAGAACTAGGAGCCATAGTTTTTGCCCTTAAGATTTGGAGACACTATTTATACGGAAATAAATTTGTTGTCTTCACCGATCATAAGAGTTTAAGGTATATTTTTGGGCAAAAGGAATTAATTATGAGACAGAGACGCTGGATGGAAGTTCTTAGTGATTATGATTGTGATATCCAGTATCACGCTGGAAAAGCCAATGTAGTAGCTGATGCTTTAAGTCGAAAGTATCATGAAAAACCAAAGCGAGTATGTTCTCTCAGATTAAATCTACAAGTAGATTTAAATGAACAGATTAGAGAAGTACAGGAATCAGCAATCAAGGACGATGCTAAAAAATTGAAGGGAATAATTAAGGAATTAGAACAAGGAATAGATGGAATTTGGGAGTTCCATAAGAAAAGGATATGGATACCAAAACAAGGAAATCTACGTCATGATATCCTAGAAGAAGCTCATAAATCTAAGTATACGATACATCCTGGAAGTGATAAGATGTATCAAGATCTAAGAAAGAATTTTCGGCGGATAGGAATGAAAAAAGATATAGCTAATTATGTTGCTAACTGTCTAACTTGTTCTCAAGTTAAAGCTGAGCATTAGAAACCATCAGGATTATTGCAACAGTTTGAAATGCCCATATGGAAATGGGAATTGATAACAATGGATTTTGTAACTAAATTACCCAAGACAAGAAAAGGAAATGATACAATCTGGGTGATTGTAGATAGATTAACTAAATCTGCTCATTTCTTACCCATGAAGGAAACTTTCAGTATGGAACTGTTAGCCAAGCTATATGTAAATGAAGTAGTTTCATTACATGGAATTCCTTTGTCTATCGCATTCGATAGAGATAGTCGTTTTACTTCTCACTTTTGGACAAGTTTCCAAAAGGCAATGGGAACCAAGTTGAATCTAAGCACAACTTACCATCCACAGACGGACGGACAAAGCGAAAGGACAATCCAGACTATGGAAGATATGCTTAGAGCTTATGTAATTGATTTCGGAGGAAATTGGGACGATCATTTACCACTAATAGAATTTTCCTACAATAACAGCTATCATACTAGCATTAATGCTGCACCATTTGAAGCACTTTATGGACTAAAGTGTAGAACTCTAGTCTGCTGGGCAGAGATTGGAGAAAAACAATTATCTGGACCAGAAATAGTACAGGAAACGACCGATAAGATAATTCAAGTCAAGGAAAGACTAAAAAAACACGGGATCGTCAAAAGAGTTATGCTGTAACAGACGAAAACCATTGGAATTTCAAGTAAGAGATAAAGTATTGTTAAAAGTTTCTCCATGGAAAGGAGTAGTGAGATTCATTAAAAGAGGGAAGCTAAGCCCTAGATATGTTGGACCTTTTGAGATTATTAGAAGAATAGGACCTGTAGCTTATCAGCTACAACTGCCAGAGGAAATGGCAGGAATACATGATGTATTTCTTGTATGTAATCTCAAAAAGTGTTTAACAGACGAATCTTTAGTAATACCTCTTAAGGACATAGAGGTAAATGAGAAACTCAAGTTTTTTGAGAAACCCGTACAAATCGAAGATAGAAAGATCAAGAATCTCAAACACAAGAGATTAGTTCTGGTCAAAGTGAAATGGGATTCCAAAAGAGGACCATAATACACATGGGAACTCGAATCAGAGATGCAAAGAAAATACCCACACCTGTTCCAGTAGCTCTCGAGGACGAGATCCAAAACAAGGTGGGGAGGATATAACAACCCTCCTAAAAATATTTTTGGACACCCTAAATGTCCCTAAATATACCCCGTACGTAAAAACCGGACCCGTTATACCTCTATACTTGTAAAAATCAACAAAAACAAGATTTGGCAGTCTCTCGCGGGTCGCGACGGAGACCTATTGGTCTGTTTGCGGAGCGCGACAGCCTGATCTTTATCCAGACACGTGGCGTGCCACGTGGCATGTGACTCAGCAGGCCTACCCCTTGTCTCAGGAAGGCTATAAACGACACGTAGTCGCTCGCGGGCCGCGAAGGCCCTAGCCTCATCTTTTGCGGGGCGCAACAAACCCCTGAATCAGCCTATATAGGGGGGGGGTCGAGCTCATTTGTTCATCGTTCATTTTCTGAATTCTCTCTCAACTTCTCTAGTAGTAGAAACTCTGCTCAGGCATAATAACCACTATTTAGCGAAGCTCTGCCTCGTTGTAAGTACTATAACCCTGCTATTACCCTACACGATCGATTTAAGATTCCGTAATGCATGTCAGCTCTGCCCGACTCAGTCATTGGAATTCTGTCTCGTGTGTACACCCGATTGATTTAGGATTCCGTAATGCATATCGGCTCTGCCCGACTCAGTCATTGGAATTCTGTCTCGAGTTGTACGGTTAATCTAAATTGGGTTGTTTTACTAACACGTGTGCATTATTTGAATTACTAGATAATAACCAGGAGATTCTCAGGAAGCCTTAGTATTATCTAAACTTGCAATGTGAGTTCATCTGCTTTTTATAAACTGTTTTTATAAAACCTCAACTGTTTAAAATTATATTTAACAGTAATTGAGTATTTGTAAGTCTACAATTACTATCGGCATGTTGGGGTTTTGTATACAAAATTTGTGAGACGTTACCATTGGACAACAAGTTAGCCAATGAGTAATATGACCCACAAGTCGGGTTGACAGTACCATTTGGGTAATTGATTAGATCAAGCAAATGTAATTGCGGGTTGCCCTCAATTCTGTTAAAGTGTTAAAAACTATTTTTGATTAAACTGGGATGCACTCACTAGTATTTCTTGCTGACAAAATGTTTTAAAACGCGTTTCAGGTAACATAATACGAAAGCCCAAAAGAAGCCAGCTGTAGAGCACTGAAGGCTTGGAATAGTGGCTATAAAAGTTACCTAACTAAACAAGACATTTTGTTTTCAATAAATAGGGTTATCCCTAATGATGTATTGTCAGATGAACTTGGGTTTATCCCATTATATTTATTAATTACAAAATGAGGTGTTTTTCTCTGATAAAAATATTTCCTAACTACGGTCCTGATATATTCCGCTGCCAAATTAATAAACATCGATACCACTCGCTCTCTGAGTAGCTCGCGACCGCCCGCTCTCTGGCAGGGGTCGGGGGTTGCGGCATTCATTGCCCAAGAATTCTATTGGTTTACAAGACCACAATTCTTTGTAAGACAACCATAAGACATGGTCCTTCTTCTTTTTGGAATAGGCAATTGAAGTATGGGTCCATTGTTTAAGCTATGACTGGGTTCAGTAGGTGGTCGTTTACTTCCACTGTTAGTTTTATTATTTTCCGCTTCCTTAACCGTTTTGATAATATATGGCATAGCGTCTATAATCCTTTGTGCCACTATGTGTTGGATGGCACTGTTATCTAATTGGTTCCCGTTATTATCGTTATTTGGGTTTTCTTGATTCACTTCGTTGTCCATCTAGATTATAAACATTTACCGAGTATTAATATCACAAAACAAGATTTAATGCGAACAATAACACAAACAAACATATTGATCAAAATCGTCATACATTGCGACATTTACTCTATTTTATAGATATCTATATCTATATCTATTACAAACGGCACCTGAAATTTAAAATACAATACTAGTATGCATCAGTAGGTGTTTAGGTTATCTATTTTAATTGATTTTTTTTCAAGCTACACACACACACACACACACACACATATATATATATATATATTATCACTACTACTACTACTACTAGTAGGGGTTCGTCCAATACTGCATGTTGCGCTCGGCGTACTTCCAAACGAGCCTCTCCCCTATTTGCCTTATTCATTCACCTTCATCTAATAACTCCTCACCAAAAGTGCAGAGTTCCTACACGTTTTCGGTACTCATAGGTGGTGGTGGTGGTGCTGGTATCGGGTCAGGGTACATTGGTACGGGTTCTCCATATGGGTATGGGTTTTCTAGTATTTCCCGAACGTACTGATCGGCATCCCAGTATGGATCTAGAGGGTCAAGGTTAGGGTAAGGTGCTACTGGGTTTGGTATGGGCTTCTCCTGTGGGTAGAGTTCTCGATAATCCCTGTGATCATCCTCCTATGGGTCGTATGCTAGAGGATTTGGTGCTGGGACTCTAGGGATTTTGTTTGGGTCGAAGGCGGGTATGGGAACCTGGTCTCCTGGGTTAGATTCTATTTCCATGGGTCGAGTTGGGAACAAGGGTAGTGGTTGTGGTGCAATGATTTGTTCTAAGTTTGGGTCTGCGGCAGTAGTAGCTCGTATGTGAAAATTGGCCAATCGTCTATTGACTATGTCTTCGGTCTGGGCATTCATCTCCCTATTTGCAGCTGCTAAAGCTCGTTGCTGCTGTAACTTCCTCATTCTTTTCCTACGCTCGTGTGCTCCCCGATTGAACCATCCTCTTTTTTTTTGTAGGGAATGGCTATTTGGATTGCGCTTTAAATATGAAAATCCACTCTTCTGTGTCAGCTGAATACCCAGAAGGGGTAGGTTGCGAAGAAGTTCCTTCATCTCTAGGAGAACTAGACAGTTGACGATAGGCGTCTGATGGACCTTGATCACTCATACAGTAAACTAACAAATTGTCAAATAACACAAAACAATAATATACAGATATGCACGTAATCACGTAGATTATTTCCTAACAAAATGGATAAAATTTTGGTGTCAGCAGAACACTTCTGTGACTGAAATCAGTGGCTGTAGCTCTGATACCACCTCTTGTCGCAACCCCCGGCCCCTATCCTTGGGAACGGGCGGCCGCGAACCAGTATCAGTGGTATCGGTGTTTATCAATTTCACAACGGAATTTACATCAGGACCGTAGTTAGGAAATATTTTATCAGAGTAAAACACCACACATTCTTATAATAATAAATACATGGGAGATTCCCAAGTTTCCATTACAAACATATTTATAGGGATAAACCCTAATTTATTGAAACAAAACATCTTTATTTAGGTAACTTTTATAGCCACTTTTCCAAGCCTTTAGTACTCTCCAGCTGGATTCTAATTGGCTTTCACATTTTGTTACCTGAAACGCGTTTAAAAACATTTTATCAGCAAGAAATACTGGCGAGTGAATCCCAGTTTAATCAAGAAAAGTTTTATCATTTTACACTATTAAGGGTAATCCAACAATTACATTTGTTTACATCTACTTTAATTACCACCCACGGTACTGTCAATCCTGACTTGTGGTAATGTTACTACTCACAGTGTAGTAACAAATTTTGTATACAAAACCCCAACATACTGACGATAATTGTAGAATTACAAATACTCAATCACTGTGAAATATAATTTAAACATTTGAGGTTTTGTAAAAATAGTTCACCAAAAAGGTTTCACAAAAAGAGGATTAACTCACATTGCTAATTTGGGTATTTCCTTGTGACTTCTTGGTTATAATCTATTAATTAAACAATGCACACGCGTTAGTATAATAACCCAATTTACATTATTTATACTCTCCCTGAGACAGAACTCCAACGACTGAGTCAGGCAGAGCCTCGACATGCATTACGGAGCACTAGATCAATCGGGCAGCGTATCTAATACGTAACCGGGGGTTATGATACTTACATCGAGGCAGAGCTTCGCTATTTTAGTGGGTATAACACCCGAGTATTATAATTGCTATTCAGAATTGAGAGAGAGATTCGAATTGTGAGCGATTTGTGAACTGAGCCAATCTTCTCTATTTATAGGGCTGATTAGTGAGTCCCTGGCGGCCCACGAGAGAGACAAAGGGGGCTCTCGCGCCCCGCGAGCTAGGTCGAGTAGGGTGTAGCCTTGGACAATCACCGGTGTAGGTCCGCCGAGTGTCACTCCACGTGGCGGGCTAGGGTTTCGCCACTTATCACTCGTTCGCGCCCCGCGACGGAGCAAGGGGTGTCTGTCACGCCCCGCGAGAAACCCTTGATTTTTGTTTTATTTGATTTTTGTGAAAATAAAGGTATTTCGGGACGTTTTTCGTATACGGGGTGTATTTTAGGGCGTATAGGGATGTTATAATTATTTTAGGAGGGTTGTTATACCTACCCTTAGCCAAAACCTACCCTTTCAAAGACCTCTTGATATTTACAAAGATTATGTTAAAAAGGAGGAGGTTTGATTACTTGTCAAGCATATGGTAGGAGTAAGTTCCATACCGGTATCGAGCGTTTCACCTAAACATCTTCGGTCAAGTGTTGAGTGATCACTTGTGAGTGTGTGAATTTGTATATAGCTAAATGAAATTTTATAAAGGCATGTTATGCCCAAAAATATTTATTTTTCTTAAAAAAGGTTCAAAATAGATCATGTCGAATATGATTGTAAATAATATAAAAACAAGAATAAAGAACTTGGATTCCCGACACTCTACAAACAAGACCCGAAAACATCTTCTTTACCAATTCCATTAGGGTGTGTAAGCAACATTAAAGGGTTTTGCTTGAGGACAAGCAAAGATTCAAGTGTAGGGGTATTTGATATGCGTAAAATGCAACATATAAATTATATCAAATACGGCGTAAAATCAACTCTTTTTCGGTACTGATGTTGGAAAAAGCATGTTTCTTTGTTTCTTTTTAATTTACAGGGTCAAACGAGCTTAAATGCACAAAAGAAACAGAATAACGACAAAAACCAACATAAAAAAAAAGAAGAGAAGTTGACACTTCATACCGACCCTCCAAGCTTCACCCCAAGGCCAAAAATAACAAGTCAGAAGGCAAACACGGGGCTGTGCCCAACTCCAGATTCCCTGCAAAAAAAGACAACAAGAAAAGACAAACCAACACGGGGCCGTGTCAACTCAACACGGGGGCGTGGTCATGTAACGCTCCGCATTTTTGTACTTTTCCCGATTTAGCAAGTCTTGTTGTACTTTCCATTTTTAGATACTTGTACTCTTATTGTAACCTATTTCGATTCGATTTGTAATCCAAGACTATTGATCATAATGAAAACACAAGTCTTTTATCACGTTCATATTATTCATGTTAGACTCAGGTGCAACTTGTAATCATAATTCACACTTTGAACGTTATGTTATGTATGATTCTTGATTATTCATTACACATTGATACTCGTTACTCGAAAAACCAATTAAAACACGTAAAATAATCAAAAGTTGGAAAATAAAATATTGAATCAAGCCCCTTCGTACAAAGGGAGTTGGTTCGTACGAAGGGGGTCGCTTCGTACGAACGGGGGGTGCGATGTTCTTGGAAACCCTAAGTATTCCCAAAGCCTATAAATAGGTACACTACTCCACTATTCCCACTCGCCACTTTCTTGCAAACCCTCTTAGAATCCTTGTTGCGATTAGAAGCTTTGTAAGAATCCTCTCCTTCTTTTCATATTCATTTCATTTTCATTTCTTGAAGTTTTAATCACACACTTTTGAACTTTTACAAAACTCTTTGATTCAAACAATCTCGTAGATGGTTTTCACTCATTTTGCTATGGCAAACTGTTGTGGAGCATCACACAAACGAGATTGAATCAAAGTTATAAGAAATCATAACATTTTACAACTTAAATTTTCCTTTTCGAGTATTACACAATCTTGGTGGAATCTGGAATCCATCAGACTCTCAACTCATCTCATAGTTAAGAGCCAACATTAGGGTTAATTTCCATCAAGAAATGATCCTTTTAACAAGATCAAACATAAGTTTTTCATCAAGAACAGTGCGTTCGTGCGAAGGGACTATGCCCGTTCATACGAACGGACCTTGCTCCACACCTTCTGTTTTGTTTTCAGTTCTATTTTCACGCATGTTTGTCATTAATTCAACGTTTTATCTACTAACTTCAACAAATTAAATGAATAATTTAACATTTCAACCAAATCAAATAAAAACTAAATCGATTCGAAACAAACACAGTGGATCCGTACGAACCCACAAGGCCATTCGTACGAACCCACAAGGCCTGTTCGTACGAACCCACATGTTACCCAAACCGAACTGTTTTCATTTCTATTTAAGCCTCAGTTTCTACACCCGGTCATTTTATTTACTGTTGCAATCATTTACCTTATCGTTTAGCATTCAAAATCAGTTCGTATCACACTTTAACAGCCCGTTCATACTAAACAGGAACGCCCATTCATACAAAGGGACTAAGCCCGTTCGTTCAAACGGACTGCTGTGTGTTTTGACTCGTTATAATTTTGTATTTTAAACAATCTGATCTGACACGCTTTCACATCAGTACACTCATACTCTCGTTAAACTATTTCAGCATGATCTCAAGAATTCATAAAACTTCACTCGCGGTTTAAGTGTAATACCTACGCAAAACTATGAGTACACTCGATCCCATTTTTGTTTTAAACACTTTTGGGTGCAACATGTATATTATACAAAAACACGCAACACTTGAAACTTGTTAATCACACTCTATCCACATTTAAACATGAAAACATGTGATACTTGTTAATCTCATATGATATGTATACATTTGTGTCTATATGCTCATTAACTTCGATCAAGCCTACCTTAACAATTGTAGCGCTATAGGATTAACGCATCGCCCTTAAGTCTTGGGGTATTGTTAAGTAAAACATGTTAAACTCCCTTCGTTTCGACGTTGTGGAAAGTCAAGATTGCGTTGGAAACTTTGGGTTGACATATAGTGACACTAGTTCAGCATATTAGTAACTTGTATGTGTTATTCATGTTGGATATGAGCACGTTTAAACATTTTATTATATTTATGCTATGTATCAAACTTGTATACTCGTCAACATTTTTGTTGATTGTTATTTCAATACATGTTGCAGGTTGATAGACGAAGTGATGAAGGAACAAGCTAGGGTGAACTTAGAAGCACACCTTAGAATAAAAAATGTTTTTGATTTGATGTTTGATACAATTTGATTATGTTTGAACCTTGTATGACAATTTAGTATTTTATGAAATTTTGATTTAATTATATTGTCACAATTAGTGTTATGATGCTTTGAGCGATTTGTTTTCGTCTCACTCCGATGTTTCCGCCGTCGGTTGGGGTGTGACAGGTCAACTCCCAGATTTGCAGAATCTTGGATAGTACAACAAGTATAAGCAAGTACAATGGGCACGGGGCCGTGCCGTTGAAACACGGGGTTGTGTTAGTACAAGACCTGACACTGCAGTTAATGAAGAAGAGAGAGAATGACCAACACGGGGCTATGTCAGGTGGGCACGGGGCCGTGTTGACAGTCTGTTTTCAGCTATAAATAGGGGTGCTTGGTTTCATTCTAATCCATCCCTTGGCAAACCACTTCTCTCTCACTTGCCACCACTACAATACTATCATCCATCTTCCATCATTTAGAGTGTGTAGTAGTCTCTGGATCCAAGATCGATCGTAAGATTCTTTGTCAAACAAAGGCCATGCTTGGCTAAACTCTTACATCACTTGGTGAAAGCAAATCTTTTATGTATTACTTTTTGATTTCCAATCTTTGGCTACTTTTTAATTGAGTATGTATTAATAACTTTAAAAACTAGTTTTTTTTATATTGAAGGTGAATTTATCTAATCATTCTTCATATGTCGTTGATTCACATATTCATGTCTTTACGGTCTATATAAAGCGCGTTAATTGCCTGAAAGGGGATTAGAAGGGTGGTTGGGTAAATTCTATGTCTCGTTCAGTGTATAGATCCTGCGAGAACCTGGCTCAAGCTTAGTAATACTTCACGAGCAGACGGTCTTAGCCCCCGCGGGAGAGGTAAGAACCGTTTGAATACCTTATCTATAAACTACTATTAAAACTTTAAACTAACCCTGCGAGGACTGTATCCCTGCTGACTCAGACCAAAGGGTTGAGGGTAACGCTGCCTGGAAGGAGGCCTACCACTTTTCACATTAATAATTTACTTAATTATCTTTCAATAATCTGACCTTACGGGACTGTATCCTTGTTGACTCGGACCAATAGTTGAGGGTAACGTTGCCTGGAAGGGGGCCTACTACTGTAACTTAAAGATAATCTCTTAAAATGCCTAAAGTGCGGAAATCATTAAAAAGATACATAAAAGAGGAGTTAGAACCAAGTGATTCCTTCTTGTCTATTTGTTTTTCCTTATATTTTATTTTTGCTTTTTAGTTTATCTTTTTATAGCTTTAAAAACCTTTTTCATCAAAGTTTGATTAAATTAGACGTTAACGATAAGCCGGTATTAAAAGCACTTGTGTCCTTGGACGACCTCGGTATCTTGCCATCATTATACTACGTCCACGATGGGTGCACTTACCCTAACGTGTATGTAAAGTGATAGTAGAATATCGTGTTTTATAAATTTAAAACTTGAATTGGTGAGTAAAAAGAGCTAAAATATATATTAAAAACATATACACACCCGCACACATCACTTGCTCACCCCTAACTTGTGGTGTGTTCACTATCCTCTAGTCAATTAAAAAGTTAGGCATGTGATTTTTTAATCCAAAAATACTAGGTTTTTGGTGTTCTCGAAAGAAGATGAAATAACAAGTAAAAGTTACATATTTTTGTTTATTTTAGTTGAGTAATGTTTAGTGTAAGAGCATGAGTTTATTTGAGCTTCTAATACATCAAAGATAATCATTGATGCATGTTTTGTGATTTTTGAGGATTTGAAGTATAATGCGGGTTTACTTCATAATATGGGTTGGACTGGTAAAATGTGATATATTTAAGTTAAATGTATCCCCTTTGATGTATATAAACCTCTAGAAATGGATGGAGATGAGTATGTTATCAAATTTAATTATAGAGAACTCAAAGTTTTAACCTATATGATGAAACTGAGTCTGTCATGTTAACTCTGGCGTTAACCATTATAATGAGTAGGAAATGACCCAAACCTCATATGTATGTGATTACTAAGACTTGAACTAGGAAAGTTTTGTTGAAATGAATGCCTAATGAGTCACGAATTTGGTATGGAAATGTAATCTCAATGTTGATGTTAAAGTGATGGTAAACGAGTCTTAGCAACTTGTATAAGTGTACTTAATATGATTTGAGGATGTAATTAACTAGTATAATCATTAAGTTGTGAATTGTGTTGTATGTCAAGTTACATATTGATACTGTAATGTTGACTTTAGATAGTCAATGAATAGAAGGACTCGAGCATTAGAAGTTCCTACAAATGAAGACGAGTAACTACATATTCCATATATGAAAGTATATGTGCATTTCTTATGTATATCACATGATTTTCCTTTGGTGAAATGATTAGTTTATATCACGAGATGATAAGGTATTGCGTGGACTTGCTTGATTTGTGTTATATGTCAAGAGATTAAGGCTTCTTATGGGATGAAAATTTCGTAATGAACATGAATATTAAATCATAAAGTTGTACATGCTCACATATATGTTGAGTTTTCTTAAAAAAGTAAAGTTCATACACGAATAGTATGAACTAACATGTTATAAGAAAATGTGACCCAAAACTCGAGGAATCGTGTGTTATATTTTATAAGGAACCGCTTCTAGCATGGAGAAATTGCTAGAGGCCTTATGTCTTTGACACTTTGAGTGTGTGTCATGTACATAATCATAATTGGTTGTGTTGATAGAATGTCGGATTGTTTAATTAAGGTGAAGATGAGATTTTGGCAAAAAAATGACATGTAGGTTGACACAGCCGTGTGGTATTCCTTTGTAAACTCAAAACATTTGTCTTGCATTTTCCAGCGGTGTGTGTCTTTCAGGATGGTTATTTCTGAGTTTGGAGTTTTCTTGATTAGGTATTTCACGTGCTATTACTCAGTTTATGCTAATAGTTTGAATATATACACTTTCATGTAAAACGTATATGGTGATATTACTTAGTTTTAAGCTAATATTGTGTGTATACACTTTAATGTAAAACGCATATGGGTGATTCATCGTGGCTCCAGTCTCGAAAAGAGTTTAAACACAAATGTTGAGAAGTCGCTATTATAAATGTGCAAATGTGTGTTTTGTTACTTTAAACTTACAATCATTCGGACTATAGTTATAATGTAAATGAGAATATGTTTGACACACAAGAATAGAAAAAAAAAACCATGACTTATTTTCTACACTTAATGTTTTAGTTTAGATTATCGAGGGTTGAGATTTTGGTTATTACACTAATTTCATTACTTATGTTTTATATAGCTTTTTTGGTTGACTTTGCCATGAATAGTATGGGTTCTCTTTCATATTTTTAAATCCGCTGCTGCTCGTATCTCCTTAGCCTCCTTTTATCACACGCTTCCCTTACTGAGACGCTCTTTTGTGTAAATATAACATACAGTGTCCTAGTCTTTCACGTGACTTGCAATGTTTGGCATTACTCTTCTTGATAGTAACATATGGGCTTCAACATATTTGTCTTTACACATTTGATCCTCGTAAACCTCATACTTATGCTTTAAGACGCATTATTGTACTTTCACTTGTGGTTTTCATCTCCGTATATCCTGAAAAGATTGTATAATCAAGTCATTAGTGCAGATACAATGATGTTATAAGACTCATCCACATACATCCCTATTTTTTTTGTCTTCTTCTAAGTCAATCTTGTCTCTTGGTCTTCTAACATACACCATGTCTTCTCTACCTCTAGCGTTGAAGTTGAATATAAGAACGTAAGTGTCACCATCGTTAAATCAACTTGACTTTGCAATCTTTTACTTGAGTTTCACTTGATTTTGTGGTCTTTTCTTAAGTTACATCACCTCTTGTCTCATCCATTGTAACCATGTGCAACAACAAATAACCAAACATGTGAACATACATTTACATTTTATCATGAAACTTATTTGAATTACTAAATTGACACATCAAAGTTTACCAAAAGGACACAATTAGTGTGATTTCTTTACAAGTGGACCCTAGTAACACAAAAAAAGGAAAATAAAGTCGACAAAAAATCATAAACTATGCAGAATATTATGATGTGGTGACAACCACCGGAAGGCATCCAACTTTTTATAATTTCTTTTCTTACATCATTCCAAATCTTTATTTTATTTAACCCATTTCTGACAAAAATAAAATATTTTCATTTTTAGGGGCTCAAGTTTTATCATTTTGTCCAAGTTTCTAAAAGCATTTATGTTTCCCATTTTACCCCTCCTCTCGTATCGTCTACCTCGTCTAAACTGAAACATCTCTGAAAGCGAAAGCCACACCTTCCACTGTGTGTTTCTGCGTGAGAGAGAAACTCACAACAAAACCATAACAAACTCTGAAACTGAAACTCTAACCCTAGGTGGAGTGGAGCATGAAAGGTTACAGAGACAATGGCGCCGGTGGCGGTGGTTACGGAGCTCGGAGTACGACGGTGTACGACGACGTTTTCGGTGGACCGCCAAAGTTCGGAGCTACGACGCTTCCGCCGCGGCTCGAAGACTATACTGAGATTTTTCAAGGGTTTCACGCTTCCCGAGGCTCGTCGATTCCGGTTCTGGATCTTCCGCCGCCGTGTGTAGACTCCGACGACGTGTGGTTTGATGTACGGAGCTCTAAGCTTGATTATTCTGAAGTTTTTGGAGGTTTTAACGGCTTAGATTTTGCGCTTTCGTATGAGGAGTTGTTTGATAGCTCGAAAGTTGAGGAGGATGATGATTCGTCGGATGACGTTTGGTATATACACTACTTTATTGATTTATTTTGTTTAGCTGTTTATTGTTATTAGTGAAATGTAATTGTCTGAGTTGTTTTTGGCTTTTTTGAGTGTTTGTTTGAAATGAATTTGTTGACTGTAGGAGGTTTTTTTTTTTTTTTAATGCAGATTCTTCTTGTTCTTTACGATATGGTGTATTTTTGAATTATATGCTAGTTAATACTTCACAAGGAAGTTACTGATAAAGTAGTGAATGAACATTGTTGATTTTAGCTTGTTTAATTAATTATTTACTGTCATTATCTACGTAAGTGAAATATGATAATCTGAGTTGTTTTTCTGTTTTTTTGACTGATTGTTTGAAATGAATATGTTGACTGCAGGAGTATTTTGCAGATTCTTCGTGTTCAGTACTATATGGTGTATTTTGAATTATATGCTACTTAATGCTTCACTAGGAAGTTACTGATAAAGTAGGGAGTTAAATACTGTTGATTTTAGCTTGTTTTATGATAATGTGGATTATTAGTTCTATTGAATGAAAGATTAGGGATGGAGTCACTTTTATCCTGTTGAATTTTAGTGGTTGGGGGGTAGGGGTAGGGGCTGGGTTGGTTTTATAGGTCTGATCTTTGTCCTATTGATCAGTAATATCACATTCATTGGACCCACGGTTTTCATAGTTTAAGCAGATATGCACGTTTTGGAATTCAAGACCATTTATATGATCTGCATTGTTGTATGCAGCTCTGTTCAAGCTTAAATTTACCGTTAATTTAATGACTTGAATGTTAGAAAGACATTCTTCTTTTTGGTATAAGCAGTATGTGTTCCAGTTCATGTCTAAGACTCTTTAAAGAACTGTATGTGTATTCATGTCTCATTCGTAAAGATAGTAGGTTGGTGAACAAGCAATGTGTTTGTGCGTGTTATTCTACATATACACCATTAGTTGTCAAAAGTTTGTTTATGCTAAAATAATCTTAATCACAAAAGTACTCTCTTTTTAATTTGTGATAGGACTCCTGCTCAAAGTGAGTCACTGTCAGATGAATCAGATCCTCAAGCATCTTTGGAGATGAATCAACAAGTGCCCAATGCAGATCTTAACCAATCAACCGGTGTGAAGTTGAAGAGTGAGCCTGATTTTGAAGCAGAGAAAGATTTCTTGAATGGGACGACAAATGATTCTCAATGTCTTGATGTATCGCGATCTACTGTGTTAAACAACCAGGCCCTTCCAAGTAAAAAAGAAAACGAGAAGTTTTTCTCACTGGCTAATAACGATCTTTGCGCAAACAAGGATTTTGGTGGAGTTGCTGAAGGGAAAAAGCTCAAGAAATCTTCATCACAATCAACGACTGAAATACATAATAGACCACTTCTTTCTGTATCTGATCTTAGTCTTAAAACTCAGCCTTCAAACCTACCACCACCCTCTAGGCCACCGCCTGCGTTAACATCAAAGAAAGGAGATTCTAGTAATTTCAGTCCAAAACTCAAGACATCTAAGAGCTATGCGTTTGAACGAACGACAACCGACCAATCACCGCCTTTCTTTGATGTTGAGATAGATGCAAGCTCATCAGCTGCTGCAGATGCTGCCGCCATGAAAGATGCAGTGGAACAAGCTCAAGCAAAGCTTAAAAGTGCGAAAGCAGCAATGGACCGAAAGAAAGAGGGTCTCCAAAGCCGATTGAAGATGCAGATGAAGTATAATATAGGAGATAAAAAGGTAAAGGTAAATGAAAATTACGAGAAATCACATAGTTTTCAAGGTGAGCGAACGAAGAGATTGTTTGAAAATGACAGTGGTATAACAGGGTCTAAAAAGAATAATAATATCGTCTTCGAATATTTTGAGCAGAAGGAAGATAGTGAAATTGTACAAGAAACAAAAGAAGGGTATTTAAGAGAACATACTGCAGTTCCTAAGACACCAAATGATTCTGATGAAAATGAAATGTACGAGAGCTTGATAGAAATTCAGCTAAAAGATAATGATATTTTAACCGTGGAAAAAATAGTTACTGAAAACTGGTTAAAAAATGATATCAATGGAAGGAAAGGAGATGACATGGGATCAGCATCCAACGCGTGGGTAGATTATGATGTTGAATCAGAAGAAGCTACTGAGAAAAATAAGGAGGAATTAAAGGAGAACGAAGAGCAAGATGAAAAAGAGTTTCAGCGATCGGGCCCGCCTGAAATATTGTTAATTCATAGTGAAGAAGAAGAGGATAGTGAAAGAGAAGAAGGTGAAAGAATAGTTAAAGAGAGTGATAACATATCACAAACGGTTTCTGAGACAGTAAATGATTGTGGAGAAAATGAAAAAGCTGAGACAATGCATGAAGTGGATTGTGATTTAGAAGAAAATAGAAAATTACAGAAGGAATCCGTTTCAGAAAATGAAAGCATCGAGAATGAACGGATGGATATCAAGTGGGATGAAGATGAACAGATGGATATCAAGTGGGATGATAATGAAATCTTACAAGATAAAGAAGATGTTCAACAGGATGCACCCAGTGTTAAACATGAAGTGACCCCAGAAACACCTTGCTCAGAGAAGATAAAAGAGCCGGTTGAACAGTTACATGAAGTGGATGAGGAATCGTTCTCAAACAAGAACGATTTTGCTGGGGTAAAGGTTGAAGTTAGACCTGCAGATGTTATTAAAGGAGCAAGAGAGCTAGAAAATGAGCGTCTAAGGAAAATAGAAGAAGAAAATGAAAGAGAAAACGAGCGTCTAAGGAAAATAGAACATGAAAGAGAAAACGAGCGTCTAAGGATAATAGAAGAGGAAAATGAACGTTTAAGGAAAATAGAAGAAGAAAATGAAAGAGAAAAGGAACGTTTAAGGAAAATAGAAGAAGAAAATGAAAGAGAAAACGAGCGTCTAAGGAAAATAGAAGAAGAAAATGAAAGAGAAAAAGAACGTTTAAGGAAAATAGAAGAAGAAAATGAAAGAGAGAAGGAACGTTTAAGGAAAATAGAAGAAGAAAGAGAAAGAGAAAAGGAGCGTTTCCGAAAAATAGACCGAGAGCTAGAAAACGAGCGTCTAAGAAAATTAGAAGAAGAACGAGAAATAGAAAAGGAGCGTTTAAGGAAAATAGAAAGAGAGCAAGAAGACGAGCGTTTTAGGAAAATAGAAGAAGAGAGAGAAAGACAAATAGAACGAGAAAAGGATCGAATGGCAGTTGATAGAGCTACACTTGAGGCTCGTGAAAAAACATTTGCTGAAACTAGAGAAAGAGCTGCTGTCGAAAGAGCAACTGCAGAGTTCAGACAACGGGCCCTGGCTGAGGCCCGAGAAAGATTAGAAAAAGCATGTGCCGAGGCCCGAGAGAGGTCCCTTGCTGATAAGGCTATGGAGGGCAGGCTCAGAGTAGAAAAAGCAACCGCAGAGGCCCGAGAAAGAGCCGTTGCTGATAAATTTTCTATCAGACAAAATTCGTTACCTTCTGTGAGCATCTATTACTTCTTTTCGTTGAAATATTAAATATTTTATTTCTTATGTGATTTTGTGTAATTCTATGGTAAATTGCAGGATCTGGCAGGTTCTTACAGTGGTTTAAGATATTATCAAGCTCCATCACAGGGTGGTAAGTTACGAATGTCTCTTTCTTATATTCAGAGTAAAATGCCATTTTTGTCACCGAGGTTTGGCCAGTTTTGCGACTTTCGTCCAAAGGTTTATATTTTCGCATCTGGATCCAAAAGGTTTGAAATCTTGCCATTTTCATCCAGCTCGTTAACTCCATCCATTTTTCTCCGTTAAGTCAGGGGTATTTCCATCTTTTTTGCTAACTTAAAGGGCAATTTGGTCTTCTTCACTTTATGTAGAAAGACCGAATTGCTCTTTAAGTAAACAAAAAGACGGAAATACCCATGACTTAACTGAGAAAAATAGATGGAGTTGACGAGCTGGATGAAAATAGCAAGATTTCCAAACCTTTTGGATCCAATGCGGAAAAACAAACCTTTGGACGAAAGTCGCAAAACAGGCCAAACCTCAGGGACGAAAATGGCATTTTACCCTTATTTTTATATTGAGTTTTTAGTTCCTTCATATATTCTAATACAAGTAGCAGGTGAAGGTGAATCACCACAGCGGTGTAAAGCTCGTTTGGAGAGGCATCAGAGAACCGCTGACCGTGCTGTATGTCTTTTGATTTCTTACCTATTCAATTAATTAATTCTAGTAACCTTGTTTAGTCTTTCCTTTGTTGGAGCTAACTCCGAGAGATTATCTTAGGCAAAAGCTCTGGCAGAAAAGAATATGAGGGATCTCATTGCTCAGAAAGAACAAGCAGAGAGAAGTGTAATCTTCAAACTATAACGATTCATGAAATGTCACATCTTTTGCTCAGTTGTTTTTAATAACATTGTTGTGTGTTATGATTATCAGAGATTGGCTGAAGGTCTTGATGCTGAGGTAAAAAGATGGTCCAGTGGGAAACAAGGCAACTTGCGCGCATTACTTTCAACATTACAATATGTACATTTTCTTATACCAGATATTGATATTTGGTTTGTCAACGTGTTATATTAAATATTAATCTCAGATTGTTATTTTATCTTTTGTTTTCAGATTCTTGGGCCTGACAGTGGTTGGCAGCCAGTTCCATTAACTGAAGTTATTACCACGGCTGCTGTAAAGAAGGCTTACCGAAAAGCCACACTCTGTGTCCACCCGGACAAATTGCAACAACGTGGTGCAACCATTCAGCAAAAATACATCTGTGAAAAGGTTTTTGATCTTCTCAAGGTTTGTCACCACCATCCTTCTGTTTTCTAGTTTGATTATTTGTGAACCAACTCAAGTACTAAACCGACCAACTTACTACGGTTTGTGGTGGCTTGATCCGTTTATGAACACATCCATGGTCATTAGATCTTCATTATGTTGTTTTTGTAGGAAGCTTGGAACAAATTCAACTCAGAAGAGCGGTAGCTGTGTCATGTCTTGTTTTGAAGGGAATGCACAAGTTTATATGAGCTTTCTGAATGATTTATAATTGGTTCGTCAAACAAGCAAACCCTTTCATTCCTGTCTCCTGGTTATTCCAGTATTTTTTTTGGGTGTAAATGTTAGTTTTCTGAGATGTGCAGGGATGGATGAAAGGGTGGGATCCCATTCCTAGCAAAAACGAAATGTTATATCATGGACCTTGCGAAATGGGTGGGTATGAAATTGATTAATTGTGGGATAAACGGCATTTTCTTCCAATATATTTTCTAAGAGATCGTATAATGGGTTGATATTGGTTAAAAGAGATTAGAGATGGAAACTGTTGAAACAAAAAAACCAAAGTATATAATTAGCTACATGCCATGGACTCCCTTTTTAAGTTAAACCTTAAAACTAGCTACTTTTAATGTTGTGTTAGAATAAATTCTTTGCCTATTGCATGACATATGTCACGACATAGCCACGTATCAACTTTTACTCATCATAAATTTTACGTCGAAGGATGGTATATAAAGATATAATTTAGATAAATAAGATGCGAGTAACTACTTTATGGTTTGCAATACTCGTCTTGATATGCGGTTCATAGTCGTGCATAAGCATAGTATGTGTCTACAGTCTACACAATGTAAACTAGTAGTTTACCTGTCCGCTGTCCGGGTATATATGATTAACATCATCCAAACTCACTGTATATTTTAATATCACGATAACTACTTATCTAACTATTAAGAACATCAATAACTATGTCTATATTTAAAATAATGTTGACTTTTGATTTGATTTCGATTAATAACTACAACTCTTCTTGAATTGTCATACATACTAATCTAAAATCTTACATCTAATTCGCACAAATTAAAATATTTAATTAATTATTTGTAATTGATTAACGTAGGAATTGCTAACACCATTAAATGAAGATAAATGAGATCTATCAATGTTACATGTTTACAAAAGTATTAAAAAAAACTATCGACAACCAAACGTAGATTATATTTATGTCATGAGAATATTATTTAAGAACATCAATAACAATGTCAACATTTAAGATAATAATGACTTGTAATAAATGATAAACATGCAGGATACATATAAAAAAAAAGCAGTTAATGTTATCAAGATCTCACAAGTATATTACAAAAAAGCCAAAAAACACAATGTATACTATAATATACAATAAATCATAAACATACAGAATACATATACAAAAAAAAAAAAACAATTGATATTATCAGGATCTCCCAAGGATATTACACAAAAGCCAAAAAAACACAATATATACTATAATATACAATTTCGTTGGCAAAACACAAACAATTGTAAAAAACACAATGACTTATTATCCAACTATTAAGAACATCAATAACCTATTTAAGATAATAATGACTTTTTATTCGATTGCGATTAGTAACTACAACTGTTCTTATATTCTCATACATCGAATTGTCATACGTACTAACTTAAAATCTTACATCTAATTCACACAATTTAAAATTTTTAAGTAACTATTTTTAAATTGATTAACATTGCAATTGCTAACACCATTAAATAAAGATAGATGAGATCTATCAAAGTTAGATCAACATAAACTAAATCAATTACAATTCTCTATATGGTCGCTCGAAGAAAAGGGAGCATATGAAGAACTAAACAGAAAAGTCGGCATCATCAGTGATAACAATTACAAGCGAACCTGGAGCAGCATCGGATAGCTTGATGAAGTCCTCCACTCTCCCCCATCAGATTTCAAGAACAACGCAGAAGAGTTTATCACACAACTGTTGAAACAGGATCAGAAAATCTGCGACATCCTAGCCGATCTGCAAAACAAAAGAAAGAATGAAATCGCGTGGAAGAAGGCGAGAGTCGTCGAAATCTTAGGAAGTGTTAATTGTAGCGTATAATATTTTATACATATTTCACTCTTTAATCTTTCTTTATATTTAATTTAATAAAATTAATATCCATTGGATACAAACTAAACACAATGACAAGAACACATAACATAATGTATAGAAAACCCAACTAGTTGCAAAACACAATAATCAGACGCAATAACACAATATATAGAATCAGTTGCAATACCATGGCTAATATTAACACTATCCATACCACCAATATTCAAGTATTTCTTTATTTAATTAAACAAACAATAAAATATAAAAGATAATAAAAAGATACGCAATCAACATCATATCTATCACAATCAAAACAACTTCATCATCACCGGCGTTTCATATCTCCTTGAAGATCATCGCCACCGAAGATTTGATCGACAAAAAGGTAACTTCCGATTGTAAATCTTAACGGTTTAAGTTCTATTAGTTTTCTAAACCTCTGTTAGATACTTAATCAGCGACATATGATGGTTACTCCGGCGAATAACTTGTTTGAAGACGTCAAATCTGATTTTAGGTTTCAATCATCTTCAACCTCTCATATGTTATGTATAGTTGATATATATCTTTTGTATTGCATGTTATGGACATTGTCGAACTAATGTTTACAGTATAATGATAATAATATATGAAAAGGTTGCAATCAAACAATTGGGGGTGTTTGCGTTAGCTTATTTTGGAGCAACTTATGACTTATTGACTTATAAAAGTTAATAAATTGTTTTTTGAGTGTTTGGGTTAGCTTATTTTAAAGGGTTTTGTGTGTTGACAAGCCATTTTTGAGAAGTCAGAATTTCTAACTTCTCACTTATATAAGTTAATAAGTCATTTTTAAGAAGGAATCCTAAACACACACGGATGAAAACATATGATTCTGTTATAAATTTTTTTATTTTTGGGGTTCCTTCTCAAAAAGTACTTATTAACTTATATGAGGAGTTACAAATACTAACTTATCAAAAACAACTTCTCAACACACAAAAATAACTTAAATAAGCTAACCCAAACACTATAAAGACAACTTATTAAATTTTATAAGTCAATAAGATATAAGTTGCTCCAAAATAACCTAACCCATGTACGATTACGCGAAAAGAGATATTTTACAAATATATATATATATATATATATATATATATATATATTGAAACGGTATACAGAAGAGATCTATTGCACATTATGAATTAGGAATAATATTCTCATGACATAAGATTACATTTTAACACATTGTGTATTTATACTAACAGTTAATATTAAATGTTATATATCACAGGTATACAAAAATGATTACGTCCTGCCCGTCTCTATTACAAGACCCTAAATCATTGAAACTGGTATGCTGTAATGCCTACAATAAGTAAGTGTAACTTTATTACGTAAACTGAAATTAGTAAATGTAACTACATGCATTACCAATTGAGTTTGTAAAGCTTGTGGGAGGAGATTATTGGAACCGGACAAAGGTAACGATAACTCATGAAAGCGGAATAAGCTGTACAGCATGGCTGTCCGAAGTGTAAGTGGTGAAAGTGTTGTCACTGACAGATGGATAAGTATCGTAAAAGGTCTTAAATTAACAAAGAACACCTTATTGGTTTTGAGGATAATCAAAGAAAAATGTCTACAAATACATTGTTTCATAGAAAACGTTTGCGATGAATCGTTCTTGACAGTCAACCGTTACGGAGATTTAAAGATCATAGTAAGTATAGTTATATGTTAGTAGGAATTTGTTTTTTGTTATACTTGTCAGCAAATGGAATAAATGAATATATGTTTATAAAATATTACACGACTTTTCAGGTCATTCCAGCAGCTTATGTGAACAAATTTTACTGTTACTGTCCAGTAAAAGATTCTTATAACATATACGCAGCAGGTCAGTGTTGGAAAGTTGAGACCGAAAAAATAAATGCATGCTACGTTTTTGCTAAAGGGTGTCCGGAGATGTTTGAATATATTGACATAGAAGACGGTGATATACTGATGTTGATGAAAACAGACAGCGAATCGTTTGACTTGACACTTTATCGTAGCGGAGTTGAGGTTGTTTTTAGAAAGAAGGAGACAACTAAAGACAACCCAGTTGTTGAATGTGACAACCCTCACTAAACCAGGTATCCGTACGACTTAATTAATAATTAATTACTGCTTAATTACTGTGCTTGTTTGAAATTACTGATGAACTGCTACTTGATTTCTGATACATGCATATACCTGCATCATACTTTTCTTACCGTCACTACATTATTTACATGCTGAACCTTAGTGACAAACATGATGCACAAAAAGCACAGTAGCACTATAAACGGATAACCTATTGAACATGCTGATAAAGCCAGCATCAGTCAGACACTGCCTCTAAGGCCTGTATGAGCCAGAAATATTTTACTACACTAGTGGTGAGTGTAGGGATACAAGGGTTGTAGAACTGCGTCTCTAGGAATAAGTTACCGTGACCGGATGTGCCTAAAACGTGCTCTAAGCACAAAATTCAGCACTTTAATAAACGATTCAGCTTTTAGCTAACTAATAAAGTGCCAAAACATGAGAAAAATGTTACTAGACACTTTCCAAAGTGTCAGGAATAAGTTATGTCACTAAAAATAATTATAACGACACTTTAAAGCTTGTCTAACGCTTTAACGGATTACTATCCAACCGAACAACCGGACTATACCCGGAACATGAAAATATTGTTAATAGCATTACTTATCTTTTTCTGAGCCAGTTAGGGTCCCTGAATACCCTAACACCCGCAATAAAGCACAACACACTACTAACCGGGTTAATCACTCAACTAAACTAGATTAACCTAACTAATACTTAGTGTTTAGTTGAAATGGAACCGGATTACCCCCCCCCCCCTAACCGAACCGTCCCCTTGGGGGACACCCTTGTCCTATTTGTTGATTATAATAATAAGGGTGCTTAATATCTAGATAACACATTAACCATTGGTTAATGCTCATGATAATTGTCTATAAGAACAAGCTTTAAACCAACATAACCTTAACCACTCAACTTACCAACACTCCTCTCTCTCCCTCTCTTTGGTTCTCGGCCGAGAGCACCCCACCACCATCCATCATTTTTCGACTTTGATCTTGCAAGTTCCAAGCTCATACAAGTGTTAAGGATCACCTACAAGGAAGCTTGGTGCAATCGGAAGGCGAAGGACCTCACTCTATTGCTTTTATCCTCTCATTTTGCGCTTAGATTCTTCCCTAGCCTCGAGCTAGTAGTAAGTTGCTTGAATCACACTCTCGAACTATTTTGAAGTGGTTAATACGATTTGTAATGGTTAAAACTCGCAATCTTACAAAATGACACACAAAAGTTTACTAAAAATGCTTGTAATGATGGTTAAAAGCTCATATGTTGTGTAAATCTTGTAGTAATTGATTTGTGTGATTATTTGGACCCGATCTATGTTGTGGTAGCTCGGATCATCATTTAACCCGGGTTGGTCATGATCATGGATCATGACATAAGGTTGTGTTGGAAGTAACAAGGGTTAAAGGATGAAACTCTACCACACACGAATCATGAACTTGTGTAAAAGCGATTTTGCTTGTGAAATAGTGTTTAAAACTAGTAGATCTACGTATCTACAAGCGGTATTTTCAAAGAACCAAGTATCAAAGAAATCATGTTTTCTAAAGACGGATCTTACACCAACACGAATGATTTTTAGAACACACAAGTGTGTAAGCACTTGTGTAGCACACACTTTCGACAAAATAACTATTTTTGAAAAAGATGACGAGAAGTTGCAAAGACGGAACTTCCCTAAAAACGAGGTTTTTACGAAACCGGATTGATTTATATAAAAATCCACTAAAAGTAATGGAATTTACTTTCTATTCTCGGATAAAACGCAAGTTCATGTAATTTATGCGATATACATGTTTATTAACTAGTTTGATGCGTTGAATATTGTTTTGAAAAATGGTTGATTTGATTTATAAAAGAAAATGATACGCTTGAAAGCGTGGCCACCCCCAGTTACAGAGGAAACTCTGGCGAAATTTTTCTAAAAACCTAACACTTAGAATTATTTTCACTATAAGTGTTAGAAATACTTTTTGACTTGTTTTCAAATTATAGATTTCGCCACGACTTTATTTACAAAACATCGGAGGTGGGATTTCACAAAATAAAACTTGGTAAATATATATTTAGTATATATTTTTCATAAAGTCACTTAATATGTGTTTATGATTATTTTGTGAAAATACTAGTATTATTTTTAGGGTAAAATAATACTAACGAATGATAATGGATCCAAAATAATACGAACGTCTCTACGATAAATATATAAGTTACACCGGTAATTATTATTACCACTCGATCATTAAAACGTAACTTACGCATTTTAAGAAAATATGACTTAACGCGTATTTTTGTCAAGGTATTATTTTGGGAAAATTTATGTAATAGAAAATATAATATTTTTGAGAAGAATATTTATATTTTGGAGTTAGAAATAAAATATATTTTAAGTGAGACTTAATAATATATTTCGAACACACATGTATTAAATCCCCCATCCTTGGGAAGGAAAATAACTACCAAGTATATACAGAATGTAAACACGAAATAGTTGTCTAACTATTTCACAAAAACTTAAACCATAAAGCTAAGGCACGACCGTCCGTCTAATAGAATTAGTACGTGTAGGTCGTCACACAGCTGCTTGATCAGGAGACATACTTGGTAGAGACGCACCACTGTGAGTTCATGTCCCCCTTTTCTCTTAACTGTTTTCAGTTTTCTAAACTGCGGGGGTGAAATACATGTTACTATGATTACGAGTACTTTATACATGGTATGGTTAGCGTAAGGAAGTTTACTACTTAGATCATGTGAGTGGGTAGGCGGGAACTGGAGGCCATTAATCCTCATTGTAGGACCGAGGGACGTAAGCGGTAGATCTATCTGGGTGTAGCGAGCCCAGCCCCAGGCCCAAACAGAACGGACCTCGGGGTGACTTTGTACCCATTGCTAAATCTGCTAGGTTTGAGTCTTCCTACTTGCACTTCACACATATCAATGGCCTTGCAAACCATTGGTGATCTCTTTTTCCTTATTTGCTACATACCAGGGATTTTTATACTTACAAGTGTTTTACATACTCACTACACATGAACTCGCTCAACATTATTGTTGATTTTTCAACTTACATGTATTTCAGGGAATTAAAGGATCTGGCGCGGTATGACACGTTTTCCCGCTGCACTAGTTACGAGGTCATCCGGGTTTAGGGAATGTGACTCTTTCCTGGACAAGTCACAGTCCTTAAACTATGCTTATGTTATGTTGTGTTTGTTGAACAATGTTTATGTCGTTAGGATGTGTTTCCGTTGAGACAATGTTGTTGTATTTGGTTTTTTTTTAAACTTAATTAAATGGATGATCTTGCACGGTTTTATTTCATATAGCTTTGTTATGGTTAAGCTATGGTATTAAGAAGTCACACCAAAATAACCACGCTTCCGCAAAGCCAGGGTGTGACATTGAAATACCTAAACACACATACTATGAACACTTCAACTCTGTAAGTAATTTAAAGTAAGTTAAAATGGTTTGCTAGTCAATACGACTTATTTACGGATGTTATCGTATAACATATCTTCACTGATCAAGAAGACTCAATCAACCAATTGATTACTGGGGTAATGAGTTTACATATTCTTACAATACAATATATTGATCGTCAGATGTTAATGAATTTTAAAAATCTTGGATGCAGATGAATGATGAGAAACATGAAGTGAATAAGAAAAGTGTTGGAAAAGAAAAGTTGAAGTCTGAAAGAAAGAGTTTTGTAAGTGAAGGAAATAACAACCAGACAAAAGAAGATATAAGTCTTTGAAACATAATAACGGATAAGTTATTTGTTCATATTATTATACATACTTAGTTGACGATTGTAGTTTAATTTGCTTTAATGTTACGGGCTGTAATAACATGTTAAAAAGAAAGGTAAACAGATTGCATCCGATTCTACATCTGAAAAACCTAAACAACTGATATGCTGTACAACTTATGATCATTCTATCGTGTCAGCAACTGGACGGCAAACACGTGATCGTTTGGTAAGTTAAGCATAAGTTAAGAAAATATTCCAATAAATATTTCTTATACAATAACATATATAATATATATACATATATATTGAAAGGAAATGCATGTTTGTAATGATAAGGTTAACAAAAAACGGGAAAAGAAGTGGGATGATGTTAAAGGTAAGCAATGTAAACGAAAAACGTGTTGCACGTCAAAATGATGTTCAAGAAAGTGGTGCGTATCGATTCAACAGGAAAGCAAATCATCGAATGGTAAGTCATTTCTGTTATTTAATGAGAACAATTTACAACACCATTCATGAGGCTATTTATACGTACAGAATTACCAGTTAAACACATAACAATTGAACTTGGTTTGCAACAAAAAACCTTAAAACAATTGTTTTTTTAAACTATAAAGTATAACTTCACTTATAGCCTTCATAGAATAACTATAATAGATAATACATACTAAATTATGTTTATTCGTAAATTAACCATTGATATTTGTTGCTGCTGACAATTATATCCAACACGGCTAATATACTTGTTAACTCTAACATCAATGCAGCGATTACCTGTAGAGGTTGTAAACAGGGCAAGGCTAACAAAGATGGTGCATCAGATGAATGTCAGAAACATGGATGGGAAAACAGGTGTGAAGATAGTTAAGCGACAGAAGGATGGAAATGGATTTAGGTATGCGATTGAAGGGTGGCGAAGTTTCATGAAGGAAAATGATATTAGCGCGGGTGACATCATGCATTTGACTTATGTAGAATCAGGAAACCTCCTCATGTTGACGCATGTGGATGCAGTCAGCCAAGCTTAGCAGTTAACGTTATCTGCTAATGATGCAGATGTCTGCGTATATAAACTAATGTCACACCCCGACCGCGTAAAACAACAAACCGCGGCGGAAACATCGGGGCGTGTTGCGACAGAATTAATTGTTTCATAACCATGGCATACAAAGTTGTCTTTTATTTATAAACAAAGGTGTTTCATTGTTTCAAACAGGAAATTAAAGAGTTCAGAACATAATTAAACATAGTCTATCTTATTTGAAAGTCTCTAAGGCACAGGTCCGCCCTAGTATCATGATCACATCCTATGGAAAAGCACCTGAAAACACATGTGAAAATAGGTACGTCAGCATAAAAATGCCTGTGAGATACATAGGTTTGTGAAAATAGGATTCATGACTTGTATTTGAGAAATGTTTAGTCATGAACCTTGTAATTTGCTTTGTCTTGTAAATCATTTGAATGACAATAAGATCAGATGATATGTATAAATAAATGTCAGGTTAAATAAATAACCATGTAAAAATGTGTTTGTATAAGATAAGTTGTTTGTAAATCAATGTCTTGTAAAAAATATGTTATTTGTATAAAATGTTCTATGTCTCAATATTGAAATGATTCAAATAACGTTACGACATGTAATACCATACAAACACTTATATATAGGAAGTACCAGCGGCGTATCCACCATGCTTGTATCATATTACACACGCATCGTTACTTAATCACTTAATCAAACCAAACCAACCAATGTAAGAAGTCTATGTTTAAACCATATGTCAAACAGGTTATATGTCAAATGTAAATCATGTCAAATGTCTATGTCAAATATCCATGTCAAATGTCTATGTCAAATATCCATGTCAAATGTCTATGTCAAATATCCATGTCAAATGTCTATGTCAAATGTCTTTGTGTAAAATGTCTATGTCAAAATGTCATGTATGGCAAGTGAAATGTCTCAACTAAACCATATGCACGAAAACAAAATATTGAAGTAAAACATGGTTTAAATCAATCTTATGTCTTTGTGGAAAAATGCATGCAAATATTTAATATGAACATTTATGCGGTATTGTGAAAATGCATACATCCAAGCCTTGTGACTGTGGTGATAAACCCTTTAAACAAATTAAAGGTCTATCTGTCTTATATCATCGAATTCGGTCATTCCTTTTTGTCCCCTTTCCCTGGGATGTCCGGAACGGGAGCTGTCAATTCCTATGGTACCACTACCTACTAACGAACGGCGTAGCTAATGTTAATGAATGTATTGTCCCATGTAAACAAACCAAATGTCATACCAAGATGTAAGCATGTGAAAACAATGCACTAAGTATGTAATCAAATGAACATACATAGCGTGAAATGTCATGTAAAACAATGTACTAAGTAGGCACACAATGGGCATACATAGCATGAAACGTCATGTAAAACAATGTACTAAGTAGGCACACAATGGGCATACATAGCATGAAATGTCATGTAAAACAATGTACTAAGTAATGCACACAATGGGCACACCTAGCATAAAATGTAATGAAATCATGTACTATAATGTACTAACAAACATAACCGGTATATGATGTGAAAACAAGAAAGCATGAAAGTAACAAGTAGGCACATGTGTTCCACCCCAAAACAGTTTGGAAAACAGTAAAAGAGGGGTCTATGTACTCACTTGAGATTGCTCAGTTGTCTAAAGATAACCACCAAGTAATGCTATAGATCTCGGAATCAAACGGCACCTAATATAGGTAACTATGTTAATAACCGGACCTTAATCGGATGATTGGATAGAATGAGGGTTTGTAAACCAAACGAGTGTAAAGACTCGTGTCATTTGGTTTAACAAAGCCTACATACTAAATGAAACTTAACATAATTGTTTATGACCCATTACGACCCGTTTAGGAAGCTTATGCTACTTTAATGTGTCGTGCGCGTGAAACGCGTTTGGACCGCCTAACTAGCCCTATGACAAGTGTTATATGCCTAAACATGTTACATAATCAGTTATGTGACAAAGGTTTAGGTTACATATGCTTAATTACAATTTATACATGAAAAGGGTATTCTGGTAATTTATCTAAGGCATATAAACTACCTATCATACAACTACTTAAACGATGTGACCATATGGTATAACCTCGGAAGGTTATTCCCTACACTATGGTCACCTAATGTGTTTGGTCGGATCCTAATGATCGACCAAACTGGGTCGGGTTCGAGGTATAAGCGATTTATTAGATCGCTTACCCTACGACCCTAGACAACGTGGTAATCAGTAGGCATAGTCCCAAGGGACTATGACCATCGTGATTACAATCACGTTGCGAAGTTCAACCGAACTTCGCATTGACCATTACTGGTCAACGCTGAAAGTCAAACAAAGTTTGACTTTCGGACTCGAAAAGCAGTAAAAATAAGGAAAAGAACGAAAGAATACTAACCCAGGGTCCCCGAATGCTAATCTAGATTAAAATAACTCAGGTATGAAACAACGGTTTCAACTTAGAGCATTCTTAATCAGATTCTAGTGGTTTTAGAGGTAATGGGGGTGGGGTATTTATAGTTTTCGGTGAACCGTTGAGATCGTTTCTTGGAAAAGGGGAAAAGATCTAGTCCGTACACTTGTCACAATGTTGTGGAAGCTAAATATGATGTTTATCTTAGTGACTAAGCAAGTTTAGAACATGTGGTGGGGGATTAAATGGCTGCAACTTGTGATTAAAAACATTTAATCTGGTCAGAAGGTGGGAAGCGGCCCGCTTTAGGATCAGCCAAACACAATGCGGGCCGCCTGAGGCTTCTGATCTGCATATATGTTTCAGAAATGACAGTTTCAGCCCCTGCACGTGTTTAAGGCCATTCCCGACACTTCTAAGGCCCGTAAAGCCAACTTTAAGGCCCTAAAATGTTGCCTAAACATTGTGAACATGAAACATGTTCAAAAATATGTCGGATGATGGTTCGTTTGGTCGTACGAACGCGATGTTCGCTTAATTACGACGGAATGCGCACAAGCGCGAAAAACGATCCAAATGACGCGACGAATGGATTTTTCTTAAGGCGAACACTAAAATATAATATAGTCATGCTTACATAAATTTTTTGATGTCCAGATGTATTCAGAACGTATGTTATGCGCGAAAGTGCAAACTTGTGCACTTTTTGACACTTTTAGTCCCTGAATGACCCAAAAGTTTATTTTAGCACACCGAACCCCTCGAAGCCTATTTCTAAGCTATGTAAAGGATATTTAAGGTGTGTTTAACTTATGGTTATGTTCCGGAATGTTCGTTACAGTTCAAATTGACATACTTTCACAGTTTGTCATATTTAGTCCCTGTAAGCGAATTAACTTGTTTTTGCCATACCAAAGCCTTCAAAACTTATTTCTAAGTTATGTAAAGGTTATTTAAGGTATGTTGAGTATATGTTGATGTTCCAGAGTATTTCTCGCATTAAACTGAGTACGTTTACGCACTAGTTTGCGTATAACTCTCCAGAAAGCGATATAGAGTTTGAAATTGGATAAAAGTCAAAACATGAAAAATGAAAAACACAACCAAACAAACATTGTGATCAAATAACATTGTTTTATTGATAACAGAACTGTTCATAGTGATTACAAGCACAGTTGTTACAGTCTCCCCTACTTGTGGAAATTTCGTCCCGAAATTTATTTAGAGGAAACTCGTGGAAAAAGATGTGGATATTTCGCCTTCATTTGATCTTCGCGTTCCCAAGTAAACTCAGGTCCACGCTTAGCTTCCCAGCGAACTTTGACCAAAGGAATGCGCTTGCGTTTAAGCCACTTGACTTCACGTTCCATGATTTCCACTGGTTTCTCAACAAATTTCAGTGTTTTGCCAACACGAATTTCGTCAAGTGGTATGGAATAGTTCTCATCAGCTGTACACTTCTTGAGATTTGATATGTGAAAAGTTGGATGAACATTTCCAAGTTCAGGAGGTAACTCTAGTCTGTAGGCTACTTTACCGATTCTTTCGACGATCTTGAATGGTCCAACATATCTAGGTGCAAGTTTTCCTTTCTTTCCAAATCTGATCACACCTTTCCAAGGTGAGACCTTAAGTAATACTCGATCACCGACTTGAAATTCCAAGGCTTTGCGTTTTGGATCCGCGTAAATCTTCTGACGGCTTCTAGCTGCCTGAAGGTTATCACGAATTTTCTTGACCTTGTCAGTTGTCTCTAAAATGAGGGCAGGTCCAGTAAGTTGAGCCTCGCCAATCTCATTCCAGCAGACTGGTGAACGACATTTTCGACCATAGAGAGCCTCGAAAGGAGCCATTTTGATGCTAGTGTGATAACTGTTGTTGTAGGAGAATTCAATCAATTTAAGATGTGAATCCCAGCTACCACCAAAATCGATCACACAAGCTCTTAGCATATCCTCCAGAGTCTGGATTGTTCTCTCAGATTGACCATCCGTTTGCGGATGATAAGCTGTGCTCAGATTAAGTTGGGTCCCCATAGCAGATTGCATGGTTCTCCAAAAATGAGAAGTGAAACGAGCATCTCTGTCAGAAATGATGTTCAACGGAACACCATGTCGAGCTACAATTTCATCTACATAGATTTGAGCAAGTCTGTCAGCAGGAAAATCCTCACGGATTGGCAAGAAATGTGCTGACTTTGTAAGACGATCAACGACTACCCAGATGGCATCATGACCTTTCTTTGTGCGCGGGAGTTTGGTAACAAGATCCATAGTAATGTTTTCCCATTTCCAAACTGGGATCTCTGGTTGTTCCAATAAACCAGAAGGACGTTGATGTTCAGCCTTAACCTTAAGACAAGTAAGGCATTTGGATACGTATAAGGCAATGTCTTTCTTCATACCAGGCCACCAATAGTGAATACGAAGATCCTTATACATTTTATCTGAGCCCGGATGAATAGAATAACGAGACTTATGGGCTTCATCCATAAGCAAGGTACGAAGATCATCCTGGCTTGGGACCCACAAACGGTCCATGAAGTAATATGATCCATTGTCCTTTAGTTCCAGTGCAGGTGTTATATGATAAGGAAATTCCTTATCCATCAATCCTTGTGAAACACAAGATTGTTGAGCTTGAGAAATGCGTGCTTGGATATCGGATCGAGCTTGAATAACAGATTGAACACGCACACAATGAAGCTTAGTACGTTCCTTACGACTCAATGCATCAGCTACGACATTCGCCTTACCAGGATGGTAACGAATTTCGCAGTCATAGTCGTTTAAAAGCTCAACCCAACGTCGCTGTCTCATGTTGAGTTCTTTCTGGTTGAAGATATGCTGAAGACTTTTGTGGTCAGTGAAAACCACACATTTTGTACCGTACAAATAGTGTCTCCAGATCTTGAGAGCGAATACAACTGCACCCAACTCAAGATCATGAGTGGTGAAGTTCTTCTCATGTATCTTCAACTGCCTCGATGCATAAGCTATGACTTTGTTCCTTTGCATAAGAACACAGCCAAGACCCAATTTCGATGCATCACAATACACAACAAAATCATCATCACCCTCGGGCAATGATAGAACAGGCGCATCGCAAAGCTTTTGCTTCAGGTGTTGAAAAGCTTCCTCTTGTTTGTATCCCCAATAAAAGGGCATTTTCTTCTGAGTTAGAGCAGTTAGAGGAACTGCAATCTTTGAGAAGTTTTCTATGAAGCGGCGATAATAACCCGCTAGACCAAGAAAAGAACGAACTTCAGTAGGAGTAGTAGGTGTATCCCAATCCTTAATCGCACTGATCTTGGAGGGATCTACATGAATACCTCGTTCGTTGATAACATGCCCCAAAAATTGAACTTCTTTAAGCCAAAATTCGCACTTGGAGAATTTGGCGAAAAGTTGCTCTTTCTTTAGGAGTTCTAGGGTAAGACGAAGATGCTGCTCGTGATCAGCTCGCGTCTTAGAGTAAATCAAGATATCGTCAATAAAAACAATGACGAACTGATCCAAATAAGGTTTACAGACCCTATTCATTAGGTCCATGAAAACAGCAGGAGCATTAGTCACACCGAATGGCATGACTGTGAACTCATAATGCCCATATCGAGTACGGAACGCTGTCTTCGGAATGTCTTCTTCTTGCATGCGAAGTTGATGATATCCAGACCGCAGATCAATCTTCGAAAAATAGGAAGCGCCCTGTAGCTGATCAAAGAGGTCGTCTATGCGAGGTAGGGGATATCGATTTTTGATGGTAAGCTTGTTAAGCTCACGATAATCGATACACATCCTAAAGGATCCATCCTTCTTCTTTACAAAAAGAACGGGAGCACCCCAAGGTGAAAAACTAGGACGTATAAAACCTTTGTCAGAGAGCTCCTGAAGTTGCTTAGACAACTCTTGCATCTCAGACGGTGCAAGACGATATGGAGCTCTGGCAATAGGATTTGCACCAGGTACGATATCAATGCGGAACTCTACTTGGCGTGCTGGAGGTAGACCAGGTAAATCTTCAGGGAACACTTCAGAATAATCCCGAACAACAGGAATATCTGAAATAGACTTACCCTTGCCTTTATCTTCTGTAACATGTGCTAAGAAAGCCACATAGTTCTTCTGCAGATACCTCCGAGCTTTAAAACAAGACATGAGTTTGAGACCAACGGTAGGCTTCTCACCTTGAACCTGCAGAATCTCGCCTGTCGAAAGCGGCACACGAACAATCTTCTCAGAACAAACTATCTCTGCGTGATGTTTGGATAACCAATCCATTCCCACAATAACGTCGAAGCTTCCGAGTTGCATAGGCGCGAGGTCAATAGGAAAAAGATGGTCGTTAAGGTTCAATTGGCAGTTGCGTAGAACAGAATTAAGAACAATGGGTTCACCACTAGCAACTTCTACTGTCAAAGATTTGCCTAGTTTCGTTCTAGACACTCGAAGCATAGGCTCAAAAGACAAAGACACGAAACTCTTATCGGCACCAGAATCGAAAAGAACAGATGCAGGCTGATTATTAATAAAGAACGTACCGTTCACCACATTATCGTCAGCCTGTGCCTCTTGGGCATTCATGTTAAAAACTCGGCCTCGAGCCGGAGCCTGATTCTGATTCTGGTTCTGGTTGGCTAGCCTTGGGCACCGGTTTCTGTAGTGGGTCAGATCCCCACAATTATAACAAGCACCCGGTGGGTATTGTGGTCGTGCAGCTTGACCCTGTTGCGGAGCAGGAGGCTGAGCAACTTGTTGAGCCGGGTTCTGAACCGCGGGATTCTGAGCAGACCGACAAACATTGGCAAGATGGCCTGATTTCCCACAGTTAGTACAGAAACGGCATGGAAGTTGCGGCTGGTGGTGACTGTTGCATCTATTGCACAAAGGTGCATTCCCTGAATAGGGTTTCTTTGCTGGAGGCTGTGCGGGTTGGTTGAGAGCTGCCTGGTTAGCTTGGGCAGTGACAGCATAGTTTTGGGAAGCCTTACGCTTCTTTGCCCTCTTCGAAGAACCAGAGTTCTTTCCATTCAAGTTTTGACCTTTCTTGCTATCCACTTTGTCAGCCGATTCTTTCTTGCCCTTGTCACCCTTCCGGTGTAACTTGTTCTTCCGGATCTGCGACTCAGTCAATGTCGCAGATAACTCGATTGCCTGACGGAGTGTGGCAGGGTTACTACCAGTAAGGATGTCTTGTACCGAGTCAGGTAGGCCGTCGATGTATCTCTCGATAGCCTTGTCGAGTGGGGTAACCATAGTCGGGCAAAGCAAACTCAGCTCTTCAAACCGATCGGTATAAGCCCTGTGCTCACCACTATCTTGCTTCAAAACATCAAACTCTTTCTCCAACGCTCGCTGCTCATGGCGAGGACAGAATTCCCTCATCATAAGGGCTCTAAGTTCAACCCATGTCTGTGCGAGAGCAACTTCTGTACCCCTATCCCTCATAACCCCGTTCCACCATGTCAAAGCCCTCTTCTGAAATACGCTCGAAGCAAACTCGACTTTGCGATTTTCGAGACACTGCACGTGGCGAAAAGTATTCTCTATGCTCTCAAACCACTGAAGAAGCCCAGTCGCTCCTTCAGAACCACTAAACTTGAGTGGTTTAGCCTGATTAAAATCCTTGTATTTGCACGGACCATTGTTGTTGTTGTTGGCTTGTTGCCATTGAGCAAAGAGATTTGGGAATTGAGCAGCCATCTGCTGCGCAATAATTTCTGCCAGTTCGGCAGTAGCTATCTGATTGTCGCGTCGAGGAGGCATTCTAAAAGAGGAAAAACATGAAAGGAAACGAGTGAGATGATTGGATGAAAAGAATGAGATGATAAAAACAAGAATTGCAAATAGCATAGATGGTGGTCATTCGTCCGTATCACAAAGCAAACAAACGACACACAGTGACTAATCAAAGTAAATGGATCAAAAATAATGTATAATGAAGACATGCTCGCCTATAAGTGAACACTCATCCCAAGAATTCCCAGGTAAGCACAACTGGTCTCGCGTCTGGTTGAGATGTATACGAAGTGCTTGCCTAGACAGAAAACTCAGAATACAGGCATTCACCCTTCCAGTTTGCACATGTTCACATTATTTAAAACCCAAAACGTTTGACGGGATTTTGAAAATTTGAAGGCACAAGGCCAAAAACCAATACTGAAAAGGGTTCAAAACCATATAATAGAGGGTTCAAAACCTTACAATTGAGGGTTCAAAACCTTGTAAAAATTTATTCAAAAACAGATGATTGTTTTTCAAAAATCGTTTCGGAAAAAAAATTTTGGTTCTTGTTCTGATAATCACCTAAGGATAGGTGATGTGCATGTTTTAAGATCTAAACACAAATAATTTGTGTTAGGGTCCTAGAAAAGTTATAGTCTAGGTCAAAGCATTACTAATAACCTAATTCCCTATAACCATTGGCTCTGATACCAACTCTTCTGTCACACCCCGACCGCGTAAAACAACAAACCGCGGCGGAAACATCGGGGCGTGTTGCGACAGAATTAATTGTTTCATAACCATGGCATACAAAGTTGTCTTTTATTTATAAACAAAGGTGTTTCATTGTTTCAAACAGGAAATTAAAGAGTTCAGAACATAATTAAACATAGTCTATCTTATTTGAAAGTCTCTAAGGCACAGGTCCGCCCTAGTATCATGATCACATCCTATGGAAAAGCACCTGAAAACACATGTGAAAATAGGTACGTCAGCATAAAAATGCCTGTGAGATACATAGGTTTGTGAAAATAGGATTCATGACTTGTATTTGAGAAATGTTTAGTCATGAACCTTGTAATTTGCTTTGTCTTGTAAATCATTTGAATGACAATAAGATCAGATGATATGTATAAATAAATGTCAGGTTAAATAAATAACCATGTAAAAATGTGTTTGTATAAGATAAGTTGTTTGTAAATCAATGTCTTGTAAAAAATATGTTATTTGTATAAAATGTTCTATGTCTCAATATTGAAATGATTCAAATAACGTTACGACATGTAATACCATACAAACACTTATATATAGGAAGTACCAGCGGCGTATCCACCATGCTTGTATCATATTACACACGCATCGTTACTTAATCACTTAATCAAACCAAACCAACCAATGTAAGAAGTCTATGTTTAAACCATATGTCAAACAGGTTATATGTCAAATGTAAATCATGTCAAATGTCTATGTCAAATATCCATGTCAAATGTCTATGTCAAATATCCATGTCAAATGTCTATGTCAAATATCCATGTCAAATGTCTATGTCAAATGTCTTTGTGTAAAATGTCTATGTCAAAATGTCATGTATGGCAAGTGAAATGTCTCAACTAAACCATATGCACGAAAACAAAATATTGAAGTAAAACATGGTTTAAATCAATCTTATGTCTTTGTGGAAAAATGCATGCAAATATTTAATATGAACATTTATGCGGTATTGTGAAAATGCATACATCCAAGCCTTGTGACTGTGGTGATAAACCCTTTAAACAAATTAAAGGTCTATCTGTCTTATATCATCGAATTCGGTCATTCCTTTCTGTCCCCTTTCCCTGGGATGTCCGGAACGGGAGTTGTCAATTCCTATGGTACCACTACCTACTAACGAACGGCGTAGCTAATGTTAATGAATGTATTGTCCCATGTAAAAAAACCAAATGTCATACCAAGATGTAAGCATGTGAAAACAATGCACTAAGTATGTAATCAAATGAACATACATAGCGTGAAATGTCATGTAAAACAATGTACTAAGTAGGCACACAATGGGCATACATAGCATGAAACGTCATGTAAAACAATGTACTAAGTAGGCACACAATGGGCATACATAGCATGAAATGTCATGTAAAACAATGTACTAAGTAATGCACACAATGGGCACACCTAGCATAAAATGTAATGAAATCATGTACTATAATGTACTAACAAACATAACCGGTATATGATGTGAAAACAAGAAAGCATGAAAGTAACAAGTAGGCACATGTGTTCCACCCCAAAACAGTTTGGAAAACAGTAAAAGAGGGGTCTATGTACTCACTTGAGATTGCTCAGTTGTCTAAAGATAACCACCAAGTAATGCTATAGATCTCGGAATCAAACGGCACCTAATATAGGTAACTATGTTAATAACCGGACCTTAATCGGATGATTGGATAGAATGAGGGTTTGTAAACCAAACGAGTGTAAAGACTCGTGTCATTTGGTTTAACAAAGCCTACATACTAAATGAAACTTAACATAATTGTTTATGACCCATTACGACCCGTTTAGGAAGCTTATGCTACTTTAATGTGTCGTGCGCGTGAAACGCGTTTGGACCGCCTAACTAGCCCTATGACAAGTGTTATATGCCTAAACATGTTACATAATCAGTTATGTGACAAAGGTTTAGGTTACATATGCTTAATTACAATTTATACATGAAAAGGGTATTCTGGTAATTTATCTAAGGCATATAAACTACCTATCATACAACTACTTAAACGATGTGACCATATGGTATAACCTCGGAAGGTTATTCCCTACACTATGGTCACCTAATGTGTTTGGTCGGATCCTAATGATCGACCAAACTGGGTTGGGTTCGAGGTATAAGCGATTTATTAGATCGCTTACCCTACGACCCTAGACAACGTGGTAATCAGTAGGCATAGTCCCAAGGGACTATGACCATCGTGATTACAATCACGTTGCGAAGTTCAACCGAACTTCGCATTGACCATTACTGGTCAACGCTGAAAGTCAAACAAAGTTTGACTTTCGGACTCGAAAAGCAGTAAAAATAAGGAAAAGAACGAAAGAATACTAACCCAGGGTCCCCGAATGCTAATCTAGATTAAAATAACTCAGGTATGAAACAACGGTTTCAACTTAGAGCATTCTTAATCAGATTCTAGTGGTTTTAGAGGTAATGGGGGTGGGGTATTTATAGTTTTCGGTGAACCGTTGAGATCGTTTCTTGGAAAAGGGGAAAAGATCTAGTCCGTACACTTGTCACAATGTTGTGGAAGCTAAATATGATGTTTATCTTAGTGACTAAGCAAGTTTAGAACATGTGGTGGGGGATTAAATGGCTGCAACTTGTGATTAAAAACATTTAATCTGGTCAGAAGGTGGGAAGCGGCCCGCTTTAGGATCAGCCAAACACAATGCGGGCCGCCTGAGGCTTCTGATCTGCATATATGTTTCAGAAATGACAGTTTCAGCCCCTGCACGTGTTTAAGGCCATTCCCGACACTTCTAAGGCCCGTAAAGCCAACTTTAAGGCCCTAAAATGTTGCCTAAACATTGTGAACATGAAACATGTTCAAAAATATGTCGGATGATGGTTCGTTTGGTCGTACGAACGCGATGTTCGCTTAATTACGACGGAATGCGCACAAGCGCGAAAAACGATCCAAATGACGCGACGAATGGATTTTTCTTAAGGCGAACACTAAAATATAATATAGTCATGCTTACATAAATTTTTTGATGTCCAGATGTATTCAGAACGTATGTTATGCGCGAAAGTGCAAACTTGTGCACTTTTTGACACTTTTAGTCCCTGAATGACCCAAAAGTTTATTTTAGCACACCGAACCCCTCGAAGCCTATTTCTAAGCTATGTAAAGGATATTTAAGGTGTGTTTAACTTATGGTTATGTTCCGGAATGTTCGTTACAGTTCAAATTGACATACTTTCGCAGTTTGTCATATTTAGTCCCTGTAAGCGAATTAACTTGTTTTTGCCATACCAAAGCCTTCAAAACTTATTTCTAAGTTATGTAAAGGTTATTTAAGGTATGTTGAGTATATGTTGATGTTCCAGAGTATTTCTCGCATTAAACTGAGTACGTTTACGCACTAGTTTGCGTATAACTCTCCAGAAAGCGATATAGAGTTTGAAATTGGATAAAAGTCAAAACATGAAAAATGAAAAACACAACCAAACAAACATTGTGATCAAATAACATTGTTTTATTGATAACAGAACTGTTCATAGTGATTACAAGCACAGTTGTTACAACTAATGCCTTTTGTCATCATCGTTTGATGGTTTTTGGTTGGACATGTTGGTACAGTTTATTGTGTTTTTTTGGTTGGTTGGTAGTCTAACCTTGATGACAATTATTAGTATATTAGGGCATGGATGACATATTTTGTTTAGAATTATAATTTGTAAACGGTAGTCGAAGTTCATATTTAGTTATAAATTTAGTTGTGTTTTCCTGTATACAACATTAGAAGTCTTATTGGTAATATTTCCATCATCCAAATACACTGCATATTTTAATATCATAATGACTTCTTATCCAACTATTAAGATCATCAATAAGTGTCTCCATAAATAAGTGTCTCCATATTTAAGATAATAATGACTTTTTTATGCGATTGCAATTAGAAACTACAACTATTCTTGTATTGTCATACATCAAATTGTGATACATACTAAATTAAAATCGTACATCTAATTCGCACAATTTAAAATGAATTAGTTATTTGTAAATTGATAAACGTAGAAATTAATAACACCATTAGATGAACTTAGATAAGATATATGAAAGTTAGATGTTTACAAAGTGTTAAAAAAACTACTGATGACAAACAAACGTTGATTATATTTATTGGCATAAAATATTACACACCAAACATATTATAAACATAATAGAACAATTAAAATAACACGTTAATTTCGAATATTGATTCTCCATATACAAAAAAATACCAACCAAAAAAACCACCACAAACATAATACTATGTATATAACACAATGATAACAACAAACAAATAAATACAAAACCATAACTAAACATGTGGTGAAACTACAGTTACAATATAGCTTGCACCTACAATGCCTTGTGTAAAGATGATAGGAAAAAAACCATGCATCTTCTTTGCCCTTACGTTTATCTGAGCAACATCACCCCATTCATGTACTATAATTAATTTGTTATTTCCATCAATGTAGTGCACAAATGACGCTATCATCAACGGCATAAACACACGGGGTACAAAAGACACCACTTTCGACCAAGTATTATTTTGTAGACGCCACAATTAAACATCTACACTACACATTCCAATACTAACCACCATATGAAGTTCATCTCGTATAGTCACCAACTGACCTATAGATTCCACACTCAATGTATCTGGGTAACCTACGTTTTCTATTACCTTCGACTCAACATCCAAACGAAGAACCGCTGTGTTACCCATACACCAGAATTTGGTCAGTACAAAATACAATCTTTTCCTACAAAACGTCCCAACGGACCAACTATAAACAACAATATCATATGGACTATCAATTAAGAACCTTGGAGTTGACCATGAACCTTCACTAAACGAATAAATGTTAACAGTCAACCTGAAATGAGTGCGTTTAATGTGCATAATTTTGTAATCACCAGCAGAATCAACACAAAACCCAAGACTATCATCATCCATATTGTAAAATCCCTGATAATTAGAATTTCTCAGCATCTTGACCACACGAGTTAGTGGATTCCAAACAACCAAATCACCAGTATTACATAAGCAAACACATACCATGCCATCCAAACTTGCTAAAAAGATCACATTACATGGATGACAATCGAAGGGAATGTGAATGTTATTGCCTAAAACACATCTAGGAGATGCAACATCAACATAACGAATCGCACAAGATGATTTGTCAAGAGCAATTATTTTCTGGTCACCTATCGCAAGAAACGACAATTATGCTTAGCAAACTCAGGAGTTGAAAGATAGGCTAACCACTCTTTAGACACAGCCTTGCACCGTATAACCTCCTTTGCCGGAAGTCTTGGAATAATCTTCATCAATATCAACAGAGATGGAAGATCCTTCATATTCACTTACGATTATACTTTAATTAAAAATACTGACGTTGATAGAGAGAGGAAGAAAACACATACGAAAAGCGATTCCTTTGAAAAAATGAATACCTACATAGAAACTACCCCAATTAACAGTTGACACAGGTGAGTAAAAACTCCTAAAACTACGAGTAGTGGTGGTAAACGGTTTTCACATACTATGGGTGATAGGGGGTAAATAAAATTAAATAACAATATATATTAGAAACCGTTTCTAATTTACAGGTAAACATATACACATACATGGAGATACTTTTTAATCAATCACATACACGAATATACTTTTTATTAATCAATCTTATTTTTTAAATTACTGTGTTAGTTGTCAAACATTGTGTTATTACAATTGTGAAAATAATTACATCGTAGATTTTTTTTGGCATTGGGTTTTATATATAATTTTGTCCTTTTTATAAAAATATTGTTTTTTATGATAATTGGATTATTGAAAAATAATGAGAACCACAACTAAAAAATAGGAAGTTAGTTACACAATACAATATATAAAAATAGACATCTACAAAAAAATCAAATATATGGAAAACAGAAAACCAATAACATAATGATAAACAAAACATAAAATGACAATATTCCAGCAAAAAAAAAAAAAAATCCAGTAAGAACTATTCCTTAACTGGACATATTACAAAGGGGGAAGTTTCTAATTGTCCTTAACTGCACAATATGTAACCACTATTAAAAAAGAATGAGAAAGACATCAAAAAGTAGGAATTAATTACACAATGTTATATTTAAATATAGGCAACTACAAAAGAAATCAAATATATAAAAAACAAAAAAAACAATGACACAATGATACTCAAAAAACACAATGACTATACTAAAAAAAATCATTCAACTAAAAACTAAGCATTAACTGCACCTATTACAACGTGGGAAATTTCTAATTCTACGTAACTGCACAATGGTAAGGGCTTCCAAGCTGCTCTAAGGGGTTGGTCTCCAAGGGCCCATTTTGTTTTTTTTTGTACACCTTTTTGTTTTTAAAACACAATCACATGTAATCATAATTAAATACGCACGAAGCAAATATTAAAATCATACACTCTCAATGAATATTTAACATGATAATATAAGCACATTAATTCATAAAGATTCAATCTCATTGTGACAAACTATACCACACATAAAAACAACCACAAACATCAATTACTAACTGATCAAAACAACGAAGAACAAAAAAAGAACTACATAAAATAGCATAACTAAACATTTGGTGAAATTGTAGTTTCAAAATAAACAGATCCATTCACACCTTGAGTAAAGATGATAGGCAAAAAAAATGCATTTCCTCTGCCTCTACAGTTACTTCAGTAATATCACCCCATTCTTGAACTATAATGAACTTCTTATTTCTGTTGATATAGTGCACAGACGACCCAATCATCAATGGCATAGAAATAGCAGGTGGACAAAAAAAAATATACTTTTGACCACTTTTCATTTTCAAGTTTCCACAATTCCATATTCACACTATAGAATCCGATACTAACCAACATATGGAGTTGATCTCGAATACTAACCAAGTGACCTGTAGCTTCCACATCCATTGTATCTGGGAATCCAACATCAGAAATTACCCTGCTATCAACATCTAAACGAAGTACACATGCGTTACCCACACACCGCAACCTGGTCAATACGAAATACAAACAATTTGCACAAAACGTGCCTACAGACCAACTATAGACGTCAACATTAAACGGACTGTAGTTTGAGAACATTGGAGTTGACCATGACCCTTCACCGAGAGAATAAATGTTAACAGCCAACATCATATGTGTCCGTTTAATATGCACAATATTGTAATCACCAGAAGAGCTGACACAAAACCCAAGACTATCCTCATCCGGATTAAAAAAAACCCTGTGAATTAGAATTTGATAGCATCTTGAACACACGAGTTAATGGATTCCAAACTACCAATTCACGAGTATTGATTTGGCAAACACATACCATCCCATCCAAACTTGCTAGAAATAAAATATTGCACGGATGAGCGGTGAAGGGAATGTGAACTTTATTACCTAAGAAACATTTAGGGGATTCATTATCCACATAACGAATATCACACAATAATCGGTTAACGGAAATTATCTTATGATCACCTAATCTGCGCATGAAACGACAATGATTCATAGCAAACTCAGGTGTTGAAAGACAGACTAACCAATCTTTACACACAACCTTGCACTGTGTAACAACTTTTGATGGAAGTCTTGGGATTATATTCATCAGTACAGCAGAGACGGAAGAAACTTCACAATCATTGTCAATGTAGGTTAAATAACAAACACTTTGACGATCAATACAACAAATATGAAAAGTGATTCCTAAGAAGATGAAAGTCCAACAAATATTATCACAAGCAGTAGTTAACACACGTATATTAGAGCTCCTACAATTACGAGTAGTAGGTAGTTATTAAATAGATAACTATCAAGATTTTTTAAATCGGTTAAATTTTTAGTACACATTTACATTAATTTTTTTTGGCCAATATTCAGTTGAATAATAATTTACATAAATAGTTATAAAAACTTTTGATTCAATCGTATTTTTAAGTATAATATGGCAACTTTCTCTTATAAATACATACTCGAAATTTTTTGTTTCATTGTATGTGTTGCAAGTACTATTTGATTGTTAGTCTTCTTTCTGATTTTTCGTGTTTGGGTTAACATGTATCGTCATGGTCCGAATTTTATCATAACTATACTTGATCTGCTATCCCTTAAACATGTACATACCTTTTCGTATTATTTGTTTAAAGTAACGATTCCTATTGTTTTATCCTTTATTCGAAAGAAATTTGCCTTTTGTTTTTTGGTTTTCAGGCTATACCTATATGTATGAGTAGATTTATATGGATGAATAAGTTAAAATCTTCAACTGTTAGTCTTAAATTTGATGAAACGCATTCATGGTCTGTTGTTATCAAATTAATAGAAGATGTATTCTACTTTACGGATGGATGGTGTGAGGTTTTAAACTACTTCGGCCATGAAGCTTTCTTCATGATTTTCAACTATCTTGGTGATCATACTTTCAAGTTCAACCTCTTCTCTCATGATCCAAATAAAGAGTTTGGAAAATCGTTTTGTAAAATTATTCAAAATCCTATACAAAGTCCAACGTAATTTTCTTATAGATTTTATTTTTTTATTTTTTGTTATTACGATTTATTAAAAAAACATAATACGCATAAATTTGTAATAATTATTTTTTTACAGGTTCTACCAGATACTTTTATTTCAAAACATTATGATTATCGTTTACCGGATAACATGGTTATACTTAATGTATCCGAGTATCATCAATGGGAAGTCCGTTGGGCCAAATTATTGTATTGCTGATGGTTGGTTTAAATTTATTGAAGATTTAAGGTTAAATCCTGGGGATATTCTGTGTTTTCAAAAAAAGGACGTGAATCATATTAATATTATCATATTCAATAAAGATGGTTGTCAAGTTTTGTTAAACAACACTCCTTTGATTGAGCCAGAATATGAACATATTAGCAATGTGGAAGGTTATCGACAAGTTAGTGACGATCCTAACTATCCTTTTTTTGCAATGACAGTAACTCATCAATTGGTATTATACTATCCTGTTTTATGTTAATTTTTTTTTGTTTTTTAGTGTTTTTCATTTAATAACATTTACATATTTTTAACGTTCTTACAAAATGTAGATCCTTCCCAAGTTAATTACTGACTTAACTGGTTTAAATGAGTTTTCTGAAGTAAAGATCAAAGTTGTTAAAGGAAATACTTGGGTTAAGAATCTTTGTACACACAACATTGATGGTCAAAGAAGGTTTGTCAATCAATTTATTATCATAGTTATTATTTCTCTTTTACCCAATGTGTATATATTACTAACAAAATTTTTCATATTTTTTTCACCATAGGTACGGTGTTGTTGGATGGCATGATATACTTCAAGCTGAACATATTTCCTTAGGTGACGATTGTTTTTTCAACTGGTCTAAAACGAATTTGAGGTTATTGGTTACGAAACTCCAGCAAACAGAAGTGTTACAGCAATAGAGTTTCAGTTTATATTGAAAACCTGAAAAACATATATCTTACATTTACTTTTCGATCCCCCCTTTTTTACGTTTGTAGTACGATGCGTTGGTTTTTTTTTTAATATTTAAATTCAAATTGCCATGATAATTTCATCCGTACAGTCCGTTTATGATAAATAACACAAATCTACTTAAAAAGAATGGTATACATAACATACAAACTACTTAAAAAGTACCAACATAAAAAACACAATAACAAAAAACACAATTGTATAACATATATGATTACACACAACACAGAGACTTCACGTTTACTTTTATTTTTGTTAGGATCTGAGTTTCTTATGATTGTGTTTGTTTGTTATAATTGAACAAATGAATGAAAGTAAAATGAGATTAAATGCAGCGGAAGTGGAATCAAACTTTGTAAACACAATCTAAGGGAAAATAGTTTTCGTAAACACATGTTTCTCATTAGTCGAAAGATTACAATCAAAAGATTACATGCATGCTTACATACTAAGCTCCCCCTCAGCCTGAGTCATTACTTTCTACAGGCATTTGCTTGATAGCCTCTTTAAAATATTCAGCTTCCTTTTCTTTTTCTTCTGCATCAGTCAGCTTTTGCCTCTTTCTTTGGTTTATCACAATGGCAGAGGTATCTGATGATGTGAACAGTGGTTCAGAAATGTGAGCCTGCTGCTTTGGTTTAGCAGTGGTTTTGTAATCAGGCTTCTTTGGAAGATTTGGATCTGTTTCTCTCCTTTTTCTTAGCCTTTCATAAGCCTCATCAGTATACTGCCTTGTCCATTTTGATATGGCTTTAGCATTTCCAGCCTTTGCATCAACCAGCTCCTGTTTCTTCCTTTTATACTCCAAAGTAAGATCATCAATTTTCTTTTTGTATTTGCTCCAATTTGGTGCTGACCTTTTCATACCTGGATCTCTCTTTATTCTTACAATTCTATTTAGTTCTATTTTGAGTGCAACCAGAGGCCAATCTTGGAACTATTCAGCAGTGGCAGGGTAGAATTTTTCACTCAAGATCAGTTTGATGAGATCTTCTTTTAGGTCTTCATGCAAACCAGCTTCAGGAGGCAGATTGGACATTTCTTTGCTCAGGTCTCTTGCATAGTCTTCTAATTCTTTAACCTTGGTGAGCAAAAACTGCATGTAACTTGAGGTTTCATTGTCACTTTTCCCTTGGCATTCAAGTCTAGCTCTGGTACCAGCTTGTCTGGCTTTGAGTTTTAAATACTCATTCATGTTTGCTGGATCTCTATAACCAACCAGAGAAGGGAATTTCCTTTCTGAAGGATCATCCATTAAGTAGAATTACCTCATCTCATTTTTGACTGAATGCAGTTCTAGTGGATAACTGGCAGCTAGTGGTACAACATCAGCAGGATCATACCCTTGGAGTTCTATTGGATCTTTGATTGGGATGAACAACTTTGGAGGAATGAAAGGTTAAGGCTTAATGACATTGTAAGGAGCAGATGAAATGGGATCAGGTGCTGGAATATCATCATCATTCACCTGAAATTTTCTCTTTCTTGTATACACCTTTTTGGGAGAAGGTGCTTTTGTTTGAACTGTTGGAACTGAGAGAACAATGGTTTGTGAGGAAATATTTGAGGTGATGGGTGATTGACTAACAGTTGTTGAAACAACAGGCGTTTCAACCATTGTTGTCATTACAACAGCTGATGTATCACCTGATGTCTTCTGCTTTTTAGCAGGTGGTGTTGGTGGTAATGAGGATGTTTTTGGTGGTGATGTGATTTTTGGTGGTGGTGGTAAGGAAGTGGATTGAGTGTGTGTTGAAATGGAAGTGGTGGCAGTTGTTTGGATGACAGATGTTGAAACCACTGAAGTACCAACAGCTGTTGATACAACAGGTGTTTTAACATCTGTTGGTTTGGTTTTAGCAGGCGGTGTTGGTGGTAATGAGGATGTTTTTGTTGGTGATGTGATTTTTGGTGGTGGTGGTAAGGTAGTGGATTGAGTGTGTGTTGAAGTGGAAGTGGTGGCAGTTGTTTGGGTGACAGATGTTGAAACCACTGAAGTACCAACAGCTGTTGATACAACAGGTGTTTTAACATCTGTTGGTTTGGAAGTTTGATGTGTGGAGCTTTTGGGAGGTTTGGGAATATGTTTTGTGATTCTGGAAGGTGTGGATTTGGGGTGCCTCACTTTTGTCATTCTTTTAGGCTCAGGACTTTCTTCATCCATGGGCTCAGAAACACCCTGCACTTCCATTTCCATAAAAACTTTCTTCTCCTGCTCAAACCTTGACTTTCCCTTTGCCTCTCTATCCTTTTTCACCTTTGCTTTTTCATCAGCAATGGCATTTAAGGTCACATCAACCTTTTTAGAACCATCTGGTTTAGGGATGTCTGCAAGCATATTTGATTTATCTGGTGCAATGTACAAACCATCTTCATATCCCTTTTTCTTTAGCTGCTTCATTTTCTCCCCCTTTTTGGCATTAGCTGGTGGAGGATTATCAACAAAAATTATAGGAGGAGGAGCAGCACCAGTGGTTTTCAACAAATGGGCCTTGATTGCCTTTATGTCTGCTTGTGTATCCATGAACCTAGCTTCCATCATATTTATGATCTTTTGAACTTGTATGTCATGTTGCTGATCAACAATTTGTCTTTGTTGGTGAAGCATAGGTTGAAATAATTGCCATAGTTCAGCAGGGGATGTGGCAGTTGTTGCAGATGAAGCAGTGGTTGCAGCAGTTGGTTCAGCTTTTTGAGCTTTTAACAACTGTTGCAGTATGGTTTTGATTTCTACAACAGATGTATCAAGCTTGTCCACCCTCTCCGTCAAATCTTTGTACATTAAACCATCACCCAAGTTAATGGGATCATCTGATTTCCCACTGGCAGTGGTTGTATCAGCAGTTGACTTAGGGAAAGTATCCCAGAAGTCATCCACTGATGCCCCTTTTTCTTGGTACTGGGGACTTCTAACTTCATTAGGGGTGACCAGTTTTAGTGAACCAGTGAAAGCTGGAAACACCCTGGTCCCTAATGAAGAAATTGCCTTCAAGGGAGTCTGACTGATGAAACTACTGCCCAAGTGTAAACCAGTGGGTTCAACACTTGTAGTAGCTGCTCCACTTGAACTACTGACAGGAAGTACTTGTACTTCCTGCAGTGTAACCTCCTCAACTATTGATGGGATAGCAGTGGTAGATGGATCAGACTCAGTCACTTGTTGAGGTATTTTCTCAGTAATAGGTGATTGAGAAGAACTGATTTGTGCCTGATCCATATCCAAGGCATTCAACAGAGGTAAAATGGATGATGGAATTTGTGAAGTGGGGATAGGTGTTGAAAGAGAGTTTTCCCCGAGAGGTGGGCTGTAGATGATGGAATCAACTGATTCCAGAGCATCATAATGTGGTGTCCCTGTTCTTACAACCTGTTCTTTTTGAGAAGAAGCAGGAGGAGATTGAGGCTCAGGTTGAGATCTTTCTACCAACTGCTATGAGGAAGTAGCAGCAGTGGTTTCTGGTGACTTTTGTGTTGTCACTGGTAGTTGCTCTGGGATCTCATCTTCCAGAGTTACCTTTGTTTTGGGTTTGGGAGGCTTTTGTGATTTTTTTGGTTTTGGTCTTTTGGTGGGTTTAGGTGGGGGTTTCACAGCAGTTGTTTTGCTGCTGTGATCACCTTGAGCAGTGGGCTCAGCAGCAGCTGCCTGAGGAGCAGTGGTAGCTGCTGAAGTCTGCTCAGGAACCTCTGCTTGTGTTTTGGAAATTTTTGACAGCCTTGTAAATGTTTTGTTAGTGCATATGTCTGTTGACTTTGTCTTGTATCGAGTCATGTAACTAGATAGATAGACCAAGACACGTAGTACGAGAAAAACGAGAAACAGGTCTGAACCAGTAGGTTCACACGAACTTGCCAGTTCGTGTGAAGTGGACAAGAGCCAGTTCGTGCGACCTGGAGTGCTTGGTTCGTGCGACCTGGATAGCCTATATATAGGAGATCTTGGATTTCATTTGTACAACTTCTGATTCCGGTAGCGAAGCTCTGCCGAAGTGTCGCCAAGTCTGTAAAACGTTGTGATATAAATCTAATCAACATTTAATCTACTTCTATTGACTTCGTCTTGTATCGAGTCATGTAACTAGATAGATAGACCAAGACACGTAGTACGAGAAAAACGGGAAACAGGTCTGAAACAGCAGGTTCACACGAACTGGCCAGTTCGTGCGAAGTGGACAAGAGCCAGTTCGTGCGACCTGGGAGTGCTTGGTTCGTGCGACCTGGATAGCCTATATATAGGAGATCTTGGATTTCATTTGTACAACTTCTGATTCCGGTAGCGAAGCTCTGTAGAAGTGTCGCCAAGCCTGTAAAACATTGTGAAATCAATCTAATTGACATTTAATCTACTTCTAAGTGCATATCAAGCTGAATGAAGATCAAATCAATGAATTCCGCCTCTGATTTGGTCTAGAACTCTTCTGATCGACTCGTTTTGATCGATTCATCGATCCTACAAGTGGTATCAGAGCTCAGGAGGAAGAGTTCTTACCATTTCAGCTTGATTTCATAAAAAACAACTGATTTCTTCTCATTTCTACACATTCTTCTACACTTTCTTATCAAATTTCAAAGGATTTACTGTTAAAATGACCTGATTTTCAAATATGACACGTAAAACACTGTTTTAATCAATCCTTGAAAAAATCAGAACCTAATTCAACCTAAAACGTGATCATTTTTGACAAAAATCAACCGAAAACCATTCAGATCGTTCGAAATTCATTCAGATCGCGTGAAAATGGTTCAGATCGTTTGAAAACACTCCAGGTCGTGTGAAAAGTTGTCAGGTCGTGTGAAAATACCTCAGGTCGCACGAACTGAACATCCAGATCGTGCGAAGTAAGTTCAAGTCGTTTGTAAGAGTCTCAGGTCATACGGTTTGAGTTAATCAGATTGCACGAGGTGGTTCACATCGCACGGTTTGATCCAGACCGCACCAGATCCAAATCGTTTGAAAGTATTACAAGCTCGCACGAAGTGCTCAGTTCGTTTGAAACTGTATCAGATCGCATGAAGTGGTCCAAAAAGTTTGACAAGTCCAGTTCGTTTCAATCTCAGTTCGTTTGAAATTGATATTTTGTGAAACTTTCAAAAACCGAAACATGGATTCTAAATTTTACAACGCATTTGCTACTCCGATCACTATGGCTCAGAATGTAAACTTAGAAAATGAAATGGGTACCATGCAAAAACCGCCTAAGCTCATGAGTATCGAGGAGTATAATGGATGGGAGGAACGTTTTGAAAATTGGGTTCAAGCGAATCACTTAGAGGCGTGGGAATGTGTTAAAGAACGATATGTTAGAACAATTGATGAATACAGAGAGATTGTTGCGATTAAAGATTTAGATGATAAAGAGAGAAAGAAATACAAAAGTGAAAAAATGAAGATCAGTATATTACAACAAGCCATTAAGGAAGATATCTTGATTTTATTGCAACACAACGGAAGTGCACACTCAATGTGGAAAGCACTAAAAACGAAGTTTGTTGGAAGCCAAGACATGATCAAGAACAAAAAATTGCTTTTGAAGAAAGAATTTGATCTATTTCGTGGATTAAAAACTGAAAACTCCAAAACGATTATAGAAAGATATTGCAATTTGGTGGTTAACATGAAACGTTTGGATATCAAGAAAGATAGAGAAGAATGGGTTGAAAAATTGGCCGATGCGTTACCACAGGATGTTTGGGGCACGTATCTTATGATTCTGAAGAATAATGGTGAATTTGCAAATCTATCGCTGAGCAAGTTTATTGAAAAACTTGAAGTTCAAGAGATGGAACAACGGAAGATGTATCGCTGAGCAAGTTTATTGAAAAACTTGAAGTTCAAGAGATGGAACAACGGAAGATGGAGAAAATGAAGAATTCTAATGGTGAACAGGACATTGGTTTGTACTACAAAGGAAGTACGAGTGATAAGACCAACATTGCACCAAAGATCAAAACTGCATTTAACACAAACGATTCTTCTGGAGGGTCATCTCAAGGGTCAAACAACAATACTAGATTCTCATCATATCCATCATTTGATCCAAATTTTTCAACAACCAATTCTAAACCGCAAAGCTCATACAACAATAATGGCCAAGTACTACAATGCAACATTGCATTACATCTTCAAAATGGTCAGAATTTCTCGGAAGAGGTAGCCAAAGGTCATATGTCTTTATTGGTGACCGTATTAGAGTCTTATGAAAGTTTGGTAGCCGGAAGGATTGGTAATCCAATGTTGACCAATGAGGATTATGATCAGATTGATGCTGAAGAAATGGAACTAATGGATATAAAGTGGAATATGGCTAGTGTGTTGAGAAGAGCTGAGAAGTTTAAACAGATCACTAGAAGAGATGATTTCCGTGATGCTGGAACTTCACCTTTAGGTTTTGACAAATCTAAAATTACTTGTTTTCGTTGCAGGGAGAAGGGGCATTTTAAGCGAGAATGTACAAATCGCGAAGCAAGTGGAGCTCAAAATCCATTCGGCAACAATGATTATCATCGAAAAGCGATTTATCATCAAGTTGCTCCGCATCAAAAACAATCGCCACAAACTTCGCATGCTAGGAAGGAGATCGAAGAGCCATCAAAGAAAGCTTATCTAGTTCATCAAGAAGATGAAAGAATCCCAGAAGGTTTTAATTGGGATCATTATGATCCTAACAGAACTTCAAATTCTAAAGCGTTTGTTGCTCAAATGTTTGAAGATTCAACTGCTGAAGATGAAATAGCATATATTTATTATGAATCTCAGCAATTTAGTCCTAAAATGATCGAAGAAGAATCAGTTTCAACAAGAGAGGTTTCAGAAAAAGCACCAATCTTTGATCACTCATCAGATGAAGAGAGTGATGATGACAGTGAAGAAATTCGAAAAATTGAATATTATAAAAGAAAATTTTCATCTGATAGGCATAATTTGTGTTTTGCAGGTAAAATGGAAGAGATCAAAGAAAGACAAGTTGCGAAAGAGAAAAATCATAAGGCAGCAACTGTTGCAGAAAAGGTCAAACCTGAGGAAAATGCTCGAGAAGTAAAGAAGCAGGTTAAAGAAATTTCAGCTATCAAGGTTGAGAAGGAAGCAGATACTGAAAAGATAGCTGAGAAATGTGAAAATTGTGATACTGTGAAAAGGCACAACAACAAATTGATTCATAACATGAACAGACTGAAAGAATCTTATAATGTTTTAAACAAAGCTATGAATCAATACAGTGAGTCAAGCAATGAACAAGAAGTAGCTATGAAGACACTCAATGGAGCGTTCATGACGAAGCAGAAAATCATCAATCAGTACATTGAGAAATGTGCTGAACTTGAACAAAAATTGGAAACCGAGAGGATAGAAACTGAGAGGGTAAACAGATTATTGAAAAGTTATTCATGTGCTTCTTACGTGATTGACAGGATTTACCCTACAGTAGAAGGCATGAAAGTGTTTGAAGAGGAGAAGTCTGAAGTAAAGGATACTGGTAAGAAACATAGTACCAATTATACAAAGTGTCCACCGCCGCTTGAAGAAGGATATTCTCCACGAAATCCTAATTCAGAAAGAGTCAAAAAGGCAACCAATTTAAAGTGGGAATCTGAACCTTCAGATGGATTGCCAGATAATATTGACGTCACATTCACATCGTCTGACACTGATCATGAGTCTGAGTTAATAAAGAAAGTGGTCGATCAGGTGTTAGATAAAGATGAAACCGAGGAGTCAGAGTCAAAGTCTGACACTTCAAGTCCAACAGTTGAAAAGGGCAAAAGGGTTTATAATAAAGATTTTCTGATGTCACAAAATAATTTGAATGATGAAACATTCAAAGTAGCATATACTTTGAATGACTCCGACAAATTATATTCTGATGAAGAATTTCCAATAAGAGGTGTTAAAACTGAAATGATTAACAAGGTTTTCAAATTAACAGAAATTAATATTTCTGAAATAAAAGATGTAAATCTTACTGAAAAATCTAAAAAATACACTTCAAGAGTTCAACAAAGATTAAACAAGAAAAAAGGTTATAGTTCTGGTTCGGGTTATCGAAAGAAACCAAACCATAACAGTAATTTCAAAAAGAAAGGATTAGGTTTTATTCCAAAAAAAATGAAAAATATGTTAAATATTTTAAATCAAAAGCTGTTTTTGTTTCAGGAGCAAGTTCTGAAGAAGAAGAAAAGAGCTCATTTTGGAAGCAAACGAACAAAGAATTCCTTACTAAGAAGCAAGAGTGAATGAAGTATGATGTTACTCAGAAGAAGGAAATGAGAACCTGTTATCAATGTAAAAAAGTTGGGCACATTGCATGGAACTGTCCAAAGGCAACCCAAACAAAACAGGGAGTTTCTGAAAAATTGAAAGAAAAGATGGTTGATAATGAACCACCAACCGAACAATTTAAAATTTTTGAAAACTCAAAATTTGAGGTTGGTGAGAATTCAAAACGGTTTTACAAAAGAAGAGTGAATCTGAACAACCAAAAGTGGGTTGTTAAGAAATCAGAAGCACTTTCTGGCGATGAATCTGATTCGTCAAAGTCAGAGGAGCCACAAGTTGAGCTAAAAAGTGATAATTCCGTTCCGACAATGGATGATGCAAATTTTCTGTGACAACTGGCACGAAACCGGTAATTTCCGTACAGTTTAATTATTATTTAATGACTGCAATTATGTGCTTAATTGTCAGAAATGTCTGAACACATGATTAAACAAGTGAATTCATGCACGTTGTATACTACAAAATATTGCTTTATGCATAAACGAGAGCGTTGCGTCAGAAATACTAGTAAACTCACCGGTAAGACACACTGTGTCAACGGAACTGCAGAAAGCAGTCAGTCAATAAAATTGGAGCCTAGGTGTAGGTCCGACAACAAGAATGCATTAAAACCCAAGAGTACATACAAGGGTTTAATATATATGCAATACGAAAGCAAAAATAAGCACTAAAAAGCACCCGAAACGCACTTTAAGTGCATAATTTATATAAATTCAGCTCAATTCAGCATTTAAACATATGAATATTATGCAGAAATTTCGTTGTGATATCCAGAATATTTCCCCAAGTGTTGGGAATTAAAAGGGATACAAAAAGGTACTTAAAGGGTACTAAAAAGTGTAATTTAGCACTTTAACGGATTGATATCCAACCGAACAACCGGACTTAACCCGGAACATAAAAATATTGACATGACATTGATTTTATTTTTCTAAACTAGTTAGGGTCCCCGAATACCCTAACACCCGTTACAAAACACTACACACATAATAACTAATTTTATTTCCTAAATAAACTAACTAAGCATTTAACCAATTAGTTGAAATTGAACTATTTACCCACCCCCCTTTTGAACGTTCGGTTCCCCCTAGGGAACACACTTTTGAGCTTTTGATTATTATAATCACATGTGCTCATTATCTAGATGACACAATGTTTATTAGATAATAAGATTGCATGGGTTATGAAATAGTTTATAAGAATGGCTTAATGGATAAACCTTACATTCACAAACCACACAAAATTGCAATTCTTTCTTTCCTCTTGCTACCTTCGGCTGAGAACCACAAGCATCATTCCACCCACTTTCAATTTCTATCAAGGCATTATACATACTTACAAGTGTGAAGGGTCACGCATAAGGAGGCTCGGTGCTTACGGATTGCCAAGGACCTCACCACAACGCTATTAACCACCCATTTTTTGTCTAGTTTCTTCCCTAGCCACGAGTTAGTAGTAAGTGACTCTAGACACCCTATTGATCTTGTCTAAAGTGGTTAATAAGAGATTTGTCGGATAAAAATTATGAACACTAGAGATCAAAGTTTAAAGTCTTGTTAGAATGATGAATATGGTGGTTAATGAGTAAATATTAGTGTAAAACTTATGGAACTTGTTTTGTTATGGTTATTTATTATTGTTGGATGCTAGTAGGGGAACGGATCGTCATCTAACCACGCTAGGTCATGTTCATGGAACATGAACTAGCACTATGTTTAGTGTAAAAATAACTAGATGACGAACCCTTTCACTCACAAACATGAACTTGTGTAAGAACGATTTTTCTTATGAAATGGAGTTCTAAACTAGTAGATCTACGGATCTACAAGTGGTATTTTTGAAGAACCAAGTGTATGATGAAATCATGTTTCAAAAGCCGGTTCTTTCTCAAAATAAAGACATTTTTGAGAACCAAAAAGTGTGTAGACACTTGTGTAACGAAAGGATTTAACCAAGAAATATTTTCGTAAATACCGACTAGAAGTTGCAAAACTTCATATTCTTTAAAAAATAATGTTTTCGAGATAATGATTTTATTTTTAAAGATAACAAGACTTACTAAATGTGCTAGTAAGTTACTACACATTTTTGTAAATATTCAAGTTCATGAAATGGAGAAATTAGTGATTATTGTTGATGATTATGGTTGATAATTGTTGTTGATGATTGATAACGATTTAAAAGAAAATAAACACATGTTTTGAAAACATGGGAAACCTCCATTTTTAGGGGAAACTCTGTCAAAATTTTTATGAATTTTGACACTTAGAAAAAAATATAAGTTTTTGAAAAACTTATTCCCTAAAAATGTATTTAAGAGTATTACCAAGGTTTCCCTAATTTTTGGTGATAAGAAATGAGGATTTCTTCAAGAATAAAAATGGATATAAGTATGTATATTTTTGAGAGAAAAATATATATTATTTTATCACCAACTTTTGTGCTAAGTGTATAAAGTATGTGTTATACGTGCTAGTGTATTAAGACTTAAAAATACACTAAATACTCATGAGGAGCATAAACATAAAAATACACATACAACATACAAGATACATAATTCGGGTGCAAAGTGCAAAACACGAGATACTTATATTAATTTTAGAGAAAATAATATAAGTAAGATACTTAGTTAAAAATATAAAATATTTTTAACACAAGAAAATGTACACAAAAGAGAGTGACTGTACTTGTGCGACGCATGTCTAGTGACTAACGTTAAGAAAACACATATAGGTTACGACGTTAATTAAGCAAATCCGGTGAAGTTTACGACGCACAGGAACGCAAAGTTGTGAGTTCATGCTCCCCCTTTTCTTTTAACTGTTTTCAGTTTTATAACTTCGGGGGTGAAATACATGTACAAATATTATAATGTTTATAAATGGTATGATAACAAGAAACGCATTTGGTGAGGACGAGAACCAAGTAGGATGCGTTATGAGGAATGATAACAAGAAACGCACTTGGTGAGGACGAGAACCAAGTAGGATGCGTTATGAGAAATGATATGAGAAATCGTGTCACGAATAGGGTACATAAGCACCATTAATCAACAATATACCTAGACCGCAGAACAAAAGGTTAGATCTAACGGGTGCCGGGCAGCCACACTCTCGGTGAGGGCGAGAATCGAGTAGTGCTTTTGTGTCTCAGAATATACCAAATAAATGCCTAAGGTTTGGTGACTTCCTATGTCGTGTCACATGTTAATGGCTTTGCAACCCATTAACAATTCTGATACTTACAAGAATACTGTATTTACATAAAATTCATACCATACTAAAACTTGATTAAAACTTGAAGTACGTGGGGTACTCAAGAAAAACTTGATATATAACTTGAAGTACGTGGGGTACTCAAGAAAAACTTGATTTATAAATTGAAGTATGTGGGGTACTCAAGAAAGCGGGAATTATACTCGAGTACGTGGGGTACTCAAGAAAAACCTGAATTATACATAAGTACGTGGAGTACACATGAATACTTGATTTATATATGAAAACTTGATTTATACATGACTCAAACTATGTTTCAATACAAAGTATACACACGTGAAATACAAAAACTGCATGAATTCACACCAACATTATGTTGATGTTTTTCCAAAACTCACATGTATTTCAGGTAACTAGGATGGATGTGCGCGCGGTCTCGCTTATGCTTGTGGATGTCGCTTATGTTTATCTTTAAATAAAGTTGTAAACTTTTTAAGACAATGTTTTATGCGACTTAGCGATGTAAACGCTAAACTTATGTTTTCAAATTATGGTATTTGATGTTTTTACGAGCATATAGCATGTTTACCTTTCGTATGCAATGAGAACCTTTCATGATCACGTGCTTCCGCCGCAGAAAGGGGTGTGACAGATTGGTATCAGAGCTGCGATTGTAGTGAACCAGGTTTCCTTCTCGAGTCTAGTCTACAATCTCTAGGATCCTTTCACGAAAACAATTTTTCAAAGAGTTTTCATTGCATAAAACATCCCACGACATCCACTACCTGAAAATTGACTACAAGAGTCTAGAAAAGACACTACGAGACTTAGAGTGCACTTGAGTAGCACTTGTCGTTGACTAGAAATTACTTGCAATTATGTGTGATAATTAGCATGTACTAGAAGTAGAATGTCACAAGTATACGTGACTTTATCTGAAAGCGATGGCCCATCCGAAGGAAGAAATACGAGGATGAAATGAACTGTGCGGACTGTGCAAGGAGTTATGTAATTATGGATGCATACATAATTATGGAATTCAGTGCACAGAAATCACAGCAAGTCTTGTCACGTATAGATTCCCTCAGTGCAAGCCTACTAAGTACACTGCTATAGCAATAATTGTTTGATGTCACTTATGTGGTATATACCTGTGAATATATATACTACTACTGTCTAGTATGACGATATCAAACAAATGATTAACCCTGTTGTGTTATGTTCTGTCAGAACATGGCACCCAGGAAAACTGTGAATGCTCGCAATGATGATCAACCTCCTCCTCCCCCACTACCAAGAACTGCCGAAGAGCTGAACACTCTACTGGAAGAAAGGATCTCCGCTGCTATCGCCCAGTACGAGGCGAACCGTACTCAGGACAGTGGAGGACCAAGCAACGCTAGGCGTAATGGGAATGGAGATTCGTCTGGAGGCAATGCAGCTCAAGGCTGCACTTTCAAGCAGTTCCTCGACTGCAAGCCGATGAACTATGACGGCACAGGAGGTGCAGTAGCATTTGTGCGCTGGACGGAGAAGACTGAAGCTAAAATCCGTATGAGCAAGTGTACCGCGGATCAACAAGTCACTTTTGCTACTGGGTTGTTTGTCGATGAAGCTCTGACTTGGTGGAACTTGCAGGCCCAAACTCTGGGTGATGATGCCGCTTATGGCCTAACTTGGGAGGAACTGAAGGAAAGAATGAGAGAGAAGTATTGCTCTCGCGCTGAACTCCAAAGGCTGGAAACGGAGTTCTGGCACTTGACTATGGAAGGTGCTGACATTAATGGTTATACTCGAAGGTTCCACGATCTGTCAAGAGTGCTTCCCTACATGGTGACTCCCGAATTCAAGCGCGTTGAACGCTACATATGGGGACTGGCCCCAGAGTTTCGTGGCATGGTAACGTCGGCCAAACCACAAACAATCACTGAGGCTGTAACTCTGGCTATTAGCCTGACTGAAGATTGTGTTCGTATGAAGAAGTTATCACTGAACCCAACAGAGAAGACCGAGACACATGCTGAGTCGTCCGGTGACAAAAAGAGAAAGCATACAAGTTTGAACCAAGCAACTCGTAACAACAAGGGTTTCAGCAAGAAGCGCGACGCTAACCCGCCTCAGGAGGCGAAAACCCATGCAACCAAAGCATACCAAGGCTCCATGCCTAAGTGCCAAAAATGTAAGTATCATCATGATGGAGCTTGTCGCATTCCAAGGTGCGACAAATGTGGTAAATTAGGTCATCAAACAGAAGACTGTTGGGAAAAAGGAAAGAACCGAAATGGAAACGGTGCTGGTAACAAGAATGGTAACGGGAAAGGGCGGAACCAAGGGTGCTTCAAATGTGGAAGCAATGATCATTTCATGAAGGACTGCCCAGAGGGAAACAATGCTCAGGCTAGAGCATTTGTGATTGGAGCAAAGAACGCACGCGAGGACCCTAACGTGGTCACCGGTACGTTTCTCATTAACAATCACTTTGCATCCATATTATTTGACACTGGCGCCGATTATAGCTTCATGTCTGTGGAATTTAAACGCATACTTGGAATAGAATCTAGTAGATTAGAAATTCCTTATTCCATAGAACTAGCCAATGGTAAACTTGTTGAATCGGGCGAAGTCATTAGAGGCTGCACACTAGAACTTGGTGAACGAAGATTTAACATCGACCTCTTACCTATTCAATTGGGTGGCTTCGATGTAGTAGTCGGAATGGACTGGTTGTCCAAGAGCAAAGCTGAAGTTATTTGTCATGAGAAAATCATTCACATCCCTTTGGCGAATGATGAAACGCTCATCGTACATGGAGAAAGACGAAACGCACCTCTTCGAATCATCAGTTGCATGAAGGCACAAAAGTGCTTGAGGAAAGGATGTGTCGCTTTCCTAGCACACGTTATAGACAAGAAGGCTGTGGAGCCAAAACTCGAGGACATTCCTGTGGTGAAGGAATTCACTGATGTTTTTCCCGAAGATCTGCCAGGACTACCTCCGCAACGACAAGTCGAATTTCATATAGACTTGGTTCCAGGAGCCGCTCCTGTGGCCAAGGCTCCCTATCGACTTGCTCCGTCCGAAATGCAAGAATTATCGACACAACTCCAGGAGTTGTTAGATAAAGGATTTATAAGGCCAAGCTTCTCACCCTGGGGAGCTCCAGTATTATTCGTGAAGAAGAAGGATGGAACATTGCGGATGTGTATCGATTACGGGGAACTGAACAAGCTCACTATCAAGAATCAGTACTCGCTACCGAGGATTGACGACTTATTTGATCAACTGCAAGGATCAAGCTACTATTCCAAGATCGACCTTCGATCTGGATACCATCAGTTAAGAATCCATGAAGAAAGCATGCCAAAGACTGCATTCAGAACGTGATATGGGCACTACGAATTTCTTGTGATGCCGTTCGGGCTGACAAATGCACCAGCGGTCTTTATGGATCTGATGAACCGCGTATGCAAACCATATCTCGATAAATTCGTAATTGTATTCATCGATAATATCCTGATTTATTCGCGAACGAAAGAAGAACACGAGCAACATCTCAGAACCATCTTGGAACTACTGAAGAAAGAGAAGCTTTATGCAAAGTTCTCGAAGTGCGAATTCTGGATTCGCGAAGTACAATTTCTTGGTCACGTTGTGAATGAGAAGGGCATTCATGTAGACCCGTCCAAGATAGAAGCAATAAAGAATTGGGAAGTCCCCAAAACCCCGACTGAAGTTCGACAATTTTTGGGCCTAGCGGGCTATTATCGGCGATTCATCGAGAATTTTTCAAAGATAGCCCAACCGCTAACGACCCTTACGCAGAAGGACAAGAAATACGACTGGGGTTACAAACAGGAAGAAGCCTTTCAGCTACTTAAGAACAAGCTCTGCGATGCACCGATACTATCATTACCCGAAGGCACTGAAGACTTCGTGGTATACTGCGACGCCTCACGACAAGGCTTGGGTTGCGTGCTCATGCAACGCTAAAAAGTCATCGCTTACGCTTCAAGACAACTGAAGGTACATGAAAGAAACTATACCACTCACGACCTGGAGCTGGGCGCAATGGTATTCGCCTTGAAGATCTGGCGACATTATTTATATGGTACTCGATGTACAATTTTCACAGATCACAAAAGCTTACAACACATATTTGATCAGAAGGAATTGAATATGCGCCAGCGGCGATGGGTCGAGCTGCTGAATGACTATGACTGTGAGATTAAGTACCATCCTGGAAAGGAAAACGTGGTAGCAGACGCACTAAGCCGAAAAGAAAGGGTTAAGACCCTAAGGGTTCGAGCGTTAGAAATGACCATTCGAACGAACCTCACTACACGCATTCGTGATGCACAACAAGAAGCTCTTAAAGGAGAGAACCGTAAAGCTGAATACCTACGGGGTATGCTGAAATACATGGTGCCAAACGAAGAGGGAGCCTTGTACTTCAAGAAGCGTATTTGGGTTCCACTCTATGGTGGCATACGAGAAGTCATCCTTGATGAAGCCCACAAATCGAGATATTCGATCCATCCAGGATCGGACAAAATGTATCAAGACTTGAAAGAATATTATTGGTGGCCGAGACTCAAGAGCGACGTTGCTGTCTATGTTGGAAAATGCCTAACCTGTGCTAAGGTTAAGGCCGAATATCAGAAACCGTCCGGCCTACTACAACAACCAGAGATTCCAGTGTGGAAGTGGGAACAAATCTCGATGGACTTCATAACGAAATTACCCAGGACCCCGAGAGGGCACGATATGATATGGGTAATAGTTGATCGATTGACGAAATCTGCGCATTTCCTACCAATCCGAGAGAAGGATAGCACTGGAAAGCTTGCAGAGATATACTTAAGGGAAATTGTGGCACGTCATGGAGTGCCTATCTCAATCATTTCAGACAGAGATGGACGCTTTGTCTCAAGAATCTGGAAATCATTTCAGGAAGCCTTTGGATCTCAGTTAGATCTGAGCACGGCATTCCATCCGCAAACAGACGGTCAGAGCGAACGGACTATACAAACGTTAGAAGATATGCTTCGCGCATGTGTCATGGATCTAGGCGGCAGCTGGGATACTCATCTACCTTTAGTTGAGTTTTCCTACAATAACAGTTATCATACGAGCATAAAAGCCGCGCCGTTCGAAGCTCTGTATGGCCGCAAATGCCGATCGCCCTTATGTTGGGCAGACGCTGGAGATAAACGTATGGTTGGTCCTGAACTTGTACAAGAGACAACCGACAAGATTGCGCAGATCCGAGAGCACATTAAGGCGGCTCGAGATCGACAAAAGAGCTACGCTGATCCGAAAAGAAAATCGGTAGAATTCGAGGTGGGAGACAAAGTGTTGTTAAAAGTCTCACCATGGAAGGGCGTAGTCAGATTCGGAAAACGCGGAAAGCTGAATCCACGATACATCAGACCATTCAGAATATTGAAAAGAATTGGTACCGTGGCATACAAGTTGGAGTTACTGGAAGAACTTAATGGAGTACATGATACGTTTCATGTATCCAACCTGAAGAAGAGTCCAACACAAGAAAACGTGATCATCCCGGTGGATGAAGTGCATATTGATGAAGCCCTCCGATTTACAGAACAACCCGTTGAGGTTACCGACTGGAAAGTCAACAAGACCAGGAGGAGTAGTGTGAAACTTGTCAAAGTACGTTGGAGCTCTAAGCACGGACCCGAGTATACGTGGGAACGTGAAGACCAGTTCAAAGAAAAGTATCCCCACCTATTCAAGAAGACTCCTGCGAGAGTTAGCTCAGCCTGAATTTCGGGACGAAATTCTTTTAACGGGGGGAGACTGTGACAACTGGCACGAAACCGGTAATTTCCGTACACTTTAATTATTATTTAATGACTGCAATTATGTGCTTAATTGTCAGAAATGTCTGAACACATGATTAAACAAGTGAATTCATGCACGTTGTATACTACAAAATATTGCTTTATGCATAAACGAGAGCGTTGCGTCAGAAATACTAGTAAACTCACCGGTAAGACACACTATGTCAACGGAACTGCAGAAAGCAGTCAGTCAATAAAATTGGAGCCTAGGTGTAGGTCCGACAACAAGAATGCATTAAAACCCAAGAGTACATACAAGGGTTTAATATATATGCAATACGAAAGCAAAAATAAGCACTAAAAAGCACCCGAAACGCACTTTAAGTCCAGAATTTATATAAATTCAGCTCAATTCAGCATTTAAACATATGAATATTATGCAGAAATTTCGTTGTGATATCCAGAATATTTCCCCAAGTGTTGGGAATTAAAAGGGATACAAAAAGGTACTTAAAGGGTACTAAAAAGTGTAATTTAGCACTTTAACGGATTGATATCCAACCGAACAACCGGACTTAACCCGGAACATAAAAATATTGACATGACATTGTTTTTATTTTTCTAAACTAGTTAGGGTCCCCGAATATCCTAACACCCGTTACAAAACACTACACACATAATAACTAATTTTATTTCCTAAATAAACTAACTAAGCATTTAACCAATTAGTTGAAATTGAACTATTTACCCACCCCCCTTTTGAACGTTCGGTTCCCCCTAGGGAACACACTTTTGAGCTTTTGATTATTATAATCACATGTGCTCATTATCTAGATGACACAATGTTTATTGGATAATAAGATTGCATGGGTTATGAAATAGTTTATAAGAATGGCTTAATGGATAAACCTTACATTCACAAACCACACAAAATTGCAGTTCTTTCTTTCCTCTTGCTACCTTCGGCCGAGAACCACAAGCATCATTCCACCCACTTTCAATTTCTATCAAGGCATTATACATACTTACAAGTGTGAAGGGTCACGCATAAGGAGGCTCGGTGCTTACGGATTGCCAAGGACCTCACCACAACGCTATTAACCACCCATTTTTCGTCTAGTTTCTTCCCTAGCCACGAGCTAGTAGTAAGTGACTCTAGACACCCTATTGATCTTGTCTAAAGTGGTTAATAAGAGATTTGTCGGATAAAAATTATGAACACTAGAGATCAAAGTTTAAAGTCTTGTTAGAATGATGAATATGGTGGTTAATGAGTAAATATTAGTGTAAAACTTAAGGAACTTGTTTTGTTATGGTTATTTATTATTGTTGGATGCTAGTAGGGGAACGGATCGTCATCTAACCACGCTAGGTCATGTTCATGGAACATGAACTAGCACTATGTTTAGTGTAAAAATAACTAGATGACGAACCCTTTCACTCACAAACATGAACTTGTGTAAGAACGATTTTTCTTATGAAATGGAGTTCTAAACTAGTAGATCTACGGATCTACAAGTGGTATTTTTGAAGAACCAAGTGTATGATGAAATCATGTTTCAAAAGCCGGTTCTTTCTCAAAATAAAGACATTTTTGAGAACCAAAAAGTGTGTAGACACTTGTGTAACGAAAGGATTTAACCAAGAAATATTTTCGTAAATACCGACTAGAAGTTGCAAAACTTCATATTCTTTAAAAATTAAGTTTTCGAGATAACGATTTTATTTTTAAAGATAACAAGACTTACTAAATGTGCTAGTAAGTTACTACACATTTTTGTAAATATTCAAGTTCATGAAATGGGGAAATTAGTGATTATTGTTGATGATTATGGTTGATAATTGTTGTTGATGATTGATAACGATTTAAAAGAAAATAAACACATGTTTTGAAAACATGGGAAACCTCCATTTTTAGGGGAAACTCTGTCAAAATTTTTATGAATTTTGACACTTAGAAAAAAATATAAGTTTTTGAAAAACTTATTCCCTAAAAATGTATTTAAGAGTATTACCAAGGTTTCCCTAATTTTTGGTGATAAGAAATGAGGATTTCTTCAAGAATAAAAATGGATATAAGTATGTATATTTTTGAGAGAAAAATATATATTATTTTATCACCAACTTTTGTGCTAAGTGTATAAAGTATGTGTTATACGTGCTAGTGTATTAAGACTTAAAAATACACTAAATACTTATGAGGAGTATAAACATAAAAATACACATACAACATAGAAGATACATAATTCGGGTACAAAGTGCAAAACACGAGATACTTATATTAATTTTAGAGAAAATAATATAAGTAAGATACTTAGTTAAAAATATAAAATATTTTTAACACAAGAAAATGTACACAAAAGAGAGTGACTGTACTTGTGCGACGCAAGTCTAGTGACTAACGTTAAGAAAACGCGTATAGGTTACGACGTTAGTTAAGCAAATCCGGTGAAGTTTACGACGCACAGGAACGTAAAGTTGTGAGTTCATGCTCCCCCTTTTCTTTTAACTGTTTTCAGTTTTATAACTTCGGGGGTGAAATACATGTACAAATATTATAATGTTTATAAATGGTATGATAACAAGAAACGCACTTGGTGAGGACGAGAACCAAGTAGGATGCGTTATGAGGAATGATAACAAGAAACGCACTTGGTGAGGACGAGAACCAAGTAGGATGCGTTATGAGAAATGATACGAGAAATCGTGTCACGAATAGGGTACATAAGCACCATTAATCAACAATATACCTAGACCGCAGAACAAAAGGTTAGATCTAACGGGTGCCGGGCAGCCACACTCTCGATGAGGGCGAGAATCGAGTAGTGCTTTTGTGTCTCAGAATATACCAAATAAATGCCTAAGGTTTGGTGACTTCCTATGTCGTGTCATGTTAATGGCTTTGCAACCCATTAACAATTCTGATACTTACAGGAATACTGTATTTACATAAAATTCATACCATACTAAAACTTGATTAAAACTTGAAGTACGTGGGGTACTCAAGAAAAAATTGATATATAACTTGAAGTACGTGGGGTACTCAAGAAAAAACTTGATTTATAACTTGAAGTATGTGGGCTACTCAAGAAAGCGGGAATTATACTTGAGTACGTGGGGTACTCAAGAAAAACCTGAATTATACATAAGTACGTGGAGTACACATGAATACTTGATTTATATATGAAAACTTGATTTATACATGACTCAAACTATGTTTTCATACAAAGTATATAAACGTGAAATACAAAAACTGCATGAATTCACACCAACATTATGTTGACGTTTTTCCAAAACTCACATGTATTTCAGGTAACTAGGATGGATGTGCGCGCGGTCTCACTTATGCTTGTGGATGTCGCTTATGTTTATCTTTAAATAAAGTTGTAAACTTTTTAAGACAATGTTTTATGCGACTTAGCGATGTAAACGCTAAACTTATGTTTTCAAATTATGGTATTTGATGTTTTTACGAGCATATAGCATGTTTACCTTTCGTATGCAATGAGAACCTTTCATGATCACACCTCGTGCTTCCGTCGCAGAAAGGGGTGTGACATTTTCCACCATTGTCAAACGGAAACTTAAAACAAAAAATTGGCAAAGTTGAGATTTCAAATCAATTTTTTTTTCTGAAAAGAAAGAATTTGATGTTGAAAAAGCCTTTAACCCTAAAGTTCTAAATATTTTTGGAAAAATGGTTGACGGGAAGGTCAAAGGGGTAAAGGAATTTTATGAAAAGAACAAGAAAGGAAAGAAACCGAGTGATGATGACTCGGAAACACCCAAGGACCGTCAGGCTTGGGTGAATCTCTTTAACTGAAATCCTGACTTGCCGGAACTCCCAGGTTGGTAATTGGGGAGTAGGAATCAGCATCATTCTTAAAAAGTGTTTGTTGTGAATTTCTCAAGTTGAAAACTGTTATATTTTGATTTACAAGTTATATTGTTGCTAAGAACCTACAAGTGGTTAATCAAGGTCATTAAGTTGAACTTGATTTAACTTTCATAAAAATGGATAAATAAATGGAAAAGTGAATTTACAAGTGGTTGAAAGAACAAAATGATGAATGAATCCCCATGTTTGTGAAATGACAAACAAAACTAATTTTTTGGAAAAACCATTTTGATTAAAACAAACTTAAGTGTTTTGAAATCATAATGGGAAAATAGTTTGTTGTCAGGGGGAGTTTTGATTGTTTAAGCCAAGTGAATGGAGAATTGAAGCTTTTCACATCAGGCAAACAAAATGACAAAATGACAAACTGATAAAAAATTGAAACATACTTTTCAAAATTTTATCTATACAGTTTATTGCTTTTACGTTTCAAATTTTCCCAGAAAATAAAAAATTGAAACATATTTTTGATTTTAGGGGGAGTAAAGAATTTAGAAATTTTGAAAATTTGAAAAATCCAAAAACATGATAACATCTAAAAACCAAAAACATCGAAAATAAAAAATTAGTTTTGTTGTGAAAAAGAGGAAATGATACTACATTAGTAGACAATCACAGTACGCTAAAGAATTGGAAAGTTAAAATGTGATAAACGGTCTCACTGATGATATGCCAGTAGGTTTTTACACGCATAGTAGATTGTTTTCGAGATATAAACCTAAAAATCAAATACTTACTTATTTCGTGGGGAACATCTCTCGGATATATAGGTAACCCCTGAAATCTTGTTTGAAGGGCTTTCTATTTCTGACATACTAGGTCTTTGTGCGTGATGATATCTGGGGTATTATACCAGGACTTCTGATTTTGCGGGAGCAATAGCCTAGTCTTTGTATAATACTTTGTACTGCTTTAATCATAAAGCTCACCCTCAGCATAAAAAATGATGAAACATTGAAAACTGCTAATCATGTGCTGTTGAAGAAAAGATCCCCAAATGGGACACACCGAAAGACGAGCCATCATCTCTCTGATTGAACGGAAGTTCTAGCCTGAGCTCTCATGGTCTCGCAATTACCCATTTACAGATATCATTAGTGTACATTCACCTGTAAGACTGAATATAGGAGTTTGGATACGGGAGTATATTCTGAGGTGGGACACGCGAATAAGTTTAAGCCTTAAAACACTAATCTCGTATCTCGAAACAATTGAACTTTGTGTGAAAATTTAAGTGGATCAGTATACTGACAATCTAAGTGAATCGTTTAGATCTTAAAGTGTTTAAAGCTTAACGGTACTAGTGATTTGTCAAAAACTGATATGATCCTCTTACATCGAAAATTTGAAAAATCCAAAAACATGATAACATCTAAAAACCAAAAACATCGAAAATAAAAAATTAGTTTTGTTGTGAAAAAGAGGAAATGATACTACATTAGTAGACAATCACAGTACGCTAAAGAATTGGAAAGTTAAAATGTGATAAACGGTCTCACTGATGATATGCCAGTAGGTTTTTACACGCATAGTAGATTGTTTTCGAGATATAAACCTAAAAATCAAATACTTACTTATTTCGTGGGGAACATCTCTCGGATATATAGGTAACCCCTGAAATCTTGTTTGAAGGGCTTTCTATTTCTGACATACTAGGTCTTTGTGCGTGATGATATCTGGGGTATTATACCAGGACTTCTGATTTTGCGGGAGCAATAGCCTAGTCTTTGTATAATACTTTGTACTGCTTTAATCATAAAGCTCACCCTCAGCATAAAAAATGATGAAACATTGAAAACTGCTAATCATGTGCTGTTGAAGAAAAGATCCCCAAATGGGACACACCGAAAGACGAGCCATCATCTCTATGATTGAACGGAAGTTCTAGCCTGAGCTCTCATGGTCTCGCAATTACCCATTTACAGATATCATTAGTGTACATTCACCTGTAAGACTGAATATAGGAGTCTGGATACGGGAGTATATTCTGAGGTGGGACACGCGAATAAGTTTAAGCCTTAAAACACTAATCTCGTATCTCGAAACAATTGAACTTTGTGTGAAAATTTAAGTGGATCAGTATACTGACAATCTAAGTGAATCGTTTAGATCTTAAAGTGTTTAAAGCTTAACGGTACTAGTGATTTGTCAAAAACTGATATGATCCTCTTACACAAACTCACAAAAATAATGTCTGTATATAGTTTATTTCCCAAAATCCAAAATGAGTTCAAGTGTGTTTTAGCATAAAATTTAAAAAAAAATCAAAAAGATTTTATTTCAACTTATTTTCGACAACTGATGTTGGAAAGTTGATTTTCAAAATTCCAAGTGCTGAACATGATGAACAACAGGGTTGGGAGAGTTTGTTTGAAATGAAAAATGAATTTGAAATGATTAAATGGTTCATTAATTTGAAACCAAATTTGAGTGTTAGGAATACAAGTGGTTAAGTCTAAAATTGTTAAACTTTAAAATTGTAAAATTTACTTTTGGGTAGAGAATTTTGCAGGTAAAAAGCTCTGAAAAAGCTAGGTTTCGACTCCTGAGGACTTTCCACATAATCATATGCGGATTAGAGCCAGGTTTCTGATTCTGTTGCTACGGAGAGCCAGGAGACATTCCTGAACCTGTGAAAGCTTGCATATTGTGAATTCCAGACTATGATCCCAGCTTGTTGAAAGGGGAGTCTGAAGACAAAGAGTAAGATTGAGATTCTGGAAGAGCAGAGAGAGATTGAAGGATGCTTACAGAGAGAGATACTTTGGAAAGAGCGTGAAGACTGATCAAGACTGAAGACTCGACACACTGAAGACTCGTCAACATCCAAGGGGGAGTTTGTTAGTGTATATATCTGTTGACTTCGTCTTGTATCGAGTCATGTAATTAGATAGATAGACCAAGACACGTAGTACGAGAAAAACGGGAAACAGGTCTGAACCAGCAGGTTCACACGAACTGGCCAGTTCATGCGAAGTGGACAAGAGCCAGTTCGTGCGACCTGGAGTGCTTGGTTCGTGCGGCCTGGATAGCCTATATATAGGAGATCTTGGATTTCATTTGTACAACTTCTGATTCCGGTAGCGAAGCTCTGCCGAAGTGTCGCCAAGCCTGTAAAACGTTGTGAAATCAATCTAATCGACATTTAATCTACTTCTAAGTGCATATCAAGCTGAATGAACATCAAATCAATGAATTCCGCCTCTGATTTGGTCTAGAACTCTTCTGATCGACTCTTTTTGATCGATTCACCGATCCTACATGTTTCAGGAGTTAGGCTGTTTATATGACAAGGTTTACCTTGGATAAGCACATGAGCATTATCCTTTGAAAATTTATTTTGAAAATAATAACTTAAAAACCTTGGAAATAGCAAAAATGCCTTTTTATTAACATTTTTAACCAGATCATTGAAGATCTCCTGGGAGTAGTTAAAGTTTTCACCATGTAGTATAGCATAACCTAGATATTGAATCTTCAATGGGATTTCATTGAAAGCAGTGGTCTTGTTTGAGACACACATTAAAAGGGTATGAAACAAAAACCTTGTGGCAGGAGGAAAACTGCCTTTTTGTAAAGTGTCTTTTTTCATTTCCTCTTCATAACCCCTTTCAATGAAATCCGTTTGGTACTCTATTTTGGGGAAAGATGTTTTACCTGCAAGATCATCGAGTTCAAACACCTCCGAAATGGTTTGAGGTGTTATTGTAACTAGAACACCCTTTATTAAAGAATTAATGGCTATGGGCTTTTTATCTTTAGAATCAAGTTTAGCATTTTTCCAAAATTCTTGCTGGGTTGCCAGATAAACTGTAGCATCATAAGTCAACAAAGTTTTGTACTTTGAAGACGAAAGAGCATCTATGATGGAATCAAAGGTTTCGGTGTGACTTGGTTTTGTGAGTAGACCCAAGTAATTGTGATGAGGTTTGAAAGGAAGTGCCATGGTGGTTTGAAGGTGATGAAGAACGTTTGAAGAAGATGAGTGATTTTGAGAGAAATTGATAGTAACTGCTTTGAGAAAGGAATTTTGAATTCAATTCGACAGTAAAAACCCTGTTTGGGGGTTTTGATCAGGGTTTTATAAAGGGAAAAAGTGAATGCTGACGTGACAGCGGTTACAAAAGATCTGACGACTATATACTATCCACATGCCAACCCCTGATGAGTAATGGAAGACAGTTGTTTTATGAAACCACTGATGAAGCAAGATCAGTGGTTGCAAACAGTTATACTGGAAACAATGGGTGACTCTAAGCTATCAGTGGATAGCCATCAGTGGGTTAAAACACTGATTTTGAACAACAGTGAAAAAGGGATAACTGGATTTAGTAACATGTTAATACATTGAAAAAGGATAACTGGATTTAGTAACATAGTTTATGTTGTCTATATTTTATTGCACATGTGTAACTAATTAATTCGGACAGTGGAACCATTGACTTAGACATATTGTTATCAGCATCATGTACTCTTATCGGACTTTGGATAGAATTAATATAACATGTAATATATGACACACACACATACACAAAAACAATGACTTAAAAACACAATGACAAAAACACAATTGTATAACATATTTGTACACAAGCAACACACGTTTGGTTTTTTTTTTATAAATTATGAAACAATTTAAAAGTTAGTAAACTTAGATAAACCTGGATCTGGATACTAACACTAAACGGTTAATGGCAGGAACGGTTACATAATGTAGAAACTGCTTGGGGAAACAATGCGAATAACTGAAGAGACACACGTTTACACACAGTTATTACTACACACACAGACCCATTCAGTTAACACGGGAAACTTAAACTGATACACGCTTTATTACGCATGAATCAACAAAAAATATTAATATCCTTTGTAATTATAACATAATAATTCAATCGCTTTTTTTTAACGGAATAATCCAGTCGCTTTACCGCCTATTCAATTCCCTACCCATGACCACCTATAAAATAAACTAACCCATAACACATCACCTATCTTCTAACACTAACTGGAAATATCTCTACGTTCAACACAACTACAATCATGCCTAGATCACACTACCATTTCGGAGACACAACAGAGGCCAAGAAAATTATAACCACTGCACACTTTGTAGAGGATCAAAAGGATTCAGAAATCTTACGAACGCTACAGAGAATGCATAACACCGCCACTTGAGATGTAGAGAGAAACAAAACTGACATGAACTACAACGTTCTGCAGTATATTTCAAATGGGCTACAGAACGAAGATCAAATAAAGATTATACAATATCTGGATAAACAGTTACAGATAAAGAAAAACATAGCAGTTTCGTTAGAAGAACTCAAGGATACCTTGTCGGAGTACATGAAGACGAAGAATGAAAGGGTTACTAAAATGAAGAACTATTAGAAACGTTTCATGATTACTTTTTTTTTGATCGCTCATGTATTTGACATTCTACAAGTGTATCCTATCTACTTAATGTAATAAACTTATTTAAATATTGACACTATCTTATAACAAATTTACCTAATGACTCTAGTTTACCAATTTACCAAAAATTTTATTTGTTTTGCTTAGATTTTAGATCTATTACATAAAGTAACATATTACAAAACACATCAAGTAACATATAGAAGTATGTATACTAACTGATTGTAAAGTATTAACACAGCTATAGTTAATAAACGTTTATTTTCTTACATAACTTGTGTTAGATTGCTCTACAATATTTAGGTTGATTATTTTACGTGTAGAATATCAATGAATATTAGACAGTAGATACAACATATTTGTTAATTTACAAATGCCTGTTGATATTACAAAACAATTGTATTTAACGTATACCATTGTGTTATTGCCATTGTGTTAATAATAACAATGTGGTTTTGGGAAACATTACCATAAATACTGCATTTTTGTTATATATTATATTTGTTAAATATTACTCTAATGTAAATTTCTCTATTACAAAAGTAATTAACTATTATCTACACACAAATTGACATCTATGAACATTAATAACAGCCTAATACAAATAATAGTCACACAAAATACACCAGTTAAAAACTTTAAAAGTAAATACCAAAAAAAAAAAAAAAAACAAAGAAAACAAAAGATTTCGCAATCCACAAAAACGGCATTACAAGGTACAAGCATAAAGTTAACAGATTACCTGAATACACAAACATACTAACTGCATTAAAATAAAAAACATAAGTATAAACCGTTTATGGAATGTGAACAGACAACGACGGAAACGAACTACTTCTTAACGCGCTTCACCTTCTCCGAATCATTCCTAAGTCTCTTCTTGTAGTTCCCTCCAATTTGTTTAACAACCATACAACCACCAACCGTTGAATTAGACATATTGTTGACAACATCTTGCACTCCTATATGACTTTTGTTAGAATCAGTCATTTGATCATATTGAACAGCACCCTACATGAAACATAGACAACATGAAACACTTCTATAATTTCTAAATTATTAAAATGATATACAAAAAACCAGTTACCTCTTTATTGATTTGTCTAGCAGAGCCCTCATATTGCTCAGTACCAACAATACCCTAAATGCAACAAACCAACATGTTACACTAAAAAAAAAATAACCAACGTAATAACATAAAAATAAAACAATTTATTCACATCCATCACAGATTGACCAACACTGTCATCATGCTTCTTATCATTACCAATATCCTGCCATAACAAAACAACCAATATTACATTCAAAGTACATAAAAAATAACCAACATAATAACATAAACATAAACCGATTTATTCACCTCCATCGCAGATTGACCAAAACTGTCAACATGCTTCTTATCATTACCAATATCCTGCCATAACAAAACAACCAATATTACATTCAAAGTACATAATAATACACATCCAAATAAAAGAATCATTTACCTGAACTCTCGCTTTAGTAAGACAATCATTTGCCTCCGTATCAATAATAACCTATATATATCATCAAAATCAATTTCCAGCTAACTAATACTATAAAATTTAAAGAAAAATACACTTTACCTCTACTTCAGATTGCAAATGGTTGCCAGCTGTCTTGTTATCTCCAATAATCTAAACGTAACATACGAACCATTAATCAAATAACAGTAACAGTAACAGTAATATATATATTACAAAGTTAATAAAGTCATGAATATAATTAAAAGTTTGAAACTCACAAAAAACCAAACCACAAATACATATTGAAAATAAAAAACAAAATACATAAAGAGTTACCGATGACTGCGTTGACGGTGTAACAGAATTATCAACTACTGAGCTAAACACTTCATCAGCCATCTCCCATTCAACATCTTTGATCTTTGCACACATTTCAGTTTCTTCATCAATTTGAAGAACACCGGCTAATGGAGGAGTGGCAGCGTCAACAGTTGTAGATATAGACCTAGGCTGTATAAGCACATTGATATCATCTCCGAGGTAATGTTACTATTATCAAACAAACCAACTTACTAAGGTAAAGTCACTTAAATCCAAATAAAACAAATCATTTACCTGTACAACATTTTGACTAAGGCTAGCATCTCGCCCATTATCAACAATAACCTAAGAAAACAAACCAATAGTTAAACTAACTCTAATTAACCATATTAAGTAATATTAAAATAATAGTAACAGTAACCTATATTACAAAGTTAATATAGTCATGAAAACAATTAAAAGTTTGAAACTCACAAAAAACCAAACCACAAATACATATTGAAAATAAAAAACAAAATACATAAAGAGTTACCGATGATTGCTTAGACGGTGTAACAGAATTATCAACTAATGAGCTAAACACTTCATCAGCCATCTCCCATTCAACATCTTTGATCTTTGCACACATTTCGGTTTCTTCATCAATTTGAAGAACACCAGCTGATGGAGGATTGGCAGTGTCAATAGATGTAGATACAGACCTAGGCTGTATAAGCACATTGACATCATCTCCGAGGTATTTAGAAACAGTAAAATGGCTGGAAAATTTAGGCGCTAAATTATAGGCATCGATCTTAATAACAAAAATAACCCTTCGAGAACATAAATTTTCTTTCAAATACGATTCTATCCAATTTGGATCATCAACACCCTACAAAAAACATAATAAGCTATCAACACAACTAAACAAACTAATATATACTAAACATGCAAAAACATTCAACAACTAATAATTGTAAAAGGAAATGTAAAATAAACCTCCGACAAAGTCTTGTTAACTAACTCATCAGCAGTTATTTTAAGTAGAGATACTACAGCTTCATTAAAAAGAACACATGTCATCTCATCATTGGTACCATTAGTAACACAAAGCTCCAACTTGTATCTGCAAAACGGAAACGATTAATAAAACGAAAAACAAACAACAAATAAAATATTAAAAAAACTTACACATGACGTGGATTGACAACATCTTCTTCACAGTTCCAACAAAAATAGTAAGGGTCAACCAATGACGCCTTCTTACGACATTTGTTACACTTAACATATTTTCAATCACTATGCATTTCCACACCACTTATGTTTGCATCAATGTTGAAAATTGTTCCCTGTACATGATTAAAAGTCAAAAACTAATGATTAAAAGTCAAAAACTAACAAAAAATAATTTATTTGTGTGTATTAGCAATACAATACCTCAGGCACATCTCCTGCTGTAAGAAGGCTGTATATGTTTGCAATACTCGTAATTTGAAAGGTGGCTGCGTTGTCTTCATTGATAGTAATTTGAGGAGAGTCACTGAAAACAAAAAATACAACGTATATAAAACATAAAATAATAATGCATCTAATAAAACATGCCAAATCACATAATTACATAATCCTGTAGGCATCAACTTCAGGTATAGAAAGATTCAAGTAAATTTGAGTCGCCACAGTTGTCATTAAACTTGTAGAACCTAATTCAATACAAACATTTAAACATAAGTTATAAATAATCAATTAACAATGCAACATATCCTATACATAACACTATACCCTTGTAAGATCGAACTTTGCAAGATGTCAAAATAATAACAACTGTATTTTTTGCATTTCTTCGAATATAATCATCAGTAAACTGATTCACCAAGTGTCCCCATAATGAAACATTCACCTTCATATCACTGAATTATATATATTTAAGAATGAGAGAGTAAAAATAAACAATATAGACGAAAAAATTAATATAGACAACACTAACATACTTGGTGTCAGAGATAACAATGTTTCATACACCAGGATTACAAGATGAAACAGATTCCAATTGATACTGAACAGAGCCCCATTCCCTAAGAATGCCAATAACATCTACACACACACATACACACACATATAACATTAGAAAACTTGAAGAAAAAAAAACTAACAGAATAAATTGCACACAAACCTGTAAGATATTTGTCATCATTAACACGATCAGCTAACAGATTGAATGGAAGAAAATCAAACACATATCGTCTGAAGACAGACGGATGCGTCGGACAAGTAGTAATACTTGTTGAATACAAGAACTGAATATAAATATTGCACTGCAATGGACGATACATGATACTACACTTATGAACAACAAACTTACGAATCTTGTAAACACATCCCTCTTTAAACGCATTCTGAAATAACCTCAGCAAGTTAGATGGAATCTTTGCATGAATAGATGAACCCTGAAAAAACATATACATTTTAAGATTAGATAATTACCAATGTAAAATAAAAAACTAAACAATATTGCATTAGAAAGAAATACTTACTTGTGCATCAGATAGAATAATGTCAAACGAAAGGATACGATTTGTTTTAGGGTTGAACGCTGTCCAAGCACGCGAGACCAACACATCAACTTGCCAATTGTTGGTAAAATAAGCACGTAAATCCGAAATACTTGCACGATTCATTTTATAAAGTAATAAGCTGCAAATATATATAAGACTGCAAACAACATCAGACATATAATCCATAACACTATAAACAAAGACTATACATATAGACCCATATATATACACACAAGGCTAATAATACTCAACAAAGAAAACATGTTACCTTTGAACAACATAGTTTGACAACACCAATTACACAATACTATCAGCTGGCGATAACGGCAAATTATAAAAAACTTCCTTGTACACAACATTTTTAGTCATATTGTTAGGACATTTTTCTTTATTATCCACATAGAACTTTAGTCCAGCACGAGATGTTACACGAGATGCAGCAACATATAACTGTCCATGGGAGAACACGGGCTTTGCTAAGTAAACACAAACATTATTAAAAGTTTGCCGTTGACTTTTGTTAATAGTCATAGCAAAACAAACTTTTATAGGAAAATGTCGTCGCTTAAATTCAAAATGCCAAGACGAATTACTTGGAGTCATATCAATTCTACCAATTAATACTTTCTCTCCAACATGTGGACCTGTAATAATCATACATTCAAGAACACGACGACTTATTTGACTTATAACCAACCGCGTCCCATTACACAAGCCACGTTGCATGTTTAGGTTACGCAACAAAATAACAGGTGCACCAACCTTGAGATGTAGTACATGATTCGGAAGTCCAGAAAATTTCAAACTGTTAAGAAACTCAGGAGCATACATAGCACGCAATTCATCAACATTTTGTGTACTCGCACAAATCTCATCAGCACTAAACAATGTATACATTTCACCTGGTATCTTCTCAAGAACATGTTGGTTAATCGTGTCAACTTCATCATTAGTCGGACAAAGAATGCAACGTTCCTTCAGGTAATCGACATCATTAAATCTGTTCATAATATTAGGGAACATATTTAACACAACGGACTCAAGATGATTATCAGTTACAGAAATTAACATATCTCTTGGTATACGAATCCAGGTAGCATCATCTGATCCATCCACAGAAACTGAAGGAAGACAACCAGTCCCCATGTCTAAAAGCCATTTACTAAATTCCTGCATTTGAATAAGATCCCTACCAAAAATACTTGGATCACGTAAACGCATGTTAGTTGTTAAAGAAAACACTTTACATGACCTCCATATATTTGGCGACTTGTTAATAGCTGAAGCAACAATTTCACTTCGTGAACCAAACTGAACAACAGGAAGTATCTGCCGAAAGTCACCACCAAACGCCACAACCTTTCCACCAAATACTTTATGCTCAGCACCAGCCATGCTATCTCGACACACATCCCTCAATGTTCGATCAACAGCTTTAAATACATGGCGATGTTGTAGAGGTGCTTCATCCCAAATAATAAGTGAAGCATAATTGATTAACTTAGCCAAATCTGAACAAACATCAATGGCAAAACATGAGTCCTTATCAACTTCAATAGGGATGCGAAACCGAGAATGTGCTGTACGCCCACCAGGTAGTAATAAGGAAGCAATACCAGATGACGCAACTGTCAAAACTATCTCATTATTTGATCGAATACGAGCTATAAGGGTCGTCCATAAGTACGTTTTCCCAGTTCCTCCACTACCTAACACAAAAAATATGCCTCCTTTTCTTGCCTGAACAGCAGAATATATACTATCAAACACTTCCTTTTGTTGACTTTTCAACCCAGCGTATTGCTTAATAAAACGTGTCCTTTCCTCATTAGCATCATACATTCTCTCAAATTGAACCAGCCTGTTGATAAATCTATCTTCCGAAGTATGGTCAATCTGTGGTAAGGTTGGAAAGGAAGTCAACGACCGGCCACTCTGAATCAACACTTGTTCAATCTCTTTCATAGTATAATTCAATATCTCAGCATCTGAGAAATTCAATGAAATTTTTTTCAAAATTGTTCGATATTTATGAGGAATGTCCTCTTATAGGTATTCATAACAATCAAAAAAAATTGCCGAGAATCACTAACAGTACAAAATAACAAAATTGCAACAAACAATTCACGAAGGCGATCCCCAAATTGCCAATGATAAGCCTGGCGTACAGCATCAACCCATTCAACATCATCACCCAAAAGACTTAATGCTTTACAAGCGGACATATACATTGGATGTTCCACCCCGTCAGCAGTTCGAATCTCTTTAAAACTTCTCGGACCACGCACAACATTTAATAGCATTCTAAGATAATACTTTTCACCCATCGTAGGACTTACATAATATATACGTCCAATAGTTTGAAATGAACCTTTACGGGGCTCCCACACTCTTTCCTTCTCATGCCATGTAAACAAAGTTGGGTATTCGGCATACGTCAATTTCCGGCCAAAGTCATACCTTTCATTTGCAGCCATCCATTCAGTAAACTTTGACATTGCAGCTATTGTTCGTTGTAAAACATCAGAAATTTGTTCATGATCCTTAAAATATACTCTATTACACCCTTCTTCATGAAATGGGAGTCTTTCAACAGCCACTGAACGATAATGCATGTAAAACTCAAATATCTTCCAACACGCCTCTGATGCTGAAATATACCTATAGTTCATGTACTGCTCAATCTCGTTTTCATGATTTAAGAGAGATGTAAATGTTGTTCTCCCACCTTGACCTTCCAATACTGCGGTAGCACGATCTTGACCTTTGTTAATATAGCTGAAAATATATTTAACCAACATTCCTTGGTTACACCATTCAACATTGATATGGCAACCATACTTTATAAGCAATGCACGATTATAAGGAACAACATATTGATTATCTAGCATAATATCTTGCCGACCAACACGAACTTTACGTGAGTTATCACGTCGTCGATACGACGGCCACCCATCACTTCTAATAAAAGTTTCGACAAAATAACTCTTCGGAAATCCTTTAGTACGTTTACCATCATTCATACAAGGACTCGAAGGTCTAAGACTACCACATGGACCATGTATCATTTGAGTACCAACATTAAAAAAACCAATTGGGTCACCCGTTTCAGATGGCAACTCAGCAGATATAAATCTATCAATTTCATCCGGTGAAGTAATTTTATCAGCTTGATTAAGAAACACAAGAATGTGGCAGACCACGTTTTTGAAACTCTATTGTGTAAAGAACTGCAAACAAAAAAAAAACACACAATGTTTTAACACACAACATAATCACACATTAATCACATGTTAACATACACCCATTGAGAATAAAATTCATTTAACTTACCCGCTTTAGGAACACCAAAATGATGCTTTTTCCTTATGTCTTTCATGAGCTCATCAAGTTTGATCTTAAATACCCGTGCAACAATATCAGGTCTTTCAGATACTAAGTGACCCAGTGTGTTATCCAGCAAATGCCGTTGAATTTCACACCATTTTGGGTTACACGTCATGTTAATAAAAAGATCCGGAATACCAGCCCAACGACAAATTGCCATCGCATCTTGATATTGTTGTATCATATGCCTAGGCCCCCCTGTGAAGGACGCTGGCAACACAACACGTCAACCTATAGAATCACAGTTTGTCTCACCTTCTAATATACGATCATGCAACCCATTATACAACTCCGAACGAATTGTTGTCTGATGAGTCTTGTACCATTGTAAGTCATGTTCAAGCACTTGCGTATATGCATCAACAACAAATGTAAGAAATAACCGGCCAGAACTATGCAATGTTCTACCTTCTTCCAGTCTAACCATCAACCAAAAACAATAGTATTCTCTCAATGAAACATTTTTTCTTTTACTTTCAACACTAATATTACTTAGAGGAATGTCCACATTAAAACCATCTTCTCCATACGGGAAAAAAATGGATATTGCAACGACATGTAACTAGGATGAAGTTCAGAAATACGTTTCGCATTTGTACTACCACGGTCTTCAACAATAATATCACGACAATCTGTAGGATTACCATCACCCGGAATCAATGCAGCAACTTCATTGACCGTAAGCAAATTAAACTGTCTCGCATCCCTTCTTCGTGTACCAAGCAGTCTAAGTCTAACAGGTTGTTGCGAAAAGTGAGTAAATCTTTCTTTGGCCATCCTAAAGCTCTGAACTAATGGATTGTGCCGATTAAGCATTCTAATTAAATCATTAACTAAACTTCGAATACATGCATCATCATTCCCAGACTGAATACACTTCTCCACTGCTTTTAATCGATTGTCAACCTCATTTTCTGTGTCATAAATGTATACTTGTGCAAATCTTAGCTGTCCATCAATATGCTGAGGTAACAAAGTACCAATCCTATGATGATTATGTCCATTCAACACATATGTATAGGGACCACCTCCATCATTAACATCCGAACAGACTTTACCGCCAGTAGAAGTAAACGAAAACATTGAATTTAGAAGCTTGATGTTCTCTTTAAACACCTTAGATCGCGGTTCACCATTCGGCTGTAAAAGCCGTCGCAATGGTTGCGGAGCATGCCTAAGTAAAGGTAAAACAACCTTGCCTTTACCACAACAAATAGAGAAAGTTGGATTAGACGGTACAAGATATTTAACACTTCTCTCACCATACCACAAGATCGCTTTGCAATAAGGACATACATATTCTGTAATTCCACAATCCCAATATGATACATCTCCTATACAAAATAAAACAATCATGTAAGAGAAAGTTATATTTATCATTTTAATGAGGCGTTCAAACAACTAACAGTCATCAATGAACAATCCATACTTGATAAGTTTTCATCTTGGTAAACACCAGCACAAGATGACCTCCGGTTGTGCATAGAAGGCGATGCTGAAACAAACTCCAAAGTTAAAGAATGTGATACAAAAGGTACATCACTATTCATTGAATTAGTTCCATGGAATTAATTTGAATTTGGGCCAACTGCAATACACGTAGATACAATCAGATGTGTCCTAAAAACATGAACACGTTTACATTACTTGGCACAAAAAAAAATTAACAATACGTACCATAACAACGTCATTGAGCTGGCATATTTTCAGTGTTTGAACCAGCAAGGCGATCTCGTAATCGAGGACGACCACGACGTCTAATATTACGGGATGTTTCATCAGATCGAAATGTGGACATAGATGAAGAAGACAGTGTTGATAATATTTCAGAATCACTTGCAATACCATGGTTAATATTAACACTATCCATACCACCAAGATCTGTATACAAACAACATTCATTTGATACCGCTTGACGAATAATGTCAATGTTTTATTCTCCATCTTCTTCCTCTTCATATCTAGTTCTTAAATACCTCAACTACTCATAGTGATAGCTATTACATACTGCAAGCTCTACACAATACTTACCAATCCAAACGTACATAGTATCATGGAATATACCAAACAACCAGTGCACCAGCCTTACACACTATATGCAAGCTCTGACATTTATTAGAAGAATCAGCAGATAAACCAACAACATCTGAAAATATTTTGTAGTAAACTTGCTGTTATCACTTTATAAACTTCTTTTGCGTATGCGTGAATGCACTCCAAAATACCATCTCACAACCCATCATTACATAAGCACAAAACACCATATCCAAACTTGATATCACTCCAAGAAAATAGACGACTATCATATACAAACACCATTGGATCTATATACATACTTAGAACATAACACTGTGTCACACCCTGATATTTCCACGTATTACCGGTGGGCCCGGTGGGGAGTATCGTGACGTAGTTGATATCATCACAGTCAAACAACACAATTTAAATGCACAGCGGAAGCAAAAGATGAATCATATTACAAACCGAATAAAAAGTAATATCAAAGTATTACAAACGGACTGTAAAGGATCCACAGGCGGATCAAAAGTTAAAAAGGATCATTGTTCAACAAATTTTAACATCTAAGCTTGCAAGACTTGTTTTATGATGCCAGGAGTAGCCAACCTATTCCGTCTAGTACCTGCACTTAGCCTTTTTGGAAAATACGTCAGTTTACACTGGTAAATACAATTAACTGACTCATTTTGAAAAGAATTTAAGAAAATTGATTTAAATGCACATGGCACAAAAGTTCTTTTATAACTTGGGATAATTATTTAAAAATAATCTTGTATACAGTTTTGCTTATTTGTCGTCCGTTAAGGCCGGTTAGAAGAGCCGGACAAGATTAACTGACACGCCACAGGTATAATGCCTACAAGGTTGATTCCTTAAAGTGGATTACCAGTTTTTACATATGCAACTGTCAGGTGTATGCCTACACCCTGTGCTTAGGTCGTGGCCATTTCAATGAATGATGCCAAGGATATCCGGGACATGGTCATTAACCCCCCAAGGGCCATATACCAAATAAAAGAGATTAAAACGGGTTATGTAAATATATTAATCACAATTCGATTTAAACAACTACATACCCGACCAAGCGGTATTATTATAATACCGTATCCCAAGCCCGTATAGGGAAAATAAGTTAAAAGTATTTACCTGAGTAAGTATATACCACAATCAACGAGTGCAAGTAGCTTTTACTGGGCTCCTAATCTGGAACGAAGGTTTTTAATAACCTATTAGATTCCTAACGGGTCTTAATTAAGCCTAAACTTAGTCCGGTTAGTTTTAAAAGAAGATATACGGTTCAAAACGCACGTTTAAGCGATGACCGGATTAGAATGTGGTTTAGACCTGACAAGTTTGTATACTTGTATAATATGGGTAAACTAAATACATTCTGGATTTTGAGATAAAAATGATAAGGTTTGACCCGTTTCGGCTAATTTATGCAAACTAGTTACATAAACCGTACCGAACGCGAATAATGCGTAACGGGCAACCAAATGAGTCATGAATAGGTTTCCTAAGTTAATATGCCTTAAATATGTTGTGATATCAGTAGGATACCTTCCATTATGCCCAAAACGAATTTAAACTCAAATTATGTCCCGTAGGGGTATTTTGGTCATTTTAAAGCTTATAAAAGAGTTTAAATATAAATCTGAGTTTCAGGTCTGATATATTCAGTAAAAATACTTATTTTTATAAGTCATAACAGTAGGGTATGGTATATATGTGAAATTTACCTTTTATAACCAAACTATGCACCATAGGGGCATTTTGGTAATTTCACAAAAGCTTTAAAGGTCAAAATTTGAAATCTAAGTTTAAAAACTTTTGCTTACTGTTAAAATATAAAAAAGTTGCTTAAAACATCAATAGGTATAAAGTCTTATATGAGAAAAATGGTTTTAATACATACTATGCGTTTTAAACGAGTAAAAAGACGGTTTTAAGCGATTTCTGGGTTTTTAAAGAAAAGCTGATATTTTTATCATTCCAGAAGACTCAAAATATCTTATTTATTATATAAAATCAGTAGCAAAAGGTTTGGTATCAAAATATTATGTAAAACTCATTTTATAGGCCAAAAGGGCAAAACCGACAATTACCGAATCAAAGCTATAACCCTATGTTATGCTCAGTCTAAAAATAAATACAAATCTTCAAAAATCCCAAAATATTATTTTACATCAGTAGGTAAAAATTTTGTTATCAAAATTTGGGTTTAGATAGGTTTTATGCTAATTACGCCGTTGAATTAATAAAAAGCTTTCTAATTACGCTATTGAGCATAACTCTTAATCTAGACCTCAAACTGATGTCAAATTTTCGGGAAAAGTTTATAAATCAGTAATAAAGGTTTTTGTCCTCTCACATTTTCAAAAATCTCGTATTAAGGTCAAAAGGGCATTATGGTCAATATTTAGGCATATAACGGAAACATGCTCATGAATCAATTAACTAATGAACCAAGTTATATAACCTCAGAGGGTTACACTTATCTATAACCTGGTCCTAATAGAGCTCTAAGGCATTTCTAAAACATGCTACATTGGGTCAGAACTGAAAGTCAAAGCAAAAGTCTACTTTTGCGACTTTCGGTTTCGAACCGGGCTTAAACTGAAAATTGTCGGGTTGAACATGCTTAGACATGTTCTTACATTAATTACCAAGTTATATGAGTGATAAAATAGGTTGCATGGCTTCTACATTGTTAATTATCCGTTTCTTTGAAAATTAGCTTTCTGTTGACTTTTTATAATCAAGTTTGACCCGACAATTGACCTAGTTAGAGTGGGAATCAGAGAGTGCCCTTTTAAGGGTTTATTACCCACATAATTATCAACTCATAGGTACTTTCAATTTGAGATTTGACAGGAAAAATTGTGATTAATCACGAAGTCAAACCTAAATTATGACGACTTTGACTTTAGGCTATTAATCTAATAAAACTGAATTAAGAGAGGTTAAGGACACTTACTGAAGTCCTATGCACGACTAATGATCTCTAGGAAGTGGTATTGAGCTCCAGAAATCTCCAGAAATGAAGTTATGAAAGTTTTCAAAGTGTATGCAAAAGTGTTGCAACAATGGGTTCTTATATAGGAATTTTAATCCTTCAAGATCATGCCAAACAAGTCTATTGTTGCTACTAGATGATCACAACTGTCCCTATTGCATGAAATCCCATTTGCACAGCCCCTGGTATCAATTTACAGGCCTCTAAGTCGGTTAAATAGGTTGAACTTGCAGCTGCCAGACATTTTCTGTCGCTGGCGGTTTTGGGCGGCCCGCGTAAGACCCATACAAGGTCTACGCGGCCGGTATGGAGGTCCAGGACAAGTTAAACAAGTTTCAGCTTTTGCACTTTAGGTCCCTGGTCCTTTTTGAAGTGGTTTTAACTTTATTTCTTGCACTTTTAACCTCCCAAATTGACTTTTAAGGGCTTCAAGACATAACCAAACTTTGTTAAGTCCTTGGTTAGTTTTATGATCACCCAAAAAGCCTCAAATTTCAACGTTGACGCTTTTAACCCCTCATATACGAATGTTAGCATAACTTTCTCATACGTTATCGAAACCTTGTGAAATTTTTATCACGTATTCTAGTGAGCATAATTAATCGTTACAAAGCTTCGGGTTTGCTAAAAGGTAACTCAGCGGTATATATTAAACATGTTGACACATTTAACCCCTGTAGTTTGTAATCTCTCACTTTCTTTCACAATTGGCTTCGTATGATTCATAATTCATTCGTGTAAGGGTATAAACATCGTGTAGGGTTGTTGAAAGGTATAATTATCAATCATTGACACTGTGAAGCCTTTTACACATATACTTTCCTTGTTTGTCAACTTTAGTCCCTTGTATTCAATTTGTAACACGTTTAAAGTCCATGACACGTGTCGATACTATATTGGACAAAATTTTATGAGGTGTTACATCCTGACCCCCTTAAAAGAAATATCGACCTCGAGATTTACTGAAATAAATGAGGGTACTTCTCTTTCATTGTGGACTCTACCTCCCACGTATACTCGGGACCTCTACGGGCATCCCATTTAACTTTTACAATTGGTACCTGCTTCCTTTGAAGCTTCTTAACCTGTCGATCCTCAATCGACAAAGGTTTCTCAACAAACTTCAGGCTCTCATCTATGTGCACATCTGTATGCGGTATGACTAGTGATTCATCATCTAGACATTTCTTCAGATTGCAGATGTGGAACACATTATGAATACTACTGAGCTCTTCAGGCAAGTTTAACTTATAAGCCACTGTTCCGGCATATTCGATGATCTCGAATGGTCCTATATATCTGGGGCTTAACTTACCTTTCTTACCAAATCGCATCACCCCTTTCCAGGGTGATACTTTAAGAAGAACCTTATCACCTACCTCGAACTTTAGAGGTTTACGCCTTTTATCTGCGTAGCTTTTCTGCCTATCTCTGGCAGCTTTGAGACGGTCTCTTATCTGCACAATCTTGTCTGTCATCTCCAGGACTATATCAGGTCCTGTTAGTTGGACCTCTCCAACTTCTGCCCAACAAATGGGCGTTCTGCACTTCCTTCCATACAAGGCTTCAAAAGGTGCAGCTTGAATACTGGAATGATAGCTATTGTTGTATGAAAATTCAATCAATGGAAGATGATCATCCCAACTCCCTCCTAAGTCAATAACACAAGCTCGTAGCATATCCTCGAGTGTATGTATAGTACGTTCACTTTGACCATCCGTTTGAGGATGATATGCTGTGCTGAAATTCAATCGAGTGCCTAGGGATTGCTAAAAGCTTTTCCAGAAATGCGATGTATACCTCGTATCCCTATCAGAGATGATAGACACTGGCACTCCGTGGAGAGATACAATCTCATCCACGTACAGCTGAGCTAACTTATCTGAGCTGTGTGTTTCTTTAATAGGTAGGAAGTGGGCTGACTTAGTCAGTCTATCCACTATAACCCAAATAGTATCATTTCCTCATTTTATCTTTGGTAACTTGGTGATAAAATCCATAGTCACCATTTCCCATTTCCAGGTGGGAGGTTCAGGTTGTTGTAGCAAACCTGATGGCTTCTGATGTTCTGCCTTAACTTGAGCACACGTCAGACATTTGGCCACATAAGTGGCTATAGACTTCTTCAAGCCTATCCACCAATAATTTGCCTTCAAATCTTGGTACATCTTGTAGCTTCCAGGATGAACGGAATACTTAGAACTGTGGGCTTCTTGGAGGATAACATCCTGTAGTCCTCCATAGATTGGAACCCATATTCATCCATTTAATCTTAGGATTCCATCCTTACCATATGATAACTGTTCTGCAGTGACTCCCAGTTTTTCATTTGGATAGTTAGCTTCTAACATGGCTTCCTTCTATGCGGCTAACAGTCTATCACTCAAACTGTTCTTTAATTCGATGCTCTTGGCATTGATTCTTATGGGCTTAACCCTTTCCTTTCTGCTCAATGCGTCGGTGACCACATTCGCCTTGCCTGGATGGTATCGGATTTCACAATCATAATCATTCAGTGTCTCCATCCATTGACGCTGTCTCATGTTCAGATCCTTCTGATTGAACAAGTGTTGAAGGCTCTTGTGATCAGGATAGATCACACACTTGGTACCATACAAATAATGCCCCCATAGCTTTAGTGCAAATACAACGGCACCCAACTCCAAGTCGTGGGTGGTGTAATTCTTCTCGTGCACTTTTAGTTGTCGGGAAGCATAGGCAATAAACTTGCCTTTCTGCATGAGCACACACCCCATACCAGTGTGTGATGCGTTGCAGTATACTACAAATTCTTCTATTTCATCAGGCAATGTCAACACAGGTGCATTGCTCAACTTCTGCTTAAGAATGTCAAAAGATTCTTGCTGCTTAGGACCCCAATCAAACTTGATATTCTTACGGGTTAGTGAAGTTAGGGGTGCAGTAATCCTTGAGAAGTTCTCAATAAAACGTCTATAGTATCCTGCTAAACCCAAGAAACTACGAATCTCTGTGGGTGTCTTCGGTTCTTGCCAGTTCATGACAGCTTCAACCTTAGCAGGATCCACCTGGATACCATGCTCACTAACCACATGTCCAAGAAACTGGACTTCACGAAGCCAAAATTCACACTTTGAAAACTTGGCATAGAGTTTCTCTTGTTGAAGCAGTGAAAGGATACAACGAAGGTGCTTCTCATGGTCAACTTGATTCTTCGAGTAAATAAGAATATCATCGATGAAGACGATGACAAATTTATCCAAGTAGGGCTTGCAGACGCAGTTCATAAGATCCATGAACGCTGCTGGCGCATTAGTGAGCCCAAAAGGCATCACTAAGAACTCGTAATGACCATAACGAGTCCTAAATGCAGTCTTGTGTACATCTTTATCTTTAACCTTCAGTTGATGGTAGCCTGACCTCAAGTCGATCTTGGAGAAGTAACTTCCCCCTTGTAATTGATCGAACAGATCGTCGATCCTGGGTAATGGATATCTATTCTTGATAGTGACTTTGTTAAGCTCGCAATAATCGATGCATAGACGCATCGATCCATCCTTCTTCTTTACAAACAGGATTGATGCTCCCCAAGGAGATGAACTAGGCCTAATAAAACCTTTAGCTAACAAATCATCTAGTTGGGTTCTCAGTTCTTTCATTTCCGTTGGTGCTAACCTGTAAGGCGCTCTTGCGACAGGCGCTGCTCCAGGGATGATGTCAATTCTGAATTCTACTTGCCTATCTGGTGGTAAACCAGGTAGTTCTTCAGGGAATACTTCTGGATATTCAGAAATGACAGGGATATCTTCAACCTTGGGTTTTGGTTCATCGATAGTTACCTGTGCCATATAAATGACACAACCCTTCTTCAAACACTGTGACGCTTTAAGCATAGACATTTGCTTAGGTAACCCATACTGAGTGTCTCCCTGTATGGTAAGTGGCTCACCATACGGGGTCTTGATCACCACTTGTTTCTTATCACAAACAATCTGGGCTTGGTTATGAGATAACCAATCCATGCCTATAACTATGTCGAAACCAGCTAATTTTAAAGGAAGCAAGGATAACGGAAAGGAGTGGTTCCTAATGGATATAAAACATCCTTCTAACACAGTCGAGGCTGTCTCTAAGGTACCATCAGCCAATTCTACCTCATATTTCACGCTTAGGGTTTTAACAGGTAAATTCAGCAACTTACAAAACTTATCATCTACAAATGGCTTATCCGCGCCCGAATCAAATAACACCCTTGCATAAACATCATTTATAAGAAGGGTACCTGTTATCACATTATCATCCTGAACAGCTTCTCGTGCATCCATTCGAAAGACCCTTACATTGGTCTTTTTGACTTCTTCAGGCTTTTTGGCATATTTAGGGCAATTGGTTTTGATGTGCCCTTTTTCGTTGCAGTTGTAGCACGTTGCATCCTTTATTTTCTTGCAGTCTAATGTCTTGTGCTCCTTGGATTTGCATAAACCACATGCAGACGGTTTTGACTGAGACTTGGATTCAAACCTGCATTTTCCAAAGTGACGTTTCTGGTAGGTTTTGCACTTTGGCTTCTCATCTGCTTGCTGACTACCCTTGCTAGACCCAAACTTCTTCTTGTGGTCTGTGTTTCCCTTATGCTTCTTCTCAGACCATCGTGAGTTATCATCCCCATGTTTTCTCTTACTTTCTTCCGAGTTCTTAAGCGATCTCAGCCTGACCGCATCCAAAGTAAGGGACAAAGATAGATCAGCTGCCGACCTAAAAGTAGCAGGTCGGGATGCCTTTACACTAGCTTTGATCTCTGGGGCTAAACCCCCAATGAAACGAGCTATTCGCTTGGGCTCCGGTGTCACCAAATATGGAACCAGTCGAGACATGGTATTAAAGCTAGTAAGGTAAGTCTGACAGTCTAGGTTTTTCATCACCAGAGATAAGAAGTCTGACTCAATCTTTTCAACCTCATGCTGAGGGCAATAATTCTCTTTGACGAGTGTAATAAACTGATCCCAAGACAGATTGTACAATGGAATCTTCCCAGTAGCCTGGATTAGAGACCTCCACCAGGCTAGTGCTTCTCCTTTAAACGACTGAGATACATACTTCACAACATCCCTATCAGCATAACCACTAATGTCAACTATGGTGTCCATTTCGTCTAACCACGTCATGCAGTCGATAGCTCCTTTTTCCCCAGTGAAATCTCGGGGTTTACAGGATACGAAATACTTATAGGAACAACACCTAATACGTGGCTCTTGATCGAGTACAATCTTCTTCGATGGAACACTATGCTGATTTGATGAGTGTCGGTCATCATCCTTCTTTGACCCTTGCTGTTTAGGAGGTGGCTTACTATGAGCCTCAGAGTGAGTCTTAGGTTGTGATTTAGAATGAGGCGTTGATAGGGTCTTACTTTGAGTACCATTTGATTCATTAAACTGCCTATCCATGGCCTTGGTAACAGCATTATCAATCAATGCTTGAAGTTCCGCACCGGTTACGTTGATCCTAGTAGTATCATGATTCTCCCTCGGATGGCTGTTGACTTCTTTAGACTCTGCCATGTAGCTTGATTGCAACATAAAATGATGAGAATGATTTCTTAGAGGTATATAATAGATTTGTCATCTTATTAATCTATTAACCATGGTTTTAAAGAACAATATTGGTTAATTTGTTAAGTATATTCATTCAGGATTTTCATTATAATAATCCTTAGTTATATTTAAAATATAATAATAGCACAAAGGACAAGTCACAAGGACAAATTTAATTTATAATCCATGATTTCAGAGAATCGAGGTATTAAGGTTTGAACGTAGTTCATTACCTTTTATTGACAGGGAGTCATAGACTACAATCTGTCTTTTGTCTTATATGACAATGATTATGGCTTGTAGGCCCTACATCACAAATGGATGTTTAAATAATAAAGAAGGAATTGGAAGAATCCAATATAAGAATGACATGTGTGATTTTAACGAATCACATCTGCCAGGAGTGTTAACATGTTTTCAGATGTTAACAAGGGTTTGAATCCTTTTAAACAGGTTTTACCATTATAGCCAGGTCTGTAATGACATACAGGCTAGGTTATACCTTTAAGATTCTTATTTAATATTTAATAGGCAGATTATTTTGAGAGGAATGGGATTTTTAATTTATTTATTTATTTATTTCATACATATTACATTTATGCATTTAACAATAAAATAAAATTTAAATTATAACATGCCACTACAATTTTAAAAGAGTACATGGTTGCCCTAAACAGGACTTTAACTGAAATACTTGCCCACGCAGGGGCTAAACAGAACAGACATGCCCACGCAGGGGCTAAACAGAAACTACAAGTCCTCGCAGGGACTGATTACAGAAACAGATGTCCACGCAGGGACTTGATTGAACAATAAAGAATACAAATAAACAAATAAAGGATTTAATGATCCTTTTTGCTCTTCCCCTTGATTAAGCTTGCCAAACCTTTAAGAAATCCCCGGTTGTTTCTACGCTCTTCTTGGACCTCCCGCTCTACCTGACTCAACCTTTGGAGAACCTCCTGTTGTCGCTCTGGTGGTATCAATTGCGGCTATGGCGGCTGCTGATGTGGAGGTTGAGGAGGTGGCGGTTGTTGGTACCCATAAGCTGGGTATCCGGTTTGGTAGGAGGATGCGTAAGGTCCTTCAGGATGAAGGGCATTGTAGTTGGCTGCTACAAGGTATGGGTCAACACTGGGGGCATTATAGTAGTTATACCCTGGGTAGGCAGGCTGCTCAAAGGGGTTGTATGCCGCTGCACTGGCATACGTAGGAATTGGGTTATCATAACCCATTGGTGGCGGTGCGAGTGGCGCAGACTCCACCTCAGAAACAGGGTTAGAAGGCCCACCCATTTGTGGGTCTTCATATAGTGGCGGGTAATGGCTGCCACTTGAAGGTTGAGGAGTGCTGATACGGACTCCCCCTTGCACGAACATCCATGCGGTTGATCTCCTACGCCTCGGTGGCTCTGGAAGGTGTTGCTGCACTGGTGGTGGTGGCGGTGGAGTGACCGCTACAAAACGGGAATCCTCGGAGGGATCCTGCTGTGGCTGCTGCTATGCGGAGACGAGTGATAACTGGGAGTAAACATCCAGTCGTATTGGGTAAACCTCGCCTCGTAGCTGTCGGGACCACTATAAGGTGATCCAAGAAAGGGTGACCCATCCGAAATCACGATGGGGTGAGTAGGTGTTCCGGTTGGCGGCTCGGCGGGTTCCGGATCCTCTTCCATATCCATGGAGAAATGGTCCTCCGGTCCCAACGGGTTATAACCCATTGGTTCTTCAATTAGGTTTGCCGGGTTGAACCGACTTTGGAAGTAGGGTGTTGGATCGTTGAAGGGTGAGTTGGGGTTTTGAAGGGGTATAAAAGAATGGTGTGAGTTATGGGGCTCGTTCTCAGACTGAGGCCCGAAAGAGTTTAGGTAAGAAGGTGAGGAGCTCAGTGAGACTGAATGCCTCGCAGGTTCTACATGGGTCCTCCAGTTTTCCTGAGGACTTTTGCTTAAAGAGTCTGATGGAGTTCGCCGGTGTGATGGCCCGGCCTCGTGATCGTTTGGGACGATGAGTGGCCCCTTACCTCTACCTCTTCCTCGCATTCTTGGTGGCATTCTTTTTGAACCTGTCAAAACAAACAAAGGACACAACAAAGAAATATAAAGGACAAAATTAAAATAAAACAAATTTGGATTAGTCCTAAGTTCTTTGTCTAGACTCGGAAGTCGATGAATGTGCAAACTGTGTCATTGAGATTAAACACAAAAGGCTAGTGTTTAATTCAGTCAATGTTGGCTCTGATACCAACCCGTCACACCCCGATATTTCCACGTATTACCGGTGGGCCCGATGGGGAGTATCGTGACGTAGTTGATATCATCATAGTCAAACAACACAATTTAAATGCACTGCAGAAGCAAAAGATGAATCATATTACAAACTGAATAAAAAGTAATATCAAAATATTACAAACGGACTGTAAAGGATCCACAGGCGGATCAAAAGTTAAAAAGGATCATTGTTCAACAGATTTTAACATCTAAGCTTGCAAGACTTGTTTTATGATGCCAGGAGTAGCCAGCCTATTCCGTCTAGTACCTGCACTTAGCCTTTTTGGAAAATACGTCAGTTTACACTGGTAAATGTAATTAACTGACTCATTTTGAAAATAATTTAAGAAAATTGATTTAAATGCACATGGCATAAAAGTTCTTTTATAACTTGGGACAATTATTTAAAAATAATCTTGTATACAGTTTTACTTATTTGTCGTCCGTCAGGGCTGGTTAGAAGAGCCGGACAAGATTAACTGACACGCCACAGGTATAATGCCCACAAGGTTGATTCCTTAAAGAGGATTACCAGTTTTTACATATGCAACTATCAGGTGTATGCCTACACCCCGTGCTTAGGTCGTGGCCATTTCAATGAATGATGCCAAGGATATCCGGGACATGGTCATTAACCCCCCAAGGGCCATATACCAAATAAAACAGATTAAAACGGGTTATGTAAATATATTAATCACAATTCGATTTAAACAACTACATACCCGACCAAGCGGTATTATTATAATACCGTATCCCAAGCCCGTATAGGGAAAATAAGTTAAAAGTATTTACCTGAGTAAGTATATACCACAATCAACGAGTGCAAGTAGCTTTTACCGGGCTCCTAATCTGGAACGAAGGTTTTTAATAACCTATTAGATTCCTAACGGGTCTTAATTAAGCCTAAACTTAGTCCGGTTAGTTTTAAAAGAAGATATACGGTTCAAAACGCACGATTAGCGATGACTGGATTAGAATGTGGTTTAGACCTGACAAGTTTGTATACTTGTATAATATGGGTAAACTAAACACATTCTGGATTTTGAGATAAAAATGATAAGGTTTGACTTGTTTCTGCTAATTTATGCAAGCTAGTTACATAAACCGTACCAAACGCGAATAATGCGTAACGGGCAACCAAATGAGTCATGAACAGGTTTCCTAAGTTAATATGCCTTAAATATGTTGTGATATCAGTAGGATACCTTCCATTATGCCCAAAACGAATTTAAACTCAAATTATGTCCCGTAGGGGTATTTTGGTCATTTTAAAGCTTATAAAAGAGTTTATATATAAATATGAGTTTCAGGTCTGAAATATTCAGTAAAAATACTTATTTTTATAAGTCATAACAGTAGGGTATGGCATATATGTGAAATTTACCCTTTATAACCAAACTATGCACCGCAGGGGCATTTTGGTAATTTCACATAAGCTTTAAAGGTCAAAATTTGAAATATGGGTTTAGAAACTTTTGCTTACTGTTAAAATATAACAAGTTGCTTAAAACATCAGTAGGTATAAAGTCTTATATGAGAAAAATGGTTTTAATACATACTATGCGTTTTAAACGCGTAAAAAGACGGTTTTAAGCGATTTCCGGGTTTTTAAAGAAAAGCTGATATTTTTATCATTCCAAAAGGCTCAAAATATCTTATTTATTATATAAAATCAGTAGCAAAAGGTTTGGTATCAAAATATTATGTAAAACTCATTTTATAGGCCATAAGGGCAAAACCGACAATTACCGAATCAACGCTATAACCCTATGTTATGCTCAGTCTAAAAATAAATAAAAATCTTCAAAAATCCCAAAATATTATTTTACATCAGTAGGTAAAAAGTTTGGTATCAAAATTTGGGGTTAGATAGGTTTTATGCTAATTACGCCGTTTAATTAATAAAAAGCTTTCTAATTACGCTATTGAGCATAACTCTTAATCTAGACCTCAAACTGATGTCAAATTTTTGGGACAAGTTTATAAATCAATAATAACGGTTTTTGTCCTCTCACATTTTCAAAAATCTATTTTAAGGTCAAAAGGGCATTATGGTCAATATTTAGGCATATAACGGAAACATGCTCATGAATCAATTAACTAATGAACCAAGTTGTATAACCTCAAAGGGTTACACTTATCTATAACCTAGTCCTAATAGAGCTCTAAGGAATTTCTAAAACATGCTACATTGGGTCAGAACTGAAAGTCAAAGCAAAAGTCTACTTTTGCGACTTTCGGTTCTGAACCGGGCTTAAACTGAAAATTGTCGGGTTGAACATGCTTAGACATGTTCTTACATTAAGTACCAAGTTATATGAGTGATAAAACAGGTTGCATGGCTTCTACATTGTTAATTATGCGTTTATTTGAAAATTAGCTTTCTGTTGACTTTTTATAATCAAGTTTGACCCGACAATTGACCTAGTTAGAGTGGGAATCAGAGAGTGCCCTTTTAAGGGTTTATTACCCACATAATTACCAACTTATAGGTACTTTCAATTTGAGATTTGACTGGAAAAATTGTGATTAATCACGAAGTCAAACCTAAATTACGACGAGTTTGACTTTAGGCAATTAATCTAATAAAACTGAATTAAGAGAGGTTAAGGACACTTACTGAAGTCCTATGCACGACTAATGATCTCTAGGAAGTGGTCTTGAGCTCCAGAAATGAAGTTATGAAAGTTTTCAAAGTGTATGCAAAAGTGTTGCAACAATGGGTTCTTATATAGGAATTTTAGTCCTTCAAGATCATGCCAAACAAGTCTATTGTTGCTACTAGATGATCACAACTGTCCCTATTGCATGAAATCCCATTTGCACAGCCCCTGGTATCAATTTACAGGCCTGTAAGTCGGTTAAACAGGTTGAACTGGCAGCTGCCAAACATTTTCTGTCGCTGGCGGTTTTGGGCGGCCCGCGTAAGACCCATACAAGGTCTACGCGGCCGGTATGGAGGTCCAGAACAAGTTAAACAAGTTTCAGCTTTTGCACTTTAGGTCCCTGGTCCTTTTTGAAGTGGTTTTAACTTTATTTCTTGCACTTTTAACCTCCCAAATTGACTTTTAAGGGCTTCAAGACATAACCAAACTTTGTTAAGTCCTTGGTTAGTTTTATGATCACCCGAAAAGCCTCAAATTTCAACGTTGACGCTTTTAACCCCTCATATACGAATGTTAGCATAACTTTCTCATACGTTATCGAAACCTTGTGAAATTTTTATCATGTATTCTAGTGAGCATAATTAATCGTTACAAAGCTTTGGGTTTGCTAAAAGGTCACTCAGAGGTATACATTAAACATGTTGACACATTTAACCCCTGTAGTTTGTAATCTCTCACTTTTTTTCACAATTGGCTTCGTATGATTCATAATTCATTCGTGTAAGGGTATAAACATTGTGTAGGGTTGTTGAAAGGTATAATTATCAATCGTTGACACTTTGAAGCCTTTTACACATATACTTTCCTTGTTTGTCAACTTTAGTCCCTTATATTCAATTTGTAACACGTTTAAAGTCCGTGACACGTGTCGATACTATATTGGACAAAATTTTACGAGGTGTTACACACTGTTTCATGCAAGTACAGCAAATATCTCCATCACAAATACGCCATTGTCAAGCTATACCCTAATCTATTATTTATACTACATAATTTAAATTAACAAAACAAAATAGCAACAAACATAGCTATAAGAAGACATGCAACCAACTATTAAATACAAGTAACAACAAAAGAAAGCAATGAAATTAAATATGAATATGAAACACCTATACACACTACGAAAAACAAAATCACACATACATTGCTGAATAGATAGTAGCTCTTTGATACTTCGTTTCCAATTACAACTTTTCAAAACCTATTGATAAGGGAAACTAAAGAACTGTAGTAAAAAATATTAAGACAACAGATGGGTTATCAAATACTGTTATCAAAGTTAAAATAATAATGGGGCAACATAGTGGGTAGTTTTTGAACATGCACCATAATTCTAGGAATTATAATTGTCTTTAATTAGATAATATTATATATTTTATACAAAAACAAAGTAAACACGGTACTACCACAAATGAATGCATAACTTAAAATGCTAATTATAATTACAAACATCAGGTGTGTTAACCTAATTTATGTTTTTTTAAATAAATCATGTTTTTATAGAAATGTAATAATATATACTAACATTGTCCTGTACCACTTATGTTGTTGATTACATTGTGTTTTATTATGGAAAACATTGTGCTTATACGAAATCACTATGTTTAGGAATAGTACGTTACCCTATTGCAATAGTCCTTATATACTTTTTGTAGTTGTATGTATATTTTATACAATATTAAGCTCTAATAAAGGCATTGTGTTTTTTTATTAAACCTTACTTTTTTTACTGAATTCTGATTATCAATGTAAACTTGTTTAAGTGGAAAAAAAAGCAGAAACACAACCCAAACTATATAAATCAAACACTCTTTTCTGTAAAGATGGCCTAACTTTAATTGTATGAAATACAATAACTGACACAAAACGCGCTTTTATACACACTAAAATACTATCCTACAAAAAAAAAAAAAAACAGAAATAAGAAACATAGAAAAATAAAAAACAAACATTAAAACAAATACTAAAATCACTCTAGATATTAATCTTAACTTCCATGGAACACTTCAAACTTTCAAGAGTGGACACAATACGATCCAAATAATTAATTGCCTTCCTAATCACATCGATAGAAGCACGAACACCAATGTCACGAACATCGCAAGCAGGTAATTCTAACAAATCACCTACTATTTTACGCATATCTTCTATAAAGTTAGCCACACGTTTGAAACCGAACTTCAAAACAGTCATATACAAGACATCCCTCTGTAACTGCCAAACTACCTCATCGACCATCTTTTATTTAAAAGTTAAAACGATGGAAACCAGATATAATTATACAAACGAATGATATAATAAGATGTTAAAGAATTTAAATATTCCTTTACGATTATGTTTATACATACATATAATCATATATATATGCACCGCTAACAAACTTGAGCATAAAACATGGATACCCTGCTAACTGTAAATACGTGGAAGTTTCATAAATTACGTCACCACACCATTTATTTCATCAAAAAAGATAACAACTAACCAACCACGTTTTGTTTTTCTTTTTCTTTTTTTTTTTAATAAATTGAATAAATGAGACTCTACATGAGCTATAATCAATAGTTTAAAATAACACATCAAAATTTTAAGCTATGTTCAAACGACGAATAGTGATAAAAATATTTATATCTGCATACATTTTAATGTAATAATTAAGTTAATCTCATCTTGAATCAAGTCACTGGTTGCCTGCCATATATCTGTTGCGAAAAACACAATTAACATTATCCATAAGACAATTCAAGATATTGTTTTGTCTTTTATTAATCAACTCAATAACCGAAATATTATTTTTTGAATATTTTAAATGTAGTATCTTTTTTATGTATTTTTGTGTTTTCAAAAACAATGACATGAATTCTAAATTCAGCTTGACTTTTTTTCAATAACATGGAACCAAAAATAAAAAAACATTGCAAGACTTCCGGTGACAAACACAAAAATGGACCCATGCTATTTGGAATGTTTCAATGAATTTAATAAAATATGAAAAACTTTAAGCTTGGTTACAATTGGATAATTAATCATAACTTTGAGTTTACGTTTCTAATTTGAACTTATAATAAAATATGATAAACTTTAAGCTTGGGTTACAATTGGATAATTAATCATAACTTTGAGTTTATGTTTCTAATTTGAACTTAAAGAAACTTTTGGTTATTTTAAAATTGAATATGAAATCACTATAACTTTTAGGATTTTCAATTTATGTTGTTAGTGATACGATCATTTTGGATGTAGCTTTCTCAATGGTTTAACTTGCAAACCGCAATAGAGTTGACTTGATCATTTAACAATCTGTATATATAATGTCAAATTAAAAATACAAAACCTGTATACAATTTGTTACACTACCCAAACCAGAAACTACATTAAACATCATTCATATATTAAATAATACTACATTAAACATCATCCATATATCAAATAATAAAACATAATATCAAACATTAGAAGATCCTTGCACAATAAACTACTATATTAACGTTAAATTACTAAAATACTAAAGACAATAACATAAACTATAAACAAACATGATACATCAAAACATAAAGAAAAAGAGAAGCTTGATACCTTTAGTAATTTGGAGACACAAGGCTCTCAAAATAGACTGACCCTTGTAAGGCAGTCATGTACTTCCAAGGAAAGTAGTACCCAACTCGCATAGTTTTCATATCTAACATATAAATATCCCCACAAGTAGTCATTAACAACATTTCATCAGTAGACTCTACATACTCTACAAACCCGAGGAAACTCGATGGAACAACACCAATACAAGGCAGAACCCATAAGTTAATCCATCCTTCATATCCCAACTTACACAAACCAACTAAATACATATCATATTTATAACGCATAAAAATGTGAAGTTGCCCAGCAATACTGACCAAAGATCCATCAAAACCTCCTCCATAAAAATCACATGGTAATGGAACACTTGTAAATTGCTCTAGGTTAACATCAAAACGTAAAATTGACTGCACACAATCACCAGAACATGAATCAACAATGAAATATACGCCATCTCCACACAATGTACCTAATGACCATTTTCCACCATGCTTAAAAGACAGAATGTCCGTAATTTTCCTCCAAGAATGTAGTCAGGTAGAATAAATATAAACTGCCTCTGTGCCACGTCTTCTTATAACATGTACAACCTTGTACTCATTTGCAGAATCCACATAAAAAGCAGCAGAATCAGAATCTTTTTTGAAGAAACCATGTGATTCACATGATGACAAAGTTGTACTTGCCTGTGTAAGTGGATTCCAAATTAAAATTTGAGAAGTCTCTTCCAGGCACACACATAACATTCCATCCAAACTCCCTAATATCATCAATTCATCTGGTCGGGTTTTGAATGGTTTAACAGACATCATTTTAGAACCACAAAAGCACGTGCATGCATAAAACAATTTTTGAAGAGAACCACAACGATCTAATTTCGCAAGCACCCACTTGGTAGCTGACGCTGACGTACTACGACAATGAATTAAGTGAAACTCTGGTGTGGACAGGATAGACAACCATTTTTTGCACACCAACTTGCAACGACCTATATCTCTTGCAGAAAGTTTTGTAAAAATACCATACATTAATATCTCTACAAGTAACTCCGACATAACAAATATTGATTAACTGCTCACATTAGATCAACACATGTTAGTCCAATTCACTTTAACATCAAAGTGTAAATCATAGTTATGAAGAATAGAAGGCAAAGTAACAAATTGAAGAAAAGATACTTACAAACAACAACTTTTCTTTGCTCAAAGATCTGAAACAATTCTGACTGAAATGTTACCCTATAATCATATAAATAGGAAGATGTGACAAAGAAACGTCAACCCATAAAAGACTGGAGATAATGGGAGAGAAATGCTTAATAACTAATCACGTAATAAAATGATTAGTAACCACTAACATAGCAGTAGATTTTTTTTTTTGAACGGCAACATAGCAAATGATATCTCCAACTTTCTAATACACCTTATCCGGTAAAATAACACAAAACAAAATTTATATCATGTCATATAAAAACGCAATATTATATGTAACCACACAAACAACTCCAAATATCTGGTTTTAATCATACTGCCTTTACATACAACACTGTCAAACTTACAAAAACCCATACATTCCACTAAATTAACTGCAAATACATACCACAAACAATACATAACACTTACAAAAGCCCAATAGTTGTTCACATAGACCAAACAAACACAACCCACATCCTGACTAATTTTAACATAGTACACCAAGAATAACTAAACCCTAGGCTTACTTTCAACATCTTGTTCCCCTTACCCATTTTTTTACTTGTTCTTCAAGAATCCTGTTCTTGTTTCCCAATGTGATTGCATTATCTTCATGCCTGTTAATGGTGTCCAATAGCCCTGGAATCCAAGCAACAAATGAGATATATTATTTTTTTACCAAGGGGTGGCTCAACCCAAGTAATATTGTTTATTTTGATACTGGTTTACCAAGGGGGAAAATGAGATATATTATTCAACAAAAATGAATTTCAGTCATTAAAGTTAAAACAATTAATGATTTTTAGGATTCCATTTCTAAAGTTAAACAACTTTAATGAATTTCAGTCATTAAAGATAAACAACTACTATCGAGTGGAATTCATATAACAATAACCTCTTTCTTCTCATAAAACATTATAATACATAAAAATGCCACCATATTCTTAATATAAAGTATTGAAAACATATATAAGTCAAAAACTGGAAAAGGCCCCACATTTAGAGTTTATTTTAGCCCTCCAATAATAAAAAACACAATAAAACAAAAACACAATAAATAAAAACCAATAAATAAATAAAACACAATAAAATAAAAAAAACACAATAATAACCACTCGAATAACTACCTTATACTACTTCCGCTTTTTTTTTTTGAAAATAAAATAACTAATCTTTAACATTAGGGGTTATACCTGCTAAAATTTATTCAAATAATTAACTGCCAAGTTTACACATCACATATTATCATACTACTTATGTAATTACAAGAAATCAACAATTTTTAATACACAACATACAACTTACTCTAAGAAGTTGATAACCATATATATAACAAAGAACATAAGCAACTAAAATACCATACAAAAATAAAATATCTTCTAACATTACCAAAGTATATTACAATACAAATGAAAAGCATAACAAACATACAAAAATAAAACAAAGTAAATTACCTAACATCGTAGATTTAAACATTTGGAGACATAAGGCTCTCAGAATACACTGCTCCTTTTAATGCATAAAAGTTGATAACATGAAAGAAATTATCAACTTTTCTCACCTCCAAATCAAATTCATACACATCCCCATAATCAGTCATCAACAACCACTTCTTACTTGAACCAATGTACCTCACAAAGCATTTTATAGGCAATGGAATACAACCAATATCATGTACAGACAAAATCTTTATCCATTTTTCACCTTTCAACTTCTACAAATCAACAGAAACATCAAATTCACCATGAAGAACAAAAAAATGAAGTTCATCAGAAACATTAACCAAAGACCCACTAAAATATACTTCATACTCATCAAAGGGAAAGGAAACTTTAGTAAATGTCTCTAAATTCACATCAAAGCGAACAATTAACGCCACATTATAATCCCAACACGAACCTACCGTGAAGTATAATCCATCACAACACAAAGTCCCACATGACCATTGAACGGTCTGATCATCTAAAATAAAGTCTTTAACAAACTTTATTTGCCTCCAACATTGGCTTTCCATAGAGAAAATGTAAACCGACTGATTTTTACGCCTAAATACAACATGTAAAAGCTTGTGATCCTTCAAGTAATCCACATATAAGCCAACATCATCAAAATTTACTTTGAAAAACCCATATTTCTTAGGAATTGACAAGTTCCTATAGGCATTGGTGAGAGGATTCCATATTAACAACTGACAAGTGTGTGTTACTTAGACAGACACATAGCATTCCATCCAAACTACCTAAGATCATCATATATTCTGCCCGAGTTTTGAAAGGCACTTTCACAATTTCTGTTAAAGAAATATTGGCTGAACCATAACTAAATGTAGGAAGTGGACGATGTATGCCTCCTGTTATTAAAACAAATTGCATCTTGGTTAACGATGGCATTTTACAACAATGAAGCCTAGCAAAGAATACCGTTGACAGGAAAGAGCACCACTCTTTACACACCAACTTATATAGCCTACTTCTCTTGCAGTAAGATTTGGCAATATCTCAAACATAAATAAGTCAATCGGAATCTCCGGCATGGTAACACTTTCCTACAATGTACATTTAAATACGATAAATTAACATTTATGAACATAAACATGTGAAATTGCTAAACAACATAACAATACTTGAAAAAAAAGGAAAAACCCCAATTTAAAAAGGTAAAACTCGATTGAGAAACTCGCTAACAATTGCAAAGGAAAAGCACGAAAAGACAATGCTTACACACCTTAAAACAGCAACTGGAATATGAAATCAACTTTTTTTTCTTTGAAAGAACACGATTTTCATAAAAAAGGTCTTAATCAAGAAGCTCAAGACATACAGTACATAAAAGAAACTAAAACGAAAACAAAACAGAACTAAAGAATTACAAGGTGAAGTCAGTGAACTTGAATCCTCTCCAATTCTCCCATCTTAACTCCGGGAGTCCAACCCTAGTTTTCACCCACAAATAAGATAGTGCCTTGATGTCACCACTCGAGTTTGCTATATTGGGGGATCTTTCTGATAAATCGAATTGAACTATATGGGAAGAAATAAACATACAAATGAATATAACTGAGAAAGAATTTCTTTGATATGGTTACCGAAAAATCGCGTAAATATAGGTTAGTGGGAAGTTGCAAATAGTATATAACTGTGCCTTAAATATAACAGTTGGGATTTTCAAAGTTATTTGCTAAGAAGGGACATATTGAACTTCTCAATGTAATCAAGAACACTCTATAACTTTTGTTAAGAAGGGACATATTGAACTTCTCAATGTAATCAAGTACACTCTATAACTTCTGCAGACAAAACACATTATGGCTAGTCATCCTTTTACCAAGGAAATGTGATGTCATTAATTTAACTATCACACATATTCTTAAATAAAAATATTAATAATAATATACATACATATATATATTGAAGATTATATGTCATTATTAAACTTACATAAGACACAACAACTAAAATCTAATGATAAAAAATATAAAAAAAACCGCAAAGTAAATAAAAATATGTAACGAAAAAAATAATAAAATATAAATTTCTATATAAAATAATGTGATATAAAAAACCTAACAAAAAAACACAATAAAAGCTAAGAAATATAACACTATACAAAAGAAACTGCTATTTAATACAAGTCTCCAAATATAAATTAAAAAGAAGATCAAACCCTCCCAGTTTCTGAAAAAAAAAGTAAAAAGCTAATATATTTTACACACTATTGTGTTTTTTACTCGTTATGTCTTCAAATAGATGACACAATCAAAAATGATTTGTACCACTCAAATGCCGACTATAACATACCATTACCACACGCAACCAAATAACTTACATTTTACTAATAAGGGAGGGCTTATAATACAAAGGGGTTGAAAAAAACTGTAAGAAACTATTACAAAGAGATAAGTGACAAGTTTTGATAAAAATATAATGTATATCTGTAACATCCCAGGCTAACCATGTCACACCCGCAAAATACCACCCATGGGAAACCCTACTAGGCGTGTGACAAACCAATAACGAGCCACTAATCATATTGAACCAATCACAAGTTGTTAAATAAAATCATCAATTATGAATGAAAAGTGCCATCAATAAGTTTAAATGAAAACCAACATGTTCAGCGGAAGCATATAAAAGAAATCATAGTTTAACTGTTTCAAATCAAATGTATAAAATCAATAAGTCAATCACATGAATCCCTCTAGTCGACCCATGACCACTCCAGCTACTCCAGACAGCAAGTTCCAAATCCAAGACATCTAACGACCTGTGAGCATGCAACAAGTGTATCAGACAACGCTGGTGAGTTCATAGTTTTACGAAAACGTTGGTTACCAAGTGTTTAGTTCCGTTCATTGATTACAATGTTGATAATACCTCGAATACAAGACGGCTTCTGATTATTTTGCCCTTTCTCCAATGCTCCTATCAAAGCATTGGTCATGACTAGGTCATTAGTTCAACACCCGTCCTCCCAGGTACGGGGTGAGGTTGCCAAACCTAAGTAGCGCTACTAACTAATACCATGTTACCTCCCAGGTAACCAAACAACACGGAGGGACTTTAAAGGTGATAGGAAGAGTATATTATCCAACATTCCCGTTTTTACCCAAAAGACTTATCCCTCCCCGGGATACCCACTTACTGTCCCAACCACCGGGACGCATGCTCAAGAGAGATGAACTCACCTTAGGGTGCTCAACAAAAGTAAACCGAGTGTAACAACTTCTATGTCCGGTATGCCCTGATATCGATGCCATTTTATTATTAGATATATTAATTAAATGTCGTCACCCAGTTTCACATGATTGTCTTAGTTTCGAATTCGAGAACTCTAAACATCACACTAAGCTCTATCACCTAAATCGCTAATAACACGTTCGTACACATCGCACACTCATGTATTTACATGCACCTACGAAATCTCAGTTCATCACATAACATCATGTATATATATATATATATATATCTACATTGATCACGCCACAAACAAACTTGTAATTATTGTATTGCATATCACCACCTGAAACCAACACTTAGACCATGCACATTCTACTCGAAATTAACTTCATGTACATATATATAATATCACATTAATTACAATTCTGACATTATTCATATGTATATTCGAACCTGTATATCACATGTTTGCTCAAAATAAATGACAAGTTTGTTTTGGTTACATCATATACATATAGGCGGCCCACTTAACATATACACATATTAAATTCAAAGACTTGATATACTCATGTATATCACATCTCGGTCAACTTCAGAATTCATATATATTCACATATATAAAGTCAGACCTATTAATTGATAGTTAAGTGTAGCTCCTTTTAATCAATATATATAGGCGGCCACTTAGTCTACATATTCTGACCATATAATTGAAATATACATTCACATATTCTGACACTACATCAATTCCCAAGTTTCAATTAATTTCGCATGTGCGGATCACATTTCAATAATATGGCAGACTATGTATTCAAGCAACTATATAATAAACAAATTATATTTAAAACAGGCTCAAACATGTTCGGACTACTCAACTTACAACATGTGTGGATTTCATCATTGTTATAATTTTGATCATCAGGTCATCATAAACTTCATTCAGCAATTTATCATTCAAACCGTTTATAACAATACTCAAGATCCAGGTTTCTTAACTCATATACATAACATAACACACATGAATCAAGAATACTAAATAATGCACATCGGTAAAAGAGGGAATATACTAACCGGATATATATGGGTAGAAGAGAGTTAGAACGAGGGAGAAGGGAAGGAGACTGCCGCAAGTTCCAGGGATACGAGTATTAGGGTTTTGCTACCTTGGGTATGTTTAGAATATGGGAACAACATGCAGACTCGTGATACAAGTAGGTATGTGTGTGGGCTCGGATTGGGCTCTAAATAATATGGGCTGAGAATGTGCAATGTGTGCGAGTTGAGAGGTGTGCGGCCCCTATACATTGTGGGGCTAAGTGTTTGAAGCACCAACATCAAATAATCCGTAACTATAGACTAAAACCAATTACCTCATATCTGGTTAGGGTTTTGACAATTGATGTTCCTGATTTGTGCAATACATGAGGTATATATATATACAGATACATAATACGGCTATAACCGCCTGACTTAGGAATAAGAAATAATAATAATAATAATAATAATAATAACGTGTATAATATCTAGCTTATATAATTAAATATACGTATCTAACAACGCATACACATAATGACATACAAACTTATAACGTTCATGTAATGCATAAACTCGTAACCATTCTCATTTAATTAAACCCTTCACATAGCGTACACGTAAATTACACCAAAGCACCACGCATGCAAAGAAACCAGTACAACGAAAGACTCTCGAAATTACGGGTTGTCACCTCATCCCCAACTTGAAAGAAATTTCGTCCCGAAATTTGATAAGTGATAACAGAGAAATGAAATGGTAGTTCAAGATGATTGTGGATTTCCCTCGGTTGCCACATCATCCCTAACTTGAATGGAATTTCATCCCGAAATTCACCAGTCACATCCGGATTTGATTCCGTAGTTTTGAACAATTGAGGATACTTGAGCCTCACCTGATCCTCGCGTTCCCACGTGAACTCCGGTCCACGTCTTATGTTCCAACGAACTCTCAGGATTGGGATTCGGTTGTGTTTATGAACCTTGGCTTCCTGGTCCATGTTTTCAGCGGATTCCTCAACAACTGTAGCTTGTCATTAACATCAGACTCTAATAAGGGTATCACAAGCATTTCGTCGATCAAACACTGCCTTAGATTCGAGACATAAATGGCATTGTGTATGTTACCCAGTTCGTCGGGTAACTCGAGTTTGTAGGCCACGTGACCGATTCTTTCCAGAATTCTGAATGACTCAACGTAACATAAGTTAAGCTTGCCACGCTTCCCAGCATACCACACCCTCCCAGGGTGAGACTTTCAACATGATACGATCGCTTACAGCGAACTCCCAGTGTTTCCTAAGCTTATCAACTTTCCTGATGGTCACGCGTTGCCGCCAATGATTTCCGATCCAAGCAATCTTCCCTAGAGTTTCGGGTACAAGTCCTGGACTTGTGATTAGGTTGCCACCCACCTTAGTCGACAAGAAGATGGGCATTATCGTCCCTGCCATGCCTCGAGCAGTGCTGTCTGAAATACTAGAATGGTAACTGCTGCATTAGAACTCATCCAAAGGTATGTGTCCTTCCAATTTTTACTAAGTCAGTCCCACACATGCTCGCAGCATGTCCTCGAGTGTCAGGGGGGGGGGGGTTCGTTTACTCTGACCATTTGCCCTATGGTGATAAGTAATGCTTATGTCTAGTCGTGTGCCAAGAGTGTTGTGTAGTGCTTGTCATAAATCGGGTATGGATCAAATTCAGGGATACAGGAGTTGGCACCTCGTGCCTAAATAGCTGCCTCTCTCAGAGGAATGTTCACAAGCTGCGAAGACTCGTCAGTTTCCTTGATTGCTAGAGGGTGTACTGATTACATGAGACAATCAACGATCACCCAGGTGATATTGTTTCCGTTTCGAGTTGTAAGTAGACTAGCGACAGAATCCATGGCAGTCTGTTCTCATTTCCATATGGCGTTTCTGGTTGCTGATACTCCACCTTGACTCTCCCACAAGTCAAACATCATTCACATACCTTGCCAGGTGGGCCTTCATGCCCGATCACCAGTACGAGATGTATTGATCCTAATATCTCTCATCAAAACCCAGACGACTAGAATATCGAGGCCGGTGTGCTTTGGTCAACATAAATTCCCTACAGTTGCCGTATAATGAGATCCACATTCATTCCATGAAGTAGCGAATATCGTCCAACTTGCCAAAAGTTGCTTCCCCATGCCCCGCATAGGTCAATCTTGGGAACTCTCTTCCTTCAGTTCTTTAGTTTGAACATGGCAAATCTGATCAGGTTTGTTAGAGTCGATAGCGAGCTGCAATGCTCGTGCACGTTCAGGTTTCACAGTCGTATTCATTCAAAAGTTCCATCCAGCGATGCCATCACATGTTTAGCTCTCTTGAAACAAGGGTACACGGGAGGCCCTTGTGATCGGTCTAAGTGGTGCATTCGGTACCGTCCAAGTAATGCCTCCAACTTAAATCCAAAGGCCATGGTTTCCACCGCAGGTTGTGACTCGTGCAACTCTTCCTGTAAATCCACTACGTATGCCATTACTTCCTCGTGTTGCATCGGCGTGTAACTGGAATTCTGATCTGAACCATCATGGTATACCACTAGAGCACCCGCACCCTCGGGAAAAGACGATGCTCAGAGCATTGCGGAGTTGGGATTCGAAAGCTGAAAAGACATCCTCCTATTTCGTCTTCCACGAACACAGCACCCTGCTGTGCTAAAGAGATTTAAGCTGCGCGATCTTCGAAAGTCCTGTGATGAATCTACGATAGTCTATAGAGAAACCAAGAAATTGCGGTATCCCTAAAGGCATCTTTGGTGTCGATCAGTTTCTAACAAAATGGATCCTAGCAAGAACCACGTGTATTCACACTTCGTTGGTTACATGATCAAAATGTACCTCTCGAATCCAGTAGTCACCTTTAACAAAACTTCACGCGGAGTGGCTCCTCCCTCAGGAGCTCTAGGATAGGATACATATGCCGGCCATGTTGTTCCTTTCTCCTGGTAATGATTTAAAACGTCATCAACAAACACGGTCAATTCTTGTGGTCCATAAAGCTGCTGGTGTGCTGATTAACTCAATGATCATGGTGTACAAAGTCGCAATGGCCATATTGAGTTCGATATGCCGTTCCAAGAGCATTCTACCCTTGGACTTCCATCGGTTGATAGTTCGTTCGTTAATCAATCTTCGAATAGGAGTTTAACCCTTGCAACTGGTCAACAGGTTGTCAATACATGGTTGAGGTGAACGGTTCTTGATTGTCACTTTGCTGAGTTCTCGATAGTCAGTATACATACGAAAAGACTTATCTTTACGGATATAACTGGGGCTCCTTAAAGCGAAGAACTAGATCCAACAAAACTTCTGTCCAACAGTTCCGGTAGTTGATTTGACAGTTCTTGTGACCCTCCTGGTGCAAAAGGGTGGAGAGTACGAGTAATTAGGGATGCCTCTGGCGTGAGATCAAACTGAGATTCTGCCTAACAGTCGTGAAAGTAAACCTGAAAGTTCCTTGGGTAGTACACCAAGAGAAATCTCGAACGATTGGTGGATCCTCGATCCTCTTTTCCTTAGCTTTACGTCAGTAACGGTTGTTAACATAGCAGGGTAATCCCTCCGTAGACACTTCTGGGCCTTCATTGCTGACATGGTGCTAATCTTTACACTACTCTGACACCTTAGGTCAGGCGACGATTCTCCACTAGGGAGAGGGATACGCAAAGTTTTCTCCTTACAGGGTGTATCTGAGCGATATCTGGATAACCAATCCACGCTAACTACTACGTCGAAACCATCCAGGATAGTAGAAGGAAGGTCGATGTCGAACACTTGTCCCACAAGGTCGAGTTTGCATTCCAACGAACATATGAGGTTTCAATTGACTTGCCATCAGTCGATTCCACAACAGGTTGGTTTCAAGAAGCATTAGGGTTAAACAGAACAGAAACGAGGCGTTTAGTTACCAAGAACGTGCAGGCCACCGTGTTGCTATAATCCTGGCATCGCCCATGCCAGTCTGAAATGCCCTTCCATGAGTACCACTTCCAGTGTTGTTGCTACTGCTACTAGAATTCCCAAAACTGCCATTGTTCCATGGGGTTGTGGGCGTCTTGACTTAACCTCGGCCAATCCTTGTTGAAGCCACCATCATTTCCATACCGAAAGTCATGATTTGCGAGTACCTTGATGTCATCGCGACAGTTGTTTCTAATGTCGTTGCTCGAAACGGAGTCCTGCTGCCTTTCACCATTAGGGTCTACCCTTTCACATTTCGTGTCACGTCCTAAGGCACTACTCCTGGTGCGGGCAGTTACACATTCCACCCTATAGCTAATTGTCATCGATTACATCCCGATTGATTCGTAAGTGTTGTCTCCCATAAGTCGCTTACTAGGGTTAAGGATTCGATTGGAGTTAATTCGCTGGTGTTCGTTTCCGGTAATCAGGGTCGTCCAAATACTAAGGTCGGTAAAGTACTATGCTCCTCATCTTGCCTATCGATGTTGCAAGTTGTTTGAGTAACACATGGTCTGTTGCGAGAGTGATGCTGAAGTGACCGCACTTCGGAGTCTATGACGTCAATACGTAGAGTTCCAACAAACAAAAAGGAGTGAGAAAGGTATTGACCAATCATTCGACGCTGCGACATCCAATTCAGGGACGTTCGTACAAGCACCTAACACTCTACCCAGTTTGCTAGGCGTTCAGATGGGTGTACAGGTAATACTCGATAGCATCGAGGTTCGTAAGAATTTAGAGAGGAGTGAGAAGATCACGTTCAAGTAGGAGACAATCACTGCTATGACTCCTAAAGATTTGTTACGTTTCACACTATTCGAATAATAGAACAGAACCCCTTTTCTACTTGTTAAGGCTCACTGGGACTTGCATGCACCCCACATTATTATTATGTGTGCACCCACAATAATATTGTGATTTGCATGCTCATCTCAGTTCCTCGTAACTCATGTCAAATGGTTCCTCAACTCAAATGTCTAACGGAGGTTGTCAAGGTAATAAGATCACATAAATCCAAAGACCATGGCATGCTATCAATGCACCATGATATTGTCCGCTTTGGCAGTCAGCACGCTCCCAGCGTCTGCCCCCCCCCCCCCCCCCACGGTTTTCAAAACGCGTCATTATGTAAGCAAGCAATTCATGCAATCATGCTATAGTGACAAGTGTGTGTTCGTCTGTTGCGTCATAAGCAATTGTGTACTAGTCATGTAATGTATGTAACAAGTGAGAAAGACGAACCTTGCAATCTGGAGCTGAGTGTCATGGTCGTATTCACGTATTCAGAACTATTCGGTTATAGTCTGGTTTTACAAAAACATTTTAAAACCAAGTTCACTATAACCAGTGGCTCTGATACCAAACTGTCACAGCCGCAAAATACCACCCATGGGAAACCCTACTAGGCGTGTGACAAACCAATAACGAGCCACTAATCATATTGAACCAATCACAAGTTGTTAAATAAAATCATCAATTATTAATGAAAAGTGCCATCAATATGTTTAAATGAAAACCAACATGTTCAGCGGAAGCATATAAAAGAAATCATAGTTTAACTGTTTCAAATCAAATGTATAAAATCAATAAGTCAATCACATGAATCCCTCCAGTCGACCCATGACCACTCCAGCTACTCCAGACAGCAAGTTCCAAATCCAAGACATCTAACGACCTGTGAGCATGCAACAAGTGTATCAGACAACGCTGGAGAGTTCATAGTTTTTCGAAAACGTTGGTTACCAAGTGTTTAGTTCCGTTCATTGATTACAATGTTGATAATACCTCGAATACAGGACGGCTTCTGATTATTTTGCCCTTTCTCCAATGCTCCTATCAAAGCATTGGTCATGACTAGGTCATTAGTTCAACACCCGTCCTCCCAGGTACGGGGTGAGGTTCCCAAACCTAAGTAGCGCTACTAACTAATACCATGTTACCTCCCAGGTAACCAAACAACACGGAGGGACTTTAAAGGTGATAGGAAGAGTATATTATCCAACATTCCCGTTTTTACCCAAAAGACTTATCCCTCCCCGGGATACCCACTGACTGTCCCAACCACCGGGATGCATGCTCAAGAGAGATGAACTCACCTTAGGGTGCTCAACAAAAGTAAACCGAGTGTAACAACTTCTATGTCCGGTATGCCCTGATATCGATGCCATTTTATTATTAGATATATTAATTAAATGTCGTCACCCAGTTTCACATGATTGACTTGGTTTCGAATTCGAGAACTCTAAACATCACACTAAGCTCTATCACCTAAATCGCTAATAACACGTTCGTACACATCGCACACTCATGTATTTACATGCACCTGCGAAATCTCAGTTCATCACATAACATCATGTATATATATATATATATATATATATATATATATATATATATATATCTTCATTGATCACGCCACAAACAAACTTGTAATTATTGTATTAATTATTGTATTGCATATCACCACATGAAACCAACACTTAGACCATGCACATTCTACTCGAAATTAACTTCATGTACATATATATAATATCACATTAATTACAATTCTGACATTATTCATATGCATATTCGAACCTGTATATCACATGTTTGCACAAAATAAATGACAAGTTTGTTTTGGTTACATCATATACATATAGGCGGCCCACTTAACATATACACATATTAAATTCAAAGACTTGATATACTCATGTATATCACATCTCGGTCAACTTCAGAATTCATATATATTCACATATATAAAGTCAGACCTAGGGGATGGATCATGAGAAACTAGTTTAAATTAGAAAACCAAAAAACTAACCAAAAAAGCCTAAAAAAAACCTAAAAACATACCAAAATTTTTTTTTTTTTTTTTTACAATTTTTTGTTATAAAAATCGCTACTTTTTATGTATGGAAAAAAAATTTCAAAAAAAAAAAAAAAAAATTTTTTTTTTTGGTTGTACTGCACATGTGCACTAATACATAAAGATTAAACCACTTAACCCACCCCCACCGACACCCCCCAAAAACCTAAACCCCCCACCCCCACCCCCCAAAAACCTAAACCCCCCCACCCCCACCCTCCCGAAAACCTAAAACTAAACCCTAAACATAAACCCGAAAAAAACCTAAACCCCCCACCCCCCAAAAACCTAAATTCACCCTCCCACCAAAAGCCTAACCCCCCACCCCCCAAAAACCTAAACCCCCCACCCCCACCCTCCCGAAAACCTAAAACTATACCCTAAACATAAACCCGAAAAAAACCTAAACCCCCCACCCCCACCCCCTAAAAACCTAAACCCCCCTCCCCCCCACACCCAAAAACCTAATCCTAATCCTCCAAAAAAACTAACCCTAAAAGCTAAACTAGACTCAAAAAGCTAATTTTAAGCATGTAATGCAATTGTAGTACATGTTATATTGCACATGTGCACTACTATAATAATAGTATTGAAAACAAGACGACAACATAAATCTTTTTTTATGTCATAAAAAATATGCTCGAATATACTTGAATGAAAGATACAAAAATTTGTGATCTTATGGTGCCATTTTTGTTTTAAACTGATAACGTATGGAGAAATGGGAAATGTTTGAAAAGTTATATATTTTTTTTTTCTAATTTTACCCCTCCTTCATTAAAAGTCCCCCCCCCCCCTCCTTCATTAAAAGTCTCCCCCCTCCTTTTTAGTACTTTTTTGGTTAGTTTTTTTGGTTTTCTCATTTATATCTAGTTTTCTCATGATCCTCTCCCGTCAGACCTATTAATTAATAGTTAAGTGTAGCTCCTTTTAATCAATATATATAGGCGGCCACTTAGTCTACATATTCTGACCATATAATTGAAATATACATTCACATATTCGGACACTACATCAATTCCCAAGTTTCATTTAATTTCGCATGTGCGGATCACATTTCAATAATATGGCAGACTATGTATTCAAGCAACTATATAATAAACAAATTATATTTAAAACAGGCTCAAACATGTTCGGACTACTCAACTTACAACATGTGTGGATTTCATCATTGTTATAATTTTGATCTTCAAGTCATCATAAACTTCATTCAGCAATTTATCATTCAAACCGTTTATAACAATACTCAAGATCCAGGTTTCTTAACTCATATACATAACATAACACACATGAATCAAGAATACTAAATAATGCACATCGGTAAAAGAGGGAATATACTAACCGGATATGTATGGGTAGAAGAGAGTTAGAACGAGGGAGAAGGGAAGGAGACTGCCGCAAGTTCTAGGGATACGAGTATTAGGGTTTTGCTACCTTGGGTATGTTTAAAATATGGGAACAACATGCAGACTCGAGATACAAGTAGGTATATGTGTGGGCTCGGATTGGGCTCCAAATAATATGGGCCGAGAATGTGCAATGTGTGCGAGTTGAGAGGTGTGCGGCCCCTATACATTGTGGGGCTAAGTGTTTGAAGCACCAACATCAAATAATCCGCAACTATAGACTAAAACCAATTACCTCATATCTGGTTAGGGTTTTGACAATTGATGTTCCTGATTTCTGCAATACATGAGGTATATATATATATATACATATACATAATACGGCTATAACCGCCTTGACTTAGGAATAAGAAATAATAATAATAATAATAATAACGTGTATAATATCTAGATTATATAATTAAATATACGTATCTAACAACGCATACACATAATGACATACAAACTTATAACGTTCATGTAATGCATAAACTCGTAACCATTCTCATTTAATTAAACCCTTCACATAGCGTACACGTAAATTACACCAAAGCACCACGCATGCAAAGAAACCAGTACAACGAAAGACTCTCGAAATTACGGGTTGTCACAAACCACACCATGATACTATCCGCTTTAGCCAAGACGTTCCAACATCTCCCCACTGATTTAAAACGCATCATGATGTTGAAGGTATCAAGAACCTTACAAGGAAGCCTTCATTCCCGTTCACAACCAATGTGGGATGTTACAAATCACCCTCCTTAAAGGTCCCAACATCCTCGATGGCACACCAGTCCAATCCCTAGCACTAATACCACCTGTAACAGCCTAACATAACCATACCATCATATTGTCCACTTTGGCTAGGTCGAAACAAATCAATACCAAATCAAGGTTGCTCTAAATAAACAAAACATTTTGTGTTTTGATATTATTAGATGTTCATAACAACTGTTTTGTTTAAGTAACATAGTGGTATTCTATTATTATATATGTTCTCTGTGTAGTCATGTATCAATTCTTGCATGTTTCATAGTTTGGAAATCTTAACTTGTTTAAAACAATTACCTTTCATTGGAGGACCTCTCATTGTTATAAGCAGACTTTGATTATGATCAATTCTATTAAAAAAAAAACAAAAAACAAATTTTAATTAAAAAATGTCAAAAATAATGATACATATAACACAGATTATGTGGTACTTTATATATTAAATCTGGGCAATAAATAGATTGTGCTGGTTTTTTTAAGGCACCAAAGCAATCAATTGAAACATGACGAAACAAATAAGAACAAATATTACAAAAGTTGAAATATAACAAAACGACAAAACAATACATCATTTAAACTAATCACCTCCTCAACGTGTTTAGTTATATATATTTATAACATTCAACACAAAACGGCACCTTAATGGGTGAAGAACAATAAATGTCACACGCATAACACACATGACCGGGACAAATAGAAAAACCGCCATCAACATCACAACCATCAGTGACATCTACATCACAAACATTATCTACATCTCCAGCTTCGATATCACTACTGTCTACACTGACTTGATTATCATGTGCAGAGATCAGCTGTTGATCACTCTCGTCACAATCTCCATCATAACCCGAAACATTATTACCATCAAAAGCATCTAACGCAGAATGAGATTCAACTTGCATATCCCCTACAGTAAGCCAAAACATCTTCGCATGTTTCTTTCCTTTACAATGAGCATAAAGCTGATTTGCACTTGTACAATATATGTCACATAAAGCACAATGAAAATCCACACAACAATACGATAAATCTTGTAACTGTTGGATTAACACTCGAATGAGTAAACAACAAAATTACTAAGTAAAAACACAATATGATTAATATTTCAAACACTTATACCTTTGTAGTATGCTTCCTTGAAATTACATGATGCCTATATTGTTGTTCATTAAGGCATATGACATTGCAAACAGGGCAGCCAATGATTTCTTCCGGTTTGACACCATTTGCCACTAACTTATAAACATCTACGTTCATGTTCTTAAAACAACTACAACGAAAATGTAATAGAACACACCTCTATATAGGTAAATATTTAAACGGTTTTAAATTCAATTGGACAGGTAAGTTATATAAAAACTGTAAACTGGCTAAGGTCACAAAATTTTCGGAAATCATGAAATTAGTGGATCGAGGTTATACATGACTAAATACATCTTGTGACAACCGTCAAATTTACATGCATCCGTACAATTAATTAATATTGATTTATGCTTAATGACTGTGCTTAATTTCAACTGATGACTTAAACTGTTTTCTGATTTCTGTATCATACATACATGTGCATCACATTTCATACTGTCACTCCATTTATTGCATACCAACTTTAGTGACAAACATGATGCACAAAGCACAGTTAGCGGATAACTCAGAAATATACTGACAGTGCCAGTACATAGACAGACAATGTTTTGAGACCCAGTATGGGCTAGGGACAAGGTACTACACCAGTATGGTGTGTAGGGAAGTGAGGACCATAAAACTGCGTCACTAGGTGATAGTTAAAGTACCGGGAAGTGCCTAAAACCCACTAATATTGCAGAATTCTGCATCGTTTATCAGAAATTCAGCATTTAACATGCTAGTAATGTGCAAAATTTTGGTAGAATGGTCCCGTATGCTTTCCTAAGTGTCGGGAATTAAATGTGACACAAAAAGATATACAAAAGGCATTATACGGAATGATTTAGCACTTTAATGGAACGGTATCTAACCGAACAACCGGACATTACCCGGAACACCAAAATTTTGCCAAACACATTGTTTTATGATTTCTTGGCTAGTCATGATCCCCGAACACCCTAACACCCTTACACCCACTAAATTCTCTAGTAACTAACATATGTAAACACCAACTTGGATTTGAACTTATAATTACCATCTACCATCAAAATGTTACAATTAACCCCCCCCTTGCCTATTTACGGTCACCAAAGGGACCCACCAAATTCACCCCCCTTACCTCCTAGATATGTTTCCATTTTATATTAGATCTTTGCTTGTGTTTATGAACAAAATATTGAAATGAATCTTATAAGTAAAGGGTGAATATTCATAAGATCTTTCCATATCTTCACAAGTTTACACCATCTTCTCACATCTCTCCCTCTCCCTCTCGGCCCTCACCATAACCGCCACCATCACCACCTAAACACCACCATATTCTTCCATTTTCAAGCTCCATACATGTGTTAAGAGGTGCTTTGTGAAGATTGTAGCCTATGGATCATCAAGGAGCTTCATTACTTGCTTTTTCACATCATTTTTCATCATCTTTTCACTAGAGTTCTTCCCTAGCCTTTGTGCTAGTTGTAAGTCCTTGTTTAACCCTTGCTTATTTCTATTTTTGAGTAGTTAAAAGATGAAGTATGATGAATATCACTAGAACACTAAAGAAACACAAACATAAAGAATGAACATAAAGTTTACATGAAGATGAAATGTTGTTAGTAGGATGTTGTTATGAATATGTTGTTAATTTCTTAGTGATTCTTGGTTATGTGATGTAAATCACCATATGAAGCTTGTTAAATGATGTTTAGAAACATGATTTAACAAGACTAGGAGGTGATTATGTGATACATGAAATAATCATCTTATAGTTTAAGCATGAACTTGAAAGAAAATGATTTTCTTGAAATATAAGCGAACAAAGTAAGTTGATGATCATGTAGATCCGAGGTTTACAAATGGTTTTTCCTAAATAAACCAAGTTTAAAAGACGGTCTTTAAAGGATCATGATTCTTACACTATTTTTGCAAAGAAATAAGCATATGGATGCTAGTGAGACATGAAAATGTGGTAAATAAATATTTTTGTAAAATGTGTTCACAAGTTGTGAACATCTAGAAATCCCGAGAATGAGCTTTTGACAAAAGTAAACACACTTCGGAAGGTAACTAAGGCCACTAAACGTTTTACTAAATTACTACGTGTTTTTGTGATATATCAAGTTCATGATTATTATGTAACGCATACAGTTTTTGCTCTTGGTAATGTAAAGTTGTTTAAAGATTAATTGTTGATGATTATTGTGATTATTTTGAAAAGAAAATGATATGCTTGATAGCATGGACACCTCCGTTTACAAAGGAAACTATGGCGAAATTTTCAAAAAATCCAAACACTTAGAAAATATTTTCCTAACAAGTGTTACAAGTGTATTGTTAACTATGATCTCCCATGTAAACCTCGCCATAATTTTTGTAACCAAATACAAAGTGTCGGAGGTGGGTTTTCGTAAATAAAAGCGGATAAATATATATTTAGAATATATATTTTATACTAAAGACACTTCTGTGAATATTTGTATACTTTGTGGAATAGTTATATTATTTTAGGGTAAAATAATATAACTTAACAAATACCATGAAATTTACAACTCCAAAATAATACCAAAAATCACAAGGAATAAATATTTAAGTTACGCGTTTAATATTGTGAAGCCAAACACAAAAACGTAACTTACAAAATATTCCGGGAAATACTCTTATAAATATATTTTTGGTAAACGTTACTTTGGATACGAAAGAGGAGAAAATATGATTTTTGTACGTATTACCAAGTTATATCATATTTTTGGGACAAGAGAAAATATATTATTTGGGAAAGTAAAAGTATTTTTACTCGGGTTTATTAAGAAATATAGTATTTTTAGGAAAAATATATATTTTCGGGAGATACAGTATTTTTGGACAAGACAAGTTTATATATTTTCTAAAGGAGATTTGAAAATATATTGTTTTGGAGATATATATGGGATACTTAATAAGAAAATACGTACAAACCGGAATACGACGCCAATACATGGCAAGGTATACAAATATAAGAATAAGGATATACAAGTATGAGATACTCCCATCCTTGGGAAGGAAATGCGAATAACCATACTTGAGAAGTATTATTACAAATATATTAAAAACACTTTAAGACGTAACTCAAAGGCATTAATCAATACTAAGACAAGGCACGACCCGCTCGTCTAACGGACCGTAGTACGTCTGTAGGTAGTCGTGTTTTCTAGAGGAAGCTTCGAGTTACATTAGATACGAAGACGCAATACAGTGAGTTCATGTCCCCCTTTTCTCTTAACTGTTTTCAGTTTTATAACTTCGGGGGTGAAATACATGTTACAATTATTACAGACATTTTATGCATGGTATGGTTAGCTTAAGGAGGGTTACTACTTAGATCATGTGAGTGGGTAGGCGGATACTTAAGGCCATTAATCCTCGTTGTAGGACCGAGGGACATGAGTGATAGGTCTATTCGGGTGTAGCGAGCCCCACTCCTGAGTCCGCTGAGTGGACCATGAGGTGACTATGTCTTAACGACGAAATCTGCTAAGTTTGAGTCTTCCTGCATCACTTCACACATATCAATGGCCTTGCAAACCATTGGTGATCTCTTTTTTTTCCTTAATGCTATATACCAGGGACTTACATACATACTTATGACGTTTACAAAGGCTTATACATACACACAAACGAATACATGAACTCGCTCAACTTTTGTTGATTTTTCAAACTACATGTATTTCAGGGAACTAAACGGACCTGGCAGGTGTATGCATGTGTCTACAAGCTGCGTGTTAAATAAAGGATGTCATCCGTGGTCGTAGAGTTTAAAAGATGTATCCTATTCCTGGATGGGATACATGTTTCTAAAATCAGGATTATTTAAAGTCTTTTGTTGAGTCCATGGGAACTCATTTGAACATGTTATGGTTTGTAACTAATTGGCGTCAATGTTTTCAAGACAATGGTATTGTGGTATTTTCTAAACTTTATTAATGGATGAAAATCTTTTGGTTTTATCATATAGCATTGTTATGATTGATTGCTATGGTATTAAGAAGTCACACCAAATAACCACGCTTCCGCAAAAGTTAGGGTGTGACAGCTTGGTATCAGAGCCTCGATCATAGCGAACTAGGATTCTTTCTCGAGTCTAGACTATGATCATCAGGGCTCTCATGAAAATGTTTTCAAACATTTTTACATTGCATACACTAAACATCCAGATCCAGGGAACAAACATTTCTACAAACAAAAGGCACAATTACACATTCCAAAATTTATGTTTATAATTCAGCCTTAGAGGCTGAGGGAGGATCAGTCTTAGAGACTGAGGGATTCAATCTTAGAGATTGAGGGAGGTTCAGCCTTAGAGGCTGAGGGAGGATCAGTCTTAGAGACTGAGGGATTCAATCTTAGAGATTGAGGGAGGTTCATCCTTAGAGGCTGAGGGAGGATCAGTCTTAGAGACTGAGGGATTCAATCTTAGAGATTGAGGGAGGTTTAGCCTTAGAGGCTGAGGGAGGTTCCGTCTTAGAGACGGAGGGGCTCAATCTTAGAGATTGGGGAAATTTAGTCTTAGAGGATGGAGAGTTGGTCTTAGAGACCAGGGAGTTGGTCTTAGAGACCAGGGAGTTAGTCTGAGAGACTAGGAAGTTCAGTCTGAGAGGCGGGGGGGGGGGGGGATAGTCTGGGGAAGACTAGGAAGATTACTTGCTTACATTGTTATCACATACTTGCTTAATTGCTGATTATTGATAAACGTGCATATGTGGTGATTGTTTGCATACGCTAACTGATAGTGATTATTATGGAAATACATACTATGACTACCATGTACCGATACACATGTCGCCTTGATCAAAAAGCGGGTTGTCAAACCTTGATGACCCTATGGCCATCGCCACAAATGATGAGACTGTACTTGCACCGGAGATATTTACGTCAGACACTGAGAGCGATCCTGATATGCCGACCCAGGGCAAGGACGACTTACAACAGTCCGCACTACCAGATTTTGGGATAATTTATCCTTGCTGAAGGCTTCTCTGACAAGAATCCTCCTGTCACTCTTGTTCCAGTCCATGACCACTTCACCACTGGTCATCCCGATGGTGAGCACACCTTGGCTCCGATCCTCTACAATACGCCTCCTGTGGACATTCCTTCCAAAGGCTGACTACTCGACGAATGCTTGATGATGATGTTGACATGTTTATTGACGGTCCTTCTGATAACACCTGTGATGATGGAAAGTTAGACGAGAACGTTGTTACTAATTTCACTTTTTGAGACCCCTGTTAACAAGCTATCCTCTGATTCTAGCATGCATTCGATTTCAGACTCCTTTGAGTCTGTGACATCTGTAACCTTACAAAACAGCTGGATTACAGCTTTCTACTACTGACGCAGACGACGAGGACATGACTACTGCACTATCACCTGCTCAAGGCACCACACCGTTACATGACCCAGAGCCTGCTCCTGAGCTAGCTTCTACACCTTTTGGGTCAGTTTGATGTTGCACCAGCTAAACCTGCACCTTTACTTGATCATGACCCTGTTTCTTTTGGTTTACCAGGCATTGCACCTAATGATCTTCCTATCAGTTGAGACGTTTGTTCCTGCACCTTCACCCGCTGATGTTGCTCTTGTGAAGACCGACGTCCATTGCGCCAACATGCCTATCGCTTTATTTCAAGACATACCCGCACCCCGGGAAGGTACTCCAGGTCAGCACCCGCGTAATGATCCCATCTGCTACAGCAGCATTTTCTACTACCTCGCAGGCCGCACCGTTTGCTACCTTCACCTCTACACCGCTGGACGAGCCATTTCGATGGTTCCTATAATACACTATGCTGATATTAGTCCCTTACCGTCCCTCACATTATGGAGGCCACACATGGGACAAATTGTTCCTATAACATCAACTACAGTTTGAGAATATGAGTCGTAAAATGTTGGAGCTTGAGCTGACACCACGTCCTCCACCCTGTCTATTGCCAGCATACTTTGATCCTCCACATTTATCAAGGTCCCTTTTTGTGCTCTCACCCGTTTCTATTACACCTTTCCCAGGTTTCTGATGCTCATTTCTTTACTGTCAAGCGGCAGAGCAGATAATTACTTCGACGTATACACAAGCTCGGGGAGGAAGTCCACGCATGTTAACAATTTACTTTTCTTTCCTCCTCCACCTCAGACACCGGTATAGTGGTTTCTGGATTATGCGGATTGCATTACATTTGGGTAAAGACACTAATGATAAGCCGGGATTGTGGAGACTTTTAAAGACCACTTCAGACTATGTGATTTTGATACACTGATATACTTATTGGACAAGGGTAGGGTGACCCTGTGTCCCTCTTGATGTGATACATTTTGAAAGACGTTACAATTGTGGTCGGAGAATAATGAGAGCCCAATCATCATAAAACATGCGACAATACTTTGTGGCCAATGACCAACGAAAGCTCAGTAGCTATGTCTTCGTTAAGCACGATTGTTGATCCATATATGTGTGCTGTAATTATAATGCTATGTGCTTGCTTACTATGCTCTCATTAAACGTAATTACCAAATTACTTGGTTATGCTATGATTATGCTATTGCTTGATTGGCTGATATAAAAATCAAATACATGTATGTACATATGACCTCGAAACAACTATATGCATCCCCTGAACAAATATAACCTGACCTAACCAGTCTTCTTCTTAGAAGATGTCGATACAAGGGAACATTGCTACCAACAACCCTCCGCCAACAACAGCGGCAGAACTACAAGAGCGCATCTCACAGGCCATTGCACAGCTCGAGGCCCTTCGCTCTGAACATGGCAAAGGCTGCACCTACAAGCAGTTCTTAGACCACAAGCCTCGAAAACTCGATGGCACCGGGGGTGCCTTAGCCTTCGTGCGCTGGGTTGAGAAAACGGATTCTGTCTTACGATTGAGCAAATGTGCCCCAGAACATCAGGTCACGTACATAGCTGGACTGTTTGAAGATGGGGCTCTGTCATGGTGGAACCTTCAGGTTCAGACACTGGGCGAGTCTACTGCGTATGCTTTGACGTGGGACGAACTGAAAGAACTGATGCGTAAGAGATATTGCTCGAGGGCAGAAGTCCAGAAGTTGGAGACTGAACTGTGGAACTTGAAAATGGAAGGACCAAAGATAGCTGAGTATGTACAGAGATTTAATTATTCATCACAAGTTGTTACGCTCCTGGTGGGACCAGAGTTTAAGAGAATTGAACGTTTCATAGGGGGATTGGCACCTCAGATTCTAAGCCTGGTAACAACATCTAAACCGTCAACGATCACCGAGGCTATCGACATAAGCGTGGCGCTCACTGAAGAAGCGGTTAGACTAGGAAAGTTTTCCAGTATGGGAGAGAAAGAGGAGACTCCTGTAGATTCATCTGGAGATAACAAGAGAAAGCTCGCAAATCTCAAAAAGATTACTCGGGCGAGTAACAAGAAGAGGGACAAAAAGGGAAAAGACTACATGGGTATCCTACCTAAGTGCGACAATTGTCTACGCTATCATGTCGGGTGATGTAAATATGGAAAATGTGATAACTGTGGCAAGAGAGGGCATCCTAAGGAAACTTGTAGGCAAGATACTAAACATAGAAAAGGAAGCCAAGATAGTAGCGAGAATCACGGAGGGAACAACGACAGTGACGAATATCCAGGCAGGACAAGTGACAAACAAAAACGTGCTCAAGGTTGTCTTAACTGTGGAAGCAAAAAGCATTTCAGAAAATACTGTCCTAAGAAGAACCAGGCACAAGGATGAAAAGCCCAACACCGGAGCTAGGGAGACACGCTAGGAATTCAAGTATCGGTACGTTCCATATCACTCAACGTTATGCATCTGTGTTGCCAGATACTGTTGCAAACTCCAAGCTTCGCATCTCTAGAGTTTGAGAGTATACTTGGGTTAGTAGCAAGTAAATTAGATAACTCGCAGTCGATGGAACTAGCTAGGTGAAGCTAGTGGAAATCAACGCAGTAACTAGAAACGACAAGATGGAACCCAGAAAGCGTAAGTTTACGCTTGATCGGCTGCCAGTTGAGTTGGGAAACTTCGACAAGGTAATTGGGATGGATTAATTGCCGAGTGATCGAGCGGAGATTGATGTCCGCATCCCGGTGGCGACTAAAGGAACGAACGTGACTCATGAAGCAGGATACGCTCCTACAAATTACTAATTACTGGAAGGCACGAAAGTTGTTGTGTAAAGGATGTGTTGTTTTCTTGGCTCATGTCGGGGATAAGGGAGCCGAAGAACCAAAACTCGAAGATATTCCTGTGATAAGGAAATATCCTGAAGTCGTCCCCGAAGACTTACCAGAATTATCTCCTCAACGACTAGTCGAATTTCGCATCAAATTAATTCCAGGCGTCGCGCCTATAGTCAATGCACCTTAACGACTTACACCTTCGGAGATGCAAGGATTGACAGTGAAGCTTCAGAAGTTGATAGAGAAGGAAGATAACAGACCAAGATTCCCTTTTGGGTAACCCCAATTCTGCTTGTCAATAAGAAGGACGATAGCTTTCATACGAACATCAAACAATCAGGATCCAAACAAGCTAACCCACGAGAGTCGGTGACTCTTGCTAAGGATTAACGACTTACTTATTTAACTAACTGTGAGGATCCAACTACTATTACATGACTGATCGATGATCGAGTGTCATCAGCTGAGAATTCAGGGAGAAAGTATACCGGGAAAATTGTGGGACAATAACTTGTTTTAAACATACACAAAAATGGTGTTTCCTACACGATGCACAAAACAGTTTTACACAAAATACGAAACTTTGAAAACCTAGGAAGCATGTACTTAGGACCTTTGGGAACCCAGGTCCAAACTCGTAAAGGTTGTTACCTAGGAACCACATTTGTTAACCCAAGCAAACACCATTATTCTGACATACATCCTATTTCAGTTAACCAATCAGAAAGTACTTAAATTTCTTTTTTTGAAATCTTCACTTTCGCTTCTAGCGAGTAGATGTTTGCATCTCTACTCCCCTTTACGGTAGTTGCATTGCGTCGATTTTCTTCGCTGAGAGCGAACGCATATTTACTTTGAATACTTGGTCATATCTTCAATTTAGCAGATACTCATTGCTTCAGTACTCGAAAAATTATAAGTCACACATGCACCATCTGCTACGCATGTGGTTTCGTTTCGAATAAACACTTCATTGAAGTTCAAATATTATTTTGCTACAGCTAGCTATTGGTTTATGATTCGAATAACCTACGTTATTGTAATTGTTGGCTCTTTTTCTAACAAGTCAACACACTCTCTTGAAACTTCTTTTATTTCAAGTTACATTCATGGTTTATTTTTGTTACCATGCCGAGATTCCTTATTGATACATACGTTTATTGTCGTGTTACACTGAAACTAAGTTCAATTGCTTGAACTTATCCATTTCACATGTTTGATTTGAGACGCCATATGATGTATTGGGAACATCATATTCAAATATTTTTGCAAAGGTTCTTTCGTTTCGAGTCGTAGTAGATTTGATAGGTCTACGACTCCACTAAATCGTTTGTTGGTTTCAATACCTTGTGGAGATGATTTCACAAAATTGAGCTTGCGCTAATTTGGTTACTTACTTCTTCCACGGATTTAATTGATTATTTGATAACTTGCCTTAAATCCTTCTTGTTTATCACGATTAGCTCGGTCTCAACACAATTGTGTGTTGAGGCAAAGGTACATAGATTCATTTCATATCACAATGTACCTCCTAACGATTCTTTCATGATCGATCGAATGCCTTGCGATACATATTACTTTTCACCTTCGATCGGAAACAGTGATTCTTTAATGATCCGTATTTAATTGGAAACTTTATGACATTGTGTAGATCAAATCTTCAGGCTTGTTTCGGTACATTTTCATTTGATTTCAGGCACGGTAAACTTGTTCAGTCACCACTATTATTGAATCTCGTCACTATGACACCTTGTGGTGTTATTAGCTTGTGCTAAGTCATGGTCAACCGTTTCACACGAAACTACATATACTTTTGTTTGACTTGTCATTGAAACATTTCTGATGCAACTACGAATTAAGACAATGATACACCAGATTCGCTTGTATTTCATTTGGCATATTTTTGTAATTCGAGAATGTCAACACACAAATCCTTACCATTTACTTATTCGAAAGTTGACACGTCATTTTCATCTCCAAGATGTTGATTTTGAGTTCATATAGCGGATGCTATGGTTTGTGAAAATTTGCATACTGTAACCCATCGCTTGAGAATCCTATTGGACAAAACTCCTCTTTTGTGGAACCCCTATAACTGGATTACACTAGACTATACGTCGATACGTCTTGTACCTTCGACACCAAATGCTAAAAGCACATACCTTTTAACTATTGGATTCGTGTTGTTATATATTCTTGGACTCACCTGATGTGAATAAGGTTTGATTCGGTTTGGTGATTATCTACCTCGTTATTATTCATATACATACACGCATAATGAAACCCTAAGGAGATAAGGTAGTACAAATTTCGAGGACGAAATTTTCTTAACGGGGGGAGAATGTGACAACCGTCAAATTTGCATGCATCCGTACAATTAATTAATATTGATTTATGCTTAATGACTGTGCTTAATTTCAACTGATGACTTAAACTGTTTTCTGATTTCTGTATCATACATACATGTGCATCACATTTCATACTGTCACTCCATTTATTGCATACCAACTTTAGTGACAAACATGATGCACAAAGCATAGTTAGCACAGTTAGCGGATAACTCAGAAATATACTGACAGTGCCAGTACATAGACAGACAATGTTTTGAGACCCAGTATGGGCCAGGGACAAGGTACTACTCCAGTATGGTGTGTAGGGAAGTGAGGACCATAAAACTGCGTCACTAGGTGATAGTTAAAGTACCGGGAAGTGCCTAAAACCCACTAATAATGTAGAATTCTGCTTTGTTTATCAGAAATTCAGCATTTAACATGCTAGTAATGTGCAAAATTTTGGCAGAATGGTCCCGTATGCTTTCCTAAGTGTCGGGAATTAAATGTGACACAAAAAGATATACAAAAGGCATTATACGGAATGATTTAGCACTTTAACGGAACGGTATCTAACCGAACAACCGGACATTACCCGGAACACCAAAATTTTTCCAAACACATTGTTTTATGATTTCTTGGCTAGTCATGATCCCCGAACACCCTAACACCCACTAAATTCTCTAGTAACTAACATATGTAAACACCTACTTGGATTTGAACTTACAATTACCATCTACCATCAAAATGTTACAATTAACCCCCCCTTGCCTATTTACGGTCACCAAAGGGACCCACCAAATTCACCCCCCTTAACTCCTAGATTTGTTTCCATTTTATATTAGATCATTGCTTGTGTTTATGAACAAAATATTGAAATGAATCTTATAAGTAAAGGGTGAATATTCATAAGATCTTTCCATATCTTCACAAGTTTACACCATCTTCTCACATCTCTCCCTCTCCCTCTCGGCCCTCACCATAACCGCCACCATCACCGCCTTAACACCACCATATTCTTCCATTTTCAAGCTCCATACATGTCACACCCCCAAAAATCCAAATGCGGAGTATCGCCGCTTGGAGGTGTGACTGACCAGGATCAAGCCACCAATCATATTGAACAATGTATTTAAAATAAATAAAATCCAACCACGCAATATAATTGGTGTTCAAAAACAAGTTAACCAAGTTCAAGTTAAACAGCGGAAGCAATAAAGGTAATACCAAAACATAAGTTCAATAAGTTTAAATGTTAACATGGCACACAACGGTCCATGTCCCACAACGACTCTGCTTGCTCGTGCAAGCTCCATAGATACCTAACGACCTGCAAGGCATGTAACAACAAATCAACAACAAAGTTGAGCGAGTTCACGGTTGGTGTTCATTGTTAAGTTGTTTCAAAAAAACCAGGAATTCATTTGTAAGTTGTAAGTTAATCAGTTTACCCTGTTTCCCAAACATATCCATAGTTGGTAGGGGCTTCCCCATGTTAACCACTAGACCTGTTTACCATATCGACCACTGACTAAAGTAAGTTGGTGCCCTGACGTCAATGTCTATCATCATTGACTAGTGCCCAGATCCATTAGTTCACGCCCGCCCTCTGCGGCACGGTGCGAGGCTTGTCAAACCTAAATAGCGCTATCTAACTAATGACCCGCTCGCCATTGGCCCGGCGATTAAGTCGATATAAAAGGAGGGACTTCATGATAGAAAGTTTTGGTCTAGTATCCGTGTTGTCACCCTTCAATAAAGAGGGTGTGTACGTAATCTCCAAACCAGGAGATTACGTAGGTTCCAATCAATTCCTTATCAAATGTTGTCACCCTTCAATAAAGAGGGTGTGTACGTGCCCCAAACCAGGAGATCACGCAGTTTCAGTTTAAATCCTTTACCCATTCCCAACCCTTGGGAATCCCATGCCTTGTGGAAAGTGTGAACTCACCTTGGTTTGCTCGGTAAGATTGTCTACTAAATTACCAGTTGGTCAAACGCGTCCTATCATGGTTATCGGTAACGATCAGTTATTATGTGCACCAAGATCGCATAACTCATATACAATTAATTCTAGCATTTCTATTTCACATAGCACACAACAACTGTACATGTAGCACACACGTGAAGATCAAGCCATAAACGTCAATCAAATAGTCTCTAGCATAGGCTTAGTTCATAAGCCGGTCCGTCACATTAATTCGTATGTACATAACACACAATAGTTAATCCGTTAATATCCTAAAGTGTGCACCTACAAATCATTAGTCCCCTCCCCTTTAATTTGAACGGCCCATTAAATATTCAACATAGGTTGCGGCCCATAACCCAAGCCTGTTATGCGGACCACTAGTGCAAAATAACAATTCAGTCCACTGTTAACCTTTAAATCAGTTCATAACCCATCACATTACCTTAACAACTAATTCATTTTTATTGAATCTCGGCTCCCTACAACCAAACCATGCGGCCCAATGACTAACCCAGGCCCAACATGGCACAAAGCAGTTCATTCATATCATCGATTATTCATCTTTAATATATTCAAAGTCATGCACATAAACACATTTAACATAACAGCTCATCACATTCTCAAACTTTAATTTAATAGACAAGAGCAAACTCTATTACATTCACATATCACAAATCTTGCACATAAAAGTGGGTTGTACCCTATGTATTCACGGTTGTACACTCCATTAAAACACAGCTGCACAACTTCGATTACTAACAGAGATTCATCATGAACTTCATTCCAATATTTGACAGAAACATCATTCAACAAGATAATATCTATCATCCATAAACCTTAAACCTTTTAATCATCACAACATTCACATAAACATCATACAGGCGAGACACCATGTGTGGCGAAACATTATGTTTCGCCGCGAAGATATACGTGGCGAAACTCTAGGTTTCATCGTGAAGAAGGTGACGAAACTCTATGTTTTGTCGGCACATGGTTTCGATGAAACTCTTATCTTTCGTCGTACATTACCCCTAACATTTACAGTTTAGGGTTTATCAGGTCAGTCTATTTCTTCAACAGTGGTCATTAGCAATCGGTTTCAACAATAAGAATCTATCTACTCGATCATCATCCTTAAACAACCTAACCAAATCATATGTACAGTGATTTCCACCATTATCATGCAAATAAGTAACATACATAACCCTATATCATAAATTACTAACATGAATCATGCTTTTCAGTTCAACAGTTTATACATATAACAGTTTCATCAAGATTCTGCAGTCAATACAACCATACCATCACAACAAGCTTGCATAATTAAGGATTACATAAAATAAATCTACTAACCGAGAGAGAGGCTCGACTAATCAAACTGATGTCTCGAACTACTAGGTCGCCTCGGTGAGGGGGGGGGGGGTCGTCTGCCGTCGCACAACCAGTAGGGGGTAGGGTTTGTTATGTGATAATTGTGGAATATGAAAGAGATTACGTACATATCATATTCAAGTTATAGATGTAATGTAAAAACTCAATATTATTTTGGGTGGGCCGAAATCAAGAAATAAATAATATGGAGTTTGGTTGGGCCGATAAGGGCTGTCCACAAAAGAAAGAAAAACGAATAATATTTGAGGTGGCACCTATTGACTGATTATTTAACATACATACATATTTTGATATATATATATTTTAACTCATAAACAACTAATCTAAAAGAATAATAAATCAATAATAATGAATGTATAAGATTTAAGCTATGGTTCTAAGTTTCGAGTTATGCGAGTGAGTTGGATCGACAAGTGAAACAGGTGTTTTGGTTCAAATGGTTCGGGTCGGTCCGACACAATAAGGATTTTGCTTCAAGTATTCGTTGTTTAAAATAAATTAGACAAGTATATAATTAACTTGTAAAAGCGAAACGAATGGTTTTTACATCGAAGTTACGGGTTGTCACATCATCCCCAAGTTGAAAGAAATTTCGTCCTGAAATTTAGCACGTAGTTACTGGGGAAGCTAGTTAGGTTGCATGGTTTCCTGGGGTGTCACATCATTCCCCCGTTGGTTTGGAATTTCGTCCCGAAATTCCGCAGTAGCTTCAGCCTCAGTAGTGGTTTCATTGTTTTCGCCATCAGCCGATTCCACAACAGGTTGGGTTTCAAGAAGCATCAGGGTTAAGCAGAACAGTGGCGAAGTGATTAGTCACCAAGAACACGTATGCTACCATGTTGTTATAATCCCGGCGTCGCCCACGCCAATCCCTAATGTCCCTCTATGAGCAACATTTCCCGTGTTGTTGTACTCGTTGCGAGGATTTCCAGTACGACCGTCGTTTCCTTGGTTATTATCGTTTTGATTTAGCGACAGCCACTCCATGTCGTAGGCACCTTCCTTTCTATACTGTTGGTTGCCATATCAAGTACCTTGATGTTGCCGTGACTGTTGCCTCCATTGCTGTCGTTTGAAACGGAGCTCTATGATCTTTCATCGACAGGGTCCATCTTTTCATGTTCCGTGCCACGTTCTAAGGCGCTACCCCTTGTGCTGGCAGTTTCACGTTCCATACCATGGTCGATTGTCATCGTTTATGTCCCGATTAATTCGTAAAAGTTGACTCCCATGAGTCGCTGGCTGGGGTTAAGGATTCGATTGGAGTCAAATCGCTGATGTTCGTTGCTGGTAACTAGGGTCGTTCAAATGCTGAAGTCCATCGTTCTTGCAAGTTGACTGAGTAATACACGGTATGTTACGAGAGTGTTGCAGAAGTGATCGCACTTCGAAATCTAAGGCGTCAATACGTTAAGTTCCAGCAAACGAAGAAAGGTGAGAAAGATATAGACCAATCATTGTCATTGCAACATCCAACTCGGGGATGTTCGTACAAGCACCTAACATTCTACACAGTTCGCTAGGCGTTCAGATGGGTGTTCAGGTAATACTCGATAGCATCGAGATTCGAAAGGATCCAGAGAGGAATGAAAAGTTCATGTTCGAGTAGGGGACAATCACTGCTATGACCCCTATAGGTTTGTTATGTTTCACATCGATCAAATAATGGAATGGAACCCCTTTTTCACTTGTTAAGCCTTACTGGGACTCGCATGCACCCCACATTATTATTATGTGTGCACCCACAATAATATTGCGATTTGCATGCTCATCTCAGTTCCTCCTAACTCATGTCAAATGATTCCTCAAACTCAGATGTCAAACGGAGGTCGTCAATGTAATAAGATCACAAAAACCTAAGGACTATGGCATACTATCAACGCATCATAAGGTGAGCAAGCAATCCATGCCATCTTGCTATAGTGACGAGTGTGTGTTCGTTTGTTTCGTCATAAACAAATGTGTACTGTCACATCAAAGGAAACATGGGTGAGAGAGGTTCGCGAGAGTGCGATGACAGAAGAGAGTAAGCACACAAGTGTTTTTAAACAATAGTTGTTACGTTTATCTAAGCATATCACGAGCAAAGTTCTATGTAACTAGCAAGTAGGCAATATAAACATAAATCATATCACCTATAGTGTGGAGTCTTACACGTGGAGCGAAGCGTCGTTGTGGATCGTTGAGCACTGTACAGGTTATAGTCTGGTTTTATCAAAAAGCTTTTCCCCTTTTTAAAACCAAGTTCACTATAACCAATGGCTCTGATACAAATCTGTCACACCCCCAAAAATCCACATGCGGAGTATCGCCGCTTGGAGGCGTGACTGACCAGGATCAAGCCACCAACCATATTGAACAATGTATTTAAAATAAATAAAATCCAACCACGCAATATAATTGGTGTTCAAAAACAAGTTAACCAAGTTCAAGTTAAACAGCGGAAGCAATAAAGGTAAAACCAAAACATAAGTTCAATAAGTTTAAATGTTAACATGGCACACAACGGTCCATGTCCCACAACGACTCTGCTTGCTCGTGCAAGCTCCATAGATACCTAACGACCTGCAAGGCTTGTAACAACAAATCAACAACAAAGTTGAGCGAGTTCACGGTTGGTGTTCATTGTTAAGTTGTTTCAAAAAAACCAGGAATTCATTTGTAAGTTGTAAGTTAATCAGTTTACCCTGTTTCCCAAACATATCCATAGTTGGTAGGGGCTTCCCCATGTTAACCACTAGACCTGTTTACCATATCGACCACTGACTAAAGTAAGTTGGTGCCCTGACGTCAATGTCTATCATCATTGACTAGTGCCCAGATCCATTAGTTCACGCCCGCCCTCTGCGGCACGGTGCGAGGCTTGTCAAACCTAAATAGCGCTATCTAACTAATGACCCGCTCGCCATTGGCCCGGCGATTAAGTCGATATAAAAGGAGGGACTTCATGATAGAAAGTTTTGGTCTAGTATCCGTGTTGTCACCCTTCAATAAAGAGGGTGTGTACGTAATCTCCAAACCAGGAGATTACGTAGGTTCCAATCAATTCCTTATCAAATGTTGTCACCCTTCAATAAAGAGGGTGTGTACGTGCCCCAAACCAGGAGATCACGCAGTTTCAGTTTAAATCCTTTACCCATTCCCAACCCTTGGGAATCCCATGCCTTGTGGAAAGTGTGAACTCACCTTGGTTTGCTCGGTAAGATTGTCTACTAAATTACCAGTTGGTCAAACGCGTCCTATCATGGTTATCGGTAACGATCAGTTATTATGTGCACCAAGATCGCATAACTCATATACAATTAATTCTAGCATTTCTATTTCACATAGCACACAACAACTGTACATGTAGCACACACGTGAAGATCAAGCCATAAACGTCAATCAAATAGTCTCTAGCATAGGCTTAGTTCATAAGCCGGTCCGTCACATTAATTCATATGTACATAACACACAATAGTTAATCCGTTAATATCCTAAAGTGTGCACCTACAAATCATTAGTCCCCTCCCCTTTAATTTGAACGGCCCATTAAATATTCAACATAGGTTGCGGCCCATAACCCAAGCCTGTTATGCGGACCACTAGTGCAAAATAACAATTCAGTCCACTGTTAACCTTTAAATCAGTTCATAACCCATACAACTAATTCATTTTTATTGAATCTCGGCTCCCTACAACCAAACCATGCGGCCCAATGACTAACCCAGGCCCAACATGGCATAAAGCAGTTCATTCATATCATCGATTATTCATCTTTAATATATTCAAAGTCATGCACATAAACACATTTAACATAACAGCTCATCACATTCTCAAACTTTAATTTAATAGACAAGAGCAAACTCTATTACATTCACATATCACAAATCTTGCACATAAAAGTGGGTTGTACCCTATGTATTCACGGTTGTACACTCCATTAAAACACAGCTGCACAACTTCGATTACTAACAGAGATTCATCATGAACTTCGTTCCAATATTTGACAGAAACATCACTCAACAAGATAATATCTATCATCCATAAACCTTAAACCTTTTAATCATCATAACATTCACATAAACATCATACAGGCGAGACACCATGTGTGGCGAAACATTATGTTTCGCCGCGAAGATATACGTGGCGAAACTCTAGGTTTCATCGTGAAGAAGGTGACGAAACTCTTTGTTTTGTCGGCACATGGTTTCGATGAAACTCTTATCTTTCGTCGTACATTACCCCTAACATTTACAGTTTAGGGTTTATCAGGTCAGTCTATTTCTTCAACAGTGGTCATTAGCAATCGGTTTCAACAATAAGAATCTATCTACTCGATCATCATCCTTAAACAACCTAACCAAATCATATGTACAGTGATTTCCACCATTATCATGCAAATAAGTAACATACATAACCCTATATCATAAATTACTAACATGAATCATGCTTTTCAGTTCAACAGTTTATACATATAACAGTTTCATCAAGATTCTGCAGTCAATACAACCATACCATCACAACAAGCTTGCATAATTAAGGATTACATAAAATAAATCTACTAACCGAGAGAGAGGCTCGACTAATCAAACTGATGTCTCGAACTACTAGGTCGCCTCGGTGAGGGGGGGGGTCGTCTGCCGTCGCACAACCAGTAGGGGGTAGGGTTTGTTATGTGATAATTGTGGAATATGAAAGAGATTACGTACATATCATATTCAAGTTATAGATGTAATGTAAAAACTCAATATTATTTTGGGTGGGCCGAAATCAAGAAATAAATAATATGGAGTTTGGTTGGGCCGATAAGGGCTGTCCACAAAAGAAAGAAAAACGAATAATATTTGAGGTGGCACCTATTGACTGATTATTTAACATACATACATATTTTGATATATATATATTTTAACTCATAAACAACTAATCTAAAAGAATAATAAATCAATAATAATGAATGTATAAGATTTAAGCTATGGTTCTAAGTTTCGAGTTATGCGAGTGAGTTGGATCGACAAGTGAAACAGGTGTTTTGGTTCAAATGGTTCGGGTCGGTCCGACACAATAAGGATTTTGCTTCAAGTATTCGTTGTTTAAAATAAATTAGACAAGTATATAATTAACTTGTAAAAGCGAAACGAATGGTTTTTACATCGAAGTTACGGGTTGTCACATCATCCCCAAGATGAAAGAAATTTCGTCCCGAAATTTAGCATGTAGTTACTGGGGAAGCTAGTTAGGTTGCATGGTTTCCTGGGGTGTCACATCATTCCCCCGTTGGTTTGGAATTTCGTCCCGAAATTCCGCAGTAGCTTCAGCCTCAGTAGTGGTTTCATTGTTTTCGCCATCAGCCGATTCCACAACAGGTTGGGTTTCAAGAAGCATCAGGGTTAAGCAGAACAGTGGCGAAGTGATTAGTCACCAAGAACACGTAGGCTACCATGTTGTTATAATCCCGGCGTCGCCCACGCCAATCCCTAATGTCCCTCTATGAGCATCATTTCCCGTGTTGTTGTACTCGTTGCGAGGATTTCCAGTACGACCGTCGTTTCCTTGGTTGTTATCGTTTTGATTTAGCGACAGCCACTCCATGTCGTAGGCACCTTCCTTTCTATACTGTTGGTTGCCATATCAAGTACCTTGATGTTGCCGTGACTGTTGCCTCCATTGCTGTCGTTTGAAACGGAGCTCTATGATCTTTCATCGACAGGGTCCATCTTTTCATGTTCCGTGCCACGTTCTAAGGCGCTACCCCTTGTGCTGGCAGTTTCACGTTCCATACCATGGTCGATTGTCATCGTTTATGTCCCGATTAATTCGTAAAAGTTGACTCCCATGAGTCGCTGGCTGGGGTTAAGGATTCGATTGGAGTCAAATCGCTGATGTTCGTTGCTGGTAACTAGGGTCGTTCAAATGCTGAAGTCCATCGTTCTTGCAAGTTGACTGAGTAATACACGGTATGTTACGAGAGTGTTGCAGAAGTGATCGCACTTCGAAATCTAAGGCGTCAATACGTTAAGTTCCAGCAAATGAAGAAAGGTGAGAAAGATATAGACCAATCATTGTCATTGCAACATCCAACTCGGGGATGTTCGTACAAGCACCTAACATTCTACACAGTTCGCTAGGCGTTCAGATGGGTGTTCAGGTAATACTCGATAGCATCGAGATTCGAAAGGATCCAGAGAGGAATGAAAAGTTCATGTTCGAGTAGGGGACAATCACTGCTATGACCCCTATAGGTTTGTTATGTTTCACATCGATCAAATAATGGAATGGAACCCCTTTTTCACTTGTTAAGCCTTACTGGGACTCGCATGCACCCCACATTATTATTATGTGTGCACCCACAATAATATTGCGATTTGCATGCTCATCTCAGTTCCTCCTAACTCATGTCAAATGATTCCTCAAACTCAGATGTCAAACGGAGGTCGTCAATGTAATAAGATCACAAAAACCTAAGGACTATGGCATACTATCAACGCATCATAAGGTGAGCAAGCAATCCATGCCATCTTGCTATAGTGACGAGTGTGTGTTCGTTTGTTTCGTCATAAACAAATGTGTACTGTCACATCAAAGGAAACATGGGTGAGAGAGGTTCGCGAGAGTGCGATGACAGAAGAGAGTAAGCACACAAGTGTTTTTAAACAATAGTTGTTACGTTTATCTAAGCATATCACGAGCAAAGTTCTATGTAACTAGCAAGTAGGCAATATAAACATAAATCATATCACCTATAGTGTGGAGTCTTACACGTGGAGCGAAGCGTCGTTGTGGATCGTTGAGCACTGTACAGGTTATAGTCTGGTTTTATCAAAAAGCTTTTCCCCTTTTTAAAACCAAGTTCACTATAACCAATGGCTCTGATACAAATCTGTCACACCCCCAAAAATCCACATGCGGAGTATCGCCGCTTGGAGGCGTGACTGACCAGGATCAAGCCACCAACCATATTGAACAATGTATTTAAAATAAATAAAATCCAACCACGCAATATAATTGGTGTTCAAAAACAAGTTAACCAAGTTCAAGTTAAACAGCGGAAGCAATAAAGGTAAAACCAAAACATAAGTTCAATAAGTTTAAATGTTAACATGGCACACAACGGTCCATGTCCCACAACGACTCTGCTTGCTCGTGCAAGCTCCATAGATACCTAACGACCTGCAAGGCTTGTAACAACAAATCAACAACAAAGTTGAGCGAGTTCACGGTTGGTGTTCATTGTTAAGTTGTTTCAAAAAAACCAGGAATTCATTTGTAAGTTGTAAGTTAATCAGTTTACCCTGTTTCCCAAACATATCCATAGTTGGTAGGGGCTTCCCCATGTTAACCACTAGACCTGTTTACCATATCGACCACTGACTAAAGTAAGTTGGTGCCCTGACGTCAATGTCTATCATCATTGACTAGTGCCCAGATCCATTAGTTCACGCCCGCCCTCTGCGGCACGGTGCGAGGCTTGTCAAACCTAAATAGCGCTATCTAACTAATGACCCGCTCGCCATTGGCCCGGCGATTAAGTCGATATAAAAGGAGGGACTTCATGATAGAAAGTTTTGGTCTAGTATCCGTGTTGTCACCCTTCAATAAAGAGGGTGTGTACGTAATCTCCAAACCAGGAGATTACGTAGGTTCCAATCAATTCCTTATCAAATGTTGTCACCCTTCAATAAAGAGGGTGTGTACGTGCCCCAAACCAGGAGATCACGCAGTTTCAGTTTAAATCCTTTACCCATTCCCAACCCTTGGGAATCCCATGCCTTGTGGAAAGTGTGAACTCACCTTGGTTTGCTCGGTAAGATTGTCTACTAAATTACCAGTTGGTCAAACGCGTCCTATCATGGTTATCGGTAACGATCAGTTATTATGTGCACCAAGATCGCATAACTCATATACAATTAATTCTAGCATTTCTATTTCACATAGCACACAACAACTGTACATGTAGCACACACGTGAAGATCAAGCCATAAACGTCAATCAAATAGTCTCTAGCATAGGCTTAGTTCATAAGCCGGTCCGTCACATTAATTCGTATGTACATAACACACAATAGTTAATCCGTTAATATCCTAAAGTGTGCACCTACAAATCATTAGTCCCCTCCCCTTTAATTTGAACGGCCCATTAAATATTCAACATAGGTTGCGGCCCATAACCCAAGCCTGTTATGCGGACCACTAGTGCAAAATAACAATTCAGTCCACTGTTAACCTTTAAATCAGTTCATAACCCATACAACTAATTCATTTTTATTGAATCTCGGCTCCCTACAACCAAACCATGCGGCCCAATGACTAACCCAGGCCCAACATGGCATAAAGCAGTTCATTCATATCATCGATTATTCATCTTTAATATATTCAAAGTCATGCACATAAACACATTTAACATAACAGCTCATCACATTCTCAAACTTTAATTTAATAGACAAGAGCAAACTCTATTACATTCACATATCACAAATCTTGCACATAAAAGTGGGTTGTACCCTATGTATTCACGGTTGTACACTCCATTAAAACACAGCTGCACAACTTCGATTACTAACAGAGATTCATCATGAACTTCGTTCCAATATTTGACAGAAACATCACTCAACAAGATAATATCTATCATCCATAAACCTTAAACCTTTTAATCATCATAACATTCACATAAACATCATACAGGCGAGACACCATGTGTGGCGAAACATTATGTTTCGCCGCGAAGATATACGTGGCGAAACTCTAGGTTTCATCGTGAAGAAGGTGACGAAACTCTTTGTTTTGTCGGCACATGGTTTCGATGAAACTCTTATCTTTCGTCGTACATTACCCCTAACATTTACAGTTTAGGGTTTATCAGGTCAGTCTATTTCTTCAACAGTGGTCATTAGCAATCGGTTTCAACAATAAGAATCTATCTACTCGATCATCATCCTTAAACAACCTAACCAAATCATATGTACAGTGATTTCCACCATTATCATGCAAATAAGTAACATACATAACCCTATATCATAAATTACTAACATGAATCATGCTTTTCAGTTCAACAGTTTATACATATAACAGTTTCATCAAGATTCTGCAGTCAATACAACCATACCATCACAACAAGCTTGCATAATTAAGGATTACATAAAATAAATCTACTAACCGAGAGAGAGGCTCGACTAATCAAACTGATGTCTCGAACTACTAGGTCGCCTCGGTGAGGGGGGGGGGTCGTCTGCCGTCGCACAACCAGTAGGGGGTAGGGTTTGTTATGTGATAATTGTGGAATATGAAAGAGATTACGTACATATCATATTCAAGTTATAGATGTAATGTAAAAACTCAATATTATTTTGGGTGGGCCGAAATCAAGAAATAAATAATATGGAGTTTGGTTGGGCCGATAAGGGCTGTCCACAAAAGAAAGAAAAACGAATAATATTTGAGGTGGCACCTATTGACTGATTATTTAACATACATACATATTTTGATATATATATATTTTAACTCATAAACAACTAATCTAAAAGAATAATAAATCAATAATAATGAATGTATAAGATTTAAGCTATGGTTCTAAGTTTCGAGTTATGCGAGTGAGTTGGATCGACAAGTGAAACAGGTGTTTTGGTTCAAATGGTTCGGGTCGGTCCGACACAATAAGGATTTTGCTTCAAGTATTCGTTGTTTAAAATAAATTAGACAAGTATATAATTAACTTGTAAAAGCGAAACGAATGGTTTTTACATCGAAGTTACGGGTTGTCACATCATCCCCAAGATGAAAGAAATTTCGTCCCGAAATTTAGCATGTAGTTACTGGGGAAGCTAGTTAGGTTGCATGGTTTCCTGGGGTGTCACATCATTCCCCCGTTGGTTTGGAATTTCGTCCCGAAATTCCGCAGTAGCTTCAGCCTCAGTAGTGGTTTCATTGTTTTCGCCATCAGCCGATTCCACAACAGGTTGGGTTTCAAGAAGCATCAGGGTTAAGCAGAACAGTGGCGAAGTGATTAGTCACCAAGAACACGTAGGCTACCATGTTGTTATAATCCCGGCGTCGCCCACGCCAATCCCTAATGTCCCTCTATGAGCATCATTTCCCGTGTTGTTGTACTCGTTGCGAGGATTTCCAGTACGACCGTCGTTTCCTTGGTTGTTATCGTTTTGATTTAGCGACAACCACTCCATGTCGTAGGCACCTTCCTTTCTATACTGTTGGTTGCCATATCAAGTACCTTGATGTTGCCGTGACTGTTGCCTCCATTGCTGTCGTTTGAAACGGAGCTCTATGATCTTTCATCGACAGGGTCCATCTTTTCATGTTCCGTGCCACGTTCTAAGGCGCTACCCCTTGTGCTGGCAGTTTCACGTTCCATACCATGGTCGATTGTCATCGTTTATGTCCCGATTAATTCGTAAAAGTTGACTCCCATGAGTCGCTGGCTGGGGTTAAGGATTCGATTGGAGTCAAATCGCTGATGTTCGTTGCTGGTAACTAGGGTCGTTCAAATGCTGAAGTCCATCGTTCTTGCAAGTTGACTGAGTAATACACGGTATGTTACGAGAGTGTTGCAGAAGTGATCGCACTTCGAAATCTAAGGCGTCAATACGTTAAGTTCCAGCAAATGAAGAAAGGTGAGAAAGATATAGACCAATCATTGTCATTGCAACATCCAACTCGGGGATGTTCGTACAAGCACCTAACATTCTACACAGTTCGCTAGGCGTTCAGATGGGTGTTCAGGTAATACTCGATAGCATCGAGATTCGAAAGGATCCAGAGAGGAATGAAAAGTTCATGTTCGAGTAGGGGACAATCACTGCTATGACCCCTATAGGTTTGTTATGTTTCACATCGATCAAATAATGGAATGGAACCCCTTTTTCACTTGTTAAGCCTTACTGGGACTCGCATGCACCCCACATTATTATTATGTGTGCACCCACAATAATATTGCGATTTGCATGCTCATCTCAGTTCCTCCTAACTCATGTCAAATGATTCCTCAAACTCAGATGTCAAACGGAGGTCGTCAATGTAATAAGATCACAAAAACCTAAGGACTATGGCATACTATCAACGCATCATAAGGTGAGCAAGCAATCCATGCCATCTTGCTATAGTGACGAGTGTGTGTTCGTTTGTTTCGTCATAAACAAATGTGTACTGTCACATCAAAGGAAACATGGGTGAGAGAGGTTCGCGAGAGTGCGATGACAGAAGAGAGTAAGCACACAAGTGTTTTTAAACAATAGTTGTTACGTTTATCTAAGCATATCACGAGCAAAGTTCTATGTAACTAGCAAGTAGGCAATATAAACATAAATCATATCACCTATAGTGTGGAGTCTTACACGTGGAGCGAAGCGTCGTTGTGGATCGTTGAGCACTGTACAGGTTATAGTCTGGTTTTATCAAAAAGCTTTTCCCCTTTTTAAAACCAAGTTCACTATAACCAATGGCTCTGATACAAATCTGTCACACCCCCAAAAATCCACATGCGGAGTATCGCCGCTTGGAGGCGTGACTGACCAGGATCAAGCCACCAACCATATTGAACAATGTATTTAAAATAAATAAAATCCAACCACGCAATATAATTGGTGTTCAAAAACAAGTTAACCAAGTTCAAGTTAAACAGCGGAAGCAATAAAGGTAAAACCAAAACATAAGTTCAATAAGTTTAAATGTTAACATGGCACACAACGGTCCATGTCCCACAACGACTCTTCTTGCTCGTGCAAGCTCCATAGATACCTAACGACCTGCAAGGCATGTAACAACAAATCAACAACAAAGTTGAGCGAGTTCACGGTTGGTGTTCATTGTTAAGTTGTTTCAAAAAAACCAGGAATTCATTTGTAAGTTGTAAGTTAATCAGTTTACCCTGTTTCCCAAACATATCCATAGTTGGTAGGGGCTTCCCCATGTTAACCACTAGACCTGTTTACCATATCGACCACTGACTAAAGTAAGTTGGTGCCCTGACATCAATGTCTATCATCATTGACTAGTGCCCAGATCCATTAGTTCACGCCCGCCCTCTGCAGCACGGTGCGAGGCTTGTCAAACCTAAATAGCGCTATCTAACTAATGACCCGCTCGCCATTGGCCCGGCGATTAAGTCGATATAAAAGGAGGGACTTCATGATAGAAAGTTTTGGTCTAGTATCCGTGTTGTCACCCTTCAATAAAGAGGGTGTGTACGTAATCTCCAAACCAGGAGATTACGTAGGTTCCAATCAATTCCTTATCAAATGTTGTCACCCTTCAATAAAGAGGGTGTGTACGTGCCCCAAACCAGGAGATCACGCAGTTTCAGTTTAAATCCTTTACCCATTCCCAACCCTTGGGAATCCCATGCCTTGTGGAAAGTGTGAACTCACCTTGGTTTGCTCGGTAAGATTGTCTATTAAATTACCAGTTGGTCAAACGCGTCCTATCATGGTTATCGGTAACGATCAGTTATTATGTGCACCAAGATCGCATAACTCATATACAATTAATTCTAGCATTTCTATTTCACATAGCACACAACAACTGTACATGTAGCACACACGTGAAGATCAAGCCATAAACGTCAATCAAATAGTCTCTAGCATAGGCTTAGTTCATAAGCCGGTCCGTCACATTAATTCGTATGTACATAACACACAATAGTTAATCCGTTAATATCCTAAAGTGTGCACCTACAAATCATTAGTCCCCTCCCCTTTAATTTGAACGGCCCATTAAATATTCAACATAGGTTGCGGCCCATAACCCAAGCCTGTTATGCGGACCACTAGTGCAAAATAACAATTCAGTCCACTGTTAACCTTTAAATCAGTTCATAACCCATCACATTACCTTAACAACTAATTCATTTTTATTGAATCTCGGCTCCCTACAACCAAACCATGCGGCCCAATGACTAACCCAGGCCCAACATGGCACAAAGCAGTTCATTCATATCATCGATTATTCATCTTTAATATATTCAAAGTCATGCACATAAACACATTTAACATAACAGCTCATCACATTCTCAAACTTTAATTTAATAGACAAGAGCAAACTCTATTACATTCACATATCACAAATCTTGCACATAAAAGTGGGTTGTACCCTATGTATTCACGGTTGTACACTCCATTAAAACACAGCTGCACAACTTCGATTACTAACAGAGATTCATCATGAACTTCGTTCCAATATTTGACAGAAACATCATTCAACAAGATAATATCTATCATCCATAAACCTTAAACCTTTTAATCATCACAACATTCACATAAACATCATACAGGCGAGACACCATGTGTGGCGAAACATTATCTTTCGCCGCAAAGATATACGTGGCGAAACTCTAGGTTTCATCGTGAAGAAGGTGACGAAACTCTATGTTTTGTCGGCACATGGTTTCGATGAAACTCTTATCTTTCGTCGTACATTACCCCTAACATTTACAGTTTAGGGTTTATCAGGTCAGTCTATTTCTTCAACAGTGGTCATTAGCAATCGGTTTCAACAATAAGAATCTATCTACTCGATCATCATCCTTAAACAACCTAACCAAATCATATGTACAGTGATTTCCACCATTATCATGCAAATAAGTAACATACATAACCCTATATCATAAATTACTAACATGAATCATGCTTTTCAGTTCAACAGTTTATACATATAACAGTTTCATCAAGATTCTGCAGTCAATACAACCATACCATCACAACAAGCTTGCATAATTAAGGATTACATAAAATAAATCTACTAACCGAGAGAGAGGCTCGACTAATCAAACTGATGTCTCGAACTACTAGGTCGCCTCGGTGAGGGGAGGGGGGGGGGTCGTCTGCCGTCGCACAACCAGTAGGGGGTAGGGTTTGTTATGTGATAATTGTGGAATATGAAAGAGATTACGTACATATCATATTCAAGTTATAGATGTAATGTAAAAACTCAATATTATTTTGGGTGGGCCGAAATCAAGAAATAAATAATATGGAGTTTGGTTGGGCCGATAAGGGCTGTCCACAAAAGAAAGAAAAACGAATAATATTTGAGGTGGCACCTATTGACTGATTATTTAACATACATACATATTATGATATATATATATTTTAACTCATAAACAACTAATCTAAAAGAATAATAAATCAATAATAATGAATGTATAAGATTTAAGCTATGGTTCTAAGTTTCGAGTTATGCGAGTGAGTTGGATCGACAAGTGAAACAGGTGTTTTGGTTCAAATGGTTCGGGTCGGTCCGACACAATAAGGATTTTGCTTCAAGTATTCGTTGTTTAAAATAAATTAGACAAGTATATAATTAACTTGTAAAAGCGAAACGAATGGTTTTTACATCGAAGTTACGGGTTGTCACATCATCCCCAAGTTGAAAGAAATTTCGTCCCGAAATTTAGCACGTAGTTACTGGGGAAGCTAGTTAGGTTGCATGGTTTCCTGGGGTGTCACATCATTCCCCCGTTGGTTTGGAATTTCGTCCCGAAATTCCGCAGTAGCTTCAGCCTCAGTAGTGGTTTCATTGTTTTCGCCATCAGCCGATTCCACATTTTGTTATTGTTGTCGCTATCAGTTCTTACACATAATAAATCTTACTGGGTTTCTGTGCACTAAATTTCATAATTATGTACGCGTCCATAATTAGACAATTCCTTGCACAGTTCACACAGTCTATTTTATAATGTGTAGTGTAAAACCAAATGAACAAACCTGTGATGAGTGTGACTAGACCGCCATAGAGACCTTTTAATTAAGTCAATAAATGATCTAAATAGACTATCAAGGAGTCTGTTCAGCTACATCACTAGATGTCGTCCTTTAACCAGATTGTGAATCAATCTTTTTGACTAGACCTCTAAAAGGGTCTCTTATGAAACATGGAGTGGTACTATATAATCCAAGGGTCTTAACTATTATATAGAAGCCCATTAAGGATTTAAGGCAGTACCTTTTGACTATCCTGCTACGAATCCCTCATATGGAGATATGAAAGATCCTGCGAGGATTTGGATAACAAATATCCAGAGTATAAAAACACAAAATGCATAAAAGAAAACATAAGATGAATAAACACATAGTCACATAACCACAAAATTGTTTGTTAATTTGTCTTGTTAATTGCGTACATGCATTTAAAGCACACTAGGAATCCATTCCGTGGATTTCATTTGGTACTTTAAACGTTATCAATAATCTAACTATAAAGATAGAAAGATTCAAAAAGAAAATTCGATTTCGATTATTAGGAACCGAAATGTTCGAATTTAGGTACATAAGGAATCCAATTAAGGACTCTGATTTGTATGACAATTATCCACAAGGATCTAATTGTGAAGATAAAAAGATCCCATATGGATTTTAGAGGTTGAAGATGTTTTGAAACCTTGCACTGGACGTGCTTAAGTCAAAACATGAAGTTGAAATGCTTATGAAGTTGAGATGCTCGATATGCCAAGGCGACATATGAAGCGAAATTTGAAGGTTAAGTCAATGCATGAGAAAAATATTTTTTTTTTGCAATACTATGCATGGGGTTCTAAAAATGTGTTCAATGTTTTTGAAACCTTATATATAATACCTTTGAAATCATAAAGTAGTTGTATTAGGTAGGTATATTCATAAAAATGTTTTAAAATCATGCGAAATGAATTTTGAAATTATGTATAAGGTTTTTGGAAAACATGAATGATGCTTTTGAAATCATGCACTTGATAAGAAAATATATTGTACTAATATTGTTTTCAGGCTATATGAGACATTTTGAAATCATGAAGGTTGTTTTTGAAAATACAGACAAAGCTTTGTGCATTTGTTATGTTTAAGTAAATACACTATATTAAAAATGTTTTCGAACTATGTATAGGATGTTTTGAAATCATGTAGGTTGTTTTGAAAACTTATGTTATGCATGTTGAAGAAATCAGAACGTAATGGGTATGAGATTTGAAAATACTCTTAGTTATCTATGCAAGAATTCAAAGGCACAGATGTGTGAAAAGCATGATTACTCATAATTTCGATTTATTTCTTGTACTTCGTTTCCTAGAATGAAACGAGTACTTAGAATTTTCCAAAGGAATCATGAACAAACGCAAGAATGGGAAATTCGCAAAAGTAGTTTGTAAGGAATATAGTTCCTTAATGTAGGTATCATAGGAAAAGTCATACACATATGTAACTACAATTGTACATCAGAATTTGTGAACAATAATTTATTTATAAACAAAACAGATTGTTTCACATTACAAGAAAATAAAAGAACAAAAGCATAAGACAGCAACATCCTTTGTTCAGTCAAATGCTCATCCGAGGGTCAGATTTGCATTAGCAAGCTTTGGGCAATCCCTCCGGAAATGGCCCATCTCGCCACAGTTGTAGCAAGACCCCGGCGAGAAACGAGCTTGAGCAGGATTGTTATCAGCTTGATTTGGTACAGCTGCAGTTGGGCAAACCCTTGCTGTATGACCTATAAGTCCACAAATCTGGCATTTGCGGCACTTCACACTAGCATGATGATGGAGGCTACATTGGTTGCACAAGGGTGCAGTTCCATTGTATGGCTTCCTAGTAGGGGGTTGAGCTGGTTGGTTGGGGACGGCTTGATCATTGTGAGCGACCACGGCGAAATTCTGAGAAGCCTTTCGCTTCTTTGACTTCTTAGGAGATCGTTCATCCATGGTCTTTGATTCCTCGATTGGTTTCTTGGCTGATGGTGCTGTCACCTGACTAGGTCCTGCCTGTCTTGGTGACTCTTGAGTGGCTTCATCCTGGAGACGATACATGGTAGTAGTTAATTCAACAGTCTTCAGGACTACTTCGCCTATTCGTTGAGCGAATTTGGCTGTCTGCTCGGACATTTGACCGGTGCTGAGAGGAAGAGACATTCTAGAAGCAAATGAAAGGCATAGGAAGAAACAGGTGAAAGGTTATTGGATAATCAATACAGAATGGTAACAAATGAAAATTGTGATCATTTGTTTGTTTCCTTAGGCAAACAAATGAGATGGTGACAAATCAAAGTAAATGGGTCAAAAATAATGTATCGCGAAGACATGCTCGCCTATAAGTGAACACTCATCCCAAGAATTCCCAGGTACGCACAACTGGTCTCGCGTCTGATGAGATGCATACGAAGTGCTTGCCTAGACAGAAAACCCAGAATACAGGCATTCACCCTTCCAGTTTGCACGTGTTCACATTATTTAAAACCCAAGACCTTGACGAGGTTTTGAAAAACTCAAAGGGGTTCAAAACCATATAACAGAGGGTTCAAAACCTTACAATAAAGGGTTCAAAACCTAGTAATCAATCATCCTAGAACAGATGATTAGTTTTCAAAGTGGTTTTGAAATTTATGTTCTTGTTGTGGTTGTCGCCTAAGGATAGGTGACAGTATTGTTTTATGACTAAACGCAAGTAAACTCGCGTTAGGGTCCTAAGAAGGTTATAGACTAGGTCAAAGTATTACTAATAACCTAATTCCCTATAACCATGAGCTCTGATACCAACTTTTCTATCACACCCCGACCACGTAGAACCTACAAAACGTGGCGGAAACATCGGGGAGTGTTGTAACAGAATCATTGTTTCATAACACATGGAACTTGAAATATTGTTTTATTGATTAAAAGAGTTACAATGTCTTGACAATCAAAGAAACATAACAAAATAACTAGTCTTGCATCTTTTATTGTCACTAAGGCCCATGTCCGCCTAAGTGTATCTTGATCAATCCTATGCTTCATTTCCTGAAACACATGTGAAAATAGGTACGTCAGCATAAAAATGCCGGCGAGTACATAGGTTTTGTGAAAATAAGATTCATGACATCTATTTAAGAAAATGTTTAGTCATGAACCTTGTAGTTTGCTTTGTCTTTGTAAATCATTTGAAAAACAATAAGTTCAGATGATACGTATAAATAAGAGAATAATGCATGGTTAAATGAATAACCATGTAAAAATGAGTTTGTATAAGTTAAGTCGTTTGTAAAACAATGTATTGTGAAAAGTATGTTATTTGTATAAAATGTTATATGTATAAATTGAAATGATTTCAAATAACGCAACGATATGTAATACCATACAATCACTTATATATAGGAAGTACCAGCGGCGTATCCACCATGCTTGTATCATATTACACACGCCTCGTTACTTAAATCACTTACTCAAACCAAACCACCAATATAAGATGTCTATGTTTAAACCAATTGTCAAAAGTCCTTGTATAAACCATGTCAAATGTTGATAGTCCAAAAGTAGTCAAGTAATGTGTAACAAATGTTTATGTATGGCTAGTGAAATGCATCAACTAAACCATAGATGAAATGCACAAAACAAAGTATTGAAGTAAAACTTGGTTTAAATCAAAGTTATGTTTTGTAAAATATATGCATGCTATACTGAATATGAACATTTATGCGGTATTGTAAAAATTCATACATCCAAGCCTTGCGACAGTCGGATAACTATGTAAAAATGAGTTATCAAAAGAATATGTATTCGGATTCGGTCATTCCTTACGTCCAAACAAACCCGAGATTTCAGGAATGGGATTTGTCAAGTCCTATGGTACCACTACCTACTACCGAGCGGCGTGATCGGTGTTAATGAATGTATAGTATAGTTTAAACAAACCAAATGTCATACCAAAATGTAAGCATGTTTTATGAAGATAATGTACCTAGTATGCTAGAGTAAACATACAAGGTAGAGCTGTAAAACAATGTGTCCATATGTTACTGGAACATATGCAACAGAGATGCAATGTAAAATAATGTACTAAGCATGTACTAAATGGACATACATAGCATGAGATGTGATGTGATGTAAAACAATGTACTAAGTATGCACACAATGGACATACATAGCATAAAATGTAATGAAATCATGTACTAATAGTGTACTAATGAACATAGCATGTATATAATGTGAAAACATGGAAAGCATGAAAGTAACAAGTAGGCACATGTGTTCCACCCCAAAACGTTTGGAAAACAGTAAAAGAGGGGTCTATGTACTCACTTGAGATTGCTCAGAAGTCCTAAGATAACCACCAAGCAATGCTAGAGATCTCGGAATATCAAACGGCACCTAATATAGGTAACTACATTAATAAACCGGACCTAAATCGGAAGATCGGATAGAATGAGGGCTCGTAAACCAAATGAGTATGGGAACTCATGTAGTATGGTTTAACAAAGCCTACATACTAAATGAAACCTAACCTAAGTGCTTACGACCCATTACGACCCGTTTAGGTAGCTTATGCTACTTTAACGCGTCGTTCGCGTAAAACGCGTTCGGACCGCCTAACTAGTCCTATGACAAGTAACATATGCCTTAACATGTCTAATATTGTTGTCAAATCAGTTTAGATGTCAAAAGTTATGTTACATATGCTTAAAATGAATTTTGGCGTCAAAAGGGCATTTTGGTAATTTACCTAAGGCATATAAGCTACCTATCATACAACTACTTAAACGAAGCGACCATAAGGTATAACCTCGGAAGGTTATTCCCTATATACTATGGTCACCTAATGTGCTTGGTCGGATCCTAATGATTGACCAAACGGGTCGGGTTCGAAAGTATAAGCGATTGTTTAAATCGCTTACCTTACGACCCTATATATGCACTAAACTAAAAGTGACGAGCTAAGCATGTTAAAACATGCTTAACTAAGTTTAGAAAACAGGTTTGGTATCAAAACAAATGGTTTTGATACCCATAAGTAGTTTGGTTACAAAATACGCAAGAATACGTATTCTGACCGAAACTACGACTCGTCACTGAGCCTAGATAACGTGGTAATCAGTAGGTATAGTCACAAAGGACTATAACCATCGTGATTACAATCACGTTGCGAAGTTCAAATGAACTTCGCATTGACCATAAGCTGGTCAATGCAGAAAGTCAAACAAAGTTTGACTTTCAGACTCGAAAAGCAATAAAAGAACGAAAGAATACTCACGTAGGGTCCCCGAATGCTAATCTAGATCAAAATAGCTCAGGTATGAAACAAAGGTTTCAACTTAGAGCATTTGAGATCAGATTCTAGTGAGTTTAGAGGTTGGATGGCAAGGGGTATTTATAGTGAATGGTCCACCATTAGGATCGTTTGTCGAAATACGTGCCTTAATCTCATCCGTACATGTGTCGGAACCTTATGGTACCCAAAAAGGCCACTCACCATAAGAGTTTGACACTTGGCACTTGACCTTTGGAGAGTGTTAAGGGCTGTTAAAAGATGAAAAAAAACGTTTTGCTGCATCTGGCCCCTGTTTACGGACCTAGTTTGGCAGATTTACAGTTTCAGTCCCTGCAACCTCAAAACTTGGTTTTCGATGCGTTTTTTTTTGACACGTTTAAGCCCTGTTAACCACATTTCAAAGCTCTAAAATGAATTTAAAGTATAGGGAACTTAAAATGTGTTCAAAAATATCTCGGGTGTCGGTTCGTTTAGCCGTACGGTTACGTTGTTCGGTTAATTACGACGGAATGCGCATAAGCGCGAAAAATGATCCAAATGGCGTGACGAATGGATTTTTCTTATGCCAAACACTAAAATAAAATATTTTAGTGCTTACATAAATTTTTGGATGTCCGGATGTATTCAGAACGTAAGTTATGCACGAAAATGCAAACTTGTGCACTTTTTGACGCTTTTAGTACCTGAATGAGCCAAAAGTTTATTTTAGCACACCGAACCCCTCAAAGCCTATTTCTAAGCTATATAAAGGATATTTAAGGTGTGTTTAACTTATGTTCATGTTCCGGAATGTCTGTTACAGTTCAAATTGGCATACTTTCGCAGTTTGTCAACTTTAGTCCCTGTAAGCGAATTAACTTGTTTTTGCCATACCAAAGTCTTCAAAACTTATTTATAAGTTATGTAAAGGTTATTTAAGGTATGTTAAGCCTATGTTACTATTCTGGAGTGTTTTTTGCATTAAAATGGTTATATTTACGCATCGGTGCGCGTATAACCTTCCAGAAAGCGATTTAGAGTTTGGAATTGAACAAAAATTGATATGTGCAAATGATACACATATTTTTACAAATCCCAAGTATGAAATATAATATTTCATTGGTTCGGTATTTGTTTGATGGCCGTGGAGGCACAGGTGTTACAGTCTCCCCTACTTTAGGAAATTTCGTCCCGAAATTTATTTAGAGGAAACTTGTGAGAGTTTAAAACATGAAGTTGAAAAGATCGAACAATATTGGTTAGGGTTCTGAACTTCTAGTAACCTTAATAACATAAATGATTGCAATGTAAGAGGGACACTTATATACAAGTATATGAAGCGTCATTGGTGCGTCCACCGTACCTCCATTACATCGTTCTCATTTTGTTATTGTTGTCGCTATCAGTTCTTACACATAATAAATCTTACTGGGTTTCTGTGCACTAAATTTCATAATTATGTACGCGTCCATAATTAGACAATTCCTTGCACAGTTCACACAGTCTATTTTATAATGTGTAGTGTAAAACCAAATGAACAAACCTGTGATGAGTGTGACTAGACCGCCATAGAGTCCTTTTAATTAAGTCAATAAATGATCTAAATAGACTATCAAGGAGTCTGTTCAGCTACATCACTAGATGTCGTCCTTTAACCAGATTGTGAATCAATCTTTTTTACTAGACCTCTAAAAGGGTCTCTTATGAAACATGGAGTGGTACTATATAATCCAAGGGTCTTAACTATTATATAGAAGCCCATTAAGGATTTAAGGCAGTACCTTTTGACTATCCTGCTACGAATCCCTCATATGGAGATATGAAAGATCCTGCGAGGATTTGGATAACAAATATCCAGAGTATAAAAACACAAAATGCATAAAAGAAAACATAAGATGAATAAACACATAGTCACATAACCACAAAATTGTTTGTTAATTTGTCTTGTTAATTGCGTACATGCATTTAAAGCACACTAGGAATCCATTCCGTGGATTTCATTTGGTACTTTAAACGTTATCAATAATCTAACTATAAAGATAGAAAGATTCAAAAAGAAAATTCGATTTCGATTATTAGGAACCGAAATGTTCGAATTTAGGTACATAAGGAATCCAATTAAGGACTCTGATTTGTATGACAATTATCCACAAGGATCTAATTGTGAAGATAAAAAGATCCCATATGGATTTTAGAGGTTGAAGATGTTTTGAAACCTTGCACTGGACGTGCTTAAGTCAAAACATGAAGTTGAAATGCTTATGAAGTTGAGATGCTCGATATGCCAAGGCGACATATGAAGCGAAATTTGAAGGTTAAGTCAATGCATGAGAAAAATATTTTTTTTTTTGCAATACTATGCATGGGGTTCTAAAAATGTGTTCAATGTTTTTGAAACCTTATATATAATACCTTTGAAATCATAAAGTAGTTGTATTAGGTAGGTATATTCATAAAAATGTTTTAAAATCATGCGAAATGAATTTTGAAATTATGTATAAGGTTTTTGGAAAACATGAATGATGCTTTTGAAATCATGCACTTGATAAGAAAATATATTGTACTAATATTGTTTTCAGGCTATATGAGACATTTTGAAATCATGAAGGTTGTTTTTGAAAATACAGACAAAGCTTTGTGCATTTGTTATGTTTAAGTAAATACACTATATTAAAAATGTTTTCGAACTATGTATAGGATGTTTTGAAATCATGTAGGTTGTTTTGAAAACTTATGTTATGCATGTTGAAGAAATCAGAACGTAATGGGTATGAGATTTGAAAATACTCTTAGTTATCTATGCAAGAATTCAAAGGCACAGATGTGTGAAAAGCATGATTACTCATAATTTCGATTTATTTCTTGTACTTCGTTTCCTAGAATGAAACGAGTACTTAGAATTTTCCAAAGGAATCATGAACAAACGCAAGAATGGGAAATTCGCAAAAGTAGTTTGTAAGGAATATAGTTCCTTAATGTAGGTATCATAGGAAAAGTCATACACATATGTAACTACAATTGTACATCAGAATTTGTGAACAATAATTTATTTATAAACAAAACAGATTGTTTCACATTACAAGAAAATAAAAGAACAAAAGCATAAGACAGCAACATCCTTTGTTCAGTCAAATGCTCATCCGAGGGTCAGATTTGCATTAGCAAGCTTTGGGCAATCCCTCCGGAAATGGCCCATCTCGCCACAGTTGTAGCAAGACCCCGGCGAGAAACGAGCTTGAGCAGGATTGTTATCAGCTTGATTTGGTACAGCTGCAGTTGGGCAAACCCTTGCTGTATGACCTATAAGTCCACAAATCTGGCATTTGCGGCACTTCACACTAGCATGATGATGGAGGCTACATTGGTTGCACAAGGGTGCAGTTCCATTGTATGGCTTCCTAGTAGGGGGTTGAGCTGGTTGGTTGGGGACGGCTTGATCATTGTGAGCGACCACGGCGAAATTCTGAGAAGCCTTTCGCTTCTTTGACTTCTTAGGAGATCGTTCATCCATGGTCTTTGATTCCTCGATTGGTTTCTTGGCTGATGGTGCTGTCACCTGACTAGGTCCTGCCTGTCTTGGTGACTCTTGAGTGGCTTCATCCTGGAGACGATACATGGTAGTAGTTAATTCAACAGTCTTCAGGACTACTTCGCCTATTCGTTGAGCGAATTTGGCTGTCTGCTCGGACATTTGACCGGTGCTGAGAGGAAGAGACATTCTAGAAGCAAATGAAAGGCATAGGAAGAAACAGGTGAAAGGTTATTGGATAATCAATACAGAATGGTAACAAATGAAAATTGTGATCATTTGTTTGTTTCCTTAGGCAAACAAATGAGATGGTGACAAATCAAAGTAAATGGGTCAAAAATAATGTATCGCGAAGACATGCTCGCCTATAAGTGAACACTCATCCCAAGAATTCCCAGGTACGCACAACTGGTCTCGCGTCTGATGAGATGCATACGAAGTGCTTGCCTAGACAGAAAACCCAGAATACAGGCATTCACCCTTCCAGTTTGCACGTGTTCACATTATTTAAAACCCAAGACCTTGACGAGGTTTTGAAAAACTCAAAGGGGTTCAAAACCATATAACAGAGGGTTCAAAACCTTACAATAAAGGGTTCAAAACCTAGTAATCAATCATCCTAGAACAGATGATTAGTTTTCAAAGTGGTTTTGAAATTTATGTTCTTGTTGTGGTTGTCGCCTAAGGATAGGTGACAGTATTGTTTTATGACTAAACGCAAGTAAACTCGCGTTAGGGTCCTAAGAAGGTTATAGACTAGGTCAAAGTATTACTAATAACCTAATTCCCTATAACCATGAGCTCTGATACCAACTTTTCTATCACACCCCGACCACGTAGAACCTACAAAACGTGGCGGAAACATCGGGGAGTGTTGTAACAGAATCATTGTTTCATAACACATGGAACTTGAAATATTGTTTTATTGATTAAAAGAGTTACAATGTCTTGACAATCAAAGAAACATAACAAAATAACTAGTCTTGCATCTTTTATTGTCACTAAGGCCCATGTCCGCCTAAGTGTATCTTGATCAATCCTATGCTTCATTTCCTGAAACACATGTGAAAATAGGTACGTCAGCATAAAAATGCCGGCGAGTACATAGGTTTTGTGAAAATAAGATTCATGACATCTGTTTAAGAAAATGTTTAGTCATGAACCTTGTAATTTGCTTTGTCTTTGTAAATCATTTGAAAAACAATAAGTTCAGATGATACGTATAAATAAGAGAATAATGCATGGTTAAATGAATAACCATGTAAAAATGAGTTTGTATAAGTTAAGTTGTTTGTAAAACAATGTATTGTGAAAAGTATGTTATTTGTATAAAATGTTATATGTCTAAATTGAAATGATTTCAAATAACGCAACGATATGTAATACCATACAATCACTTATATATAGGAAGTACCAGCGGCGTATCCACCATGCTTGTATCATATTACACACGCCTCGTTACTTAAATCACTTACTCAAACCAAACCACCAATATAAGATGTCTATGTTTAAACCAATTGTCAAAAGTCCTTGTATAAACCATGTCAAATGTTGATAGTCCAAAAGTAGTCAAGTAATGTGTAACAAATGTTTATGTATGGCTAGTGAAATGCATCAACTAAACCATAGATGAAATGCACAAAACAAAGTATTGAAGTAAAACTTGGTTTAAATCAAAGTTATGTTTTGTAAAATATATGCATGCTATACTGAATATGAACATTTATGCGGTATTGTAAAAATTCATACATCCAAGCCTTGCGACAGTCGGATAACTATGTAAAAATGAGTTATCAAAAGAATATGTATTCGGATTCGGTCATTCCTTACGTCTAAACAAACCCGAGATTTCAGGAATGGGATTTGTCAAGTCCTATGGTACCACTACCTACTACCGAGCGGCGTGATCGGTGTTAATGAATGTATAGTATAGTTTAAACAAACCAAATGTCATACCAAAATGTAAGCATGTTTTATGAAGATAATGTACCTAGTATGCTAGAGTAAACATACAAGGTAGAGCTGTAAAACAATGTGTCCATATGTTACTGGAACATATGCAACAGAGATGCAATGTAAAATAATGTACTAAGCATGTACTAAATGGACATACATAGCATGAGATGTGATGTGATGTAAAACAATGTACTAAGTATGCACACAATGGACATACATAGCATAAAATGTAATGAAATCATGTACTAATAGTGTACTAATGAACATAGCATGTATATAATGTGAAAACATGGAAAGCATGAAAGTAACAAGTAGGCACATGTGTTCCACCCCAAAACGTTTGGAAAACAGTAAAAGAGGGGTCTATGTACTCACTTGAGATTGCTCAGAAGTCCTAAGATAACCACCAAGCAATGCTAGAGATCTCGGAATATCAAACGGCACCTAATATAGGTAACTACATTAATAAACCGGACCTAAATCGGAAGATCGGATAGAATGAGGGCTCGTAAACCAAATGAGTATGGGAACTCATGTAGTATGGTTTAACAAAGCCTACATACTAAATGAAACCTAACCTAAGTGCTTACGACCCATTACGACCCGTTTAGGTAGCTTATGCTACTTTAACGCGTCGTTCGCGTAAAACGCGTTCGGACCGCCTAACTAGTCCTATGACAAGTAACATATGCCTTAACATGTCTAATATTGTTGTCAAATCAGTTTAGATGTCAAAAGTTATGTTACATATGCTTAAAATGAATTTTGGCGTCAAAAGGGCATTTTGGTAATTTACCTAAGGCATATAAGCTACCTATCATACAACTACTTAAACGAAGCGACCATAAGGTATAACCTCGGAAGGTTATTCCCTATATACTATGGTCACCTAATGTGCTTGGTCGGATCCTAATGATCGACCAAACGGGTCGGGTTCGAAAGTATAAGCGATTGTTTAAATCGCTTACCTTACGACCCTATATAAGCACTAAACTAAAAGTGACGAGCTAAGCATGTTAAAACATGCTTAACTAAGTTTAGAAAACAGGTTTGGTATCAAAACAAATGGTTTTGATACCCATAAGTAGTTTGGTTACAAAATACTCAAGAATACGTATTCTGACCGAAACTACGACTCGTCACTGAGCCTAGATAACGTGGTAATCAGTAGGTATAGTCACAAAGGAACATAACCATCGTGATTACAATCACGTTGCGAAGTTCAAACGAACTTCGCATTGACCATAAGCTGGTCAATGCAGAAAGTCAAACAAAGTTTGACTTTCAGACTCGAAAAGCAATAAAAGAATGAAAGAATACTCACGTAGGGTCCCCGAATGCTAATCTAGATCAAAATAGCTCAGGTATGAAACAAAGGTTTCAACTTAGAGCATTTGAGATCAGATTCTAGTGAGTTTAGAGGTTGGATGGCAAGGGGTATTTATAGTGAATGGTCCACCATTAGGATCGTTTATCGAAATACGTGCCTTAATCTCATCCGTACATGTGTCGGAACCTTATGGTACCCAAAAAGGCCACTCACCATAAGAGTTTGACACTTGGCACTTGACCTTTGGAGAGTGTTAAGGGCTGTTAAAAGATGAAAAAAAACGTTTTGCTGCATCTGGCCCCTGTTTACGGACCTAGTTTGGCAGATTTACAGTTTCAGTCCCTGCAACCTCAAAACTTGGTTTTCGATGCGTTTTTTTTGACACGTTTAAGCCCTGTTAACCCCATTTCAAAGCTCTAAAATGAATTTAAAGTATAGGGAACTTAAAATGTGTTCAAAAATATCTCGGGTGTCGGTTCGTTTAGCCGTACGGTTAATTACGACGGAATGCGCATAAGCGCGAAAAATGATCCAAATGGCGTGACGAATGGATTTTTCTTATGCCAAACACTAAAATAAAATATTTTAGTGCTTACATAAATTTTTGGATGTCCGGATGTATTCAGAACGTAAGTTATGCACGAAAATGCAAACTTGTGCACTTTTTGACGCTTTTAGTACCTGAATGAGCCAAAAGTTTATTTTATCACACCGAACCCCTCAAAGCCTATTTCTAAGCTATATAAAGGATATTTAAGGTGTGTTTAACTTATGTTCATGTTCCGGAATGTCTGTTACAGTTCAAATTGGCATACTTTCGCAGTTTGTCAACTTTAGTCCCTGTAAGCGAATTAACTTGTTTTTGCCATACCAAAGTCTTCAAAACTTATTTCTAAGTTATGTAAAGGTTATTTAAGGTATGTTAAGCCTATGTCACTATTCCGGAGTGTTTGTTGCATTAAACTGGTTATATTTACGCATCGGTGCGCGTATAACCTTCCAGAAAGCGATTTAGAGTTTGGAATTGAACAAAAATTGATATGTGCAAATGATACACATATTTTTACAAATCCCAAGTATGAAATATAATATTTCATTGGTACGGTATTTGTTTGATGGCCGTGGAGGCACATGTGTTACACTTACACTATTTTTGGAAAGAAATAAGCATATGGATGCTAGTGAGACATGAAAATGTGGTAAATAAATATTTTTGTAAAATGTGTTCACAAGTTGTGAACATCTAGAAATCCCGAGAATGAGCTTTTGACAAAAGTAAACACACTTCGGAAGGTAACTAAGGCCACTAAACGTTTTACTAAATTACTACGCGTTTTTGTGATATATCAAGTTCATGATTATTATGTAACGCATATAGTTTTTGCTCTTGGTAATGTAAAGTTGTTTAAAGATTAATTGTTGATGATTATTGTGATTATTTTGAAAAGAAAGTGATATGCTTAATAGCATGGACACCTCCGTTTACAAAGGAAACTATGGCGAAATTTTCTAAAAATCCAAACACTTAGAAAATATTTCCCTAACATGTGTTACAAGTGTATTGTTAACTATGATCTCCCATGTAAACCTCGCCATAATTTTTGTAACCAAATACAAAGTGTCGGAGGTGGATTTTCGTAAATAAAAGCGGATAAATATATATTTAGAATATATATTTTATACTAAAGACACTTGTGTGAATATTTGTATACTTTGTGGAATAGTTATATTATTTTAGGGTAAAATAATATAACTTAACAAATACCATGAAATTTACAACTCCAAAATAATACCAAAAATCACAAGGAATAAATATTTAAGTTACACGCTTAATATTGTGAAGCCAAACACAAAAACGTAACTTACAAAATATTCCGGGAAATACTCTTATAAATATATTTTTGGTAAACGTTACTTTGGATACGAAAGAGGAGAAAATATGATTTTTGTACGTATTACCAAGTTATATCATATTTTTGGGACAAGAGAAAATATATTATTTGGGAAAGTAAAAGTATTTTTACTCGGGTTTATTAAGAAATATAGTATTTTTGGGAAAAATATATATTTTCGGGAGATACAGTATTTTTGGACAAGACAAGTTTATATATTTTCTAAAGGAGATTTGAAAATATATTGTTTTGGAGATATATATGGGATACTTAATAAGAAAATACGTATAAACCGGAATACGACGCCAATACATGGCAGGGTATACAAATATAAGAATACGGATATACAAGTATGAGATGCTCCCATCCTTGGGAAGGAAATTCGAATAACCATACTTGAGAAGTATTATTACAAATATATTAAAAACACTTTAAGACGTAACTCAAAGGCATTAATCAATACTAAGACAAGGCACGACCCGCTCGTCTAACGGACCGTAGTACGTCTGTAGGTAGTCGTGTGTTCTAGAGGAAGCTTCGAGTTACATTGGATACGAAGACGCAATACAGTGAGTTCATGTCCCCCTTTCTCTTAACTGTTTTCAGTTTTATAACTTCGGGGGTGAAATATATGTCACAATTATTACAGACATTTTATACATGGTATGGTTAGCTTAAGGAGGGTTACTACTTAGATCATGTGAGTGGGTAGGCGGATACTTAAGGCCATTAATCCTCATTGTAGGACCGAGGGACATGAGTGATAGATCTATTCGGGTGTAGCGAGCCCCACTCCTGAGTCCGCTGAGTGGACCATGAGGTGACTATGTCTTAGCGACGAAATCTGCTAGGTTTGAGTCTTCCTGCATCACTTCACACATATCAATGGCCTTGCAAACCATAGGTGATCTCTTTTTTTCCTTAATGCTACATACCAGGGACTTACATACATACTTATGACGTTTACAAAGGCTTATACATACACATAAACGAACACATGAACTCGCTCAACTTTTGTTGATTTTTCAAACTACATGTATTTCAGGGAACTAAACGGATCTGGCAGGTGTATGCATGTGTCTACAAGCTGCGTGTTAAATAAAGGATGTCATCCGTGGTCGTAGAGTTTAAAAGATGTATCCTATTCCTGGATGGGGTACATGTTTCTAAACTCAGGATTATTTAAAGTCTTTTGTTGAGTCGATGGGAACTCATTTGAACATGTTATGGTTTGTAACTAATTGGCGTCAATGTTTTCAAGACAATGGTATTGTGGTATTTTCTAAACTTTATTAATGGATGAAAATCTTTTGGTTTTATCATATAGCATTGTTATGATTGATTGCTATGGTATTAAGAAGTCACACCAAATAACCACGCTTCCGCAAAAGTCAGGGTGTGACACATCTCTCATAAACCGATGTTTTATACACTATGAATATGTAAAATCACATCGTTGTTTATCTAATATTTAATTATTCTAACTAAAGTTGTTTAAGTTGAATTACACTATAGCGATGTTTACACATATACCCAAATTACATTAAAGCTGTTTAAATGGAATTACACATAAAAAATATTGATTGTATAACATTATTTAATCCTACTATTGACATTATCTAATGACTACAACATACAATACATCACTGATTTTTTAATATATCATAGTCTTTCTAATTAAACATTGTGTTATATTTATTAACTTGTTCTTTATTATTATCTATTTATCAGAATCAGAAACCACAACTACACTTGATTCCATCATATAAAAAAAACACAGTTAATATCAAAAACAAACTGGATATAAATAAATTTTAATCAAACAAACTGAAATATTCAAAAAGTTCAACCTCAAAGACAGACTTTTCTCTTCTAATGTGTGAATTTGAAACAACTTTGAACATGTATTTATAATAAAGTTTTAATTTAAACTCAATTGGACAGGTAAGATATATTTACTTGAATAAAAAACTGTAAACTGGCTAAGGTCACAAAATTTTCGGAAATCATGAAATTAGTGGTTGGAGGTTATACACGACTAAATACATCTCTCATAAACCGATGTTTTATACACAATGAATATGTAAAATCACATCGTTGTTTATCAAATATTTAATTATTCTAACTAAAGTTGTTTAAGTTGAATAACACTATAGCGATGTTTAAACATATACCTGAATCACATTAAAGCTGTTTAAATTGAATTACACATCAAAAATATTGATTGTATAACGTTATTTAATCCTACTACTGACATTATCTAATGACTACAACATACAATACATCACTGACGTTTTAATATATCATAGTCTTTCTATTTAAACATTGAGTTATATTTATTAACCTGTTCTTTATTATTATTATCTATTCATCAGAATCAGAAATCACAACTACACTTGTTTCCATCATATAAAAAAAACACAATTCATATAAAAAAACATACTGCATATAACTAAATTTTAATCAAACAAACTGAAATATCCAAAATACCCATTGGAAAAAACCTAAAAATCATAACAATTGATTTAAATTAATAGAGATATGAGATAAGTTTATTTCTTGCTAACTTTCTCCAAATCCTTGAAATTACTTGGAGTTGAAGACTTATAGACGTCAACCAATTCACGTTTGTTGATTTCATTAGTATCACAACTGATATTAGCATCATCAATCTTAACACTTGAAATGTGACTTTTTTTTTTGATAAATTCTTTATCGTTTCCCTGAAACAAATGTCAAAATTAAGTAAATAATAATAGAATTAAATATGATGTAAATATATAAATATGAATCATGTATTGAAATAAAAAACACCTCAGTAATCTTCATCTTTTCTTTGAGCTCATTAATAATTGACTCATCATCAGTCATGTTTGTGACAAGATACATTTCATCAAAATTAGTCAGATTATAAGTTGTTATCTCAATTTTAAAAGCAAACATCTTTCCAATCAACTTTTCTAAATCAACAAGAAACATTACTTCTTCAACATCCTGTGAATCAGAATATTTTATGATAAAACTAATATAAAAAAATATTTAAATACAATGAGAAAAAAATATAGGAGAAGTAAAGATTATTTATACATACAGATGATGAGTTTTCTTTAAGCAATTGAACAGCCGACTTGAGAACAACTTTTTCAATGATTTCATCAGCCAGAGGATGAAATAATATTAGTGGAACATCATCAGTATTGTCTTCCACTTGAACTTTTATTTTGAATCTAGTTAAGTTAAATATAAAAACACATATATACAAATCGATTATTTTATAAAACATACAAATATTAAAATAGATAGAAAAAGCTCATATTACCTTGGAACTGGATATATAACAGTTTCATCACAATCACGGTTGAAGCACACATGAAAATAATGTGACTCCAAACCCACGCAGTCTACAAGATCTGTACCCGCCTCCATTAAACATTTAGGACACTCCATATAGTGCCAACCAAAATCCTTATCTATAGCCTTAATAGTACCAAGTATGATAACAAATTGATGCTGTATAAATTGAAAAATATGAAAATAATTGAGTTCAACAAAAATATTTTTGTACTTTTTGAATTATAAAAATTTATACAAACCTTCATGATTTGCCAAAGGTCATACACGTTTTTCAACGAAGTCTTTATAATAAATTCATCACTTGACATCTACAAAATGCAATACAAAAGTTTTTTATATACGAATAGCACAAAATAAAAATTGGAAGTAATAAAATAACAGAGTACATGAAGATTAGAGAAAAAAAATATAAACTCATACCTTCTCAAATTCAACCTCAAAGACAGACTTTTCTCTTCTAATGTGTGAATTTGAAACAACTTTGAACATGTATTTATGATACAGATTTAATTTAAACTCAATTGGACAGGTAAGTTATATTTACTTGAATAAAAAACTGAAAACTGCCTAAGGTCACAAAATTTTCGGAAATCATGAAATTAGTGGATGGAGGTTATACATGACTAAATAAATCTCTCATAAACCGATGTTTTATACACTATGAATATGTAAAATCACAACGATGTTTATCAAATATTTAATAATTCTAACTATAGCTGTTTAAATTGAATTACACTATAGCGATGTTTAAACATATACCTGAATTACAATAAACCTGCTTAAATTGAATTACACATCAAAAAAATTGATTGTATGACGTTATTTAATCCTACTATTGACATTATCTAACGACTACAATATACAATACCTCACTGACTTTATAATATATCATAGCCTTTCTATTTAAACATTGTGTTATATTTATCAACCTGTTCTTTATTATTATATATTCATCAGAATTAGAAACCACAACTACACTTGATTCCATTATATAAAAAAACACAATTAATATAAAAAACATACTGGATATAACTAAATTTTAATCAACAAAAATGGATATAACACAAATTTATACAACAAAAAACAAATGTCTGCATACACATCATATTTATACGAAAACTAACCGGCTTGTAGAAACATTATTCCAAACAAAATCACAAATCTAAAAACACAATATATTTGCACAACTTCTTTTTAACACTAAAAATGATAAATAAATCATACCAAAAATATATGAAACACAATTACCTCCTATTCCTACAAATCTTTTAACTTTGCTTGTACAAAATGATTTCTTTCTATTTCCACTAATATGTTCCTTTGCAGATTCCACGTCAACCTCTTGTCTTTTACTTGCTCTAACAGTATCACCTACTTCATCTTGAATGTAATTTCTTAGTTTTTCTTACCTAATTAACCAATAGACTTATAGAAATAAAAACACAATGAAAATAGCAGTAAACACCACCATGAGAACAACTTACTTGTAAATCGCAAGTCAATGTTTGGAGTGGACACCATTGCAAAAGTATTTCCAAATGATTAAGATTGGTACATAAAGCAACAAACACAATCGCAAATTCTATAACTTCGAGCCCTAACTTTCAGGTAAAACTGAATGTCATCCTTTTCCCTTTTCTTGATTATTATACAGATAATTTAAAAACAATAATATCAAATTACCTTTTTACCCCCATACTGAATACCACTCAAACGAATGTTTAGTTTTATTACCAAAAAACCACCTAATAAACCGAACCCATATATAAGAAGCATAAAAAAAACATAATTATTTATATATAAAGCTATATTTCTTTAAATATAGAAAATACAATTTCCTGAAACTTCATACTTATTCTCATTCATCACTCTATATATAACATACTAAGAACTCCCAAAAAAAAAAGCAACAACTAACAATATCACCAAAACATGATAAAATAATTAGAACAAAAACCAACACATAAATTGTCATTCATCATACTATATATTACTAACTACATACGAAAAGAAAAAAACATACAAAAAACACCAAAACATAGTTCAATACTTGCAACAAAAAACAACACAGAGAAAATTATACACCAACATTTTATACATAAAGTAAAACGATAAATTCAAAGTTTCACAACACGAGAACGACGGTGAATTGAAACTTTTGGAATTTTAAGTTTCTGATTGTAGCATTCTAGTGAATCAGCGGTATCATCAACTTCATCTTCAGGATCAGAAAATTGGTCAAAACCAGACTGACCGATAACCTCATCTACATCAGCATCAACATTCATATCAATAAACTCAATTTCTTCGTTAGAGCTGCTGATCGAAACAACATCATCCCAATTCCAATATAGCAAGTCTCTAGATCCTTCTTGCTGCCTCTCAATCCTTCGTATCTGGGTAAGAGAAATAACTTGTTTCATTACGAGCTAGAAACTATCACATAAAAATTTTACTAAGATTTAAAAAATTACAACTTCATTATATATCACCTCCTCACTGAACTCACGGGAAAGGTGGGATTTATAAGGACTAAATGGCCCAACTGAAATTCTCTACACTACCACTGTCGACCTGTAATCAAACAAAATAAAAATAACAAAACAACAAAACAATAATATTAAAATATTACAAATAAACTTTATTTATTGATTATATTACTAAATTACATGTTCTTGACGTTTTAAAGGATTGATAAACGTCTACTGCCAGTCATCACCTAAATGAACAGGATTATTACTTCTTGTAGATGCATTTTTCTCCATCACTTGCTCAATATTTGAAGGATAAATCTATAAATTCTGCTACAAATTCACAAACCTATATAGTTTTATACTAACGTGTTCCTATTATATAAGCTATTCTACAATGGTTTTTAACACACGTTCAAGTATTGTAGCAACTACTATTTACACACGTCACATATCAAGATAATGGAACAGTTGATATTTCCAGCTTTATAGGAAAACATGATTTCGAAGGAAATAAAAAACAGTTTAATTTAACTTATATAACAAACCGCCAATTGATATCCTAATCAAAATTATTAGGCTACATCCCAAATTGGTACAAATAATATGGGAGAATGGGAAGTGGGTAGTTACTTAAATAAGTAACCATATTGATAGAAAACATACATACTGGAGAGGTTATAAAGACTACTCTTAATAAGGTATAGCTTGTTTTTTTCTTAATTTTTTAATAAATAAAACAACACTTTATTTATTAGTTACACGAAGATTCTTACATACATGAATTTGAACTGTTGCTTGGCATGGGGTGGCAGCCCATTTTTTCCTTTTATGTTAAACCAGATGGACCCAATTTTCACTCAAAGATTGGTATGAGATGAACCTATTGTTTTCTCTCATTTGAAACCTATGATGCACTTAACAATGTTACCACTTTCAAGGCCCATGTTATCCAATTTTTGAAAGCCCATTGTGTTCGATACTTCATAGGAAAAAAAAATCACATCTACTCGTGTTCCTAATTCAATTAGCTCTAGTCGGCACTATATGCAATACTTGTGTTACAACCCCAAAGCATGTTACATGAATCATAGGAGTTAAATAGATCAGGGGTATACCTCTTGTCAACATGTAATACTTCTCTTCATTTACAAAAGTTTTCCCGGCAAAGGCTCATTTACCCATAACTACTATACTCCCGTGTCACATATAAAAAAATACAACAGTTGATATAATAAGTTTGAGTAAACTTCCGTTTTGCTTCCTGTGGTTTGGCCACTTTAACGATTTTGCCCGAAACCTTCAAAAATAGCCATTTTCAACCAATAGTTTGCTACGGTTTTTCCATTTTGCTCCCTGCGGGAAGGAAAATGGAAAAACAGACAATTTGGATGGAGTTAGAGGCGGGGAGCAAAACGAAAGTTTAATCAATAAGTTTTGATTCGTTTGAATATAAAAACACAAGTATATTAACAAAAAAACACAAAAGAAGAAAAAACACAAAAGAAAAAACACAATGTTATACCATAAAATAAATAACTTTCATTAAAACACAATCCATTATATCTAAAACAAAATACTTTAGTTGATTTACAACTAAAGCTTAGTTTATTAATTGAAATGCAACCATATTATAACATTGTAATTTGTATGAATGAAAATTCAAATCTTATCAGATGTTGTGCTTTGTATAAAAAAATGTTTTTATTGTTTTTATAAATATACTGTTTTTGTTTATAGACATTACACTTTTCACAACAACATAGAGCTTATAACATTCATACATAAGCATTAAACCTAAACATTCATTTGTCCAAACCACATTCAAACAACAACAGCTACATATAAACAATCAACCTAATATCCAAATGTTTTAAGCAACAAGAATACATCACACAGGACAATAGAGTTTCATTCGCTCCACACGACTTCCTCGTGCTTGCTCTTTCAACCTTTTCCTTTCATTTGCGTCCAGCACAACATAAGCTTCACTATCATTATACACAAACTGCCTTCGAGCATTAAGATAATGCAACAATATTTTTGTTGCATATTTGCATCTTAATTCATTTAATTGTTCTTTCTGCCCACAATCTACTTCTTTCACAAACGCACATCGCCAACGTCATAAAGAACTCCCTTCGAATGTCTCCATATGCTTCATTAAAAATATACCACAATCAACTTTGTTGTCTACGGTTCTCCACGACATTTTTAGTCGACTTATCTGAGCTTTGTGCATCTTACGTCCACCCACAACACCGTGACTTAACATAAAATCTGCTACTAAATGCCTCTGCAATATAACGATAATAAATATAAACAAATTATCTTTTCCATATGATTGTGTTTTTTAAATGTCAAGGAATGTACCAATTTTTCTGGCCAGTCTCGGTATTTTAAGTCAAATCTATCATCATATATACTGCTGTTATCAATCACAGCTATTTGGCACTTTTTCATATGAAAGCATACCAAGTAGAAGTGATCAGATTGCAAAACAGGTATGAATAAAAGATCAACTTCTTTCAACGATGCTACTTGTTCTTCTCTTAAAACTTTAATCATATTTCCAAAAAATTCAGCTTGCATCATCTCATAGCTTGAACCATATGTGCCACCATCCTGTGTATCAGTTATAATAACATTACTAAAATAAATAAATAAATAAATAAATAATTCACTTATGTTATTTACTTACCAGCTTTTGTCATCAGCCTTAAACTTCTCCTCGTGATTTAAGATTCTGACCCACACATTAACAACAGCAAAATGGACATACTCGTCATGACTCAATGTTTCTAGCACTATCTTTGTTAGACCTGAATCTGGCTGACCTTCAATTTGAAAAATATCGTCCCTACAATGAATACGAGTTAAAACATCGATCAACTTATAATCATAGTACATTATAAGAAAAGAAGTTAAAACACATACATTTCAAATCCTCTGGCAGAGAAAATCCAATCAGAATAAATTTTCTCTACAAATGTCAACTTTTCACTCAATTCCACCACCCGGTTAATGTAAGGTGATGCTGGCACCAAAGTCTCATCCGTAGAATCAACTACATTTTCTTCATCCTTTTCATCTGATATGATGTGTGAGATATTTTGATCACAAGATCGTTGACTTGATGCAGATTGATACATTGTTTCATTTGAAACACACGTAGATACCAACGGGACAGAATGCACACTTTCCATGTTTTCAACTGAATTTACATTTACACCCGTATTACAATCAGATTTCGTCTCTTGACTTTGAGTCTTCTTTTCTCCCTTACTCTGTATTTCATTATCATCTTTTGGAGATGAATCTGGATCTCTGCTCATAAAACCTGCATTTTTTGCAAATGAAAACAACGGATCCAATTGAGCTTTAGCTTCTTTAATCACCTGATTATCTGCATAGACCGTAAACCCCTCATTCAGCATTATCTCCACATTCTTCAAAGACTCTTTTGTCTTTTCAATTTCTACAGTCAAATTTCTAACAAAAACCTGTTTCAATATGAACAATAAAAGATGATAAAAACTATATATATATATATATATATATATATATATCATATATTCAGATTTAAATGCTATATGTTTTTGTGTCTTACCGATTCTGCTTCCTCCGTTCGTTCTTCTGCCACAGGAATGTTTGATTCCCTGCCAACATCTGCATTCTCATCCCGCCTATTCGAATGTATATTTCGAGTATAACGATCGTTGTCTCTACACTCATCATCATCCACTTGCCTTTCATCCTCTCCATGTATATCTTCATGAATCAATTCCTCCTTGACACCAACACCATCATTGTCTTTGCCCTCGTCAGCATCGACTTGCCGTTCCACCTTTTCATGCATGGGTTCACCAGTTGAAGAACGTTGACGCACCTCACTTTCATTTGATTTTTTGGTCTTTAATCCTGTTTTAGACTTTGAAGTACCTTTCTTTCTTCTTTTCTCACACTTCAGTCCTTTATTCTTTATGTCCTCCAGTGTGCATAATGTACGCTCTTCAATATGTTCTATAACAAACAAACCTTTACGTTTAACACGTACATCATGCAACTTGCTTGTATGATCTGCATAGATAAGCTGTAAACAAAACAAATATTTGTCACTCCGTTTTATTTGGATAAATGCCACAAATGACAAATTAATATTTAACTTATGATCTTACTGCAAGCAACAACAGAGGCCCATTAAAAACTTGAGCAGGGTGCCAGCCTTTTCTCGCTCTGTCTAACAAAGTTAGCATGTAACCACACCAACCCAGTTCTTTTATGTTAACATCCTTTGTTATTAATGGCAAAAATCTTTGGTTGACAGTGCCACTTTTCGTTCCTTCGCCTAGATGTGTAAACATCAACACCAAAAAGTTAAGAACTGTAACACCTGTGCCTCCACGGCCATCAAACAAATACCGAACCAATGAAATATTGTATTTCATACTTTGGATTTGTATTAATATGTGTATCATTTGCACATATCGATTCTTATTCGATTTCAAACTCTAAATCGCTTTCTGGAAGGTTATACGCGCACCAATGCGTAAATATAACCAGTTTAATGCAACAAACACTCCGGAATAGTGAAATAGGCTTAACATACCTTAAATAACCTTTACATAACTTAGATATAAGTTTTGGAAGGTTTGGTGTGGTGAAATCAAAGTTAAATCGCTTACAGGGACTAAAGTTGACAAACTACGAAAGTATGCCAATTTGAACTGTAACAGACCTTCCGGAACATGACCATAAGTTAAACATACCATAAATATCCTTTACATAGCTTAGAAATAGGCTTTGAGGTGTTCGGTATGCTAAAATAAACTTTTGTGTCATTCAGGGACTAAAAGTGTCAAAAAGTGCACAAGTTTGCATTTTTACGCATAACTTACGTTCTGAATACATCCGGACATCCAAAAATTTATATAAGCATGACTATATTATATTTGAGTGTTCGCCTTAAGAAAAATCCATTCGTCGCGTCATTTGGTTCGTTTTTCGCGCTTATGCGCATTCCGTCGTAATTAAGCGAACATCGCGTTCGTACGGCTAAACGAACCGACATCTGAGATATTTTTGAACACATTTTAAGTTCCCTATACTTTAACTTCATTTTAGAGCTTTGAAATGGGGTTAACGGGCCTTAAACGTGTCAAAAATGGCCTAAATACAGTTCAGGGACCAAAACTGTAAATCTGCCAAACTTAACCCCTACGATGCGCAGGGACTTTTGCCCTACGATGCGCAGGGGTATTCCAGACCAGATGCAATGTTTAAACAGCCTGTTTTCAGCAGAATTAACCACATCCACATGTTCCTAATTATCTAGTCATTAGATAAGGATGGCATTTTTAGCCACCATAAGGTTCCAACACATGTACGGCCTTGATCGTTTCCCCTTTTCCAAGAAACGATCTCAACGGTGGACCAAATACTATAAATACCCCACCCCCCATTACTTCAAATGCACTAGAATTCTGATTTTGAGAGCTCTAAGTTGAAACCATTGTTTCATACCTGAGTTCTTGAAGTCGGGATTAGCATTCGGGGACCCTGGGTAAGTATTCTTTCGTTCTTTTCCTTATTTTATTGCTTTTCGAGTCAGAAAGTCAAACTTTGTTTGACTTTCAGCGTTGACCAGTAATGGTCAATGCGAAGTTCGTTTGAACTTCGCAACGTGAGTGTAATCACGTTGGTCATAGTCCCTTGGGACTATGCCCACTGATTACCACGTTGTCTAGAGTCGTAGGGTAGGCGATCTAATAAATCGCCTATACCTTCGAACTCGACCCATTTGGTCGATCATTAGGATCCGACCAAATACATTAGGTGACCATAGTAGGTAGGGAATAACCTTCCGAGGTTATACCCTATGGTCACATCGTTTAAGTAGTTGTATGATAGGTAGTTTATATGCCTTAGGTAAATTACCAGAATACCCTTTTCATGTATAATTGGTAATTAAGCATATGTAACCTAAACCTTTGTCATATAACTGATTATGTAACATGTTTAGGCATATAACACTTGTCATAGGACTAGTTAGACGGTCCGAACGCGTTTCACGCGAACGACGCGTTAAAGTAGCATAAGCTACCTAAACGGGTCGTAATGGGTCGATAGCACTTAGGTTTTGGTTTCATTGTAGTATGTAGGCCTTGTTAAACCATATCATATGAGTTCCAACACTCATTTGGTTTACCAAGCCTCATCCTATCCGATCTCCCGATTTAGGTCCGGTTTATTTATATAGTTATCAGATTTGCCGATTGATTCCGTGCTCCCTCTAGCTTTGCTTGGTTGTTGTTCAAGACCTCTAAGCAATCTCAGGCGAGTACATTCTTCCCCTATTTTACTGTTTTCAATTGTTTTGGGGTGACTCATATGTGCTAAATGTTTTCGATGTTATAACAAATAGTTTCAAAAACGATAAAGGCGATTTATACAAAACTAATAACGATTTCATAAAGTGAACAAACTTGTTGGTTTAAGTTACATAACAAATGACATTCATTAGCAATGATCAAGCCGACCAGTATTAGGTTATGGTACCATAGGATCTGACAAATCCCGTTATTTACTACTCCCGTGGTTATGTGTGGGCAATGGTAGGTAGCGACTGAATCTGAAACATTAACTTACCCTATGGAGGTTTGTTAATGCGAAACCGAGAAGCGACGAAAACGAGAAGCGACGAAAGTCACGAAGGTTTGAATGTTATTAGCGAGACGACCACATAAGTAGTTTCACGACCTAAAACGAATTAAACGATTTACGATTTGGTTTTCACACGATGTTTTAACGATTGGGTAACGATTGGGTAACGATTGGGTTTTCACACAATGTTTTAACGATTGGGTAACGATTGGGTTTTCACACGATGTTTTTAACAATTACTTTGGTGGTTTGGTTTGGATTAAATGATTAAGTAACAATGCGTGTGGAATATGATACAAGCATGGTGGATACGCCGCTGGTACTTCCTATATATAAGTGTTTGTATGGTATTACATATTGTAGTGTTATTTGAATCATTTCAGCTCGAGACATAGAACATTTTATACAAGTAACATACTTTTCACAAGACATTTATTTACAAACAACTTATCTTATACAAACTCATATTACATGGTTATTCATTTAATCATGCTTTATTTTCTTATTTATACATATCACCTGAACTTATCATTGTTTTTCCAAATAATTTACTAAAACAAATGTTTTTGGGTTAAGAGTCATGGCTACGAGGTTTTACAAATTATAACCCGCTTGATTTGAGTTGGTTAATTAAGTTGCAATATTATACTCTTTTCAAAACAAGGTTTTTAAATAAAGTATTGCAACATCTAAACTAGCCATGATTTCGACACTCCTACAAAACCTATGTACTCGCCAGCATTTCTTTGCTGACCTCGTTTTTCACATATGTTTCAGGTATTGTTAGATGATATCGATTGATAAGATGCATGCTCACATAGGACTGGACAGGGCCTTAGTGACTCAATAACAATGATAGACTATGTTTAATTAGTGTATTTAGATTTCCAGACGATGTAATTACTCAATGTTTAATAAAACGAAACACTTTTGATATCCATGGTTATGAAACATTAATTCTGTTGCAACACGCCCCGATGTTTCCGCCACGTTTTGTATGTTCTACGTGGTCGGGGTGTGACAGAAAAGATGGTATCAGAGCCAATGGTTATAGGGAATTAGGTTATTAGTAATTAGTAATGCTTTGACCTAGTCTATAACCTTCTTAGGACCCTAACGCGAGTTTACTTGCGTTTAGTCATAAAACAATACCGTCGCCTATCCTTAGGCGACAACCACAACAAGAACATAAACTTCAAAACCGCTTTAAAAACTAATCATCTGTTCTAGGATGATTGATTACTAGGTTTTGAACTCTCTATTATATAGTTTTGAACCTCTTTGAGTTTTCAAAACTTCGTCAAGGTTTTGGGTTTTAAATAATGTGAACACGTGCAAACTGGAAGGGTGAATGCCTGTATTCTGGGTTTTCTGTCTAGGCAAGCACTTCGTATACATCTCATCAGACGCGAGACCAGTTGTGCTTACCTGGGAATCCTTGGGATGAGTGTTCACTTATAGGCGAGCATGTCTTCAGTGATACATTAATAAGACCTGTTTACCTTGATTAGTCACCGTCTCATTTGTTTGCCTTAGGTAACAAACAAATGATCGCAATTTTCATGCGTTATCATCCTGTTTTGAGTATCCAAAAACCTTTCACCTGTTTCTCCTTATGCCTTTTCTTTTCTTCAAGAATGTCTCTTCATCACGATGACGCCCAGATATCTGAGCAAGCAGCCAAATTCGCTCAGCGAATAGGCGATGTATCATCTCCAGGATGAAGCCACTCAAGAATCACCAAGACAGGCAGGACCTAGTCAGGCGACAACACCACCGGCCGAGAAACCAATCGAGGAATCAAAGACCATGGATGAACGATTCCCTAAGAAGTCAAAGAAGCGAAAGGCTTCTCAGAACTTCGCCATGGTCGCTCACAATGGTAAAGCCGTCCCCAACCAACCAGCTCAACCCCCTGCTAGGTGTATGACTTTTCCTATGATACCTACATCAAGGAACTATGCACCTTACAAACTACTCTTGTGATCTCTCTCTTTCAAATGATTGCTCATGATTCCCTCGAAAATTTTAAGTACTCGTTTCACTCTAAGAAACAAAGTACAGAAAATTAAGTGACATTATGAGTAATCGTGCTTTTCGCACATCTGTGCCTTTGAATCCTTGGTTAGATAACTAAGGATATTTTCAAATCTCATACCCATTACGTTTTGATTTTTTTTAACATACACAGTACCAGTATTTCAAAACAATCTTCATGATCTCAAAACATTTCATATAGTTTGGAAACAATTTTTCTAGATGCATTGTCTATGTTATTTCAAAAACATTGGCCATGTTATCAAAACCAACCTTTCTAATTTCAAAATATTTCATATAGTCTGAAGACAATATTAATACAAAACATTTTCTTATCAAGTGCATGATTTCGAAAAGCATCATATTTTCAAAAACCTTATACATAATTTCAAAATTCATCTCGCATGATTTTAAAATATTTTTGTAAAAATATCTATCTAATACACCTACTTTATGATTTCAAAAAGTATTATATATAAGGTTTCAAAAACGTTAAACACATTTTTCTTAAAAGAACCCCATGCACAGTTTTCAAAAATATTTTCCTTGTACATTTACATAACCTTCAAATTCTGCTTCATGTGTCGCCTTGACATATCTAGCATCTCAACTTCATAAGCATTTCAACTTCATGTTTTGACTTAAGCACATCCCGTGCAAGATTTCAAAACATCTTCAACTTCTAAAATTCATATGGGATCTTTTTATCTTTACAATTAGATCCTTGTGGATGATCATCATTTAAATCAGAGTCCTTAATTGGATTCTTTATGTACCTTAATTCGAACACTTCGGTTCCTAATAATCGAAATCGAATTTTCTTTTTGAATCTTTCTATCTTATAGTTAGATTCTTGAAAATATTTAAAGTACCAAATGAAATCCACGGATTGGATTCCTAGTATGCTTTAAATACCCATGTCCAAAGATAACAAATTAAACGATTACACGAATAAGCGATTATGCGACTATGTGGTTATGTGTTATGTGTTCTCCTTTATGTTTTTGTGTGATCCGATTTTCAAATCCTCATAGAATCTTTCATATCTTCATATGAGGGATTCATAGTAGGATTTTCAAAAAGGTACTACCTTAAATCCTTATGGGCTTCTACCTAGTAGTTAAGACCCTTGGGTTATATAGTACCATTCCATGATTCGATGATAGACCCTTGAGTGGTCTAGTCAAAAAGATTGATTCACAATTTGGTTAGAGAACGACATCTAGTGATGTAGCTGAACAGACTCCTTGATAGTCTATTTAGATCATTCATTGATTTAATCAAAAGGACTCAATGGCGGTCTAGTTACACTCATCACAGGATTGTTCATTTGGTTTTCCCCTACACATTATAAAATAGACTGTGTGAACTATGCAAGGAATTGTCTAATTATGGAAGCGCACATAATTATGAGATTCAGTGCACGGTAAACCCAGTAAGATTTATTATGTGTAAGAGCCGATAGTGACAACAATAACGAAATGAGAACGATGTAATGGAGGTACGGTGGACGCACCAATGACGCTTCATATACTTGTATATAAGTATCCCTCTTACATTGCAATCATGATGTTATTAAAGGTTACAAGAAGTTCAGAACCCTAACCAATGTTGTTTGATCTTTTCAACTTCATATTTTCAAGCTCTCACAAGTTTCCTCTAAATAAATTTCGGGACGAAATTTCCTAAAGTAGGGGAGACTGTAACACCTGTGCCTCCACGGCCATCAAACAAATACCGAACCAATGAAATATTGTATTTCATACTTTGGATTTGTATTAATATGTGTATCATTTGCACATATCGATTCTTATTCGATTTCAAACTCTAAATCGCTTTCTGGAAGGTTATACGCGCACCAATGCGTAAATATAACCAGTTTAATGCAACAAACACTCCGGAATAGTGAAATAGGCTTAACATACCTTAAATAACCTTTACATAACTTAGATATAAGTTTTGGAAGGTTTGGTGTGGTGAAATCAAAGTTAAATCGCTTACAGGGACTAAAGTTGACAAACTACGAAAGTATGCCAATTTGAACTGTAACAGACCTTCCGGAACATGACCATAAGTTAAACATACCATAAATATCCTTTACATAGCTTAGAAATAGGCTTTGAGGTGTTCGGTATGCTAAAATAAACTTTTGTGTCATTCAGGGACTAAAAGTGTCAAAAAGTGCACAAGTTTGCATTTTTACGCATAACTTACGTTCTGAATACATCCGGACATCCAAAAATTTATATAAGCATGACTATATTATATTTGAGTGTTCGCCTTAAGAAAAATCCATTCGTCGCGTCATTTGGTTCGTTTTTCGCGCTTATGCGCATTCCGTCGTAATTAAGCGAACATCGCGTTCGTACGGCTAAACGAACCGACATCTGAGATATTTTTGAACACATTTTAAGTTCCCTATACTTTAACTTCATTTTAGAGCTTTGAAATGGGGTTAACGGGCCTTAAACGTGTCAAAAATGGCCTAAATACAGTTCAGGGACCAAAACTGTAAATCTGCCAAACTTAACCCCTACGATGCGCAGGGACTTTTGCCCTACGATGCGCAGGGGTATTCCAGACCAGATGCAATGTTTAAACAGCCTGTTTTCAGCAGAATTAACCACATCCACATGTTCCTAATTATCTAGTCATTAGATAAGGATGGCATTTTTAGCCACCATAAGGTTCCAACACATGTACGGCCTTGATCGTTTCCACTTTTCCAAGAAACGATCTCAACGGTGGACCAAATACTATAAATACCCCACCCCCCATTACTTCAAATGCACTAGAATTCTGATTTTGAGAGCTCTAAGTTGAAACCATTGTTTCATACCTGAGTTCTTGAAGTCGGGATTAGCATTCGGGGACCCTGGGTAAGTATTCTTTCGTTCTTTTCCTTATTTTATTGCTTTTCGAGTCAGAAAGTCAAACTTTGTTTGACTTTCAGCGTTGACCAGTAATGGTCAATGCGAAGTTCGTTTGAACTTCGCAACGTGAGTGTAATCACGTTGGTCATAGTCCCTTGGGACTATGCCCACTGATTACCACGTTGTCTAGAGTCGTAGGGTAGGCGATCTAATAAATCGCCTATACCTTCGAACTCGACCCATTTGGTCGATCATTAGGATCCGACCAAATACATTAGGTGACCATAGTAGGTAGGGAATAACCTTCCGAGGTTATACCCTATGGTCACATCGTTTAAGTAGTTGTATGATAGGTAGTTTATATGCCTTAGGTAAATTACCAGAATACCCTTTTCATGTATAATTGGTAATTAAGCATATGTAACCTAAACCTTTGTCATATAACTGATTATGTAACATGTTTAGGCATATAACACTTGTCATAGGACTAGTTAGACGGTCCGAACGCGTTTCACGCGAACGACGCGTTAAAGTAGCATAAGCTACCTAAACGGGTCGTAATGGGTCGATAGCACTTAGGTTTTGGTTTCATTGTAGTATGTAGGCCTTGTTAAACCATATCATATGAGTTCCAACACTCATTTGGTTTACCAAGCCTCATCCTATCCGATCTCCCGATTTAGGTCCGGTTTATTTATATAGTTATCAGATTTGCCGATTGATTCCGTGCTCCCTCTAGCTTTGCTTGGTTGTTGTTCAAGACCTCTAAGCAATCTCAGGCGAGTACATTCTTCCCCTATTTTACTGTTTTCAATTGTTTTGGGGTGACTCATATGTGCTAAATGTTTTCGATGTTATAACAAATAGTTTCAAAAACGATAAAGGCGATTTATACAAAACTAATAACGATTTCATAAAGTGAACAAACTTGTTGGTTTAAGTTACATAACAAATGACATTCATTAGCAATGATCAAGCCGACCAGTATTAGGTTATGGTACCATAGGATCTGACAAATCCCGTTATTTACTACTCCCGTGGTTATGTGTGGGCAATGGTAGGTAGCGACTGAATCTGAAACATTAACTTACCCTATGGAGGTTTGTTAATGCGAAACCGAGAAGCGACGAAAACGAGAAGCGACGAAAACGAGAAGCGACGAAAGTCACGAAGGTTTGAATGTTATTAGCGAGACGACCACATAAGTAGTTTCACGACCTAAAACGAATTAAACGATTTACGATTTGGTTTTCACACGATGTTTTAACGATTGGGTAACGATTGGGTAACGATTGGGTTTTCACACAATGTTTTAACGATTGGGTAACGATTGGGTTTTCACACGATGTTTTTAACAATTACTTTGGTGGTTTGGTTTGGATTAAATGATTAAGTAACAATGCGTGTGGAATATGATACAAGCATGGTGGATACGCCGCTGGTACTTCCTATATATAAGTGTTTGTATGGTATTACATATTGTAGTGTTATTTGAATCATTTCAGCTCGAGACATAGAACATTTTATACAAGTAACATACTTTTCACAAGACATTTATTTACAAACAACTTATCTTATACAAACTCATATTACATGGTTATTCATTTAATCATGCTTTATTTTCTTATTTATACATATCACCTGAACTTATCATTGTTTTTCCAAATAATTTACTAAAACAAATGTTTTTGGGTTAAGAGTCATGGCTACGAGGTTTTACAAATTATAACCCGCTTGATTTGAGTTGGTTAATTAAGTTGCAATATTATACTCTTTTCAAAACAAGGTTTTTAAATAAAGTATTGCAACATCTAAACTAGCCATGATTTCGACACTCCTACAAAACCTATGTACTCGCCAGCATTTCTTTGCTGACCTCGTTTTTCACATATGTTTCAGGTATTGTTGGATGATATCGATTGATAAGATGCATGCTCACATAGGACTGGACAGGGCCTTAGTGACTCAATAACAATGATAGACTATGTTTAATTAGTGTATTTAGATTTCCAGACGATGTAATTACTCAATGTTTAATAAAACGAAACACTTTTGATATCCATGGTTATGAAACATTAATTCTGTTGCAACACGCCCCGATGTTTCCGCCACGTTTTGTATGTTCTACGTGGTCGGGGTGTGACAAGAACAAACAACATTCCATAATAATTGCGTTCTCTCTTGCATCGCCTATCCAAATAAGTTTGTGTTTCTTGTATAAGAAACTTGGTGAAGCCTGTTGGGAATTGACTTCTCCACAGTTTAACAACAGGACTTTTTATGCTCGGCCTATTGTTCTCTGTTATTATTCTTGATCTGTTCGGAATTCCTAATACCTTGTGAACCAATTCTGGACTTAAATTTATTGACTGAGATCCAAGATTTAATATTCTTGTTGAATCATCATAGTTCTTAGCCAACCACAGTCCCAAGCTGGTAGGAACATGCTGAATCTTCAGATTTAGAATAGGACCAAAACCAATATCTCTTACAACGTTCTTTTGCTTGTCATTAAACTCTAACATCCATTCATATAGAGTGCTTGGTGAACATCTTGGTAAAATCTTCTCACTAGTATATGGGAAAAACATTTGACATTCATGGTGATTTGATTCCTCAGGTTGGTCCTTTCGACGTCTCTTCTTTGGTAAGGTATCATCAACTATTATATAACTTAAAGAATTTTAGTAACAAACTACAACTAAGATTTTCATGTTTAAATGAATACCTGGCTTTTTTACTTTTGATGCAGCACGATTAACAAAATCAACATCATCATTATCATCAGCATAACCACAGTCTGCCTGTAAAACTGCAGCAGCAAATCAAATAAAATAATATAATTATGAAGGGAAAAAAATGTATATTATATTTAATCATTTTAAATTGATCTATAACATACCTTCACTCTTTCGTTTCACAGCACCTGACAAAGATCCTTCATGTCTCTCCACATTTTATTAGAAACAAAACATATAAAAAATATTAATTGTAAAACGTTATTTAATCCTACTATTGACATTATCTAATGACTACAACATACAATACAACATTGACTTGTTAATATATCACAGTGTTACAATTTAAACATTGTGTTATATTTATCAACCTGTTTTTTTATTATGGGTGTGGATCAAATAGGAAGTTTATTTTGGCTAGGAAGTATAGGAAGCAATAGAATTAGGACATGTGGCAAAATTTAAAATAAAGAGGAAGGGTATTTTAGTCAATCTTATCCTTTTCTTCTTCCTTCTTCTTCCCAGTAACATCAAAACCCACCATTTTCAAAACCCACCATTAATTAAAAAAAATTGAAAATTAATTAATTGAGTAATCATGAGGTCGGGGCTTTACGACTACGGGGTCTAGTGATATAACACCTTATAAAGCCTCTGTGTGACGTGGCACGACAGGTGTCGCATAACGTCCACAAAGGAGCTTTATGACTACACATTGCCTTAAGGAGACACATGAAACTTAATACAATACATGTCTAATATTTTAGTATGCATCTAGTTCAAGGTTTGTTCAGTACCATAAACAAATACCTGCGTATAAATTTGTTAATACGTGGCGCAATAATATTGCATAATATAATACAATATACAACTACAGGGGTAAGATCAAATGAAAAGTTCATTTACCTAAAAGTAATCTTAACCATTCATTTTTCAAATCAATGGTTAAGATGAAAATATAGAAAAAAATCTTGAGAAAATCCTGTTTATTGACTTTCTCCCTCCACATGCAAGACACATGCATATTTCACCCTCATTTTTTAAGCGTTCATAATTTTTTTATACGATATTATTTTTTCATAAAAATTTCACAATAAAATCGAGCGTTTTTTATCTTTATTTTGAGTACCATATTGCTAAATAAAATATGACGACTAAAAAAACCTACAAAAATGTGTTGTATTTCTATGTTGTATAACATTTTTTTTGCTGGATTTTTGTACTATATTTTTGTGTTGAATTTTTTTGTTTTAAATTTTTTTTTCTCAACTTTTTGTGCTGTATTTTTTATACTATATTTTTATTGAACTAGATTTTTTGTGCTATGTTTTTTTTACTACATTTTTTGTGCTATATTTTTTTTGTACTGAATTTTTTATACTGGATTCTTTTTGTTGTATTTTTTAGAAAACAAAAGGGTGCTACATATCATTTTCACACTCCTATTTATAAAGACCAAAATGTCATTCCTTCCTACTTATATGAAGGGTCACATGACATTATTATAATACTTCTTAAAATACTTAGACAAAATCTACTTTTTAGTGTATCCTTCCCCTACAACTACCAAACAAAATGGATTCGACCTTTAGTAAAACTTAGCCTTAAATATAGTGCTCGGAATGTTCTGAGTTTAAACTTAGTTGGGACCGCTTGTTTTATTTACACTCTTAATTGTTATTATTGTCAATAATCCTATTGTTTTGTTCCGTGATAATGACCCCATTGTTATAAGTAACTATTTTTTAATAAAGATATATTAAACTATTATATGTTCTAGAGGTTTCTTGTTGTAACAATATAGGTGGATGCATTAGATTGCTACTTTGAATTATTTGTATAACATCATGTTATTAATTGATTTAAAAACGATAATCATGGATGGTGACGTTATGTGGGTCGGAAAAACCGAAGAACATGACTTCTATGAGATGGCAAGGCGAAGTTATATAGTTGTCTTTGGTTGTAGGGGGCTATAGTGGATTAGTCTCTGCCAATAATCCAAATTACGTTTTAGTTGTACATACTACTATAATTATAAAGCGATTTGACGTGATGAAATGAATAATTTAACAATTTAAACTTTTAATTAACGTGATAAGTAAAAGTTAAAAAATAGATATAAGGAAAAATATGACGTTCTGAGGTTGCCTTTAAAATTGGAATAGATTTAAAAAGTGATGTGACATTACGTCACGATTGTAAGGATAAAGGTAATACGGTGCTGATTATGAGACAACTGAGTTACTTGAGAACTTTAGAGAATCAACATTAACTAAATACTTAAAAAAATTTAACCATTTATTATTAGAAGGTTACGTAGATTGACATGCTATATTGCTCATACGATATATACACACACATGTAATTTACGGGCTAGTGTAGCTCGTCGATCTACATGTATTTTCTTGATTTTTTTTTTTTTTGCAAAGATTAGTAACATATAAAAAGTTAATTATTTTTTTTAAATTTGTTTGACTGATATTAGTTTTCTCGGTTCTGAAATAACTATAACTAGTAATTTTACTCCGCAAGTTGCGGTGTGAGTCGGTTTGATTTGTCACGCTAGGAAAAAAAACTAAAGTGTGAAATATCAAAACGAATAAAAGTAGAGAGACTAAACATGTATATCAAGAAAGTTAAAGTAGAAAAACCAAACATGTATATAAACAAAGTTAACTAATAAGTAAAAGAATTATTAAAATACAGGTACTAAACATTTATATTAAGAAACTTAAAATTGAGAGACTAAACATGTATAATAACAAATTTAACGGTGTAAAAATGCAAAAGACTTGATAAAAAAGAAAATAAAAGAGGTTGAGATATGGCACCTTATGATTGAATACAATAGGTATGTTTGGCAAAAGTAGCTAGTGGCTGGAAGCCGTAGGCTGGTGGCTGGAAGCTAGAAGCTGGTAGCTGTAGCTTTTTAGATATATTTAAGTGTTTGGCAGAGTAGCTGGAGCTTTTAATAAAATGTATAAAATGACCAAAATGGACATTAAAAAGTTGGTACATTAAAAATTTCATTATATTTAGAGGTTAAAATAGTCATTTTTTTCCTAAAAGCTTGTAGCTCCTTCTAAACGCTACTAATAGGAGCGTTTAACCAAAAGCTTCAAGCTCATAACATAAAAACTTCAAGCTCCTTCAATCAAACAAGGCTTTTTATTGAATAGGAGCTTTTTTTTTAAAACTTAAAGCTAAAAGCTCTTAAAAGCTCCTAAAAGCTCCGTGCCAAACATACCCAATGTATGTTAAGACAAACTCACTTGCCTTTTAACGTGTATATATAAATAAATATAGGACATGGATTCTAAGAGAAGTCTACCATATTTGAAAGCTTGAGAAGGATTCTGGACCACATATTTCTCTAAGCTTTTCGTAATATACACATATGTATATAGTCAATTTTAAGCTATACATATGTGTATATTACGAAAACCTTAGGGAAAATATGTGGTCCAAAATGATTCTTAAGTTTCTCAATTAGTATAGTGATTCTTACGTGATCCTAACCCTATATATATATATATATATGATAAGGATCCGTTAGGAAGCACCCTTTATTGCGAGAACCGCGAGAACCAATGTGAACACATGGCAAAGTTGTAATTAAGTGACATCTAATAAAAAAAAACACGCGCTCTTGTTATTTCCAGCCCCTGTTCACTATAGTCGTTTACAATCTAGGGTTTCATTCGAGATCTTGCATACATCGAATACGGCGATCTACAACGGCGACTGATATCTCCAATTTCATGGCGGCGACATACACATTTTACGGCGGATTCACTAGGGATACTGATTACGGCGTTGGGGATACTGATTCCGGCTACACATGGCTTCGTCTGACTCATCTCGTGTTGGAGTTGAACCTAACGCATCTGACGATCATAATACAACAACTTCTGCATATCATTGACATCCCGATGCTGGTTTTGGCGGCCCATCTGATGACAATCCCATTTCTGCCGTCGGTCCATCTGATGTCAATCCCATTTATGCCGTCAATCCAAATGAAAGTTGCAATCCTGTGTATACAACAGTTGCAAGTCGACACACCCTTCATGGATTTGAAATACAGACGCTTGATTCCATGTCTACATCAGGCAATGTAGGCAATGTTGTATTATCATCTGTGTGACACTCTGGGTTTTCCCGAGTAACCATCTTGTATTGAAATTGCGTGTATATGATATTAAATGAAAGTTGTGATTTATCTTGATGTGCTACGTGTCGATAATGTGTACGTATAATGTATAAGTTATGTATATATATATATATGAATAAGAGTATTGGTGAGCCGAGGCCACCAAGACCACGACTCGAGACCACTCGGTCTCGAGTAAATAGTAAACAGTGGGCCGGTTGGGACATGGACCTCCTTTAGTCCACCCGAAAGCCCATTTGGGTGCACCAACTTGGAACGAGTATATAACCCTTGTTGTTAGCCAACCTTGCCATTTTTGGGCAACCCACACACACTCTCCTACACACACTCTCTCCCTCTCACTAAAATCCTAGAACACCACCACAAACCTCCCCTCATCTCTCTCTCGGATTCAACCGGTAGCACCAAGATTGTCGGATCAAGCTCGATATCATCACTCGGAAGTTGGATCATTGATTCTTCATACCCTCAACATCTAAGCCGGTTAGTACCTTGTAGTTGTTTGGCTAAAACAAATGATAAGTCATGAGTATATATAAACCAATTAGTGTTTTTAGATGCTCACTAGGTATTTATGTGAATAATAGTGTTACTTGCTTGATTGATTAAATGATGAATGAGATGTGAACTATTGTGCTTTGAATGATTGATGATGCTTATCACCATCCGATTCATGATTGATAAAATAGGGCAAATATTGTGTTTAATGATTGTCTTGATACTTAGAATATATGTCACATAATTCTTGTTCACAAATCTCGTCTCATATGTTGTAGAACTAAGGATATATGCACATGCTTTGAAGATAAAGATGAATGGTAAAACCCTAGTGTTGAAATACATGAACATGTTATGAATAATTGAATGTGATGAAAACCCTAATGAAGAACAACATGAGTGCCACAAAAATATTTGAAAAACTGTATGTTTGATCTATTTGATTTAAGGTTAGACAAGAAAACATGTTGGTGAAATTGTATTGGTTAGTACTAAGGATCATGAACATGAAATTCTATTGGATAGTACAATGTATGCAGGTGTTCTAGAATCAGCAGGTGATGGGAGTCGAGACCCCTGGTCTCGACTCGAGACCATCGAACTACAACTCGAGACCGCGGTGATTGCGACTCGAGACCACATAGTGACCGCTCGAGACAGACTTCAGGGACTTGAGACCATCAAGGTCGCGAGTCGAGACCCCATAATCTTGACTTGAGACTGAACCCGAGATATCTGAGGTTGTGACTCGTACTTGCATGACTCGAGACCACCCCGCTACAACCCGAGACCACTTGGTTGCGACTCGAGACCTCCCGGTCTCGACTCGAGACCACCTTGTCTCGAGTGGGCTACTGGTCTCCGTTATTGGGCCAAAGTGTATGGACTGTCCATACATGTTACTGTTTTGACTGGACTACGTGTTAATTGTTACGGTTTGACTGTGCCATTATTAGAGCAGGCCCAATAACTCAAACTGTATGCATACTGTGTGTTAGATACGTGTAGGATATACGTGATTACTTGTATCCGAGCCTGACCTATACTGGTAACCATATTAGGACGTGGTGACCAGCATCCATAACCAAGTAAACGAAACTACCGAGCAACCCAAGGTGAGTTCACAACTATTAAAGCATGCGTTCCCGGTGGTTTTGGGAAACGGAAACTTAAACAACGCTATCCCCGCGTAAGGGATACAAACCTACCTTCTTCCCCTTAAATGGGACTCTTAGTTAATTATTGTTTATACGGGAATGCAACAAGTAACACTAAACGAAACTCTATCACTTAAGTCCCTACCATTTAATACCGATTAGTCGCCGGGGCCTGGCGAACGGGTTATTAGTTAATAGCGCTATTTAGGTGTAACCAGCCTCACACCGACCCTTGTTACTGGGAACGGGAGTGAACTAATGTACTCTGGCAAACCGTCAATGATGATAGAACATTGACAAACGGGGCACTGCGAAAACGTACGGTTAAGTAAGTATTCGGTATTGGAAAAACAGTTTAGTCGCTTACTTATGGGGTAGCTCCCCATCGCATGTATAAACGGATAAATTAACTGGTGAAACAAGTTTTTGGTAATTAAAAACTGGACAACTCGTGAACTCGCCAACATTTTTGTTAATACCCTACTGCATGCTTTGCAGGTACCCAGTGACTCAGGAGCTTGCAGCTTGGGAATGTGTAGTGGTCGTTTAGCCCATGTGTTGGGTTTTAAATAATCTTGAACTATGAACCATGTTTTGAAACTGTTTGGTTTATGCTTCCGCTGTTTACTTAAACTGTTATTTGAACTTAAACTTTTAAAACTTCGAACTATGGTGTTTACTAACTATTGTGGTTAGTGAACATTTTTACTATTAACCAATGCTCAGTATAATTGGTGGCTGGATCCTGGTCAGTCACGCCTCCAAGCGGTGGTACTCCGCATGTGGATTTTGGGGGTGTGACAGATTGGTATCAGAGCCATTGGTTATAGTGAACTCGGTTTTAAAAAGAAAGTCTTTTTGAGAAAAACCAGACTATAACCTGTGACTCGTGACGACACTACACTCCAAGGGCAAGACTCAACGTATTAGACCTTATAGCTCGGACTTGTGTTTACTTGCTTGTTTACTTTATGTTGTTACTCTACTATACATACTAGTATGCCTAATTAGATAGATACGCATTCCTCTTCTACCTCATTCTCGCTACATTACGACATCACACTCATACTGTGTTTTCTGGCTATGAAGACAACGAGTGGACGCGGAAGAGGAAACGTTAACATGACTCAGGCTCAGTTCACTAACTTGCTCAACACGGTGGCTGCAGCTTTCGCAGCCCACCCTGGAGGTAAACTCGTTACTTTAGGATGTTTAGATCCTACCTCTGCATCGTCTTTTCACCTCTAAGCCTATTTGCTTCGCTTCTCACAACAGGTCAGCAAGCGCCTGCGCAACCACGTGTTTGTACTTTCAAAACCTTCATGGATGGCAAGCCTCTCCCTTTCAACGGAACTGAGGGTGCCATAGGCCTTCTGCACTGGATTGAAAAGGCCAAAGCTGTCTTTGCTGTCTGCGAGTGTCCCCCTGCTAACTGGGTAAAGTTCACGACTGGTACGCTTGAAGGAAACGCACTTTCATGGTGGAAGGCGCAGATTCAGATGCTTGGTCTGGAAACTGCTAATGCTACTGCGTGGGAAGATTTCAAGGACATGATCAAAGAGGAGTATTGTCACAGGGATGACATCCACAAACTCGAAAACGAATACTATGAGCTCAAGATGGTTGGATCAGAGATTGAGACCTACACCAAGCAGTCCAACGACTATGCTGCACTTTGCCCAAACATGTCCCGACCTATGTCTCGAAGGATCGAGTTGTACATCAAAGGTTTGGTCCCAGAAATCCGGAGTCATGTAACCTCAGCCAACCTCAATACCATACAGACCGTGGTCCGTCTTGCTCACAAACTCACCAATCAGGCTGTGGAGGAGGGCAAGCTGCCCAAAAGGATCAGTGCTACTGCCAGAACTTCTAGCGATAACAAATGAAAGTGGGATGGAAATCAGGGTAAGGATGCTAACCCCACTCAGGCCTCAGTTCAGCAAAGGAAGACTGAAAACAACAAAGGCCCTCAGCAACAGGGTGGCTATCGAGGAAACCACCCCAAGTGTAACAAATGTAACCGGCACCACAATGGGCCATGTGGCAAAGGTCAGTGTCAGCGATGCAACAAGATGGGGCATGAAGCCAAAGACTGCAGGAGCCAGTTCCCAGCTAGGCAGAATCAGCATCAACCACAGCAACAGCAGCAGCAAGGAAACAACCGTGAATGCTACAAATGTGGGGCAATAGGGCACATGCGAAAGGATTGCCCTCAGCTGAACCAAAATCGAAACAACAATAATCGAGGTGCTGGAAACAACGACAACAACCAGGGAGCTGGAAACAATGCAAGGGCATTCGTGATTGGGGCTGCCGAAGCAAGGAACGACCCCAACGTAGTGGCGGGTAAGTTCCTACTTAATGACCGTTATGTTTCCATATTATTTGATTCTCGAGCAGATGCTAGTTATGTATCCCTACGTATTAGTAAGAAGCTTAAGTCCACTCTTACGCCGTTAAGCTCTAAGCACATCGTTGAAATAGCTAATGGTAGAAACCTCGAGGCCTCACACGTTATTCGTAACTGCAAACTAGAACTGTCTGGTTAGACCTTCCGTATCGATCTCTTCCCCATCATTCTCGGAAGCTTCGACGTCGTCATTGGTATGGATTGGTTATCCAAGCATCGAGCTGAAATCCTCTGCCAAGAGAAAGCTGTTCGTATTCCCCGCCCTCCTGGCAAACCCCTTATCGTTCAGGGCGACAAAAGCGGAGAAGTCACTGGCATCATTTCATTCTTACAAGCCCAGAAATGTTTACGAAAGGGGCACACCGCTATCTTAGCACTTATCACCGATACCCAGGAAAAGGAAAAGAGGATCGAAGACTTCCCCATTGTACGCGACTATCCTGAGGTATTTCCTGAAGAACTACCTGGACTCCCTCCTCACCGTCAGATCGAATTTCAAATCGAGCTAGCTCCCGGAGCAGCACCTATAGCTCGTGCACCTTATCGTCTAGCCCCCGCAGAACTCAAGGAACTTTCTACTCAACTACAAGAACTTCTGGACAAAGGTTTTATCCGTCCTATCTCATCACCCTGGGGAGCCCCAGTGCTCTTTGTCAAAAAGAAGGATGGCACATTCCGAATGTGCATTGATTACCGCGAACTGAACAAGGTTACCATCAAGAATCGTTATCCACTTCCCCGTATCGACGATCTGTTCGACCAGCTGCAAGGGTCGAGCTATTATTCCAAGATCGATCTGCGATCGGGCTATCACCAACTGAGAGTCCGCGATGAGGACATCTCTAAGACTGCTTTCAGAACCCGCCATGGTCACTACGAATTCCTTGTTATGCCTTTCGGAATAACCAACGCACATGCGATCTTCATGGATCTCATGAACCGAGTGTGCAAACCCTACCTCGACAAGTTCGTAATTGTGTTTATTGACGACATCCTAATTTACTCGAAGAGTCAAGAGGAGCATGAACAACACCTGCGTCTTATTCTCGAGCTCCTTCGCAATGAGCAACTGTACGCCAAATTCTCGAAATGTGATTTCTGGCTTAGGGAAGTCCATTTCCTTGGGCACATAGTCAATCAGGATGGGATTCATGTCGACCCCGCTAAGATCGAATCCATTAAGAATTGGCCTATACCTAAGACTCCGACCGAAGTTCGCCAATTCTTGGGATTGGCAGGATATTATCGAAGATTTATCAAGGGATTTTCTAAGATCGCTCAACCACTTACGACCCTCACTCAGAAGGGTGTTGCTTACAAATGGAGTGATGCTCAGGAATCTGCCTTTCAGGAACTAAAGAAGAACCTCTGTAGTGCTCCTATTCTTTCCTTACCTGAAGGTACCGACGACTTTGTTGTTTACTGCGACGCTTCTATTCAAGGACTTGGTTGCGTGTTGATGCAACGCGAGAAGGTTATTGCTTACGCTTCGCGACAACTCAAGATCCACGAACGGAACTACACGATGCATGACTTAGAATTCGGAGCTGTGGTCTTCGCGCTCAAGATTTGGAGACATTACTTGTACGGTACCAAGTGCACGATTTATACCGATCACAAGAGTCTCCAGCACATAATGGAACAAAAGGAGTTGAATATGCGGCAACGCCGATGGGTCGAACTCCTAAATGACTACGAGTGTGCAATTAGATATCATCCAGGTAAGGCTAATGTGGTAGCTGATGCCCTCAGCAGGAAGGAAACCAAACCTAAGCGTGTTCGTGCCTTACAGCTCACCATCCACTCGAACCTCCCTAAGCAAATCCGAAACGCTCAGATTGAAGCATTGAAAGCCGAGAACATCAGGGCTGAGTCCCTGCGAGGATCAAGGAAACGGCTAGAACAAAAAGAAGATGGTGCTTACTACGTAAACGGGCGTATATGGGTCCCACTTTATGGGAATTTGCGCGAGCTTGTAATGGATGAAGCCCATAAGTCCCGTTACTCAGTACATCCTGGTTCGGATAAGATGTACCACGACTTAAAGACTACATACTGGTGGCCTAGCATGAAAGCCCACATAGCAACCTATGTCAGGAAATGTTTGACTTGTGCAAGAGTCAAGGCTGAGTATCAGAAACCATCAGGCCTACTCCAACAACCAGAGATCCCGCAGTGGAAATGGGAGCAAATTTCCATGGATTTTGTTACTGGCTTGCCTAGGTCTCAACGCGGAAATGACACCATTTGGGTGATAGTGGATCGATTAACTAAGTCTGCCCACTTTTTGGCTATTAAAGAAACAGATAAGTTCTCTACCTTAGCAGAGGTTTACTTAAAGGAAGTGGTTTCGAAGCACGGAGTGCCAACCTCTATTATTTCCGATCGGGACGTGCGTTTTACTTCTGAGTTATGGCAAGCTATGCACAAATCATTTGGCTCACGCTTAGACATGAGCACTGCTTATCACCCACAAACGGATGGGCAATCTGAACGCACCATCCAAACCCTTGAAGACATGCTTAGGGCATGTGTGATCGATTTTGGCAAGGGTTGGGAAAAGCACCTACCGCTAGTGGAATTCTCCTACAACAACAGCTACCACACCAGCATTCAGGCAGCACCCTTCGAGGCATTGTACGGTCGTAAATGCCGATCGCCTCTCTGCTGGGCGGAAGTTGGTGACAGCCAAATCACAGGTCCAGAACTTGTGGTAGACACTACGGAAAGGATTGCCCAGATCAGACAACGCATGGCGGCAGCCCGTGATCGTCAGAAGAGTTACGCTGATAAGGATAGGAAACTGCTAGAGTTCTAGGTTGGTGACCGGGCTCTACTTAAAGTCTCACCCTGGAAGGGTGTGATTCGTTTCGGAAAACGGGGCAAGCTTAATCCGCGATATGTCAGACCATTCGAAATTACCGAAAAGATCGGTAAGGTCGCTTACAGATTGAATCTACCTGAAGAACTGAGTGCTGTGCACAACGTCTTTTACGTGTCTAATCTGAAGAAGTGTCTGTCAGATGAAACACTCATCATTCCTTTCAAGGACCTTACTATTGACGAACAGCTACACTTTACTGAGGAACCGATTGAGATCACGGATCGAGAGATCAAAACCCTCAAACGTAGCCAGATACCTCTCGTGCGAGTCCGTTGGAACTCGCGACGTGGCCCAGAGTTTACCTGGGAACGGGAAGACCAGATGAAGCGCAAGTATCCCCAGTTGTTCCCAAATGAAACTCCCAGCACTGAAGCTACAACCGAATTTCGGGACGAAATTCCAAACTAACGGGGGGATGATGTGACACCCCGTCGAAACGTTCTCACTTATACTAGCTTGACAGTGACTGCCTTAACTTTCGGGACGAAAGTTCTTAAAACTTGGGGATAATGTGACACTCTGGGTTTTCCCGAGTAACCATCTTGTATTGAAATTGCGTGTATATAATATTAAATGAAAGTTGTGATTTATCTTGATGTGCTACGTGTCGATAATGTGTACGTATAATGTATAAGTTATGTATATATATATATGAATAAGAGTATTGGTGAGCCGAGGCCACCAAGACCACGACTCGAGACCACTCGGTCTCGAGTAAACAGTAAACAGTGGGCCGGTTGGGACATGGACCTCCTTTAGTCCACCCGAAAGCCCATTAGGGTGCACCAACTTGGAACGAGTATATAACCCTTGTTGTTAGCCAACTTTGCCATTTTTGGGCAACCCACACACACTCTCCTACACACACTCTCTCCCTCTCACTAAAATCCTAGAACACCACCACAAACCTCCCCTCATCTCTCTCTCGGATTCAACCGGTAGCACCAAGATTGTCGGATCAAGCTCGATATCATCACTCGGAAGTTGGATCATTGATTCTTCATACCCTCAACATCTAAGCCGGTTAGTACCTTGTAGTTGTTTGGCTAAAACAAATGATAAGTCATGAGTATATATAAACCAATTAGTGTTTTTAGATGCTCACTAGGTATTTATGTGAATAATAGTGTTACTTGCTTGATTGATTAAATGATGAATGAGATGTGAACTATTGTGCTTTGAATGATTGATGATGCTTATCACCATCCGATTCATGATTGATAAAATAGGGCAAATATTGTGTTTAATGATTGTCTTGATACTTAGAATATATGTCACCTAATTCTTGTTCACAAATCTCGTGTCATATGTTGTAGAACTAAGGATATATGCACATGCTTTGAAGATAAAGATGAATGGTAAAACCCTAGTGTTGAAATACATGAACATGTTATGAATAATTGAATGTGATGAAAACCCTAATGAAGAACAACATGAGTGCCACAAAAATATTTGAAAAACTGTATGTTTGATCTATTTGATTTAAGGTTAGACAAGAAAACATGTTGGTGAAATTGTATTGGTTAGTACTAAGGATCATGAACATGAAATTCTATTGGACAGTACAATGTATGCAGGTGTTCTAGAATCAGCAGGTGATGGGAGTCAAGACCCCTAGTCTCGACTCGAGACCCCTGGTCTCGACTCGAGACCATCGAACTACAACTCGAGACCGCGGTGATTGCGACTCGAGACCACACAATGACCGCTCGAGACAGACTTCAGGGACTTGAGACCATCAAGGTCTCGAGTCGAGACCCCATAATCTTGACTCGAGACTGAACCCGAGATATCTGAGGTTGCGACTCGTACTTGCATGACTCGAGACCACCCCGCTACAACCCGAGACCACTTGGTTGCGACTCGAGACCACCTTGTCTCGAGTAGGCTACTGGTCTCCGTTATTGGGCCAAAGTGTATGGACTGTCCATACATGTTACTGTTTGACTGGACTACGTGTTAATTGTTACGGTTTGACTGTGCCATTATTAGAGCAGGCCCAATAACTCAAACTGTATGCATACTGTGTGTTAGATACGTGTAGGATATACGTGATTACTTGTATCCGAGCCTGACCTATACTGGTAACCATATTAGGACGTGGTGACCAGCATCCATAACCAAGTAAACGAAACTACCGAGCAACCCAAGGTGAGTTCACAACTAATAAAGCATGCGTTCCCGATGGTTTTGGGAAACGGAAACTTAAACAACGCTATCCCCGCGTAAGGGATACAAACCTACCTTCTTCCCCTTAAATGGGACTCTTAGTTAATTATTGTTTATACGGTAATGCAACAAGTAACACTAAACGAAACTCTATCACTTAAGTCCCTACCATTTAATACCGATTAGTCGCCGGGGCCTGGCGAACGGGTTATTAGTTAATAGCGCTATTTAGGTGTAACCAGCCTCACACCGACCCTTGTTACTGGGAACGGGAGTGAACTAATGTACTCTGGCAAACCGTCAATGATGATAGAACATTGACAAACGGGGCACTGCGAAAACGTACGGTTAAGTAAGTATTCGGTATTGGAAAAACAGTTTAGTCGCTTACTTATGGGGTAGCTCCCCATCGCATGTATAAACGGATAAATTAACTGGTGAAACAAGTTTTTGGTAATTAAAAACTGGACAACTCGTGAACTCGCCAACATTTTTGTTGATACCCTACTGCATGCTTTGCAGGTACCCAGTGACTCAGGAGCTTGCAGCTTGGGAATGTGTAGTGGTCGTTTAGCCCATGTGTTGGGTTTTAAATAATCTTGAACTATGAACCATGTTTTGAAACTGTTTGGTTTATGCTTCCGCTGTTTACTTAAACTGTTATTTGAACTTAAACTTTTAAAACTTTGAACTATGGTGTTTACTAACTATTGTGGTTAGTGAACATTTTTACTATTAACCAATGCTCAGTATAATTGGTGGCTGGATCCTGGTCAGTCACGCCTCCAAGCGGTGGTACTCCGCATGTGGATTTTGGGGGAGTGACAATCTGGGACTGCTAATATACCTGATCGCTCGTTATCAGTTGACACCACATCGACTGGTAACACCACATCGACTGGTACAACACCTACAAGCACAGAACATCAACACTTACAGTTCACTGGGTTTGAAACTAAAGGTATTTTATATCCATTTTATGTAAATTGTGACTCGTTCAATGATATACTCGTTTGCAGCATGTTCACAATTGTTTTATGTTGTAAATGATGATTACTCAATATTATATGCACATGTGCATTGTGTTAACTGCATCATATTACAAATTATGCATCATATTACAAATTATGTTACATTGCAAATTTATGCACATGTGCATTATGATTAAAAAAATAACTTTTGACATCACACATTAACTGACAATGCACATGTGCATTTTGATTACAATTCTAATATTCATCCGTGCATCATGTTGACCATTTTTTTCATTTATTTCATGTTGGCCATTTTTTTTCATTTATTAATTATTTTTCACAGGAATAATTACGGCTGCCATACATGCTACTCCTAACGGCACCCCATATTGGATACCTGAAGTTGATGTTGAATACCTTCCTGTTATAAACAATACATTTACCCATTGGGAATATATTGTCACGATGTACAATACGTATGCTACAAAATCCGGATTTTCCACTCGTATTGGCACATCGAAAAAAAAATATCATGACAATCCTGCTATGAACATCCGCACTCATAGATATATATTATGTTCAAAAGAAGGATAACCTCGGATCATAGAATCTGACCCCAATGCTCCATCCAAGAATGCTCCAACCATATATGATACATCCAAGAAACAACACCGACGAAGTCGATACACAGTTTTCGGGTGCCGTGCGCGTATCAAAGTGAGTTATGATCGTGCCACCGAACAATACAAAATATACGATTTCATCGCTGCGCACAACCATTGCATGATTGGTAGCGATAATGCCAACATGTTAACACAAAATAGAAAACTCGAATTTGAAGAACAACTGTTCATCCACAAAGTTAGTCTTAACAAAATTGGCCCAAATGTTGCACATAACATCCAAGTATCACTTAAAGGCGGGCCTCATAATGTTCGTGGCACGGTAGAAGATTTCAAAAATTGCTCTAGAGATATACGTTTATTCATTGGTGAACGCGACACATACATTATCTTACATACCATGAAATCCCGAGTTACCAATCTTAAAGACTTCTATTTTGATTGTGTCATAGTTGATAACGAGTTACAATCGTTCTTTTGGGCTGATTTTGTATCATTACGAATTTACGAGGCTTTTGGTGATGTATGTGCATTTGACGCTACGTATGACACTAACAAGTAAGATACTACACTTTCCAACATGTGCAATTATTATTAATTTTTTAATATAATTTGTTTTCTTTAAAGGTACAAAATGATTTTTGTGCCATTCACCGGAGTTGATCATCACAAGAAATGTGTTATCTTTGGCGCTGGCATGTTATATGATGAGACTATAGAGTCATATACATGGTTATTGAACACCTTCCTGGCTGCACACAAGAAACAACCAATATTTATTCTCACTGACCAAGATGCATCAATGAAACAAGCTGTATCAACCGTTTTCACAAACTCTATCCATCGTTTATGCATGTGACACATAATGAGAAAACTTCCATCCAAGGTAAACACCATATTTTAATATTAACACAACTCCAATTAAACCATATAATATGATTAACTAATTCCAATTATTATTCATATATCTTTATTTGCAGATTTCAAATGACATCCTTGATAATACCACCCTTCGTACATCAATACATAAATTGGTGTGGAATTTATTCATCACACCACAAACATGGAAGAAAGATGGCATGTATTAATGGATGAATATCATCTAGATAATCATCCTTGGCTATGTGAGATGTTTGCTATATGGCATGAATGGGTCCCGTGTTATTTCAGAGAGATACCGATGTGTTGTTTGATGAAGACTACATCAAGATGCGAGAGCTCAAACGCGCGTTTTAAAGTCAACTTATCAGAAACTAACACGTTAGTTCAATTTATTATGTGTTTCGATACCAGTATTGATGCTCAGGGGCACACACAACGAGATCTCGAATTTAAAAGCGACATGTCGAACCCTCGCTTATCTACCGGTGTTTGTATAGAAGCACACGCATCCGAAACATACACATGGTCCATGTTCTTGAAGTTCGAAAAGAAATATACATGGGTATGTTCCATTGCATGCCAATTGAACGTCCTGGAACGACCGATATAAAAATTACATTGTTCGTCACTACAAACAAAACATGTCTTATGTCAATGAATTCGAGGTATATCCTTACTATCCAATATGTTTTAATATTCGATATACACAACATAACTACCCAATATCTTTTAATATGTTTTAAACATTACCATTAATGTATATTACCATCAATATAACTATTATAATTATTTATAAGTGTTTGTCTGATTATTTTGTTATGCACATATATCTTATTACGCACATGTGCATGTATCAACCAATGTATTTGATTATTTTTTGTTATGTACATGTGCATGTATCAAAGTTTGTCTGATTATTTTTGTTATTCACATGTGAATATATCAAACAGTGTATTTGAATCGATTATTTTTTATACATGATAACTTATACACCTGTGCATATTACGCTTCATGTATACATTCTATTTATAACATATGTTATGCACATGTGCAGTGTCACTCAATGTACCTGAACAAACAGTAAGCTGTACATTATTGGGTTCACTCGTATTGGATACCTATCGACATGTATTCTGTATATTCCGTTACAACCAAATTGAACGAATACCGTCACACTACATCATTCCACGTTGGAAACGAGATGCGCTCCCGTCAGTTGTGCATAGCATATCTAAGATGTACTCATCCGACAACAGCGAGTTTGCTATCATCAACAACGAAATAATGGATTTAGTCACTCAATGCACAAACCGACTCAGACGCAATCCTGATCAACTACGTTCGTTATCTTATGAGATCAAACGCATCAGAAACCGCATATTCGAATCGTTCCCGTGTGAGCCTCAGCCTCGTTCCATCCAAAAAACTGCAAACATCAGTGACATATTAAACATACCTGCAAATCTAAGCACAAGTGTCCATCCTCCTCAAGGTATTAGAAAAAAGGTTGTGGGACCAAAAAACAAAGGATTGGCCCCGGTGGTCAAAAAATTACAGATAAATGAAAGAAAGCCGGTAAATGACAAAAAGTTGCCCGTTTATGCAATAAATGCAACAAATATGTATTTGACCATGCTTCACGCAATTGCGAGAAAATCAAGGCTGCCAAACTTGTTGCACGGGCAGCTAAATGTGCTGCTGCTATCTCCGCTGGAGTACCCGCCCCGTTTGATTCCGGTTCTGATGATACTGATGTTGATCTCGATGACACCGATGATGATAACACCAATGATGACATCGATGAGTATAATTCTCCTGATTATGGTGCATCCGAATACCCCGTCTCCATGCAAAAAACCGCCTGTACCCGAACGAACAAATGTTAGGCGTGAATCTGAACAGTCTTTTGAACCTGATCAAACCCTTAGGCGTTCAACCAGACGTCGCAAACCATCCAACACAGCTCGTGATTCTTGATTGATATATTATATATTACAACTTATGATTATCGAACTTATCTAATTATGACTATCAATGTTTGTTTTGGTTATGTTTATTAATGAACTTATCTAATTATGACTATTTTTTTTAATATATTCACCATTGCCATCATCTTATTCTGTTATCAATTATGTATTACATGGAATTATTTGTGATTGTATTTTTTACCCAATTAACATATTGTAATTTTATTAATACCCATTTAACTTACAGTATTGATATTGATGCTTAACTTACAATGTGCACATGCGCATATGTATTTACAAGTTTATTTACCATTTTAATCCACTTGTTTATTTATATAATATTGTTTAACATTATAAATGTTACTAATATGAATTTAAAACCATTTGTTATACCTTACATATAAATATACCCAATTGTAATACATTATATAAACTTATCATTTAATCTGTACCTTGTATCACTTTATGCACATAATGTATGCACATGTGCATACACATCATTTAACTAATAAACTTGCTATTAATTATATATTTATGTGCATACACATCATTTAATTTATATAACTTTATGCACATAATGCATGCACATGTGCATACGCGTCATTTAATTTATTAATCAACATAACATAACATATTTTAACAAACATATAAATTTATAACTAGTAACATGCATTTAACAATTATTACCATACATCACTGTGATTTTAACCATCTTAATGCACATTTGCATAAACAACAAACAATACGTGACTTTAACCATCTTAATGCACATGTGCATAAACAACAAACAATACGAACTGCAACTCCAAACATTGATTACCATATCACCCATCCAACATACCAATTGCTAAAATACCAACTGCTTATTATATCAACCAACAAGTATTAGTAACACAATAAGCTAGTTCCAACCACAATTAACCAAAACTATAACCGACATTATAACGGTACCAACTTGTTACCTTCCCAACACAACCATCTAACATGCCAAACCAAACAAAACAAGCCAAAGTACCAGTTTAATGTTCACAGATCACCAATTAACCAGAAATACTACGTGTTATGACAGTTAATAAACTGAAATATTAACTAATACCCTCAAACTTTATCCCTATTCTTCCATTTGCTAATAATGTTCCAACATTTTTCTTGTTTCGCCACCTCTTTTTCCAACATTTTTCGCATTCTTTCATATCTCAAACTTTGTGTTGCCTTTCTTGCGAGGTACATAACCGTTCTCTTGTACACATTTGCCTCGATAATATCAGTTTTGTTGCAATCTTCATCCTCAAGTTTTGCAATTGCATGTCTTGAATATTTTTTTTCGCGTACTAAAACCGCATTCAAACTCGACATCACTCCGTTTGTACATCTCCATGTGCCTCATAGCAAACACACCACAATCGTTGAAATTATCACTCGTTGCCCATTCCAATTTTTTCTTTGTCAATGTTGAGGCTGCCATGCGTATCGCTCTTGGATGATTAACAGCCTTCAAATACCCAACCATGTAATTTTTCTACAAAAAAAAAACAAAAAATAATAATACCAAATCTTACTACATATCATATTCATATATCATTATTTACATATATAACATTTAATATAAAATATAGACTTACCACTTTACATGGCGTTCCAGTTTCTTTAAATTTTGTTCCTGCTGACATTCTGTAAAACCCGCTGTTACTCACCATATTATCAATAACTTCGACCTTCACGTTCTCTAAATCAAAGCATATTAGATAGAATTGCTTTCTTTCATTGGTATTATTATGATGTTAAATTCTTTTAACTCCAACATTTTAATGTCACACTCAACAACCTCCTTCAAGTGTGAAGTTAATGTTGTAAATGCTTTTGTTTCTGCCTGTTTTGTTTTCAACATAAACTCCGGCTGCACATTACATTAATACATGTCACACACAAGTATAACTATCCTAAATATGATTATTAAACATGAATTATAACACACTTACGATAGTTGTCGTATAACACCATAATCGCCTTTTCCCTACTGTATTGTTTTTTTCTCTTCATAATTCAAAATAGTCGCCCAACAGTCTATCACGTTTTGTGAAATCCATTGCCCATCCTCCAAAGTGTTTATCAAATATGCTCGTGTTGTCATTCCATGTGAGGTTTCAAAAATATTTGTGCTGTAATCATCACAAATAAATTACATCAGTTATGTTGTGTATGCACATGTGCATCAAATACATTACATATACTATATACCATATTTTATGCCAAAACTCATCAACCCGTATACCAACACTAAATTTTTAACTACCCCTCAAACCAAGACAGCCGCTAACCTAATCAGTCGCAACCAAACAGAACCTTATAACATGCGAACAATATAAACAACCCACTTATTTATTCCGAATTTACTGATTAAATGCTTTAGATGTCAAAAGTTTAGGCCAGTTCTAAACAAATTGCTTCCTATACTCAAATGGTTTCAAGTAAGTTTTTAAATTTTCATTTTTTTAACACGGCAAACCATCCTCACATATTAACCTTATGGCAGATTCAATCAAACAACCAACCCCTAAGCCATCGGCATAAAATAATACCTGTTTTAGCACCATTCCAGCCGCAAAAAAAATATACCAAATAAAACCCAAAACAACCTGTCATAATCCATCAGCAGCCTAAAACTCTAAACCGTCCAAACCTTAATCTTAAATAACTCAAGATATGATCAATAATAACCAGCCCAGCCAGCCGCAACCAGTATCACGCAAATAGAAGCCAACCCAAACCTCCCGCACCATGTGCACATACTAAAAACAACTTGTAACATGGACACATACTGACCCGACGCTAAAGTACCAGACTTGACTACTAACAAACTACTAATACTAATATAAAATAATAATTTGCAGGAAATATACCTTGTAGTCGAGCTATATGCAGAAACTATATATTTTATGTGTATGTACATGTGCATCAAACACACTACATATACTATATACAATATTTTATTGTAACACACATTTTATATCAATCAAACAGCTTATATATCAAACAAATAGCATGGACCTAAAACAAATACCTATCAATCAGCCGTAAATATATCGATAAAAAAACCTAACATATCAAACAATATCACATACCTAAATTTAAACAAATCGATCTAAAACCTAACATATCAAACAATACGTAATAGATTTATAAATAAAAAATAATGCATATTTAATCTTACTTGAACGTCAGGCTGACCTCCTTCGTCTCCTTTTCAACATCTATTTCTTGATCGTCCACATTACATTTTTTGCCCTCCGCCCTAAAATATTAGTTTGTACATCAGATTGTAACTCTAAATTATTATGTCACAACAAATAATAACATAACATTATATTACACGTCCATACCTTCGTTTGTCGTCAATGGTTGTCAACACATATTGCCATATCGTTTTTTCATCGTCATTTAATGGTTCATTCATGTCAACCACATTTGTATCTTTACCACTCACATGCACGTTTACGTTTGTATCTTTAACACTCGCATGCACATTTGTTCCAATGTCTGATTCTGGTGAACTTTGCGAGCTTTGCGACAACAACATAAAAGTCGGGATGGGGTTATCTACTTCTTTCCTCCTACGTGTTTGTCTCTTCATAACACCCTTTTCCGTTTCTGCCAACTTAATGGTCTCACCAACAACTTTGTCTAATTTTATATTCACATCATCTTTTGTCACTCCATCCACCTTCATTGCATCACTTTCGTCATTTTTTGATACACCATCCAACACATCACTTTCATCTGTTAAACTTCCTTTTTTGACCTTGTAAACACCTTCATCCCACCTTTTATTTTAACATTAACCTTTTTATCCTTCTCATCATCCATAACTTCGTTTTCTTTGCTGTCAACCTTCTCCATTCTACTTAACAAACCTGACATTTTGTTCTCACCTCTAAATGTTCTATCATACTCCCTGACCAACTCTTCAACCTTCTCATTATTTGGATATTTGTACCAAATATCATCCAACTCTTTATTTAACAATTATTTTTTCCTTAATGTCTCAACCATTAACCTTTCAACCATACGCACATGCTCCTAATTAATAACACATTAATAAATCAACGTTAATAACATCAACACAACATTATGCACATGTGCATCAGCTTTATGCACATTATAAAACACCATTATGCACATGTGCATGAGTTATATGTTCATATCAACACAACATCATGCACATGTGCATCAGCTTGTACAACATGAATTACATATCGAACTGTATCATTTTAAAATTATTATTATGCACATGTGCATGAGTTCTATGTTCATATCACCACAACATTATGCACATGTGCATCAGCTTGCACAACATGGATCATATATATCCTATCCTAACACGGATCTATATCAACCACATACAAACTACAAAATACAAATTATTATCTTAAACAATATAAGCAATCATTTTATCATTAACACACACTTCAAACAACAATATAACCACTATAAACTGAATCACAGTCCTAATTCAATAGAAAAAAAAATAGTAAAACATGAAAACGTCGCTATCCTGCGATTTAATCTATCCTAAATTCAACAATAACAAATACGTTAACTAATCTGTGCAAATATTAAAATTAATATCATTATACGTACCTCAAACGTCACATTTTTCTTTTCACCACCATACTCATCTACCATTTGCTCCACGTTCTTCATTCTGTCCTCTTTCATTACATGCTCCGCGTCAACTTGAGTGTCGACGTATCCTTCACGTAACACCCCTTTTCCAAACCCGCCATTCTTTATTTCCCATATCTGCCTTCTGCTCAACGTTTCTTTCGTCCAGAATGATAGTGGACTCAATGTTAGGACCGTATTGATGTCCCCGCACAAAGTTCTATCCACGTATAACATCTGCACATGTGCATTATTACCATATGTGAACAAAAAAAAAACTCATACAAACTAAAAAATAATTTATAAAAAATACAAATTAAATTATATATTTTATTTCAAACAAAACAATTAACTTACCACCAATATTGTAAAAGCACCATTAAAATATTTTGATGTGCTATCCCGTTGCCATCCATCTTTGCTCATCTTAATGCTATCACAAATATACTTGCACCAGTTTACATCTTCAACCGCAACATCTTCACCCAAGCATCCCAAAAAACCAGTTTTACATGTACCATCTTTATTTATTTCCACCATCATATTCATGAATAATGTCAAAAACTCATATTTGAACATTATGCCATCTTATGTTAGGTTATCTCTTAATCGCTCGACAATTCTACTCGGTGTAAATGCACACCCTTTGTATAAACGGTTCCACTCAGCCAATATCCCATGTTCTTCATCTTCTTCCACATCATATTCTATAACAGCCCCACTGTTTTTATCCTTCTTTTTCCCCTTTTGTTCATCCTTTTGTTCTTTCTGTTCTTCATTCTTTTTATCCTTCTTTTTATATTCTATAACAGCCCCACTGTTTCTTAATCCGAGCAACCCGCTAATAACAATCTCATTAACTTCAATGTTACCAACATTCAACTTGATTACCATATCTTTGCCGCTAAACTTGTCTACCACCAAAATGTGACATTTTTGCTGGTAAGCTGTCTGTTTTAAGCTTTAAAATACTGCCAAACCCCATATTTTTTATTGCGACCAACTGTTGGTTAGACAATGTGTTTAACCCCACCAAAAGTTGATGTGGTGACAGGCGTGTTCGTATCGATCGCCAGTTAGCTACTCTCGTAACCTTTTTACTCCCCGTCTTGTTAACTATCGGTGACATAACTTCTTTCTTTGAACCTGTTTATTAACATAATACCATGCACATGTTATAAAATGTATGTACAAAAAAATGCACATGTGCATTTCAAATTTTGATTAATTATTTTCAATAACACGTACCATCACCATCATTGTTATCAACCTTAATGTCTTTCACTGTGCTTCGTCATTTTACAAGCCTTTTGTTCTTCGTCCTACATGTTACATCCAAACCTTTAGTTGTTTCCTCGTGTTTTCGTTTTCTTGTCCTTCTTACTACATCAAAGCCTTTAGTTGCCTCATTTCGTTTCTGTTTGCTTTTGTCATTATGCGCATTCTGTTCCACCTTTAATATACCTGCTTTCATAAAATTAATGCGTTTGCATGAGTTATAACATTTGAAAAAACAAAAAAAATATTTTGATAATGCACATGTGCATAACCGCATATTTCATCATTAAAAACTAATATTAACAATAAATAATCAACACTTTCTAACCTTTTTGCTTAACAGTCGCGCGCTCGTCTTCTGTCGCATCCGATATTCTTTTTGACCCTTCATCCCTTGACTTCAGGACAAACGTAACTTTCTTTGTTTTTTTCCATTGATTGTCTACAATGAGAATGTATATCAACTTTAATTTATATTACTTTGTTAATATGTTATTTCAAACTATGCACGTTTGTATATCAACCTATTATAACAATGTATGCACATGTGCATAACTATACATATCACAAATTTATGTTATTATAATATTGTGTAATCATATTCTGTCAAATTATGCACATGTGCATACATACATGTCACATAATTACACCTTATTAATATGTTTTGTGAAATTATGTTTGTCATGAAAATATATATATATATATATATATATTATATATGCACATGTGCATATCCATACATATCGCAGCATTACCTTAATATCATGATCAATGTTGTGACAACTCGTATTTCGGAACTTCGTCTTTGTGCTTAATATAACGTATGTGAACACTATGTGACTAAGTGAACTTGATGATTAATGAAATGTTATGTGTTTTGTGTAATGTATGTATGTATATAAACAAGCCCAAACGCACAACATGAACCGATCGCACAACACTCACCCGATCGCACAAGCCCTTGTTGGGCCACACTTCTTGCACTTGAACCACAAAGGCAAACCGTAATGGGTTCGGCCCATTCTCTTGTTTGCGCATAACAATATGGGGAAAGGGTATACTCCTCATAACTTGCAAAACACTTTACACATCAAACCCTACTCTCTTTCTCTCCTCTCAAACTCGACGGCAACACACACCCTCTCTCAATCGAAGATCTTATTACTCGGATCATCTTCGTTATACTCTCTTAACTGGACGTGGTTGACCTCTAGCAGCTCGATTGACCTTTCGTTTACCTGTCGAGCTAACCTAAGGTGAGTTCACACTTTCTACAAAGCATGGGATTCCCAGGGGTTGGGAATGGGTTAAGGAATATGGATTCCTCGTCCTTCTTGGGTAGGACAGTACGGGTTCAGGAATATAATTCCTCGTCCTCATGGACAGTTAACTTTTACTAGACCAAAACTCTATCACGAAGTCCCTCCTTTTTATATCGACTTAATCGCCGGGCCAATGGCGAGCGGGTCATTAGTTAGATAACGCTATTTAGGTCTGACAAGCCTCACACCGTGCCGCAGAGGACGGGCGTGAACTAATGGATCTGGGCACGTCAATGATGATAGACATTGACAGTTCAGGGCACATAAACATGACTACAGTCAGCAGTCGATATGGTAACCAGTCTAGTAATATATACATGGGGTAGCCCCCACGGCCAGAGAGCCAGATAATTAAACATGGGGTAGCCCCCACGGCTGGATTGCCAGAATAAACGGGAATAAACTAAACACGTTTTCAACTATGGGGTAACCCCCACGGCAGGGATGCCAGTTAAAGGAAACTGCTTTTGGAACAACTTAAAACGAACACCCAACTGTGAACTCGCTCAACATTGTTGTTGACTCGTTACTACATGCTTTGCAGGTCAATAGGTACTTAGCTGGAGCTTGCATGGGGAAGAGTCGTTGTGGAGCATGGACAATTGTGTGCCATGTTAAACATTGAACCATTTGAACTTATATTTTGTTTTGGATTTAATCATTATGCTTCGGCTTGCAACTTAAACTATGTTTTGTTTGGACACCAATTGTATTGGTTGGATTTTTATAATTACTTATATGCTTGTTCAATATGATTGGTGGCTGGATCCTGGTCAGTCACGCCTCCAAGCGGTGCTACTCCGCGTGTGGATTTTTGGGGTGTGACAGATTGGTATCAGAGCCATTGGTTATAGTGAACTTGGTTTTAATAAGGGAAAAAGTTTTTGTTAAAACCAGACTATAACCTGTGCTCAACGATCCACAACGATGCTTCGCTCCACGTGCAAGACTCGACATTCTAGGTGATATGGTTTATGTTTTATTGCCTACTTGCTAGTTACATAGAACATTGCTCATGGCATGCTTAGTTAGTAGAACCACTGTTGCTTGAACCCTGTGTGCTTACTCTCTTCTGTCATCGCACTTTCGCGAACCCCTCTCACTCATGTTTCCCTTGATATGAAGATCATGGCTGGACGCATTAACATGACTCAAGCCCAGTTGACGGCTCTGATTAACCAACAAGTTGCTGCGGCACTTGCAGCCGCACAAGCAGGAGGTATACCCTGCAGTCGAAACTCATTCTAGGATCCCTAGATCCTACTCTCGTGAACCAACCTTTGTGTTAAACTTTGTCCTTTCTTACTCTCACGACAGGTCAACCTGCACAGCCTCCTGTGTGCAGTTTCAAGACCTTTATGGACTGTCGACCTGGTGCCTTCAGTGGTACTGAAGGAGCTGTCGGTCTCCTCCACTGGTTTGAGAAGCTCGAATCCGTCTTTGAAATGTGTGAATGCCCTGAGGCTCGCATGGTGAAGTATGCTACTGGTACTCTTGAGGGTATAGCGCTCACGTGGTGGAACGCTCAGGTCCAAATGCTGGGGTTGGTTGCTGCTAACGCCACCCCATGGAACGATTTCAAGGAATTGATCAAGGAAGAATACTGTAGCCGTGATGATATTCATAAGCTGGAGGTAGAATTTTACAACTTAAAGATGACGGGGTCAGAAATTGAAGCTTATACTAAAAGATCGAACGAGTTGGCCATCCTGTGTCCCACTATGGTAGACCCTCCCATCAAACGTATCGAACTGTATCTCAAGGGATTAGTGCCAGAGATTCAAAGTCATGTAACCTCAGCAAACCTAGGCACCATTCAGCAGATCATCAAGTTGGCTCATCGTCTCATGGATCAGGCGGTGGAGCAGAACAGGTTACCAAAGCGCATTGGTACTGCAGCTACTTCAGATGCTCCAAGTGATAACAAGCGAAAATGGGATGGAGCTTCAAGTAAAGGTTCAACTTCTGTTCCGTCTCAGTCTTAGCAGAGGAGGACTGACGACTACAAGAGCCCTAGTCAGCAATCATCTGGTAGCCAAAGTCAAGGTGGGTACAAGGGAAGTCACCCCAAATGTAATCGTTGTAACCTACATCACAGCGGGCCATGCACCAGGGGTAACTGTCATCGGTGCAACAAGCCAGGCCACGCCACAAAGGATTGCAGAAGCTTATATCCCGCAAACCAGAATCGTCAGTAACAACAAGGCCCACAGAATCAACGCCAGCGGCAGCAGCAAGGTAACAACAAAGGGTGCTTTCAGTGTGGAGCTGAAGGCCACTTCAAGAGAGATTGTCCCCAACTAAACCTGAACCAGAACAACAACAATAATAACAACCAGGGGAATGGAAACAATGGGGGTAACAACGGCAATGGTGCAAGGGGTCGTGTGTTTGTTATTGGCCAAGGTGAACCGAGGAATGATCCCAATGTTGTGATGGGTAAGTTCCTTCTCGACGACTTTTACTTTACGGTTTTATTTGATTCGGGTGCCGATACTAGCTACGTGTCCTTAAAAGTTAGTCAAATGCTTAAGCGTACCCCAACACTGTTGAACACCAAGCACACTGTAGAGTTAGCTAATGGTAAGAGTTTAGAGGCCACACACGTAGTAAAGGGTTGTAATCTTGTTCTTGCTGATCACACCTTCTCTATCGACCTCATTCCTATAGTTTTGGGTAGTTTCGACGTTGTCATTGGGATGGATTGGTTATCCCAACACCAAGCAGAGATTCTTTGCAACGAAAAGATCGTCCGTATTCCTCGTTCTGGTGGTGAACCTCTTATGATTTATGGCAACAAGAGTGGTGCTTTTGTGAGCATCATCTCTTTCCTTAAGGCCCAGAAGTGTTTACGAAAGGGCCACACTGCTATTTTGGCTCTCGTTACTGACACCTCGAAGAAAGAAAAGAAGATAGAAGATTTTCCCATCGTACGTGACTATCCTGAGGTATTCCCTGAGGAATTACCTGGTCTTCCGCCTCATCGTCAAATCGAGTTTCAAATCGAGCTAGCTCCAGGAGCAGCACCTATAGCTCGTGCACCTTATCGCTTAGCTCCATCAGAGTTGGGAGAACTCTCTATGCAACTACAAGAACTCTTGGATAAGGGTTTTATTCGTCCTAGCTCTTCTCCATGGGGAGCTCCAGTGCTATTTGTGAAGAAGAAGGACGGTACCTTCAGAATGTGCATAGATTACCGCGAACTAAACAAGGTGACCGTGAAGAATCGCTATCCTCTTCCACGTATCGATGATTTATTCGACCAGTTGCAAGGGTCGAGCTTTTACTCGAAGATTGATCTAAGATCGGGATATCACCAGCTGAGAGTCCGGGATGAGGACGTCTCCAAAACAGCCTTTAGAACTCGTTATGGACATTACGAGTTTCTGGTTATGCCTTTTGGGCTGACAAACACACCTGCGGTTTTTATGGACCTTATGAATAGAGTATGCAAGCCTTACCTAGAAAAGTTCGTTATATTTTTCATCGACGACATCCTGATCTATTCTAAGAGTCAGGAGGAACACGAGCAGCATCTACGACTTATTTTAGAACTCCTTCGAACAGAGCAGCTTTATGCTAAGTTCTCGAAATGCAACTTCTGGCTTCGTGAAGTCCATTTCCTAGGCCACGTGGTAAACAAGGATGGGATTCACGTTGATCCATCCAAGGTAGACTCGATCAGGAACTGGCCTGCGCCCCGCACACCAACAGAAATTCGCCAATTTTTGGGTTTGGCAGGTTACTACAGAAGGTTTATCAAGGACTTCTCCAAGATTGCGCAACCACTCACCTCACTAACTCAGAAAGGTGTCACCTATCGTTGGGGTGATGCACAAGAAACGGCATTTCAACACTTAAAGGATAGACTTTGTAGCGCCCCTATCCTCTTATTGCCTGAAGGCACAGACGACTTTGTGGTTTATTGCGACGCATCCATTCAGGGACTTGGATGTGTGTTGATGCAACGTGACAAGGTCATTGCTTATGTGTCACGTCAACTTAAAGTTCACGAACAGAACTACACTACACACGATTTGGAGCTGGGAGTTGTTGTTTTCGCACTCAAGATATGGAGACATTACCTATACGGTACCAGGTGCACCATTTACACCGATCATAGGAGTCTCGAACATATCTTCAAACAGAAGGAGTTAAACATGCGTCAACGACGATGGGTCGAGTTATTAAATGATTACGAATGCGCGATCAAGTACCATCCAGGCAAAGCCAATGTTGTGGCTGACGCCCTCAGTCGAAAGGACACTACGCCTAAACGCGTGCGAGCATTACAACTTACCATTCAGTCTAGTCTTCCTGCACAGATACGAGATGCTCAGGTGGAAGCATTGAAACCAGAAAAAATCAGGGCTGAAGCCCTACGCGGCTCAAGGCAACGATTAGAACAAAAGGAAGACGGCGCATACTACGTAACAGGACGCATTTGGGTCCCACTCTATGGCAACCTACGAGAGCTTGTGATGGATGAAGCACACAAGTCTTGCTACTCAGTACATCCTGGTTCAGATAAGATGTACCACGACTTGAAAACTACGTATTGGTGGCCTAGCATGAAAGCTCACATAGCAACTTACGTTAGCAAGTGCTTGACTTGTGCGAGAGTCAAGACTGAATATCAGAAACCCTCAGGCCTACTTCAACAACCAGAGATACCACAATGGAAATGGGAGCAAATTTCCATGGATTTTGTTACTGGCCTACCTAGATCTCAACGTGGAAATGATACTATTTGGGTGATCGTGGATCGACTCACAAAGTCTGCACATTTCTTGGCTATCAAGGAAACGGATAAGTTCTCCACTCTAGCAGACGTTTACTTGAAGGAAGTGGTCTCAAGGCACGGGGTAACCACCTCTATTATCTCTGATCGTGATGCACGTTTTACCTCTGAAATGTGGTGTCACACCCTGGCTTTGCGGAAGCGTGGTTAATTTGGTGTGACTTCTTAATACCATAGCTTAATCATAACCAAGCTATATGAATTAAAAACATGCAAGATCATCCATTAAGTTTTGAAAACCAAATACAGTACCATTGTTTTAACGGGAACATACCCTAACAACCATAACCTTGTTCAACAGACATTACAAACTTGAAACATAACATAAACGTGATTTAAGGATTGTGTCTTGTCCAGGAAAGAGACACATCCCCTAAACCCCGGATGACCTCGAAAACTAGTGCAGCGGAAAACATGCCATACCGTGCCAGATCTCGTTAATTTCCTGAAATACATGTAAGTTGAAAAATCAAAAATAATGTTGAGCGAGTTCATGTGTAAGCGAGTAAGTAAACCTTTGTGAGTATAAAAATAGTTTGTGGTATGTAGCAAATAAGGGGACTTGTGATCACCAATGGTTTGCAAGGCCACTGATATATGTGAAGTGCAAATAGGGAGACTCAAACCTAGCAGATTTCGCCACGGCATTAGTATGTGGACAAAGTCACCCCAAGGTCCGTTTCTAGTTTGGCCTGGGGCTGGGCTCGCTACACCCAGATAGATCTACCGCTCCTGTCCCTCGGTCCCGACATGAGGACTAATGGCCTCATATTGCTCCTACCCACTCACATGATCTGAGTAATAAACCTCCTTACGCTAACCATACCGTGTATAAAGTACTCGTAATCATAGTAACATGTATTTCACCCCCGCAGTTAAGAAAACTGAAAACAGTTAGAGAAAAGGGGGACATGAACTCACAGTCGGTGCGTCTCTACCAAGTACTCCAAATCAGAAAGCTGTGCGACGACCTACAAGTGCTAATTCTATTAGACGGACGGCCGTGCCTTAGCTTTATAGTTTAAGTTTTTGGGAAATAGTTAGACAACTATTTCGTGTTTACATTTTGTATATACTTGGTAGTTATTCTCCTTCCCAAGGATGAGGGATTCAATACATGTGCGTTCCAATCATATTTCCGTAAGTTCGTAAGTTACGTTTTAACAATCGAGTGGTAATATACTTACCGATGTAACTTATATATTCATGGTGAAAGCGTTCGTATTATTTGGGATTCGTTAACGTTCGTAAATATTATTTTTACTCTAAAAATAATATCTATGTATTTTCACAAAATAATCATAAACAGTGTGTGAAAATATATATTTATCACGTTAAGTTTTATGAAAATCCCACCTCCGAATATTTAGTAAATAAAGTCATGGCGAAATTTATATTTGAAAACATATCCAAAAATAATTCTAACACTTGTAGTGTAATAGTTCTAAGTGTTAGGTTTTTAGGAAAATTTCGCCAGAGTTTCCTCTGTAACTGGAGGTGGCCACGCTTTCAAGCGTATCATTTTCTTTTACAAATCAAATCAATAATCTTCTCAACGTCATCAAACAATATTTCAACATTTTAACTAGTCAAAATATACAAATTGCGTATATTACATGAACTTGTAGTTTTTCCGAGAATATGAGGTAAATCTCATTACCTTTAGTGGATCTTTATATAAATAAAGCCGGTTTCGTAAAAGTCTTGTTTTTAGAGAAGTTCCGTCCTTACAACTTCTTGTCCATTTTTACAAAGATAGTTATTTTGTCGAAATTTGTGTTACACAAGCGTTTACACACTTGTGTGTTCTAAATATCATACTTGTTTTTGTAAGATCCGTCTTTTAGAAAACATGGTTTCTTTAACGCTTGGTCCTTTGAAAATACCACTCGCAGATACATAGATCTGCTAGTTTTAAACACTATTCCACAAGTTAAAACACTTTTACACAAGTAAAACATTTTTACACAAGTTCATGTTTCATGTGTGGTAGAGTTTCACCTTTTAACCCTTGTTACTTCTAAAATAGCTTAGTGTCATGATTCAAGAACATGACTATACCGGGTTAAACGATGATCCGAGCTACCACAACATAGATCGGGTCCAAATAACCATACATTTCAAATACTACAACATTTACACAACATATATGCTATTAACCACCATTTTTAGTGTTTTAAGTAAACTTTTGTGCATCATTTAGCATTTTAACGAGATTTAACCAATACAAATCCTTTTAACCACTTTAGAATAGTTCAAAAATGAGTTTTAAACATTATACCTCTAGCTCAAGGCTAGGGAAGGATCTATGCGCAAATGAGGTGGATAAAAGCCAAAGAAAGAGGTCCTTCGTGTTCCGCTTGCTCCAAGCTTCCTAATACGAGACCCTTGATGCTTGTATGAACTTGGAATGTGATGAACCAAACTTGAAGATGGATGTAGGGGAGGGGGGGTGTTCGGCCGAGAGTGTAAGGGAGAGGGAGAGAGAGTTGAAGTGTTGTGATGAGTGTGAATGATTATGTTATGTAAACTCATGATCTTATAGACTAAACACAAGTGTATTATCCAATGGACTTTGTGTTAACTAGATATTAAACAACTTAGATTATAATAATCAATAAGGTACAAATTTGTGCCCCTCTAATGGGGACGGTTAGGAATTGGGGGGGGGGGGTACCTTGTTCGATCTCAACTAGATGGTTAGGATGTAATTAGTTAAGTTAAGTGTTTTAACTCGGTTACTTGTATGTTATGTGTTATAGCGGGTGTTAGGGTATGCGGGGACCCTAACTGGCTCAGAAAAAGATAAATAGTGAAAATAACAATATTTTCATGTTTCGGGTAACGCCCGGTTGTTCGGTTGGATAGTAATCCGTTAAAGTGTTATCAAAGCTTTTAAAGTGTCGTTATTATTACTTTTAGTGACACAGCTTATTCCTGACACTTTGGAAAGTGTCTAGTGTTATTTTTCTCATATTTTGGCACTTTACTAGTCAGCTAGAAGCTGGATTATTTATCAAAGTGCTGTGTTTTGTGCTTAGAGCACGTTTTAGGCACATCCAGTCACTGTAACTTATTCCTAGAGACGCAGTTCCACAACCCTTATATCCCTACACTCACTACTAGTGTAGCAAAACGTTTCTGGCTCGTACAGGCCTTAGAGGCAGTGTTTGCCTGATGCTGGCTTTATCAGCATGTTCAATAGGTTACCCGTGTATTGTGCTACTGTGCTTTTTGTGCATCATGGTTGTCACTAGGGTTCAGCACGTAAATAATGTAGTGACGATAAGTAAAGTATGATGCAAGTAAGTGCATGTATCAGATATCAAGTAGCAGTTCATCAGCTAGTTCAAACAAGCACAGTAATTAAGCAGTAATTAATCATTAATTAAGTCGTACGGATACCTGGTTTAGTGCGGGTTGTCACATTCTCCCCCCGTTAAATAAATTTCGTCCTGAAATTTAAGTTCTGCTTGTAGATGTCGGGTTCTTAGGAAAAAGGTGGGGGTATTTCTCTTTCATCCGGTCCTCACGTTCCCAGGTGAACTCAGGACCATGTCTGGCATTCCAACGAACTTTGACGAGCTTGACACTGCTCCGGCGGGTCTTGTTAACTTTCCAATCCGTGACCTCAACAGGTTCTTCAACGAAGTGGAGCGTGTCGTCAACATGAATCTCGTCGATGGGAATGGCAACGTCAACTTGAGTTGGACTTTTCTTCAGGTTGGATACATGAAATGTATCGTGAACACTATTCAGTTCAGCAGGTAGGTCCAACTTGTATGCTACTAGTCCTATTCTTTCCAGAATTCTGAAAGGACCAATGTAGCGCGGATTTAACTTCCCACGCTTCCGAAAGCGTGCCACCCCCTTCCAGGGTGATACTTTCAATAACACCATTTCTCCAACTTGGAAATCCACATGTTTCCGGTTTGGATCCGCATAGGCCTTCTGTCTGTGGCGAGCTGCTTCGATGCGTTTAAGAATTTGCGCAATCTTGTCTGTCGTCTCTTGGACGATTTCGGGACCAGCAAGCTGCCTATCACCTGCGTCAGCCCAACATAAGGGTGATCGGCACTTGCGTCCGTAAAGGGCTTCAAATGGCGCGACACCAATACTGGTGTGGTAGCTGTTGTTGTATGAAAATTCGACCAAAGGTAAATGTTTATCCCAGCTACCGCCCAAATCCATAACGCACGCCCTCAGCATGTCTTCCAAAGTCTGTATCGTTCGCTCGCTCTGGCCGTCAGTTTGCGGATGAAACGCAGTGCTCAGATTCAATTGTGAGCCAAAGGCTTCTTGGAAGGATTGCCATATCCTTGACACAAATCTTCCGTCTCTATCAGAGATGATCGAGAGAGGTACTCCATGGCGCGCGACGATCTCTCTTATGTATATTTCGGCCAATTTGCTCGTATTATCCTTTTCTCTGATAGGTAAGAAGTGTGCTGACTTCGTTAATCGATCCACTATCACCCAGATAGTGTCATGGCCTCTTGGCGTTCTTGGCAATTTCGTAATAAAATCCATGGAGATTTGTTCCCATTTCCACTTGGGAATCTCAGGTTGTTGCAGAAGTCCTGAAGGCTTCTGGTATTCGGCTTTAACCTTAGCGCACGTTAAACATTTTCTCACGTAAACAGCAACATCGCCTTTCATCCTAGGCCACCAATAAAAATCTTTGAGGTCTTGGTACATCTTATCCGCTCCTGGATGTATAGAGTACCGTGATTTGTGAGCTTCATCAAAAATAACTTCCCTTAAACCACCAAACAGAGGAACCCAAATCCTTTTCTCAAAACATAGTGTTCCTTCCTCGTTTGGTACCAAAAGCTTCTCCATCCCACGGAGATATTCTTCTTCAAGATTCCTTTCCTTGAGAGCTTCCTTCTGCGCGGCCCGAATGCGCAAGGAAAGATCAGTTCGTATAATCATTTCTAGAGCTCTAACCCTTATGGGCTTGATCCTCTCTTTACGACTTAGGGCATCGGCGACCACATTCGCCTTCCCTGGATGATACTTTATCTCGCAGTCGTAGTCGTTTAGCAACTCAACCCATCGTCTTTGCCTCATATTCAACTCCTTCTGGTTGAATATATGCTGTAGGCTCTTGTGATCTATAAAAATTGTACACTTCGTACCATAAAGGTAGTGTCTCCAGATCTTTAAAGCAAAAACCACTGCGCCGAGCTCCAAATCGTGTGTGGTATAGTTCTTTTCGTGCACTTTCAGTTGACGCGATGCGTAAGCAATAACCTTTTGGCGTTGCATCAACACACAACCCAATCCTTGACGTGAAGCGTCGCAGTATACCACAAAATCATCTGTACCTTCTGGTAGAGCTAAGATAGACGCATTGCAGAGCTTATCCTTCAATATCTGGAAGGCTTCGTCCTGTTTGATTCCCCAATCAAACTTCTTATCCTTCTGCGTGAGTAGCGTCAATGGTTGAGCGATCTTTGAGAAATTCTCAATGAACCTTCGATAATAGCCAGCCAAACCCAAGAATTGCCGAATCTCGGTTGGCGTCTTTGGCGTTCCCCAATCTTTGATCGCCTCGATCTTTGTTGGATCCACATGGATTCCATCTCCATTTACCACGTGCCCAAGGAATTGCACCTCTCGTAGCCAAAACTCGCACTTAGAGAATTTGGCATAGAGCTGTTCTTTCTTTAGTAGCTCTAGAATGGCTCTAAGATGCTGCTCGTGTTCAGCCTTCGTCTTTGAATAAATTAAAATGTCATCGATGAATACAATTACGAACTTATCCAAGTACGGCTTGCAAACTCTATTCATCAAGTCCATAAAGACTGCAGGTGCGTTTGTCAAACCGAATGGCATAACAAGGAACTCGTAGTGTCCATAACGAGTTCTGAAGGCTGTCTTTGGGATACTTTCCTCTTGTATTCTTAGCTGATGGTATCCAGATCGAAGATCGATCTTTGAATAAAAGCTTGAACCTTGAAGTTGGTCAAACAGATCATCAATTCTTGGCAGAGGATACCTATTCTTGATCGTCAGCTTGTTCAGCTCCCGGTAGTCGATGCACATTCGAAAACTACCGTCCTTCTTTTTGACGAACAGGACCGGAGCTCCCCAAGGTGAGAAGCTTGGTCGGATAAAACCCTTGTCTAACAACTCTTGAAGTTGTGTTGACAGTTCTTGCATCTCAGACGGGGCAAGTCTATAAGGTGCCTTAGCCACAGGCGCGACGCCTGGAACTAAGTCGATGTGAAACTCTACTTGTCTCTGAGGTGGCAGTCCGGGTAAGTCTTCCGGGAAGACTTCTGGATACTCCCTTACGACAGGGATGTCTTCGATTCTTGGCTCAGCAGCCTTTTTATCCACAATGTGTGCCAGGAAGGCAACACATCCCTTTTGCAAACACTTTCGCGCTTTCAGGCAGCTGATAAATCTTAGCGGCGTGTCACGCTTCTCTCCGTGAACCACAATGGTCTCACCATCATCAGTTGGGATACGAACAACCTTTTCGTGGCATACTATCTCTGCCTTGTTGCCTGATAACCAATCCATTCCTACCACCACGTCGAAGCTTCCCAACTGGACTGGTAGTAGATCTAAAGCAAACTCACGCTCTCCTAATTTGATCACACAACCTCTGATAACTTCATTGGCTTCTACTAACTTCCCATTGGCCAATTCGATCGAGTAGGGAACATCTAACTTATTAGCGGCTAAACCAAGCATATTCTTAAACTCTAACGACACGAAGCTATAATCGGCACCAGTATCAAATAAAACGGATGCATAGCGTTGATTTACAAGGAACGTACCAGTAACAACATTGGGGTCCTGGCGCGCTTCCCTAGCTTCGATTTGGAACACTCTTCCACGGGCTTGGTTTAACTCTGGGCAGTTCTTCTTAAAATGCCCGATATCACCGCAGTTATAGCATCCAAGTCTTTGCCCGTTTCCACCAGCTTGATCATTCCTCTGATTACGATTCACAGCGCCCGCTTGGTTAGCATTGTTGCCTCGATTTCCGTCTCCTCCATTGTTCCCCTGTGGGCGATTTCCAATACCACCACGGTTATTATTTCTATTTCCAAATCCTCCCTGGCCTCCCCGGCCAGCACTAGCCCAACAAGAATCTTTCGAGTGGCCCGGCTTTCCACATGCTTCACATATTTTCACATTACAATGGCCAGTATGATGGCGTTGACAGGTATTACACTTGGGCTGGGTGCCCTGGTATCCTTTTACTTTCTTTCCATTGCCGGCTGATCCTCCTCTCTTAACCGCCACACTGGCGCCCTGCTTGAAGTTTGAGAACTTCCGTTTGTTACCTCCTGACGACTCGACATGAGTCTCTTTCTTCTTATGCTCAGCATCATCAAACTTGTTTAGGCGAATGGCCTCCTCTGTGAGAGCCACGCTCAAATCAATCGCCTCAGTAATAGTTGCAGGCTTGGATGAGGTTACCATGCTTATGATTTGAGGAGCTAATCCCCAAATGAAGCGTTCAATTCTCTTGAACTCAGGAGTGACCATGTAGGGTACCACATGCGATAAGTCATGGAACCTCTGAACGTACTCTGCGATCTTTGGACCGTCCATTTTCAAGTGCCAGAACTCGGTTTCCAACCTCTGGATTTCTGCGCGGGAACAGTACTTTTTGCGCATAAGTTCTTTCAGTTCGGTCCAGGTCAGCGCGTAGGCAGCAGCTTCGCCTAGTGTCTGTACTTGCAGATTCCACCAAGAGAGGGCTCCATCCAAGAATAGCCCTGAGATATAGGTGACTTGCTGATCCAGTGCGCATTTGCTCATGCGTAGAACAGATTCGGTTTTCTCAGCCCAACGAACAAAGGCGACAGCACCTCCAGTGCCATCAAAGTTGACCGGTTTGCAGTCTAGAAACTGCTTGAAGGTGCATCCTGCACGTACGTTATAACATATGAATGGCATTAGGATCCTTGCTAGAGATATCCAGTTAGGTCACGGTATGTCTTAACGACTTAGTATTACCGTGAGGTGGATTGTTATTGCCTTGGTTAATACTTCCGCTCGTTCCGGGCTGAGATGCTGCATACTGTGCTATGGCAGCAGCAATGACTTGTTGTAGTTCTGCCTCATTAGTAGGCATGCGTGTCTCACGTCTTGGCGGCATCTTCTAAAAGATGGTTTTAGTTGGTCAGGCCATAGTAAAACGTACGTATATAGTAATAGTAATAGCACATAACATCTCATGTCATCAATACATCACAAATACCAATCACACATCATCCCATGTCACAAAAATATAAATAAGCAATCAAGCGAATCAAATATGGTGAGAATACTGCGATTGCCATATATCGAGACCACATAATAAGTGTATCAGTACATCCCTGTGTCATACAATCATCAATCAACTAGGGGCTACATCACCCCTGTCCAAAAACTACATCAGTGTCAATACAACATCAAATACATGTCAACAAAAGTCAGAATCATAAAGTAGTCTCCCAAAAATGCTGTGCAGTCAAAAGCAATCGTCGCCTTCTCACCCTCGTCTACCCAAACAGCACTGATGAGCTCTATACAGATGGTGATGGAGGAGGAGGAAAGTGGGTGTAAAACAAACGACGTAACTGGAGCCAGTCCGCCTCCATAGCCTGCTGAGTACGAATGATAGAAGCAACCTGCTGCTCTAGTGTAAAGAGACGGGCAGCATAATCTGGTGGTAAAGGTCGAAATGGCTGCAGAGGAGAGTGTGTCTGACCATGGCACGGACACGGTGGCAGCTGAGCTCTCTCAAGCTCCTGGATGCGCTGCGTGTGTGACTCGTGCTGAGCGACAAAAGACATCAAAACGTCCTCGATAGTATACCCCCTGTGAAAAGAATGGTAGGGGTCAGTAGGTGGCATACCAGAGTCTGGTGCCCAAAGGAACGGCTCACTAGGGGGATCAAAAGGTGCTACATGAAATGGAGCAACAGAGGGTGGAACAGATGACATCTGGGGCATGAAGGGGATAGACATCGGTACATGCCCATCAGGATGGGCTGAAGAACCCTCTCCAGGCCTCGCTGGAGGTACAAACTGAGGAACCTGAAAAGAAAAATCAACATGTCGTGTATCAGGGATCTGAGGGGGAAAAGGTGGAACATCCTCATCAGCAGGTATCCAACCGTGCTGTGCATGCTCATCTGGTGGATCCATGTGTGCCGCGAACAGTGCATGCCCGGGCTCTAGTGGAATGGGATCAAGTGGGGCAACAAAAGGATGAACAGGTGCAATGTGCTCAACAGGATGGTCAACAGGTATATCAACAACAGGTAGAGGAACAACAGGATCAACAGCAACATGATCGCCCTCTAACAAAGGAACATCCACGGGGAGATCATCAACAGGTGGGTCCGCTATAACAGGCTCGATAGGGATGCCAGCATGTACGAGGTCATGCTCAAGTATGGGGTCTAGAGCGGCTGCCTGCTCAGGAGCGACGATAGGCTCGAGATCATCAAAAGCCATGTCGAAGTCAAACTCTGGGTCGATAGGATCTACTGGGTCAGCTGGATCCTCCATGGGCTGATCCATAGGTATAAACTCGATATCATGATCCGGGTCGTACCCCGGGGGAAAGATAGGGTCAGAGTCCTCTATGTCATCATGGTCAAACTCAAAGTGGGGAATAGGTGCAACAGAGGATGCCTGGTCAGGATCAGAATCATGCGCAGAATGCTGTGCGCTCAGTGTGTGAGAAGGTGCGGATGCCACAGACTCAAAGGAGTCCGGGACAGGAGAATGTGCTGGCGAATCCTCAGCGGGAACGTCAGCGATCATCAGTAGATCGTCCGCAGGAAGTAGGGCCTCGCCCTGGATCTCATCCTCAAACAGGTCAATATCGCCATCAGCCTCAGCGTCAAAATCATATGCTGGATAAACGGCTAAGGGTAAAGGATCCGGAATCTCTACTAGAGGTAGGTACTCAGCGGGAGGGTCATCTGCAGGCTCATCAGCACCATCGGGTAGTGCGAAAGGCTGGAAATCATCCTCGTCAGTACTGGTATAGTCAGATGTGTACACCTCATGCTCGGAGGATGTGAGGTCATCAGATACGATAGGTATGGGTCCAGTAGTGTCCGAATCGCCAGTACCGGCTGAATCCATGAGTCTGTAACATAAACACAAATATGCTCAAATAATCAGTCGTACAATCAGATAATCACATAAGTCACCAAGTAAGGTATCACATAATCCTCCTAGTCTCACTAGCCAATTTCTCCCAGTCTTTAAGACTGCTCTATCCTCCACCTCGACCACTTAGATCGAGCCTCGGTCCCCTTGACCGAGCCTCAGCCTTCATGGCTGAGCCTACTCTTCCTAGCCAACTACCTTGGTCACCTAGACCAAGCCTCGATCCTCCAGACCGAGCCTCAGCCCTCCAGGCTGAGCCTATAATAAATCAACGTGTTCAACTACCTCGGTCACCTAGACCGAGCCTCGATCCTCCAGACCGAGCCTCAGCCCTCCAAGCTGAGCCTATAAATAATAAAATGTGCTCAACATTTGTTTGTAAAAAGTTTTGGATCTGGACTTAAGTGGTATGCAGAAAAATGTTTTCGTGAGAGCCCTAGTGATCATAGTCTAGACTCGAGAAGGAATCCTAGTTCGCTATGATCAGAGCTCTGACACCAAGCTGTCACACCCTGGCTTTGCGGAAGCGTGGTTAATTTGGTGTGACTTCTTAATACCATAGCTTAATCATAACCAAGCTATATGAATTAAAAACATGCAAGATCATCCATTAAGTTTTGAAAACCAAATACAGTACCATTGTTTTAACGGGAACATACCCTAACAACCATAACCTTGTTCAACAGACATTACAAACTTGAAACATAACATAAACGTGATTTAAGGATTGTGTCTTGTCCAGGAAAGAGACACATCCCCTAAACCCCGGATGACCTCAAAAACTAGTGCAGCGGAAAACATGCCATACTGTGCCAGATCTCGTTAATTTCCTGAAATACATGTAAGTTGAAAAATCAACAATAATGTTGAGCGAGTTCATGTGTAAGCGAGTAAGTAAACCTTTGTGAGTATAAAAATAGTTTGTGGTATGTAGCAAATAAGGGGACTTGTGATCACCAATGGTTTGCAAGGCCACTGATATATGTGAAGTACAAATAGGGAGACTCAAACCTAGCAGATTTCGCCACGGCATTAGTATGTGGACAAAGTCACCCCAAGGTCCGTTTCTAGTTTGGCCTGGGGCTGGGCTCGCTACACCCAGATAGATCTACCGCTCCTGTCCCTCGGTCCCGACATGAGGACTAATGGCCTCATATTGCTCCTACCCACTCACATGATCTGAGTAATAAACCTCCTTACGCTAACCATACCGTGCATAAAGTACTCGTAATCATAGTAACATGTATTTCACCCCCGCAGTTAAGAAAACTGAAAACAGTTAGAGAAAAGGGGGACATGAACTCACAGTCGGTGCGTCTCTAGCAAGTACTCCAAATCAGAAAGCTGTGCGACGACCTACAAGTGCTAATTCTATTAGACGGACGGCCGTGCCTTAGCTTTATAGTTTAAGTTTTTGGGAAATAGTTAGACAACTATTTCGTGTTTACATTTTGTATATACTTGGTAGTTATTCTCCTTCCCAAGGATGGGGGATTCAATACATGTGCGTTCCAATCATATTTCCGTAAGTTCGTAAGTTACGTTTTAACAATCGAGTGGTAATATAATTACCGATGTAACTTATATATTCATGGTGAAAGCGTTCGTATTATTTGGGATTCGTTAACGTTCGTAAATATTATTTTTACTCTAAAAATAATATCTATGTATTTTCACAAAATAATCATAAACAGTGTGTGAAAATATATATTTATCACGTTAAGTTTTGTGAAAATCCCACCTCCGAATATTTAGTAAATAAAGTCATGGCGAAATTTATATTTGAAAACATATCCAAAAATAATTCTAACACTTGTAGTGTAATAGTTCTAAGTGTTAGGTTTTTAGGAAAATTTCGCCAGAGTTTCCTCTGTAACTGTTGGTGGCCACGCTTTCAAGCGTATCATTTTCTTTTACAAATCAAATCAATAATCTTCTCAACGTCATCAAACAATATTTCAACATTTTAACTAGTCAAAATATACAAATTGCGTATATTACATGAACTTGTAGTTTTTCCGAGAATATGAGGTAAATCTCATTACCTTTAGTGGATCTTTATATAAATAAAGCCGGTTTCGTAAAAGTCTTGTTTTTAGAGAAGTTCCGTCCTTACAACTTCTTGTCCATTTTTACAAAGATAGTTATTTTGTCGAAATTTGTGTTACACAAGCGTTTACACACTTGTGTGTTCTAAATATCATACTTGTTTTTGTAAGATCCGTCTTTTAGAAAACATGGTTTCTTTAACGCTTGGTCCTTTGAAAATACCACTTGCAGATATGTAGATCTGCTAGTTTTAAACACTATTCCACAAGTTAAAACACTTTTACACAAGTAAAACATTTTTACACAAGTTCATGTTTCATGTGTGGTAGAGTTTCACCTTTTAACCCTTGTTACTTCTAAAATAGCTTTGTGTCATGATTCAAGAACATGACTATACCGGGTTAAACGATGATCCGAGCTACCACAACATAGATCGGGTCCAAATAACCATACATTTCAAATACTACAACATTTACACAACATATATGCTATTAACCACCATTTTTAGTGTTTTAAGTAAACTTTTGTGCATCATTTAGCATTTTAACGAGATTTAACCAATACAAATCCTTTTAACCACTTTAGAATAGTTCAAAAACGAGTTTTAAACATTATACCTCTAGCTCAAGGCTAGGGAAGGATCTATGCGCAAATGAGGTGGATAAAAGCCAAAGAAAGAGGTCCTTCGTGTTCCGCTTGCTCCAAGCTTCCTAATACGAGACCCTTGATGCTTGTATGAACTTGGAATGTGATGAACCAAACTTGAAGATGGATGTAGGGGAGGGGGGGTGTTCGGCCGAGAGTGTAAGGGAGAGGGAGAGAGAGTTGAAGTGTTGTGATGAGTGTGAATGATTATGTTATGTAAACTCATGATCTTATAGACTAAACACAAGTGTATTATCCAATGGACTTTGTGTTAACTAGATATTAAACAACTTAGATTATAATAATCAATAAGGTACAAATGTGTCCCCCTCTAATAGGGACGGTTAGGAATGGGGGGGGGGGGTACCTTGTTCGATCTCAACTAGATGGTTAGGAAGTAATTAGTTAAGTTAAGTGTTTTAACTCGGTTACTTGTATGTTATGTGTTATAGCGGGTGTTAGGGTATGCGGGGACCCTAACTGGCTCAGAAAAAGATAAATAGTGAAAATAACAATATTTTCATGTTTCGGGTAACGCCCGGTTGTTCGGTTGGATAGTAATCCATTAAAGTGTTATCAAAGCTTTTAAAGTGTCATTATTATTACTTTTAGTGACACAGCTTATTCCTGACACTTTGGAAAGTGTCTAGTGTTATTTTTCTCATATTTTGGCACTTTACTAGTCAGCTAGAAGCTGGATTATTTATCAAAGTGCTGTGTTTTGTGCTTAGAGCACGTTTTAGGCACATCCAGTCACTGTAACTTATTCCTAGAGACGCAGTTCCACAACCCTTATATCCCTACACTCACTACTAGTGTAGCAAAACGTTTCTGGCTCGTACAGGCCTTAGAGGCAGTGTTTGCCTGATGCTGGCTTTATCAACATGTTCAATAGGTTACCCGTGTATTGTGCTACTGTGCTTTTTGTGCATCATGGTTGTCACTAGGGTTCAGCACGTAAATAATGTAGTGACGATAAGTAAAGTATGATGCAAGTAAGTGCATGTATCAGATATCAAGTAGCAGTTCATCAGCTAGTTCAAACAAGCACAGTAATTAAGCAGTAATTAATCATTAATTAAGTCGTACGGATACCTGGTTTAGTGCGGGTTGTCACATGTGGCAAGCAATGCACAAGTCTTTTGGCTCTCGATTAGATATGAGCACAACTTATCACCCGCAAACGGATGGGCAGTCTGAACGCACCATCTAGACCCTTGAAGACATGCTTCGGGCATGTGTGATTGACTTTGGCAACGGTTGGGAAAAGCATCTGCCACTAGTGGAATTCTCGTATAATAACAGTTACCACACTAGCATTCAGGCCGCTCCATTTGAGGCATTGTACGGGCGTAAATGCCGATCACCTCTTTGTTGGGCAGAGGTGGGGGATAGTCAGATCACTGGCCCAGAACTTGTGGTAGACACAACAGAAAGGATTGCTCAAATACGACAACGAATGGCGGCAGCTCGTGACCGTCAGAAAAGCTACGCCGATAAGGGCAGAAACCACTCGAGTTCCAGGTGGGGGATCGAGTGCTACTCAAAGTCTCACCAAGGAAGGGTGTTGTTCGTTTTGGCAAACGAGGCAAACTTAACCCATGATACGTTGGACCGTTCGAAATCATAGAGAAAATAGGCAAGGTAGCCTACAAACTGAACCTACCAGCAGAACTCAGTGGAGTTCACAACGTTTTCCACGTGTCGAATCTGAAGAAGTGTCTGTCAGATGAGACCCTCGTAGTTCCTTTGAAGGAGCTCACTATCGATGAGCAGTTACGATTCGTCAAGGAACCAGTTGAAATCACGGACCGGGACGTTAAGGTCCTCAAGCGCACTAGAATACCTCTCGTACGAGTTCGTTGGAACTCACGTCGTGGCCCAGAGTTCACCTGGGAACGCGAAGATCAAATGAAACAAAAGTATCCCCAATTGTTCGCAAACAACACAACCACTACTGAGGCTGAAGCTACTGCGGAATTTCGGGACGAAATTCCAGATCAACGGGGGGAGGATGTGACACCCCAGGAAAACCAGGAAAACCACGCAACTGAACTAGCTTCCTCAGTGAGTACGTGCTAAATTTCGGGACGAAATTTCTTTCAACTTGGGGATAATGTGACAACTCGTATTTCGGAACTCTATCTTTGTGCTTAATATAACGTATGTGAACACTATGTGACTAAGTGAACTTGATGATTAATGAAATGTTATGTGTTTTGTGTAATGTATGTATGTATATAAACAAGCCCAAACGCACAACATGAACCGATCGCACAACACTCACCCGATCGCACAAGCCCTTGTTGGGCCACACTTCTTGCACTTGAACCACAAAGGCAAACCGTAATGGGTTCGGCCCATTCTCTTGTTTGCGCATAACACTATGGGGAAGGGGTATACTCCTCATAACTTGCAAAACACTTTACACATCAAACCCTACTCTCTTTCTCTCCTCTCAAACTCGACGGCAACACACACCCTCTCTCAATCGAAGATCTTATTGCTCGGATCATCTTTGTTATACTCTCTTAACCGGACGTGGTTGACCTCTAGCAGCTCGATTGACCTTTCGTTTACCTGCCGAGCTAACCTAAGGTGAGTTCACACTTTCTACAAAGCATGGGATTCCCAGGGGTTGGGAATGGGTTAAGGAATATGGATTCCTCGTCCTTCTTGGGTAGGACAGTACGGGTTCAGGAATATAATTCCTCGTCCTCATGGACAGTTAACTTTTACTAGACCAAAACTCTATCACGAAGTCCCTCCTTTTTATATCGACTTAATCGCCGGGCCAATGGCTAGCGGGTCATTAGTTAGATAGCGCTATTTAGGTTTGACAAGCCTCACACCGTGCCGCAGAGGACGGGCGTGAACTAATGGATCTGGGCACGTCAATGGTGATAGACATTGACAGTTCAGGGCACATAGACATGACTACAGTCAGCAGTCGATATGGTAACGAGTCTAGTAATATATACATGGGGTAGCCCCCACGGCCAGAGAGCCAGATAATTAAACATGGGGTAGCCCCCACGGCTGGATTGCCAGAATAAACGGGAATAAGCTAAACACGTTTTCAACTATGGGGTAACCCCCACGGCAGGGATGCCAGTTAAAGGAAACTGCTTTTGGAACAACTTAAAACGAACACCCAACTGTGAACTCGCTCAACATTATTGTTGACTCGTTACTACATGCTTTGCAGGTCAATAGGTACTTAGCTGGAGCTTGCATGGGGAAGAGTCGTTGTGGAGCATGGACAATTGTGTGCCATGTTAAACATTGAACCATTTGAACTTATATTTTGTTTTGGATTTAATCATTATGCTTCCGCTTGCAACTTAAACTATGTTTTGTTTGGACACCAATTGTATTGGTTGGATTTTTATAATTACTTATATGCTTGTTCAATATGATTGGTGGTTGGATCCTGGTCAGTCACGCCTCCAAGCGGTGCTACTCCGCGTGTGGATTTTGGGGGTGTGACAAATGTAAACATAATTTGACACGCTATGCACCTGTGCATAAATATAACTATGTACACGTGCATTTATAAGGTTTGGTGTAAACACAATTTATCACATTATGCGAATGCGCATAACTATAACTATGCAACTATTATAACTATGCACATGTGCATACATACAAATGTGACATAACTTATCAACAATATATATGAACCAAAATTATAGTCGACTATGAAATCTAAACATAAGTTATCACATTATGTACATGTGCATACCTATAAATGACCCAAAAATATAGTCGGCTACAAATCATAAACATAATTTATCACGTTATGCACATGTGCATACCTATAAATGACCCAAAACTATATTCGGCTACAAAATATAAACATAATTTATAACATTATGCACATGTGCATAACTATGACTATAACTATATAACTATGATTATAACTATGATTATGCAGTAATAAATATGCACACGTGTTTACATATAAATATGACATAACACATACCAAATCAAACATAAATATGAACCAATACCATAGTCTGCTACAAAAATCTACATGAACAAACACATAACTACCACACTACCATATATTTATGAATCGACGATTAAAAGTTATGTTGTCATATACGACTTCAAAACTTTGTATGAACTTACATCGGCTTCAAAACTTTGTATGAACTTACAAATTCGTAAAACGATGCAACGGCGAATCGAGCGTTTGTCCTTTAGTTAGACGACTCATGCTCTTCGGATTATCCCTCTTCGTGCAATAAACCTCGCCGATTTTGACCGTTTTGCCCTAAATTCGATTTAGTTATGACCGTTTTGCCCTAATTTCGAGCCGACAACTAATGTGCGGTCGACGATTGCACTAGCGACGATGATCGTAGGACGAATGTTGATGATGAACGGCTAAATTTGTGAGCATCGGTGAGCATCTGACTTGAATCGGACTTGATTTTGTGAGATTTTTTTGGGAGAGTTATCTGATTGGGAAAGTTGTGTTTGGATATGATAGTTATCGGACACAAGATTGTATATGGAACATAATTAATTTCAATTTTGACGTCCGTATCGTATAAGCAGGGTTTTTAGAAATTTTTTGGTTATTTACAAAATTGCTACCCGTTCACCTTGGTGCAAGAACCCGCATGAACCCTACCCTATATATATATATATATATATATATATATATATATATATATATATATATATATATATATATAGGGTCAGGATTTAGAGAGAACGGTGAAAAGTGTGAGAACGATTCTGGAGTTGACATGTGGCATTGATGCTAAATTACACTAAGGGGTAATATTGTCAAAAAACCCACACACATGAACTGGGTGTTCAAATAAAACGCCATAAAAACACCAAATTCAGAAAAACGCCATGAAAATACCCAGTTAAAATGCCATAAAACACTCAGTTTAGAAAAACGGCATGAAAAACTCAGTTTAAAACGCCATAAAACACTCAGTTCAGAAAAACGCCATGAAAATACCTAGTTATAATGCCATAAAAACACATAGTTCAGAAAAACGCCATAAAAATAACTAGTGTAAAACGCCATAAAACGCACAGTTCAGAAAAACGCCATAAAACCCATTTCATTTTTTTCGAAAAGTATATCAATAGTATACTCGTTGGAAAGATAAAAAACGCTGAGTTTTATGGTGTAATTTTTTTTAGAAAAATAATCACGTATAAAAAAGGTTATTGGCGTTTAAATATGATGGGGGAAAATCGCATGTGATTAGCATGTGCACCCTTGTTTGGATCTTCCAATTTTACCCTTCCTGATAGTTATAAGGTTCCCATTATTTACAAAAATGTCACCACATCATCTTAGCCACAAATCACAAAGATCCTATGGCTGAAAATCGTTCTCACTGTTCTCACACTTCAAATCGTTCTCTCCTGATCCCGTTCCTATATATATATATATATATATAGGGTGGGGTTCTAGAGTGAACACTAATGTATTTGCGAACTGAGTGAACAAATCTTGGCCATTGATTTACATACGTGAATGGCTAGGATTTCATCATCAAATCGTAAAATACACTAGTGTATTTCATCATCAAATCTTGGCCATTGATCTACACACATGTATGGCTAGGATTAGTTAGCTCAGTTCGCAAACTACACTAGTGTTCACTCTTGAACCTAATCCTATATATATATATATATCACTACTAGAAAATCAAGTCTTTTCTCACGGCGTATTTTGTGGCAAATTTGTGGGAAACAAGTAGTAGCAACAAATTTCCCACGAATTCTTTTGGTGTGAAAAAACTTCGTCGGAAATGGCATGAGTGACAATTTTCCTACAAAATTTCTGACAACGTTCCCACAAACCGAACTCGTCGCAATATTTGCGTCAACATTCCCACAAAGTTTGTTATAAACTTTTTCTTTCTATTTAACGACAAATTTGTCACAAAACATATATTTTTAATATATTTTAAATATTTTAATTTGGCGACAAAATTCCTAAGGTTTTGAGATAAATGTTGTGACAAAGTTCCCACGCTTCTAACAATCATTATTTAAAGTTTGTGACAAAATTCTCACGGTTTTTAAATTTACTCGGTGACAAAATTCCCACGGTTTGAAAAAATAAAATAATTTCCTTTAAACTGACCAACAAAATTCCCATTATTTTTTAAATCAAATTAATATTATTAAAACAAAAAAATTGAAAACCAAATTCTATTAAATAAATTGCAGAAAATCCTAAAGATTCCAACAAAAAAAAACATGTTTACAGTCTTAGAATAAAAAACAAAATGCACATTTTTGTAACAAAACTAACATGATCTTTAACATACATAAAAAAAATACTTTTTTCCAAATTTATTAAACTTTGCTTCCATGTATTTCTGCCATCGAGCATGTTCGGTCCGCTCTCGTTCACGTTCAAAACGTTCTTATTCCCCCTCTCGTTCACGTTCAACCCTTTCTTGTTCCCGCTCTTGTTCAAAACGGGCTTCAATGTTTTTTCGAGCCTCACGTTCCTTTTCTAGTTCAGCTTGACCTTTTTGGAGCTAAAGTTTGTCAAAACGAATATAATTAGCACATATTAACAAGTACCGGGTCAATCCAAAAAATGACCCTAACAAACATACATGTATATATTAGATAGCACACACCAGTCTGATACATTCATACAAATATATACACACATATATATAACAAGAACATGTGTTTATGTGTAAGACCCGATTGGAAATTTACTCGATTACAACATTAAAATACGCATTTTAATACTAAAAATGTGACTTTACAAAAACTTGTCATGCCAACATTCCCACATGTTTCAAACATTCCAAAAACATAGTTGTAAGTGTTTACAATTCACTTTTAACAAAACAAAACAAGATTTAACGCGGAAGCTTCATTTAACGTGTGTTCGGTTCATGTTCATCGCTTGATCTTTCACCCATCCTAAGTTTAAACACACCTACATTAAAAATTTATCACAAACATTAGTAATTGAGACCTTAGAACCCGTCTAAACGGACCTAAAAGCTCAAAACCATCAAACAAACGAAATCAAATTTTTGCTTCAAAACTCGCCGTAGGTTACGGTTTGCCAACCGTAGCCTACGGTATACATTAATGTCCAATAACAGAATTTCTGGACCGTAAGCTATGGCTCTGAACCGTAGCCTATGGTTGGCCCAACGTAAAAATAGAAATGCTGGACCGTAAGCTAAGGCTCTGAACCGTAGCCTACGGTTGCCCCAGCTGCAGCTTTCTTTATTTTCTTGTTTTCGCTTAAATCCTCATAACTTTTTCGTTACAAGTCCGTTTTCCTTCATTTTTGATTCCACGCGATCGTAATTTGATTATCTACATTATAGTGTTCAATTGTTAATTTAAATTTCTAACTTTTTCTCACTTACGCTTCTGTCACCGGCTTGCATAAAGTTTATTTTGACCCGTTAAATATATTTAGGTGAATATACCCAAACCATTTGCTTCCTCGCCACATAGGTTACTTCCCATACAAATACCCCATTCTCCGGGCTTTCTTTACAACTAGTTCACGCTACCGTTACTCGGTTTACGCATAGTTTCCTTTATCCATTTATGAGGTTCGAACATAGTGACGCGAACCTTTCATATTCTTTTTACGGATTAGTCCACAATAATTATGTCCCATTAACCGGGCTCGCTAACTTACTTTCCACGCTCCCATCACCAGTTAGCATGTTTTGATTTCCAACATGACCCGTTTGGTTATCGAGTGAAAACTATCACTTCGATGACATATCAAAACTAATTCTAACCATTATTTTGACCCGTTTGGTTGTCGAGTGAGATTCGTCACTTCAATGACATACCAAAATCATATATTACACTACAACACCATTATCATAACTACGACCAATGTTTTTGCATAATGTAACAAAACTATAAGTTACGTACCTTAGATCTTTCCTTTCAAGCGCGTATCCGCTTCGGCTTGTCCGCTTGAGGATTCTATTTCTTTGCCAATAGAGTTCAACCAACCATTCGTTTAGAACTCTAATCATACCATATAACGCATAATTCTCCATAACATACTTGTATGCATTTTTGTTCAAAATCTCAACATTTAGCTTTCCTTTAGGCGTTTCAACAAACACCTAAAGGGCATAATTTTACAAAATCAACAATCAAGTTTCATGACTAGTTATTTAGCCACTTTTAAACATCCTCCTTAAGTTCATATGTCTAATTTACACATCAACATTCTAGACTTATTTCATGGAGCTCAAATAACACTAGATTGATAATCATAATTCTAGTGTTCAACATATTTCTACAAAACCCATTTAATACATAAATGGATAGTTATGAATCTCATATCTATGAACACTAATTCAACCAATTATTGACTAGGGTTTGCTCCTAGACATGATTTCACCCTAATTTCATCCAAAATCAATCATGCAAACTAAATTTTTGATTTCATATGTTCATCAAGAATTCAAAATGTAACTAAAAGATGAAATTTGACATACCTAGTGATCCCTTCACTCGGGTAATCACTAATTTTAGCTCAATTTTCGATTTAGACTTGAATTTCCTTCTTGATTTGGTCAATTTTGCAAAACTAGGGTTTGAGCTTAAGAGCTCTTCTTGGCTCCTGTGTTTTGTACGACCAGAACACTTTGGTGTTTTGGTTTTTAATAAATAAAATCCATTTTCCATTTTAACCAGTTTAGTCCCTCAACTTTACCCAAGTTTTTATAAAGGGTATTTTAACCAAGTTTTTCTATTGTTTTAAGATTTAGGATTAACTAGGTTATTTACTCCTAGTTGTTTTATCTTGACCATAACCGACATTTAATTTATAATATAATATCTATATTTTCGGGGTGCTACAAGTCCACCCCCTTAAAAGGGTTTCGTCCTCGAAACCAGAATACGTACCAAATAATGAAGGGTAGAGACGTCTCATCTCCTCTTCAGACTCCCATGTAGTATCCAAACCTTTTCTATGCTCCCATTTGACCTTCACTTGGTCAATTTCCTTGTTTCTCAAGCTTTTCACCTTATGATCTAGAATTGCAATCGGCTTCACTATGTAGTTGAGTCTGTTATCCACTTCGATGTCGTCGTAGTGGATATAAGTTGTTTCGTCGACTAGACATTTTCGGAGATGTGATACATGGAACGTGCTATTTATTCCGTTGAGTTCCTCTGGTAGTTCAAGGCGGTATGCTACTTTTCCAACCCGCTCAACGATCTTAAACGACCCGATAAACCTTGGGCTTAACTTTCCTCTTTTCCTGAACCGGATAATCCCCTTCCACGGAGATACTTTAAGCATGACCTTGTAACCAACCTGAAACTCGATCGGTCTTCGTCTTTTGTCCGCATACGACTTCTGCCTATCTTGAGCCGCTTTCAAATGTGCTCGAACCATATCGATTTTCTCGTTAGTGGCTCAAACTATGTCTTTATGGGCGAGTTCACGTGGACCCACCTCACCCCAACACACCGGGGTTCGGCACTTTCTACCGTAAAGCATCTCGTACGGAGCCATACCGATCCTAGCATGGTAACTGTTATTGTATGAAAATTCGACCAATGGTAGATAAACATCCCAACTACCTCCGAAGTCGATGATACACGCCCATAGCATGTCTTCTAATGTCTGTATTGTTCTTTCGCTCTGTCCATCCGTTTGTGGATAGTACGCAGTGCTAATGAACAATTTCTTACCATTTGCTATTGGAAATCGCGCCAAAAGTTCAAAGTAAACCGGGTATCTCTGTCGGACACAATGGATACCAGTACTCCGTGGCGTGCCACTACTTCATTCGTGTAAACTTCCGACATCTTTTCGAACGTATAAGTCTCACGTATCGGAATGAAGTAACCACTTTTCGTCAGTCTGTCTACAACCACCCATATAGCATCAAATCCGCGGTTCATCTTTGGTAGTTTGGTCAATAGGTCCATTGTGATATGTTCCCACTTCCAAACCGGAATATCCAACGGTTGAAGCTTCACGTAGGGCTTTTGGTGCTCTGCTTTGACTTGTAAACACATCAAGCATTTCTCCACGTACTTTACTACATCTCTTTTCATTCCGGGCCACCAATAGGTTTGCTTCAAGTCATTATACATCTTGGTTGCCCCCAGATGAATAGAATAACGGGATTTGTGAGCTTCGTCTAGTAGGAGCTTTTTAACTCCACACGAGTTGGGAACCCACGTTCTTTCGAAGCGAGTTTTTAACCCATTGTTACCACTTACTAAATCCTTTAATGTGACAACCCGAACTTTCAAGGTTAGTGTCGTCTAACCTCGTAACTTTTAATCTTGTATTTTCCTTTTACGCGATGTGTTACCACACGTTGCGGTGAACATTTGTTACTTGTTACACTTAAACGTAAACATAAATCATATGTGTTTGGGCCGAGTACTAGTATACATGATTGGGCCTATGGCCGCACCCCCCTCACACACCCTCTCACACTTAGATCGGCCCATAGGTGTTAAGCCCAAACCAATACATAAGTGTTTATGATTGAGCCTTGTTTCCCAAGTAGTGTTTACGGGAGCCCAAGTATGTGGGCTTAGGCCCAGACCGGTCATAGATGTCCACCACCCCAACCCTTGCAAATTGTATATGAATATGTAATATAGATCAAGATTAGATTAAACTTATATCACAAGTTAAAAACCCTAAAGCCTTCCCCCTTGATCGCACGATTTCAGTAGAGACCCCCCCCATTCGAGGCAACATCATCGCATTCGAACAAGTTCCCTGGTTAGTAATTCGGTATTTTTGTTAAGTTTAATTATATAATCTTGTTTGTGTAATCTTGATCGCATGAAAGTGTACGTGTATGATCTTGTTTAGTGAATCCTCATGAATAATTCGTACTGATGATCTTGTTGTGTATGATCTGGACCGTAGGAAAGTGTATGTGATCTTATTTATGAATCTTCATGCTTAATTTGTATTGAATGTTAAATGATTATGATAATTATTTGTTGGTCGGTTAACATATTAATGATGGTAACGTGATTATATAAGTTGGTAATGTGTTTATGCATAAAAGTTGGATGACTGATGATCCATGATGATATGTAGGAACTAGGGTAGGGTTGCATGACTAGACTGCATAATCTGACTTTGTGCCACAACCTTGAAAGTAACTTTGTATGGCTGACATCTTGCAACTTCTATTGGACCAAAGCTATTAAAAGGGCTAAGTAATAAATGGACTGGCAGAATTGATTAAACTTTGACTTAGTGGGCCGATAGAATATCACATGCAAACCTTAATGATTAACACAAATGGCCGACAATCTCTAAGTTTTCACATGCATATATATACATTTGTTTTGGGCCGGTTAGTTGGAAATAATTGGCTAGTGAACATATATAGTAGTGGGCCGATTAATTTGAAATAAGGGATGGGTTATGTTGTGTTATTAATAATGTCAATTATATGAAATCTAGGAAGTTGTTAAATGATGGATTTGAAATACAAACTGTGCAATGCACTAAATGAATTAATTGGAGTATTGGGCCAATAGAGTTTTGTGTTTGGGCCCGTGATAAAAGTTGAGCCGTGCATAATATAGGTTAATTGCACTGATCCATCTAGTCGTATGGACCACATAACTAAGGTTAACTCACGAATACATGAACCGCACACTGGCATTAGGCCACTAACTAAATTGGATTGCACAATGTGGATAGCTAATTGAACTCAATGTGCAGTATGTGTATGCCATGTTGATATGAATACGTGATGTTTATGCTACGTGTTGAATACGTGTATATGTGCCGTTAACCGAATACGAACCTAATGAAACATGGTAACTATAATAGGATGTGATTGACAAAAGAATTTTAACAAGTGAAATACCTGCCGAGCAAACCGAGGTGAGTTCACACACTTTCTAAGGCATGGGATTCCCGGTGGTTGGGAATGGGTTAAAGAATTAAAACGGAACCTACATATCCTCCTTGGGTAGGATATGTACCGCCATCCTCCTTGGGTAGGATGCCAATATTAATCCTGCGTATTCTCCTTGGGTAGAATACGTACGTTCGTCCTCCTTGGGTAGGACAACAACCTTAACTTACTAGACAAAACTCTATCATGAAGTCCCTCATTTTTATATCGACTTAATCGCTGGGCCAATGGCGAGCAGGTCATTAGTTAATAGCGCTATTAGGGTTGACAAGCCTCACACCGTGCCGTTCGGACGGGCGTGTACTAATGGATCTGGGCACTTAGTCAATGATGATAGACATTGACGTTGGGCACAACTATTGTTCGTCAGTTGTCGATATGGTAACGGTCTAGTGGTTCACATGGGGAAGCCCCCACTGGTTATGGATATGGTTTGGGAAACAAAGATACTGGTTAACTCGTGGTTTACGAAACAATTTATGGTTTTCGAAACAGACATTAAAACTAAACAACCAACTGTGAACTCGCTCAACTTTGTTGTTGACTCGTTGTTACATGCCTTGTAGGCCTTTAGGTGCTTATTGCTGGAACTTGCTGTCTGGGATGCTGGAGTGGTCATGGCTCGAAATGCACGGAATCGCAACACAAGACTAGTAGTTTTTACATGTGAATTCTAAACTCTTAACGAATGAATTATGCTTCTGCTGTATACTGTGAATTATTCGCAACTTGTAATACTTGACGTTAATAAATGAAAGTTTTATTTAAATGTACCTATGAGTTCAATGTGATTGATGGCTAGATCCTGGTACGTCACACGCCTCGCGGGGGTTTCCGCATGTGGTATTTTGGGGGTGTGACAGATTGGTATCAGAGCCATTGGTTATAGTGAACTTGGTTTTAAAAAGGGAAAAACATTTTTTTATAAAACCAGACTATAACCGAACAGTTTTGACAACAAGAATACGACCATGACACTCAGCTCCAGATAGCAAGGTTCGTCTCTCGTTTACTCATCGAACACTTACATATGATATTGCATGTTTAGCACAACAGTATGAATTCATGTATTACTTGCATGTGTTATGTAACTGATAGGGTGGTATTTCCCTAAACATTCATGACTTACGCTTCGTGATGCTCTTTGGTTGCTACTCGAGTTTGAGGAGCCATTTAACATGAGTTAAGAGGAGCTGAGATGAGCATGCAAATCAGAATATTATTGTGGGTGCACACATAATAATAATGTGGGGTGCATGCGAGTCCCAGTGAGGCTTAACAAGTGAAAAAGGGGTTCCGTTCCGTTATTTGATCGATGTGAAACATAACAAACCTAGAGGGGTCATAGCAGTAATTGTCCCCTACTCGAACGTGAACTTTTCATTCATCTCTAGATCCCTTCGAATCTCGATGCTATCAAGTATTACCTGAGCACCCATCTGAACACCTAGCGAACCGTGTAGAATGTTAGGTGCTTATACAAACGTCCCTGAGTTGGATGTCGCAGCGTCGAATGATTGATCGATACCTTTCTTACTCCTCTTCGTTTGCTGGAACTCATGTACTGACGCCTTAGATCCCGAAGTGCGATCACTTCTGCAACACTCTCGTAATACACCGTGTATTATCCAATCAACTTGCAAGATCGATGGACAAGAGGATGAGCGTAGTACCTCACCGACCTCAGTATTAGAACGGCCCTGGTCACCGGCAACGAACACCAGCAAATCGACTTCAACCGAATCCTTAACCCTAGTCAGCGACTCATGGGAGTCAACTCTAACGAATCAATCGGGACGTAATCGATGACAATTGACAATAGGGTGGAATGTGCACCTGCCCGCACCAGGAGTAGTGCCATAGGACGTGACACGAAATGTGAAAGGATGGACCCAAATGGTGTAAGGCCGCAAGACTCCGTTTCAAGCAACGACATTAGAGGCAACAGTCATGGCAACATCAAGGTACTTGTAATAGTAGCCTACAGTATGGAAATGAAGGTGTCTACAGCATGGATTGGCCGTTGATAATTCAAGACGACAACAACCAAGGGGATGACGACAAGTACTGGAATTCCTTGTAACGAAAACAACAACACTGGAAATGATGCTAATGGAAGGGTATTTAGGGTCGACATGGGTGACGCCAGGATGGTGGCAATTTGGAAGCTTGTACGGGTAGCTAATCGCTTCGCCCCTATCCTATTTAACCCTGATATTTCTCGAAAGGCTGATGACAAGTCAATTGAAGCATCATATGTTTGTAGGGATGCAAATTCAACCATGTGGGACAAGTTTTCGACATTGATCTTCCTTCTACTATCCACGATGGCGTTGATGCAGTAGCCAGTATGGGTGGAATAACAAGACATCGCGCAGTTATACCCTATGAGGGGAAGGTTGTCGTTTGTCATAAAGTGTCCGAGTGGTGCAGAGGTTAGCATCAATTCAGCAGGGAAGGCCAGAAGTTTCCACGAAAGGATTACCACGCCATGATAGCACTCGTTACTGATGTCAAGATTAAGGAAAAGAGGATCGAGGATCTACCAACTGCCCGTGATTTCTCTCGATGTCTTACCCGTAGAATTTACCGGTCAACTTCCACTATTATAGAGAAGAATCTCAGCTGATCTCGCACCAGGAGTATTATCGGACCTAGCTTTTCGCTTTGGGAGCCCCAGTTATACCCATGAAGATAAGCCTTTACGTATGTGTACTGCTTATCGAGAACTCAGCAAGGTGACAGTCAAGAACCGTTCGCTTCAACCATGCAGTAACACCTTCTTGACCAGTTGCGAGGGACAAGCTCCCATTCGAGGATTGGCTAACGAACGAACTATCATCAGATGGAAGTCCAAGGGGAGAATGCTCTTAGAACGGCATATCGAACGCAATGCGGCCAGTGAGACGTTGTACACCATAACCATTGGGTTAATTAGCACACCAGCAGCTTTATGGACCACATGAACCGACCGTGTTTATTGATGACATTTTGGGTCATCTCCTGGAGGAATGGACATCATAGACGACGTCTGTATCTTATCTTAGAGCTCATGAGGGAGGAGTCATTACATGTGAAGTCTTGTTAAACGTAACATCTAGATTCGAGAGATGCATTTTGATCATGTAATCAACGAAGTAGACGTGGATCTCGCTACGATCTATTTTGTTAGAAATTGATCGACACCAAAGATCCCTACGAGGATACAGCAATTTCTTGGTTTCGCTAATTATTTTCACAAATTCACCACAGGATTTTCGAAGATTGCGCAGCTTTAATCTCTTTAACACAGCAGGGTGCTGTGTTCATGGAAGACAAAACAGGAGGACGCCTTTTCAGCTCTCGAATCCCAACTCTGCAATGCACTGAGCATCGTCTTTACCCGAGGGTGCGGGTGATCTAGTGATATACCATGATGACTCGAATCAGAGTCCCAGCTACGCGTCGATGCAACACGAGACGGTGACAATTTACGTAATGGATTTACAAGAGGAACTGCACGAGTCACAACCTGCGGTGGAAACCATGGTCGTTGGATTTGAGTTGGAGGCATTACTTGGACGGTACCAAATGCATTACCTAGACCCATCACAAGGGCCTCTCGTATACCGTTGTTTCGAGGGAGCTAAATCATGCAATGACATCGCTGGATGGAACTTTCGAATGATTGCGACTGTGGAACCTGAGCGTGCACGTGCTTTGCAGCTCACTATCGACTCTAACTTACCTGATCAGACTCGCTCTGTTCGGACTGGAAGAGGATTTTCAAGTTGAACCCATGCGGGGCATGGAGAAGCAACCTTTGGCAGGACGGATGATATTCGCTACCTCATGGAACGAGTGTGGACCTCATTATATGGCAACTTTAGGAAACTTGTGTTGGGCAAGCACACCGGCTTTGATATTCTAGTCATCTGGATTTTGATGAGAGATAGTAGGACCTATGAATCTTGTGCTGATGATCGGGCATGAAAGCCCACCTAGCTATGTATGGGAATGATGTTTGACTTATGGAAAAGTCAAGGGGTTGAATCAGCACCTAGAAACACACATATGGAGATGAGAACAGACTGCCACGGATTTGGTCGCTAGCCTACTTACAACTCGAAACGGAAACAATATCACCTGGATGATCGTTGATTGTCTCACGTAACCAGCACACTTTCTAGCCATCAAGGAAACAGATAAGTTTCTACACATGCAGTCATCTACCTGAAAGAAGTAGTTGCTAGGCACGGGGTGCCAACCTCCATTATCTCTGATCGCGACTCACGATTTGCATCTGATTTGTCGCAAGCGATGCACGAATCCTTTGGCTCACGTCTAGACATGAGCACAGCGTATCATCCACAGACGGATGGGTAGACTGAACGCACCATCCAAACTCTTGAAGACATGCTTCGAGCATATGTAATCGACTTTGGCAACGGCTGGGAAAGACACCTCCCTTTTTATGAAATTTTGGTATAACAACAGTTACCACACCAGCATCCAGGCAGCTCCGTTCGAGGCATTGCACGGACGAAAGTGCCAATCACCTCTTTGTTGGGCAGAGCTTGGCGACAGTCAAATCACTGGCCCAGAACTCGTCATAGAAACAACAGAGAAGATTGCTCAGATACGTCAATGAATGGCAACAGCTTGTGACCGTCAGAAAAGCTACGCTGATAAGCGCAGGAAATCACTTTAGTTCCAGGTTGGGGATCGAGTACTGTTCAAAGTCTCACCTTGAAAAGGTGTAGTTCGTTTTGGTAAACGAGGCAAACTCAACCTGCGATATGTCGGACCTTTTGAAATCACGGAGAGAATTGGCATGATGGCCTACAGATTGAATCTACCCGAAGAACTCTGTGGAGTTCACAACGTATTCCAATTGTCGAATCTGAAGAAGTGTCTGTCAGATGAAGGCCTCATAGTTCCTTTCAAGGAGCTCACCATCGATGATCAGTTGCGATTTGTCGAAGAACCAGTTGAAATCTTGGACCGGGAGGTCAAGATTCTCAAACGCACCAGGATACCTATTGTTCGAGTTCGTTGGAACTCCCGTCGTGGCCCAGAGTTTACCTGGGAACGAGAAGACCAAATGAAACACAAATATCCCCGGTTGTTCGAGAACAATAAAACCACTACTGAGGATGAAGCTACTGCAGAATTTCAGGACAAAATTCCAAACCAACGGGGGAATGATGTGAGACCCCAGGAAAACCAGGAAACCATGCAACCTAACTAGCTTCCTCAGTAACTACGTGCTAAATTTTGGGACGAAATTTCTTTCAAGTTGGGGATGATGTGACAACCCGAACTTTCAAGGTTAGTGTCGTCTAACCTCGTAACTTTTAATCTTGTATTTTCCTTTTACGTGATGTGTTACCACTCATTGCGGTGAACGTTTGTTACTTGTTACACTTAAACGTAAACGGAAATCATATGTGTTTGGGCCGAGTACTAGTATACATGATTGGGCCTATGGCCGCACCCCCTCACACACCCTCTCACACTTAGATCGGCCCATAGGTGTTAAACCCAAACCAATACATAAGTGTTTATGATTGAGCCTTGTTTCCCAAGTAGTGTTTACGAGAGCCCAAGTATGTGGGCTTAGGCCCAGACCGGTCATAGATGTCCACCGCCCCAACCCTTGCAAATTGTATATGACTATGTAATATAGATCAAGATTAGATTAAACTTATATCACAAGTTAAAAACCCTAAAGCCTTCCCCCTTGATCGCACGATTTCAGTAGAGACCCCCCCCCCATTCGAGGCAACATCATCGCATTCGAACAAGTTCCCTGGTTAGTAATTCGGTATTTTTGTTTAGTTTAATTGTATAATATTGTTTGTGTAATCTTGATCGCATGAAAGTGTACGTGTATGATCTTGTTTAGTGAATCCTCATGAATAATTCGTACTGATGATCTTGTTGTGTATGATCTGGACCGTAGGAAAGTGTATGTGATCTTATTTATGAATCTTCATGCTTAATTTGTATTGAATGTTAAATGATTATGATAATTATTTGTTGGTCGGTTAACATATTAATGATGGTAACGTGATTATATAAGTTGGTAATGTGTTTATGCATAAAATTTGGATGACTGATGATCCATGATGATATGTAGGAACTAGGGTAGGGTTGCATGACTAGACTGCATAATCTGACTTTGTGCCATAACCTTGAAAGTAACTTTGTATGGCTGACATCTTGCAACTTCTATTGGACCAAAGCTATTAAAAGGCCTGAGTAATAAATGGACTGGCAGAATTGATTAAACTTTGATTTAGTGGGCCGATAGAATATCACATGCAAACCTTAATGATTAACACAAATGGCCGACAATCTCTAAGTTTTCACATGCATATATATACATTTGTTTTGGGCCGGTTAGTTGGAAATAATTGGTTGGTGAACATATATAGTAGTGGGCCGATTAATTTGAAATAAGGGATGGGTTATGTTGTGTTATTAATAATGTCAATTATATGAAATCTAGGAAGTTGTTAAATGATGGATCTGAAATACAAACTGTGCAATGCACTAAATGAATTAATTGGAGTATTGGGCCAATAGAGTTTTGTGTTTGGGCCCGTGATAAAAGTTGAGCCGTGCATAATATAGATTAATTGCACTGATCCATCTAGTCGTATGGACCACATAACTAAGGTTAACTCACGAATACATGAACCGCACACTGGCATTAGGCCACTAACTAAATTAGATTGCACACTATGGATAGCTAATTGAACTCAATGTGCAGTATGTGTATGCCATGTTGATATGAATACGTGATGTTTGTGCTACGTGTTGAATACGTGTATATGTGCCGTTAACCGAATACGAACCTAATGAAACATGTTAACTATAATAGGACGTGATTGACTAAAGAATTTTAACAAGTGAAATACCTGCCGAGCAAACCGAGGTGAGTTCACACACTTTCTAAGGCATGGGATTCCCGGTGATTGGGAATGGGTTAAAGAATTAAAACGGAACCTACATATCCTCCTTGGGTAGGATATGTACCGCCATCCTCCTTGGGTAGGATGCCAATATTAATCCTGCGCATTCTCCTTGGGTAGAATATGTACGTTCGTCCTCCTTGGGTAGGACAACAACCTTAACTTACTAGACAAAACTCTATCTTGAAGTCCCTCAGTTTTGTATCGACTTAATCACCGGGCCAATGGCGAGCGGGTCATTAGTTAATAGCGCTATTAGGGTTGACAAGCCTCACACCGTGCTGTTCGGACGGGCGTGTACTAATGGATCTGGGCACTTAGTCAATGATGATAGACATTGACGTAGGGCACAACTATTGTTCGTCAGTTGTCGATATGGTAACGGTCTAGTGGTTCACATGGGGAAGCCCCCACTGGTTATGGATATGGTTTGGGAAACAAAGATATTGGTTAACTCGTGGTTTACGAAACAACTTATGGTTTTCGAAACAGACATTAAAACTAAACAACCAACTGTGAACTCGCTCAACTTTGTTGTTGACTTGTTGTTACATGCCTTGCAGGCCTTTAGGTGCTTATTGCTGGAACTTGCTGTCTGGGATGCCGGAGTGGTCATGGGTCGAAATGCACGGAATCGCAACACAAGACTAGTAGTTTTTACATGTGAATTCTAAACTCTTAACGAATGAATTATGCTTCCGCTGTATACTGTGAATTATTCGCAACTTGTAATACTTGACGTTAATAAATGAAAGTTTTATTTAAATGTGCCTATGAGTTCAATGTGATTGATGGCTAGATCCTGGTACGTCACACGCCTCGCGGGGGTTTCCGCATGTGGTATTTTGGGGGTGTGACATTTAATTGGCCAACTATCCTTTCTTTCCTCCAGTTCTCTTCTTTCAATGCTTCGGCTTGCGCTTATCGGATTTGTTCAAGTAAACCCGATATCACGACAAGCTACAACGATCGCACCCGTATAGGAGCATAATCTGCCCTTCGACTCAACACATCCACCACTACATTGGCTTTCCTGGGATAGTAATGTATTTCGCAGTCGAAATCTTTCACTGTTTCCAACCATCGCCTCTGCCTCATGTTAAATTCCTTCTGATCGAAGAAATATTTCAGACTCTTGTGGTCGGTAAAGATAATACACTTTACCCCATACAAATAATGTCTCCATATTTTTAAGCAAATACCAGTGCCGCCAGTTCGAGATCGTGCATAGGGTATTTCTTTTCATGTTCCTTTAGTTGTCTCGAGGCATAGGCTATAACCTTGCCCCATTGCATTAGAACACACCCAAGTCCCGAATGTGACGCATCCGAGTAAACCACCATATCATCAATCCCGTCCAGTAACGTTAACACCGGAGCATGGGTTAACTTTTCATTGAGCGTTTGGAACGCTTTCTCTTGTTCAACGCCCCATACGAATTTTTCCTCCTTGCAAGTTGTGACACTTGTGCTCCTTTAACACCGCACGATGTAGGACAATATCTTTTATCAAAGAAACAATGTATTTTTGGTCTCAATGTTTGCTTTTTATGTTTGACAATTTCACGTTTGGATTTTAAGTTCGATTTCAAGCCTTAAATCGCTTTCTGGAAAGTTATACGCAAACTGATGCGTAAGCATAATTAGTTTAACGCAACAAACACTCCGGAACAGTGACATAGGCTTAATATACCTTAAATAACTTTTATATAACTTACAAATAAGTTTCGAAGGCTTTGGTGTGTCAAAAACAAGTTTATTCGATCGCAGGGGCTATTTGCGTCAAACTGTGAAAGTCTTCTGATTCGTACTATAACGAACATTCCAGAACATGATCATAAGTTAAACATGCCCTAAATATCCTTTACATAGCTTAGAAATAGGCTTTGAGGTGTTTGGTGCGCAAAAATAAACTTATTTGATCAATAGGGACTAAAAGCGTCAAAAAGTGCATAAGTTTGCATTTTCGCGCATATCTTACGTTCTGAACATATCCGGACATCCAAAAATTTTTGTAATCATTAAAATATTTTATTTTAGTGATCGGAATGCAAAAATTCCATTCGTCGTGTAATTTGGATCGTTTTTTGCGTCCGTTCGTGTTTCATCATAATTAACCGAATAACGCAACCGTACAACCAAACGAACTGACATCTGAGATAATTTCAAGCATGTTCAAGTCCCCTATGCTTTAACATCCTTGTAGAGCCTTGAAAATGGGTTAACGGGGTTTAAACGCGTCGAAAATGGCTTAAACATGCTGCAGGGACCATTTCTGCCATTTTGTGGAAGTTTCTGGAACTGGGGACTGGTGGCGTCGTGCCACAGCAACATGGTGGTGCCGTGGCGGCACGCGACGGCTTCATGTTGACAGAAATTCCATTTTCAGCATCTAGCTTGAACTTGGGGGTCTTTTATGCAACTTTTTCAATACTATGAACTAGTTTTGGAGCTCCCATTGTTTACTAAACCATGTTCCACAAGTGTATGGTTAGATTTGAGCCTTGATTCTTGCAAAAACACTTGTCAAGATCCTACGAGCTCAAGACTTTCTATAAATACCCACTTTCTTCATTTGCTATATTCACACCATTTGATCTCAATTCTTCTCTTAGTTGAAGCTCTCACTTGTGAAGCTTCATACCTGAGAATTTTGAGTTCAAATCTTCCTTGCTTGGACCCTTTGTAAGCTTCTTTCATGCTTTTATTGCTTTTCAAGCATGAAAGTCAAACACTGTTTGACTTTCTGCTTTGACCATGAAATTGGTCAACACAAAGTTCGTTTGAACTTTGCCAACGCGAGCGTAATCACGATGGTTATAGTCCCTTGTGACTATACCTACTGATTACCACGTTGATTAGTCGAAGTGACGAGTCAAAGTTTCGGTCAAAATATGTGTTTATGCGTATTTTGCAACGAAGCTATTTTTGGGTATCAAAACACTTTGTTTTGATATCAAACTTGTTTTCTAACTTAGTTAAACATGTTTTAACATGTTTAACTCGTCACTTTTAGTCCAGTGCTTGTTTAGGGTCGTAAGTCAAGCGGTCTTGACGACCGCTTAGACTTTCGAACCCGACCCGTTTGGTCGATCGTTAGGATCCGACCAAGCATATTTTGTAACCATAGTTGTATAGGGAATAACCTTCCAAGGTTATACCTTATGGTCACTTAGTTTAATTAGTTGTATGATAGGTAGTATATATGCCTTAGGAAAATGACCAAAATTCCCTTTTCATGCATAATTGGTACTTAAGCATATGTAACTTAACTTTTGTCACCTAAACTGATTATGCAACATATTTAAACATGTTAGGGCATATAATACTTGTCATAGGACTAGTTAGGCGCCTCAAACGCGCATTTGCGCGAACGACGCGTTAAAGTAGCGTACACTACCTTAATGGGTCGTAACGGGTCGAAAGCACTTAGGATAGGTTCCGTTTTAGAATGTAGGTTTTCTTAAACCATATCACATGAGTTCCAATACTCATTTGGTTTACGAGACCTCATTCTACCTGATCTTCCGATTTAGGTGTCGATTCGCTAACATAGTATTCGTTACACTTGGAACCACTTCGACACTCGAACTTTTGATCCTTTGAGCTTTGTTATATCATTTGAACAAGACCTACACGCAATCCCAGGCGAGTACATAGTCCCCTCTTTTACCATTTTCAAATGTTTTGGGGTGATTCATATGTGTAACCAATTTGTTTTCCAAATGTATGACCTATATGTGATTACTAAGTGCTTTTATGTGTATTATTCCGATTATGCAAATACAATGTTTATCTAAATCCTTAAAAGATCTACCTATCTTCATAGTTAGATTATTACAGGATATTTGAAGTACAGTCTTAGATCTTCCTTTCTTCATAGTGAGATTTTTAAGAAATACTTTACAGGATGACAGTTATGGTTTATGTGTAAATTGTTGGTGATTTAGATAACGAAACTAGATAATACAATAAGCACATGGTGGATACGCCGCTGGTACTTCCTATATATAAGTGTGCTTATTGTATTACCCTTCGTAGCGTTATCCCGAATCACCATTAGGAGTTAGGATTTGTTTTGATTCAATGATTCAATTTAACAAAACCCAGAATCCTTATAGCATCTATCTATCTTCATAGATTGTTTCTTGTAGGAGGTTTAAAGTACCAATATTGGAGTCCTTGATTGGATTTATTGTGTGCTTTAATGCGTATGTAAGTAGACAATGTAACAGAAACCGGATCCTTATAGCATCTATCTATCTTCATAGGTTGATTCTTGTAGGATGTTTAAAGTACCAATATTGGAGTCCTTGATTGGATACATTGTGTGCTTTAATGCGTGTTTACAAGTTGATTGACAGATTAACAATTTATGTGTTTATGTGATAGTTGTGATGTAGCTAACGAAACGAATAAAATAAAATAAGAACATGGTGGATACGCCGCTGGTACTTCCTATATATAAGTGTTCTTATTTTATTACTCTTGTAGCGTTATCCGAATCACTTTAGGATTTTGTGTACAATTGATCCAATGTTTGTTTATCCAAATCCCTGAAGAATCTCCCATATCTTTATATGTTAGATTCTTTGAAGGATGCCTAAGGTATTATTATAAATCATTGACTTGATTTATATAATACTCACTCAAGTTTTGATTAATTTCAAAAATGTTATTATTAATCCTTGATTTGGTTTTCTAATAATACATTAATGATTTCAACAAGGTTACAATGTGCAATTTCAAATGGCATAAAAATTACTTAGTAATAATCATATTGCCATATACAATACTTTTTGTCACGAGTTCTCACAATCAAGATTATGTATTACAATACTAAACTTTTGCCATTCTTTGGCTTCAAGATTCATTTTCAATCAACAACTCTTGTAGTTGTCAAAGTATTGCAATATCAAACTTTTGCCATTTATTTGGTTAACAAAACCTATGTATTCACCGGCATTTTTATGCTGACTATTTTTCACATATGTTTCAGGTTTTCAACTATTCAAGTATGCAACGCATAGGATTGCATTCGGGCCTTAGATTTCTAAATCAAAAGACAATTACATGTACTCTTTGTTTGTAAAACGATGTTAATAATATTGAAAAAATTTAGTACCAGTAGTTGTGAGCAATTTGTAACGTGACTCCCCGATATTTTCGCTGCGTGTTGTTGTATTACGCGATTGGGGTGTTACACGAGTTAATTGGTTAACAGTGAAGTGATCTTGGAGAAATCTTGTATGAATCTCCTATAATATCCCACAAGCCCTAAGAAGCTTCTGATTTCCGAAGGATTCTTCAGAGGGTTCCACTTTGACACGACTAGCTTCTATTTTCGATGGATCGACCAACACTCTGTCGGCACTAATAATGTGGCCGAGGAATTGCACCTCTAGTAACCAAAAAGCGCACTTTGAAAACTTTGGATAGAGCTTTTCTCGTCTGAGAGTCTCTAATACTTCGCGTAAATGTCGCGCGTGGTCGGCTTCATTATTTGAGTACACTAAAATGTCGTCGATAAACATTATTACCGACTTATCCAACATAGGTTTGCAAACCCGGTTCATGAGCTCCATGAAAGCCAGGGTTGCATTTGTCAACCCGAAGGACATCACGAGGAACTCGTAATGCCCGTACCGTGTACGAAAGGCTGTCTTCGGTACATCCTCCTTCTTGACCTTTAACTGATGATACCCCAATCTAAGGTCAATTTTGGAAAACCAACTCGCGCCTTGTAATTGGTCAAATAAATCATCTATTCTCGGGAGCGGGTATCGATTCTTCACCCTGAGTTTGTTTAACTCCTGGTAATTATAATAACCCTCCTAAAAATATTTAAGACGTCCCTATACGTCCTAAAATACATCCCGTATGAGAGAATAGGCCCTAAATACCTTTAATTTTATAAAAATTAAATAAAAATGAAATTCAGTCTTCGCTCGCTGGGCGCGAAGCCCTTGGGTAACTCAGTCGCGGGCCGCGACAGCTCAACACCAGGCCGGCACCTGGATATGCCACGTGGCATGATTCGTGTCGAGGCTACCCTTTGAGTCAGCCAAGCTAAAGGCTACACTAGGGACTCTCGCGGGCCGTGAAGACTTTATCTTCGGCTCTCGCGGGGCACGACAAGGTGCACGAACAGAACTATAAAATAAAGGCCATCGAGTCTCAATTTCCGTCGTTCAAAATTTTCAATTCTCTCTCAATTTCTCTATAGTATAAGTAATTCCCCGGCATAATACCCCCTAATTAGCAAAGCTCTGCCTTGTTGTAAGTATTTTAACCCCCGGTTACGTATTAGATATGCTGCCCGATTGATCTAGTGCTCCGTAACGGCTGTCGAGGCTCTGCCCGACGTAGTCATTGGAATTCTGTCTCGGGGATGGTATAACTAATGTAAATTGGGTTATTATACTAACGCGTGTGAATTGTTTAATTAATATATTATAATCAGGAAGTCACAAGGAAAATACCTAAATTAGTAATGTGAGTAATCTCCTTTTTGTAAACCTTTTTGCAAACTGCTTTTACAAAACCTCAATTGTTTTACATTATAATTAACAGTGATTGAGTATTTGTAATTCTATAATTATCGTCGGTATGTTGGGGTTTTGTATACAAAATTTGTTACTACACTGTGAATAGTAACATGACCACAAGTCAGGATTGACTGTGCTGTGGGTGGTAATTAAAGTAAGAATTGGAAACAAATATAATTGCAAGATCGCCTTGAATACTGTAAAATGATAAAACCTATTTTGATTAAACTGGGATTCACTCACCAATATTTCCATTGACAAATGTTTTTAAAACGTGTTTCAGGTAACAAAATGTGAAAGCCAAATAGAAGCCAGCTGGACAGCACTGAAGGCTTGGAAAAATATGGCTATAAAAGTTACCTAAATAAAGAAGATGTTTTATTTCAATAAAATAGGGTTTATCCCTATAAATAATGTTGTAATATAAACTTGGGTTTTACCCATGTGTTTATTATTATAAAAATGTGGTATTTTACTCTGATAAAATATTTCCTAACTACGGTCCTGATGAAAATTCCGCTGCCAAAATGATAAACACCGATACCACTGATAGTGGCTCGCGACCGCCCGTTCCCAGGAGATAGGGGCCGGGGGTTGCGATAGAGAGTGGTATCAGAGCCATAGCCACAGATTTGAGCCACAGAAGTGTTCTGCTGTTAGTGCATTCATCTGTCGACTTCGTCTTGTATCGAGTCTTGTGCGTAGAATGTTAGATCAGTGCACTTAGTTCGAGATATAGTGGTTTAGCTTGAATGAATAGGTTTCTCTTGAAAGAGAGTAGGTCAGTTTCAAGAGAAAGCAACCAAGTAGGTTTCGCTTGAACTGAGTCTTGTCACTTTCAAGAGAAACCATAGTGCCTATATATAGTACTTCAAGCGATCTCATTTGTAACTTTTGTAATTTTGGATACCGAAGTGCTGCCGGTTTATCCAGTGATTGTACAAGCTGTAATATCAATCAGAAAAGTGTTTAAAGAGAATTGCTAGCTGTTTCGAAGTCAGTTTCTTTGTTTCCGCCACTGAAACTGATAAAAACTTCTCTGAACGACCCGTTCGGGTCAGTACACGATCCTACAAATGGTATCAGAGCTCAGGAGGAGGAGTTCTTACCAATTCAGCTCGAAATTTCTGTTTTCTACCCCTTCTTTTCAGAATTTACAAGTTTTTACGGTTAAAATTGGATAAATTTTTCACAGACTGTGCAAAACTGCATTTTGATAAATCCTTGAAAGTTTCATAGCTAAATTCAAAGTAAAAATAGATAAAATGGGCTTCGGTTGTGGTTTCTCTTGAACAATCATTGGAGGTTTCGCTTCAACCTGTTCTAAGTTTGCTTGAAATTTGAGGTTTCTCTTGAACATTCCATCAGGTTTCTCTTGAACATTCCATCAGGTTTCTCTTGAACATTCCATCAGGTTTCTCTTTAACATTTCATCAGGTTTCTCTTGAACATTTCATCAGGTTTATCTTGAACATTCCATCAGGTTTAGCTTGAATATTCCATCAGGTTTTGCTTGAAAGTGTTGTGTTTGAAAAACGTGTTGCCGAAACATGGATTCTGAATTCTACAATGCATTTGCTTCAACCCCGACTACTCCGACTGAAATTGCTAAAAACATGAACATGGAAAATGAAACCGGAACGTTGCAAAAACCCCTGAAACTGATGAGTATCGAAGAGTACTATGGGTGGAAAGACAGATTCGAAAACTGGGTTCAGGCAAACCATCTTAGGTCATGGGAGTGTATTCTGAAGAAATATGTTTTGCCACGTACTGAGTTACAAGTTGTGAAAATAATTTCTGAGTTTAGTGATCAAGAACGAGAAATGTATAGAGCTGAAAAGATGATGATCAGCTTACTTCAGCAAGCTATCAAAGAAGACATTTTCATACTGCTTCAGCACGACAAAACTTCAAAGTCAATCTGGGATGCTCTACGTGTAAAGTTTGAGGGTAGTGAGAACATGATTAAGAGCAAGAAAGCATTGCTCAAGAAAGAGTTTGATCTGTTCAGTAGTTTACCGGGAGAAGATACGAAGAAGCTGATTGAACGTTATTGCCACTTAGTGCGATCTATGTCGATGATTGGTATAACCAAAGATCTTGATGAGTGGGTAGACAAGTTAGCTGATGCGTTACCGCAGAAAGAGTGGGGAACTTACTTGATGATTCTGAAAAATACTGGGGTTTATGATGGGTTAACGATTTCTCAGTTCATTGAGAAAATTGAAAGTCAGGATTTGGAACAGCAAAAGATCGCGAGGATGAACAGTCCAAGTGGTCAACAGGATGTAAAAATGTATTACAAAGGAAGTGTTCCAGAAGTTGAAAGAAGCCCAAAGATACAAACTGCGTTTAGTGCTGGAGATTCTACTGAAAATGTTGATCAAAGTCCTAAAAGCAGTAGTGGTTTCTCTTCATACCCAAGTGTCAATCCAAAGAGTACAACTTCAAGCTTCAGTTCTCAAAGTACGAAAAGTGGAAGTGGTTATGTGATACAATGCAATATTGCCTTGAATCTTCCAGATGGTCAAAGTTTTTCTGAAGAGATTGCAAAAGATCATATGGCTTTACTTGGTTCTGTGCTTCTTTCTTATGAAGGTTTGGTCGCAGGGTGGATCGGGAATCCTATGCTCACAAAGGAGGATTACGATCAGATAGACGCTGAAGAGATGGAGTTAATGGACATTAAATGGTGTCTAGCTAGCGTTCTTAGACGAGCTAAAAAATTCAAGCTGATTACTGGGAGAAATGATTTTCTTGATGCACATGTATCTACTTTAGGTTTTGATAAATCTAAAGTTACTTGTTTTCGATGTAGGGAGAAAGGTCATTTCAAGAGAGAATGCAAGAACAGGGAAGCTAGTGGAGCTCAGAATCCTTTCGGAAAAGACGACTACCACCGAAAAGCCATATATATCAACAAGTTGGTCAGCAACAAGTACCACAGGTGGCTCATGGTAGAAAAATCGAGGATTCAAAGAGAGCGTGTTTGGTGGCTTTTAACTGGAACGAATACATATCACCTGAAAGCAAAGTCTGTTTAGTCAATCAGGAAGATGAAAGACTACCTGAAGGCTTTAGCTGGGATATGTTTGTTGATGAAAAAGGAGATTTTAAAGCGTTCATTGCAAAGATTGTGAGAGAACCTGATTTGTTTGCCACATGGATGAAGTCTATTGGTGAAACTGTGAAAAATGTGAAAGAAGAGTCTGTTACATCTGATGAAAGCTCACTAAGTGCAGATGAAAGTGTACAAAGTGATGACAGTTCTGAGAAAGAAAGTGTTTTTGATAAAACTCCATCTGATTCTAGTTCATCGGATGCTAGTTCTGAAAAATCTGTACTGTTTGATCAGTCACCAACTGATGACAGCAGTGATGATGAGGAAGAAAAGCATATTAATATTGCAAAATCTCATCTATCTCCAGAAAGTTTTCATTTCTATTTTGCAGATCGCCTGGAGAAGCTGAAAGAGAAACGAGCTGCAAAAGAGCAAAAGGATATGAAGACTGAAAGTGATGCTGAAAAGGATGAAATTGTTCAAACTGAAGAAGTTAAAGTTGCTGCTGAAAAGACTGAGCAAGTGATTGAAGAAGAAAAGGTGACCGAAGCTGAGAAAGTGATTGAAGTTGAAAAGATCATTGAAGTTGAAAAAATTGTGGAAGTTATCAAGCCTTGCACAAATTGTTTGGAACCTTGCAAGGAATGTGCAGCAAAAGATGAAAAGCTGGCTGAGCTTGAGAAAATGAAAGAGCAATTACTGTTCAATATTAACTACGTGAAAGAATCATATGATGTTTTGAACAGAACAGTAACTGGTCTTCAAAAGACAAACTCTGAAAGAGAAAATGCTTTGACGATGATGAATGCAACATTGATGACGAAGCAGAAAGCTATAAATTTCTACATCGAAGAAAGTGCAAAGTGGAAGCAAGAGTTGGAAACTGAAAAGATTGAAAATGAGAGAATCAGACGATTATTGCAAAGTTATTCTAGTTCTGATTATCTTATTGATAGAATTTATCCAACTGTTGCAGGTTTTGAAGCCTTTAAAGATGATGAGAAGCCAAAGAAGAAGGATACTGGTAAGAAATCGACTGCTAGCTATAACAAGTGTCCGCCTCCGATCTGGGAAGGTTATTCTCCCAGAAAACCAAATGAGGAGCAAGTCGAAAAAGCAGTCAATATAAAGTTAAAAACCGATACAACTGATGATTTACCAGAAAACATTGACGTTACTTTCACATCGTCTGACACTGATCATGAGTCTGAGTTAATCAAAAAGGTGGTCGATCAGGTGTTGGATACTGATGAAGAGTTTGAGTCAAAGTCTAAGTCTGGAGGGTCAAGTTCGTCAGTCAACAGTACAAAGTCGTCGGTTAAACGGTCTTATAGTAAAGAATTTTTGTTATCAAAAGCAAATTTGGATGATGAAACATTTGAAGTTGCATACACTTTAAATGATTCTGACAAATTATACTCTGACAAAGAATTTCCAATAAGAAGCGTTAGATTTGAAATAATCAAAAAGGTTTTCAAAATGACAAAAATTAAGATTTCTAAAATAAAAGATTTAAATCTTACTGAAAAACCTAAAAAATACACTTCAAGAGTTCAACAACGATTAAACAAGAAAAAGGGTTACAATTCTGGTTCTGGTTTTCAAAAGAAACCAAACCATAATGGTAGCTACAAAAAGAAAGGTTTAGGCTTTATTCCACCAGAAAATTTTAAAAATTTTAAAAATTCTAAAACAAAAACAGAATTTGTTTCAGGTGGAAGTGCTGAAGAAGAACAGAAGAAACCGTTCTGGAGACAATCAAACAAGGAGTTTCTTGCTGAGAAGAAAAGGAATGGAACTGGAGTGTTTCATCCAAAAGAGATTCGAACCTGTTTCAAGTGCAATGAAGTTGGTCACATTGCATGGAATTGTCCGAAGATATCAAGACAAAACAGGGAGTTTTTAAAAAACTTAAAGAGATAGTTGTTGAGGTTGAACCACCAACCGAAAAATTCAGAATTTTTGAAAACTCAACTTATGAGGTTGGTGAATGTTCTAAAAAGAATTTTTACAAAAAGAAAGCAAAAGACAACAAAGTGTGGGTTGTTAAGAAAGGTGATGAGAATGTCGGCGATGATTCTGGTTCCACAAAGCCAGAAGAGCCACAGGTTGAAGTAAAAGTTTCAGTGAATGATGATGATTTTCCATCACTGAAATTTGAAAACGAAAAGTTGGTAAGGTTGAGATCTCAGATCAGTTTTATTCTGAGAAAACTGAGTTTGATGTTGAGAAAGCATTCAACGGGAATGTTAAGAAAATTTTTGGGAAATTGCTTGATGGAAAAGTAAAAGGGGTTAAAGATTTCTATGCAACAAAGAAAGCCACTTATAACCCTACTGAGCAAGAATTGAAAACACTCAAGTCTGAAAAGACTTGGGTGGAAATTCTTTTCCCTTGAACATCTGACTTGCCAGAGATCCCAAGTTTGTAATCGCGGATCAGGAATCGGCATCTTTCTTAGTAATTGATTGTGTGATTCAATTTTATAATTGATAAATTTTGGCAATTCATACTGCAGCATCTGCCGGAGCTTCCAGGCTAGTAAGTGTGAAGCAGGAATCGGCATCTTGATTGGTAAAATGGTTTGTGTAGACGTTTTATTCCTACATGTGGTTATATGTTTTAGATATTCTTACAAGTGGTAAGAGGTTGATTCTGACAAAGTGATTACTCAAGGTCATTAGTTTGAACTTGATGTAATCCTGATACAAGAGATTGAATGGACAATATGATGAACCAAACCCCTAATTTACAAGTGGTAAAATCGACAAAACTTATTTTCCGGACAAATCATTTTGGTTAAAACAAACTTAAGTGTTTTGAAATCATAATGAGAAAATAGTTTTGTGAAAGGAGGAGTTCTGATTTTTTATGCCTAGTGGATGGCGAATTGATGCGATTTGATATCGGTTGTCAAGTTGTTTGTACAGTTTATTTTCAAATTTCCTAACATGTGTTTGCATTTTAGGGGGAGTAAATATTTTCTGAAAATCCAAAAACATTAGAAAATTTGAAAATGTCAAAAACATGATAAAATTCAAAAATGAGTTTTGGTGTCAAAGAAGAGGAAATGATAGTACATCAGTAGACAGTCACAGTATGCTAAAGAAATGTAATGTTTAAATAGTGTTAAACAGTCTCACTGATGATATGCCGATAGGTTTTTACACATTTAGTAAGCTTTTTCGGGATATAAACTTAAATTCAAACTTGCTTATTTTGTGGGGAACACTACTTGAATATATAGGTAACCCCTGAAATCTCGTTTGAAAGGTCCCTCTTTCTGAGATACTAGGTCTTTATGCTCAGTGATATCTGGGGTATTATTCCGGGACTTCTGCTGAATGGAAGTTCTGACCTAGTCCTTGAATAATACTTTCCGCATGCTTGAAACATAGCGCTGCCCTCAACAAATTGATGAAACAATAAAATTGATAGTCATTGCTGTTGTAAACAAAAGATCCTCTAAAGGGGACACACCAAAAGTCGAGCCGTCATCTCTCTGCTGAACGGAAGTTCTGACCTGAGCTCTCACGATTTCGTACTATAATTTATTCCCTTACAGATATCATCTGTGGTATACTCACCTGTAAGACTGAATATTGGGATCTGGATACGGGAGTATATTCAAGAAGTGGGACACATGAATGAGTTTAAGTCTTTAAAACATCTAACTCATATCCTGAATCAGTTGAAATTTGTGTGAGAATTTAAGTGGATCAGTATATCGGCAATCTAAGTGAATTGTTTAATTCTTAATGTGTAACTAAGCTCAATGGTACTTGTGACGTGTCAAAAACTGATATGATCCTCTTGCACAAACTCACAAAAATATTATCTGTAAATATTTCTTTACTGCATTTCATTTTTGTTACATTAAAAACCCAAAAAGATTTTCAGTGTGTTTTAGCATAATTTTTGAAAAATTCAAAAAGATTTTCGACAACTGGTGTTGAAGAGCTAATTTTCAAAATTCCGAGTGCTAAACATGATGAACAAATGGTTTGGGAGAATGTGTTTTGAAAAGAAAAATGATTATTTTTTGCAAATGGTTCATCAGAATTTATCATTGATAAATCATTCTGATTTAATTTGAGAGAGAATCTGGGTTTATAAATTTGTTAAATGTTAAATTTGTGAAATTTATTTCTGGGTTAAGAATGTGCAGGTGTAACCAGGTTTCGATCTTGAACCTGATGATAGAGATACAGGTTCCGATACCTGAAGAATCTGTGATTTCAACATGCCAGACTGCGATCCCAGCATATCGAAAGGGGGAGTCTGAAGACATTTGAGTAGAGATTGTTTTTGAGGAGTCTGCTAGAGAGAAGGAGAGCAAGAGTTAGAGTTTCTGGAAAGAACTCAAAGACTGATAAAGACTGAAGATGCAAAGACTCGACACTTAAGACTCGTCAACATCTGAGGGGGAGTCTGTTAGTGCATTCATCTGTCGACTTCGTCTTGTATCGAGTCTTGTGCGTAGAATGTTAGATCAGTGCACTTAGTTCGAGATATAGTGGTTTAGCTTGAATGAATAGGTTTCTCTTGAAAGAGAGTAGGTCAGTTTCAAGAGAAAGCAACCAAGTAGGTTTCGCTTAAACTGAGTCTTGTCACTTTTAAGAGAAACCATAGTGCCTATATTTAGTACTTCAAGCGATCTCATTTGTAACTTTTGTAATTTTGGATACCGAAGTGCTGCCGGTTTATCCAGTGATTGTACAAGCTGTAATATCAATCAGAAAAGTGTTTAAAGAGAATTGCTAGCTATTTCGAAGTCAGTTTCTTTGTTTCCGCCACTGAAACTGATAAAAACTTCTCTGAACGACTCGTTCGGGTCAGTACACGATCCTACATCTGCTGACATTGAAATTGTCAATTCTGTTAGGAAATATCTATGTGAATATGTGCATACGTGTATATTATCGTTTTGTGTTATTTGACAATTTGTTTAGTTTACAGTATGAGTGATCAAGGACCATTGGACGCCTATCGTCAATTGTCTAGTTCTCCAAGAGATGAAGCAACTTCTTCCCAGCCTACCCCCTCGGGTATTCAACTGACACAGAAGAGGGGATCTTTATATTCAAAGCGCAATCCGAAGAGCTATTCCCTACCAAAAAGAGAGGATGGTTCATGTCACACCCCAACCGATGGCGGAAACATCGGAGTGAGACGAAATAGATTACAAGAAACTTCATAACACTATATGTGACAAGTATTTAAATAATAAATTTCCATTTCATTTCTGAGGAGTCAATTACAAAGATTTGAAATAAATACAACATGAGTAACGAAATACAATACAATAAGAATAAAAATTTAAAGTGTGTATCTAAGCATCCTACTAGATTCCATGCATCACTAACATCATCGCTAAACCTGCAACATGTTTTAAAAGTGTAGTTCAATACAAAAAGTATTGGCGAGCATACAAGTTTGGTGCGTAGTATATAAGTATAAAAATGGTAAGGAACAATCCACATGGCAAACCTAGTTATCAAGATTAACGTATTAAACTGGCATGCGATTTACAAGTCAACCCTCTGTTTACGCAAGTAAGAATGAAATTTAACATGACCACTAGTCTACGGGCGGTGCGTTACTCCTATAGCGCTATACATGTTAAATGGAGGCTCGTACGAAGCTAATGACAAGTTCATCGACTAAAATGTATAGTGGTTTAAGCAAAACGTCGAGTTTATCGAATCAAAATAGATTGAGTTTGGTTTGGAAGATAGAATGTAGTTAGTAAATGTAAGACATTATAAAGTATTCATTGGTTATGCATAACGTATTTTGAAATGAATGAAATGCTACTTTTGTTTTAAAAAGAGTTTACGTATGTTGAAGATGGTCGGTCCCCATGAAGTCTTTTAGCCCATGTGTTTTGAAATTTGAATGACGAATTAAGCGGTGTAGAAAAAGGTTTTGGAAAATAACGGGTTTGTTTCATTTGCATCAAAACAAGAAATTTTGAATTTTGAAGGTTCTTGTGAAAACGTCGATCCTTAGAAAAGAAATTTAGCAAAAGGACTTAGTGATTGTTTTTAAAAAAATTAACAAATGGTTTGTTGATGTTGGAAAGCATCTTTGGTAAAATAATCGTATAATATCTATAAGATCTTATAAGTATATGAGAAAGTTAGTTTGAATTCCAGTTGGGAACGAAAGTCTTTAGTATGGTGATATAACGTAAGTGTGTGTTTTAGTAATTAAGTCGAATATGAAGTTCATGGGCATAAGATTCATTGGACCAATTAAATTGATGGGTAGCATCTCGTAAGGTTTTGAAATTTAGGTTATAAAACGTTTTAAGACATGATTAAGAATCTCGTGTATGTGAGTTGAGTGAAAATAGATTGTAGAATAAGAAGTACATTTGATAAAACAATTTATTTTGAAATCGGTATAAGTAGGTATTTTGAATAATGATAAACGATTTAGGTATAAAACATGATCGGGTTTGCATAATAAAACATTTTGAAAGAAAGTTTTGGTAACGATCACCTAGGTAAATGAATCACCCCTGACTCGTTGGTGAGGTCGTTTTAAGAAAAGAGATAGTGGAGTTAATCGTCAAGGTAAGGAAATCACTCCTATCTTGATGATATGTCTCCATTTTGTGATTATAAGAAATGTAAATTTAATTGGTGACGTTTTCGAAATCATGCATGTGAAATATGTATAAGTGTACGAAAGAATTTAATATGTTGTGTGTGTGAGAAGAAAATATCGAAAGTAAATTTGAATTTGAAAGATTGCATCGTATAAGATAAATAATAGAAACACATGTTTGACTAAAATTTGGATGGTTCCAAAACGGAACTTTGACTAACCAAAGCGATCGAAAGGTCTTTTGAATTTGAGGAGCATGCTTTGGCCTAATAGGTAAAATACTCTCGCCGACAAGTCGGTTAATGGTATTTACCCTTCCGGTTACTACATGTCCCAAATCAATTGAAATTTCGAGACTTGGCGGGATTTATATAAAAAAAATCAAGGAATGGAACTAGTCGACAAGGTGCGGGTTTCACCCCTAACTTGGCGATTTCGTATCCTAAGTGTGGTTGGTACTCGTCGAGTCAAAATTTAATTTCAACACTTTGATGAGGGTCCACTAGAATTTGAAATTTGAATTTCTCCATCAAGGTGAGGATTTCACTCCTAACTTGATGGTGAATTTCATGTAAAAAGGAAAAGTAGATGGATTGAGAGTTGTTCACCAAATTGTGGGCTTCAAGCCTATTTTGGTGAAGTCGTCTCGTTTGTGTATTACGAGTGGTTTCGATTTTTTTGTACGAATGTGTAAAAGACGTATGTTCAAAATACTAATAACAAGTATAAGCACGTTAAGCATCTCAAGAAAATAACACGTAAAAGACATTTCAAGAATAGCACATAAAGAATGGGACAATACAACACGTATTAACAAATAATAAAGCAAGTATTAACACAAAAATGACATATATGTTTAAAAGGTCAAAAGAAAATAAATAAGGAGCAAATAAAGTATCATGCAAGTGGTTCAAGCAAAACATAAGAATAAGGCTCTAGAACTATAGACTAGGTCAAAAGCATGACAATTTTCCCTAATTCCCTATAGTTATGGATCTGATACCAATCTGTCACACCCCAACCGATGGTGGAAACATCGGAGGGAGACGAAATAGATTGGAAGAGACTTCATAACACTATTTGTGACAAGTATTTAAATAATAAATTTCCATTTCATTTCTGAGGAGTCAATTACAAAGATTTGAAATAAATACAACATGAGTAACTACAATACAATAAGAATACAAATTTAAAGTGTGTATCTAACCATCCTACTAGATTCCATGCATCACTAACATCATCGCTAAACCCGCAACATGTTTTAAAAGTGTAGTTCAATACAAAAAGTATTGGCGAGCATACAAGTTTGGTGCGTAGTATATAAGTATAAAAATGGTAAGGAACAATCCACATGGCAAACCTAGTTATCAAGATTAACGTATTAAACTGGCATGCGATTTACAAGTCAACCCTCAGTTTACTCAAGTAAGAATAAAATTTAACATGACCACTAGTCTACGGGCGGTGCGTTACTCCTATAGCGCTATACATGTTAAATGGAGGCTCGTGCGAAGCTAATGACAAGTTCATCACATAAATATGGTCCAGAGAACACGAATCAAGCATAACAATTAGTAAGCATGTATCGGATTGTTTGTTTGTACATTTGCATAAGAATACGTATATTAAGTGTGTTTTGCATATAAAAAAACATGTTACACCCAAAAGTGTGAAAACGGTAAAATGGGTCAAGTATACTCACAAAATTTGCATATGCTTTCTGTCACACCCCGACCACGTGAGACAACGAAACGTGGCGGAAACATCGGGGAGTGTTGTAACAGAATTAATTGTTTCAAATCCATGGCAATTGAAGTTTCGTTTTATTAATCAAACATGAAAGTTTACATTGTTTTAACAAGAACCAAAGAGTACATAACATAAATTAACTAGTTCTTGTCTCGTTTTAAGTCACTAAGGCACAGGTCCGCCTAAGTATGTCTTGATAAGTCCTATGCATCATCTCCTGAAAACACATGTGAAAATAGGTACGTCAGCATAAAAATGCCTGTGAGATACATAGGTTTTGTGAAAACAGAATTCATGACTTATGTTTGAGAAAATGTTTAATCATGAACCTTGTAATTTGCTTTGTCTTGTAAATCATTTGAAAAGAACGATAAGATCAGATGATATGTATAAATAAGAGAATAATGTATGGTTAAATGAATAACCACTTAAAATGAGTTTGTACAAGATAAGTTGTTTGTAAATCAATGTCTTGTGAAAAGTATGTTATTTGTATAAAATGTTATATGTCTCAAATTGAAATGATTCAAATAACGCTACAATATGTGATACCATACAAACACTTATATATAGGAAGTACCAGCGGCGTATCCACCGTGCTTGTATCATATTACATACGCCTCGTTACTTAAATCACTTACTCAAACCAAACCACCAAAGTAAAATGTTTAACAATTGTAGAAATGTTTATGTATAGTCAAATGTCTATTGTCAAATGTAAATCATGTCAACAGATACAAATGGTTCACACGGTTCAATAGTTACAAACGGTTCATATAATCAAAGGGTTACGACGGTTCACATAGTCAAATGGTTACAACGGTTCAATAGTTACAAACGGTTCATATAATCAAAGGGTTACGACGGTTCACATAGTCAAATGGTTACAACGGTTCAAAATGTAGTATAATGTGTTCATATGCTGGGTGAGCATATGCAACAGAAATGCAATGTAAAACAATGTACTAAGTATGCACGTAATGGACATACATAGCATAAGTGTAATGTAAAACAATGTACTAAGTATGCACACAATGGGCGTACATAGCATGAAATGTATTGTAAAGTGATGTACTAAGTATGCACACAATGGACATACGTAGCATAAAATGTATTGTAAAGTGATGTACTAAGTATGCACACAATGGGCATACATAGCATAAAATGTATTGTAAAGTGATGTACTAAGTATGCACACAATGGGCATACGTAGCATAAAATGTATTGTAAAGTGATGTACTAAGTATGCACACAATGGGCATACATAGCATAAAATGTATTGTAAAGTGATGTACTATAAATGTACTAATAAACATAGCAAGTATATGAAGTGAAAACAGGAAAGCATGAAAGTAACAAGTAGGCACATGTGTTTCACCCCAAAACAGTTTGGAAAACAGTAAAAGAGGGGTCTATGTACTCACATAAACACCTTGAAAACATTTAAAAGATGGGGTTCTATGTACTCACATAAACACCTTGAAAACATTTAAAAGATGGGGTTTTATGTACTCACTTGAGATTGCTCAGAAGTCCTAAGATAACCACCAAGCAATGCTAGAGATCACGGAATCAAACGGCACCTAATATAGGTAACTATGTTAATAAACCGGACCTAAATCGGAGGATCGGATAGCATGAGGGTTCGTAAACCAAACGAATATGGAAACTCATGTAGTATGGTTTAACAAAGCCTACATACTAAATGAAACCTGACCTAAGTGCTTACGACCCATTACGACCCGTTTAGGTAGCTTATGCTACTTTAACGCGTCGTTCGCGTGAAACGCGTTTGGACCGCCTAACTAGTCCTATGACAAGTAAAATATGCCTTAACATGTCTAATATTGTTACTAAATCAGTTTAGATACCAAAAGTTATGTTACATATGCTTAAAATGAATTTTGGCGTCAAAAGGCATTTTGGTAATTTACCTAAGGCATATAAACTACCTATCATACAACTACTTAAACGAAGCGACCATAAGGTATAACCTCGGAAGGTTATTCCCTATATACTATGGTCACCTAATGTGCTTGGTCGGATCCTAAAGATCGACCAAATGGGTCGGGTTCGAAAGTATAAGCGATTGTTTAGATCGCTTACCTTACGACCCTAGACAACGTGGTAATCAGTAGGCATAGTCACCAGGGACTATAACCATCGTGATTACGCTCACGTTGCGAAGTTCAAACGAACTTCGCATTGACCATAAACTGGTCAATGCAGAAAGTCAAACAAAGTTTGACTTTCGGACTCGAAAAGCAATAAAAGAACGAAGGAACACTTACCCAGGGTCCCCGAAAGCTAATCTTGATCCGAGTAGCTCAGGTATGAAACAATGGTTTCAACTTAGAGCTTCTAAGATCAGATTTGTGGGTTTTGGGGTTGAATGGGTTGGGTATTTATAGTAAATGGACAACCGTTAGGATCGTTTATCGAATAACGTGATCGAATCTCACCCGTACACTTGTCGGAATGTTATGGTATGTCATTTTGCCCCCACCACAAGAGTTTGACACTTGGCATTGGACTTTGGGGGGTTGAAAGGCTGTTAACAGCTGTTAACTTGACCTTTGCTGATCTGAAAGGCTGATGCGGGCCGCATAAAATATCACACTGGGTTTACGTGGGCCGCCTGAAGTCCTGATCAGAAACCAAGTTTCAAAAATGACAGTTTTGGTCCCTGTTGGTGTTAAAGGCCATTTCCGACATGTTTAAGGCTCGTTAAGCCAACTTTAAGGCCCTAAAATGATGCCTAAACATTGTGGACATGAAACATGCTCAAAAATATGTCGGATGTCAGTTCGTTTGGTCGTACGATCGCGATGTTCGCTTAATTACGACGGAATGCGCATAAGCACGAAAAACGATCCAAATGACGCGACGAATGGATTTTTCTTATGCCAAACACTAAAATAAAATATTTTAGTGCTTACATAAATTTTTGTATGTCCGGATGTATTCAGAACGTAAGTTATGCGCGAAAGTGCAAACTTGTGCACTTTTTGACGCTTTTAGTCCCTGAATGAGCCAAAAGTTTATTTTAGCACACCGAACCCCTCAAAGCCTATTTCTAAGCTATGTAAAGGATATTTATAGTATTTTTAACTTATGGTCATGTTCCGGAATGTCTGTTATTGTTCAAATTGGCATACTTTCACAGTTTGTCAAATTTAGTCCCTGTAAGCGATTTAACTTGATTTTGCCATACCAAAGCCTTCAAAACTTATTTCTAAGTTATGTAAAGGTTATTTAAGGTATGTTAAGCCTATTTCACTATTCCAGAGTGTTCGTTGCATTAAACTGGTTATATTTACGCATCAGCGCGCGTATAACCTTCTAGAAAGCGATTTAGAGCTTGAAATCGAACAAGAGTTGATATGTGCAAAAGATACACATATTTATACAGATACCAAGTATGAAATACAATATTTCATTGGCTTGGTATTTGTTTGATAGTCGCAGTGACCCAGGTGTCACACTTTCCGATTATCCAATTGTTGACGAGCAATGAGATTAGGAGATCAAATGTATAAGGGTTAAAGTTCAAGGTATGTTTAGAGTCGTGATTCGGAATTTAAAATATAAGAATATAACATATGAAAGTAATCATTTAGCGCACATGATACTTGTCTTGACACTAGTAAACTCTAAGGAGTTTAAATGTTTTCATGGGACAAGGCCCCAATAGAATCGCAACAAGTTATCAAAGTCTAAATGGTGTAATCTAGTACCTTGACATATGAACACTAGTTCATCATCAAAGATTCGATTATTTGGATAATATACTTATGTATTATATTGGTTATGTAATATATATTAATAAATCGAATAGTCAAGCATGAGGTAGAAGATTAAATCTTCATTTAGGTACCTCTAAGTTTCATGGAAATCATGTGGGAGGTAGGAAGAGTAGTCTTCCATTTAGGTACCTCTAAGTGTTCACCACTACACTTGATGTAAAAACATACAAGGAGGGTCATGAACTATGAATAATACAAGAATATAAACAACTACTCTAATAGAAATCATCAAGTAATGTGGGGATTTTATGTTGGACAACCCAAGTTAGTCCATAATCACACCTACATCAAGTCTTGGACTTAAACATTACTTGTGGGTTAAAAACCCTAAACAAAACAGAATGTATATGAGGTTTAACCTCTGATTTTGAATGTCTCAACCTTGTTTTTAAGCCTAACTAACCATAGAATTGGTTATAAGCATATGGACATAGGTTTGAGATGAGTTAGACTCAAGTCGAACAAGTTTAGTAAAGATTAGATGAAATCAGAAATGAACAGTGAACTTTGGAGCCTTTTTGTCAGAGTTCCATGGACTTATTTACCATGAAAAACCCATGGAATCGAACCTAAGGTCAATCCAAGCACATAGGAAAAAGAATGGCCTAAATCGGACAAGAAATGAAGAAGTTATGCTCATTTTCGTGAAGGGGTATGAATCTGCTCGAATCTGGAACTCAGCTGCGATTTGGAGAGAGTTTTGAGAGTGTTTTAGAGTTACAAAAGTGGTAGGGAGGCTGAGATTAAGATGTATTTATAGGGGGGAGGATTAGGGTTAAGTTGGGTTGGCATTAAATACAAGTTGTTGATTGTTTAAATAATAAAAAACATAAAAAACATAAAAAAACACACAAATTTTTTTTTTCAATTTTTTTATAAAAAATCGCAGGTTTTTGTATATAAAAAAATATTTAAAAAAAAATTTTGTATTACACATGTGTAATAATACACATGTGTAGTATTACACATGTGCACTACAAAAAAATTTTTTTTTTTTTTTTTGAAATTTTTTTTTATATACTAAAAGTAGCGAAAATTATTATGCAAAAAAAAAAATTGTCATGTTTTTTTGGCTTTTTTAATTAGTTTTCGAGTTTTCACAATAACTAGTGGTTTTCATTTGAACCTTCCCCTATATATATATATATATATCCACTAAGATAGATAATCCAATAACTACTGATCCATACTAGTATTGTATTTTAAATTCCAGTTATGATTTGTATTAGATGCATAATAAATAAAATAGAGTAACTGTCGCAATGCACGACGATTTTGATCAATATGCTTGTTGTGTGATTGTTCGCATTAAACATTGCTCTGTGATATTAATACTTGGTAATTGTTTATAATCCAGATTGACAACGCAACAAATCAGGAAAACCAGAATAACGATAATAATGGCAACCAGATAAATAATAGTGCTATCCAACATATTGTAGCACAAGGAATAATAGATGCTATGCCATATATCATTAAGAATGTTAAGGAAGCAGAAAATAAATCTGCAAATGGAAGTAAGCGACCACCAGCTGAACCCAGTCACAGCGTAAACAATGGACCATTACTTCAATTGCCTATTCCAAAAAGAAGAAGAACCATGTCTTATGGTTGTTCTTACAAAGAATTCTGGTCCTGTAAACCAATAGAATTCTCGGGCAATGAAGGAGCCATTGCAGCTCTACGCTGGTTAGAAAAGACTGAGGCAATCTTAAAAATAAGCAAATGTGCAGAGGAAGATAAAATCATGTTTGCTTCCAATCTGTTTAAGAATGCTGCTTTAGAATGGTGGAACACTATTCTCCAGTATAGGGGAAGTGATAGAGTCTACAATATGGAATGGACTGAATTTAAGACTTTGGTTGAAATGAAATTCTGTCCTCCTAATGAAAAAGAATAGATAGCTAATAAGTTCTTAAATCTTAGAATGACTGGAGTTGACTGTAAGGGTTACACTACTGTATTCTTCGAATATGCTAGAATAGTGCCAACCCTAGCTTCACCAGAACCAGTATTAATCTCCCGTTACATCTGGGGATTAATCAGTGAAATTAGACACGTAGTCAAGGCAGCTAGACCGTAAACTATAGAAGCAGCTGTAGAACTAGCAAATACCTTGACTGATGAACTAGTACTTACACAAGAAGAGAACCAGAGGAAGAGCCTAGCTCAGAAACTTACCCAGGAATTTCGCTACGGAAATTCCAACCGTGGGAAGAATGTAGGTTCTACTTCTGCACCTTATTGTAAGGCTTGCAAGAAGAATCATTCAGGAAGATGCTCCACCTACTGCAATTTCTGCAAAATACCACGACATAAAGAGGAAGACTGTAGGAAGAAACCCAGTAACGGAGTATGCTTCAATTGTGGAGAAAAGGGACATATCAAGCCGAACTGTCCGAAACTAACTCTACCCATGAACAACAAGACTGCTAAGAATGCTAGGGCATTTGTTCTGACAGCCGAAGAAGCAAAGATGATTCCGGATGTGATTGCCGGTACGTTTTTAGTTAATGATATTTTTGCTAAAGTATTATTTGACTCTGGTGCGAACCAAAGTTTTATTAATACTTCATTTTGCAAAATTCTCAATCAACCATTAACTAAACTCCAACAAGAATGTCTAGTAGAAACAACAAATGGGGAATCCATTCAGATCACTGAAATCTTGCAGGGAGCTAGAATAGAAATTCTAAACCATACTTTTACTACAAATCTTTACCCAATGAATCTGGCTGGATTTGATATCGTATTAGGAATGGATTGGTTAGTATCCCATAAAGCCAGTATTCTATGTGATCAAAAGTCAATCCAAATAAGTTCACAAAAGGGTGAAAAGATCACAATTAAAGGAAATAAACCATCTCGATCCGCAAAATTCATCTCTGTGATGAAAACTGCAAGTTGTGTAAGGAAAGGATCCGTAGTATATATGATTTCCATAATCATTAACACTAAAGGAAAAGAATTGAAAGATATTCCTGTAGTATCTCAATTCTCAGATGTTTTTCCAGAAGAATTACCAGGACTACCGCCAGATAGGGAAGTTGAATTCAGAATTCACCTGCTACCAGGGACAGCACCAATTGCCAAAGCACCTTATTGTTTGGCGCCAGCAGAGATGCAAGAACTGAAGAAACAATTGGACGAACTTCTGGAGAAAGGATTCATACAGCCAAGTTCATCACCTTAGGGAGCACCGATCTTGTTCGTCAAAAAGAAAGACGGGTCAATGCGTATGGGCATTAATTACCGAGATTAAAAATCGGTACCCATTATCGAGAATCGATGATCTGTTTGATCAATTACAAGGAGCTCCATTTTTCTCAAAAATCGATTTACGCTCGGGATATCATCAATTAAAGGTACAGGAAGAGAACATTCCTAAGACCGCCTTCAGAACAAGGTATGGCCATTATGAATTTACCGTCATGCTATTTGGTTTAACCAATGCCTCAGCCACATTTATGGACATGATGAACAGAATATGTAAACCATATCTGGACAAATTCATAATTGTCTTTATAGATGATATGCTCATTTACTCTAAGAATAAAGAGGAACATGCAGCGCATTTGCATGCACTCCTAAATTTGCTGAGAAAGGAAAAGCTTTATGCTAAATTTTCAAAATGCGAATTTTGGTTAGAAGAAGTGCAATTCCTTGGACATTTAGTTAATCATGAAGGGATTCATGTGGATTCCACAAAGATTGAAGCAATTTCTAAATGGAAAGTCCCTGAATCACCAACGGAGGTAAGAAGTTTTCTAGGACTAGCAGGTTATTATAGACGGTTTATCAAATATTTTTCTAGAATAGCCATTCCCTTAACCAAATTAACTTGTAAATCTGTTAAGTTTGAATGGGGACCAAAACAGGAAGAAGCCTTTAGAATTCTTAAGCAAAGATTAACCAACGCACCCATATTAGCGTTACCAGAAGGAACTGAACACTTTGAAGTCTATTGTGATGCTTCTAAGTTAGGTTATAGATGTGTGTTGATGCAACGTCAAAAGGTTATAGCCTATGTATCTAGACAACTTAAGAATCATGAAGAGAATTATTCAACCCATGATTTAGAGTTAGGAGCCATAATTTTTGCCCTTAAGATTTGGAGACACTATTTATATGGAAATAAATTTGTTGTCTTCATTGATCATAATAGTTTAAGGTACATTTTTGGGCAAAAAGAGTTAAACATGAGACAAAGACGCTGGATGGAGATTCTTAGGTATTGTGATTGTGATTGTAATATCCAGTATCATGCAGGAAAAGCTAATGTAGTAGCTGATGCTTTAAGTCGGAAGTATCATGAAAAGCCAAGAAAAGTACGTTCTCTTAAATTAAATCTGCAGATAGATTTAAATGAGCAAATTAGAGAAGCACAAGAATCAGTAATCAAGGACGATACTGAAAAATTGAAAGGAATGATTAAGGAATTAGAAAAAGGAACAGATGGAATTTGGAGATTCCATAAGAAAAGGATGTGGATACCCAAACAAGGAAACTTACGTCACTAGGGCTGTAAATGAACCGAACGAACATGAACAAGGCCATGTTCATGTTCGTTAATTAACATGTTCGTGAACTGTTCACGAACGCATACCGAACATAGGTTTATGTTCATGTTCGTTCATTAAGGAAATTCAATTGTTCACGAATAGTTTGTGAACACTGGTCTGAACACAAACGAACACAAACAAATAAAAATGAACGCAAACGAACGTTTAACTTGAAAATAAAAAAATGAAAACATTGTTATCCTTAAACATTAGATATAAGTACTTAAATACAACCACCAAATGATAAATCAAAACACAAGAAGTCTACCACACCACCAAATGATGAATAAAGTTTAACTAACTTAGACATAATTATGCCCAAAAATGTCTTAGAATGTCCAAATTTTAACTAACTTAGAAAAAATAGGGTTTCAAGTTTTCAATATCTTTAGATAAAAGATTTATTATTATTTTTTTTAAGATAATCAAACGAACATATTACCGAACGAAATTTTGTGTTCATGTTTGTTCGTTAAGCTAATCGAATGAACATAAATGAACTTCCCACCGAACGGTTCACGAACTGTTTGCTGAACGTTCGGTTTGTTTACAGCCCTATACGTCACCGAATTTTAGATGAAGCTCATAAGTCTAAGTATACGATACATCCTGGAAGTGATAAGATGTATCAAGACTTAAGAAAGAATTTCTGGTGGATAGGAATGAAAAAGGATATAGCAACTTATGTTGCCAAGTGTCTAACTTGTTCTCAAGTTAAAGCTGAGCATCAGAAACCCTCAGGCTTGTTGCAGCGGTTAGAAATGCCTGTTTGGAAATGGGAATTGATAACAATGGACTTTGTTACCAAATTACCCAAGACAAGAAAAGGAAATGATACAATCTGAGTGATTGTAGATAGGTTAACCAAGTCTGCTCATTTCTTACCAATAAAAGAAACCTTTAGTATGGAACAATTAGCCAAGTTGTATGTAAATGAAATAGTTTCATTACATGGTATTCCTTTGTCTATTGTTTCTGATAGAGATTGTCGTTTTACTTCTCATTTTTGGACTAGTTTCCAAAAAGCAATGGAAACCAAGTTAAATCTAAGCACCGCTTATCATCCTCAAACGAATGGACAAAGCGAAAGGATAATTCAGACAATGGAAGATATGCTTAGAGCTTGTGTAATTGATTTCGGAGGAAATTGAGATGATCATCTTCCATTGTTAGAATTTTCTTACAATAACAGCTATCATACCAGTATCAATGCTGCACCATTTGAAGCACTTTATGGATGAAAGTGCCGAACCCCAGTCTGTTGGGCAGAAATTGGAGAAAAACAATTGCCTGGACCAGAAATAGTACAAGAAACAACAGACAAAATTATTCAAGTCAAGGAAATACTAAAAGCAGCACGCGATCAACAAAAGAGTTATGCTGATAACAGGCGAAAGTCGTTGGAATTTCAAGTAGGAGATAAGGTATTATTAAAAGTTTCTCCTTGGAAAGGAGTAGTCAGATTCATCAAGAGGGGAAAGCTAAGCCCCAGGTATGTTAGACCTTTTGAGATTATTAGAAGAATAGGACCTTTAGCTTATCAGCTACAACTACCAGAGGAAATGGTAGTAATACATGATGTATTTCATGTATGTAATCTCAAAAAGTGCTTAGCCGATGAATCATTAGTAGTACCTCTTAAGGACATAGAGGTAAATGAGAAACTTAAATTTGTAGAAAGACCTCTACAGATTGAAGACATGAAAGTCAAGAATCTCAAACATAAGAGATTAGTTCTGGTCAAAGTAAAATGGGATTCCAAGAGAGGACCAGATTACACTTGGGAGCTTGAGTCAGAGATGAAGAGGAAACATCCACACCTGTTCCAGTAGACCTCGAGGACGAGTTCTAAAACAAGGTGGGGAGGATATAATAACCCTCCTAAAAATATTTAAGACGTCCCTATACGTCCTAAAATACATCCCGTATGTGAGAATAGGCCCTAAATACCTTTAATTTTATAAAAATTAAATAAAAATGAAATTCAGTACTCCCTCGCGGGGCGCGAAGCCCTTGGGTAACTCAGTCGCGGGTCGCGACAGCTCAACACCAGGCCGGCACCTGGTGATGCCACGTGGCACGATTCGTGTCGAGGCTACCCTTTGAGTCAGCCAAGCTAGGGCCTACCCTAGGGAGTCTCGCAGGCCGCGAAGACATTGTCTTCGGCTCTCGCGGGGCGCGACAAGGTGCACGAACAGAACTATAAATAGAGGCCATCGACTCTCAATTTCCGTCATTCAAAAGTTTCAATTCTCTCTCAATTTCTCTATAGTATAAGTAATTCCCGAGCATAATACCCCCATAATTAGCGAAGCTCTGCCTCATTGTAAGTATTTTAACCCCCGGTTACGTATTAGATACGCTGCCCGATTGATCTGGTGCTCCGTAACGACTGTCAAGGCTCTGCCCGACGTAGTCGTTGGAGTTCTGTCTCGGGGAGGGTATAACTAATGTAAATTGGGTTATTATACTAACGCGTATGCATTGTTTAATTAATAGATTATAACTAGGAAGTCACAAGGAAAATACCTAAATTAGCAATTTGAGTAATCTCCTTTTTGTAAACCTTTTTGCAAACTGCTTTTACAAAACCTCAATTGTTTTACATTATAATTAACAGTGATTGAGTATTTGTAATTCTACAATTATCGTCGATATATTGGGGTTTTGTATACAAAATTTGTTACTACACTGTGAGTAGTAACATGACCACAAGTCAGGATTGACAGTGCCTTGGGTGGTAATTAAAGTAAGAATTGGAAATAAATATAATTGCGAGATCGCCCTCAATACTGTAAAATGATAAAACCTGTTTTGATTAAACTGGGATTCACTCACCAGTATTTCCACTGACAAATTTTTTAAAATGCGTTTCAGGTAACAAAATGTGAAAGCAAAATAGAAGCCAGCTGGACAGCACTGAAGGCTTGGAAAAAATGTGGCTATAAAAGTTACCTAAATAAAGAAGATGTTTTATTTCAATAAAATAGGGTTTATCCCAATAAATAATGTTGTAAAATAAACTTGGGTTTTACCCATGTGTTTATTATTATAAAAATGTGGTATTTTACTCTGATAAAATATTTCCTAACTACGGTCCTGATGAAAATTCCGCTGCCAAAATAATAAACACCGATACCACTGATACTGGCTCGCGACCGCCCGTTCCCAGGAGATAGGGGCCGGGGGTTGCGACAGTAATCGATACACATACGCATGCTCCCATCTTTCTTCTTCACAAACAATACCAGTGCATCCCATGGAGACACACTCGGCCTTATAAACCCCTTGTCGAGCAAGTTTTGAACCTGAGACATCAACTCTTGTAGCTCTGATGGTGTGAGCCGATACAGCGCCTTAGCTATAGGTTTTGCACCTGGAACCAGTTCGATTCCAAATTCCACTTCCTGTTCTGGCGGTATTCCAGGTAAGTCATCTGGAAACACATCTTCATAATCACGTACCACCGGTACGTCTCCAATCTTCAGCGACTCTTTCTCCGGTTTGTATGCATATATCATGAACGCTTTACATCCACGCCTTATGAGCTTTTGAGCTTCTAACATCGAACACACCACGGGATTTCCCCCTTTTTCTCCATAAATGGTAACATGCTTTACGCTCGGAGATGTTAGTTTTATCTCCTTACGAAAGCATACTACTTTTGCGTGATGTCGTGACAACCAATCCATTCCCACGATCACTTGGAATTCTCCCATTGACATCGGAATTAGGTCTATTGAGTATTCTTCATCATCGATACTCCATTTGCAGTTTTGACATACATCACAAACAATGAAGCTCTTGTTATTACCTATCTCTACTTCTAAAGGCATAGGTAACTTTGTAAGTACAAATGAAGGATGTCGAATAAATCCATGTGAAATAAAGGATTTATTCGTACCCGTATCAAACAATACACGTGCGGGAATCGAGTTTACAGCAAATATACCTGAGACCACATCGGGTTCTATCTTTGCTTCTACTGCAGTCAGATGGAATGATCTGGCCTTCGATTTCGGGGCTTCAACTTTCGTGTCTTGCACATCTTTCTTTCCCACTAGTTCCGGGCACTCAGACTTCTTGTGACCCTGTCGATAACACTTGTAGCAAACTGACACTTTATCCGGGCATATCAAAGCTGCATGTCCCGTTTTCTGGCAAATAGGGCAAGGTTTATCCTTGAAGCGACACTTGCCCTTATAACCTTTCCCGCAGATTTTACAACTTGGCGACCCGCCTTTCACATCCGACTTCATTGCCGACTCAGTCGTTCGTGCTTTCTTTTTAGGGCTTGGATTAACATCTTATGCCCTTCGTTCACCCCGCTCAACTTGTTTTTTTTTTCAGCTCAATCTCTCGTTCCCGAGCAGTATTTATGATCTCGGTGAGAGTCTCATATTTTGAGGGAGTTATGAACTCCTGATATTCAGCACTCAACATACTGTAATAGTAATATATCTTTTGTTCTTTCTTGATTCTGTTAATAACCGCATTGGGACTGTGATGTTTAAGGAACGGTGCCTTAAACTCATCTCATGTCACGTTCTTTACTGCTTCTACCCCAAGCTGCTTTTTCCTATTATCCCACCAGTCTTTCGCTTGACTTCTTAGTTGACCCGTTCCGTAAGCTACGAAATCGCTTTCGTCACAATAGGTTCTTTCAAAAACCCCTTCGATGTCACTCAACCATCGTTGACATATTATCAGATCGACCTCCCCTTTGTAAATCAGAGGTTTACAAGCCATGAATTTGTTGTAAGGACAAGCCTTTCTCTCAACTTGCTTGTCTTTCGTTTGGTTGAAGCTTTCCTCTAACCTTCTTATCTGTTCGTCAACGACCGATAGTATCGTATTCTAGATTTTGTCTATGAATTCGGATGAACTATTTTCTATTGCCTTTCCAACCTCTTCGGCAATTACTCCTCTCATTTGTTCGGTGACAGCCAGCAGCGTATCATCATCATTTCCACTACTCAACATTATGAATCTGAAACGTTTACATCAATTGTTAAACATTTCATTTCATTATCATTTGCATCTTTCATTTCGGTTTTGCCAAGTTCACAACTTGCTTAAACCATTTGATGTTTAGTGCACTTTCCGGGTTTGAGCATAATAACACACTCTTCCCATGCACATCGATTCATATTCCTTTCTCCTATTGTTTTGTTACAATCTACTCAAATAATTAATTCTTACCGGATGTTTGATCAAACTTCAAACCGAACACACTTTGTCAACAACCTTGAGCTCTGATTACCAACTTGTAAGACCCGATTGGAAATTTACACGATTACAACATTAAAATACACATTTTAATATTAAAATGTGACTTTACAAAAACTTGTCATGCCAACATTCCCACATGTTTCAAACATTCCAAAAACATAGTTGCAAGTGTTTACATAATTCACTTTTAACAAAACAAAACAAGATTTAATGCGGAAGCTTCATTTAACGTGTGTTCGGTTCATGTTCGTCGCTTGATCTTCACCCATTCTAAGTTTAAACACACCTACATTATAAATTTATTACAAACGTTAGTAATTGAGACCTTAGAACCCGTCTAAACGGACCCGAAAGCTCAAAACCATCAAACAAACGAAATCAAATTTTTGCTTCAAAACCTGTCGTAGGTTACGGTTTGCCAGCCGTAGCCTACGGTATACATTAATGTCCAATAACAGAACTTGTGGACCGTAAGCTATGGCTCTGAACTGTAGCCTACGGTTGGCCCAACTTAAAAATAGAAATGTTGGACTGTAAGCTACGGCTCTGAACCGTAGCCTACGGTTGGCCCAGCTGCAGCTTTCTTTATCTTCTTGTTTTCGCTTAAATCCTCATAACTTTTTCGTTACAAGTCCGTTTTCCTTCATTTTTGATTCCACGCGATCGTAATTTGATTATCTACAATATTGTGTTAAATTATTAATTTAAATTTCTAACTTTTTCTCACTTACGCTTCCGTCACCGGCTTGCGTAAAGTTTATTTTGACATGTTAGATATATTTAGGTGAATATACCCAAACCATTTGCTTCCTCGCCACATAGGTTACTTCCCATACAAATGCCCCATTCTCCGGGCTTGCTTTACAACTAGTTCACGCTACCATTACTAGGTTTACGCATAGTTTCCTTTATCCATTTATGAGGTTCGAACATAGTGACGCGAACCTTTCATATTCTTTTTACGGATTAGTCAACAATAATTATGTCCCATTAACCGGGCTCGCTAACTTACTTTCCAAGCTCCCATCACCGGTTAGCATGTTTTGATTTCCAACATGACCTGTTTGGTTATCGAGTGAAAACCATCACTTCGATGACATACCAAAACTAATTCTAACCATTATTTTGACCCGTTTGCTTGTCGAGTGAGCTTCGTCACTTCAATGACATACCAAACTTATATATTACACTGCAACACCATTATCATAACTATGACCAATGTTTTTGCATAATGTAACGAAACTATAAGTTACGTACCTTAGAGCTTTCCTTTCAAGCGCGTATCCGCTTCGGCTTGTCCGCTTGGGGATTCGATTCCTTTGCCTATAGAGTTCAACCAACCATTCGTTTAGAACTCTAATCATACCATATAACGCATAATTCTCCATAACATACTAGTATGCGTTTTTGTTCAAAATCTCAACATTTAGCTTTCTTTTAGGCGTTTTAACAAACACCTAAAGGGCATAATTTTACAAAATCAACAATCAAGTTTCATGACTAGTTATTTAGCCACTTTTAAACATCCTCCTTAAGTTCATATGCCTAATTTACACATCAACATTCTAGACTTACTTCATGGAGCTCAAATAACACTAGATTGATAATCATAATTCTAGTTTTCAACATATTTCTACAAAACCCATTTAATACATAAATGGATGGTTATGAATCTCATATCTATGAACACTAATTCAACAAATTATTGACTAGGGTTTGCTCCTAGACATGATTTCACCCTAATTTCATCCAAGCATCAATCATGCAAGCTAAATTTTCGATTTCATATGTTCATCAAGAATTCAAAATGTAACTAGAAAATGAAATTCGACATACCTAGTGTCCCTTCACTTGGGTGATCACTAATTTGAGCTCAATTTTCGATTTAGACTTGAATTTCCTTCTTGATTTGGTCAATTTTGCAAGACTAGGGTTTGAGCTTGAGAGCTCTTCTTGGCTCCTGTGTTTTGTACGACCAGAACACACACAATGGTGTGTGTTTTGGTTTTTAATAAATAAAATTCATTTCCCATTTTAGTCCCTCAACTTTACCCAAGTTTTTATAAAGGGTATTTTAACCAAGTTTTTCTATTATTTCAAGATTTAGGATTAACTAGGTTATTTACTCCTAGTTGTTTTATCTTGACCATAACTGACATTTAATTTATAATATAATATCTATATTTTCAGGGTGTTACATTATGTATATATATACATACATAATAAATACTATTAAATATCAACAACAAATCTTTGTGATCACCTACCCATTTTTATCATAAACTTGATGTCATTATATAATAGAAAATAAATGATGAATATACATAAGCAACACATTAAGCATTTACCACAACTGAACAAGGGTTTGCAAACATAGAAGATTGCTTAATCTAATCTACCATCATATGTACCTAGGAATCTTAATAACAACCTGAATGTAAAAAAAATGTAAAAGATGAAACATTCTATTGAATAGCCTAAATGTGAAAAACACCCCCACCAATGAAAACCTGATCTCCCTACCTAACATTGTCACTCAGCTTGATTAAAGCTTAAAAACCTTTATGATCCATAAATTTGTGTTTACAACCATCACCACTTCATATATTTAAATTGTGTTAATTCTAGTATACATTCATTTAGAACACACATACAATAATCATTCCTACACACAATTACATAAATTATTCAGAACACACACATACATACAGATACATTCTTTGCAATGTCTAAAAACAATGGTTCCCTAAACCGGTTCGACTAGCCCGGAACAACATTGGCTAAACAATAATAATAGTAACACTACCTCATGAGATTGTCAGGTATCTGACACACTAGTTGTGGAAGATGTTGTTCCGGTCAACACAAAATGTGGATTAGAAGATCCTACCCCAAACAACTGATGACCCTGACACTCGGGATGCAGACTCTCCCACACTTCCATATCATCGCAATCCGTGTTCCCATACATATTTTCAAGTTTTTTCATGTAGGAGACCTACAATTTATCAAAACAAATGGCTTGATATTGTACTAAAAGATGATACAACAATTATAAATAAATGATAAAAGATAACTTACGTATGAACTTTTTGAACGATCGGTAACAAACTCTAACTTATCATAGTCATTTGCATTTATCTCCCTATCATTTAATCTCTTTTTACACTCTTTGGTGGCGTGGGTATGAAGTAATACTTCCGCGAATCCAACCTTTTTACCCTTTATTTTTTCCTACATAAAAAGATGCAATGTAATTTATAAGTTTTAAGTGTTCATATAGGTTTCTAAAAGTAAGAATACAATTAGCTTACCAAGTTGCGACAGTGTTCGTCAAACCCTTTGGACCCGCCTGTATGACGACATAAGTCATTCTTCCGGTTTTCTCTCCCTGCTTTGGACTTCTTTTCCCAATCTTTAGTGTTCCAAGACTATAGTGGTAATATATATATATATATATATATATATATATATATATATATATAGGGTAGGGTTCCAGCGTGAACAACCTCCCAAGAGTGAACTGCGTGAACAGATCTGGACCCTTGATTTCCTTTTTAGTTGTAAAGGGTAGGATTGTAATTAAATAAAAATTAGATTTCAATCATTATTTTAATAATTGAATTAAGTTATATCTTTCCTAATTTAAATTCATTATCCACATTATGTTTTATTTATTAATAAGATAATTATCAAAACAAACAACAAATCACCAGATTTCAATTTTAATTTTTATTTCAGATTTCATCACCAGAATTCAAATTTTGATTTTTAAGATCCACGTAACCTTCATATTTCAACGGTATACACATGTGTACTTGGATATAAATAGAACAGTACACATGTGTACTCAGCATCGTACATATGTGTATAGTAATTCACAGGTGTACATCAACATTCAATACAAAAAAAATCTGAGATATCACAAAAACAGACGATATACACATGTGTACATCGCATTAAAAAGAGGGTAAACTCAGAATACACATGTTTACATCGCATTTAAACAGAGCAAAATCAGAATACACATGTGTACATCGCATTCAGCCATTACTTCATCGCGGACCGTGTTAGCATGGGAGCACAAAATCTTGACATCATACTTCTTCACAACAATCTTCACAGCATACTTTTTCACAGCAACCTATCCGGTATTATTCCTTCAAATTGCCCACATTTCGGATGATTCACTGATTTCAAGTATTTGGAGAAAATGTCTTTCTGCGTTTAAAATCAAATTACAATACATTACCAACTTTAACTACTACGATAAGTTTTTGAAATATCACTTAACTACTATGACACACAAGTGTATACCCAATTTACATAAACAGAGTACACATGTCAATAGAAAAACTACCTGGAAAATATCCGGCAATAAATCGACGGCTGTGAACCCGAGGGCGTAACGACAGCAACACTTTCCACCCCACCGGCAACGCTTTCACAAGCCGGACCCGCCGTGCCTCTGCTATCGTACGCCGCAGGCGCTGATGCTCTGCTATCGTACGCCGGAACTGCTGTGCCTCTGCTATCGTACGCCTCTCCGTCCGTAACTAATCTCCGTAACGAATTCAAAATCAACGTGTTCTCCCTCACCTGTACGTACTAAAGTTGATCGCTACAAGGCCTCCAACATTGAATCAACACTTGTATGTGCGTGCCGTGATTGCAAAATTAACAAAAATTACAATGTTGAATTAGTCAACAACTAAAAATCCAAATTATTAAATTGCAATTAAAAAACTACATTAAATAATATGTAAAATGAACCAAATCACCTGCATTATCTCTATTTGTAGATAAGCGCCACTGCACGTGAACTATATTGTTACCAATCCACAGCTGAAGGCCATCACATCACTAGTTCCTTGGAATTTCATCCAATTAGTTCTATTTATTGGGTAATTTGAATTTTTTGTGACCAAAAAGCTAGAGAAAAACGATTGAATTAAAGAGATCAACTTACTTCGATGGAGATTTTGATTCAAACTCCGAGGAGTAAAAGCATCACTGCTCATAATCCCAGAATCAGCAGCACTCTTCTTCATCCGTTTTTCCTCTATGTTCGCGAACGATTGATCTAGGGCTCAATCATGAATTACGTACGTCTGCGTCACCGCCCGGTTTCATGTGGAATGCATAGTTACTTCTCGGTTGTCTTCTTCTTAGAGATTCCTGCTGTACGTCAGCGTCGTCGCCGCTGGTGATATCCACGGCCGCTGGGAATTTTTGGGGGTAGGGTTTTGACAAAATGAATAGGATAATTGATTACTTGATTTGTGAGAGATTTATGCAATCAATTTAAGATTGAAATTACACATATACCCTTTTTGTATTTAATTAAATGGAAAAAATTAACCAAATAATTACCATCATGCCACTCACTTTAATCTCAAGATCATAAAAATCAAGGGCCCAGATCAGTTCACGCAGTTCACTCTTAGGATTTTGTTCACGTTTGAACCTAATCCTATATATATATATATATATATATATAGAAACGGGATCAGGAGAGAACGGTGAAAAGTGTGAGAACGGTGAGAACGGATCCTGGCCCAACACGTGGCAGGGAGCGCTAATTGTTATGCGGCGGTACGATTGTCATTGTCTACTTCCCGCTAAAAAATGGCGTTATGATTCCTTTGTCCAAAAAAATTAAATATAAATGGCGTTTTCGTCTTTATGCTAGTTTTACATGGCGTTTTTTTTAAAATATATTTTTTACGAATGGCGTTTATGTTTTAATGGCGTTTTCATCTTTATGCTAGTTTTACATGGCGTTTTAAAAAAAAATATTTTTTTAACAATGGCGTTTATGTTTTAATGGCGTTTTCATCTTTATGCTAGTTTTACATAGCGTTTTTTTAAAAAGAATTTTTTTAAGAATGTCGTTTATGTTTTAATGACGTTTTATTGATATCCAATAGATATGGCGTTTTTGTGTATTCTACTTGTTTTAATTTAGTTTTTTAACCCTTTTTTAATGTTGTTTATGTTTTAAATGATTACTATTTGTTAATTATTCTAATCATGGTGTTTTCTTTGATTTGCACAAATACATAGAAGATCACACAACCAAACATGTAGATGTAATAATTTAAAGAGTAAAACACAATAGTCAACATTAAAATCCATGGCGTTTAGCTAATCTACAAAAGCTTCCATTCTTTATGCTATTCTCTCGTCTGCTTTGTCAAACAATTCACGTATTTTTTTGTCCCCCTAAAGCCATGAATGTTTTTAGACAACTTGTCAATAGTTTTATGTTTTCATTTTCGCTATGAAGCATGATTTTTCCAATGTATTTTACCCTTAGTTCATTTGGCTGTCTTTGCTGGAGTTGATTTGGGGCATCTTCTTTTGCCAAACCACTTCTCCAACAAGCTATATCCCCCATGTATGTTTCCATATGCTTCATTGCAAAAATCCCACAGTCGAGCACGTTAGATGTCACGGCCCCCGGCCCGGTTTAACCCGGTCCCGGAGCCGCGGGACAGAAATCCCGTGGTATTTATTTAATTTGGCAGCGGAATTATTAACAGGATCGTTAAAACTTGAAAATGCCTGATTATTTTATTTCATAATTAGGGACAAACCCCGTAATTTACAATAAGGGAATTTCGCTGGGAAATCCCACTTTTACAAAAACATGTTTCTTTATTTTATTAAGCCACTTCTTCAAGCTTGCAGTGCTATGTGTCACTTTTTCCTTGATCACAGCAGATAACCTGAAACATGTTTTAAAAAGGTTTTATCAGCAGGGAAATACTGGCGAGTCACTCATTTTGCACAAAACAACACATTGTTATAATATACAGTATTAAGGGTGATTACATTGTTTTTATCAACCAATTACCCCAAATCGGTATTTGTCACTCGACTGTATCTGTGACTATGGTCAGATCACCCATTGGCTAACTCGTTGTCCAATGGTGACGGGAAACAAGTAATGTTTACAAAACCCCACATACCGGCAGTAATTGAAGATTACAAAGACTTAATCCCTGTAATTATAACCTTGAAAACATTTAGGGTTTTGTAAAGCAGTTTGATAAAAAGAGAATGACTCACATTGCAGATTTAAACGGGCAAAGTCTAGCCTACCGATAAGCCTGTTAACCTAATTCAAATAACAATGCACACGAAAACTAGGTTAGTAACTTTAATCCAACTTTTACGACAACTCACGAGATCAAAACCTTCACAATGAATGACAAAGTGAGATACTTAAACATCCATCGAATTTACGACGAATGATAAAGTATAACCCAAGTTTGAGCAGCACTTAAACATCCATTGGATTGGTTTTTATCGATCGGACATTAAATCGTAGCAGTGATCGAGTTATTACCATGTTATCGCGGCAGAATTTCGTGCTGTGTGTGTTTTTGGAGTAATCAGACGATATCTCAGTGTATGAATCGAATTTTAACGTCAAACCAATGCCAAATTTCAAGTGCCAATGCCTGGGATTTATACTGGAAAAACGGCGGGCCCGCGTGTCACGAGAGGCTCTCGCGTGGCGCGAGAGGTCACTTTTAGCATAGGGTAGCCACGTCTGTTACTAGCTTAGCTGAGTTGACCGTTCGTTAAAATTCGATTTCCACGTAAAACTGTAAGGATATTACCGACTAGGGAATACCCCCCCTGAGTTTTAGGGGCCCGGATCCTGATTCCGATTGTTCTGAAATTTTTAGGGGTCATGCAGTATCACTTGGGGGTCTCAATTAGGGTTTCCTATTGGGCAATATAAAATAAGAAATATGACTTTTGGTGAGAGTTGTTACATCCTCCCCACCTTAATTAAAATCTCGTCCTCGAGATTTATTGGAACAAGTAGGGATACTTTCGCTTCATCTCTGATTCTTGTTCCCAAGTGTATTCAGGTCCTCTCCTTGAATCCCATTTGACTTTGACCAGCACTAGTCGCTTGTGTTTGAGAAACTTGACCTTTCTGTCTTCTATTTGCAGTGGCTTCTCCACAAATTTTAACTTTTCATTTACCTCTACATCTTGAAGAGGTACTACCAGGGATTCGTCAGATAAACATTTCTTGAGGTTGGATACATGAAACACGTCATGCACCCCAGCTAGCTCTTCTGGTAGTTGTAAACGATAATCAACTGGTCCTATTTGTTGGATTATTGGGAATGGTCCTACGTACCTTGGACTTAGCTTTCCCTTCTTTCCGAACCGAACTACTCCTTTCCAAGGAGAAACTTTCAAAAGTACCTTGTCTCCAACTTGAAATTCCAGTGGCTTGCGTCTATTGTCCGCATAACTCTTCTGGCGATCTCGAGCTGTTTTCAGTCTTTCCTTGATTTGAGTGATTTTGTCGGTGGTTTCTTGTACAATCTCGGGACCTGATAATCGACTCTCTCCTATTTCTGCCCAACAAACTGGAGTTCTGAACTTTCGTCCATACAGTGCTTCGAATGGGGCAGCTTCAATGCTTGCATGATAACTATTATTATAGGATAATTCAATTAAGGGTAGGTGGTCATCCCAATTTCTACCAAAATCTATCACACATGCCCTAAGCATGTCCTCCAGGGTTTGGATCGTCCTTTCACTTTGTCCGTCTGTTTGAGGATGGTAAGCTGTACTTAAATTTAAGCGCGTTCCCATGGCTTCTTGGAAACTAGTCCAGAAATGCTAAGTGAAACGACTATCCCTATCCGATACAATGGAGAGTGGAACTCCATGTAAGGATACTACCTCGTCTATGTACAATTTTGCTAACCTTTCCATGCTAAAGGTTTCCTTCATGGGTAGAAAATGAGCTGATTTGGTTAATCGATCCACAATTACCCAAATCGCATCATTACCTTTTCTGGTTTTGGGTAACTTAGTAACGAAATCCATTGTTACGAGCTCCCATTTCCATACTGGCATTTCTAATTGTTGAAGTAACCCTGATGGTTTCTGGTGTTCTGCCTTAACTTGTGAACAAGTAAGACACTTAGATACATATTTAGCTATATCCTTTTTCATACCAATCCACCAAAAATTATTTCTTAAATCTTGGTACATCTTATTATTTCCTGGGTGCATGGTATACCTAGATTTATGGGCTTCCTCTAAGATCCTATGTCTTAACTCTCCTTGCTTAGGTACCCAAATCCTTTTCTTATGGAATCTCCAAATTCCATCAGCTCCTTGCTCTAATTCCTTTATTCTTCCTTTCATTCCTTCAGCATCATCCTTGATTGTTGTGGCTTGAACATTTTTCAGTTGTTCCATTAGGTCTAATTGTAAACTTAATCTAAGAGCACGAACTCGTCGTCGTTTTTCATGATACTTACGACTTAGGGCATCTGCAACTACATTTGCCTTTCCTTCGTGATATTGAATATCATAGTCGTAGTCACTTATAATTTCCATCCATCTTCTTTGTCTCATGTTTAATTCGTTTTGCCCAAATATGTATTTTAAACTCTTATGATCTGTATAGACTGTAAATTTACTTCTATACAGATAGTGCCTCCAAATCTTAAGGGCAAAAATTATCGACCCTAATTCTAAGTCAAGAGTCGTATAGTTTTCCTCGTGCTTTTTCAATTGCCTTGAGGCATACGCAATTACCTTCTTGCGTTGCATTAGCACACATCCTAATCCTAGCTTAGAAGCATCACAGTATACTTCAAAATCTTCGGTTCCTTCTGGTAAGGCAAGAATCGGGGTGTTAGTTAACCTTTGTTTTAAAACTTTAAAAGCCTCTTCTTGCTTAGGTCCCCATTCAAACTTAACTATTTTACAGGTTAGCTTAGTTAATGGCACAACTATCTTAGAAAAATCCTTAATATAGCGCCTATAGTACCCAGCTAATCCTAGAAAACTTCTAACTTCCGTAGCTAATTGCGGGACCTTCCATTTGGTGATCGCTTCTATCTTAGCAGGATCTACGTGAATACCTTCATGATTCACCATGTGACCTAAAAATTGCACCTCCTTTAGCTAAAATTCACACTTCGAGAATTTGGCATAAAGCTTTTCTTTTCTTAACAAAGTTAAGAGTGCATGCAGGTGCTTACAATGCTCATCCTGACTTTGGGAATAAATAAGTATATCGTCGATGAAGACAATTACAAATTTATCCAAGTACGGTTTACAGATTCTATTCATCATGTCCATAAATGCTGCAGGAGCATTTGTTAACCCAAAGGGCATGACTGTAAACTCGTAATGACCATACCTAGTTCTGAAAGCAGTTTTAGGTATGTCTTCTTCTTGCACCTTCAACTGATGATATCCGGAGCATAAATCTATCTTAGAAAAATATCTAGCTCCTTGGAGTTGATCAAAGAGATCATCAATTCGAGGTAATGGGTATCGATTCTTAATTGTAACCTTATTTAGTTCCCTATAATCGATACACATTCGCATTGAACCATCCTTTTTCTTTACGAACAACACTGGTGCTCCCCAAGGGGATGAACTAGGTTGTATGAATCCTTTACTGAGCAATTCATCTAATTGCTGTTTCAGTTCTAACATTTCGGTGGGTGCTAAACGATAAGGTGCCTTTGCTACTGGTGTAGTTCCAGGAATCAAATGAATTCTAAATTCTACCTCCCTATCCGGTGGTAATCCTGGTAACTCTTCTGGGAATACATCTGGGTATTCTGAAACTATAGGAATTTCCTTAAGTTCCTTACCCTTAGTGCTAATGATTACCGAAATCATATACACTACTCCTTGCTTTCGTTCATAACTAGCAACTTTCATTACTGAAATGAACTTCATGGGTTTTCGCGGCTTATCTCCTGTAACCATAATTACCGCTCCGGTGGGTGCACGAATTTCTATGGAATTCTTGTCACAAAGGATTCGAGCATGGTTGGCTACTAACCAATCCATTCCTAACACGACATCGAATCCAGCTAAATTCATAGGTAATAGGTTTGCAGAAAATTTATGACCTGAAAGTTCTATTTTCCCTTTTTGCAAAACCTTATCTATGTTAACAGAATTCTCATCTGCCGTTTCTACCGTGAAAATTTGTCTAAGGTTGGTTAAGGGTAAGTTAAGAGCTTGGCAGAATGAAGTATTTATAAAACTTTGGTTTGCACCAGAGTCAAATAATACTTTTGCATAAACGTCGTGAACTAGGAACGTACCAGCTATCACATCAGGAATTAATTCAGCTTCCTGGGTAGTCAGTTGGAAGGCTCTTGCGTTCTTTCTATTAGTTCCTTCAGCAGGTTTAGCCTTGGTATCAGCTAGTTTGACCAATTTAGGGCATTCTGGTTTGAAATTCCCAGCTTCTCCACAGTTATAGCAGACCCTTGTTTTCTTTCTGCAATCTTCTTCACGATGTCCTATAGCTTTGCAGAAGTTGCAGGGTTCATTACATTTTCCGAAATGTTTCTTTTTGCAGTTTCTGCAGAACGGCGGAGTGGAAGATTGCCCAGTTCCTCTTCTCTTGAAATTATTATTATTACCCACACGAAATCCTTGGGTAATTTTCTGAGCCAATTCCTTCTTCCTATTTTCTTCTCACGTACGCACCAGTCCATCTGTCCAAGTGTTGGCTAATTCCACCGCATCGTTGATCGTCCGGGGCCTTGCAGCTTTGACAATATCACGAATCTCGCTAATTAAACCCCAGATGTAGCGAGAAATAAGTACCGGCTCTGGCGAAGCCAAAGTAGGCACAATTCGAGCATATTCGAAAAATTTCGAAGTATACCCTCGGCAGTCAACATTCACCATTCGGTGGCTCAGGAATTTGTTTGCCATCTGCTCTTTTTCATATTCTGGGCAGAATATTCTTTCCACCATATGCTTAAACTCCTCCCAACTCATGGCATAGGCCATGTCACTTCCCTTAGCTTGCAACACTGTATTCCACCATTCTAATGCTTCTTCCTTGAAAAGGTGAGAAACATACATGACTTTGTCCTCCTCGACACATTTACTTATTTTGATTACTTGTGACACTTCGGGTTTTCCCGAGCAATCTGTATATATTAACTTGCGTGTACATAATATTAAATGAAAGTCGTGATTTATCTTGAGGTGCTATGTGTCGATAATGTGTAAATATTATATACGTAGTTATATATATATATAAGTGAATCGAGACCACGAGCCCGACTCGAGACCGCTTGGTCTCGAGTAAACAGTGAAGCGATTGGGCCGGTTGGGCCATGCCGCTCGGAAACCCACTAGGGTGCACCAAGCCGGTCCGGATATAAAACCCACAAGAGGGGTCAACTTTGCCACTTTTCACCATTTTGCAACTTTTCCTCATTCACTCACTCCCACACACTCTCCCTCACCCTCTCAACAAAACCCTAACAATCAAGCTCACCTCCTCTCCTCTCCCTCTCTCTCTCGGGTCAAACCGGCGACAACAAAAGGGGCTCTCGGATCATCTCGGATTAGCTTAAGATCACCACTCGAAACTTAGTCCATCAATCCCTCATACTCTTTCATCTAGCCGGTTAGTTTCCTTTTAGTTGTTTGGCCAAAAATGATGTTTTATGAATACAAAGTGATAAGATAATTGGATGATAAATGATGGATGAAATATGTGATAAATGATAAATATGTTCATGTTTTAATGGGAAAATTGTTAGATAACTTACAAGGTTATGTAGGATGAACATATGATGAGTATGTGTTGAATATGCTTGAATGTTGTTATGAATATATGAAAAATTACGTGTTTGATATGTATATTAGATTCAGGAAATCGATGATGCTGATTCGAGTATATGTTAGGATGGAATTGTTTGAATAATCATGTTATAAAGAAAACCCTAAGAACAACATGAATGTCATGAAAACATTTGAAATATGCTTTGTTTGATCTATTTTGAATTGCATTTAGACAATAAAACATGTTTAAACATTCTGGTTGGATAGTACATGCTATCATGAAATTGCAATCCCATTGGTTAGTACATCAGAGGTTCTAGAAGGATTCTTGTGCACGTATCCGAGGTTGCGACTCGAAACCTCCGGTTACGACTCGCAACCAAAACATGACAACTCGAGACTACGACGGTTGCGACTCAAAACCAGACCATGACAAGTCGAAACCTCCGGTTGCGACTCGAAACCAGACCATGACAAGTCGAAACCTCCGGTTGCGACTCGAAACCAGACCATGACAAGCCGAAACCTCCGGTTGCGACTCGAGACTGTGTGTTCTCGAGTCGAGACCTCCTGGTCTCGACTGGGCTGCTTGTCTCCGTTATTGGGCCATGGACATGTGGGCTGCGCATACCGTTCTATTTGGATTCTGTGAAGCTGTTAACTGTTAGTGTGATCTGATAGGCCCAATAACACTTATGATTTGTATAATAGTTGTTGATGTTCACTGTTTCACTACTACGTATCAGAATAGGCCCGATAACTTGCTGGATGATCATGTGTTGTGTATGCTTTGTGTTAGTTATGTGTAGATTATACGTGAATACTTGTACCCCAACTTGACCTGTATTGGTGACCATGCTAGGACGTGGTGACCAACGTGATTGACCAAGTAAATAATCTACCGAGCAACCCAAGGTGAGTTCACAACTAATAAAGCATGCGTTCCCGGTGGTTGGGAAACGGAAACTTAAGCAACGCTATCCCCTCGTAAGGGATACAAACCTACTTCTCTCCCCTTAAACGGGACTTTTAGTTAATTACTGTTTATACTGGATGCAACAAGCAACACTAAACAAAACTCTATCACTCAAGTCCTCACTTCTTAATACCGATTAGTCGCCGGGGTCAGGCGAACGGGTTATTAGTTGATAGCGCTATTTAGGTCTGACCAACCTCACACCGTGCCCGCGTATGGGATCGGGCGTGAACTAATGTACTCCGGCAACCGTCAATGATGATAGAACATTGACAAACGGGGCACTCTACGGAAACGTACGGATGAATAGTATTCGGTATTGTAAAAACAGTTTAGTCGCTTACTTGTGGGGTAGCTCCCCATCGCATGTATAAACGGATAAATTAACTGGTGAAACAAGTTTTTGGTAATTAAAACTGGACAACTCGTGGACTCGCCAACAATTTTTGTTGATACCCTACTGCATGCTTTGCAGGTACCCAGTGACTCAGGAGCTTGCAGCTTGGGAAGTGTAGTGGTCGCCTAAACCCGCGTGTTGGGTTCTAATTAATTTGAACTATGAACTTTGTTTAAACTATTTTTCCTATGCTTCCGCTACTTACTTAACAGTTATTTGAACCTAAACATTCGAACTTTAAACTATGGTGTTTACTAACCATTATGGTTGGTGATCATTCTTACTATTATCCAATGCTCAGTATAATTGGTGGCTGGATCCTGGTCAGTCACGCCTCCAAGCGGTTGTACTCCGCATGTGGATTTTGGGGGTGTGACAGATTGGTATCAGAGCCATTGGTTATAGTGAACTTGGTTTTAAAAAGGAAAGTCTTTTTGAGAAAAACCAGACTATAACCCGTGACTCGTGACGACACTACACTCCAAGGGCAAGACTCGGCATATTAGACCTCATAGCTCGGACTTGTGCTTACATGCTTATTTATCCTATGTTGACTGCTCTATTATACATACTAGTGTGCCTGATTAGATAGATACACGTCTCCCTTCTAACTCATTCTCGCTACATTACGACATCACACTCATACTGTGTTTTCTGGTTATGAAGACAATGAGAGGACGCGGAAGAGGAAGCGTTAACATGACTCAGGCTCAATTCGCTAACTTGCTCAACACGGTGGCTACAGCTTTCGCAGCACACCCTGGAGGTCAGCCTGCGCTCGCGCAGCCACATGTTTGTACTTTCAAAACCTTCATGGATGGCAAGCCTCTCCCTTTCAACGGCACTGAGGGTGCCATAGGCCTTCTACACTGGATTGAAAAGGCTGAAGCTGTCTTTGCTGTCTGTGAGTGTCCCCCTGCTAACTGGGTAAAGTTCGCGACTGGTACGCTTGAGGGGAACGCGCTTTCATGGTGGAAAGCACAGATTCAGATGCTTGGTCTGGAAACTGCTAATGCTACTGCGTGGGAAGATTTCAAGGACATGATCAAAGAGGAATACTGTCACAGGGATGACATCCACAAACTCGAGAACGAGTACTATGCGCTCAAGATGGTTGGATCAGAGATTGAGACCTACACTAAGCAGTCCAACGACTATGCTGCACTTTGCCCAAACATGTCCCGACCTATGTACCGAAGGATTGAATTGTACATCAAAGGCTTGGTCCCTGAAATCAGAAGTCATGTGACCTCAGCCAACCTCAATACCATACAGCCCGTGGTTCGTCTTGCTCACAAACTCACCAATCAGGCTGTGGAAGAGGGCAAGCTGCCCAAGAGGATCGGTGCTACTGCTGGAACTTCTGGCGATAACAAACGAAAGTGGGATGGAAGTCAGGGAAAGGATGCTAACCCCACTCAGGCCCCAGTTCAACAAAGGAAGACTGAAAGCAACAAGGGCCCTCAGCAACAGGGTGGCTATCGAGGAAACCACCCCAAGTGTAACAAATGTAACCGACACCACAGTGGGCCATGTGGCAAGAGTCAGTGTCAGCGATGCAACAAGATGGGGCATGAAGCCAAAGACTGTAGGAGCCCACTTCCAGCTAGACAGAATCAACAGCAACCACAACAGCAACAAGGAAACAACCGTGGATGCTTCAAGTGTGGAGCAACGGGGCACATGCGGAAGGATTGCCCTGAACTGAACCAAAACAACAACAATCAGGGTGCTGGGAACAATAACAACAATGATGGGAATGGTGCAAGAGGAAGGGCTTTTGTGATTGGAGCTGGAGAAGCAAGGAATGACCCCAACGTTGTGGCGGGTAAGTTCCTACTTAATGATCGTTATGTTTCCATGCTATTTGATTCCGGAGCTGATGCTAGTTATGTATCCCTACGTATTAGTAAGAAACTTAAACTCACTCTTACGCCGCTAAGCTCTAAGCACACCGTTGAAATAGCTAATGGTAGAAACCTCGAGGCCTCACACATAATTCGTAACTGCAAATTAGAGTTGTCTGGTCAGACCTTCTGTATCGATCTCTTCCCCATCATTCTTGGAAGCTTCGACGTCATCATTGGTATGGATTGGTTATCCAAACATCGAGCTGAAATCCTCTGCCAAGAGAAAGCTATTCGTATTCCCCGTCCCCCCTGGCAAACCTCTTATAGTTCAAGGCGACAAGAGCGGAGAAGTCACAGGCATCATTTCATTCTTAAAGGCCCAGAAGTGTCTACGAAAGGGACACACCGCTATCTTAGCACTCGTGGCTGACACACAGAAAAAGGAAAACAGGATTGAAGATTTTCCAGTTGTACGCGACTATCCCGAGGTATTCCCGGAGGAACTACCTGGACTCCCTCCTCACCGTCAGGTCGAATTCCAAATCGAGCTAGCTCCCGGAGCAGCACCTATAGCTCGTGCACCTTATCGCCTAGCTCCTGCAGAACTCAAGGAACTCTCTACTCAGCTACAAGAACTTTTGGACAAAGGTTTTATCCGTCCTAGTTCATCACCCTGGGGAGCCCCAGTGCTCTTCGTCAAAAAGAAAGATGGCACATTCCGAATGTGCATTGATTACCGCGAACTTAACAAGGTTACCATCAAGAATCGTTATCCACTTCCCCGTATCGACGACCTGTTCGACCAGCTGCAAGGGTAGAGCTATTATTCCAAGATCGACCTGCGATCGGGTTATCACCAGCTGAGAGTCCGCGATGAGGACATCTCTAAGACTGCTTTCAGAACCCACTATGGTCACTACGAATTCCTTGTTATGCCTTTCGGAATGACCAACGCCCCTGCGATCTTCATGGATCTCATGAACCGAGTATGCAAACCCTACCTCGACAAGTTCGTAATCGTGTTTATCGACGACATCCTAATCTACTCGAAGAGCCAAGAGGAGCATGAACAACACCTACGCCTTATTCTCGAACTCTTTCGCAATGAGCAACTGTACGCCAAATTCTCAAAATGTGATTTCTGGCTTAGAGAAGTCCATTTCCTTGGGCACATCGTCAATCAGGAAGGGATTCATGTTGACCCCGCTAAGATTGAGTCCATTAAGAATTGGCCTGTACCTAAGACTCCGACCGAAGTTCGCCAATTCTTGGGATTGGCGGGATACTATCGAAGATTTATCAAGGGATTCTCTAAGATCGCTCAACCACTTACGACCCTCACTCAGAAGGGTGTTGCTTACAAATGGGGCGATGCTCAGGAATCTGCCTTCCAGGAACTAAAGAAAAACCTTTGTAGTGCTCCTATTCTTTCCTTACCCGAAGGTACCGACGACTTCGTCGTTTACTGCGACGCTTCTATTCAAGGACTTGGCTGCGTGTTGATGCAACGCGAGAAAGTTATTGCTTACGCCTCGCGACAACTCAAGGTCCACGAACGGAACTACACGACGCATGACTTAGAATTTGGAGCTGTGGTCTTTGCGCTCAAGCTTTGGAGACACTACTTGTACGGCACCAAGTGCACGATTTACACTGATCACAAGAGTCTCCAGCACATAATGGAACAAAAGGAGTTGAATATGCGGCAACGCCGATGGGTCGAACTCCTAAATGACTACGAGTGTGCAATTAAATATCATCCAGGCAAGGCTAATGTGGTAGCCGATGCCCTCAGCAGAAAGGAGACCAAACCCAAGCGTGTTCGTGCCTTACAGCTCACGATCCACTCGAACCTCCCTAACCAAATTCGAAATGCTCAGGTTGAAGCATTGAAAGCCGAGAACATCAGGGCTGAGTCCTTGCGAGGATCGAGACAACGAATGGAACAAAAAGAAGACGGTGCCTACTACGTAGCCGGGCGCATATGGGTTCCGCTTTATGGAAATTTACGTGACCTTGTGATGGATGAAGCTCATAAGTCCCGTTACTCAGTACATCCAGGTTCAGACAAGATGTACCACGACTTGAGGGCTACCTATTGGTGGCCTGGCATGAAAGCCCACATAGCAACCTATGTCAGAAAATGTTTAACTTGTGCAAGAGTCAAGGCTGAGTATCAGAAACCATCAGGCCTACTCCAACAGCCAGAGATCCCGCAATGGAAATGGGAGCAGATTTCCATGGATTTTGTTACTGGCCTGCCTAGGTCTCAACGAGGAAATGACACCATTTGGGTAATAGTGGATCGCTTAACTAAGTCTGCACACTTTTTGGCTATCAAAGAAACAGACAAGTTCTCTACCTTAGCAGAAGTATACCTAAAAGAAGTGGTTTCGAAGCACGGAGTACCAACCTCTATCATTTCCGATCGAGACGCGCGTTTTACTTCTGAGTTGTGGCAAGCCATGCACAAATCTTTTGGCTCACGTTTAGACATGAGCACCGCTTATCACCCGCAGACGGATGGGCAGTTTGAACGCACCATCCAAACCCTCGAAGACATGCTTAGGGCATGTGTGATTGATTTTGGCAAGAATTGGGAGAAGCACCTACCGTTAGTAGAATTCTCCTACAACAACAGCTACCACACCAGCATTCAGGCGGCACCCTTTGAAGCATTGTACGGTCGTAAATGTCGATCGCCTCTCTGCTGGGCGGAGGTGGGTGACAGCCAAATCACAGGCCCGGAACATGTAGTCGACACCACAGAAAAGATTGCCCAGATTAGGCAACGCATGGCGGCAGCTCGTGACCGTCAAAAGCACTACGCTGACAAAGATAGGAAACCGCAAGAGTTCCAGGTTGGTGAACGGGCTCTACTTAAGGTCTCACCCTGGAAGGGTGTGGTTCGTTTTGGAAAACGGGGCAAGCTTAATCCGAGATATGTCGGACCCTTTGAAGTTACCGAAAAGATCGGTATGGCCGCTTACAGATTGAATCTACCTGAAGAACTGAGTGCTGTGCACAACGTCTTCCACGTGTCTAATCTGAAGAAGTGCCTGTCAGATGAAACACTCGTCATTCCTTACAAGGAACTTACTATTGACGAACAGCTACACTTTACTGAGGAACCAGTTGAGATCACGGATCGTGAGATCAAAACCCTCAAACGTAGCCAGATACCCCTCGTGCGAGTTCGTTGGAACTCACGCCGTGGCCCAGAGTTTACCTGGGAGCGGGAAGACCAGATGAAGCGCAAGTATCCCCAGCTGTTCCCAAATGAAACCCCCAGCACTGAAGCTACAACTGAATTTCGGGACGAAATTCCAAACTAACGGGGGGATGATGTGACACCCCGTTGAAACGCTCTCACTTTTACTAGCTTGTCAGTGGCTGCTTTAACTTTCGGGACGAAAGTTCTTAAAACTTGGGGATAATGTGACACTTCGGGTTTTCCCGAGCAATCTGTATATATTAACTTGCGTGTACATAATATTAAATGAAAGTCGTGATTTATCTTGAGGTGCTATGTGTCGATAATGTGTAAATATTATATACGTAGTTATATATATATATAAGTGAATCGAGACCACGAGCCCGACTCGAGACCGCTTGGTCTCGAGTAAACAGTGAAGCGATTGGGCCGGTTGGGCCATGCCGCTCGGAAACCCACTAGGGTGCACCAAGCCGGTCCGGATATAAAACCCACAAGAGGGGTCAACTTTGCCACTTTTCACCATTTTGCAACTTTTCCTCATTCACTCACTCCCACACACTCTCCCTCACCCTCTCAACAAAACCCTAACAATCAAGCTCACCTCCTCTCCTCTCCCTCTCTCTCTCGGGTCAAACCGGCGACAACAAAAGGGGCTCTCGGATCATCTCGGATTAGCTTAAGATCACCACTCGGAACTTAGTCCATCAATCCCTCATACTCTTTCATCTAGCTGGTTAGTTTCCTTTTAGTTGTTTGGCCAAAAATGATGTTTTATGAATACAAAGTGATAAGATAATTGGATGATAAATGATGGATGAAATATGTGATAAATGATAAATATGTTCATGTTTTAATGGGAAAATTGTTAGATAACTTACAAGGTTATGTAGGATGAACATATGATGAGTATGTGTTGAATATGCTTGAATGTTGTTATGAATATATGAAAAATTACGTGTTTGATATGTATATTAGATTCAGGAAATCGATGATGCTGATTCGAGTATATGTTAGGATGGAATTGTTTGAATAATCATGTTATAAAGAAAACCCTAAGAACAACATGAATGTCATGAAAACATTTGAAATATGCTTTGTTTGATCTATTTTGAATTGCATTTAGACAATAAAACATGTTTAAACATTCTGGTTGGATAGTACATGCTATCATGAAATTGCAATCCCATTGGTTAGTACATCAGAGGTTCTAGAAGGATTCTTGTGCACGTATCCGAGGTTGCGACTCGAAACCTCCGGTTACGACTCGCAACCAAAACATGACAACTCGAGACTACGGCGGTTGCGACTCGAAACCAGACCATGACAAGTCGAAACCTCCGGTTGCGACTCGAAACCAGACCATGACAAGTCGAAACCTCCGGTTGCGACTCGAAACCAGACCATGACAAGCCGAAACCTCCGGTTGCGACTCGAGACTGTGTGTTCTCGAGTCGAGACCTCCTGGTCTCGACTGGGCTGCTTGTCTCCGTTATTGGGCCATGGACATGTGGGCTGCGCATACCGTTCTATTTGGATTCTGTGAAGCTGTTAACTGTTAGTGTGATCTGATAGGCCCAATAACACTTATGATTTGTATAATAGTTGTTGATGTTCACTGTTTCACTACTACGTATCAGAATAGGCCCGATAACTTGCTGGATGATCATGTGTTGTGTATGCTTTGTGTTAGTTATGTGTAGATTATACGTGAATACTTGTACCCCAACTTGACCTGTATTGGTGACCATGCTAGGACGTGGTGACCAACGTGATTGACCAAGTAAATAATCTACCGAGCAACCCAAGGTGAGTTCACAACTAATAAAGCATGCGTTCCCGGTGGTTGGGAAACGGAAACTTAAGCAACGCTATCCCCTCGTAAGGGATACAAACCTACTTCTCTCCCCTTAAACGGGACTTTTAGTTAATTACTGTTTATACTGGATGCAACAAGCAACACTAAACAAAACTCTATCACTCAAGTCCTCACTTCTTAATACCGATTAGTCGCCGGGGTCAGGCGAACGGGTTATTAGTTGATAGCGCTATTTAGGTCTCACCAACCTCACACCGTGCCCGCGTATGGGATCGGGCGTGAACTAATGTACTCTGGCAACCGTCAATGATGATAGAACATTGACAAACGGGGCACTCTACGGAAACGTACGGATGAATAGTATTCGGTATTGTAAAAACAGTTTAGTCGCTTACTTGTGGGGTAGCTCCCCATCGCATGTATAAACGGATAAATTAACTGGTGAAACAAGTTTTTGGTAATTAAAACTGGACAACTCATGGACTCGCCAACAATTTTTGTTGATACCCTACTGCATGCTTTGCAGGTACCCAGTGACTCAGGAGCTTGCAGCTTGGGAAGTGTAGTGGTCGCCTAAACCCGCGTGTTGGGTTCTAATTAATTTGAACTATGAACTTTGTTTAAACTATTTTTCCTATGCTTCCGCTACTTACTTAACAGTTATTTGAACCTAAACATTCGAACTTTAAACTATGGTGTTTACTAACCATTATGGTTGGTGATCATTCTTACTATTATCCAATGCTCAGTATAATTGGTGGCTGGATCCTGGTCAGTCACGCCTCCAAGCGGTTGTACTCCGCATGTGGATTTTGGGGGTGTGACATTACTTCCTCGGTTTTCTCCAACCAACGCAGCGCCGCAGTCGCCCCTTCATTGCCTGCGAACTCAACAGGTTTACAGGCAAGAAATTCCTTGTAAGTGCAACCAGGTGTTGCAGCTTTCATTCTTTTAAGAATTGGGGCTTGCAGTACATCATCGTTATCGTTATTATTAATGTTGCCACCTCCATTTATGTTATTACTGAAATTATCACCGTGAGTGCGTTTACTGGGAATAATTTGTTGAGGTTCAACTGGATTTCGAACAGCAGCAAGGATTGCTGGAATAGCATTGGCTATTCCCTGAGCAACAATGTTTTCGATATCTTGCCTATTCAGAAATTGATCTTCATGGTTTTGCGCGGATTGGTTACCCTCGTTAACTTGTTCATTACCAGCGTGTTCCATCTGGTAATTAATATATGTAAGTTATTAGCATAAAATAAATAACGACTAAAACAATCGCACAAAATCACGTTAACACAAATGGCCAAAATTGTCGATTTTTCGACTTCCATATTTTTATATATTCTAATATGCGTCCGTACACACCCGTTATATTACAAGAGTTTTATTTTTAAGTTATTTCACATAGTTATATTTTTATGATTATTAAACACATATTCCTACAACCACACAACCACAGTCACACCATCTCCGTCAGCTGGCATCTTAGAAACGACGTTCCCTCTCGTCGTACTTCCATGATATTCTTTCCCCTGCTTCCCGGATTCTATTCCCGGCGTCCACCAGCTCCTCGCCATAGTGGTGGAGTTCTGCCAAGTTTTCGGAGCTCATAGGTGGGTGTAGTGGAGGCTCCGGGTCAAACTGCCAGTCGGTGGTCCACCACTCTTCTAGCTCTGCTGGTAGCAGTTGGGTGTGGATAATTGGATCTGGGATCTCAGGCTCTAGATCAACTGGAAGTTCTGCTTCTGCTGGGTAATTAAAGAGGTTTTCACCGGGAGGTCCGATAAGGTCACTCAGTGCTAGTTTATGATCCAGCTCTTCCCAAGATGGCATTTCCTGGTCTTGCCTAGAACTTTCTCCGATCTCTATTCCCTTGCCTTTATCTTTGGGATCCTCCGTCTTTATAACTTTCCGTGTCGCTGGTTTCTTTCTGCGTACACGCCTCCAGCCCACGAATCTTCTTTTCTTTCTCGGTTTGGGTTTCTCCGGAGGTTGGGCTTGAAATTCCATAGGTTCATAAGTGTCGGCACAATCACCGGTAAAGTCTCTGGAGACTTCCACATTCACCTAATAAAGATTGAGATTCTGAAGAGCTTCAGACAACTCATTCATGCTGTTTAGCATATATGAAGAAAACACACAAAATTCTAGGTTAAAATTTAGTATAACCATTCAAGTATCATTGTTCAAATAGAAAAATGGCAAACATTGCGACTTTTGTATATATATATATATATATATATATATATATATATATATATGTTTATTACAAATTACAACTGAAATTCAATATATACTAGGGGTTGTAAATTCATAATTTATTATGTTCAACATGCCTTTATATAAGGTTTATTCTATCTTCTCTTACTAAGTTGTTTATCTAATGGGCAAAGTTTCTTTAAAGTTTCTGGCTTATAGATGATATGGGTGCTAGTACTGGGTCAGGGTGTTGGCAGTTTAACTTAATTAAAAGTTAACGTTTACTGCTATAGTGGCTAACATATAGAGATTTGCCCATTGTTCATCTAATTCATTTTCCCATGGTGGGTTATTGTCTATTTCCTGAGTTTCCTTATTAACCATCACTCCTTTTGGTTGTGACTTCTTTATTTTCTCTTGACTTTTTCTAATAATCCAACTCCTTTTCTTAATGGTAAGTGGTTTCTCAAACTGTGTCGTACGAACAAATATTCCTTCCTCAGTATCTGCTGAGTATCTTGAGGAATTTGATTGAAATGAAGTTTCCTTATCTTTTGATGAACTATCTAATTGACGATAGATGTCCGAAATTCTTTGCTTACCCATATTGTAAACTAACAAATAGTCAAATAACACAAAAATCACATAAGCACAGGATGTCAATCAGAAAAATTAAGTATTTCTAAATACTTACTTGGCTTAAATCAGTGGCTCTGATACAACATTTTTCTGTCACGGCCCCCGGCCCGGTTTAACCCGGTCCCGGAGCCGCGGGACAGAAATCCCGTGGTATTTATTTAATTTGGCAGCGGAATTATTAACAGGATCACTAAAACTTGAAAATGCCTGATTATTTTATTTCATAATTAGGGACAAACCCCGTAATTTACAATAAGGAAATTTCGCTGGGAAATCCCTCTTTTACAAAAACATGTTTCTTTTACAAAAACATGTCTCTTTATTTCATAATTAGCGCTAATTGTTATGCGGCGGTACGATTGTCATTGTCTACTTCCCGCTAAACAATGGCGTTATTTTTCCTTTGTCCAAAAAAATTAAATATAAATGGCGTTTTCGTCTTTATGCTAGTTTTACATGGCGTTTTTTTTAAAATATTTTAGTCCCTATGGTTTGGGTCAATTTGCCAGTTTAGTCCAAAGGTTTCATTTTTAACATCTGGATCCAAAAAGGTTACATCGTTGCCATTTTGGTCCAACTGACTTAACTTCATCCATATCTGTTAAAGCTACCAAGGGCATTTTTGTCATTTCATTTTTCTTTTTATTAACCCTTTTTTTCTTAATTGACAAAAATGCCCTTGGCAGCTTTAACAGATATGGATGGAGTTAAGTCAGTTGGACCAAAATGGCAACGATGAAACCTTTTTGGATCCAGATGTTAAAAATGAAACCTTTGGACTAAACTGGCAAAATGACCCAAACCATAGGGACTAAAATGGCAATTTACTCTATATTTTTTACGAATGGCGTTTTCATCTTTATGCTAGTTTTACATAGCGTTGTTTTTAAAAAAAAAAATATTTTTTTTAACAATGGCGTTTATGTTTTAATGGCGTTTTCATCTTTATGCTAGTTTTACATAGCGTTTTTTTAAAAAGAATTTTTTTACGAATGGCGTTTATGTTTTAATGGCGTTTTATTTATATCCAATAGATATGGCGTTTTTGTGTATTCTACTTGTTTTAATTTAGTTTTTTAACCCTTTTTTAATGTTGTTTATGTTTTAAATGATTACTATTTGTTAATTATTCTAATCATGGCGTTTTCTTTGATTTGCACAAATACATAGAAGATCACACAACCAAACATGTAGATGTAATAATGTAAAGAGTAAAACACAATAGTCAACATTAAAATCCATGGCGTTTAGCTAATCTACAAAAGCTTCCATTCTTTATGCTATTCTCTCGTCTGCTTTGTCAAACAATTCACGTATTTTTTTGTCCCCCTAAAGCCATGAATGTTTTTAGACAACTTGTCAATAGTTTTATGTTTTCATTTTCGCTATGAAGCATGATTTTTCCAATGTATTTTACCCTTAGTTCATTTGGCTGTCTTTGCTGGAGTTGATTTGGGGCATCTTCTTTTGCCAAACCACTTCTCCAACAAGCTATATCCCCCATGTATGTTTCCATATGTCTCATTGCAAAAATCCCACAGTCGAGCAAGTTAGATGTCACGGCCCCCGGCCCGGTTTAACCCGGTCCCGGAGCCGCGGGACAGAAATCCCGTGGTATTTATTTAATTTGGCAGCGGAATTATTAACAGGATCGTTAAAACTTGAAAATGCCTGATTATTTTATTTCATAATTAGGGACAAACCCCGTAATTTACAAGAAGGGAATTTCGCTGGGAAATCCCTCTTTTACAAAAACATGTTTCTTTATTTTATTAAGCCACTTCTTCAAGCTTGCAGTGCTATGTGACACTTTTTCCTTGATCACAGCAGATCACGTGAAACATGTTTTAAAAAGGTTTTATCAGCAGGGAAATACTGGCGAGTCACTCATTTTGCACAAAACGACACATTGTTATAATATGCAGTATTAAGGGTGATTACATTGTTTTTATCAACCAATTACCCGAAATCGGTATTTGTCACTCGACTGTATCTGTGACTATGGTCAGATCACCCATTGGCTAACTCGTTGTCCAATGGTGACGGGAAACAAGTAATGTATACAAAACCCCACATACCGGCAGTAATTGAAGATTACAAAGACTTAATCCCTGTAATTATAACCTTGAAAACATTTAGGGTTTTGTAAAGCAGTTTGATAAAAAGAGAATGACTCACATTGCAGATTTAAACAGGCAGAGTCTAGCCTACCGATAAGCCTGTTAACCTAATTCAAATAACAATGCACACGAAAACTAGGTTAGTAACTTTAATACAACTTTTACGACAACTCACGAGATCAAAACCTTCACAATGAATGACAAAGTGCGATACTTAAACATCCATCGAATTTACGACGAATGACAAAGTATAACCCAAGTTTGAGCAGCACTTAAACATCCATTGGATTGGTTTTTATCGATCAGACATTAAATCGTAGCAGTGATCGAATTATTACCCTGTTATCGCGGCAGAATTTCGTGCTGTGTGTGTTTTTGGAGTAATCAGACGATATGTCAGTGTATGAATTGAATTTTAACGTCGAACCAACGCCAAATTTCAAGTTCCAATGCCTGGGATTTATACTGGAAAAACGGCGCGTCCGCGTGTCACGAGAGGCTCTCGCGTGGCGCGAGAGGTCACTTTTAGCATAGGGTAGCCACGTCTGTTACTAGCTTAGCTGAGTTGACCATTCGTTAAAATTCGATTTCCACGTAAAACTGTATGGATATTACCGACTAGGGAATACCCCCCCTGAGTTTTAGGGGCCCTGATCCTGATTCTGATTGTTCTGAAATTTTTAGGGGTCATGCAGTATCACTTGGGGGTCTCAATTAGGGTTTCCTATTGGGCAATATAAAATAAGAAATAGGACTTTTGGTGAGAGTTGTTACATTAGACGTTGTCCTCCAATCCATATTTTGTCTGACAATCTTCCCCTTGCTCATGATCTTACGCTTTGGGTGTTTTTTAATACGCAAGTAGTTTGCAAAAGCTCCATGCTGCATTTTCACATTTTTTCGCATATATTAGTTTGGCGTTTTGTCAACATAGTTCCTATATATAAATTTTTTAAGATACTTACCAATCTTTCCACCCATCCTTCATACTTGTCTTTGATGCTGACGTCATCCCCTGCACCGATGTTGTCCAATACATCAACTCTTTCGTGTTTCATGTTGAAACAGACATCATAGAAATGTCTTTCCCATATTATTGGCACGAAGAATAGTTCATAATCTTTGATGGTTTTATTTTTCTTGTCTCCTTTGAAACGTGTATTTTTCAGAACAGTTTCCATGTTTCTGTTGAATTCTTTGTTTCGTATATTTTCTTGTGTCGTTTCCTTGTATGCCAGAGTATTCTGTAATATTGAGTACCATATTTTAAACAACAAAACAATGTCCTATTATAATTTTATCAATTAAATATAGCAAAAGTGTTACCAGCAGTAATTCTGAGCAGAATAACCTTGAGGGTTTTTCTGGAGCCTTGTATCTTTCTTCATAGTTCAGGATATGTGCCCAACATAGAATAACTGAGACGTGTGCTTGAAATCCTGGTTTCATGCTCTCACATGTCACCCTCATGAGAAACTTTTCTCCCATCTTGAACACCTCAGTGCTAAAAAACATCATTTGGCGTTTTAGTTATACAAACTCATTCTATTATAATTCATGGCGTTTTGATCGTTTTACATGCATATTTTCAAGTTAACATTATGAATGGTAAGTTTGGCGTTTTATTTTTTGAGAGAAGTGTACATACTCATAATCGCCGTATCCAGTGAAGATGTACGCGGAAAGGTTATTTTCAGGGTTTGTCCTTGGTTCATGTATAACCACTTGCCTCCTTACATAAGGTGACAAACATGCCCTGCTCATCTTTTTATCTCTCTTCTCCTCTTCAGCCACATTCTTTTTTTTATATTTTTATCTTCTTCATCATCTTTATCAGCTTTTTCATCAGTAGGCAGCTCTTCTGGGTTTAAAATTGTATTTTCTTGCATCAGCTTTGTGATGTCTAGAGTGTTGTCCTCATCACCTTTCTCCTACACATCTGACAGGTTTGGCGTTTTTGGTGGTGATGTGTTGATGGCGTTTTCATGTTGGGGTTTATTGGGTGCCTCTTCCTCTTCAAAACTTTTCAAGATGTTTTCCCAGATGTAGATGGTGGCTGCTCATATGGCGTTTTATCAAACATTGCACCTTGTTGGTCAACACTTTTCTTCACCATCTCCCCTTCAGTTTTTTCTACTTCAGTGTTGAATACCTGACTGTATTGTGTTTCTGTCATGGGGATGTTTTGTGTCTTATCAAATACAGGCATTTTTTGGGTCTCTTCAGCAGGCTGCAGATGTTTTTTTTATTGCTTTAATCAGTTCATCCACCATTCTTGAATTATCAAGACCTTCTTTTATATCATTCATTTGTTTTAGATCTTGTCCCGGCAGCTCTACAATCTCAGCAATATTCCTTTTAATTATTTTTCCCCATTGTATCTCGAAATGTGATATTCAAGTGTCTTGAAATCACAACTCCATCTCTCAATATCGTTTTCGTTTATATCTTCATCTGATGATGTACTATCCTTATCATCATCATATATTGGGGCTGTTGTAGCAGTCAAGGGTTTGGCGTTTTGTTCTCTGGCCATATCCCTTTCTTTTTCTACTCTTATATCCCCTTCCCCTTCCCCTTATCCTTCTCCTTCTCTTCCTTCTCCATCCCCTTCACCATTCCCTTCCGGCTCCCCTTCTCCTTCTCCTTCTCCTTCTCCTTCCCCTTTTCCTTTTCCTTCTCCTTCTCCTTCTCATTTTCCTTCATTTTCAACTTCAATGGCGTTTTCATTAACTCTTTCCACTTCAATGGCGTTTTTATCAACTGTTTCCACTTCAATGGCATTTTCAATTCCAGCCATCTCCTTCTCGCTTTCTTCTTCATTTTCACCTCCTTCTTCTCCTTCTTCTTCATTTTCAAATTCTTTGGCGTTTTCATGAACTGTTTGCTCTTCAATGGCGTTTTCTGTTTCATCCATCTCCTTTTCCCTTTCTTCTTCATTTTCATCTCCTAGTACCACCTCATTTTCAACCTCAGTTTCATGTGTACCTTCTTCTCTTTCAGCTGGCATTTATTTGGCGTTTTCATCAACAAATTTTGAGATGTTCTCCAACAATGTCATACATTGTGAGTATTTAATGTGTACCAGGAGGCTGTTTGGGTATTCAGACTTTGACTGTTTTAACAACGTGCTCATTTTATTGTAACAGTCTTCTAATTCTTTGTATGCTCCATCTAATTTATCAGCCATTTCCTGTTATATTAGAAAAAAGGATTTTGTTGATCATGGTGTTTTGTGGTTTTTTTTTAAATTTATTATTTGAACAACATACCTCTTTAGGTTCATTGTTTTGTTCTTCTTTATCAGCAAAAATGTTGTCATACTATGTTACTCCTCTGACAAGAGCATGGTTTCCTGATGCAGAAACTTCAAACATCATTTCTCGGCTTTCTCTATCCTCATTCACCATCCCTTGAAGTGAAGCCTCTTCATTATCATTGAAGGGCATGGCGTTTTGCACATCATAGTCATAATGATCATCATGATCAAAACCATCATCATCATCAAACTCATCATCATTGTTATCAGCATGCTCATCGACCTTGTGAACATCATCTTCATCTTCATTGTCAACATCATCACCAGCATCTTCATCATGAACAACAACCTGCATTTTTATTGTTTTTTGGGGCTTGCTTCCCTTAGCTTTTTTGACTGTTTTCCTTTTTACTTCATTGCCCACAAGGCGTTTTGCCATTGCACTCTCAAATAAGTCAAGAGTATCTGTTGTAACCCACTCAATTGGGTATCCTTCTTTTCTGTCCCATTTTTTTCCTATTGCAAGCATCCTTCACCAAGGCAAGCTGTAACAAAATAGATTTTTCAAATGACATATATTTTTTGGCATTTTAATGACACACAAATGAATAGTGAAATTTTATTCTTACCGCAAGTATGATCAGTGGCCCTGTGTAATGCTTTTTGGGAGCACATTCGGTTTTGGTGTGTTGTAAGCATTGGATGATATAACTACACCAGTTCATTTGGTTTATTTGAACGTTTGGTGTAACGTTGTGCAAGAATTGTTTGTTGATGACTGCATTGTCAGTTGCATGCCCCATTATAGTGAAGAACGCTGCAAGGAAATTTAGGCAGAAGTCTCTCCCAATGTCACACCCCAACCGATGGCGGAATCATCGGGGCGCGGCACTGAGCGAAACAGATTGTCCATGAGTATCCATAAAAACTATTAATTACCAGATACTTAAAACGCCATGTGCCATACCATAACATATCCAAATAAAACAGTTATTACCGATAATTGTCTCACAAACAACTACTGATCTGACAACTCAGATCTCAAAATAGACAATTTGTTTATTCGTTTCTAGACTCTTCCTAGCCTTGATTTCATCACACAGCAAACAAGGCATCCTAGCATCTTAAGCACCTGCCACATACGTTAAAGTAAAAGTCAATACACATAGTGTAAAGGTGAGCATACAAGTTTGATAATATTATAATAGAGTTCGAAATCGTTTACGCATAACCAGCACGTACAACGTGTGATGTGAAGCACGTAAGTTATCGACATAATCCTATCAATACCAATGACTGCGGGTCGACTGCGCAAGGCAGTTCGTAACACATATTCACCACTGCGAATCATGTGATTAATAGTCCTTAACAACCCCTGAGTGAACAGGTGCTGAGTCCAAACTATAGTACTATCGTTGCTAAGGCAGGTAGACAGCAATCTATGTGTAAACATAACAAACAAGCATTCATCGAGTCACGTATACATGCAGTAGCGGTTAGCATTAAAGCATTGCATAGTGTGTTTGATGTGATTTAGAATAAGTAACATATGTAACACCCAAAAGTGTTTAAAGCAAAAAGGGTTCGAGTATACTCACAGCGATAGAGCTAATGGATTGAAGGAAGCGCTAGAACGGGATTAGCCTGAACAGTTAACGATAGCATAAATGATAAGCGACGCGTAAAACGATGAAGGGTGACCAAGTATCGGATGGCCAGTCGATCGGGTGACAATCCGTTTGGATGGTCATCTGATCTGATGGCCATTCGATTGGATTGACACCTCGCTTGGTGAGGATGTGTTTATGTATGACGGTTTGTACTTTGAAGTTTTCGTTGTAGCATTTTAAAAATAGAGAAGTATCTCTGCCCTTCAGGCCGGTCGATCGAACGGCGGTTCGATCGGACGGTGAACCGATTGGCGAGGCTTCTCAGTTGAGAACAAGTTCACAGCAGGACGGTCACTCGATCGGATGGCTATCCGATCGGATGGCAACCCGTATGTATTGAACATGTTGAAAATTGTTTAAGTACCAAAGTCCCAAACGTCACACGATGGGACGGTCACTCGATCGGATGGCTATCCGATCGGGCGGTAATCCATTTCAACGTTCGGATCCTTGAATAGTTTGAATAAAAAGTTTAAGTATGGGACCTAGTTTAACCCGATCGGATGGCCGGTCGATCGGATGGCAATCCGATCGGACGGCAATCCGTCCCAACGGTCAGATCGTCTTGACACTTGATTTTGTTTGAAGTTTTGCAGCTTTGAACGAGATGTTTCGATATCTTGCTTGAACAACAGGAACCTCGTCCCGACCCAAGTTACCCATCCGGACAGGAATCACCCTAGTCCGACCAGTTCACGGTTCAAGACGGTTGTTCATGTTCAAACCCGAAATCAACTATCTCTCGGATAGAATTCAGATCTGGAGCTGATACATCACTAAGAATGAGTAGAAGATCAGAACAAGCTCCGATTTCCATCGGGTTTGAGCGCATTGAGTGTAAAAGAGTTGAAAGAAAGTTGGAAAACCATCTTTCAATCCTTTTCACCATGAATATGTTCAGATCTATGCAAGATCTTTGTTCATTCATGTGGAAATCGTTCAGATCTAAGTTGTTCTTAGTGGATTGAAGTCAAAACATGAAGTTCATAAGAACACCATGATGACATCATCCTAGAACACCTCAAATCCACTGATTTCACGGTTATAAGTTGAGTTTTGAAAGAGAGAATGATGAAGAAGTGTGTGTAGATCATAGAAGTACAAGATTTAGGTTGAAAACTTACAAGAATCGCGAGAAATCGAGAGAAATGGAGCTTGAGTTCGGCTGGGTCGAGTAGAGAGGTGTCACATCAAGTGATGTGACAAATGGGGGGTATTTATAGGGTTTCCGAAAAAGGAAAGTGGGGAAAATGGCTGGTCGATCGGGTGACAACTCGATCGGGTGGCAGCCCGATCGGGTGACAACTCGATCGGATGGCAACCCGATTGGATGGCAATCCGATTGGATGGCCACTCGATCGGTTGGCCACTCGATCTATGAGTCCGGCGTGATGAGTTTTGTCGTTTCGGTTTGCGTGTAGTTCGTTGTGAGGAGATTCGAGTGAGCAATGCGATAGTATTACCCATTATGTCACACCCTGACTTTTGCGGAAGCGTGATTATGGTGTGACTTACTTGTTATCATTGCATTCAACCATATCAAACAACTATATGATAAAATCAAAGATTTGTCATCCACAAAATGAGTTTAAAACATAATAACATTGTCTAAAACGTAGACTTCAAATTTAAGTTTTACAAACCATATGAATTGTGTAAAAGTTCGCTAAGGACTCGTCAAAAGATAATAGTTGTAATCAAAGTTTGGAAGACGTGTCTCGTCCAGGATTAAGACACGCTGGCCAAACCCAAAAACCATGGATGACATCTTTATACTTAACATGACTTGGAACTCCAACGCCCGCCAGATCCATACTTAATTTCCTGAAATACATTTAATTTGAAAAACATCAACAAAAGTTGAGCAAGTTCATGTGTATGTGAGTTTGTATAAATATATGTCTGCATACATCGTTAAAATGTGTCTGTATGTCCTTGGTATGTAGCAATAAGGAAAGAAAAAGAAAGATCAATCAATGTGTAGCTAATACATTAATAAGTGGCATGGTCTAGGAAGCACTCAAACCTGTAACGCGTATTTCATACCGGTCCTTCCGGCGGAACGACATAGTCACCACATGCAGCCACACGCTGGCCCATGTGTGGGGCTCGCAACACCCAATAGATCTATCACTCATGTCCCTCGGTCCTTATACAAGGATTAATGGTCTTACGATAATAGCCTATCCATTCACGTGATCTAGCAGTAAATTCCTTAGCTAATCATACCATGTATAAAAGTGTCTGTAAATGTTTGTAAATGTCTGTAATAATTGTAACATGTATTTCACCCCCGAAGTATAAAACTGAAAATAGTTAAGAGAAAAGGGGGGACATGAACTCACAGTAGTGCGTCTTGTACCGTATCTCAAACTCTGTCTGCTACACGACAACCTACACGTACTAATGTCTATTAGACGAACGGGCCGTGCCTTGGCTAAGGGTTTAGCATTTTGAGTCACGTTTCTTATATTGTTTCGCGTGATAATTATTTGTCAAAATAGTTAATATTTTAACTTAATCGTGGGGGATTGGTTCGTTTAATGTTCTAGTAAATTCTAGTCTTAGAAAGCAAATATTTACTAAGTGTTAGAATTTTCAGAAAATTTCGCCATAGCCTCCTTTGTAAATAGAGGTGTCCATGCTTAAGAGCATATCATTTTCTTTTACAAATATCTCGTAGAGTGTTCCCACATAGCCAACCCGACAATCATACATGCAATGCCCTATTTACGTCTTTTCAGCTTTATTAACCAAAACTGGACTGTTTTCGTGCATTCAAATAAAATAGTTAACCTTTTCCAAAAATTCTCAAATTTTTACAGAATGTCATATATAATCCAAAATTTATTGTGTAAATATATCGGGGACCAGTTCATTACCAATTTTATATAAAAATTCTTTTACCCGACTGCAATCAGATTTGTTACTTTCTGATTGCAGTTTTACGGAAAAATTCACTAAAAATCAATCGTAAGTCCGATCGACGAAATTCTAGATGGAGGGTCACGGAAACAATAGTGACCATCTACAGTAAAAATCCCATGAGCTGATTCTGCTCAGGTTTCAAGTTTTGACTCCGTATACGACACACTTTTTCAGCAGGAAAATTTCAGCTTGAGCTGCTGTCTTAAAATAATTCTTTAAAAATAGTAAACTACCTCGAAAAATTACGATTCTAGTTCCATTTGTTCAGTTATTCAAAAATACATAATTTAGACTCCAGAAATTCAATTTTTCGATTTAAAATGACCCAGTTACAGCCTGTTGAAGTTGGCTGGAAATTTCAATCAGCATGTTTATTTCAGGTTTAGTGTTTCTAAAAGCATATTAGCAAGGGCCCTAACCATGATTTATCAATAACTTAATGATCAAACACCATGCATGCACTCACCAAACTCAAACCAACCCGATAACATCATCATGTAAACCTTTTTATGTATGATTTTATGTACGGTTCCAAGTTCATATTTTTAGTGTTTTAGCTTCTTGTGATTTATCATTAACATTCTACTACGAACCATTACAAATAACAAGATGAAACAAGGGTGTGAAGGGACTTACTACTAGCACAAGGCTAGGATAGAGATCTAGAATAAAGATGAAGAGATGATGAAGTTGAAGCAAGCAAACAAGTCTCTTGAAGCTTCACAAACTTGCAACTCCTTTGAATCACCCTTGAAGCTTTGAGTGAACCTTAGGAATAGATGACAATGGAGATTTGAGGGTGGTGATGGGGGTGGCGGTTATGGAGCCGAGAAAGAGAGAGAGAGAGAAGTGAGGTGAGAGAGTGAAGGGTCTTGATTGGGTTATGTAGAGGCTTGGGGGCTAAGTGTCATGAGTGCACCATATTTTGTGCAAAGCAACAAGCAAACTATCATCTTGGAACAATCACAAATCCTGTGTCATGATTAAGATCTTGGGTGGGGTCCATGAGGGCTGAAAATTGGTTGGGGGGGGGGGTAATATGTAAAATTTTGGTAATTAGTAGGTAAGTATATAAGAGGTTAAGGGTATTTCTAGAATAGTGGGTGTATGTCATATTTCTATAGTGTGTGGGGAATTTTTGTTACCATGATTATTTAAGAATAATAAAATAATGTTTCTGCCAAAATTTTGGTGTCCCGGGAAATGTCCGGTTATCCGGTTAGGTACCGTTCCGTTAAAGTGTTAAATTGTACCGTATAGTGTCTTTTATGCATCTTTTTGTAACGAAATCATTCCTGGCACTTAGGAAAGTATACAGGACCACTCTCCCATATATGTGCATTCTACTGGTATAATAAAATGCTGAATTTTATAAAAGAATGCAGAATTCTGTATTTAAAGTGTGTTTTAGGCACTTCCCGGCACTATATCTATCACCTAATGACGCAGTCTTATGGTCCTCACTTCCCTACACTCCAAACCAGTGTAGTACTCTATCCCTGGCTCATACTGGCCATAAAAACATTGTCTGTCTATGTGCTGGTATTGCCAGCATTATTTCTGAATCAACCGTTCAGTGTGTCAACTGTGCTGAGTGCATCAGGTATGTCACTAATGTAGGTGTGTAATGAATGGAGTGACTGTATAAAATATGATGCATGTATATATGATATAGAATCATAGAGCAGTTTAAATTATCAGTTGTAATCAAGCACAGTTATTAAGCACGTAATCGAAATTAATTAATTTGTAAAGTACCTGTAATTTTGAGGGTTGTCACATTCTCCCCCCGTTAAGAAAATTTCGTCCTCGAAATTTGTACTACCTTAACTCCTTTTGGGTTACGTCACACGTGTATGTATATGAATAATATTGAGGTAGATAATCACCAAACCGAATCAAACCTTACTCACCTCAGGTGAGTCCAAGAATATATAGCAACCCGAATCCTATGGTTAAAAGGTATGTGCTTTTAGCATTTGATGTCAAACGTACAAGACGTATTTGACGTATAGTCTAGTGGAATCCAGCTAGCAGGGGTTCCACAAAAGTGGAGTTTTGACTAATAAGATTTTTAAACGATCGGTTGCAATATGCAAACGAGTTTCCACAAACCATAGCATCCGCTATATGAACTCAAAAGCAACAACTCAACGTAATAGTAAAATGATCTGTCAACTCCTGAATAAATGTCTGGTAAGGTTTAGTGTGTTGTCATTTTTGAATGGTGAAGATACACCGAATGGAATACAAGCGAATCTGGTGTATCATTGTCTTGATTCGTAGTTGCATCAGAAATGTTTAAATGATAAATCAAACAAAAGTATGTGTGGTCTCGTGTGAAACGGTTAACCATGATTAGCACAAGCTACAAGTTTATGATGACACCACAAGGTGTCGTAATGGCATTATCCAATAATAGTGGTGACTGAACAAGTTCACCGTGTTTGAAATCAAATGAAAGTGTACTGAGATAATCTGAAGATTTGATTTATACCATGTTATAGAGTTTCCAATTAAATACGGACCATCAAAGGACCACTGTTTCCAATCGAAGATGAAAAGTAATAAGTATCGCAAGGCATTTGAAAGAATCGTTAGGAGGTACATTGTGCTTATGAAATGAATATATGTACCATTGCCTTAACACACAATTGTGTTGAGACCGCTTTGATCGTGAAGATCCAAAATGGATTGTTAACAACTAAATAGTGAATTGTATCCGTGTACGAAGGGAGTAACCAAATTAGCGCAAGCTTCAATTTTGTGAAAATATCACCGCAAGGTATCGAAACAAATCAAACGTTTTAGTGGAGTCGTAGACCAACCAAATCTATTACGACTCGAAATGAAAGAATGTCTGCAAAAATAGTTGAATATGATGCTCCCAATACATCATATAGCGTTTCAAGTTAGACCTGTGAACTGGATAAGTCCAAGCAATTGAACTTGGTTTCAACGTAACCCGACGATGTATGTATCAACAAGGAATTCTCGGCATGGTAGCAAAATAAACCATGAATGTAATTTGAAAGAAAGCGGTTTCAAGAAAAACGTGTTGGCTTGGTAACAAAAGAGCCAACAATAACAATAATGTAGGTTACTCGAATCAGGAATCAGTAATTAGGTTTAGCGAAATAATATGTAAATTCCAATGAAGTGTTTGTTCAAAACGAAATCACATGCGTAGCAAATGATGCATGTATGTCAGGTAAGTTTCCAAGAAAAGGATCAACGAGTATCTGCTAAAGTCAAGAAATGACCAGATATCGAAGCAAATGTGTGTTCGCTCTCAGCGAGAAAATTATGGTGATGCAACTACCATTAAGGGGAGTAGAGATGCAAATATCTACTTGCCAGAAGTAAAAGAAATCCAAGTACTCTCTGTTTGGTCAATGGAACTGGCATATGCGCCAGGTTAATGATGGTTGATTGAGTTGACAGATATGGTTCCTAAATGAAACCCTTACGAGTTTGGACCTGGGTTCCCGAAAGTCCTAATTATAAGTTTTCTAGATTCTTCAGATTTCGTATCCCGTGTAGACCCGGTTTGTACATTGTGTAGGAAGCACCTTGTGTACGTCTAAGAACTAATCATTGTCCCGCAATTTTCACTGGTAAACTTTCTTCTTGAATTCACTATTAACGACGCTCGATTGTCGACCAGTCGTGTAATAGTAGTTGGGTCCTCACATTCAGTTATGTAAGGAGTTCGTTAGTCCTCAGCAGGAGCCACCGACTCTGGTTGGCTAGCTTGTCCGACTCCCGGTCATTTGAGAGTTATTCGTCCTTTCTTTTGGCGAGCAGAACTGAGGTTATCCAAAACAATAGTTTTGGTCTGTTATCTTCCTTCTTTATCAACCACTGGGGTTGCACTATCAATCCTTGCATCTCCGGAAGTGTAAGTCACTACGATGCATCGGCTACAGGCGTGGTGCCTGGGATTAAATCGATGCGAGACTCGACTAATCGTTGAGGAGGCGATTCCGGCAAGTCTTCGAAGAAGACTGCAGGATATTCTCCGATCACGGGGGTATCTTCGAGTTCTAATTCTTCGGCTCCCTTGTCCCCGACATGAGCCATAAGACAACCCATCCTTTTCGCAACATCCTTTGTGCCTTCAAGCGATTTGTAATTTGCAGAGGCGTATCCCGCTTCATGAGTCAAGATCACTTCTTCGTTCGCCATCATGGTGCGGATATCAATCTCCTATTGATCATTTGTCAACCAATCCCTCCAACTACCTTGTTGAAGTCTCCCAATTCACTGGCAGTAGATCAAGTGTAATCTTACGCTTCCCGGGTTCTATCTTGCCGATTCCAGTTACTGTGTTGGCTTCCACTAGCTTCCCCTAAGCTAGTTCTAATGGGTACTGGAATATCTACTTACTCGCTGCTTAAACCAATTATACTCTCGAACTCTAGAGGTGCGAATCGTAGAATTTGCAACAGTATTTGGCAATACAGATGCATAACATTGAGTAGTATGGGGCGTACCGATATCCATGCTTGGATTCCTGGCGTGCTTCTCTGGCTCCGGTGTTAGACATCTTTCCCATGATTTTGCTTAATCTCCCTTTGGCAATCTTTCCTAAAGTGCCTCATATCCCCGCAGGTATAACATCCCTTATCTTTCCCCTTTCCTTTCTTTCCACACTTCGTCTCACTCCAACACGTTTCCCTGTTGTGTCCCACTTTGCCACAGTTGTCACACTTCCCATTTTTACATCGCCCGGTATGATGACGTCGGCACCTGTCGCATTTAGGTAGCTTACCCATGTACTCTTTTCTCTTTTTGGCCTTGTTGTTGCTACTCGACTGGGTACCCTGTTTGAAATTTGCCAACTTTCTCTTGTTGTCCCCAGATGACTCTACATGAGTCTCCTTCTTCTCCTCGGAGGTTGAAAATTTGTTCATCCTGATTGCCTCTTCAGTCAAGGCCACACTTAGATTGATGGCCTCAGCGATCGTTGCAGGCTTTGATGTCGTCACCATGCTCATGATTTGGGTGCCAATCCCCAAATGAAACGCTCAATCTTCTTAAACTCTGGGTCTACCATGTAAGGAACGATACGCGACAGAACTTGGAACTTCTCCACATACTCAGCTATTTTTGGACCTTCCATCTTCAAGTTCCAGAACTCAGTTTCCACCTTCTGGCTTTCTGTTCTCGAACAGTACTTTTTATGCATTAGCTCTTTCAGCTCATCCCATGATAAAGCATACGCAGTAGTCTCGCCCATCGTCTGAACCTGGAGTTTCCACCATGACAGAGCCCAATCTTGGAACAGTCCGGAAATGTACGTGACCTGGTGCTCTGGGGCGCATTTGCTCGCACGCAAAACAGTGTCCGTTTTCTCAACCCAGCGCACGAAAGCTACGGCACCCCCAGTGCCGTCGAAATGTAGGGGCTGGCAGCCTAAGAACTGCTTGTAGGTACAGCCTGCGATACAAGCAACATTATTCGCGTAAGGTATTAGCAAAGCACTTGTGGAAATGTCCAAACGTTTTGTAATGTGTCTTAAAGGACCAAACATTACCGTTGGCTGGGTTATTTCCCGAGGTACCTCCGCTGCGCTCATAGCGAAGGGGCTCGTACTGTGCGATGACCTGTAAGAGGCGTTCTTGAAATTCCGCCTCTGTCGTTGGCAGAGGGTTGCTGGTATTGGTGTTCCCTTAAGTCGACATCTTCCTAGAAGAAAGTGGTTAGGTCAGGTCTTGTTAAGGACACGAGCACACAAGTCTCTATTTAACGAATAGGACCTCAGAGGTATATTATATATATGTATATACGCAGTCGTTGTAACATTCAATCACGTATCATCACAATTATTGCACAACTTGTAAATAGGAACGTAACAAGTAAACATGTAGCATTATAGTTGTAGCACAAGTATGCTGATCAACAGTGTGCTTAGTGGGAACATAGCGACTGAGTTTTTCATTAGTTATTAGTCATAAGTATTGTCGCATGTTTAAAGATGATTGGGCTTTCGTCATCCTCCGACCACAATCACTGTGTCTTACATAACGTATCACATCAGAAGGGACACAGGGTCACCCTACCCTTGTCCAACACGTATATTAGTGTATCAAAATTACGTAGTCAGAAGCGGTCTTCAAAAGTCTCCGCAATCCCGGCTTATCATTGGTGTCTTTACCCAAGTCTAAAGCAATCTGCATAAATCCAGAAATCAACTACACTAGTGACTGAGGTGGAGGAGGAAAGAAAAGTAACTGCTAGCACGCGTAAACTCCTCATCGAGCTTGTATATACATCGAAGTAGTTAACTGATATGCCGCTCAATAGTAAAAGAAACGAGCATTAAAAACCTGAAAAGGCGTCATAGCAGCGGATGAGAGCGCAAAAGAAGTCTTTGATAATTATGGAGGATCAAAGTATACTGGCAATAAACAGGTTGGAGGTTGTGGTTTCAACTCAAGCTTCAACATTCTGCGACTTATATCCTCAAACTGTAGCTGATGTGACAGGTGTACTCATCCCTTGTGTAGCCTCCATAATGTGAGGGATGACAAGGGTCTAGAATCAACATAGTGTAGCATAGGAACCATTGAAATGACTTGTCCAGTGTTATAGAGGTGAATGTAGCAAACGGTGTGACTTGTAAAGTTAGGAAAAATGTTGTCGTAGCAGAAGAATCGTTATGCGGGTGCTGACCTGGAGCGCCTTCCCGGGGTGCGGGTATGTCTTGCAAGAAAGCGGTAGGCATGTCGGTGCAATGGACGTTGGTCTTCATAGGTGCAACATCAGCGGGTGCAGGTGCGGTAGAAATGTCTCAACAAAAGGAGATTCAATAGGTGCAGGTACTGGGTCTGGTAAGAGGAGTGCAAGGTATAGTAGTCCAATTGAAATAAGGTCACGTTTAAGTAGGTTCAGCAGGTACAACATCAAGCTGGCCCGCAAGGAACTGAAGCTGCCTCAGGGGCAGGTCCTGGGGCGTGTGAGGGTATGTGATCTTGAGTAGGTGTTAGTGCAGTAGTCAAAGCGGCGTCATCGTCCGTGCCTGGAGCAAAAAGTGGTAACCTGCCTGTTTGTAAAGTCGTAAATGTCGCAGACTCAAAGGAGTCTGAAATCGAGTGTATACTAGGATCGGAGGATAGTTTGATAATAGGGATCTCAAAACGTAAAGTCAGTAACCACGTCCTCATCTAACTTTCCATCATCCTGGGTGTCAACGGAAGGATAATCAATAAGCAAATTAACATCGTCATCAAACAATTTGTCAAAGAGGCAGATTCTCGGGGGAAAATAACCACGAGAGGTACGGCGTCGAGAATTGGAGCCACGATGTGTTCGTCATCGAAGTGTCCAAATGATAAGGTGGTCGTGGACCGAAACAAGAATGACAGGAAGTTTCTTGTCAGGGAAGCCATCAGCAAGGGTAATTCATCACCAGATTTTGGCAGCGCGGATGGTTGGCAGTCGTCCTCGTTCTTGGTCAACATGCCAGGGTCACTCTCAACGTCTGACGCAAATATCTCCGGCGCGGGTACAGTCTCATCATCTGTGGCGGTGGTCGTAGGGTCGTCATCATCTGACAATTCGTTCCCTGAGGAAAGTGACGTGTGTGTGCTGGTACATAATAGTCATAGCATGCATATTCACAGTAATCTTTAACACTTTGTGTATTGCAAATAAAGACAATTCATCATGTATCCACATATTCGTCCTAGTCTACTCAGACTATCCCACCCAGTCTCTCAGACTAAACTCCCTAGTCTCTCAGACTAACTCCCTGGTCTCTAAGACCAACTACCTGGTCTCTAAGACCAACTCCCTGGTTTCTAAGACCAACTCCCTGGTCTCTAAGACCAACCTTCCCAGCCTCTAAGACTAAATCCTTGGTCTCTAAGACCAACTCCCTGGTCTCTAAGACCAACCTTCCCAGCCTCTAAGACTAAATCCCTGGTCTCTAAGACCAACCTCCCAGTCTCTAAGACTAATCCTCCTTCAGCCTCTAAGACTGATCCTCCCTCAGCCTCTAAGACTGATCTGTAAATATAAACTTTGAAATGTGTATGTGTGCCTTTTGTTGGTAAAAAAATGTTTGTTCCCTGGATCTGGACGTTTTGTGTATACAATGAAAAACAAGTCGTGAAAACATTTTCGTGAGAGCCCTAATGATCGTAGTCTAGACTCGAGAAAGAATCCTAGTTCGCTACGATCGAAGCTCTGATACCAAGTTGTCACACCCTGACTTTTGCGGAAGCGTGATTATGGTGTGACTTACTTGTTATCATTGCATTCAACCATATCAAACAACTATATGATAAAATCAAAGATTTGTCATCCATAAAATGAGTTTAAAACATAATAACATTGTCTAAAACGTAGACTTCAAATTTAAGTTTTACAAACCATATGAATTGGGTAAAAGTTCGCTAAGGACTCGTCAAAAGATAATAGTTGTAATCAAAGTTTGGAAGACGTGTCTCGTCCAGGATTAAGACACGCTGGCCAAACCCAAAAACCATGGATGACATCTTTATACTTAACATGACTTGGAACTCCAACGCCCGCCAGATCCATACTTAATTTCCTGAAATACATTTAATTTGAAAAACATCAACAAAAGTTGAGCGAGTTCATGTGTATGTGAGTATGTATAAATATATGTTTGCATAAATCGTTAAAATGTGTCTGTATGTCCTTGGTATGTAGCAATAAGGAAAGAAAAAGAAAGATCAATCAATGTGTAGCTAATACATTAATAAGTGACATGGTCTAGGAAGCACTCAAACCTGTAACGCGTATTTCATACCGGTCCTTCCGGCGGAACAATATAGTCACCACATGCAGCCACACGCTGGCCCATGTGTGGGGCTCGCAACACCCAATAGATCTATCACTCATGTCCCTTGGTCCTTATACAAGGATTAATGGTCTTACGATAATAGCCTATCCATTCACGTGATCTAGCAGTAAATTCCTTAGCTAATCATACCATGTATAAAAGTGTCTGTAAATGTCTGTAAATGTCTGTAAATGTCTGTAAATGTCTGTAAATGTCTGTAATAATTGTAACATGTATTTCACCCCCGAAGTATAAAACTGAAAATAGTTAAGAGAAAAGGGGGGACATGAACTCACAGTAGTGCGTCTTGTACCGTATCTCAAACTCTGTCTGCTACACGACAACCTACACGTACTAATGTCTATTAGACGAACGGGCCGTGCCTTGGCTAAGGGTTTAGCATTTTGAGTCACGTTTCTTATATTGTTTCGCGTGATAATTATTTGTCAAAATAGTTAATATTTTAACTTAATCGTGGGGGATTGGTTCGTTCAATGTTCTAGTAAATTCTAGTCTTAGAAAGCAAATATTTACTAAGTGTTAGAATTTTCGGAAAATTTCGCCATAGCCTCCTTTGTAAATAGAGGTGTCCATGCTTAAGAGCATATCATTTTCTTTTACAAATATCTCGTAGAGTGTTCCCACATAGCCAACCCGACAATCATACATGCAATGCCCTATTTACGTCTTTTCAGCTTTATTAACCAAAACTGGACTGTTTTCGTGCATTCAAATAAAATAGGTAACCTTTTCTAAAAATTCTCAATTTTTTACAGAATGTCATATATAATCCAAAATTTATTGTGTAAATATATCGGGGACCAGTTCATTACCAATTTTATATAAAAATTCTTTTACCCGACTGCAATCAGATTTATTACTTTCTGATTGCAGTTTTACGGAAAAATTCACTAAAAATCAATCGTAAGTCCGATCGACGAAATTCTAGATGGAGGGTCACGGAAACAACAGTGACCATCTACAGTAAAAATCCCATGAGCTGATTCTGCTCAGGTTTCAAGTTTTGACTCCGTATACGACACACTTTTTCAGCAGGAAAATTTCAGCTTGAGCTGCTGTCTTAAAATAATTCATTAAAAATAGTAAACGACCTCGAAAAATTATGATTCTAGTGCCATTTGTTCGGCTATTCAAAAATACATAATTTAGACTCTAGAAATTCATTTTTTCGATTTAAAATGACCCAGTTACAGCCTGTTGAAGTTGGCTGGAAATTTCAATCAGCATGTTTATTTCAGGTTTAGTGTTTCTAAAAGCATATTAGCAAGGGCCCTAACCATGATTTATCAATAACTTAATGATCAAACACCATGCATGCACTCACCAAACTCAAACCAACCCGATAACATCATCATGTAAACCTTTTTATGTATGATTTTATGTACGGTTCCAAGTTCATATTTTTAGTGTTTTAGCTTCTTGTGATTTATCATTAACATTCTACTACGAACCATAACAAATAACAAGATGAAACAAGGGTGTGAAGGGACTTACTACTAGCACAAGGCTAGGATAGAGATCTAGAATAAAGATGAAGAGATGATGAAGTTGAAGCAAGCAAACAAGTCTCTTGAAGCTTCACAAACTTGCAACTCTTTTGAATCACCCTTGAAGCTTTGAGTGAACCTTAGGAATAGATGACAATGGAGATTTGAGGGTGGTGATGGGGGTGGCGGTTATGGAGCCGAGAAAGAGAGAGAGAGAGAGAAGTGAGGTGAGAGAGTGAAGGGTCTTGATTGGGTTATGTAGAGGCTTGGGGGCTAAGTGTCATGAGTGCACCATATTTTGTGCAAAGCAACAAGCAAACTATCATCTTGGAACAATCACAAATCCTATGTCATGATTAAGATCTTGGGTGGGGTCCATGTGTCACACCCCGAAATTATCAGAGCATTGGCGTGACAGGACTGGTATCGTCATTGCATAGCGGAAGCAAAAAGCTAAGAGTTTCTAGAAAATGAACGCCCGCTAAGTACTCGAGTCTCCAATGGTTCTCCTATTCCAACCGTGCCTTGTCTTAGTACTGTAACCTGAGAAAGAAACATGCGAAAAAGTCAACATAAAGTTGAGCGAGTTCATAGTTTGTTTGTAAAAGATTTGAAATAAATCTTTTGAGTTGTGAAAGGTTTGAAATAAATCTTTTGAGTTGTGAAAGATTTGAAATAAATCTTTTGAGTTGTGAAAGATTTGAAATAAATCTTTGGAATGACCGGTTTTTGAAATAGTATTGAGAAAATGAATTTAAAAATCATTTTCTTGCCAAGTTATATGGAAACGTTGTGTTTGTAACACGTTATGTTCATAAAACCATGTATTTGTAAAGTCTTGTATTTGTAATGTTCGCATAACCGTCAATGCCCACCCTGACTTGACTCCATACCAGCATAATTCTTTAAATTTTTATAAAACATGGTAGTTAATTTGTATGAACAAGAAGTTTCCGTAAGTATAAAATCCCTGGTATGTAGCAAATAAGGAAAAAGAGATCACTAATGGTTTGCAAGGCCATTGATATGTGTGAAGTGCAAGTAGGAAGACTCAAACCTAGCAGATTTATGCGTTGGGTACAAAGTCACCCCGAGGTCCGTTCTGTTTGGGCCTGGGGCTGGGCTCGCTACACCCAGATAGATCTACCGCTCCTGCCCCTCAGTCCTACCCTGAGGATTAATGGCCTCAAGTTTCCGCCTACCCACTCACATGATCTAAGTAGTAACCCTCCTTACGCTAAACATACCATGTGTAAAAATGTCTGTAAAAATTGTAACATGTATTTTACCCCAGCCTCTAAGGCTGAATCTCCCCAGCCACTAAGGCTGATCCTCCCCAGCCACTAAGGCTGGCCTCCCCAGCCACTAAGGCTGGCTCCTTATTCTCTATATATCATTACCAAACGATCCATCCCTAGTCATGAAAATCATTCATTTCGATAATACACCTTTGTTTTGTAAAAACCGGTATGTTTAGTATAAACCTTTCGTAAATCATTTGAGTACCTTGAAATCCCTTCGTAATATGATTTAGAAATACTAGTGTTGCGTTTGTTAAAAACTTTGTTTGTTTTTGCAAAACGTGCATGTCTTTCCACCCCGAAAACATTTACAAAACTGTAAAACAGTAAAAAGTGGGGTTATGAACTCACCTGAATATTCCTGTGCAAAGCTAGCTAATTACGACTTCGTGATGTCGCTTCCAAGACGAGACTCGCTAGCGTGTATTCTACAATATTCCTAACACGGAATATCTAATAAGTTTCTAAGTAAATGCGGTAACTACACTACGTGTCACCGAGCTCTACCGAATCGTTAATCGAACGATTCAACGGTAAATTGTCAACTTAAAAGAAGCGAAGAAGTTATACTTGTTAGCTCGTTTTAAGAAGTCGTATGTTGATATAAAGGAGTATTCGTATGAAAGTAATATATAATAAATTTGTATTATATATTACGTCTTGTATATACTTGCCATAATATACGTATACGCCGTTTCGGCGTTTGTAATAAATATAAAAAGTTATATTTATTTTGCAAAAGTATTATCGAGTTTGTTTGAAGTTTGAACTAAATAGATAAACTATATCTATTTTATAAAAGAATTCGTGTCGTTTATTACTTCAAATAAATATATAAACTATATTTATTTTAGCAAAACAATCGTCGTGTCATTGATATTTGAAATAAATATAAACTATATTTATTTTGATGAAACGAATTCGTGTTACGCGATGCTTGAAATAAATATATATACTATATTTATTTATAAAAAGATTCGAGTTCGTTTGAAATAAATATAATAATAACTATATTTATTTTGTTGTCGAAATATTTTTCGTATCGTTGTTCTCGTAAGTTGTAAGTTGTGGTCGAAAGAAATTTTATATTCGTATCTCGTTTTATAAAAGTCGCTCAAAAAGCACGTTTTGTTTTATAATAAAACTTGGATTTTCTCGAAAAACGGGCAGAGTTTCCTCTGTTTTTGGACGCCCCGACAACACAAGTTGTCGTTATTTATCAAAATTCAATCAATCCAAGCAATATATAATAAATTTCCATCAAATACGCCAAAATAAAACGCAATAATCGCTAAAGGTATCAGTTCGAGCTCGTTCACGTTAATAATATAAAGATAATTAAATGACATAAATAATCGCGTCACTGAAATTCTTAACCAATTCTTGTGTCGAGTCGTTGAATGAGTTGGCCGGGTCAACTGAGTTGACCGGCTGAGTTGACCGAGTTGACTCAGCGAGTTGACCAGGTCTGACCGAGTCGTACCGAGTCGAACCGAGTTGCACCGAGTGGCACCGAGTCGAGACCCGAACCCGAACTAAGAAGCCAAAACTCCCAGATTTGAATCGCCGAACATCAACAAAAATATCATCATCTTCATCTGAATGCAAGGAAGAGATTTAGTCGAAACAACTTACCGGCAAACCCGTCGGATAATAGCAAGGACCGCCGGAAAAACAGTAAAATTCGTTGGTTAAAGACACGAACCACCGGATCGAGGCAAGGACCATCGGTCCGAGTCTCTGACCGCCTGCTGACCACCACCGAAACCATCATCATACATTATCAGCCGCATCTCATCATCTTCGACAATAACCGGCCGGTTAATAACACCGACCATTGAGTAATCGGACCGACCGGAATAACGAGCCGACCGGCGGTCCGAACTTCCGACCGCCGAGTTCTCTCTCTCTCTCGGTCTCGATCTCTCTCTCATCTGTTTCTCTCTCTCTCTCCTCTCTGTAACGTTGCCGCACATCACCACCACACAACTATGGTGGTGGTGGTCTGATTAAACAGCTCGAGCAGGGAGGGGGGTTTGTGTCGCCGCCGTGCACCGGCCGGAGCTCGGCCCTACCTGTTCGCCGGAGAAGGAGAGCAAAAGTGGGAGGTGTGTGTGTTTGAGATGAGTCTGCATATTGTTGCTGTATGTGTATACTAGGGTTCTTTTAAGAAACAAAATGAAAGTGATGAGTTTCATTTGTGTGTGTATTCTTTAAGGTTGCAGACAAAAAAGATAAAGGGGGCGTTTGGCTCTGAGTTTCGGTTTTGAGTGTTGGTTGTGGAGGGGTATGGTTCTTATATAGTCATTTATATGGGTATTGTCTAATGTTCTTTTCCTATGTCTTATGTGTTAAGATCTAAGAGATCTCATGGGGATCTAGGCAAAAGATTTGGGCAAGATTTTGGTAAGATTTACAAGTAAAATCTTGTAGAAAAGATCCACTATGTTATGTGCAGGTTTAGGCTTGGGCCCGGGGCCCACAAGCCCATCTCATGTGTAAGTGGCCCGTAATTCCTACGAGAACCATTGTCAAATCCTGAACTCCGTTTAACGTCAAAAATTAAAATACACAAAAATACGGTCGGTAGTCGTTGTTTGCACGGCCGTTCGTCGATCACGGTAATAATCGCGAAAAATTGTAGCGTTGCCGTCTTTACTCCGTTTTCCGATCCGGTTTCGACTGTAGTTACTAAATTTAAATTACGAAGCTAAAATATATCGTAAAAATTTATTATTTGACGGCGTCATCAGTATCTTGTACGGTTTCAACCCGTTGCCGTTTAACGTTTCACAGGTTTCTCTGTAAACCACCGTTCGCGCATTGTAAAGTCGGATAAACGTTCCCAGGCACTCCAAAGGCCTAATTAAGTTAATTTGCTCTGTAAACACTAATTATTATTGCGTTAATCATCTGCTAATCAAGTAATTAGGTGCCGTAAACCACGGGTTGTCACACCATGAGGGCTGAAAATCGGTTGGGGGGGGGGTAATATGTAAAATTTTGGTAATTAGTAGGTAAGTATATAAGAGGTTAAGGGTATTTCTAGAATAGTGGGTGTATGTCATATTTCTATAGTGTGTGGGGAATTTTTGTAACCATGATTATTTAAGAATAATAAAATAATGTTTCTGCCAAAATTTTGGTGTCCCGGGAAATGTCCGGTTATCTGGTTTGGTACCGTTCCGTTAAAGTGTTAAATTGTACCGTATAGTGTCTTTTATGCATCTTTTTGTAACGAAATCATTCCTGGCACTTAGGAAAGTATACAGGACCACTCTCCCATATATGTGCATTCTACTGGTATAATAAAATGCTGAATTTTATAAAAGAATGCAGAATTCTGTATTTAAAGTGTGTTTTAGGCACTTCCCGACACTATATCTATCACCTAATGACGCAGTCTTATGGTCCTCACTTCCCTACACTCCAAATCAGTGTAGTACTCTATCCCTGGCTCATACTAGCCATAAAAACATTGTCTGTCTATGTGCTGGTATTGCCAGCATTATTTCTGAATCAACCGTTCAGTGTGTCAACTGTGCTGAGTGCATCAGGTATGTCACTAATGTTGGTGTGTAATGAATGGAGTGACTGTATAAAATATGATGCATGTATATATGATATAGAATCATAGAGCAGTTTAAATTATCAGTTGTAATCAAGCACAGTCATTAAGCACGTAATCGAAATTAATTAATTTGTACAGTACCTGTAATTTTGAGGGTTGTCACACATTAATCCCAACTACTATATCTAACATGCAATCACTATAATTAACTTGCGTTTTCGATTCGATTGCGATGCGATAGATTGCGAGTTCGATTGCGATTAACACCTCAACATAAACATAACATGCACAAGTAACACATAAATAGCACACACACGTAAAACAATATCCAAAACACATAATTCGAGTTGCGAATGTGATAGCGATAAGCGATGAATCGATTAAACATGCGATTAATATGCGATTAGATAGAGATTATTAATAGGTACTCCACATAATACAACTAAAGTAAATAATTAAATAGATTAGATTACAAGTCAAAGAAGTCAAAACAGTAGTTGAGCAAGACTGACAAATCGCAATTAGCAATCTTTTCTTCCTTTGACTTCAATCTTGACTTTGACTTTGACTTTCGAAACACGGGGTGTTACAGCCTCCCCTAATTAAGGGAATTTCGTCCCGAAATTAGGCTTCAGCCGTAACAAACAACTGCGGGTACTTCGCCTTCATGTCGCTTTCGAGTTCCCAGGTGAACTCGGTGTCACACCCCAAAATCGACGCAGCGGAATATTAAACGTGGTGGAGACGGAAGTTGGTGCCCATTTATACCTTGTCGGATGATGCACTCTTTTGTTGGACATTTTGACATATTTTAAAACATAGATATTAAACATTACATTTTAAAAGTCACGACACGACCACATAAGTTATGTTGTTATGATCCTCACGTATCTTATTACAAACGTCCCAGGTAGTTTAAAAGTTGTCCAACATAATTCAAACATAACAACATGCATCATCAATCACAAGATACGCCATGATTTTCCCGAAGCCGAACTCAAGTACCTGTAGAACACGTTAAAATCAAGTGTCAACACAAAGGAAGGTGAGTTCACTTATTCGTTTATTAACAAATTTTATTCCAAGGAAAACTTTCTGATTAGGTGTTTATTTGAAAACATCCGTGTAATTTTGGAAAGTCCATTTTACTCCTTTGATAAAATCCATGGGCCTTCCATCGGGTCATTACTCCGACAATAGTAATACTGCCCAGGTTTTGTATATTAAATTATAGCGTCAACTTTCAGACTCGTATGTTAGCTAGACGATACGAACTATATATTAACCATGAAGGGATAATCAATGCTAGACAATAAACAGAATATTAATTCGTCATTTGACATTGACACGGGGCGACCGGTCACGACGGGGTTGTCAACCCGATAGATCTACCAACAATTCATTGCGTGCAATACTTAAATGATTAAACGACATCATGGGAGCAGGGTTCTTTCTCGAAGAACAATATGATGTCTGCCTCACGTACAATATATATATCCTACTAATATGACAATTTAATACACGATGTGTACGAATCCCCTGAATCTCCATCATTCGAGACCCAGGCCGGCATCCGTACCCCAACTGTACGGTCTTGCATCACTTAAAAAATACCGTACATCCAATATTTATTCATCAAAAATGTTTTACTTCGAAATGTATAACTTATCAAATTTCATATATTTTCAGCGAAAATATATATTTTATAGTACCAGGTATGTTTTATTTCGAAAACATTATTAAACCCTTTTAACAACGTGTTCCACCCCCAAAATATATCTACAAAACAGTAAAAAGAGGGGTTTAGTGACACTCACCTTTCGGTGCGTATTTTAATACCGCAATCCCAGAGATTGATTTTTACATACGTCCTAATATAGGAACAATTCTAAATCAATATACATATTTAACACAAAAATCCTAAGTTTCTCCGTTTCTTAGAATTATCACATAACTTGAGATTTTCTCGAAAAGTTGTCATTTTTGTTTATGTTGACATGTTAATATATATATATGAGTCCATATATATATTTTTTATAATTTTGCGATTTGAACGATTTTATTGGTGACCATTATTGTGTAAATCCATTAACTCTCCCGTTTCTATGCAATATATCTACGATTTGCGCGTTTTAATATATATACACATAAACGTTCACATAATTTTAACACCGAAACACGCGAAACTTTACTAACTTAACTATTTTGTCATTTTTAAGGTAAAATATACATAAAACATCTCACATGTACCAAATTTCATGATCGACAAACAAGTTACACATTTAACGCAAAATTTACCGTTCCTATCGCACAAAACGTACATGCATACATGCATAGTCTAAGTTACTCATTGTCAAATTAACACTTAACATATTATCACATTTACATGTTCAAATTACTAAATAAATTTTATCACATAAGATTCATTCAAATTCACCCATACTAATGTTCATCGAAAAATGCGTATTTTAGTGATTCGGTAACGTTTTCGGGCGTCGGAAGTCACGTATGACCAACCAAACTTCAAGTAAACTTAAAATTAGTTAAGATACTTGTTTTTAAACTAAAAAAAATCAGTTTATTTACTGATCTAAATCAGTTTTATAAAAATCACCCGAAAAGCCGATTTTTGACCGTTTTAACGCATAGTTTTGCGTTAAACGTTACTATAATCATCCCAACTCGAAACGACTCGATATTTTAACACAATACATGATATTTACTGATTAAAATGATGGTTATAATCAGATTAGTGCAGTTTTTGTCTAAGTCACATAAATCATGCGATTTCACGTATTTTACAACTTTTAATGCACCAAGTACAACATGCAAAGCTAACAAACATTATGACAAAGTTATATATCATTAATCACTTCAAAATAACTTTATTTTAAGGTTTATAATCTGATAAAAATTAATCTTTATCAAATCATGCTCAAATGATCATTTCATGCTTTCATATTAACATGCATGTCCACACGTGCATCTAATGCACTCATACAACATCATCAACAATATTTATGATCTAATCATACATCAAGAACACATTAATATCATGTTCTTACAAAACACAACACACACATCATCATGATTATCCAATCATTCATACATAAATGCTAATATCCTTCATATTTAAGAACATAGAACAGGTATTTTACTGGATACCGGGTATTTTATCTAGCGTTTTAATCTCGTTTTAGTGTGTTTTAAATTATTTTTATCATTCTATAAAAATTATCACTTAAAATTATTACTGAAATAATTACCAGTTGCCTCGACTGGCTACGTTGTCGGTATTTGGCAGTATGCGAGCGGTGTTGTGCGGTACGCGCTTTAAATCGCAAAAATAGGAATTTAAGCGTTTTTATTTATTTTTGTCATTCTATAAGAATAAACTTATCAAATTATTGCTAAAATGTTTATCAGTTGCATTGACGGGCTGCGTTGATAGTATTTTGTCGGTATACGCGCTGCATCGCGCGGTACGCGCTTAAACTCGAAAAATAGAGTTTCTTAGTGTTTTAATTTATTTTTTCTCACGAATAGGATTAAAATCATTATTCTAATCCTAACAAACTATTTTTAGGATTTTAACATTGTTCGGGTGGTCACCGACGTTCGTTTCGCATTTTAACCGTTACGCGATAAGCGTTTATCTTATCGTTGCCAACATAATTTTTATCAAAGTTTAATTTTATCAATACATTAAATTTTACATATAAACATCATAACCAGTCAAATATAGCCCTGTTACCTATTCATAACACGTATTACAATTGTACGATACGGCCTGAAGAGCCGGGTGTCACAGTCTCCCCCTATCTAGGAAATTTCGTCCTCGAAATTTTTACTCTACAGGTTTTGTTTTCGCACTAAATAAAATAACAAAACGAATCTATTGAATATACTCTCATAGTTTCTGCGAGAAACTTGGATTCTTACGAAGAATCCTTGTAGATCTATATTACACACGTTTCTCGATTCCTATACTCTCATCTCAATACTCTCCACCCTTTCCAGGGTCCAACATTCGTAACTCTACATCAAGGAGATTCAAGTCAAGGCTCCATCAATTTGGATATCCGCCAGTTACACGACCTACAAATCATAGATACTACTGGAATGTTGAAATCGCCCTTCCAGTTAGTAACATAACCTTCTAGCTATACACACTGCTTCTTCGATGTGTCGATAAACCTCCGTTTATCTCCCAATTAATCTCTACAAAGCGCAAGATTAGTGTATCACTCATTATACATTTCTTCAAACGCATTCGAATAGTACATCACGTACACTACCCATTTCTGATAGTAACTTGAGCCCATATGCAACTGATCCAACTCGAGATGGGCTCTCGAAAGGACCAAGTCAATGTGGCTCAGCTTTTCTCTCCTTCGCTAAACCCTATAGCATCTCTCTCAATATAACTTCTTTATCAGGACAAAATCTTCAATTGCCCATGATACACGCTTCCCAATCTCAACTGATCTATAAACATACTTTCATCATCCTTTCCAATTCGATAGTTAACTTCAAACGTTATTTATAACTCTCTTTGGTTCGTGTATAGAAAAACATGTCGCCGATGATTGTTATCACGAACTTTCCTGATTAGGGTTTCCATACCCTATTCATGAGATTTATGAATTTAAATAGCACATTAATTAAATCATAGGGCATGATTAATGTCTAGTAATGGCTATATTACGTTTGAAATGCAGTCCTCAAAATTTCTTTCATAGCAACCTCCAACTGATAACATCCTAATTGTAGATCGACTCCTCGTACAGCGGCTGAGTCCCGGCAGCCTGATTGAACAATTTGTCAAATTCTCGGTATTAAGGTACCGATTCTCTACAGTCAACTTGTTCGGCTTTCTGGAGTCCTCACATCTCCTGAAGAATCCATCCTTCTTTATTCCTCCAAGGCTGATGCATCTCATGGCGATAAGCTCAATCGAATGAATTCCTTGTCCAAAAGTTCTTAAAACTATTTCTATCATTTCCGACAGTGCTTAATCTGTATGAAGATTGTGCATTCGGGCGTAGCACCGTAAGTCAGATCGATACGAAGTTCGATCCATCTCGTAGAGAAGATCCAGGTAAGTCTTTTTAGGAAGACTTCCGGATGGTTGCGTTTGATAGAAATCTCTCTGACGTTCCTACATTCGGTCTCCGCATCCATCACACGCATTGCAACACTGGATAGCCCTTTCATAACAACTCTGCATCCTCTCCATACTGACCACTCTCGACTATTAACACTCAACACTCGACTCCATCAATTCTTGTGAACAGCTTCCGTCTTTCTACTACCATCAGGATGAGATATTCCAACTAGCTTCTTCGAGCGATAGTCCCCACTTCTTCCTCGAAAAGTGAATTCATTCTTGCATTTTCGTCAAAGCTTCTCAGCTCCACTTATAATAACCCAATATCTAGAACTACAATCGCCTAACTAAATACTATAACTACGAACGACCTCGCTAGTTTCTATCAATTTACCAATTATTAGTTCTATCGGGCACTTTATACTTGGCTTACTAGTAGGCGAACACAACAATGGTTCATAGTTTCTCAAATGAAACTCAAGTCAGCCTTAGTATTATAGATATGAACATAGATTGGTCTTTGATTGGAAACATATCGGTAGCAGTAGCAGGGCTCTCACTTGCCTTCCTGCACTTGCTCCAACGGAATTACTCTTGACATTCTGTCCTTTCGATTTCGGGCATTCCCTTTTGTAGTGTCCTTGTTCACCGCATGTAAAGCATCCTTCGAGCACAGTTCCATCCAATGTACTCCTAGCGTAACACTGGGAAATCACATGTCCGGTTCGGCAACATCTGGCGCACCTCTCTTATCCACCGCCGTCCATACCCTTTCCCGACCCTTTAGGATTTGTTACGCTTGCTTTCTCCAAGTTGTGTTTCTTCCTACTTCCAACTTCGGGAGTCTTCTTGAAGCTCTCGGGTTTGCGCTTCTTCGTAACTTCTGTCTTAGTCTCAGAACGCCCTCTTCGTTCAAATTTCGCATCTGTTTTGGCCTTGCCCGATGACTTCCCGGTTTCCCCCTTTTGATCGAGACTACCTTTGCGTGCAACATCATCGGCTAGAGAGTTTGCCAATGTAGTAGCCTCTAGAAAGGTGGTGGGTTTCACGGATGCAACCATACCGCGGATTCGTGGTGACAATCCCCAGATATACCTTTCTACCTTTTCATATTCAAGAGTAACCATCCGTGGAACTAACCTCACCAAATCGTTAAAATGAGAAGTGTAGGCTCTGACATCCAGACCTTCCATGGTTAGATTCCAGAAGTCTGTCTCGATTTTCTGAATTTCACTGTGCGGGCAGTATTCTTTCTGGAGCATCTCCTTAAGTTCATTCCAGGTCAGACCGTAGGCAGCGTCTTTACCCAAAATTTGAACTTGCGGATTCCACCAGGACAGTGCTTCATCAAGAAATAAGAAAGAAGCATATCTCATTCGTTGATCAGCAACACAACCATTGATTGCCATGACGGATTCCATCCTCTCAATCCATCGGGTGATATCTAAGGGTCCTTCAGCTCCGATAAATGATCGAGGGTTACAGCCCTGGAATGTTTTATATGTACATTCGTGCACTGCTCAAAAATGTTAATAGAAATCAGGAATTCATTCCAATGATAACATAACACATGAACTGCTAAAACTTTCCCATCACGTTTTACCTGGAGGATTTCCATTATGTGCCCCACCAAAACCTTGTCCCCAAGCACCACGTCTACGTCCCTGACCATCATTAGCGTTGAGTTGTTCCATGGTAGTATTAACGTATGGGGCTATGAGTTGAGCCAACTCTTCCGGTGTGGTAGGTAATCTGGTACCCTGTCTTGCTTTTGGCGGCATTTCGTCGTTTCTATTATCATAACAATAATATTCACATAAGACGATAACCAAAATAATTCAATCATTAGTGGATCGAACATTGCGCATGTAAAATATCCATATATTAATGAAAAAAAAATTAAACCAAAAGTACATCATTGATATTTATTATAGAAATTATTTAAACTCATTTTCAGTTCAAAGGACTATTCTTGGTATGCCTACATCGACATCCATAAACAAGTTCAGATGAAATTCCCAAATAATATCCAAAAATGAAACTGGCACGCAGGCCACAAACATAAAGAATATCAAAAGGAAATGTCTAACAGTACAACCCATCAAACAACGAAACGGACAAACAAGTAAACGACCAACATCAACGCCTCAAACCTAGAGACTCTAACATCTCCTGGACAAGCTTCTCCAAATCTACAACCCTCCAATGCATCTCATCTCTCGATGTCGTTTATAACCTTCAACTCCTCATGATCGTCCATATGTCCCTCAAGGTACTTCGCCTTTCCTTTGGCTAGGTCTAGGTCTTTGCGCAATGCGGCGAGCTGTCGATCACAATGGCAATATCGATCTACCCTATCTCCAGTTAGCCTAATTCTCTTCCTATGACGATACTAAACTAACAGCGGCGTCGAAGAAGTGCGTGACTCTAAAACAGGCAAGGAAGACTCAGACAAAACAAGCGGAGGGATCTCAATAGCAGGCTCGACCACAGCAGCAGGTGGGACGATTGATGGCCCTAAAGGTCGAGCCGTGACGATAGTGGCATCCACCACTGGTGCGATACTAGTAGATCCTCCGACAGTAGAGTCACTCTTGATCACGTCATCGATAACTGGTACAGTGCCAGATGATCGTCCCATCTCATGGATTGAGAGAGGTACATCATCATCATCTATCCACCCGTTGCTAGTGAAAGCGCAGCAGGGGTCTCCCTGGCTGGCAAAAGCAGCAGGATTGACGTGGAAAGATGAGGTAAGCTCGGTAGTACCAATCATCTGTGGAGCCGTGACAGGCGTCTCTGGCTGCGTAGGTCTGGGTGAAGTCTCGAAATCTGGCTCGTAACCTGAGTCGGGGATCTCGATGACCTCGTGTTCGTGCGACATCTGTGACACACATATAACCGTACAAGTAAGTGTGTGATCAACATAAACAATAACAAATAAGGTTAAATAAACAGAAAATCATGTATGCACATAAAACACACAATGGTTTTCACACATGATAAAATATTTTCTATGCTTATTTAAAAATCTCAGCTTCGAGAATTTTGGACTTTACATTTCAAAAATTCTCCGGTTGAAGTCTAGTGCTTTCCGCGAAAACATCTAGTTCGCTAACAACCAATGGCTCTGATACCAACTTCTGTCACACCCCAAAATCGTCGCAGCGGAATATTAAACGTGGTGGAGACGGAAGTTGGTGCCCATTTATACCTTGTCAGGCGATGCACTCTTTTGTTGGACATTTAGACATATTTTAAAACATAGATATTAAACATTACATTTTAAAAGTCACGACACGACCACATAAGTTATGTTGTTATGATCCTCACGGATCTTATTACAAACGTCCCAGGTAGTTTAAAATTTGTCCAACATAATTTAAACATAACAACATGCATCATCAATCACAAGATACGCCATGATTTTCCCGAAGCCGAACTCAAGTACCTGTAGAACACGTTAAAATCAAGTGTCAATACAAAGGAAGGTGAGTTCACTTATTCGTTTACTAACAAATTTTATTCCAAGGAAAACTTTCTGATTAGGTGTTTATTTGAAAACATCCACGTAATTTTGGAAAGTCCATTTTACTCCTTTGATAAAATCCATGGGACTTCCATCGGGTCATTACTCCGACAATAGTAATACTGCCCAGGTTTTGTATATTAAATTATAGCGTCAACTTTCAGACTCGTATGTTAGCTAGACGATACGAACTATATATTAACCATGCAGGGATAATCAATGCTAGACAATAAACAGAATATTAATTCATCGTTTGACATTGACACGGGGCGACCGGTCACGACGGGGTTGTCAACCCGATAGATCTACCAACAATTCATCGCGTGCAATACTTAAATGATTAAACGACATCATGGGCGCAGTGTTCTTTCTTGAAGAACAATATGATGTCTGCCTCACGTACAATATATATATCCTACTAATATGACAATTTAATACACGATGTGTACGAATCCCCTGAATCTCCATCATTCGAGACCCAGGCTGGCATCCGTACCCCAACTGTACGGTCTTGCATCACTTAAGAAATACCGTACATCCAATATATATTCATCAAAAACGTTTTACTTCGAAATGTATAACTTATCAAATTTCATATATTTTCAGCGAAAATATATATTTTATAGTAAAAGGTATGTTTTATTTCGAAAACATTATTAAACCCTTTTAACAACGTGTTCCACCCCCAAAATATATATACAAAACAATAAAAAGAGGGGCTTAGTGACACTCACCTTTGGGTGCGTATTTTAATACCGCAATCCCAGAGATTGATTTTTATATACGTCCTAATATCGGACAATTCTAAATCAATATACATATTTAACACAAAAATCCTAAGTTTCTCCGTTTCTTAGAATTATCACATAACTTGAGATTTTCTCGAAAAGTTGTCATTTTTGTTTATGTTGGCATGTTAATATATATATATATATATATATATATATATATATATATGAGTCCATATATATATATATATATATTTTTATGATTTTGTGATTTGAACGATTTTATTGGTGACCATTATTGTGTAAATCCATTAACTCTCCCGTTTCTATGCAATATATGTACGATTTGCGCGTCGTAATATATATGCACATAAACGTTCACATAATTTTAACACCGAAACACGCGAAACTTTACTAACTTAACTATTTTGTCATTTTTAAGGCAAAATATACATAAAACATCTCACATGTACCAATTTTCATGCTCGACAAATAAGTTACACATTTAACGCAAAATTTACCGTTCCTATCGCACAAAACGTACATGCATACATGCATAGTCTAAGTTACTCATTGTCAAATTAACACTTAACATATTATCACATTTACATGTTCAATATACTTAATACATTTTATCACATAAGATTCATTCAAAATTCACCCATACTAATGTTCATCGAAAAATGCGTATTTTAGCGATTCGGTAACGTTTTCGGGCGTCGGAAGTCACGTATGACCAGCCAAACATCAAGTAAACTTAAAATTAGTTAAGATACTTGTTTTTAAACTAAAAAACCATCAGTTTATTTACTGATCTAAACCAGTTTTATAAAAATCACCCTAAAAGCCGATTTTTGACCGTTTTAACGCATAGTTTTGCGTTAAACGTTACTATAATCATCCGAAACGACTCGATATTTTAACACAATACATGTTATTTACTGATTAAAATGATGGTTATAATCAGATTAGTGCAGTTTTTGTCTAAGTCACAGAAATCATGCGATTTCACGTATTTTACAACTTTTAATGCACCAAGTACAACATGCAAAGCTAACAAACATTATGACAAATTTATATATCATTAATCACTGCAAAATAACTTTATTTTAAGGTTTATAATCTGATCAAAATTAATCTTTATCAAATCATGCTCAAATGATCATTTCATGCTTTCATATTAACATGCATGTCCACATATGTGCATCTAATGCACTCATACAACATCATCAACAATATTTATGATCTAATCATACATCAAGAACACATTAATATCATGTTCTTACAAAACACAACACACACATCATCATGATTATCCAATCATTCATACATAAATGCTAATATCCTTCATATTTAAGAACATAGAACAAACTTTTATTTACATGCATACATACATACATACATACATACATATATATATATATACACATAAACCACAAAAAATTCACTTTTCATCATGTCACTTTCAAATCTTAAATCATTTTTAGAACATTCTTATATGACACACTTAGATTCTTACATGCATCCTACTCTTCAAGTTATCATGTAACTCAAGAATCTTTCAACAAAAATAAAAAAACACAAACACTTACATATACACATACACACGGCCGTACATACATATATATATATATACACATCCATTTTATTTCATTCAAATAAAACCCATTTGTTTTATGTTTCAAGTTTGTTATTTAAACTCAAGATCAAGAGAAACTTCCATCTCTATTAAGAATATCAAGAATCAAAACAAGGTTTTTAAAGTAAATTTATACCTTCAAGTTCTTGAATGATTTTTAGTAAAAATTGGTGATGTGGGTCTTGATTGTTGTTTGAAATGCCTTGAAATCACCTCTAAACACCCATTTTAGCTTGAAATCACCATGAAAAGGATATGAATCTTCAAGAAAAATTTTGAAAATGAAAATGTGGGTGTTCTAAAGGGTGTTCGGCCGTGAGCATGTATGAGGGAGAGAGAGTGAAAATTTGAAATGTTTATGTTAGTTTATGTGAGGTTATGGAAGCTCTTACAAGCTTAATCATCAAGTACAACTTCCTAGGTGAACAAGTGCCCTATTTGAGTGCATCAAGAGAATGTGGACAGCCGCACATGCCGCCACATCCACCCTCTCTCACATAATATATATATACATACACCTTTATATGTAAATTTGGGTTAAAACAGGTATTTTACTGGATACCGGGTATTTTATCTAGTGTTTTAATCCCGTTTTAGTGTGTTTTAAATTATTTTTATCATTCTATAAAAATAATCACTTAAAATTATTACTGAAATAATTACCAGTTGCCTCGACTGGCTACGTTGTCAGAATTTGGCAGTGTGCGCGCTGTGTTGCGCGGTACGCGCTTTAAATCGCAAAAATAGGAATTTAAGTGTTTTTATTTATTTTTGTCATTCTATAAGAATAAACTTATCAAATTATTGCTAAAATGTTTATCAGTTGCCTTGACGGGCTGCGTTGATAGTATTTTGTCGGTATACGCGCTGCATTGCGCGGTACGCGCTTAAACTCGAAAAATAGAGTTTCTTAGTGTCTTAATTTATTTTTCCTCACGAATAGGATTAAAATCATTATTCTAATCATAACAAACTATTTTTAGGATTTTAACACTGTTCGGGTGGTCGCCAACGTTCGATTCGCATTTTAACCGTTACGCGATAAGCGTTTATCTTATCGTTGCCAACATAATTTTTATCAAAGTTTAATTTTATCAATACATTAAATTTTACATATAAACATCATAACCAGTCAAATATAGCCCTGATACCTATTCATAACATGTATTACAATTGTACGGTACGGCCTGAAGAGTCGGGTGTCACACTCGGTGCCTCGTTTGCCTTCCCAGCGAACCTTCACAATAGGAATGCGTGAGCGTCTGAGCACCTTGGTTTCTCGTCCCACGATCTAGACAGGATTTTCCATGAAGTGTAATGTTTTGTCCACTTGCAAGTCCTCAAGAGGGACATGTAATTCCTGATCGGCCAAGCACTTTCTGAGGTTCGAAACGTGGAAAGTCGAGTGGACGTTACTCAGTTCCTCTAGTAGTTCAAGTCTGTAGGCTACTTTTCCAATCCTTTTCAGAATCTTAAAGGGCCCCATATATCAAGGAGCGAGCTTTCCTTTCTTGCCGAATCTGACCACCCCCTTCCAAGGTGCAACCTTTAGGAGTACGTGGTCGCCAACGTCAAATTCAAGGGGCTTGCGGCGTCTATCAGCGTAACTTTTCTGTCGGCTCTGAGCTTTCAACAGATTGCCTCGAATTTGGAGGATTTTGTCAGTCGTTTCTTGCAATAGCTCGGGACCGGTAATATTCGCGTCTTCGATCTCGTGCCATACAATAGGCGATCAACATTTTCTTCCGTATAAAGCCTCGAATGGTGCCATTTGTATGCTAGAATGATAACTGTTATTGTATGAGAATTCGACCAAAGGTAAGTACGCGTCCCAATTACCACCGAAATCTATGACACACGAACGGAGCATGTCTTCAAGGGTACGAATCGTTCTCTTAGTCTGACCGTCGGTTTGGGGATGGAAAGCGGTACTTAGATTAAGAGTAGTACCGAGAGCAGATTGAAATGTTTCCTAAAAACGTGAGGTAAACCGACCATCACGGTCAGAGATGATGTGGCGAGGCGTCCCATGTCGACTAATGATCTTGTTGGTGTAGATTCGGGCTAATCTTTCTAACTTATAGTCTTCTCGTATCGGTAGGAAGTGAGCTGACTTAGTCAAACGGTCAACCACAACCCAAATGCTATCATGACCAGATTGAGTACGCGGAAGTTTCGTTATGAAGTCCATAGCTATACTCTCCCATTTCCACATCGGGATCTCAGGTTGAACGAGTAAGCCAGAGGGTCTTTGATGCTCAGCCTTAACCTTAGAACAGGTCAGGCATTTCGAAACATAGATTGCGATATCCTTTTTCATGCCCGGCCACAGGACTTGTAGCACATGTCCTGGTACATCTTGTCAGCACCGGGATGAATAGAATATCGAGATTTGTGGGCTTCGTCCATCAGAAGTTGTCGCAAGTTCGTACGCTTGGTAATCCAAATTCGGTCCAAGTAAGGAAAGATACCATTCGACTTATTCTCGAGTTGGGCGCCATCATTTAGAATCATTTCATTCTTCAGCGTTCGCTCGTTAAAACAAGCATGCTGCGCGCCACGGATGAGTTCGAGATAATATTGGGCTTGAGGATTACGAATGCTAAGCAATTAGCTTCGTCGACTAAGGGCATCGGTGACGACATTTGCTTTGCCTGGATGGTAGCGGATCTTACAGTCGTAATCGTTGAGCAGTTCTACCCACTGGCGTTGACGCATATTCAGTTCCTTCTGGTCAAAGATATGTTGTAGGCTCCTATGATCGGTGAAGATCGTACACTTGGTACAGTGTCGCCAAATCTTTAACGCAAAAACAACTGCGCCAAGCTCTAGGTCGTGTGTGGTGTAGTTCTTCTCATGGATCTTGAGTTTTCGAGAAGCGTACGCGATAACCCTGTCTTGTTGCATCAGAACACAACCAAGACCAAGGTTTGAGGCATCGCAATAAACTACGAAATTTTCGTTTCCGTCGGGTAATGAGAGCACGAGAGCATTGCAAAGCATAGTCTTGAGGGCTTGAAAGGCTTCCTCTTGTTTAGTTCCCCAAACAAAAGGTTTATCCTTATGAGTAAGAGAGGTTAACGGCACAGCGATCTTGGAGAAACCTTCGATAAAACGGCGACAATAGCCTGCCAGTCCTAGAAAAGAACGGACTTCAGACGGATTCTTGGGTGTAACCCAACTCTTAACAGCTTCGATCTTTGCAGGGTCAACATGGATACCTTGACTATTGACAATGTGACCAAAGAATTGGATCTCCTCCAGCCAAAATTCACACTTGGAGAACTTGGCATAGAGACGGTTTCCCTGGAGTAACTCAAGAACCAAACGTAGATGCTGCGAGTGTTCGGCTTTTGATTTGGAATAGATCAGGATATCATCGATGAATAAGATTACGAAGCAATCAAGAAAGGATTTGCACACTCGATTTCTCAAGTCCATGAAGACTGAAGGAGCGTTGGTCAAATCAAAAGGCATGACAACGAACTCATAGTGACCATAGCGGGTTCGAAAAGCGGTTTTGGGTATATCCTCCTCTTAAATACGCAGTTGGTGATAGCCTGAACGTAGATCGATCTTCGAAAAACACGTAGCACCTTGTAACTGATCAAATAAGTCATCGATTCGAGGCAAGGAATAGCGATTCTTGATTGTTAACTTATTCAACTCCCTATAGTCGATGCACATCCTGAACGAACCATCCTTCTTTTTGACGAAAAGGACAGGCGCGCCCCATGGAGAGGTGCTAGGGCGAATAAAGCCTTTATCAAGAAGTTCCTGGAGCTGACTCGAGAGTTCGCGCATTTCAGAAGGAGCGAGATGATATGGCGCTTTGGCAACAGGGTTGGCTCCAGGAATGAGGTCGATTCGGAAATCGATATCACGAGCGGTTGGTGGCCCTGGTAGATCATCAGGGAAGACGTTAGGAAATTCACAAACAACGGGGACGTCTTTCACCTCTTTAACTTCCTTTTTCTCCGCTACTACAATGTGTGCCAAGAAGGCTTGGTATTCCTTGCGGAGATACTTGCTAGCCTGAACACACGACATGAGTTGGAGTTTCTTTGATGCGATTTCACCATAAACACATAATTGATCACCATTAGCGAGCAAGAATCGGATCATCTTATCGAAGCAAACAACTTCAGCATGGTTCTCACGAAGAAAGTCCATGCCTACTATGACGTCAAAACTTCCGAGCTGCATCGGAATAAGGTCGATATGGAAGATGTGATTGTTGAGTTCGAGAGTACAATCACGAAGAATAGAATTGACAGCGACGGTTCTTCCGGTGGCAACTTCAACATCGAACGTCGAGGGGAGATGAGTGCGCTTACGATTGATGAGCTTTTCGAATTCAAGCGATACAAAACAGTTATTGGCTCCAGTATCAAATAAACACGAAGCATATATACCATTCACAAGAAACGTACCATTCACCACGTTGTTATCGGTTTGAGCTTGGCGGACATTGATGTTGACAGTGCGTCCGCGGGGTGCTGGTGGTTGCTGCTGTTGCTGAGGCTGCTGCTGGGGCTGCTGCTGTTGTGGCTCTTGCTTGACTACTCGGTTCGGGCACATGTTGGCGAAGTGGTTAGGATCACCACACGCATAGCAAGCTCTAGCATTGACCATGGGTGCCTGAGCCGCTTGCTGGCCTTGGGGAGCAGTAAGGAGAGCTTGATGAGCAGGTGCTTGACCTTGTATTGGAGCAGGGTTTTGACGTGGACCTATACAGCAGTTGGCGATGAAATGACAGTACATATTTCAATGCTCGCCGTATCTGCAGGCGATTCCCACTGGATGGTGATAAGTACAAGTAGGGCAAACCGGATGAGGACCAGTGTACGCACGCTTTGCAGGTGGTGCGTTGGTCACCGGGGCCGCTACTTGGCGGTGTTGATGTTGCTGAGGAGCTGGAACAGCTTGAAGTGGGGCAGCATTGGTCACAGCACAGTTCTTGTTGCTGGAACTGCTGTTGTTCTTTCTCTTGCGTCTCGAGAGCTTGGATGACTGAGGAGCGGTGGCGGTTTCAGCGGTTGAAGAAGTAGTGGCTTGATGCAGATTCTTGGGAGCTTTATCCCAGACACTAGACTTGACTCGCTTGTCGTTGATCTCAGCAGCGAGCAAGTAAGTTTCTTCAATTGTTGCCGTCTTTGCTGCTTGGACAAAATCAGCCACGCAATCCGGGAGAGCACGGATATACTTCTTGATGGCGATTTCGGGCCTCTTGACTTGATCCTGACAGATTATACTCAACTTCTTGAAGCGCGCAGTCAAACCAGCGATGTCACCATCTTTCTGCTTAATGTGCCAGAATTCGTCCTCCAACATTTGGCGCTCATGGGGAGGGCAGAACTCTTCCATCATTACGTCCTTCAACTCATCCCATGATAGCCCGTAAGCTGCATCATTTCCGCATTTGTTTCTCTCGGCCGTCCACCAGTCTAAAGCACGGGACTGGAAAACACCAGTTGCGTTGAGAGTACGGAGATTTTCAGGACAGCCACTCTGTCGCAGGGTGGCCTCGATAGAATCAAACCATTGGAACATGGCCGTAGGACCATCTTCACCAGTAAACTCTTTCAGTCCGCAGGCTTTGAACTGCTTGAAGCTAAAAGCAGCCTTGGGAGTATCGGTCCTGGACTCTTCAGAAGATTTACTCACATTCTCGTATAGTTCACTAACGATCTGAGGAACAACCTTCGCCATTTGTTTAGTGATCATAGCGGCGAGGCGTTTATCTGCCTGCTTTCGGCGGGCGGCTTGGGTAGTGCGTGATCCGGATGACGACATTGTCTGCAACAGACAGCGCCATAGGACTCAAAACACTTTTCGATTATTCCTAGTATAGTCTAGCCATTACCATAAAGTTCAGGAACACAATCATTCATATAAGCACATAAACACATAAGCACATAATCACGTAGGGCACAGAAACACGTAAGCACATAAGGCACAGAAGCACATAAGGCAGTCAGAATACAGAAACCTAGCTATATGTTGCACGTATTCCCTATCCTTCACAACGCGTTTAGCGATTAAGTATAGCGATTGCGAGTGTCGAGCAGCGATTGAATAATGACCAGCGATTCGTTTGTGTGGTGCGAATTGTGTGTGCTTTGGCGGAGCGAGAAACGTGGAATCAAAACCATCAGTACCACTGTACTATTTATCTCAAAATGCTAACAAATCACCATATAAATCACATAAATTTCACATAAAATCGATAAATCACAGATTTGGCTGGGGCAATTCCAGAATCGAAACACATAAAATTTGAGGATAGATTATCTCGGCTAGATAGACGTTGACTATCCAAAGTGGTTCGACTATTCATAAGGATACACTCAAAGTCCTTTTTGGCCTAATAGACTGTGCTCTATCACCGACACACGGCGATTGGCACGCATCCTTTCGGTTATTCAAGCACTCAAGTCATTGGAGTTCGTCGAGACTTTGGTGAGAGTTTTGCAAAACCAAAATAGTGAACGGAAAGAAGTTATCAAGGTTCGGGTTTCACCCCTGACTTAACAACTTCGTTCCTGTTTTGTTGAGATAGAGAGGTAAATTTGCGTCGAAGTATGGATTTCACTCCTGATTCAACGCAAATTCTCTTGTTTCATAGTATAAATAGCAATTCGAACGAGCAATCTGGTCAAGAGTTTGCGGTTTTCACACCTAATCTTAACCAGATCGTTCGTTTGTGTGTAAAATCAACCTTAGGAAAGGCTATCCTTGCGCAGAACTGTAGTATGCGATGTTCGTGCAAATGTGTAGTGTACAGCGAGTTTGAGCAAGAAATAGCGAGCAAGCTCGTACGAAACCCCTACTGGGTATGCACGAGTCGGTTTGTTGGTACTTAGACTATAGACTAGGTCGTTTCTAAGACATCGACCGGGACAAGGTCTAGTCTTGCCTAATTCCCTATAGTTATGGCTCTACTACCAATCTGTCACACCCCAACCGATGGCGGAATCATCGGGGCGCGGCACTGAGCGAAACAGATTGTCCATGAGTATCCATAACAACTATTAATTACCAGATACTTAAAACGTCATGTCCCATACCATACCATAACATATCCAAATAAAGCAATTATTACAGATAATTGTCTCACAAACAACTACTGATCCGACAACTCAGATCTCAAAATAGATAATTTGTTTATTTGTTTCTAGACTCTTCCTAGCCTCGATTTCATCACACAGCAAACAAGGCATCCTAGCATCTTAAGCACCTGCCACATACGTTAAAGTAAAAGTCAATACACATAGTGTAAAGGTGAGCATACAAGTTTGATAATATTATAATAGAGTTCGAAATTGTTTACGCATAACCAGCACGTACAACGTGTGATGTGAAGCACGTAAGTTATCGACATGATCCTATCAATACCAATGACTGCGGGTTGACTGCGCAAGGCAGTTCGTAACACATATTCACCACTGCGAATCATGTGATTAATAGTCCTTAACAACCCCTCAGTGAACAGGTGCTGAGTCCAAACTATAGTACTATCGTTGCTAAGGCAGGTAGACAACAATCTATGTGTAAACATAACAAACAAGCATTCATCGAGTCACGTATACATGCAGTAGCGGTTAGCGTTAAAGCATTGCGTAGTGTGTTTGATGTGATTTAGAATAAGTAACGTATATAACACCCAAAAGTGCGTAAAGCAAAAAGGGTTCGAGTATACTCACAGCGATAAAGCTAATGGATTGAAGGGAGCGCTAAAGCGGGATTAGCCTGAACAGTTAACGATAGCATAAATGATAAGCGGTGCATAAAACGATGAAGGGTGACCAAGTATCGGATGGTAATCCGATCGGATGGCAACCCGATCTGATGCCCAGTCGATCGGGTGACAATCCGTTCGGATGGTCATCCGATCGGATGGCCATTCGATTGGATTGACACCTCGCTTGGTGAGGATGTGTTTGTGTATGATGGTTTGTACTTTGACGTTTTCGTTGTAGCATTTTAAAAATAGAGAAGTATCTCTGCCCTTCAGGCCGGTCGATCGAATGGTGGTTTGATCGGACGGTGATCCGATTGGCGAGGCTTCTCAGTTGAGAACAAGTTCGCAGCAGGACGGTCACTCGATCGGATGGCTATCCGATCGGGTGGCAACCCATATGTATTAAACATGTTGAAAATTGTTTAAGTACCAAAGTCCCAAACGTCACACGATGGGATGGTCACTCGATCAGATGGCTATCCAATCGGGCGGTAATCCGTTTCAACATTCAGATCCTTGAATAGTTTGAATAAAAAGTTTAAGTGTGGGACCAAGTGCAACCCGATCGGATGGCCGGTCGATCGGATGGCAATCCGATCAGACGGCAATCCGTCCCAATGGTCAGATCGTCTTGACACTTGATTTTGTTTGAAGTTTTGCAGCTTTGAACGAGATGTTTCGATATCTTGCTTGAACAACAGGAACCTCGTCCAGACCCAAGTTACCCGTCCGAACAGGAATCACCGTAGTCCAACCAGTTCACGGTTCAAGATGGTTGTTCATGTTCAAACCCGAAATCAACTATCTCTCGGATAGAATTCAGATCTGGAACTGATACATCACTAAGAATGAGTAGAAGATCAGAACAAGCTCCGATTTCCATCGGGTTTGAGTGCATTGAGTGTAAAAGAGTTGAAAGAAAGTTGGAAAACCATCTTTCAATTCTTTTCACCATGAAGATGTTCAGATCTATGCAAGATCTTTGTTCATTCATGTGGAAATCGTTCAGATCTAAGTTGTTCTTAGTGGATTGAAGTCAAAACATGAAGTTCATAAGAACACCATGATGACATCATCCTAGAACACCTCAAATCCACTGATTTCACAGTTAAAAGTTGAGTTTTGAAAGAGAGAATGATGAAGAAGTGTGTGTAGATCATAGAAGTACAAGATTTAGGTTGAAAACTTACAAGAATCGCGAGAAATCGAGAGAAATGGAGCTTGAGTGCAGCTGGTCGAGTAGAGAGCTGTCACATCAAGTGATGTGACAAATGGGGGTATTTATAGGGTTTCCCAAAAAGGAAAGTGGGGAAAATCGCTGGTCGATCGGGTGGCAGCCTGATCGGGTGACAACTCGATCGGATGGCAACCCGATCGGATGGCAATCCGATTGGATGGCCACTCGATCGGTTGGCCACTCGATCTATGAGTCCGGCGCGATGATTTTTGTTGTTTCGGTTTGCGTGTAGTGCGTTGTGAGGCGATTTGAGTGAGCGATGCGATAGTATTACCCATTAATCCCAACTACTATAGCTAACATACAATCACTATAATTAACTTGCGTTTTCGATTCGATTGCGATGCGATTGATTGCGAGTTCGATTGCGATTAACACCTCAACATAAACATAACATTCACAAGTAACACATAAATAGAACACACACGTAAAACAATATCCAGAACACATAATTCGAGTTGCGAATGCGATAGGGATGGGCGATGAATCGATTAAACATGCGATTAATATGCGATTAGATAGCGATTATTAATAGGTACTCCACATAATACAACTAAAGTAAATAATTAAATAGATTCAATTACAAGTCAAAGAAGTCAAAACAGTAGTTGAGCAAGGAGTGACAGATCGCAATTAGCAATCTTTTCTTCCTTTGACTTCAATCTTGACTTTGACTTTGACTTTCGAAACACGGGGTGTTACACCCAAAGCCATCTATCATAGGTAAAATGTTTTCAAAGTATATTTTCACACTTGGTCTGTTAACCCAGCCCAACCCAACCCTTGGAACTGTGCTTTCCACTCAGCCACCACCTTGTCTTTAGTTGTTGGTCTTTTTTTCATGTTCACGGGCACCCTTCCATTTGGTATACACGTTAAAGAGTTTATCAATTCTTCATTCATATGTATGGTATGGTTGCCAACGTTTAGGGTGTTTGTCTTTTCATTGTAATTTTCAACCAACCAGTACGCAAGCATTGTCGGTACGGTGTCTATTTTCAACCTTAGTGTAGCACCAAACCCCATTTGGTGTACTGTCAGTCTTTGATTTTCATTTAGATTCATAAACCAAGCAGTCAAGTTTGTAGGTTTTACTCTTGACAAGTTCCTAGCCCTACTGAACTCATGATATGGTTCTTCCTCAACCTCAACATTCTGACTTAATGCCTTCCTCTTATTGGTGTTTTGGGCCTTTCCAGTATGGTCATTTATTCTCAATCTTAACCTCTCTTCGCCTATAAAAAATCATTTCATGGCGTTTTATTTTATGGTGTTTTAATAGTATAATTTAACATAACTATGATACATTTATGGCGTTTTATAAATCAATAAGAGATGATAGATGTTGAATAAGACAATAACATTGTTAAACATGAGTGATATGTAAAATTCCGTTCTCATACATTGTTAAACAAATGATACAAATTTTGGCGTTTTGGCAACAAAGTATCAAAGTGTATTTTTACATCACCAAAAGTAACATTGTGTACCATGTCCTCTTGTTGTCTTCTTTCGTTGCTCGTTCGTTTTTTGGCGTTTTGGAGCAGATGACCCTTCCCCTTCCACACTTGTAGAAACTGCAAATTTTTGTTAAAGTTAGAACGCCAAAAGCAGCATAAACTAGCACAATGTAAATCGAAGTTAACTCACTATGTTTTTTCCACTGGATCTGGTTTGATCTTTCGACGCCATAGTTTTTGTTGTTTCGCGTTTTCTATGGTTTTTGGCGTTTTACGTTGGTTTTGGGGAGGTTTCTCTGGGAAGTATATATGTTTCGGTCAGGCTTTGATGTGTTTTGTATATGAACATTTAACTTTTTGCCCTTATGGAAGAGCGCCACACTAATAAAAGTGATGTTATTTACGAAAAACGCCACCGCGTCTTGTAGTCCATAAAAGTGATGTTGTTTTGATCTGACGGTCCATAATCGTTCTCACCGTTCTCACACTTTCACTCGTTCTCTCTATATCCTGGCCCTATATATATATATATATATATAATACATAAAAATAATTAAGATAAAAAATGTGAATTATTAAAACCCTTACCATACACATCCGTTCCCATTTCCTACGAGACACTCCATTGGGCGGATATTTGCATTGTATCTCAAAATTGTATCCGTCATCGGGAATATGTTCCCTCGCCTTTAAAGCTTTCTTTTTAGAACTTTTCCTCATATCGCTCATTATGCCCTCTAAATCAATCCTTGAGCACACAAATAAACGAATGACGTATGCTCTGGTGTGCTTTTGGATCCCATCTATACATAGTCTACAAAAACAAAAATAAAAATACAATAAATAATACATATAATCATAACATATAAAAATAAATAATTGATAAATTACCCGAAAGCGGTCAAACATGCGCGTCTTTACGTTTTGCGGGATCTTTTTAAACGTGACCCAATCTCCATCAAGACATTGTTCAAGTATTTCCTTTACACGTCTATGTACCTTTGGGTCTACAAACCTAAAATATTGAAAAGATATTTGAGAATCAGTATAGTATACATGCTAAAACATGCAAAAAAGATCATAGTTTACCCGCATGAATCTAAGTAAACATAGTATACAATATGAGGCTTCCTAGTAGACCTTAAAATTAATGCACAATTTGTCCAAAGCTGGTAGTTTTGATGCAAAATCTGTCCAAAGCTGACAACTTTGACATTCAGTTTTGCGAACAGTTTTTCGAGGCTCAAACGGTATTGAAGAGTTACAAAACTTATTGGGTGAATAATCCGCTCAAAGTACTACATTTTAGGCTAAAACCCGCTCAAAAAGGTTTCGAAATGACCAAGATATGGCCTCTTAAAGTCGGTTTTAAATTCTGCAGCATTGTTTCAAAACCTTGTGTCCTCTTTTGCCTTGATCTTTCAATAGAATTCTTGGATTTTAGTGAAACTGACACACACCAAACATAAGGCATTCAGTTTTACGTTTTGAATGGTTTGACTGTTTTTATTTACTTGATAATTTTGAGATTTAATTGACAATAGGTTCTGACAAGAACTGTTTACACCAGAACCGTTTAACCCGGTTCCGAACCAAACCGGTTTTTAAATGATCCAGTTCTTATATTTAGCGTGTAACGGTTCCCGGTTCGATACGGTTTAGAACCGTTGCACAACCCTACTACCAATAATAGTTTATAACATCAATAAACAATATAAATTAAACTATTAAAACTAGAAACATACTTTTTCCCGTTGCTTTGTATGAATTGCCTCCCATCACCGTCACCACCACCCTCGAAGTCATCACCGTCACCCTCAAAGTTGTCATCGTCGTCGCTGACACCATCACCATCGTCACCATTGTAACCATCATCACTAATGTCATCACCATCGACACCAGCATCATCATCTAAAAAGTTAAAAATAATAATTAATAAAATGATAACTAATAAAAAAATTAGTAAGAATATCTTGAACGTTGTACTGTCCCTATCATCAAGAATATCTTGTGACAAACTATTTAACGTCCCAGCTTAATCAGCCATTGGATCACCCTCACCCATACGACAATAACTGTCCCTTACACCTCTGCGGTATGAAATTGAAGGACCTTTTGGAGGTCGTACCATCAAATACGACCCTTTAGTCCATATAGTAGGTTTCTCAACAATTGCCTTCCCATTGGGATGTTTTGGATCCAACTTTTGGGATATTTGTCTCCCAGAAGCAGCATCACCATCACCTCTACTAAGATCAGGCTCCCGAATAACAATGCCACAATCAATGCGTTTCCTTGAAACTTTCTTTGTCTTTCCTCCACGCAAACCACTACCACTACCACTACCACGACTTGTATTATCTTTACCAGCATTCATATTGTATATAGCCTGCATTTAATTGAACAGGTTTGGTTAGATAATATATATAAGATTGACAAACTCTATGATAGGAAAAAAAATATACAATGTACATACCATTTGATAAATCTCAAATAATAACAAGTATACAACAACGAACAATTTATGTTCCTAACAATCATGTTCATCTTCATCTAAAGAGTGGTCAGAATAAACGTTTGCATCATCATCATCACAACCATCATCATCATTAAATGTAACCCGGTCTAAGGGATCACTCCTAGTTACCGCATTCGGTAACTCGAACCGTTCATCAGTTTGAAGAAACTCGTGTGATGTCGTGTTACCATCATTGCTGACATCAGTTTCAGGTGTAGTGAGATCATAAATGTGATGGGATTTTGTCTTTACAACCGGCCATAGATCTTTTGTATCATGTGTCATGGCAGGGTATGAAGTGTAAAACACTTGTTCTGCCTGTGATGCCAAGATAAACTTGTCGTCACCTGGAAGATGAAACTTGTGTTTAACATTAACAAGCTTATTTTTGTTAACTATTACACCCAGGTTGTTATCAAACCATGTACATTTAAACACTACCACAATTTGAGGTTCCTTGCCATTATACTTAAGTTCTAATATCTCGTCCACTAAGCCGTAGTAGTCAGACTCTTCCGCGTCATACGTTTCCCCTCTCACGCATACACCACAGTTTGAGGTCACAAGTCCCTTACCATACTTCTAGGTGTGAAACTTATAACCATTTACAAAGTACCCATTGTGTGATTTAGCGTACATTGATGGTTATCTTGCTAAAATTTCCAAATGTCGAGGGCTTCCATCAATTAAGCCATTCATTACCTACAATGAAAAACACACACGGAACATGTTGGTTAACGATGCACTAACATCAATCATAAAGAGTTAATTGGCTTTACTTACGTGATTTTCAAACCATTCAGCAAAATGGTAATCTCTAAGAAGGAATTCTGGTTCGTCCGGATACAGTTGTCATAACACTTCATCAAACTTGTCGATATAAGGGTAAACTTCTACACAATTTAGAAGAACATATGTGTGCACCTTTTTAAGTTCTTCATTACTCATATGCCTCCGTGTTCCACCCTTTTGATGTAATCGTCTTGATGGAACGACAAATACGCTTAGTTTAGAGCCTCCACTCGAAGAGCTGAGATGTTGCGGTGCGAAATTTCATGGCTCTCGATTATGGCGTGTCTCAATCGTTGAGTCAAAGTATAGAGAACAATAGGTGGCGATTTCTGTTAGGATCTGAGTTTCTTTTTTATTGTGTTTTACGTTTGATAATGATGAAGATGAACAAGTAATTGCAGCGGAAACTAAATATGGAAACAAACTTTCATACACAATCAAACAGGAGAATTGCTTTCAACACACAAGTTTATCATTAAACCGAATGATTGAATTTATTTCAAACATCAATTACAATTGCATGCATGTATCACAAACTCCCCCTCAGCCTGAGCTCACAATGAATTGTTCATGCAGGAAGACAAGTGGTGAAAGAGCTAATAGAACAGTACAGAGTACTGTTCTATTTATAGGCACGAGCAAACCACTGAAGCATCCTGGCTGACGTCACCATGAAAGCGACGTATAACTTCCTAACAACCTGTAACTACTAATCTAATACAACTACTGCTATCAAACTACTGATTACATTACAATACAAAGGAATAGACTAAACTACTGCTTTCTCCTTCCACAGTTGTGACTCCAGCAGTACTTTAAGTCTTCAGCAGTGCTTGACCCAGATCAGTAGATTGAGCATCAGTGTTAGTCTTCATCATTCGTTGGACTTGATCAGTTGTTTGAAGGTCATCAGTTGATGTAAGCAAACAGTAGATAGAGGTCATCAGTTGTTAGAAACACTTTCAAGGGGAAAGTAGGAATACATCATCTGCTTATTATGAATCCACTGCTCTGACCCGGTTTTGGCTTTATCAACTGTTCCTTTGGTAGGGTTCAATCCCAACAATCTCCCCATGGAACAGATGATGCCAAAACCCTTCATTATTATGGATCTTTATTGTCTCATTAGCAATTCCCTGACTTGACCTTTGAATTGTAATTCAAAGTCCAAGGAATTTGTGTCCTCCTCATCCCTGCACAGTGTAAGATCAAGGAGATCTTACAGATCTTCAACACCCAGGCCTTGTGCTTGTTCCCTTGATATTTTCTTCACTTCACCACTGGATTTGATCAATGTCAATACGTGGGTCTGTTTGTCAGACTTCCACTTTAGTATCTTTGAATCCAGTGGGTTTCTTGGGAGAGGCTTTATTGATGATGAGTTTGGAGATGGTGGCCTGGTGATAACTGGCTGAGCAGTGCTTTGAGCTTTAGCAAGTTTAGGATTTTCAGCTATCATTTGCTTGAGGGCTGATTTTATGATATCATCCCCTGCCGCTATATCCTCTGCTGTTTCTGCATCCATCTGTTTTTGTCTTCTTCTTTGATAAATGATGGCAGCAGGAGGAGCAGTGGATTTCCTAAAGATAAGTTAGTCATCCGTTAGGAATTTTCTTTAAAACGATAAACACACTTTAACCACCTAAAATTGTTCTTTAACGTGCAATTGATAAATGTCTATGATAATCTCCTAAAGATAAGTTAGTCATCCGTTAGGAGTTTTCTAACCTCACTTAATCAAGGAAAGTGACACCGATAAACATAATGCAACCACCGAGACAAGCATAAACTAGATTAAATCACAACCGAGTTCATTTTACAAATCTTGAACACAAATTCACCAAGATAACAATTTTGGCCGAAACTACTAACTAAGCTAACAATTCATGGTAAGAATTCATAACAACACCATTTAACCCGTTAAGGTCCTTACGTGAAGGAAAGCTTTCTTGATTAACAATAATTACCTCTTATTAAACCACTAACCATTTCTAGTATCATGGTGCACACATTTTAACCAAGTTAAACTAGTTAACCAAGTTCAAAGTATACTAATACATGATTAATTAAGCATCTTCTTTCAAATATCTCAACTAACCATATACTAATCATCCAAGATAATTACTTATAATCAAGAAACCAACATCAATAAACAAGGTTGCAAACTAATCATCAAAGATTAACATAGAAAATGCTTCAAAGTGTCATTACAAATATAATTAACATACTAAAGGTTGTAATTAAGCAAGGGATTCTAGTGTTTTTGCCCAAAGGCTTACAATAATACATAAAACATCAATCTAAATGCTTGAAACATTAACAAAATTATGGAAAGATTAGAGAATCAAACCATAAACAAGCACTAGATTAAGAATCCGGATAGTAACGGAGCTAAACGGCACGATGTGGCTTGAATCCGGGTCAAAAGAAAAGCCTTCGGAGCCTGTAAAATCGCCTGTGAAGCTCCCAAAAGTCCAGAGTTACGAAACGAAGTTGTTGTCTGTTTTTTTATAACTTTTTGCGATCGCACGGTCATGCCAATAAAGTGCACGACCGTTCACTTTTAAATCATTGTTCACCATACCATGTGACATCATCAGATCTTGACCGGTCTTCGTAGTCACACGGTCGTGCCAATCATCGCACGTGCGTGCATCTCTGGGTTTTGGCTGGCACGACCAACTGCACTGGTGGTGCAGTTTCGGGCTAGGCTTGGTCGTCGGGGTTGCACGGGAATGCCTCCAGCCGCACGATCGTTCCACTCTGAGAGAGGCTTGCACTCCTGATCGCACTGGCGTGCATTGCTGGATAGAGCCCTGTTGTCGGATCCGCACGGTCGTGCCAATAATTGCACGGCCGTGCCAATTGCCCAGATTAGAATGTTCACAGAATCTTCGTAGCTTTGTCGTTTTGCTCGAAAAGTCCTAGTTTTCATCATCTCCCTATTTGGTGTGCTGTTTTAGGCCTGTAAACAAAAGTATACCTGATTAAGTATTCGATTCACGGTTTTACGGCTGAAAACGCATAAAATGGGGGTAAAATGGGGGAATAAAGTATGTATAATTTGGTGAATATCAAACCTCCCCACACTTGAACCTTGCTTGTCCTCAAGCAAGCTAAAACTAAAATGCAATAAAAGATAGATCCTAACGAGAACAAGTATTTACAAAATACCTACTAAAATACAAACATACGGTTAGCCGGTTTTTTGAAAGACAACATCAATTGATTCAAACCAAACAAGCATATGCAAATATGTGTATAGATAACCAAAAAGCCATGACTTCTTTTTCGATTGACTTAACACGCTAATCTTCACACACCTCACAATGTTCACACACACTCGGTTTTATTTGTGAAACATACATTAAATATGTATGTGCAAACACTCAATGCCTCGTCAATGAAACATGTAATATCATAAGCATGTCACAAGATCTCATCTCCACCAACTAACATGTGAAAAAGTGCAAATCAAGAGGTCTTTACGGGTTGTAACGATAGGCTTGGGTGAAGGGTATGGAATGGGAATTTTAAAGTGACAAAATGGTTAAAACTCGGTAGTCACGTTTAACAAGCGCAAAACAATAAAACTATACATACTTACGCCTTAAAAGGGCGACTTTTGTGATATCGTGCTCATCAACGAGATTTCATCATTTTAGCATTCAAAATTGCTCGAATTTTGTCGACTTCACCATATTTTAGGGTGTTTTATTTTCTGTTTTTTTTTTAAGATCTAATGGATTTGTACAATGAACAATTAACTATAAGAAGCACTAGTTAAACGATGATTTTGACCGAGTTTTAACACAAAAGGTTTAAAAATAAAAAGGCTAAATTTGGCTAAGTGGGTAATTTTTTGTTGGGTAAACAAAGGGAAACACGGGAAAGGCTCAACATGGTTAATCCTAAGGGGTAATGTAGGGTTTAGGGGAAACATAACACAAAGAACAAGGCTAACAACAAAAGGGTTTTCTAGGTGCCTCTATCACTTCTACACAATTTCGCAAGTTCATGGTCTTAACAAGCATGCTAGTGACAAGTTCTAAATTACATGTGACATCCGGCTCACTCCTACTCCGAAATGAACAAACATATAACAATTTCAAGGCTCAAATATGCTCACATAACGGAAGGAATGGGTAACAGTGTGAAAATTATCATGCAAGTCTTTCTTTGTTTGTCACGCTTTCTAGTTTTCTTTTTCAAAATTTATTTGGCTTGTCGGGTTTTTTTATCATATCCGAAACTTTCTAAAAGACAACCAACCGGTTTATTTACTAAAAATATAAACAAATTACTGATATTTTTGATTGATTTTTCTGATTTTATATATATATATATATATATATATATATATATATATATATATATAAGGACAAACAAAGTCAACATGTTAAACCCCCTCCCCACACTTGAACTTCGCATTGTCCCCAATGTGAAACCCGAAATATAGAGAAAAAGGAGAATAACACTCCCCTGAAGATGATTTAGATGAAACGAGACTTCAAAGTTTATTCTGTGGTGTGCTTCGGTCCAAGACTTGCTTCAAAAATCTGTAAGGATGTCACAAAGCAAAGCAAAACAAAACAGAAGGCAGCGACAATCTAAACTCAAACAAACCATAATTTACATACATAAAAGTACTAAATATCCAAACATAGACAAAACAAATAAACTAAAGTGTCTGAAAAAAAATAAAGTACATAGCCGCGGGTGTTTGAAATGAAGATCAAAATGAACACCCAAGAAATAAAGTACTAAAATATGATAACCACCAACTCACAACTCCACCTACTCCTCGTCATCCGCATCTCCTCCCGTACCGGATGGGCCTGCCCCTCCATAACCGCCTGGGTTCCCAAATGGGAACTATGGGGGCTCCTGAAAGTAGTTGGGGAAAGCATTATGAAGACCCCCAAAAAGGTATGAAAACCCGGCCTGCACCTCCTGGCGCATGAAGTCTTGGTTCACCCTAATCGCCTCCTGGTTCGCCTGCAGCTGCTCCTGACTAACATGTAGCCGCTCTAAACTGGGCCGTTGCTGCTCGTGACTGACATGCATCTGCTGGAACTGGCCGTAGAACTCCGGATACGAAGGGATGCCAGGGGGCTAGTGCTGATACTGCGGTGAGTGGTGCTGTTGTGGTGAGTGTGGTGGTGTGTGCGGCAGCTCCTGATGCTGCTCCTCGTCTTCCATTTCCTCATCCTCATCCTCCGCCGGCTCTAGGTCCCAGACCTCGTTGTTGAGCCCCTTAAACCTATCCCCATGATCTGTCTCAACAATAAGCCCCATGGCTTTCAAGGAGCGAATGTCAACATATATACCCTCGGTCACCAGAGTAAGACCCTGAACCACCTCATCAGTCGTTATACCCATGTTGTAAGCAATTTCGATCACATACTGACCACCATGTATTTGACTGTTGTTGGTTCTCCCCGAACTGTGCACAAAGTAATCAGCCATCCTTGCGGCGAGGTTGATGTGAACCCCCTCCGCTAGCGCATAAAGAAATATGAGATCTGGTGTGGGATAGTTTCTCAAACTGTCCATGCGCCCATCTATGGTATGGCTGAAGATGTGGTGCATAACTCTGTGCAAAGGGTCTCGTAACCTTGAAGCCTTGGACATCCGAGGATCATATGGGTCGCCAACTGCAATCCTTGCCCAAAACTCACCCCGCTCATCTTCGCTGGGGAAGGTGAACTGATCTGTAAAGAAATCGGAATCCATATCCTCATTGGTGTAGATTCCTAGTCTTCGACCCAACCTTCCCATTGTCCAACTATTCCAACGACCGCCTAATCTGGAATTTATCCAATTCTTGTAGCGGAAGTTTTGATTACTACTCGCTTTGGGCTTGTCATATGAGTAGGTAGCGAAGAACTCTAGTGTAAGCTCTCGATAGATTGGGCGGTCGATGTTAACCAAACGCGAAAGCGGAATTGTTAACATGTTTTTGAGCCGGTCGCGTTGATTTAATTCAGTCATAACATCCCAGTCTAATCTTCTAGGGACGCCAAACTGGCCACGCCTTTGCCACAATGAGTTAAGTTTCGGAATGCAAAGACTTTCTCGCGCGTCGTCTTCATTGAATTGGAGAAACGGGTGGTCCATCTGCATGAGGGATGACAGTTAGAACAAGAGAAACAGAAAAATTTTTATTCGGAACAGCCTAGCACACAGTTATGAAGGTTCTGTCTCGCTGATCTGGGCGATTCACACGGGCATGCGACCTGTCGCACGGTCGTGCATATCCGAGATCAGTTGTTGAGAGGAACTGATTTCTGTCTGAGCTATATCAAGAGCATCCAACAAAAGTTTTGTTTGTGGGGGAATTGTGGCAGTTAGTATTGGGGTGGAAAGAAAATTTGCCCCGGGCAGAGGGCTGTGGATGATAGAATCAAGTGATTCTAGAGCATCATATTGTGGTGTCCCTATTCTTACAACTTGTTCTTTTTTAGAAGAAGCAGGAGGAGTTTGAGGCTCAGGTTGAGATCTTTCTACCAACTGCTATGAGGAAGTAGCAGCAGTGGTTTCTGGTGACTTTTGTGTTGTCACTGGCAGTTGCTCTGGGATCTTATCTTCCAGAGTTGCCTTTTTTGTAGTTTTGGGGGGCTTTTGAGTTTTCTTTTGTTTTGGTTTTCTGGTGGCTTTAGGTGTGGGTTTCACAGCAGTTGTTTTGCTATTGTGATCACCTTGAGCAGTGAGCTCAGCAGCAGGTGCCTGAGGAGCAGTGGTAGCTGCTAAATTCTTCTCAGGAGCCTCTGCTTTTGTTTTAGAAACTTTTGATAACCTTGTAAATGTTTCAGGTGTTAGGCCATTTATTTGAAAAGGTTCATCCTGGATAAGCACATGAGCATTATCCTTTGAAAATTTCTTTCGAAAATAGAAGCTCAAGAACCTTGGAAACAGTAAAAATGATTTTTTATCAACATTTTTGACCAAATCATCAAAGATCTCCTGGGAGTAGTTAAAATTTTCTTCATTTAAAATAGCATAACCCAGGTATTGGATCTTTAATGGAATTTCAATGAAAGCAGTGGTCTTATTTGAAACACACATTAACAGGGTATGGAATAAAAATCTTGTTGCAGGAGGAAAACTACCTTTTTGTAAGGTGTCCTTTTTCATTTCCTCAGCATACCCTCTTTCTATAAAATCTGTTTGATACTCTATTTTAGGAAAAGAAGTTTTACCTTGAAGATCATCCAGTTCAAAAACTTCAGATAGAGTTTGTGGTGTGATTTTAACTGATACACCCTTTATTGAGGAATTGATGGCTATGGCCGTTTTATCTTGAAGTTCAAGTGTGGCATTCTTCCAAAATTCTCTCTGGGTTGTCAGATAAACTGGAGCATCAGCAGTCAACAAAGTTTTGTACTTTGACGACGAAAGAGCATCTATGATGGAATCGAAGGTGTCAGTATGACTTGGTTTTGTCAATAGACCCAAGTAATTGTGAGGAGCTTTATATGGGATTTCGGTGGCCATTTGAGTGATTTTGAGGGAGGATGAAGACGGTGATTTGAGTATGTGTGTGAGAGGAAGAAGACGATTGAAGGTTATGAGAGAAATGGATGGTAACTACTTTGAGAAAGGAATTTTAGAATTCGATTCGACAGTGAAAAACCCTGTTTGGGGGGTTGATCAGGGTTTTATGAAGGGAAAAAATGAATGATGACGTGGCAGCGGTTACAAAAGATCTGTCGGATATGTACTGACCATGTGTCAACCACTGATGAATAATGGAAGACAGTTGTTTAGGAAACCACTGATGGAACAAGTATCATTGGTTGCAACGGTTATATTGAGAACAGTGGCTGATTTTCAACTATCAGTGGATAGCCTATCAGTGGGTTAAAACACTGATTTTGAACAACAGTGAATAACAAGAAAATTGAGAAAACAGTGGTTGACTTTCAGCAGTGGTCAATATTTATCAGAACAGATGTTTGAACCAAAAACAGTGGTTATGGCAGACTTTTAAGGATTAATGAAAAATTTCATTTTTAACTATTTTTAAGGATGGATTTTTGATTTTCTAGAAAACATTTTAATGCTTTTATTCATAGAAAAACAAGATTTTGCTTGTTATTCCATGTTCAGCATGCCAATCCTAGAGATCAAGCTTTCAAAGGTGGATGTGTCTAATGCTTTTGTTAGCACATCTGCCAGCTGATCTTTAGTTGGAACATGATGCAGAGAAATTAAACCTTTTTCATAGCAATCCCTCACAAAGTGATGTCTGATATCAATGTGTTTGGTGGTTGAATGGGATACTGGATTTTTGATGATATTTTCTGCTGCCTGACAGTCCAACATGAGAGGTGTCTTTAGGGCAGTGATACCAAAATCCAGCAGTTGATTTTGAAGCCAAAGCAGTTGGGCTTTACAGCATGCAGCAGCTATATACTCTGCCTCAGCAGTGGATGTGGAAACAGCTGCTTGCTTTTTGCTTTGCCAAGACACTAAGCAACTGCCTAGGAATTGGCACCCTCCTGAAGTGGACTTCCTTGTCTTGTCACATCCAGCAAAGTTACTATCTGAGAAACCTGAAAGCTTAATATTTCCATCAGCTGGATACCAGATACCAAGTGTGGGAGCACCTTTTAGGTATCTGAATATCCTTTTTAAAGCAATGAGGTTAGACTTTCTAGGGGCTGATTGGGATCTTGCACAAACACATGTTGCAAACATGATGTCTGGCCTAGATGCAGTTAGGTACAATAAAGACCCAATCATGCTTCTATAAAGAGTTTGATCAACCAAATCATCCTTTTCATCAGACATGATTATTTTATTGGTTGCAATGGGTGTATTGCATGGCTTACAATCATCCATCTCAAATTTCTTTAAAAGTTCTTTGGCATATTTGCCTTGATGGATAAAAGTGCCATTTTGCAGTTGCCTTACTTGGAGACCAAGAAAGCACTGGAGTTCACCCATTGCACTCATTTCAAACTCAGCTATCATGAGTTGCCTAAACTCTTCACACATTTTAGTACATGTGCTTCCAAAAATGATGTCATCCACATAAATCTGGACAATCATCAAGTCTTTTCCTCTCCATTTTAAAAACAGTGTTTTGTCTATTTTACCTCTTGTGAAACCAATGGAAAGAAGAAAGGTGGAAAGAGTTTCATACCAGGCTCTTGGTGCTTGTTTCAGGCCATACAAAGCTTTATTTAGCTTGTAGACATGATTTGGATTAAATGGATCCTCAAAGCCTGGAGGTTGACAAACATATACCTCTTCTTGAATCTTACCATAGAGGAATGCACATTTGATATCCATTTGGTACACCTTTATGTTGTGGTTGACAACAAAGGCCAGGAATAATCTGATAGCTTCTAGTCTTGCTACAGGGGAAAATGTTTCATCATAGTCAATCCCCTCTTCCTGTCTGAACCCTTGAACCACGAGCCTTGCTTTATTCTTGACAACAATACCCCTTTCATCAGTTTTATTTTGAAGACCCACTTTGTGCCAATAGGACTTACACCTTCTGGCAGTGGTACAAGCTCCCATACTTGTTGTCTTTTAAACTGTTGGAGCTCCTCTTGCATGGCTTCTAGCTGTTGTCTTTTAGTGCCTCTTGGTACTTAACTGGCTGATGGAGAGATAGGAAACCAGCAAAAAGACAGATGTTTTGAGATTGGCTTCTTGTGAGCACCCCTTCACTGATGTTGCCAATGATTTGGCCAGGTGGATGAGACTTCAAGAAGATTAGATCTCCTTTGTATGGAACAATGGCATTTAATGGTGAAGGCTGCAGATGTGAATCATCTGAGCTAACCACTGCTGGTGACTTTGATGATCCAGTAGTGGCTTCAAATGGAGGTGGAGGAATAGGAGGAACAGATGTAACAACATGTTGACTTTTATCCACTGTTTGATGGCTTTTGTCAACAGTGGTTGATGATGTGGAAGCAGGGGTTAATGGGCTACTTTGGTCAACAACTGTTGAGGTAGCAGTGGTTGAGCTTTGACAGCTGTTTTGAACATCTGCTGCTCTTCCATTTGATGCAGACTTTTGTTGTGGAATGATGACTTCATATCCATAGTCCGTTGGAGGATTTTCTGATGGATCTGCACTGTTAGTCTTGACATAAACATTTTCAAATGTGAATTTATCAAGATCAAATAATTCTGCAAGGTTTGCTGGGATTTTCATTGATGAAAGTTCATTGAACTTCACATTCAAAGTCTCTTCCACTGTTTTGGTCCTTGTGTTAAACACTTTGTAGGCCTTAGCAGTGGTTGAGTATCCTAGATGATAGCCACAATCAATTTTGGCTGCAAACTTTGAGATAGAATCTTTTAAGTTTAAAATGAAACATGGGCAGCCAAAAACTTTAAATATGAAATTAATGGCTTTATTTTATACAGCAGTTCATAAGCAGTCTTTTGATGTCTAGGGTTGATTAAAACTATGTTCTAGACATAGCAAGCAGTGTTTACTGCCTCTGCCCAGAAAGTTAATGGCAAACCTGAATCAGCAAGCATGGTTCTGGCAGCCTCAATCAAAGTTCTGTTCTTCCTCTCAACAACCCCATTTTGTTCTGGTGTTCTTGGAATGCTGTGCTGCCTTACAATTCCTTTTGACACACAGAAATCATCCAACTCCTTATTTTTGAACTCTGTGCCATTGTCACTCCTAAATATTTTTACTGGGAGATCAAACAGCTTTTCAACCCGTGTCACAAAGTCTTGCAGAATGCCTGCAGTCTCATCTTTGGAGTGTAAGAAGTAAGTCCATGTAAACCTAGAAAAGTCATCAACAATAACCAAACAATATCTTTTCTTCCTAAGACTCGTGACTTTAACTGGGCCAAACAGATCCATGTGAAGCATTTGCAAGCACTTGGTTGTTTTGGACTCTTCAATGGATTTGTGAGAGCTTTTATGTTGTTTTCCTTTTAGGCAGGAAACACAATGCTCAGGGCAGGTGAATAGTTTTTGAGGTAAACCTCTTACTAACCCCTGTTTGGATATAGCAGTGATTGTCTTGAGATTTGTGTGCCCCAATCTCCTGTGCCATAATTCTGTCTCTTTGTTAGAGGCAGCTGAGAACAGACAAGCATCAGTCCTGGGGCTCTCTTTTGACATATCAACAACATAAACATTGCTACTTCTTTGAGCAACAAGTTGGGTTTTTCCATTTTTTATTATTTCTTCAATCTTTTCAACCATTTCTGGTCCAACAATCCTACAACACTCCTTTGTAAAGAATGAGCCATAGCCCTTATCACTCATTTGAGAGACACTTAGGAGGTTGAATTTTAGATTGTCTATCAGATTGACATTTTCAAACTTAACATTACCAGACTGAACTGTACCAGACCCCATAACCTTCCCTTTACTATTATTACCAAAAGATATATCACCCCCTCCATGAGTTTTGAAATCTATGAGTAGGGCTCTACATCATGTCATGTGCCTGGAGCCTCCACTATCTACATACCAAAGACTATCTAAGCATGCAGAAGCTCTCTGCACATCAAGTAAAAGGTTAGTTCATTAGGGTCTCCAAAGCCAATAAGGCTTTGGATGGGGTCTCAACAGTGTCTAGGTCAAGTTCAGGTGGATGGACAGTGGTTAGGTCAGGGGTTTGGACAGTTTTTGAACTGTTTTTCTCTAACCGCTGTTGGGGTCTTGCCCTATCAGCTGTTGATACCCAAAGGGATGCCTGTTTACTCTTGGTTTAGAAGGCCTTTTGTAGGCTTCATAAACATGTGGATCCCTTGGGTATGGTGGTTGACCTTTACCTCTTAGGTATTGGTTAGCAGGGGGTGCATCAGTCACCTGAACATCTCTTTTAACAGAGGTTTTGTTCAGCTGTTTGGTAACAGCTGTTTGAACTGGCACAAACAGTGGTTGATTTCTTTGAAACTTGATTGGTGGTGTTGTGACAACTGGCACCAAACCGGTAATTTCCGTACACTTTAATTATTATTTAATGACTGCAGTTATGTGCTTAAATGTCAACATTAACTGATTTCATGCTAAACAAGTGAATTCATGCACGTTTTATACTACAAGATATTGCTTTATGCATAAACGAGAGCGTTGCGTCAGAAATACTAGTAAACTCACCAGTAAGACACACTGTGTCAACAATTCTGCAGAAAGCAGTCAGACAATAAAATTGGAGCCTAGGTGTAGGTCCAACAACAAGAATACATTAAAACCCAAGAGTACATACAAGGGTTTACATATATACCTTGCGGAAGCAAAAATAAGCACTAAAAAGCACCCGAAACACACTTTAAGTGCAGAATTTTAATAAATTCAGCTCTAAACAGCTTTTAACAACATAATTATTATGCAGAATTCATGTTTTAACATCCAAAATATTTCCCTAAGTGTCGGGAATCGAAAGTATTACAAAAGGGTACTTAAAAGACACTAAAAGGTGTAATTTAGCACTTTAACGTATCGGTATCTAACCGAACAACCGGACATAACCCGGAATATCAAAATATTAGTTGAAGCATTGTTTTTATTCTTCTGAGCTAGTTATGGTTGCCAAACACCATATTACATCATAAAAACACTTAAACACTTAGAACCCCAAAACATACCACTTAATGTGTAACTAGAATAAGTAACCAAGAATCATGATCCAACTAGACCCCTTCCCCCCATCTAAGGGCCGGTTATGAAGGAGCCCCACATGAGGATTTTGTGTTGATATTTTAGTGGATCTTGTCTCCCCTTTCCTAACACATTACACATTAGGCCATGACATGTTGGGGGATTATAAGTTAATACACAAGTTCAAGACCATTCATTCTCACTCATCACCAACTTCACAAAACTTTCTCTCCTCTCTCCCCTTGAGTTCGGCCGAGAGCTCCATCACCACCAACATCACCTTCAAGTTTCATTCAACCAATCTCTAGTAATCCAAAGGTGTTATAGTGCATACAACGAAGCTCGGTGCGTTCGGAAGTTGAAGAACCTCAACCGTTTGCTTTTATCCACCACTTTTACGCTCTTGAACTCCCCTAGCCTTGTGCTAGTAGTAAGTGTCTTAGATCTTCATACTCTTCATATTTTTGATGGTTAATAGTTGAAAGAATGATAAAATCTCAAGAACTCTAAAGAACATAATCAAAGTCTTGGAACATAAACTAACTAGTGAGGAAATATGGTTAAAGTGATGTTAAAATCATGTTATTCTTGTGTTGTTATGTTTGTTGATTGTTGTTTACTAGTAAAAATGATATGATTCATCACATGGACTTGCTAGATCATGTTTAAAGACATGAACTAGCAAGATGTGAAAGATAGAGATATGTAGGATGATGGAATCATCCACACATGAACTTTGAACTTGAACAAATAAGTGATTTCTTGGAAAAATGAGTTGTAAACTTGTAGATCTAAAGATCTATGAGTGGTTTTTCAAAAGAACCAAGTGAAAAATATTAGTTTTGCTAAAATTTGGATATTACATGAAATAAACACATTTTTAGCAAGTAAACAAGTGTATAAACACTTGTGTAACAAGAAAATTTTACGAAGAAATATTTTTGGAAATCATGACTAGGAGTTGTGAAAATACAAACTCTTTAAAAATAAAGTTTTTAAGAAACTAATCATATTTTTAAAGGTAACAAGACTTACTAAATGTGCCAGTAAGTTACTACACATTTTTGTAAACTCTCAAGTTCATGAAATAGAGAAATTAGTATATATTGTTGTTGATTGTTGTTGAAAAATTGGTTGTTGGTGAAATAAAAGAAAATAAACGCATGTTTTGAAAACATGGGAAACCTCCATTTTTAGGGGAAATTCTGTCAAAATTTTTATAAATTTTGACACTTAGAAAAATATAAGTTTTTGAGAAACTTATTCCCTAAAAATGTATCTAAGAATATTACCAAGGTTTTCCTAATTTTTGGTGATAAGAAATGATGATTTCTTCAAGACTAAAATTTATATTAAGTATGTATATTTTTGAGAAAAATATATATATTATTTGATCACCAAACTTTGTGCTAAGTGTATGTAGTATGTGTTATACATGCTAGTGTATTAGGACTTGAAAGTACACTAAATACTCTTGAGAAGTAAAAAAAAAAAAAACACAAAGATACACATACAACATACAAGATACATAACTCGGGTGCAAAGTGCAAAATACAAGAAACTTATATTTATTTTTGAGAAAATAATATAAGTAAGACACTTAGTTAAAAATATGAATTATTTTTAACACAAGAAAACATATACATAAAAGACAGTGACTTGTACTTGTACGATACAAGTCTAGTGACTGACGATAAGAAAACGCATATAGGTCACGACGTTAATTAAGCAAATCCGGTGAAGTTTACGATGCAAGGAACGCAAAGTTGTGAGTTCATGCTCCCCCTTTTCTTTTAACTGTTTTCAGTTTTATAACTTCGGGGGTGAAATACATGTACAAATGTTACAATGCTTATAAATGGTATGATACAAATACAAGAAGCACACTTGGTGAGAACGAGTACCGAGTGTGATGCGTTTTGAGAAATGATACAAGAAATCATGTCACGACTAGGGTACCATAAGCACCATTAATCAACAATATACCTAGACCGCAGAACAAAAGGTTAGATCTAACGGGTGTCGGGCAGCCACACTCTTGGTGAGGACGAGTGCCGAGTAGTGCTTTTGTGTCTCAGAATATGCCAACTAGAAAAATGCCTAAGGTTTGGTGACTTCCTATGTCGTGTCACATGTTAATGGCCTTGCAACCCATTAACAATCCTGATACTTACAGGAATACTTTATTTACATAAGATTCATACCATACTAAAACTTGATTTATACTTGAGTACGTGGGGTACACAAGTAAACTTGAATTATACATGAGTACGTGGTGTACACATGAATACTTGATTTATATATGAAAACTTAATTTATACATGACACAAACTATGTTTTCATACAAAGTATACAAACGTGAAATACAAAAACTGCATGAATTCACACCAACATTATGTTGACGTTTTTTTCCAAAACTCACATGTATTTCAGGTAACTAGAAGTGGATGTGCGCGCGGTCTTGCTTATGCTCTTGGATGTCGTCTATGTTTACGTTTAAATAAACTTGTAAACTTTCAAGACAATGTTTTATGCTATCTCGTGATGTAAACACTAAACTTATGTTTTCAAATTATGGTATTTGATGTTATTTTCACGAGCATGTAGCATGTTTACCTTTCGTATGCAATGAGAACCTTTCATGATCACACCTCGTGCTTCCGCCACAGAAAGGGGTGTGACAGGTGTTGATGAACTCAAGGATGTTTTTGCAGTGTACTCATTCTTTTTTTCATCAAAGGATTTGAGATACACACATTCCTGAGTTTTGTGGTTTGATTTACCACAGATGGTGCAGCTCTCAGCAGGTACAATAACACTTGTTTTGTTGATATCATATGCTTTTAGATGAAAACAGTCTTTTGTTAGATGATTCTTCTTTTCACAGAAATCACAAAATTAGTTTTTAACCTTTTCTCTCTTTTTCCTCTTTTCAGACTCCTTTGCAACAGAGTTTTGAACTACTGTTGGGATGTCTTTAAGAGGAATAACTTTTGCTTTAGGAGCTTTTACACCATCAGTGGTTGTGAAGTCCATTGGTTTGAAATTTTCAAGAATATCACACTCATCAGACCATCTGGGTTTAAATTGATATTCCTCAATCTCTTCATAAGTTGAAGAGTCCATTGGTCTTTCAAGTGTGATTTTGTTGCCATTTTTATCAGTTATTTTGATTTCTTTGCCATTCTTGTTAGTGGGAATGATTTCAACTGAACCAGATTCATTTGCAGCATTGTTTTCAACTTGGTTATGTTTTCTAAAACCTACACCATATTTTACATTGCTTTTGATCTGTTTCTCAAGCATAACTTCATAACCTTTACAGGATTCCACCCATTTTTAACAAGTGATTTGGGAGGCTTCCAACTCCTTTTTGCAACTTTGATATTTTTCTATCATTGTTTGGAGTTGGTCCTTGGTTATGCTCCACTCTTGTTTTAAGCTGCAAATTTCACTTTCTTTTTCATTCAACTTGTTTTTAAGTTCTTTTAATGGCCTTTCAAATTGAACTTCAGAAGTTAACAACCTATCCCTAAGGTTTTCATTCACCTCTTTGATGTTAGCAAATTCTATGATGCATTTGTCTGAACACAAATTTTTAAGAACCTGAGGTGATACCTTGGTTGCAGCCATCATGGCACAATCACATTAATGATCACTTTCTTCTTCAGCTCTCTCTTCCTTCTCACCTTCTTTCTTCTTCTCTTCTTCTTCTTCTTCTTCTTCTTCTTCTTCTTCTTCTTCTTCTTCTTTGGACCAGGGGTCTGACAGTGGTTCCAATAGGGATTTTGAACTTTCTCCCAACAGTATTTCCTCAGTCACAGCAGTAACCACTGCTTCAGCTGTTTTGTCCACTGTTTCAGCACTTGAATGTTCTTCTTCAGCTTCCAGCCCCTCCTGTATGGTCTCCAATGTAAGGACCTTCAAAAATGTCCCAAAACAACCTGCAAGTGAAAACCCGGGCCCCTGAAACCTTAATATGCATGAAAAATCAATAAAATGTGAAATTTGGTCTTCACGAGGGCCGCGTAAGACATAAGGGTTGTCTACGCGGGCCGCGACAACTCATCAAAACTCCGGATCAGCTAACCGGCCACGTGTCGACCACCTGGCAAACCTACTCGTGACACCGTAGCCCTAGTCTACGAATAGATGGCCCTCGCGGGCCGCGTAAGTGTCAAGAGGGGGTTTAAGCGGGCCGCGTAAACCCCATTTTTCAGCTATAAATTGCTTCGATCATGGGCTTTCATTCTGTGTCGAAAACTTTTCACAAAAACGAAGATACACTGCTCAAATTTGAAATTTAAGGTATTAAGGCGCTGCTACGATACAGGGTATTAACTCGATCGCTGCTACGATTCAATGTCCGATCGATTGAAACTATCCAATGGATATTTAAGTGCTGCCCACATTAGGGCCATACTTTGTCATTCGTCGTGAATTCGATGAATGTTTAAGTATTGCACTTTGTCATTCGTTGTGAGGGTTTTAATCTCGTGAGTTATCGTAAATGCTGTATTAGTTACTGACCTAGTTCGTGTGCATTGTTATTTAAATTAGGTTACAAGGATAATCAGTAGGCTAAACTCTGCCCGTTTAAATCTGCAATGTGAGTCATTCTCTTTTATCAAAAGTATTTTACAATACTCCATTTATTTTCAAAGGTTATAATTACAGGGATTAAGTCATGGTTATCTTAATCACTGGCTAGTGGGGTATTGTGCACATTACTAATTTCTCACGGTTAGGCTAATAAATCCTAACAGTGATAATCATCACTACTTGGGTGAAAGGACCCAATAGTGGTATGACCATCGTCACCAGGAGGTGACACGGCGCCAGAAAAAAATAAGATAGAAGCCATTGTAATCGCTCTTATGCTGTAATTTATAACTATGTGTCGTTTTATTAATTATGAGTGACTCGCCAGTATTTCCCCGCTGATAAAATATTTTCAAAACATGTTTCAGGTGACTACTGTAAACCAAGAAAAAGTGCTACGGATCACTAACAAGCTTGAAGTAGTGGCTTAGTTAAATAAATAAACATGTTTTGTAAATCAGGGAATTTCCTTGTGAAATTCCTCTATTGTAAATTACGGGGTTTATCCCGAATTATGAAATAAAATAATCGGGCATTTCAAGTTTTAAAAGATCCTGTAAAATCTTCCGCTGTCAACTCAATGAATAAATACCACGGGTTTCTGTCCCGCGGCTCCTGGACCGGGTAAAACCGGGACGGGGGCCGTGACAGAAAAAGGTGGTATCAGAGCTACTGATTTAAGCCAATTAAGTATTTAGAAATACTTAATTTTCCTGATTACCATCTTGTGATTATGTGTTTTTGTTAACTGACTACTTGTTAGTTACAGTATGGGTAAGCAAAGAATTTCGGACATCTATCGTCAACTAGATAGTACACCAAAAGATAAGGGAACCTCATTTCAATCAAACTCCTCAAGATACTCAGCAGATACTGAGGAAGGAATATTTGTTTGTAAGACCCAGTTTGAGAAACCACTTACCATTAAGAAAAGAAGTTGGATTATTAGAAAAAGTCAAGAGAAAATAAAGAAGTCATAAACAAAAGAAGTGATAATTAATAAAGAGACTCAGGAAACAGGTGATAACCCACCATGGGAAGATGAATTAGACGAACAATGGGCAAATCTCTATATGTTAGCCACTACAGCAGTAAATGTTAACCTTTAAATGCCAACACACCCTGACCCAGTACTAGCACCCATATCATCCATAAGCCAGAAACTTTAAAGAAACTTGCCCATTAGATAAACAACTTAGTAAGAAAAGATAGACTAAAATAAATTATTAATGCACAATCCCTAGTATATTTTAAATTTCAGTTGTAATTTGTAATATATTGAAGAGGTAAGGTCTCGAAAAACTCATAATAAGTGCTCGGGACCATACCACAACCTCGTCTTTTAATTCTCTTTTTACCTTGCACGGCCGCGCACTGGTCTCACAAAAGAAAGACTTAAGAAACAGTCAACAATCAACACTCGCGCGCCTAAAGGAAATCATAAATCCTTGCGCTTTCTTCCATAAGCAAAAGATGAAAATCCTAGATTAAACACTTCTGCTCAATACCCAGACTTGGGATTCCACACGATAAGGAGTCACACCAGATTACAACAGTAATCTTCTAGAAGGAATTCAATCGTGCACCACTAAGACGGTTATAACCGTCTGGGCACGTGTCGCCACCTCAGGCATCCCTGAAATCACAGTGATAGCATGTAATTGGAGAGTAATCTCCACTTGATCACTTTACACGTGGCGAACCACGATCCGTGTGCTCTCAACGTCGGATCAAGAAACTTAACGGGAGGAAATGTAACCGCTTACGGGGTTAGCATCTTCCGTCAACTTTTCACTAACGGGTTTTCCCGCCCATAACTCTCGTTAATAAATATGAGAAACAACTCAGGTATGAATTCAAGTTACACACACTTCTCAAATACATCTTCTTCTTCGTAACCCATACTTATTCTCACACTGGAGTCGGGTCAAGGAGAGAACCCTTTTCTCCCCTTGACGAGGCTAACGGTGCTTCTTTTTTGCGGAATTCACCGGAGGAGAAGATCAATTGTAATCGAATCAAACGAGAGGAAACCCACCTTTTTATGCGGATTCAAACCCCCTAGATAATTGATTCCGATCGATTAGTCTAGTGTTTCTTCATTGGCGCCCACCGATTCCTCTGTTTTATCAATTTTCATCTCGTTTCGATTCAGTCTTCTCATTCTCTGTTTTCACATGGCAGAGAATTCATCACATCACCCATCAGGTCCTCATCTGGGTTCAAGGGTTCCACAACCCAGAATACCCAGATCGACGGAATCATGGGAATCAACAAACATAAACCAGATGGAAAGAATTCCTCAGATCAACTCACAGAGAAAACTCCAGAGTACTGGTTCGACAGATGCCAGAATACTTTAAATCAAATTTTCACTCAAATTTACAGATCTGAATCCCCAAACGTCATATCTGACGATCCAAAAGGAAACAAGAATGAATTCAGTACTGCAGTATTGGACCCACAGACACCTTGTCAGTGGGACATTCAATCTGACAGTTATTTTGAAATACTTCAACAATCAAAAAATACCAACTATCAGGAAACAAGACAAATAAACATGGTACAAGGAGGCCCTTCACGAAGGCCAAACAAACGATGTCATGATCAGCATTGGAGGGAACAGCAAGTTGTGTTCCCTGTGGTTCCTGGAGGCCCTCAGGAAGAGCGACCAGTAATTATTACTGGCATCTTCGGCCATTATCGAACGGACTATATGTTTATAGATCCAGGAAGCTCGATGGATATCATATACGTGCAGTGCTTCAAACAGCTCGATCCAGAAGACAAAGCAACCCTAGAACCGGTCGATTTTCCTCTCACCGGATTTTGTAATGAAGCTGTATTCCCATTAGGACAAATAGCATTCCCTGTGACTCTATCCGATGGCGAACATTCGCGTACAGTCACAGTAAATTTCATGGTTATGCCAGCAACATCACGTCATGATGTATTGCTCGGGAGAAGATCACAGAGAGAATTCAGCATGATCACCTCTATTCCACATGCTGCTTGCGGATTCCCAACAGAAACTGGAGTAGCAATTCTGTACTCAAGTAAAGAGGTCATGTATGTGGACGATGAACCACCAGCAAAAGTGGCCAAACCTTCAGCATCAAACGAACCAGAAAAATGGGTTCTGAACAACGAATATCCGGAGCAGACCATCCTGCTAGGACACGCCATTTCACCGGCAACGCAAATACAATTAAAAGAATTACTGTCCAACAATAAAGACATATTCGCTTGGTGCCCAGCAGACATGACTGGGGTTCCACGCGACATAGCGCAACATTGTTTGAACATCCGACCCTCAGCAGAGCCTGTTGCTCAGGGGAGGTGCAGCTTTAGTGAAGAAAAAGCGAAAGCCATGGACGAGCAAGTAACAGAGTTACTTAATGCGGGAATCCTGCGCGAAGTTAAATACCATACATGGGTTGCCAATCCAGTAATGGTACAGAAACACAGTGGCGGATGGAGAATGTGCGTCGACTTCAAAGACCTGAACAAAGCATGCCCCAAAGATTGCTATGCGCTTCCTGAGATAGACAAAAAAGTCGACTCTCTAGCATCATTTCGATGGAAATGCTTTCTTGACTGTTACAAAGGTTATCATTAGGTCCAGATGAAGGAAGAAGATGAAGATAAGACTGCATTCCGCAAAGATAAGGGCATCTTCTGCTACACCAAAATGCCCTTCGGCATGTGCAACGCAGGCGCAACATACCAACGACTAATGGACACTGTCTTTAGAGGTGACATTGGTAAAACAGTAGAAGTATACATGGACGACCTTGTCATCATGAGTCATGAAGAAGAAACAATGTTGGAAAACATTCAGCGCACATTCGACTCATTACGCAGTGTAAACTTAAAACTTAACCCAACAAAATGTTCCTTCGGGATGGAAGAAAGGAAGTTTCTGGGTTTCATAGTAACACGAGATGGGTTTAAAGTAAATCCAGAAAAGGTGCAGGCCATCCAGCTAATGCCATCACCTGCAACAATAAAACAAATGCAAAGACTCGCCGGGCGCTTGGCAGCCTTGAATAGATTCTTGGCCAATCATGCAGCAAAGTCTTATCCATTCATCAGTACACTACGGAACTGCGCCAAGAAAACTCACTTCCAGTGGACACCTGAAGCGGAAACAGCCTTCAAGCAAACGAAGGAATGTTTGATTCAGTTACCAACGTTAACGGCGCCACGAGAAAAGGAACCATTGATCCTATATTTATCTGCCGCGGAAGTAGCAGTAGGCGCGGTCTTAATGGTGGAGCGCGAAAGCTTTCAGACTCCAATTTACTATATAAGCAAGATGCTCACCGGCCCGGAAACTCGTTACTCAATGATAGAAAAGCTGGTCCTAGCACTGGTACATGCGTCACGACGCCTACGTCGGTACTTTTCGGGCCACGTCATCATGGTTCTCACCAATTATCATTTAGGCCAAATCCTATCCAAACCCGGCGTGGCGGGAAGATTGGCTAAGTGGGCTATTGAGCTGGGGGGGATACAACATCCTGTATAGACCAAGACCAGCAATTAAAGGGCAAGTTCTAGCGGACTTTGCCACAGAAGTTCCCATCGACAAAGTTCAAGAGTGCGAAGCAATCCAGAACCCTATTCCTGTTTTCGATGATAGAGTCTGGACTCTGCACACAGATGGAGCTTCCAATGACGACGGAGCCGGCGCAGGCCTCCGATTAGTCAGTCCCGATGATCACGAACTCACATATGCTATACGCTTAGATTTCCGAAGCATGAACAACGAAGCTGAATATGAAGCATTCTTGGCGGGTCTTCGCTTAGCGCTCAAAATGGGGGCAAGAAACCTTGAAGCCAACATCGATTCAAAGCTGGTGGCCGAGCAAGTTAATGGCCACTATGATGCAAAGGGAGAAGCTATGGCATTATACCTTGAACAAGGCGGATGTTAATCAGCCAATTCCAGACGTTCAAGCTTAACCATATAAACAGAAGCGAAAACAAGCACGCAGATGCACTAAGCAAGTTGGCTGCTACCAGCTTCAAGCACTTAGCAAAGGAAGTGCGCATCGAGGTATTGTCCAACCCTTCTGTTCACCTCAAGCAAGTAAATGTTATAGAGATTGGGAATCCATCCTGGATGTCTCCGATCATATTATACTTACAACACGGAAAGCTCCCGGAAGGAAAGACAGAAGCTCGAAAAATCCAACACAAGGCAATAAACTACGAAATGGCGGATGGCGTCCTATATCGGAAGTCATTTATGGGACCATTGGTACGCTGTGTTGACAAAACAGACGCGCAATATCTTGTCAGAGAAATCCACGAAGGTTTATGCGGAATATACGCAGGACCGCGCATGGTCGTGGCAAAAATAATGAACGCGGGATATTACCGGCCCGGAATGCACGTAGATGCAGTAAACTTATTACGGAGATGCGCGGCCTGTCAACGTCACGCGCCAAAAACACTCCGACCAAAGAACCCGCTCGTACCAGTCACCTCCGCCTGGCCTTTTCAACAATGGGGCATCGATCTCGTTGGTCCTTTCCCTGACGCGCCAGGCGCGGTGAAATTCATCATTGTAGCAGTCGACTATTTCACAAAATGGGTCGAAGCCAAGGCATTAGCCTCCACAACAGCAATGGTAATTCGCAAATTTATATGGGAACATATTATTTGCAGGTTCGGATTACCATTGCGCATCATCTCCGACAATGTCACAAACTTTGCCTCAGAAGATCTTCAAAAATGGTTCAAAGAAATGAAGATCGAGCATAACTTTACCTCCGTAGTGCATCCACAAGCGAACGGCCAGGTAGAGAGTGTAAACAAACAGATCGTCGATGGCATAAAAGCGCGACTTGGGACAGCGCGCAGAGGATGGGTTGATGTGACAACCCTCAAATTTACATGTAACCGTACAATCTATTAATGTTAATTAAAGTGCTTGAGTACTGTGTGGAATTACTTAACTGCTCTCTGATATCTGTGTTATACTTACATGTGCATGTTATCATACTAGTAGTATACAGAAAAGTTACTAAAAAGTCCTGTGTGCTTTCCTGAGTATTGAAAAGTAAAAACGTTACAAAAATATATATGTAGGACACGTTATGGATTAATTAAGCACTTTAACGGAACAGTGTCAAACCGAACAACCGGACTTTACCCGGAACATAAAAATATTGCCAAAAACATTGTTTATACTTTTCTGAGCTAGTTAGGGTCCCCGAACACTCTAACACCCCCTTATATTAATTAACACACTAAACATACTAACTAAATATCATTAGATTGCAACTGGATCCTAACTATGGCATCACACCCCAACCATACCCACCCCCCTCTCCTTCTACGGTTTTGTGGTGTGGGGAACACCCCATAATTGTTTAATTATTTTAATCCTAGATGTTTGATATCTAGAGGACACTTTATATGATGGGTAAAGGAGAAATTAGATTATAAATTAACACATTAGTTAATCACTTTCATTTTCACCAACACACCATCAAAGCTTTCTCTCCTTTCCTTCCTTCCCTCACCTACGGCTCCATCATCAACCACCATACACACACCATCAAATCTTGTTCTAGCCATTTTACTTATACTCAAAGGTGCAAGGGATCATACAAGAAGGCTCGGTGCACTCGAAATCTCAAGAACCTCTCTACGTTGCTTTTATCCACCTAGTTTTCGCTTTGATTCTTCCCTAGCCTTGAGCTAGTAGTAAGTGCTTCCAAACACTTCCTTGTTCATGTTTAAAGTGGTTAATAGATGATTAATGGTTAAAAACTTAAGAAACTCTAAAAGAACTTACATTAACCTTGAACATAAAGAATGAAAGATGGATAAAGAGAAGTTATGTGTGTAAATCATGTAGATCTTGTGTTGTTATGATTCTTGGTTGATTATCTGATGTTTTGCTGGTTAATATTGATGTTTGATGTTGTTGTGGTCACTAAACATGTTAACGGAATCAATCGAACACAATTTAGAAGGTTAAAAGCTGAAACAGTAGGCTGTTTGGTAATTACAGCCAACTTCAGTTGGCTGTAACAGGACCATAACTTAACAAGAAATGTATTTTCTAAAGTCTAGGGTTATGTATTATGAAATACGGTTCTAATGGCACTAGAATCATAATTTTTGGACTTCGTTTACTATTTTTAAAGCGTCATTTTGTAACAGCAGCAAGAGCTGCATTTTTCTGCTGAAAATATGCCTTTTGTTTTCTATCATAACTTGAGTTCTGTGTAGAGTTAGATCATGAAACTGGTGGTGTAGCTGACCACCGAAGTATTTGTAAATATCTCACTGGAATTTCGTAAATCGGACTCTCGATGAATTTTAGATAAATTATTCCGTGGACTGTGGTCAGAAAAAGATAAATCTGAGTTCAGTCCGGAAAATGAATTTTTATAAAATATTAGTGATGAACTGGACCCCGATATTTTTACACAATAAAATTTGGAACGTTTAAGACATTCTGGAAAAATTTGGGAATTTTTGGAATAAGTTAACTATTTTATTAAAATGTCCGAAAACAGCCCGGTTTTGAATATTAATGCTGAAATGACATAAGTTGTAATTTGCATGTCTAAATGTCGGGTAGGTTATCTGTGAATGATATAACGTGTTATATGTGTTATGTGCATCATCGTTTGTTTGTTTATGAGTGGGGAATGGATGGGAAGTATATATGGGCATAAACAGTTAAAGTAATGCATGATATGTGATAGATACGTGTAGGAACTTTGTGCTCTATTTAAAAATCACTAGATGACTAACTGGTAATCATATTAGGATGTGATTGACCGACCTTGACTATTAGCTATATTTGAGAATCTAACCGAGCAAACCAAGGTGAGTTCACACTTTCTACAAGGCATGGGATTCCCGGTGGTTTGGGAATAGGTTAAAGAATTTAAAACTAAATCTACATATCCCCTTGGGAGGGTATGTATGGCCATCCTCCATAGATAGGATGCCATTATTAATCCTACGAATTCTCCTGGTGCAGAATACGTACGTTCGTCCTCCTGGTGTAGGACAACAACCTTAAAAACTAGCTAGACAAAACTCTATCAATAAGTCCCTCTTCATTATATCGACTTAATCGCCGAGGCTAATGGCGAGCGGGTCATTAGTTAATAGCGCTATTAGGTTTAACAAACCTCACATCGTGCAGGTCGGACGGGCGTGTACTAATGGACTATGGCAGATTATCAGTGATGATAGACGCTGATATAGGGCACAACTTATTTGCGTAGTAGTCGATATCATACCATCTAGTAGTTCACACGGGGAAAGCCCCCACTGATTATGGTTATGGTTTGGGTAATGAAAAAGGAACTGGTTAAACATACTTTCAACTACGGGGTAACCCCCATGGCAATTAAGCCAATGAAAGTCAAACCACGTTTTTCAGAAACAACTTAAAACTAAACAACCAAACGTGAACTCACTCAACTTTGTTGTTGACTCGTTGTTACATGCCTTACAGGTCGCTAAACGCTTGGAGCTTGCACGAGGAAGGAGTCGTTGTGGTGTACGGACTGTTATGTTCCGTGCTTATTATTTATATCCTGATGAACTTATTAAACTTGCTTTTTGAACTTTAACTTATAAACTATGGACTTATGCTTTTGGATTTACTTTTATGCTTCCGATGTTTAAACTAAACATGGTTAACTAGCTTTGGTCACCAATCGTATTATGGTTGGTCTTATTTACTTAATTACGATGTTCAATATGATTGGTGGCTCGATCCTGGTCACGTCACGCCTCCAAGCGGTGGTACTCCGCATGGTGGATTTTGGGGGTGTGACAGATTGGTATCAGAGCCATTGGTTATAGTGAACTTGGTTTTAAAAAGGGGAAAAGCTTTTTGATAAAACCAGACTATAACCTGTACAGTGCTCAACGATCCACAACGACGCTTCGCTCCACGTGCAAGACTCGACACCATAAGTGGTATGGTTTACGTTATATTGTCGGTTAGATAGTTCTCACTGTGCATTAGATAATGTGATAATTGCTATTTGAACCCTGTGTGCTTTCTCTCTACTGTCGTCCCACACTTACGCACTTTCACGACACTTTTCTCACTTACGTTGCTTCATTATGAAGATCATGAGCGGACGTGGAGGACGTATCAACCTCACTCAAGCCCAGTTGACGGCTTTGATCAACGAACGAGTCGCTGAGGCACTCGCAGCTAACCCTGCAGGAGGTATAACCTGCCATACCAACCCACCTTAGGACGTTTAGATCCTACCTTCGCAAACCAACCATCGTGCTTAACCTTGTCTTTTATTCTCGCGCAACAGGTCAACATGCTCAGCCTCCTGTATGCATGTTCAAAACGTTCATGGACTGCCGACCTACTACTTTCAGTGGCACTGAAGGAGCTGTAGGCCTCCTCCACTGGTTTGAGAAGCTCGAGTCTATCTTTGAGATGTGCGAATGCCCCGAGGCTCGTAGAGTGAAGTATGCTACTGGTACTCTTGAAGGAATAGCGCTCACGTGGTGGAACACTCAGGTTCAAATGCTGGGGTTGGTTGCTGCTAATGCCACCCCATGGAACGATTTCAAGGAAATGATCAAGGAAGAGTATTGTAGCCGTGATGACATCCACAAACTAGAGGTGGAGTTTTTCATCCTGAAAATGACGGGGTCTGAGATTGAGGCGTATACGAAAAGGTCAAATGAGCTGGCCATCTTGTGCCCTACCATGGTGGACCCTCCCATCAAACGAATTGAGCTGTATCTCAAGGGCCTTGTACCAGAGATTCAAAGTCACGTGACTTCAGCCAACCTGGGTACCATACAGCAAATCATCAAGTTGGCCCATTGACTCACTGACCAGGCGGTGGAGCAAAACAGGCTGCCCAAACGAATCAGTGCCACAGCTACTTCTGATGCACCTACCGACAACAAGCGAAAATGGGATGGGAACTGCAGTAAGGGTTCTGCTTCGGTTCAGTCTCAGCAGCGAAAGACTGATGACTACCAGAGACCTGGTCAGCAATCTTCCGGTAATCAAGGACAGGGTGGATACCGAGGAAACCACCCCAAGTGCAACCGGTGCAACAAGCATCACAGCGGGCAGTGCAACAAAGGTCGATGTCAGAGATGTCACAAGCTGGGCCATGAAGCTAGGGATTGCAGGAGCCCACGTCCTGTAAATCAGAATCACCAACAACAACAACAAGCTCCACAGAATCACCAGCAGTAACAACAGCAGGGCAATAAAGGATGCTTTCAGTGTGGCGCTGAAGGTCACTTTAAGAGGAACTGCCCCCAACTGAACCAGAATCAGAACAACAACAACCAAGGAAACGGGAACCACAATGGGAACAACAATGGAGGCGGCAATGGGGGAAACAACAATGGTAATGGGGCAAGGGGTCGTGTTTTCGTGCTAGGTCAGGGCGACGCAAGGAACGATCCCAACGTTGGGATGGGTAAGTTTCTTCTGGATTACTTCTTTGTTACTGTTTTGTTTGATTCGGGTGCCGATACTAGTTATGTGTCCTTAAAAGTTAGCCAAATGCTTAAGCGCACTCCAACACTTCTGAACACCAAACACACGGTAGAACTAGCAAACGGTAAAAGTCTTGAAGTCACACACGTAGTTAAAGGTTGTAACCTCGTCTTAGCTGGTCAGACTTTCTCCATCGATCTTATTCCTATCACACTGGGTAGTTTCGACGTCGTTATTGGGATGGAGTGGCTATCTCATCATCAAGCGGAGATTGTTTGCAAGGAGAAAATCATCCGCATTCCTCGTTCTGGTGAGGAACCCCTCGTGATTCATGGCGACAAGAGTGGTGCGGTCGTAGGCATTATCTCTTTCCTTAAGGCCCAGAAGTGTTTGCGAAAGGGCCACACTGCCATTTTAGCACTCGTTACTGACACATCAACGGAAGAGAAGAGAATTGAAGACATCCCTATTGTACGTGACTTTCCCGAGGTATTTCCTGAGGAATTACCTGGTCTTCCGCCTCATCGTCAAGATGAATTTCAAATCGAGCTAGCTCCTGGAGCAGCGCCCATAGCTCGAGCACCTTATCGTCTAGCTCCATCAGAACTTGAAGAACTATCCACGCAATTACAAGAACTCTTGGAAAAGGGTTTCATACGTCCTAGCTCTTCGCCATGGGGAGCCCCAGTGTTATTCGTAAAGAAGGACGGTACTTTCAGAATGTGTATTGACTACCGCGAACTCAACAAGGTGACTATGAAGAATCGTTATCCTCTTCCACGTATTGATGACTTGTTCGACCAGTTGCAAGGGTCGAGCTATTACTCCAAGATTGATTTGAGATCGGGATACCATCAGCTGAGGGTCCGAGATGAGGACGTCTCCAAAACAGCATTCAGAACTCGTTACGGCCATTACGAGTTTCTGGTTATGCCATTCGGGCTGACGAATGCACCAGCGGTCTTCATGGATCTCATGAACCGAGTATGCAAACCTTACCTGGATAAGTTCGTTATTGTGTTCATCGACGATATCCTGATCTATTCTAAGAGTCAGGAGGAACACGAGCAACATCTACGACTTATGCTGGAACTTCTTAGAAAATAGCAGTTGTATGCCAAGTTTTCGAAATGTGACTTCTGGCTTCGCGAAGTCCACTTTCTAGGCCATGTGGTAAACAAGGATGGAATCCATGTGGATCCATCTAAGGTTGACTCGATCAAGAACTGGCCTGCACCCCGTACACCAACAGAAATCCGCCAATTCTTGGGTTTGGCAGGATATTACAGAAGATTTATAAAGGATTTCTCAAAGATTGCGCAACCCCTTACTTCACTGACTCAGAATGGTGTCACCTATCATTGGGGTGATGCACAGGAGTCCGCATTTCAGCACTTGAAGGATAGACTTTGTAGCGCGCCTATCCTCTCATTGCCTGAAGGCACAGATGATTTTTTGGTTTACTGCGACGCTTCCATCCAAGGACTTGGTTGCGTATTGATGCAACGTGACAAGGTCATTGCCTACGCATCGCGTCAACTTAAAGTTCACGAAAGGAACTACACTACGCATGACTTGGAGCTGGGAGCATTGTTTTCGCACTTAAGATATGGAGACATTACTTGTACGGTACCAAGTGCACCATTTACACCGATCACAGGAGTCTCGAGCATATCTTCAAGCAAAAGGAGTTAAACATGCGACAACGCCGATGGGTCAAGCTCTTGAACGATTATGAATGCGCTATCAAATACCATCCAGGCAAGGCCAATGTTGTGGCCGACGCCCTCAGTCGAAAGGATACTATACCTAAGCGTGTACGTGCGTTACAGCTTACCATTCACTCTAGCCTTCCCGCTCAGATTCGTGATGCTCAGGTTGAAGCATTGAAAGCAGAAAACATCAGGGCTGAGTCCCTACGAGGATCGAGGCAATGGCTGGAACAAAAGGAAGACGGCGCCTACTATGTTAACGGACGCATCTGGGTTCCACTTTATGGAGACCTACGCGAGCTTGTGATGGATAAAGCACACAAGTCTCGTTATTCGGTACATCCTGGTTCAGATAAAATGTACCATGACCTCAAGACTACGTATTGGTGGCCTGGCATGAAAGCCCACATAGCAACCTACGTCAGTAAGTGCTTGACTTGTGCGAGAGTCAAGACTGAATATCAGAAACCATCAGGCCTACTTCAACAACCGGAGATCCTGAAATGGAAATGGGAGCAAATTTCCATGGATTTCGTTACTGGTCTGCCTAGATCTCAACGCGGAAACGATACCATTTGGGTGATCGTAGATCGACTGACCAAGTCTGAACATTTTCTGGCTATCAAAGAAACGGATAAGTTTTCTACTCTTGCAGACATTTACCTAAAGGAAGTGGTATCAAGGCACGGAGTGCCAACCTCTATCATATCTGATCGTGATGCGCGTTTTACTTCTGAACTGTGGCAAGCAATGCACAAGTCCTTTGGCTCACGTTTAGATATGAGCACCGCTTATCACCCACAGACGGATGGGCAATCTGAACGCACCATCCAAACCCTTGAAGACATGCTTAGGGCATGCGTAATCGACTTTGGTAATGGCTGGGAAAAACATCTCCCGTTAGTGGAGTTTTCATATAACAACAGCTACCAAAACAGCATCCAAGCCGCTCCATTCGAGGCATTGTACGGATGCAAATGCCGATCACCTCTCTGTTGGGCAGAAGTTGGTGACAGCCAAATCACTGGCCCAGAACTTGTGGTAGATACCACCGAGAGAATTGCTCAGATACGACAGCGAATGGCGGCAGCTCGTGATCGTCAGAAAAGCTATGCTGATAAAGGAAGAAAACCACTCGAGTTCCAGGTTGGGGATTGAGTGCTACTCAAAGTCTCACCTTGGAAAGGCGTAGTTCGTTTTGGCAAACAAGGCAAACTCAACCCGCGCTATGTCGGACCATTCGAAGTGACCGAGAAAATTGGCAAAGTCGCCTACAGGTTGAATCTACCAGAAAAACTCAGCGGAGTTCACAACGTATTCCATGTGTCAAATCTGAAGAAGTGTCTGTCAGATGAGACCCTCATAGTTCCTCTCAAGGAACTCACTATCGACGACCAGCTGCGATTCGTCGAGGAACCTGTAGAGATTACTGATCGAGATGTTAAGTGTGACACCTGGGTCACTGCGACCATCAAACAAATACCAAGCCAATGAAATATTGTATTTCATACTTGGGATCTGTATAAATATGTGTATCTTTTGCACATATCAACTCTTGTTCGATTTTAAGCTCTAAATCGCTTTCTGGAAGGTTATACGCGCTCGGATGCGTAAATATAACCATTTTAATGCAACGAACACTCCGGAATAATGAAATAGGATTAAAATACCTTAAATAACCTTTACATAACTTAAAAATAAGTTTTGAAGGCTTTGGTATGGCAAAATCAAGTTATATCGCTTACAGGGACTAAACTTGACAAACTGCGAAAGTATGCCAATTTGAACTATAACGAACATTCCGGAACATGACCATAAGTTAAAAATACCATAAATATCCTTTACATAGCTTAGAAATAGGCTTTGAGGGGTTCGGTGTGCTAAAATAAACTTGTGGGTCATTCAGGGACTAAAAGCGTCAAAAAGTGCATAAGTTTGCACTTTCGCGCATAACATAAGTTCTGAATACATCCGGACATCCAAAAATTTATGTAAGCACTAAAATATTTTATTTTAGTATTCGGCATAAGAAAAATCCATTCGTCACGCCATTTGGATCGTTTTTCGCATTTATGCGCATTCCGTCGTAATTAACCGAACATCGCAACCGTACGGCTAAACGAACCGACATCCGAAATATTTTTAAGCACGTTTTAAGTTCCCTATACTTTAACTTCATTTTAGAGCTTTGAAATGGGGTTAACGGGCCTTAAACGTGTCGGAAATGAGCCTATTACACAGCAGGGACCAAAACTGTAAATCTGCCAAACTTGGTCCTTGCGCACCTCAACAATGGGAGTGTTGCGGTGCGCAAGCAGGGGTCAGATGCAGCAAAATGTTTTTCTCAGCTGTTAACTACCCTTAAACACTCCCCAAAGGCCAAGTGCCACATGTTAATCTCATGTGGTGGCCAAAATCAGTTACCACAACATTCCGACAAGTGTACGGGCTAGATCATTCCCTCTTCTCCAAGAAACGATCCTAACGGTGAACCCAAAACTATAAATACCCACCTCCACCCTTCACTTTTCCTCACAAGAATCTGATCTAATGTGCTCTAAGTTGAAACCTTTGTTTCATACCTGAGCTATTTTGATCTAGATTAGCATTCGGGGACCCTTTGTAAGTGTTCCTTCGTTCTTTTATTGTTTTTCGAGTCCGAAAGTCAAACTTTGTTTGACTTTCTGCATTGACCAGTTTATGGTCAATGCGAAGTTCGTTTGAACTTCGCAACGTGATTGTAATCATGATGGTTATAGTCCTTTGTGACTATGCCTACTGATTACCACGTTGTCTAGGGTCATAAGGGTAAGCGATCTAATAAATCGCTTATACCTTTGAACCCGACCCATTTGGTCGATCATTAGGATCCGACCAAGCACATTAGGTGACCATAGTATATAGGGAATAACCTTCTGAGGTTATACCTTATGGTCGTTTCGTTTAAGTAGTTGTATGATAGGTAGTTTATATGCCTTAGGTAAATTACCAAAATACCCCTTTGACGCCAAAATTCATTTTTAAACATATGTAACATAACTTTTGACATCTAAACTGATTTGACAACAATATTAGACATGTTAAGGCATATGTTACTTGTCATAGGACTAGCTAAGCGGTCCGAACGCGTTTCACGCGAACGACGCGTTAAAGTAGCATAAGCTACCTAAACGGGTCGTAATGGTTCGTAAGCACTTAGGCTAGGTTTCATTTAGTATGTAGGCTTTGTTAAACCATACTACATGAGTTCCTATACTCGGTTGGTTTACGAACCCTCATTCTATCTAAATCCTCCGATATAGGTCCGGTTTATTAACATAGTTACCTATATTAGGTGCCGTTTGATTCCGAGATCTCTAGCATTGCTTGGTGGTTATCTTAGGACTTCTGAGCAATCTCAAGTGAGTACATAGACCCCTCTTTTACTGTTTTCCAAACTATTTTGGGGTGAAACACATGTGCCTACTTGTTACTTTCATTGCTTTCCTGTTTTCACATCATATACTCGCTATGTTCATTAGTACATTTATAGTACATGATTTCAATACTTTTCATGCTATGTATGTCCATTGTGTGCATACTTAGTACATTGTTTTACATTACATTTCATGCTATGTATGTCCATTGTGTGCATACTTAGTACATCGTTTTACATTACATTTCATGCTAGGTACGCCCATTGTGTGCATACTTAGTACATTGTTTTACATTACATTTTGTTGCATATGCTCATCCAGCATATGAACACATTATATTACAATTTGAACCGTTGTAACTATTTGACTATGTGAACCGTTGTAACCATTTGATTATATGAACCGTTTGTAACTGTTGAACCAAGTGAACCGTTTGTAACTGTTGAACCGTGTGAACCATTTGTATATGTTGACATGATTTACATTTGACAATAGACATTTGACTATACATAAACATTTCTATAATTGTTAAACATTACATCTTGGTGGTTTGGTTTGAGTAAGTGATTTAAGTAACGAGGCGTGTGTAATATGGTACAAGCATGGTGGATACGCCGCTGGTACTTCCTATATATAAGTGCTTGTATGATATTACATATCGTAGCGTTATTTGAATCATTTCAATTTGAGACATATAACATTTTATACAAATAACATACTTTTCACAAGACATTGTTTACAAACAACTTATCTTATACAAACTCATTTTACATGGTTATTCATTTAACCATACATTATTCTTTTATCTATACATATCATCTGAACTTATTGTTTTTCAAACGATTTACAAGACAAAGCAAATTACAAGGTTCATGACTAAACATTTTCTCAAACATAAGTCATGAATCCTATTTTCACAAAACTTATGTATCTCACAGGCATTTTTATGCTGACGTACCTATTTTCACATGTGTTTTCAGGAGATGATGCATAGGACTTATCAAGACATACTTAGGCGGACCTGTGCCTTAGTGACTTTAAACGAGACAAGAACTAGTTAATTTATGTTATGTACTCTTTGGTTATTGTTTAAAACAATGTAAACTTTCATGTTTGATTAATAAAATGAAACTTCAATTTCCATGGTTGTGAAACATTAATTCTGTTACAACACTCCCCGACGTTTCCGCCACGTTTTGTATGTTCTACGTGGTCGGGGTGTGACAGAAAAGATGGTATCAGAGCCAATGGTTATAGGGAATTAGGTTATTAGTAATACTTTGACCTAGTCTATAACCTTCTTAGGACCCTAACGCGAGTTTACTTGCGTTTAGTCATAAAACAATACCGTCACCTATCCTTAGGCGACGACCACAACAAGAACATAAATTTCAAAACCGCTTTGAAAACTAATCATCTGTTCTAGGATGATTGATTACTAGGTTTTGAACCCTCTGTTATAAGGTTTTGAACCCCTTTGAGTTTTCAAAATCCCGTCAAAGTTGATCTAAATAATGTGAACACGTGCAAACTGGAAGGGTGGGTGCCTGTACCCTGAGTTTTCTGTCTAAGGCTAGAGTGTTCGTACAAATCCACATAATCGGACCAGTCACTCTTACCTGGGAACTCTTGGGGTGAGTGTCCACTTATAGGCGAGCATGTCTTCGCGAATCATTATTTTTGACCTATTTACTTTGATTAATCACTGGGTTCGTTTGTTGCTTTGTAGTAACAAACAAATGACCACTATCCTTGCTTTCATCAGATTTGTTCATCTCATTCTTTTCGTCTAATTCTCTCACTCGTTTCATTTCATGTTTCCTCTTTTAGAATGCCTCCTCGACGCGAAAACCAGATAGCGACTGCCGAACTGGCAGAAATCATTGCACAGCAACTGGCTGCTCAATTCCCAAACCTCTTTGCTCAATGGAACCAAGCCAACAACAACAACAATGGTCCATGCAATTTCAAGAGTTTTAACTCGGCTAAACCACTCAAGTTTAGTGGTTCTGAGGGAGCGACTGGGCTTCTTCAATGGTTCGAGAGCATTGAGAATACTTTCCGCCACGTGCAGTGTCCTGACAATCGCAAGGTCGAGTTTTCTTCGAGTGTGTTCCAGAAGAGGGCCCTTACGTGGTGGAATGGGGTTATGAGAGATCGTGGTGCAGAAGTTGCTCTAGCATAGACATGGACTGAACTTAGGGCCCTTATGATGAAGGAATTCTATCCTCGTCACGAGATCAGGGCCTTGGAAAGGGAATTCGACAATCTTGAGCAAGACAGCGGTGAGCATCGAGCCTACACAGACCGTTATGAGGAGTTAAGTCTGTTATGCCCAAACATGGTCACGCCTTTGGATAAGGCAATCGAAAAGTACATTGATGGCCTCCCTGAATCAATACAAGACATTGTGACTGGTAGCAACCCTACTACAGTTAGACAGGTCATTGAGCTATCTGCAACCTTGACTGAATCAAAGATCAGGAAAGGTAAACTTTTCCGAAAAGGTGACAAGAAACCGGTCGAGGAATCAAACCCAATCGAGGAATCAAAGACCATGGATGAACAGACTGGATCCCCTAAGGAGTCAAAGAAGCAAAAGGCTTCTCAGAACTTCGCCATGGTTACTCACAATGATCAAGCCGTCCCCAACCAACCAGCTCAACCCCCTGCTAGGAAGCCATACAATGGAACTGCACCCTTGTGCAACCAATGTAGCCTCCATCATCATGCCAATGTAAAGTGTCGTAAATGCCAAACTTGTGGACTTATAGGCCATACAGCAAGAGTCTGCCCAGCTGCAGCTGCACCAAACCAAGCTGGCAACAATCCCACTCAAGGTCGTTTTCTACCAGGTTCTTGTTTCAACTGTGGCGAGATGGGTCATTTCCGAAGAAACTGCCCAAAGCTTGCTAATGCAAATCCAGCACAGGGATGAGCATCTGACCGACCAGAAGGCAGCATCGTTGTGACAACCCTCACTAAACCAGGTATCCGTACAACTTAATTAATAATTAATTATTGCTTAATTACTGTGCTTGCTTGAACTTGTGAATAAACTGCTACTTGAACACTGATACATGTACTTACTTGCATCATACTTTACTTGCTGTCACTACATTATTTACATGACTGAACCTTAGTGACAAACATGATGCACAAAAAGCACAGTAGCACTATAAACGGATAACCTATTGAACATGCTGATAAAGCCAGCATCAGGCAGACACTATCTCTAAGGCCTGTAAGAGCCTGAAATATTTTGCTACACTAGTGGTGAATGTAGGGATACAAGGGTTGTAGAATTGCGTCTCTAGGAATAAGTTACAATGACTGGATGTGCCTAAAACGTACTCTAAGTACAAAACTCAGCACTTTACACAATAATTCAGCTTTTAGCTAACTAATAAAGTGCCAAAACATGAGAAAAATATTACTAGACACTTTCCAAAGTGTCAGAAATGAGTTGTGTCACTAAAAAGGGTATTAACGACACTTTAAGCTTTGTTAAGCACTTTAACGGATTACTATCCAACCGAACAACCGGACTATACCCAGAACATGAAAATATTGTTATTTTCATTATTTATCTTTTTATGAGCCAGTTAGGGTCCCTGAGTACCCTAACACCCACTGTAACGCGTGACACACCACCAACCGGGTTAAGCACTTAACTAACTTACTTAACCTAACTATCTAGTCGGATTCGGACTAGCACCCCCCCCCCCCTTAACCAAACCGTCACCATGAGGGGGACACACTTGTACTCTTGTTGATTATTATAATCAACTTTGCTTAGTATCTAGAAGACATAACATCCATTGGATAATAGTCTTGATAATTATCTATAAGTTACCACATTAACCCACCATATCATTCTTACTCACAAATCAACAACAACACTCCCTCTCTCTCTCTAGAAAGCTCACGGCCGAACCCCCCTTGAGCACCCCTTATATTTTCGGTTTTGATCTTCACATTCCAATCATCTACAAGTGTTACGGGTCGCATATAAGGAGTCTTGGAGCAAACGGAAGGCGAAGGACCTCTCTACTTTGCTTTTATCCACGCGTTTTTCGCATAGATTCTTCCCTAGCCTCGAGCTAGTGGTATGATGTTTAAATCCCTATCTTGAACTAATCTAAAGCGGTTAATATGTGGTGTAATGATTAAAACTCGAAATCTTACAAAATGGTGCATTAAAGTCCACTTAAAACACTAAAAATGGTGGTTAATAGCTCATGTGTTGTGTAAATGTTGTAGTAATTGAAATTTGTGATTATTTAGACCCGATCTATGTTGTGGTAGCTCGGATCATCATTTAACCCGGTTTAGTCATGATCTTGGATTATGACATAAAGCTTGTTTAAGTATAACAAGGGTTAGAAGATGAAACTCTACCACACAAGAATCATGAACTTGTGTAAAAGTGTTTTAGTTTGTACAATAGTGTTTAAAACTAGTAGATCTACGGATCTACGGGTGGTATTTTCAAAGGACCACGCGTTAAAGAAATCATGCTTTCTACAAATGGATCTTACCCTAACAAGAATGGTTTTTAGAACACACAAGTGTGTAAACACTTGTGTAACATAAAGTTTCGACAAAATAACTATTTTTGTAAAAGTTGACGAGAAGTTGTAAAGACGGGACTTCCTTAAAAACGAGGTTTTCATAGAATCGGATTATTTTATATAAAGATCCACTAAAAGTAATGAGATTTACTTCACAGTTTGGATAAATCACAAGTTCATGAAGTTTATGCGATTTATATACATAATTTGACTAGTTTGTGATTTGAACATTGTTTTGGTTGATTGAGAAAATTGTTGGTTGATTTGTAAAAGAAAATGATACGCTTGAAAGCGTGGCCACCTCCAGTTACAGAGGAAACTCTGTCGAAATTTTTCCAAAAGCCTAACACTTAGAAATATTTTCACTATAAGTGTTAGAAATACATTTTTTACTTGTTTTCAAAATATAAGTTTCGCCACGACTATATTTACAAAACATCGGAGGTGGGATTTTCACAAAATAAAACGTGATACATAAATATATTTAATATATATTTTTCACAACATCACTTATATAAGTGTTTATGATTATTTTGTGAACTACGTAAATATTATTTTTAGAGTAAAAATAATATTACTAAGTATTATTTTGGGGAAAATCACATGTATGAAAATATAATATCTTTGAGAAGAATATTCATATTTTGAAGTGGAAATAAAATATATTAAGTGAGACTTAATAGTGGAATCTGAATGTTACGAACACACATGTATTAAATCCCCCATCCTTGGGAAGGAAAATAACTACCAAGTATACAGAATGTAAACACGAAATAGTTGCCTAACTATTTCCCAAAAACTTAACCATAAAGCTAAGGCACGGCCGTCCGTCTAATAGAGTTAGCACGTGTAGGTCGTCATACAGCTGATTGATTTGGAGGCATACTTGGTAGAGACGCACCACTGTGAGTTCATGTCCCCCTTTTCTCTAACTGTTTTCAGTTTTCTTAACTACGGGGGTGAAATACATGTTACTTTGATTACAAGTACTTTATACATGGTATGGTTAGCGTAAGGAGGTTTACTACTTAGATCATGTGAGTGGGTAGGCAGAAACTGGAGGCCATTAATCCTCATTGTAGGACCGAGGGACGTAAGCGGTAGATCTATCTGGGTGTAGCGAGCCCAACTCTAGGCCCAACAGAACGGACCTCTGAGAGGCCCAACAGAACGGATCTTGGAGTGACTTTGTACCCAACGCTAAATCTGCTAGGTTTGAGTCTTCCTACTTGCACTTCACACATACTAATGGCCTTGCAAACCATTGGTGATCTCTTTTCCTTACACTGCTACATACCAGGACTTTTATACTTACAAGTGTTTTACATACTCACTTACACATGAACTCGCTCAACATTATTGTTGATTTTTCAACTTCCATGTATTTCAGGAAACTAAAGATCTGGCGCGGTATGTTATGTTTTCCCGCTGCATATGGGTTACGAGGTCATCCGGGTTTGGGGAATGTGACTCTTTCCTGGACAAGTCACAGTCCTTAAACTGTGTTTATGTCATGTTGATGTTTGTGTTTGTTGAACAATGTCGTTAGGATGTGTTTCCATTGAGACAATGTTGTTGTATTTGGTTTTTAAAACTTAATCGAATGGATGATCTTGCATGGTTTTATTTCACATAGCTTTGTTATGGTTAAGCTATGGTATTAAGAAGTCACACCAAAATTAACCACGCTTCCGCAAAGCCAGGGTGTGACAGCTTGGTATCAGAGCTCTGATCATAGCGAACTAGGATTCCTTCTCGAGTCTAGACTATGATCACTAGGGCTCTCACGAAAACATTTTACTGCATACCACTTAAGTCCAGATCCAAAACTTTTTACAAACAAATGTTGAGCACATTTTATTATTTATAGGCTCAGTCTAGAAGGGCTGAGGCTCGGTCTGAGAGGCTGAGGCTCGGTCTGAGAGATCGAGGTAGTTGGCTAGTTGGACTAGGAAGAGTAGGCTCAGTCTTGGAGGCTGAGGCTCGGTATTGGAGACCGAGGCTCGGTCTGAGAGATCGAGTAGTTGGCTAGTTGGACTAGGAAGAGTAGGCTCAGTCTTGGAGGCTGAGGCTCGGTATTGGAGACCGAGGCTCGATCTAAGAGGTCGAGGTAGATGATAGAGCAGTCTTAGAGACTGGGAAGAATTTGGCTAGTGGGACTAGGAGAATTATTTGATTGACTGACATGTTTATATGATTATATAATTGATTATTATACGTATATGTGTTTGTGTTACAAACGTCATGCTTTCATCATGTACTAGAAAGATGGACACTACGAATCCCATGGCCATAGTATCAGACGACATAGTTTCATCGAAGCATGAGGTGTACATTTCCGATACTACCGGCACAGACAATGACGACTTTCAGCCCTTTTGCGCTGCCTGAAGTCATAGCAGAGCCTACTGATGGCCATCTTGTTGGGAATTTGCCCCCTTGCCGCTTATCCTGTTATTGATATGCCCCCCTCCCGACGTGGCCTCTGACGACGATAACGATCTACTGGAGGAGGACCCATTCGAGGGCAGGGCCCTATTGCTGCTGGTATTAGAGTACTGCATGCGGACGCTCCTGTAGGGGAAACTCATGTCCATTCCCCTATCCCAGACTCATTTGAGTTTCTGACATCCGCATCTTCGCACATACAGGGAATGCAGCACCACTCACACGACGCCGACCCTGATATGGCATCATCAGCTGCACCGGATCCCGCCCACAGCTTTGAGTTTGATCACGATATTGAGGTTGATCCTGCTTTTCCACCTGGTTTTGATCCAGACCATGACCTTGAGTTCATACACTTAGACCAGCCCTTGGAGGATCCTGTAACCCCCTGTGTTTGTTGATCCAGCTGATCTTGAGATGGAGTTTTTGATCCGGAGCCGGCCATGGCCCCTGAGCCAGGCGCTGCTCCTGACCCCGCATTGGAGCATGACCCTGTTCATGCCAATGCACCTACTGTTGCTCCTTGATTGATCATCTTCTTGGACGAGAGAAAATTTGGGGTAACTGTGCAAGACAATTTATTATTACGGGGGCCCACGTAATAACGATTTGTAGTGCACAGGAATCCTGGTGGACTCTGCGGGTCAAGCTAATGATAACCAATGCAGCAGGAAATAAATTAAACACGAATGACCAAGGCGATGTAGCCTCGAGTTCATTCTATTACGAGCAACAAGCCAAATTGGCAAGCCTATGTGAAGGCTCAGAAATTTACTTCCCCACTCATACAGTGAGTATATTTGCGTGTGAAATTAGGTGATTACATGATGGCTTATGTTGCTATATACACCTCATAGACAATTGAAACGTTGTCTAACCCGCTTCACACCACTTCGACAAAAGGGAATGTCACCCAGACGTGACACAAACACCAGTACGTTGCCAAGGACAGAAGCCGAGCTGCAAGAACGCATCTCACAGATAAATGCACGACATGAAGCCCTCCGCTCTAAGTACAACGATGGCATTACTGGAAATAACCCTCCAACTGGCTGCACCTATAAACAGTTCCTGAACTGCAAGCCTTTGAACTTTGACGGAACAGGAGGCGCCGTTGCATTTGTTCGTTGGTCCGAAAAGACCGACTCCATTCTAAGAATGAGTAACTGTTCGCCCCAACAGAGTGTTACCTATATCTCGGGGATATTTCTAGATGGCATACTCTCTTAATGGAACCTCCAGGTTCAGACCCTTGGCACAGACGCTGCTTATGCACTGAGCTGGGACGAGCTCAAGGAAACGATTGAGAAGAAATGTTGTTTTAGGACTGGAATTTAGAAGCTTGAGGTGGAGTTCAGGAATTTGAAAATGGACGAACCAGAAATTCCTGAACTTGTCCAGCGATCGCACGACTTATCTAGGGTCGCCCCCCTACTTAGTCAAACCGGAGTTCAAAAGGATTGAACGATTCATTTGGACACTTGCACCCCAGATCAGGGGTATGGTTACTACCTCAAAGCCCTCAACCATTGCAGAAGCTATCAATATGGGTGATCTACTTATAACATGAGATGTTATGTGATTGATAACATGAGATGTTATGTGTTGATATTGTTGTATACTTACGTACACTCTACTTATTATGACCTAACCTACGTGAAACATCTTTTAGAAGATTCCGCCAAGACGTCAAACGCCGTTGCCTACCAATGAGGCAGAACTCCAGCAAGTCATCGCTGCTGCCATCGCACAATACACCGCTTCGCAAGGAGGACCCAGCGGAAGCAGCTCAAACAACAATGGCAACAATAATCCACCTCATGGTAATACTAAGTCATCTAGACCTACCATGACCTAATTGGATATCTTTAGCAAAGATGCTAATGTCGTTCACATATTGTAACGTATGTGCAGGGTGCACTTACAAGCAGTTTCTGGACTGCAAGCCCGTCAACTTTGATGGAACAGGAGGTGCTGTCGCCTTTGTTCGTTGGGCCGAGAAAACTGAATCTGTTCTTCGCATGAGTAAATGCGCACTAGATCAGCAAGTCACCTATATCTCAGGGCTATTCTTGAATGGAGCCCTCTCTTGGTGGAATTTGCAAGTACAGACACTTGGTGAAGCTGCTGCCTACGCGCTAACCTGGACCGAACTGAAGGAACTTATGCGCAAGAAGTACTGCTCTCGCACTGAAATCCAAAGATTGGAAACCGAATTCTGGCACTTGAAAATGGACGGTCCAAAGATCGCAGAATACGTTCAAAGGTTCCATGACTTATCGCATGTGGTACCCTACATGGTCACTCCGGAGTTCAAGAGGATTGAACGTTTCATTGGGGATTAGCTCCACAAATCATAAGCATGGTAACCTCATCCAAGCCTGCGACCATTACTGTGGCGATTGATTTGAGCGTGGCTCTCACAGAGGAGGCTATTCGCCTGAACAAGTTTGTTGAGATCAAGACGAAGAAGGAAGAGACTCACGTTGAGTCATCGGGAGGTAATAAACGGAAGTTCTCGAACTTCAAGCAAGGCGCCAGTGTGGTGGTTAAGAAAGGAGGATCAAATACGCCAGCTCAGGTTACAGCTGGTAGTGGGAAGAAAGGAAAGGGATACATGGGCACCCAACCTAAGTGCAACAACTGCCAACTCCACCATTCTGGCCGATGCGGGCCAAAAGTATGCGAAGCGTGTGGGAAACGTGGCCACTTGAAGGACACTTGTTGGGCCACTGCTGGCCAGGGAGGCCAGGGAGGATTCGGAAACAGAAATAACAACCGGGGTGGAAATGGAAATCGCCCACAAGGAAACAATGCCAACCAAGCGGGCGCCGTGAATCGTAATCAGAGGAATGATCAAGCTGGTGGAAACGGGCAAAGACTTGGATGCTTTAACTGCGGTGATATCGGGCATTTTAAGAAGAACCGCCCAGAGTTAAACCAAGCCCGTGGAAGAGTGTTCCAAATCGAAGCAAGGGAAGCACGCCAGGACCCCAATGTCGTTACTGGTACGTTCCCTGTAAATCAACGCTATGCATCCGTTTTATTTGATACTGGTGCCGATTATAGCTTCGTATCGTTAGAATTTAAGAATATGCTTGGGTTAGCCGCTAATAAGTTAGATATTCCCTACTCAATCGAATTGGCCAATGGGAAGTTAGTAGAAGCCAATGAAGTTATCAGAGGTTGTGTGATCGAATTAGGAGAGCGTGAGTTTGCTTTGGATTTACTACCAGTCCAGTTGGGAAGCTTTGACGTGGTGGTAGGAATGGATTGGTTATCAGGCAACAAGGCTGAGATAGTTTGTCACGAAAAGGTTGTTCGTATCCCAACCGAAGATGGCGAAACAGTTGTGGTTCACGGAGAGAAGCGTGACACGCCGTTAAGAATTATCAGCTGCCTGAAAGCACGAAAGCGTTTGCAGAAGGGATGTGTTGCCTTCCTGGCACACATTGTGGATAAGAAGGCTGCTGAGCCAAGAATCGAAGACATCCCTGTCGTGAGGAAATACCCAGAAGTCTTCCCAGAAGACTTACCTGGACTGCCATCTCAGAGACAAGTAGAGTTCCGCATTGACTTAGTTCCAGGCGCCGCGCCTGTGGCTAAGGCACCTTATAGACTTGCTCCGTCTGAGATGCAGGAACTGTCGACACAACTTCAAGAGTTGTTAGACAAGGGATTTATCCGACCAAGCTTCTCGCCTTGGGGAGCTCCGGTCCTGTTTGTCAAGAAGAAGGACGGTAGTTTTCGTATGTGCATCGACTACCGGGAGTTGAACAAGCTGACAATCAAGAATAGGTATCCTCTGCCAAGAATTGACGATCTGTTTGACCAACTGCAAGGGTCAAGCTTTTACTCAAAGATCGACTTACGATCTGGATACCATCAGTTAAGGATACAGGTGGAGAGTATCCCGAAAACAGCCTTCAGAACTCGTTATGGACACTACGAGTTCCTTGTTATGCCGTTTAGTTTGACAAACGCACCTGCAGTTTTTATGGACTTGATGAATAAAGTTTGCAAGCCGTACTTGGACAAGTTCGTGATTGTGTTTATCGACGACATCTTGATTTATTCAAGAACAAAGGCTGAGCACGAACAACATTTAAGAGCTATTTTGGAGCTGCTGAAGAAGGAACAGTTGTATGCCAAGTTCTCTAAGTGCGAGTCTTGGCTACGTGAAGTCCAATTTCTTGGACATGTGGTTAATGGAAATGGAATCCATGTTGATCCCACAAAGATCGAAGCGATCAAGAGTTGGGAAACACCAAAGACGCCAACCGAGATTCGACAATTCTTGGGTTTGGCTGGCTACTATCGAAGGTTCATTGAGGACTTTTCGAAGATTGCTCAACCATTGACGCTCCTCACGCAGAAAGATAAGAAGTTTGATTGGGGAATCAAACAGGAAGAAGCGTTCCAGATATTGAAGGGTAAGCTCTGCAATGCGCCAATCTTAGCACTACCGGAAGGTACAGATGATTTTGTGGTATACTGTGACGCTTCGCGTCAAGGATTGGGCTGTGTGCTGATGCAACGCCAAAAGGTTATTGCTTACGCATCGCGTCAACTGAAAGTGCACGAAAAGAACTATACCACACATGATTTGGAGCTTGGCGCAGTGGTATTTGCTTTAAAGATCTGGAGACACTACCTTTATGGCACAAGGTGTACAATCTTCACAGATCACAAGAGCCTACAGCACATATTCAACCAGAAGGAGTTGAATATGAGGCAAAGACGATGGGTTGAGTTGTTGAACGATTACGACTGCGAGATAAAGTATCATCCAGGGAAGGTGAATGTAGTCGCCGATGCCCTAAGTCGAAAGGAGAGGATCAAGTCCATAAGGGTTAGGGCTTTAGAAATGATTATCCGAACCGATCTTTCCTTGCGCATTCGTGCCGCGCAGAAAGAAGCTCTCAAGGAAGGAAACCTTGAAGAAGAATATCTCCGTGGGATGGAGAAGCTACTGGTACCAAACGAGGAAGGAACGTTATGTTTTGAGAAAAGGATTTGGGTTCCTTTGTTTGGAGGTTTAAGGAAGGTTATTTTCGATGAAGCTCACAAATCACGGTACTCTATCCATCCAGGAGCGGATAAGATGTACCAGGATCTCAAAGATTATTATTGGTGGCCCAGGATGAAAGGCGATGTTGCTATTTATGTTAGCAAATGTTTAACATGCGCTAAGGTTAAAGCCGAATACCAGAAGCCTTCAGGACTTCTGCAACAACCTGAGATTCCCAAGTGGAAATGGGAACAAATCTCCATGTATTTTATTACAAAATTGCCAAGAACGCCAAGAGGCCATGACACTATTTGGGTAATAGTGGATCGATTAACGAAGTCAGCACACTTCTTACCTATCAGAGAGAAGGATAATACGAGCAAATTGGCTGAAATTTACATGAGAGAGATCGTCGCGCGCCATGGAGTACCCCTCTCAATCATCTCTGATAGAGACGGAAGGTTTGTGTCAAGGATATGGCAATCCTTCCAAGAAGCCTTTGGCTCACAATTGAATCTGAGCACTGCGTTTCATCCGCAAACTGACGGTCAAAGCGAGCGAACGATACAGACTTTGGAAGACATGCTGAGAGCGTGTGTTATGGATTTGGGCGGTAGCTGGGATAAACATTTGCCTTTGGTCGAATTTTCATACAACAACAGCTACCACACCAGTATTGGTGTCGCGCCATTTGAAGCCCTTTACGGACGCAAGTGCCGATCACCCTTATGTTGGGCTGACGCAGGTGATAGGCAGCTTGCTGGTCCCGAAATCGTCCAAGAGACGACAGACAAGATTGCGCAGATTCTTAAACGCATCGAAGCAGCTCGCCACAGACAGAAGGCCTATGCGGATCCAAACCGGAAACATGTGGAATTCCAAGTTGGAGAAATGGTGTTATTGAAAGTTTCACCCTGGAAAGGGGTGGCACGCTTCGGAAAGCGTGGGAAGTTAAATCCGCGCTACATTGGTCCTTTCAGAGTTTTGGAAAGAATAGGACTAGTAGCATACAAGTTGGACTTACCTGCTGAACTGAATGGTGTTCACGATACATTTCATGTATCCAACCTGAAGAAAAGTCCAACTCAAGATAACATTGCCATTCCCATCGACGAGATTCATGTTGACGACACGCTCCATTTCGTTGAAGAACCGGTTGAGGTTACGGATTGGAAAGTAAACAAGACCCGCAGGAGTAGTGTCAAGCTCGTCAAAGTTCGTTGGAATGCCAGACACGGTCCTGAGTACACCTGGGAACGTGAGGACCGGATGAAAGAGAAATACCCCCACTTATTTCCTAAGAACCCTGCATCTACAAGCAGAACTTAAATTTCGGGACGAAATTTATTTAACGGGGGGAGAATGTGACAACCCTCACTAAACCAGGTATCCGTACAACTTAATTAATAATTAATTATTGCTTAATTACTGTGCTTGCTTGAACTTGTGAATAAACTGCTACTTGAACACTGATACATGTACTTACTTGCATCATACTTTACTTGCTGTCACTACATTATTTACATGACTGAACCTTAGTGACAAACATGATGCACAAAAAGCACAGTAGCACTATAAACGGATAACCTATTGAACATGCTGATAAAGCCAGCATCAGGCAGACACTGCCTCTAAGGCCTGTAAGAGCCTGAAATATTTTGCTACACTAGTGGTGAGTGTAGGGATACAAGGGTTGTAGAACTGCGTCTCTACGAATAAGTTACAATGACTGGATGTGCCTAAAACGTATTCTAAGTACAAAACTCAGCACTTTACACAATAATTCAGCTTTTAGCTAACTAATAAAGTGCCAAAACATGAGAAAAATATTACTAGACACTTTCCAAAGTGTCAGAAATGAGTTGTGTCACTAAAAAGGGTATTAACGACACTTTAAGCTTTGTTAAGCACTTTAACGGATTACTATCCAACCGAACAACCGGACTATACCCAGAACATGAAAATATTGTTATTTTCATTATTTATCTTTTTCTGAGCCAGTTAGGGTCCCTGAGTACCCTAACACCCACTGTAACGCGTGACACACCACCAACCGGGTTAAGCACTTAACTAACTTACTTAACCTAACTATCTAGTCGGATTCGGACTAGGACCCCCCCCCCCCCTTAACCAAACCGTCCCCATGAGGGGGACACACTTGTACTCTTGTTGATTATTATAATCAACTTTGCTTAGTATCTAGAAGACATAACATCCATTGGATAATAGTCTTGATAATTATCTATAAGTTACCACATTAACCCACCATATCATTCTTACTCACAAATCAACAACAACACTCCCTCTCTCTCTCTAGAAAGCTCACGGCCGAACCCCCCTTGAGCACCCCTTATATTTTCGGTTTTGATCTTCACATTCCAATCATCTACAAGTGTTATGGGTCGCATATAAGGAGTCTTGGAGCAAACGGAAGGCGAAGGACCTCTCTACTTTGCTTTTATCCACGCGTTTTTCGCATAGATTCTTCCCTAGCCTCGAGCTAGTGGTATGATGTTTAAATCCCTATCTTGAACTAATCTAAAGCGGTTAATATGTGGTGTAATGATTAAAACTCGAAATCTTACAAAATGGTGCATTAAAGTCCACTTAAAACACTAAAAATGGTGGTTAATAGCTCATGTGTTGTGTAAATGTTGTAGTAATTGAAATTTGTGATTATTTAGACCCGATCTATGTTGTGGTAGCTCGGATCATCATTTAACCCGGTTTAGTCATGATCTTGGATTATGACATAAAGCTTGTTTAAGTATAACAAGGGTTAGAAGATGAAACTCTACCACACAAGAATCATGAACTTGTGTAAAAGTGTTTTAGTTTGTACAATAGTGTTTAAAACTAGTAGATCTACGGATCTACGGGTGGTATTTTCAAAGGACCACGCGTTAAAGAAATCATGCTTTCTACAAATGGATCTTACCCTAACAAGAATGGTTTTTAGAACACACAAGTGTGTAAACACTTGTGTAACATAAAGTTTCGACAAAATAACTATTTTTGTAAAAGTTGACGAGAAGTTGTAAAGACGGGACTTCCTTAAAAACGAGGTTTTCACAGAATCGGATTATTTTATATAAAGATCCACTAAAAGTAATGAGATTTACTTCACAGTTTGGATAAATCACAAGTTCATGAAGTTTATGCGATTTATATACATAATTTGACTAGTTTGTGATTTGAACATTGTTTTGGTTGATTGAGAAAAATGTTGGTTGATTTGTAAAAGAAAATGATACGCTTGAAAGCGTGGCCACCTCCAGTTACAGAGGAAACTCTGGCGAAATTTTTCCAAAAGCCTAACACTTAGAAATATTTTCACTATAAGTGTTAGAAATACATTTTTGACTTGTTTTCAAAATATAAGTTTCGCCACGACTATATTTACAAAACATCGGAGGTGGGATTTTCACAAAATAAAACGTGATACATAAATATATTTAATATATATTTTTCACAACATCACTTATATAAGTGTTTATGATTATTTTGTGAACTACGTAAATATTATTTTTAGAGTAAAAATAATATTACTAAGTATTATTTTGGGGAAAATCACATGTATGAAAATATAATATCTTTGAGAAGAATATTCATATTTTGAAGTGGAAATAAAATATATTAAGTGAGACTTAATAGTGGAATCTGAATGTTACGAACACACATGTATTAAATCCCCCATCCTTGGGAAGGAAAATAACTACCAAGTATACAGAATGTAAACACGAAATAGTTGCCTAACTATTTCCCAAAAACTTAACCATAAAGCTAAGGCACGGCCGTCCGTCTAATAGAGTTAGCACGTGTAGGTCGTCATACAGCTGATTGATTTGGAGGCATACTTGGTAGAGACGCACCACTGTGAGTTCATGTCCCCCTTTTCTCTAACTGTTTTCAGTTTTCTTAACTACGGGGGTGAAATACATGTTACTTTGATTACAAGTACTTTATACATGGTATGGTTAGCGTAAGGAGGTTTACTACTTAGATCATGTGAGTGGGTAGGCAGAAACTGGAGGCCATTAATCCTCATTGTAGGACCGAGGGACGTAAGCGGTAGATCTATCTGGGTGTAGCGAGCCCAACTCTAGGCCCAACAGAACGGACCTCTGAGAGGCCCAACAGAACGGACCTTGGAGTGACTTTGTACCCAACGCTAAATCTGCTAGGTTTGAGTCTTCCTACTTGCACTTCACACATACTAATGGCCTTGCAAACCATTGGTGATCTCTTTTCCTTACACTGCTACATACCAGGACTTTTATACTTACAAGTGTTTTACATACTCACTTACACATGAACTCGCTCAACATTATTGTTGATTTTTCAACTTACATGTATTTCAGGAAACTAAAGATCTGGCGCGGTATGTTATGTTTTCCCGCTGCATATGGGTTACGAGGTCATCCGGGTTTGGGGAATGTGACTCTTTCCTGGACAAGTCACAGTCCTTAAACTGTGTTTATGTCATGTTGATGTTTGTGTTTGTTGAACAATGTCGTTAGGATGTGTTTCCATTGAGACAATGTTGTTGTATTTGGTTTTTAAAACTTAATCGAATGGATGATCTTGCATGGTTTTATTTCACATAGCTTTGTTATGGTTAAGCTATGGTATTAAGAAGTCACACCAAAATTAACCACGCTTCCGCAAAGCCAGGGTGTGACAATCGTTTAGAAATAATCACGTCTTATGTATTATTTTCTTTTGTTGTCAAGGTCCATGAAATAGTTGATATCATTGTTTATAAATAAATCTTTTATTTACATTGCAATGTATTTATGTGGTTGTAAGTATAAAGAACATATCCCCTACAATACCGACAAGCAAGGAATCGTATTCCTTGTAAAGCAAACTACCCCCAAAATTTTTCCATCTTATGATCTCTTGCGTTTTCCACGAAAATCCTAAGTACCCGTTTCTTCCAAGGAAAACGAAGTACAAGACGCCAAGTTGATAACAATCAATAACAAAATAACAATTATGTGATTATGTGCTTATGTGTTCATTTTTTTTTATGTTTTGTGTGATCCAAGTCTTGTTATCCAAATCCTCGTAGATTCCTCAATACCTTTGTATAAGGGATTCATAGTAGGATACCCAAAGGTACTATCTAAAATCCTTAATGGACTACTACGTTGTAGTTAAGTCCCTTGGATTATAAAGTACTACTCCATAATTAGACCCCTTGAGTGGTCTAGTTAAATAGATTGATCCAAAAATCTGGTTAGGAACATCATGTGATGATATAGCTGAAAGGACTCCTTGGTGGCCTGATTAATAAGATCATCTGTCGATCTAATTAAAAGGACCCTATGGTAGTCTAGTCACCCTCATCACAGGTTTGATTTTCCTCCCCTAAACATTACAAAACAAACTGTGCGGACTATGCAAGGAATTACATAATTATGGATGCTTACATAATTATGGAATTTAGTGCACAGAAACCAAATCGAGCTTTGTCATGTGCCTAGAAGTTAACTTTATTCATTTCCGTTTCTGAGGAAGCAACCGTTGAAAATGACTCCGTTTGTTCATTTTCGTTTCTGAAGATTTTCCGTTGAGGAAATGAATATCAGTATGATTATCCTTTTTTTTCATTTCCGTTTCTGAGGAAGCAACCGTTGAAAATGACTCCGTTTGTTCATTTTCGTTTCTGAAGATTGACCGTTGAGGAAATGAATATCCTTTTGTCTATCATTTTCATTTCCATTTCTGAGGAAGCAACCGTTGAAAATGACTCCGTTTGTTCATTTTTTGTTTCTGAAGATTGTCCGTTGAGGAAATGAATATCCGTTTGTTTATCATTTTCATTTCCATTTCTAAGGAAGCACCCGTTAAAAATGACTCCGTAAGTTCATTTTTCGTTTTTGAAGATTGTCCGTTGAGGAAATGAATATCCGTTTGTTTCTCCTCTTCATTTCCATTTCTGATGAAGCACCCGTTGAAAATGACTCCGTAAGTTCATTTTCGTTCTGAAGAATGTCCGTTAAGGAAATGACAGGATTATGCCTTACATATCTCTGGTGGTTATTTGACACAAAGTCACAAAGAGACTCCTACGAATAAATTTCGGGACGAAATTTCCTAAAGTAGGGGAGACTGTGACACCTGGGTCACTGCGACCATCAAACAAATACCAAGCCAATGAAATATTGTATTTCATACTTGGGATCTGTATAAATATGTGTATCTTTTGCACATATCAACTCTTGTTCGATTTTAAGCTCTAAATCGCTTTCTGGAAGGTTATACGCGCTCGGATGCGTAAATATAACCAGTTTAATGCAACGAACACTCCGGAATAATGAAATAGGCTTAACATACCTTAAATAACCTTTACATAACTTAGAAATAATTTTTGAAGGCTTTGGTATGGCAAAATCGAGTTATATCGCTTACAGGGACTAAACTTGACAAACTGCGAAAGTATGCCAATTTGAACTATAACGAACATTCCGGAACATGACCATAAGTTAAAAATACCATAAATATCCTTTACATAGCTTAGAAATAGGCTTTGAGGGGTTCGGTGTGCTAAAATAAACTTGTGGGTCATTCAGGGACTAAAAGCGTCAAAAAGTGCATAAGTTTGCACTTTCGCGCATAACATACGTTCTGAATACATCCGGACATCAAAAAATTTATGTAAGCACTAAAATATTTAATTTTAGTATTCGGCATAAGAAAAATCCATTCGTCACGCCATTTGGATCGTTTTTCGCACTTATGCGCATTCCGTCGTAATTAACCGAACATCGCAACCGTACGGCTAAACGAACCGAGATCTGAGATATTTTTAAGCAAATTTTAAGTTCCCTATACTTTAACTTGATTTTAGAGCTTTGAAATGGGGTTAACGGGCCTTAAACGTGTCAGAAATGAGCCTATTACACAGCAGGGACCAAAACTGTAAATCTGCCAAACTTGGTCCTTGCGCACCTCAACAATGGGAGTGTTGCGGTGCGCAAGCAGGGGCCAGATGCAGCAAAATGTTTTTCTCAGCTGTTAACTGCCCTTAAACACTCCCCAAAGGCCAAGTGCCACATGTTAATCTCTTGTGGTGGCCAAAATCAATTACCACAACATTCCGACAAGTGTACGGGCTAGATCATTCCCTCTTCTCCAAGAAACGATCCTAACGGTGAACCGAAAACTATAAATACCCACCTCCACCCTTCACTTTTCCTCACAAGAATCTGATCTAATGTGATCTAAGTTGAAACCTTTGTTTCATACCTGAGCTATTTTGATCTAGATTAGCATTCGGGGACCCTTTGTAAGTGTTCCTTCGTTCTTTTATTGTTTTTCGAGTCCGAAAGTCAAACTTTGTTTGACTTTCTGCGTTGACCAGTTTATGGTCAACGCGAATTTCGTTTGAACTTCGCAACGTGATTGTAATCACGATGGTTATAGTCCTTTGTGACTATGCCTACTGATTACCACGTTGTCTAGGGTCGTAAGGGTAAGCGATCTAATAAATCGCTTATACCTTCGAACCCGACCCATTTGGTCGATCATTAGGATCCGACCAAGCACATTAGGTGACCATAGTATATAGGGAATAACCTTCCGAGGTTATACCTTATGGTCGTTTCGTTTAAGTAGTTGTATGATAGGTAGTTTATATGCCTTAGGTAAATTACCAAAATGCCCATTTGATGCCAAAATTCATTTTTAAACATATGTAACATAAATTTTGACATCTAAACTGATTTGACAACAATATTAGACATGTTAAGGCATATGTTACTTGTCATAGGACTAGCTAAGCAGTCCGAACACGTTTCACGCGAACGACGCGTTAAAGTAGCATAAGCTACCTAAACGGGTCGTAATGGGTCGTAAGCACTTAGGCTAGGTTTCATTTAGTATGTAGGCTTTGTTAAACAATACTACATGAGTTCCTATACTCGTTTGGTTTACGAACCCTCATTCTATCTAAATCCTCCGATATAGGTCCGGTTTATTAACATAGTTACCTATATTAGGTGCCATTTGATTCCGAGATCTCTAGCATTGCTTGGTGGTTATCTTAGGACTTCTGAGCAATCTCAAGTGAGTACATAGACCCCTCTTTTACTGTTTTCCAAACTATTTTGGCGTGAAACACATGTGCCTGCTTGTTACTTTCTTTGCTTTCCTGTTTTCACATCATATACTCGCTATGTTCATTAGTACATTTATAGTACATGATTTCAATACTTTTCATGATATGTATGTCCATTGTGTGCATACTTAGTACATTGTTTTACATTACATTTCATGCTATGTATGTCCATTGTGTGCATACTTAGTACTTCGTTTTACATTACATTTCATGCTAGGTACGCCCATTGTGTGCATACTTAGTACATTGTTTTACATTACATTTTGTTGCATATGCTCATCCAGCATATGAACACATTATATTACATTTTGAACCGTTGTAACTATTTGACTATGTGAACCGTTGTAACCATTTGATTATATGAACCGTTTGTAACTGTTGAACCATGTGAACCGTTTGTAACTGTTGAACCGTGTGAACCATTTGTATCTGTTGACATGATTTACATTTGACAATAGACATTTGACTATACATAAACATTTCTACAATTGTTAAACATTACATCTTGGTGGTTTGGTTTGAGTAAGTGATTTAAGTAACGAGGCGTGTGTAATATGATACAAGCATGGTGGATACGCCGCTGGTACTTCCTATATATAAGTGTTTGTATGATATTACATATCGTAGCGTTATTAGAATCATTTCAATTTGAGACATATAACATTTTATACAAATAACATACTTTTCACAAGACGTTGTTTACAAACAACTTATCTTATACAAACTCATTTTACATGGTTATTCATTTAACCATACATTATTCTTTTATCTATACATATCATCTGAACTTATTGTTTTTCAAACGATTTACAAGACAAAGCAAATTACAAGGTTCATGACTAAACATTTTCTCAAACATAAGTCATGAATCCTATTTTCACAAAACCTATGTATCTCACAGGCATTTTTATGCTGACGTACCTATTTTCACATGTGTTTTCAGGAGATGATGCATAGGACTTATCAAGACATACTTAGGCGGACCTGTGCCTTAGTGACTTAAAACGAGACAAGAACTAGTTAATTTATGTTATGTACTCTTTGGTTATTATTTAAAACAATGTAAACTTTCATGTTTGATTAATAAAATGAAACTTCAATTTCCATGGTTGTGAAACATTAATTCTGTTACAATACTCCCCGACGTTTCCGCCACGTTTTGTATGTTCTACGTGGTCGGGGTGTGACATTAAGATTCTCAAGCGCACAAGAATACCTCTCGTTCGAGTTCGTTGGGATTCCCGTCGTGGCCCAGAGTATACCTGGGAACGAGAGGACCAAATGAAACTCAAGTATCCCCAGCTGTTTAAGAAAAACGCAACCACTACTGAGACTGAAGCTACTGCGGAATTTCGGGACGAAACTCCAAATCAACAGGGGGATGATGTGACACCCCAGGAAAATCAGGAAAACAACACAATTTAACTAGCTTCCTCAGTAACCACGCGCTAAATTTCGGGATGAAATTCTCTTAACAGGGGGAGAATGTGACAACCCTCAAATTTACATGTAACCGTACAATCTATTAATGTTAATTAAAGTGCTTGACGACTGTGTGGAATTACTTAACTGCTCTCTGACATATGTGTTATACTTACATGTGCATGTTATCATACTAGTAGTATACAGAAAAGTTACTAAAAAGTCCTGTGTGCTTTCCTGAGTATTGAAAAGTAAAAACGTTACAAAAATATATATGTAGGACACGTTATGGATTAATTAAGCACTTTAACGGAACAGTGTCAAACCGAACAACCGGACTTTACCCGGAACATAAAAATATTGCCAAAAACATTGTTTATACTTTTCTGAGCTAGTTAGGGTCCCCGAACACCCTAACACCCCCTTATATTAATTAACACACTAAACATACTAACTAAATATCATTAGATTGCAACTGGATCCTAACTATGGCATCACACCCCAACCATACCCCCCCCCCTCTCCTTCTACGGTTTTGTGGTGTGGGGAACACCCCATAATTGTTTAATTATTTTAATCCTAGATGTTTGATATCTAGAGGACACTTTATATGATGGGTAAAGGAGAAATTAGATTATAAATTAACACATTAGTTAATCACTTTCATTTTCACCAACACACCATCAAAGCTTTCTCTCCTTTCCTTCCTTCCCTCACCTACGGCTCCATGATCAACCACCATACACACACCATCAAATCTTGTTCTAGCCATTTTACTTATACTCAAAGGTGCAAGGGATCATACAAGAAGGCTCGGTGCACTCGAAATCTCAAGAACCTCTCTACGTTGCTTTTATCCACCTAGTTTTCGCTTTGATTCTTCCCTAGCCTTGAGCTAGTAGTAAGTGCTTCCAAACACTTCCTTGTTCATGTTTAAAGTGGTTAATAGATGATTAATGGTTAAAAACTTAAGAAACTCTAAAAGAACTTACATTAACCTTGAACATAAAGAATGAAAGATGGATAAAGAGAAGTTATGTGTGTAAATCATGTAGATCTTGTGTTGTTATGATTCTTGGTTGATTATCTGATGTTTTGCTGGTTAATATTGATGTTTGATGTTGTTGTGGTCACTAAACATGTTAACGGAATCAATCGAACACAATTTAGAAGGTTAAAAGCTGAAACAGTAGGCTGTTTGGTAATTACAGCCAACTTCAGTTGGCTGTAACAGGACCATAACTTAACAAGAAATGTATTTTCTAAAGTCTAGGGTTATGTATTATGAAATACGGTTCTAATGGCACTAGAATCATAATTTTTGGACTTCGTTTACTATTTTTAAAGCGTCATTTTGTAACAGCAGCAAGAGCTGCATTTTTCTGCTGAAAATATGCCTTTTGTTTTCTATCATAACTTGAGTTCTGTGTAGAGTTAGATCATGAAACTGGTGGTGTAGCTGACCACCGAAGTATTTGTAAATATCTCACTGGAATTTCGTAAATCGGACTCTCGATGAATTTTAGATAAATTATTCCGTGGACTGTGGTCAGAAAAAGATAAATCTGAGTTCAGTCCGGAAAATGAATTTTTATAAAATATTAGTGATGAACTGGACCCCGATATTTTTACACAATAAAATTTGGAACGTTTAAGACATTCTGGAAAAATTTGGGAATTTTTGGAATAAGTTAACTATTTTATTAAAATGTCCGAAAACAGCCCGGTTTTGAATATTAATGTTGAAATGACATAAGTTGTAATTTGCATGTCTAAATGTCGGGTAGGTTATCTGTGAATGATATAACGTGTTATATGTGTTATGTGCATCATCGTATGTTTGTTTATGAGTGGGGAATGGATGGGAAGTATATATGGGCATAAACAGTTAAAGTAATGCATGCTATGTGATAGATACGTGTAGGAACTTTGTGCTCTATTTAAAAATCATTAGATGACTAACTGGTAATCATATTAGGATGTGATTGACCGACCTTGACTGTTAGCTATATTTGAGAATCTAACCGAGCAAACCAAGGTGAGTTCACACTTTCTACAAGGCATGGGATTCCCGGTGGTTTGGGAATGGGTTAAAGAATTTATAACTAAATCTACATATCCCCTTGGGAGGGTATGTACGGCCATCCTCCATAGATAGGATGCCATTATTAATCCTACGAATTCTCTTGGTGCAGAATACGTACGTTCATCCTCCTGGTGTAGGACAACAACCTTAAAAACTAGCTAGACAAAACTCTATCAATAAGTCCCTTTTCATTTTATCGACTTAATCGCCGAGGCCAATGGCGAGCGGGTCATTAGTTAATAGCGCTATTAGGTTTAACAAACCTCACACCGTGCTGGTCGGACGGGCGTGTACTAATGGACTATGGCAGATTATCAGTGATGATAGACGCTGATATAGGGCACAACTTATTTGCGTAGTAGTCGATATCATACCATCTAGTAGTTCACACGGGGAAAGCCCCACTGATTATGGTTATGGTTTGGGTAATGAAAAAGGAACTGGTTAAACATACTTTCAACTACGGGGTAACCCCCACGGCAATTAAGCCAACGAAAGTCAAACCACGTTTTTCAGAAACAACTTAAAACTAAACAACCAAACGTGAACTCACTCAACTTTGTTGTTGACTCGTTGTTACATGCCTTACAGGTCGCTAAACGCTTGGAGCTTGCACGAGGAAGGAGTCGTTGTGGTGTACGGACTGTTATGTTACGTGCTTATTATTTAAATCCTTATGAACTTATTAAACTTGCGTTTTGAACTTTAACTTATAAACTATGGACTTATGCTTTTGGATTTACTTTTATGCTTCCACTGTTTAAACTAAACATGGTTAACTAGCTTTGGTCACCAATCGTATTATGGTTGGTCTTATTTACTTAATTACGATGTTCAATATGATTGGTGGCTCGATCCTGGTCACGTCACGCCTCCAAGCGGTGGTACTCCGCATGGTGGATTTTGGGGATGTGACAGTTGATGAACTCCCCAGTATCTTATGGGCACACCGCACCATGCCAAAAACCAGCACGGGTGAAACTCCATTCAGCCTGGTATATGGGTCCGAAGCGGTAATCCCAGCTGAAATCAGTCTTCCATCACCGCGCATGCTAGCCATGGAACGACAAAACAACGAACAAGAACGGAGACTGGATTTAGACCTTCTCGAAGAAAGGCGCGAGAATGCCGCCATCACAGAGGCTAGGTACAAATCCAGACTTGAAAATATTACAACGCACGCGTCCGCGTATGCACATTTGTCCCTGGTGACTTTGTCTTACGCGACAACGAGGCTTCTAATGCGGAAAAACCAGGTAAATTAGCACCAAAATGGGAAGGACCATACATCATCAATGAGGTTCTGGGCAAAGGGGCGTACACCCTAAAAAGACTTGATGGGACACAAGTTCCCCGCACCTGGAACGCGCAGTAACTGCGCAGGTGTTACATGTAAGTCAGAACCAGTACGTAAAAAGGGAAAACATACAATGTTTTTCTTTGCCATCCTTTGTATTACGAGCCTTGCGCTCTTATCAATACAGACATCATCTTTACTCGTGTTTCTGTTTATTACAAATTGCATATAATTCTTTTGGTTTCCGCGAAAACGATATGGTAGATATTGTACACCTCATGAACAGTCTAAACAGGGCAAACAAACGCGCCTTTTAGACAAAACGTTCACACATGAGAACAATACCATTTCTCATTCGCCCTACCTACTAAAAGCAATTAAACACATGCAACATATTGTAATGAAAACACAAACTTACATGCACACCGGTGCATCAAAAATATACATATCATCAAAAAGCAGTATAAACAACCATCCATAACGATCACGACAGTGATCTTCAAAAAGTTTTCGGTAGCAAGATTAACATAGACATCAAAAAGGGATACACTATTCCCTTGACTTAACCTAATCAGTAGCCGGACCGTCATCACCATGGCGTTTCTTCCGGCGGCTGTACACCAGTTGACAGCCACCCCTCCAAGCAATCGGAAAACGGGACGTCAGGTCGTCAGCAGACAGAACACCAACCTTCTCATCCACAACATCTTTTTGCCGGAGGGCTTTACAGTCGGCACCGGTGATAGTCAAAACATCGGGATAGGATGGCTCTTTTTCCCCCATCAACCACTAACGGTGGCGAATTAGCAAGGAGTAAAAGGCCCTCAGCGGCTTCAAACATATCCAGAACATCCAAAAGTCGCCTGGTACGGGAAGAACCGTTCACCTTCATAATTTCCGAAATAAAGGAGGAAAATAAGAAGTCTCAAATATACATATATATAGAAGAACCAAACTTCGAGAAAAGAGAAGCTTAATCACTATGATTAACTGTCAGAAAAAACATCCCATCCAAACGGCGCTACAGGAACAAGGGTCATATCCCCATTAATGAAGTCTGACAAGTGCCATTACGTATCCCAATGTAAGAAGACAAAATATCGCAAATACAAATTTTTTATTACAAACTGACGACATCAAACGTCAGATCATGATTACTAAAGATCCGATTTTCAAAAGAAAAAATCACATTTTCTCCCAAAAATCTTTATAATAAAATGAAACTTCTCATAGAAGACTCTCTATTTTTCGCGCCAAAAAGCATTTCCCTCCCATAAAGTCCAGTGCTCCACTTACTTGCATAAGAGCAACACTAGACTGGGGGGACTTGAAGGGGTAAGGTCCCGAAAAACTCATAATAAGTGCTCGGGACCATACCACAACCTCGTCTTTTAATTCTCTTTTTACCTTGCACGGCCGCGCACTGGTCTCACAAAAGAAAGACTTAAGAAACAGTCAACAATCAACACTCGCGCGCCTAAAGGAAATCATAAATCCTTGCGCTTTCTTCCATAAGCAAAAGATGAAAATCCTAGATTAAACACTTCTGCTCAATACCCAGACTTGGGATTCCACACGATAAGGAGTCACACCAGATTACAGCAGTAATCTTCTAGAAGGAATTCAATCATGCACCACTAAGACGGTTATAACCGTCTGGACACATGTCGCCACCTCAGGCATCCCTGAAATCACAGCGATAGCATGTAATTGGAGAGTAATCTCCACTTGATCACTTTACACGTGGCGAATCCCCAGCCATCGATCTAAACCACGATCCGTGTGCTCTTAACGTCGGATCAAGAAACTTAACGGGAGGAAATGTAACCGCTTACGGGGTTAGCATCTTCCGTCAACTTTTCACTAACGGGTTTTCCCGCCCATAACTCTCGGTTATAAATATGAGAAACAACTCAGGTATGAATTCAAGTTACACACACTTCTCAAATACATCTTCTTCTTCGTAACCCATACTTATTCTCACACCGGAGTCGGGTCAAGGAGAGAACCCTTTTCTCCCCTTGACGAGGCTAACGGTGCTTCTTTTTTGCAGAATTCACCGGAGGAGAAGATCAATTGTAATCGAATCAAACGAGAGGAAACCCACCTTTTTATGCGGATTCAAACCCCCTAGATAATTGATTCCGATCGATTAGTCTAGTGTTTCTTCATATATATATATATATATATATATAATCGCAATATTTTGTTTTAATCAATCTGTTTGTATAAATATATTAGATATTTGTAATTAATATTTAATTTTTTTACCTTTTTGTGATTATGTGAAAATTCAATTTACAAAATTTTAACCTAGAATTTTTGTGTTTCTTCATATCTGCTAAACAGCATGAATGAGTTGTCTGAAGCTCTTCAGAATCTCAATCTCTATTATGTTAATGTGGAAGTTTCCAGAGACTTTACCGGTTACTATGCCGACGTTGAGGAACCTATGGAATTTCAAGCCCAGTCACCGGAGAAACCCAAGCCAAAGAAGAGAAGAAGAATTGTGGGCTGGAGGCGTGTGCGCAGGAGGAAACCAGCGACACTGAAAGTTATAAAGACGGAGGATCCCAAAGATAAAGGCAAGGGAATAGAAATTGGGGAAAGTCCCAGGCAAGATCAGGAAATGCCACCCTGGGAGGAGCAGGATCATAAACTGGCAATTAGTGACCTCATCGGACCTGCCAGTGAAAACCTCTTTAATTACCCAGCGGAAGCACAACTTCCAGTTGACCTAGAGCCTGAAATCCCAGATCCTATTATCCACTCCCAACCTCTACCAGCAGAGCTAGAAGAGTGGTGGATCACTGACTGGTAGTTTCAAAATCTCCTAAATAACCCTAATACCTTTTTCCCCCAATTTGATCCTGAGCCTCCACTACACCCACCGATGAGCTCCGAAAACTTGGCAGAACTCCGCCACTATGGCGAGGAGCTAGTGGACGCAGGAAATAGAATCCGTGAAGTAGGGGAAATGATATCTTGGAAGTACGACGAGAGGGAGAGTCGTTTCTAAAATGCCAGCTGACTGTGGTTGTGTGGTTGTGGGAACGTGTGTTTAATAATAATAATATAATAATAAAAATATAATTATGTGAAATAACTTAAAAAAATAAAACTTTTGTAAGATAACTCGTGTGTACGGATGCCTATTATAATATATAAAACATCGAACGTCGAGAAAAATCAACAATTTTGGCTATACTTGTTGACGTGATTATGTGCAATTATTTTATTATGTTTGATTATTAATTATTTTATGCTAATCACTTATATAAATTAATTACCAGATGGAACACGCTGGTAATGAACCCGTTAATGAAGTTAACCAACCTGAACAAAACCATGAAGATCAAATTCTAAATAGGCAAGATATCGAGAATATCGTTGCTCAGGGAATAGCCAATGCTATTCCAGCAATCCTTGCTGCTGCCCGAAATCCAGTTGAACCTCAACAAATTATTCCTAGCAAACGTACACACGGAAACAATTTCAGTAATAGTATAAATGGAGGCGGCAACATTAATAATAACAATAATGATGATGTAATGCAGGCCCCAATTCCTAAGAAAATGAAAGCTGCAACACCTGGTTGCACTTACAAGGAATTTCTTGCTTGTAAACCTGTTGAATTTACAGGCAATGAAGGGGCGACTATGGCGCTGCGTTGGTTAGAGAAAACCGAGGTAGTAATTAAAATAAGTAAATGTGCAGAGGAAGACAAGGTCATGTACGCGTCGCATCTTTTTAAATAAGGGGAGCTAGAATGGTGGAATACGGTACTACAAGCCAAGGGAAGCGATGTAGCCTATGCCATGAGTTGGGAAGAATTTAAGCGGTTAATGGAAAGAAAATTATGTCCCGAATATGAGAAAGAACAAATGGCGAATAAATTTCTGAACCACCGGATGGTGGATGTAGATTGTCGAAGGTATACTTCGACATTCTTTGAATATGCTAGAGTGGTACCAACCCTGGCTTCGCCAGAGCCAGTACTTATTTCCCGCTATATTTGGGGATTGATTGGCGAAATCCGTGATATCGTTAAAGCTGCAAGACCTCGCACAATTGACGATGCAGTGGAATTAGCCAACACTTTGACCGATGGGCTGATACGCACAAGAGAAGAAAATAGAAAGAAGGAAGTGGCCCAAAAGATTACCCAAGGATTCCGGGTGGGTAACAATAGTAATTTCAAGAGAAATGGAACCAGGAAATCTTCCAATGTTCCATTTTGCAATGCCTGCAAAAGAAAGCATTTTGGTAGATGCAAGGGGTATTGCAATTTCTGCAAGATTCCAGGACATCAGGAAAAAGATTGCAGGAAAAAGAAAGCAACAATCTGCTACAACTGTGGAGAAGCTGGACATTTTAGGCCAGACTGCCCGAAATTGGTCAAACCAGCTGATAACAAAGCCAAACCTGCAGAAGGAACTACCAAGAAGAACGCAAGAGCCTTCCAACTGACTACCCAGGATGCCGAATTAATTCCTGATGTGATAGTTGGTACGTTCCTAGTTCACAACGTTTATGCAAAAGTATTATTTGACTCTGGTGCAAACCAAAGTTTTATAAATACTTCATTCTGCCAAGCTCTTAACCTATCCTTAACCAACCTTAGACAAATTTTTACAGTCGAAACGGCAAATGGGAATTCTGTTAAAATATATAAGGTTTTGCGAGAAGGAAAGATAGAACTCTTAGGCCATAAGTTTTCTGCAAACCTGTTACCTATGAATTTAGCCGAATTCGATGTGGTATTAGGAATGGATTGGTTAGTAGCCAACCATGCTCGAATTCTTTGTGATAAGAATTCCATAGAAATTCATACACCCACAGGAGAATTAGTGGTGATTACAGGAGATAAGCCACGAAAGCCAATGAAATTCATTTCAGTAATGAAGTTGGCCAGTTATTCAAGAAAACAAGAAATGGTGTATATGATTTCAGTAATCATTAACACGAAAGGTAAGGAACTTAAAGAAATTCCTGTAGTAGCAAAATACCCAGATGTATTCCCAGAAGAAGTACCGGGATTACCACCCAATAGGGATGTCGAATTTAGAATTGATCTAATTCCTGGAACTACACCGATAGCTAAGGTACCTTATCTGTTAGCACCCACCGAAATGCTAGAATTGAAAAAGCAATTAGATGAATTATTAAGTAAAGGATTCATACAACCTAGTTCGTCCCCGTGGGGAGCTCCAGTGTTGTTTGTAAAGAAGAAAGATGGTTCGATGCAAATGTGCATCGATTATAGGGAATTAAATAAGGTTACAATTAAGAACCGATACCCATTACCTAGGATTGATGATCTTTTTTATCAACTCCAAGGAGCTAGATATTTTTCTAAGATCGATTGCGCTCTGGATATCATCAATTGAAGGTACAAGAAGAAGACATACCTAAAACTGCTTTCAGAACTAGGTATGGTCATTACGAGTTTACAGTCATGCCCTTCGGATTAACAAATGCTCCTGCATCATTTATGGACATGATGAATAGAATCTGTAAACCGTATTTGGATAAATTTGTAATTGTCTTCATCGACGATATACTTATTTATTCCAAGAGTCAGAATGAGCATTGTGAGCATTTGCATGTACTCTTAACCTTGTTAAGAAAAGAGAAGCTTTAAGCCAAATACTCGAAGTGTGAATTTTGGCTACAGGAGGTACAATTTTTAGGAAACATGGTGAATCACGAAGGCATTCACGTAGATCCCTCCAAAATAGAAGCGATCACTAAATGGAAGGTTCCGCAGTCAGCTATGGAAATTAGAAGTTTTATAGGGTTAGCCGGATACTATAGATGGTTTATTAAGGATTTTTCCAAGATAGCTGTACCATTAACTAAGCTAACCTGTAAATCAGTTAAGTTTGAATGGGGACCTAAACAAGAAGAAGCTTTTAAGATCTTAAAACGGAAATTAACAAATGCTCCAATTCTAGCCTTACCAGAAGGAACAGAGGATTTTGAAGTATACTGCGATGCTTCTGTGACAACCCGCACTAAACCAGGTATCCGTACAACTTAATTAATGATTAATTACTGCTTAATTACTGTGCTTGTTGAAACTAGCTGATAAACTGCTACCTGCATACTGATACATGCACATACTTGCATCATACTTTATTTGCTGTCACTACATTATTTGCATGTTGAACCCTAGTGACAAACATGATGCACAAAAAGCACAGTAGCACTAAACGGATACACAATAAACATGCTGACATAACCAGCATCAGGCAGACACTGCCTCTCAGGCCTGTTAAGAGCCTCATATATTTTGGCTACACTGGTAGTGAGTGTAGGATATAAGGGTTGTGTTACCGCGTCTCTAGGAATAAGATACATTGATTCGGATGTGCCTAAAACGTACTTTAAGTACCAAACACAGCACTTTAATAAATAAACCAGCTTCTAGCTGACTAGTAAAGTGCCAGAACATGAGAAAATATTACTAGACACTTTCTAAAGTGTCGGGAAAACAAATTGTGTCACTAAAAATGTAATGACGACACTTTAAAGCCTTTTGTAACACTTTAACGGATTACTATCCCACTGAACACCCGGACTTTACCCGGAACATGAAAATATTACTATTTTCACTATTTTTATTTTTCTGAGCCAGTTAGGGTCCCCGTATACCCTAACACCCGTGTTAATACATAACACTCTAGTAACTAATATTAAAATCCTATTAACCTAACTAATACTTGGAGATTAGTTACAAACCAACCAAATAACCCCCCCCCCCTTACGATTTCGGTTACCTAGGGGGCACCCCTTGTACTTGGTGATTTGGCTAATCTTTGATTGTCTAGTATCTTGAAGACACTTTATCCATTGGGTAATAACACAAGGGTTTATCTATAAATACACACTAATACAAGAGCTTATCCCACTTAACTAATCACCACAACATTACTCTCTTCTCTTGCTCTCTACCTCTCGGCCGAACCCCCTCCACTACACCACCATATTTTCGGTTCTTGTTCACACCATTCCAAGCATATACAAGCTTCACAAGTCACGTATTAGGAGCCTCGGAGCAAGCGGAACACGAAGGACCTCTACCGTTAGCTTTTATCCACCTCATTTTCGCCAAGGATCTTCCCTAGCCTTGAGCTAGAGGTATAATGTTTAAAACTTGTTTTTACACTTATCTAAAGTGGGTAAAAGGAATATTGTCGGTTGAATCTCGCTAAAATGAAAGATGATGTTTAAAAGTCTAGTAAAAATACTTAAAGTGGTGGTTAATAGCATATAACTTGGGTAAAAGTCGTAGGACTTGAAATTTGTGTTTATCTAGACCCGATCTATGATGTGGTAGCTCGGATCTCCGTTTAACCCGACTTTGTAAGATCATGTATCTTCACATAAGCTTGTTTTTGGTTACCACAAGGGTTAAAAGGCGAAACTCTACCACACAAGATACATGAACTTGTGTGAAAATATTTTACTTGTGTAAAAGTGATTTAACCGGTAGAATGGTGTTTAAAACTAGCGGATCTACGTATCCGCAAGTGGTATCTTCAAAGAACCACACATTTGAGAAACCATGTATTTTAAAAAGTGGATCTTACACTAGTAAATATGGTTTTATAAACCACAAGTGTTTAAACACTTGTGAAACAAAGGAGACCCGACAAAGAAGTAGTTTTGTCACTTGTTACTAGAAGTTGTAAAGACGGATTTTTCCAAACACGAAGTTTTTACAAGGTTAAAGCTACTTTATATATAGATCTAAATATATGAAGATGATTTACATTAAAGATGCGGAAAAACTACAAGTTCATGCGATTATGCAAATTTACATACTTGTCGACTAGTTTGTTGTGTCGGAAATTGTGTGATTGAATGAAGAAATTGTTGATTGATTTGTTTAAAAGAAAATGATACGCTTGAAAGCGTGGCCACCTCCAGTTACAGAGGAAACTCTGGCGAAATTTTCCTAAAAACCTAACACTTAGACTTTTTACACAACAAGTGTTAGAACTATTTTGGACATATTTTCGAAACATAAATTTCGCCAGCACTATGTTTTACTAAATATTCGGAGGTGGGATTTTCACAAGGATTAACGTGATAAGTATATTTTGTCACAACACTGTTTATGCTTATTTTGTGAAAATACATAAATATTATTTTAGAGTAAAAATAATATTTACAAGCGTTAATGATTCCAAAACTTTACGAACGCTTCCACAAACATATAAGTTACACCGGTAATTACATTACCACAAGATTGATAAAACGTAACTTACGCACATGTATTGTATCCCCCATCCTTGGGAAGTAGTATAACTGCCAAGTGTACGGAACATAAACACGAAATAGTTGTCTAACTATTTCCCAAAAGACTTAAACTATAAAGCTAAGGCACGGCCGTCCGTCTAATAGAATTAGCACTTGTAGGTCGTTGCACAGCTTACTGTATTGGAGACACTTGGTAGAGACGCGCATTCACTGTGAGTTCATGTCCCCCTTTTCTCTAACTGTTTTCAGTTTACTTAACTGCGGGGGTGAAATACATGTTACTTTGTTTACAAGTACTTTATACACGGTATGAATTACGTAAGGAGGTTTAGATCATGTGAATGGGTAGTTAGAACACCGAGGGACTCGAGCGGTAGATCTATTTGGGTGTAGCGAGCCCAGCTCCCGGCCCACCAGAACAGGCCTCACAGAGGACAACAGAACGGACCCGGAGTGACTTGGTACCCAACGCAAAATCAGCTAGGGTTGTGTCTTCCTACTTGCATTTCACGACATGCTAATGGCCTTGCAAACCATTGGTGATCACAAGTCCTCTTACACTGCTACATACCAGGAAACTTTTATACTTACAAGTGTTTTTACTTACTCACTTGCACATGAACTCGCTCAACATTATTGTTGATTTTTCAACTCACATGTATTTCAGGAAATTAAACGGATCTGGCACGGTATGGAACGTTTTCCGCTGCACTTGTCATGGAGTCATCAGGGTTTAGGGGATGTGTCTCTTTCCTGGACAAGACACAGTCCTTAAACCACGTTTATGTTATGTTTTAGTTGTAATGTTGTTGAACAAGGTTATGGTTGTTGGTTAAAACAATGGTACTGTATTTTGTTTTCAAAACTTAATGGATGACTTGCATGGTTTTTAAATTCATATAGCTTGTTATGGTTAAGCTATGGTATTAAGAAGTCACACCAAAATTAACCACGCTTCCGCAAAGCCAGGGTGTGACAGCTTGGTATCAGAGCTCTGATCATAGCGAACTAGGATTCTTTCTCGAGTCTAGACTATGATCACTAGGGCTCTCACGAAAACATTTTTCTGCATACCACTTAAGTCCAGATCCACACTTTTTACAAACAAATGTTGAGCACATTTTATTTATTTATAGGCTCAGCTTGGAGGGCTGAGGATCGGTCTGGAGGATCGAGGTGGTTAAGGTAGTTGAGCACGTTGATTTGTTATAGGATCGATCTGGAGGATCGTGGCTTGGTCTAGGTGACCAAGGTAGTGGGCTAGCAAGGCTAGGAAGAAAAGGCTCAGCTTGGAGGGCTGAGGATCGGTCTGGAGGATCGAGGTTTGGTTTAAGTGAAGGATAGAGCAGTCTGGTAGACTGGATGAAATTGGCTAGTAAGACTAGGAGAATTATGTGATACCTTACTTGGTGACTTATGTGATTACTTGATTTATGATTGGCTATTTGTGCATGTTTGTGTATATGTTACAGACACATGGATTCTGCAGACACTGGTGGTTCAGGCACCACAGGCCCGAGGCCTATCGTTTCAGACGACATTGAGTCATCGGAGCATGAGGTTTATACGTCAGACTTCACCAGCACGGATGACGATGACTTTCAGCCATTCGCCTTACCCGACGGCGTTGATGAGCTCCCAGTTGATCTTCCAGCCGGGGATCTACCACTCGTTGTGATCCCTGCTCCAGTACCCCTTGCATCATACCCTGTTTTACCCATCGACGACGAGGAGGACGACGTCGATATGTTTGAGGAGGAGCCTTTGGAGGATGCTCAGGGCGAGGCCCTACCTGCTGTTGCTCCCTTACTGATCGCAGATGCTCCGGCTGCGGAGTCGCCTGCACATTCCCCAGTCGCGGACTCCTTTGAGTCTGTGGCTTCTGTACCCACACATGCTCATAGTGCGCAGCACTTCTCCCATGGGTCCGATTCTGACCAGGCTTTTTCTGTTGCTTCCATACCTGGACTTGTTTTTGACCATGACGACGAGGGGGATTCAGATCCTGTGTTCCCACCAGGATTTGATCCTGACCGTGACTTAGAGTTTGTTCCGATGGACGAGTTGATGGAGGATCCAGCAGATCCTATTGACCCTTTCGATCCGGTTGATCCTGATTTCGATTTTGACATGGCGTTTGATGACTTTGAGCCTGCCATTGCTCCGGAGCAGGCTGCCGCCCTTGACCCTTTACCAGAGCATGACCCTGTGCATGCTGATGTACCTTTTGAGCCCATTGCTGATGATCACCACATAGATGTTCCTGTTGATCCCATTGGTCCTTTACCCATTGTTGATGTACCTGTTGACCCCCCTTTCGAGCACTTGGCACCCGTTCACCCTGTTGTTGCTCCCATATTTGATCCCGTTCCCCTAGAGCCCGGACATGCACCGTTCGCGGCACATATGGATCCGCCGGATGAGTCTGCCCAGCATGGCTGGATACCGGCAGACGAGGACGTTCCCCCATTTCCTCCACAGATTTCTGTTGCACCACACGTTGACTTTTCGTTTCAGGTTCCTATGTTTATACCTCCAGCAGGGCCTGGAGAGGGCTCTTCAGCCCACCCATCAGGGCATGTACCGATGCCCGTGCCTTTCATGCCTCAGATGCCGTTTGTTCCACCTACTACTGCTCCTTTTCGTGTGGCACCCTTTGATCCCACACGTGAGCCACTGCTGTGGGCACCGTTTTCCCCTATGCCACCCACTGATCCATACCACAGGTTCCATGTGGGCCACACTATTGAGGATGTATTGATGTCCTTTGTATACCAGCATGAGTCGCATGAGCAGCGACTACAGGAGTTGGAGAGAGCCCATCTGCAGCCATGTCAGTGCCATGGCCGGGTACCCTCTCCGTTGCAGCCATCACGACCATTACCCCCTGACTATGCTGCTCGTCTTACTACTTTGGAGCAGCAGATTGCTTCCATTATTCGTACACAGCAGGCGATGGAGGCGGACTGGTTACAGTTGCGCCGTTTGTTTTATACCCGTTTTCCTCCTCCTCCACCACCATCTGCTTAGAGCTCATCGGTGCCACTAGGGTAGGCGAGGTGAGAAGGCGGCGATTGCTTTTTGTCTGCACAGCATTTTGGGGAGACTACGTTATGACTTGACTTTTGTTATGTACTTGATATTGTATTGATACTGATGTAGCTTTTGACAGGGGTGATGTAGCCCCTAGTGATTGATGATTGTATGTATACACTTACGATGTGGTCTCATTTATATGGCAATCGCAGTGTTCTCACCATATTTGGATTCGCTTGATTACTTGTTTACATTGACATTGGATGTTGTGTGATTGATATTTGTGATGTATTGATGACATGAGATATTATGTGTTATTACTATTACTACGTACGTACTGTAACATGGGATTTTTTTTTACTATGGCCTGACCAACATAAACCATCTTTTAGAAGATGCCGCCAAAACGCCCTACGCCAATGCCAATGCCTACTAACGAGGCAGAGCTACAGCAAGTCATTGCAGCTGCCATAGCACAGTACGCAGCATCTCAGCCAGGAGGGAGCGGAAGTGTTAACCAAGGCAATAACAATCCACCTCACGGATGCACCTACAAGCAGTTCTTAGACTGCAAACCAGTTAACTTCAATGGCACAGGAGGTGCAGTTGCCTTTACCCGCTGGGCTGAGAAAACCGATTCTGTTTTACGCATGAGCAAGTGTGCAGAGAATCAGCAAGTCACATACATTTCAGGGCTGTTTCTAGATGGAGCCCTGTCCTGGTGGAACCTACAAGTACAAACTCTAGGCGAAGCTGCCGCCTACGCCCTGACTTGGGCCGAATTGAAAGAACTGATGCGCAAAAAGTACTGTTCACGCGCAGAAATTCAAAGGTTGGAGACTGAATTTTGGCACCTAAAGATGGATGGACCAAAGGTTGCAGAATACGTCCAGAGGTTTCACGACTTATCTCAAGTGGTTCCTTACATGGTTACGCCTGAATACAAGCGAATCGAGCGCTTCATTTGGGGTTTGGCTCCCCAAATAATAAGCATGGTAACCTCCTCCAAACCAGCGACTATCACTGAAGCCATCGATTTGAGCGTGGCTCTCACCGAGGAGGCGATTCGTCTGAACAAGTTTGGTGATGTTAAGGCAAAGGAGAAAGAGACTCAGGTTGAGTCGTCTGGAAGTAACAAAAGAAAGTTTTCGAACTTCAAACAAAGTGTTAGTGGTGATGGTAAGAGAGGAGCACCAAGCACGCCAGCTCAGGGAGCAGCTGGCAGTGGAAGGAGAGGAAGAGGATATATGGGCACTCTGCCCAAGTGTAGTGCCTGCCAGCGTCACCAATCTGGTCAATGTGGGCTAAAAACATGTGAAGCATGTGGGAAACGTGGTCACTCGAAGGATACTTGTTGGGTCCCTGCCGGCCGCGGAGGCCAGGGAGGATATGGAAATAGGAATGATAACCGTGGTGGAAATGGAAGCCGCCCACAAGGAAATTTTGGAGGTAACAGAAATCATGGCAACAACGCTAACCAAGCGGGCGCAGTAAATCGTAATCAGGGAAATGATCAAGCTGGTGGTAATGGACAGAGGCTCGGATGCTATAACTGCGGGGAAATCGGGCATTTTAAGAAGAATTGCCCAACATTGAATCAAGCCCGTGGTAGAGTGTTCCAACTCGAAGCTAGGGATGCACGCCAGGATCCAAATGTTGTTACGGGTACGTTCCCTATCAATCAGCGCTATGCATCTGTTTTATTTGATACTGGTGCCGACTATAGCTTCGTATCATTAGAATTTAAGAATATGCTTGGGTTAGCTGCAAATAAGTTAGACATTCCCTACTCGATTGAATTAGCTAATGGAAAGTTAGTCGAAGCCAACGAAGTAATCAGAGGTTGTGTGATAGAACTGGGAGAACGCGAGTTTACTTTGGATCTACTACCAGTCGAATTGGGAAGTTTCGACGTGGTGGTAGGAATGGATTGGTTATCCGGAAACAAGGCTGAGATAGTATGTCACGAGAAAGTTGTTCGTATCCCAACTGATGATGGTGAGACAATTGTGGTTCACGGAGAGAAGCGTGACACACCGCTAAGATTTATCAGCTGCTTGAAGGCAAGGAAGTGTTTACAGAAAGGATGTGTTGCTTTTCTGGCGCACATCGTGGATAAGAAGGCTGCCGAGCCAAGGATCGAAGACATCCCTGTCGTAAGGGAGTATCCAGAAGTCTTCCCGGAAGACTTACCCGGACTGCCACCTCAGAGGCAAGTGGAGTTTCACATCGACTTAGTTCCAGGCGCCGCGCCTGTGGCTAAGGCACCTTATAGACTTGCCCCGTCTGAGATGCAGGAATTGTCGACACAACTTCAAGAGTTGTTAGACAAGGGTTTTATCCGACCAAGCTTCTCGCCTTGGGGAGCTCCGGTCCTGTTTGTCAAGAAGAAGGACGGAAGTTTCCGCATGTGTATTGACTACAGAGAATTGAACAAGCTAACGATCAAGAACAGGTATCCACTGCCAAGAATTGATGATCTGTTTGACCAACTTCAAGGTTCAAGCTGTTACTCTAAGATCGATCTTCGATCTGGATACCATCAATTAAGGATACAGGAGGAAAGCATCCCGAAAACAGCCTTCCGAACTCGTTATGGACACTACGAGTTCCTCGTTATGCCATTTGGTTTGACGAACGCACCTGCGGTATTCATGGATCTAATGAATAGAGTTTGCAAGCCATACTTAGACAAGTTCGTGATTGTATTCATCGACGACATCCTGATTTACTCAAAGACAAAGGCTGAACACGAACAACATCTTAGAACCATATTGGAGCTACTAAAGAAAGAACAACTGTACGCCAAGTTCTCCAAGTGCGAGTTTTGGCTACGCGAAGTCCAGTTTCTTGGACATGTGGTTAATGGGGATGGAATTCATGTTGATCCCACAAAGATCGAGGCAATCAAGAATTGGGAAACGCCTACAACGCCAACCGAGATTCGACAATTCTTGGGCTTGGCTGGCTACTATCGAAGGTTCATCGAGGATTTTTCAAAAATCACTCAACCGTTGACGCTCCTGACCCAGAAGGATAAGACGTTTGATTGGGGAATCAAACAGGACGAAGCGTTTCAGATATTGAAAGATAAGCTCTGCAACGCGCCAATATTAGCTCTACCGGAAGGTACTGATGACTTTGTGGTATACTGCGACGCATCGCGTCAGGGACTGGGTTGTGTGTTGATGCAACGCCGGAAGGTCATTGCTTACGCATCACGCCAACTGAAAGTGCACGAAAAGAACTATACCACCCACGATTTGGAGCTTGGCGCAGTGGTTTTTGCACTAAAGATCTGGAGACACTACCTGTATGGTACGAAGTGCACAATCTTCACAGATCACAAAAGCTTACAACACATATTCAACCAGAAAGAGTTAAATATGAGGCAAAGACGATGGGTTGAATTGTTAAACGACTACGACTGCGAGATAAAGTATCACCCAGGGAAGGCGAATGTAGTCGCCGATGCCCTAAGTCGTAAAGAAAGAATCAAGCCCATAAGGGTTAGGGCTTTGGAAATGATCATATGAACCGATCTTCCCTCGCGCATTCGTGCTGCACAAAAGGAAGCTCTCAAGGAGGGAAACCTTGAGGAAGAATACCTCCGTGGAATGGAGAAGCTTTTGGTACCAAACGAGGAATGGACGTTATGTTTTGAGAAAAGGATTTGGGTTCCTCTGTTTGGTGGATTAAGGGAAGTTATTTTCGACGAAGCGCACAAGTCACGGTACTCTATCCACCCTGGATCGGATAAGATGTACCAGGATCTCAAAAATTACTATTGGTGGCCTAGGATGAAAGGCGACGTTGCTGTTTACGTGAGCAAATGTTTAACGTGCGCTAAAGTCAAGGCAGAATACCAGAGGCCTTCAGGACTTCTACAACAACCTGAGATTCCCAAGTGGAAATGGGAACAAATCTCAATGGATTTTGTTACGAAACTGCCAAGAACGCCAAGAGGCCATGATATGATTTGGGTGATTGTTGACCGCCTAACAAAGTCCGCACACTTTCTGCCAATCAAGGAGAAAGACAGTACTAGCAAACTTGCGGAAATTTACTTGAGAGAGATCGTAGCACGGCATGGAGTACCTCTCTCGATTATCTCTGATAGAGACGGAAGGTTTGTATCAAGAATATGGCAATCTTTCCAAGAATCTTTTGGCTCACAATTGAATCTGAGCACTGCGTTCCATCCGCAAACAGACGGCCAGAGCGAGCGAACGATACAAACGTTGGAAGACATGCTGAGGGCATGTGTTATGGATTTGGGAGGTAGCTGGGATAAACATTTACCGTTGGTCGAATTTTCATACAACAACAGCTACCACACCAGTATTGGTGTCGCGCCCTTTGAGGCCCTATACGGACGCAAGTGCCGATCACCACTCTGTTGGTCTGACGCAGGTGATAGGCAACTTGCTGGTCCCGAGATCGTCCAAGAGACGACAGACAAGATTGCGCAAATATTTAAACGCATCGAAGCCGCTCGCCACAGACAAAAGGCCTACGCGGATCCAAACCGGAAGCATGTGGACTTCCAAGTCGGAGAGATGGTGTTATTGAAAGTTTCACCCTGGAAGGGGGTGGCACGCTTTGGGAAGCGTGGGAAGTTAAATCCGCGCTACATTGGTCCCTTCAGAATTCTGGAAAGAATCGGAACTGTAGCATACAAGTTGGAACTACCTGCTGAACTAAATGGTGTTCACGATACATTTCATGTATCCAATTTGAAGAAAAGTCCAACTCAAATTGACGTTGCCATTCCCATCGACGAGATTCATATTGACGACACGCTCCACTTCGTTGAAGAACCTGTCGAGGTCACGGATTGGAAAGTTAACAAGACCCGCCGGAGCAGTGTCAAACTCGTCAAAGTTCGTTGGAATGCCAGACATGGTCCTGAATTTACCTGGGAACGTGAGGACCGGATGAAAGAGAAATACCCCCACTTATTTCCTAAGAACGCTGCATCTACAAGCAGGACTTAAATTTCGGGACGAAATTTATTTAACGGGGGGAGAATGTGACAACCCGCTCTAAACCAGGTATCCGTACAACTTAATTAATGATTAATTACTGCTTAATTACTGTGCTTGTTGAAACTAGCTGATAAACTGCTACCTGCATACTGATACATGCACATACTTGCATCATACTTTATTTGCTGTCACTACATTATTTGCATGTTGAACCCTAGTGACAAATATGATGCACAAAAAGCACAGTAGCACTAAACGGATACACAATAAACATGCTGACATAACCAGCATCAGGCAGACACTGCCTCTCAGGCCTGTTAAGAGCCTCATATATTTTGGCTACACTGGTAGTGAGTGTAGGATATAAGGGTTGTGTTACCGCGTCTCTAGGAATAAGATACACTGATTCGGATGTGCCTAAAACGTACTTTAAGTACCAAACACAGCACTTTAATAAATAAACCAGCTTCTAGCTGACTAGTAAAGTGCCAGAACATGAGAAAATATTACTAGACACTTTCTAAAGTGTCGGGAAAACAAATTGTGTCACTAAAAATGTAATGACGACACTTTAAAGCCTTTTGTAACACTTTAACGGATTACTATCCCACTGAACACCCGGACTTTACCCGGAACATGAAAATATTACTATTTTCACTATTTTTATTTTTCTGAGCCAGTTAGGGTCCCCGTATACCCTAACACCCGTGTTAATACATAACACTCTAGTAACTAATATTAAAATCCTATTAACCTAACTAATACTTGGAGATTAGTTACAAACCAACCAAATAACCCCCCCCCCTTACGATTTCGGTTACCTAGGGGGCACCCCTTGTACTTGGTGATTTGGCTAATCTTTGATTGTCTAGTATCTTGAAGACACTTTATCCATTGGGTAATAACACAAGGGTTTATCTATAAATACACACTAATACAAGAGCTTATCCCACTTAACTAATCACCACAACATTACTCTCTTCTCTTGCTCTCTACCTCTCGGCCGAACCCCCTCCACTACACCACCATATTTTCGGTTCTTGTTCACACCATTCCAAGCATATACAAGCTTCACAAGTCACGTATTAGGAGCCTCGGAGCAAGCGGAACACGAAGGACCTCTACCGTTAGCTTTTATCCACCTCATTTTCGCCAAGGATCTTCCCTAGCCTTGAGCTAGAGGTATAATGTTTAAAACTTGTTTTTACACTTATCTAAAGTGGGTAAAAGGAATATTGTCGGTTGAATCTCGCTAAAATGAAAGATGATGTTTAAAAGTCTAGTAAAAATACTTAAAGTGGTGGTTAATAGCATATAACTTGGGTAAAAGTCGTAGGACTTGAAATTTGTGTTTATCTAGACCCGATCTATGATGTGGTAGCTCGGATCTCCGTTTAACCCGACTTTGTAAGATCATGTATCTTCACATAAGCTTGTTTTTGGTTACCACAAGGGTTAAAAGGCGAAACTCTACCACACAAGATACATGAACTTGTGTGAAAATATTTTACTTGTGTAAAAGTGATTTAACCGGTAGAATGGTGTTTAAAACTAGCGGATCTACGTATCCGCAAGTGGTATCTTCAAAGAACCACACATTTGAGAAACCATGTATTTTAAAAAGTGGATCTTACACTAGTAAATATGGTTTTATAAACCACAAGTGTTTAAACACTTGTGAAACAAAGGAGACCCGACAAAGAAGTAGTTTTGTCACTTGTTACTAGAAGTTGTAAAGACGGATTTTTCCAAACACGAAGTTTTTACAAGGTTAAAGCTACTTTATATATAGATCTAAATATATGAAGATGATTTACATTAAAGATGCGGAAAAACTACAAGTTCATGCGATTATGCAAATTTACATACCTGTCGACTAGTTTGTTGTGTCGGAAATTGTGTGATTGAATGAAGAAATTGTTGATTGATTTGTTTAAAAGAAAATGATACGCTTGAAAGCGTGGCCACCTCCAGTTACAGAGGAAACTCTGGCGAAATTTTCCTAAAAACCTAACACTTAGACTTTTTACACAACAAGTGTTAGAACTATTTTGGACATATTTTCGAAACATAAATTTCGCCAGCACTATGTTTTACTAAATATTCGGAGGTGGGATTTTCACAAGGATTAACGTGATAAGTATATTTTGTCACAACACTGTTTATGCTTATTTTGTGAAAATACATAAATATTATTTTAGAGTAAAAATAATATTTACAAGCGTTAATGATTCCAAAACTTTACGAACGCTTCCACAAACATATAAGTTACACCGGTAATTACATTACCACAAGATTGATAAAACGTAACTTACGCACATGTATTGTATCCCCCATCCTTGGGAAGTAGTATAACTGCCAAGTGTACGGAACATAAACACGAAATAGTTGTCTAACTATTTCCCAAAAGACTTAAACTATAAAGCTAAGGCACGGTCGTCCGTCTAATAGAATTAGCACTTGTAGGTCGTTGCACAGCTTACTGTATTGGAGACACTTGGTAGAGACGCGCATTCACTGTGAGTTCATGTCCCCCTTTTCTCTAACTGTTTTCAGTTTACTTAACTGCGGGGGTGAAATACATGTTACTTTGTTTACAAGTACTTTATACACGGTATGAATTACGTAAGGAGGTTTAGATCATGTGAATGGGTAGTTAGAACACCGAGGGACTCGAGCGGTAGATCTATTTGGGTGTAGCGAGCCCAGCTCCCGGCCCACCAGAACAGGCCTCGCAGAGGACTAACAGAACGGACCCGGAGTGACTTGGTACCCAATGCAAAATCAGCTAGGGTTGTGTCTTCCTACTTGCATTTCACGACATGCTAATGGCCTTGCAAACCATTGGTGATCACAAGTCCTCTTACACTGCTACATACCAGGAAACTTTTATACTTACAAGTGTTTTTACTTACTCACTTGCACATGAACTCGCTCAACATTATTGTTGATTTTTCAACTCACATGTATTTCAGGAAATTAAACGGATCTGGCACGGTATGGAACGTTTTCCGCTGCACTTGTCATGGAGTCATCAGGGTTTAGGGGATGTGTCTCTTTCCTGGACAAGACACAGTCCTTAAACCACGTTTATGTTATGTTTTAGTTGTAATGTTGTTGAACAAGGTTATGGTTGTTGGTTAAAACAATGGTACTGTATTTTGTTTTCAAAACTTAATGGATGACTTGCATGGTTTTTAAATTCATATAGCTTGTTATGGTTAAGCTATGGTATTAAGAAGTCACACCAAAATTAACCACGCTTCCGCAAAGCCAGGGTGTGACAGCTTCAAAGCTAGGATTTGGATGTGTGCTAATGCAACGCAAGAAGGTAATTGCGTATGCTTCAAGGCAATTGAAAAAGCACGAGGAAAATTATACGACTCACGACTTAGAATTAGGAGCCATAATTTGTGCCCTTAAGATTTGGAGACACTATTTATATGGAAGTAAGTTTACTGTCTATACAGACCATAAAAGCTTAAGATACATATTTGGGTAAAAATAATTGAACATAAGGCAAAGGAGATGGATGGAAATCCTAAGTGACTACGACTGTGATATTCAATATCACGAAGGAAAAGCAAACGTAGTTGCTGATGCTTTAAGTCGTAAGTATCATGAGAAACAACGACGAGTTCGTGCTCTTAGATTAAGTTTACAATTAGACTTAATGGAACAACTGAAGAATATTCAGGAAACAGCAATCAAGGATGATGCTGAAGGAATGAAGGGACGATTAAAAGAACTAGAGCAAGGAAGTGATGGAATTTGGAGATTCCACAAGAAAAGAAGTTGGGTACCTAAGCAAGGAGAATTAAGAAATAAGATTTTAGAGGAAGCCCATAAATCTAGGTATACAATGCACCCGGGAAACAATAAAATGTACCAAGATTTAAGGAATAATTTCTGGTGGATAGGAATGAAAAAGGACATAGCTAATTATGTATCTAAGTGTCTTACTTGTTCACAAGTTAAGGCAAAACACCAGAAACCTTCACAGTTACTCCAACAATTAGAAATGCCTGTTTGGAAATGGGAACTAATAACTATGGACTTTGTTACTAAGTTGCCCAAAACCAGAAAAGGTAATGACGCGATTTGGGTAATTGTGGATCGATTAACCAAATCAGCTCATTTTCTACCCATGAAAGAAAATTTTAGCATGGAAAGGTTGGCAAAGCTGTATATAGATAAAGTAGTATCCTTACATGGAGTTCCACTCTCCATTGTATCGGATAGGGATAGTCGTTTCACTTCCCACTTCTGGACAAGTTTCCAGGAAGCAATGGGAACCCGACTAAATTTAAGCACTGCATACCATCCTCAAACAGATGGACAAAGTGAAAGGACGATCCAAACCCAGGAAGACATGCTTAGGGCATGTGTGATAGATTTTAGAGGAAACTGGGATGACCACCTACCCTTAATCGAATTCTCCTATAACAATAGTTACCATTCAAGCATTGAAGCTGCCCCATTCGAAGCACTATATGGACGGAAATGCAGAACTCCAGTCTGCTGGGTAGAGATAAGAGAAAGTCAATTATCAGGTCCTGAAATTGTGCAAGAGACCACCGACAAAATTACTCAAATCAAGGAAAGACTGAAAACGGCTCGAGATCGCCAGAAAAGTTATGCCGATAATCGACGCAAGCCACTAGAGTTTCAAGTTGGAGACAAGGAACTCTTGAAAGTTTCTCCTTGGAAAGGAGTAGTTCGGTTTGGTAAGAAAGGAAAACTAAGTCCAAGGTACGTAGGACCATTCCCAGTAATCCAGTGAATAGGACCAGTTGCTTATCGCTTACTGCTACCAGAAGAGTTAGCTGGGGTACATGACGTATTTCATGTATCCAACCTCAAGAAATGTCTATCAGACAAATCATTAGTAGTCCCTCTTCAAGACATCCAAGCGAATGAAAAGTTAAAGTTCATGGAGAAACCACTTCAAATAGAAGACAGAAAAGTCAAGTTTCTCAAGCACAAAAGACTAGTACTGGTCAAAGTCAAATGGGATTCAAAGAGAGGACCCGAATACACCTGGGAGCTGGAATCTAAGATAAAGCGAAAGTATCCTCACTTATTTCAATAAATCTCGAGGACGAGATTCTAAATAAGGTGGGGAGAATGTAAGGACCTTCAAAAATGTCCCAAAACAACCTGTAAGTGAAAACCTGGGCCCCTGAAACCTTAATGTGCATGAAAAATCAATAAAATGTGAAATTTGGTCTTCACGTGGGCCGCATAAGACATAAGGGTTGTCTACACGGGCCGCGACAACTCATCAAAACTCCGGATCAGCTAACCGGCCCCGTGTCGACCACCTGGCAAACCTACTCGTGACACCATAGCCCTAGTCTATGAATAGATGGCCCTCGCGGGCCGCGTAAGTGTCAAGAGGGGGTTTACGCGGGCCGCGTAAACCCCATTTTTCAGCTATAAATTGCTTCGATCATGGGTTTTCATTCTGTGTCGAAAACTTTTCACAAAAACGAAGATACACTGCTTAAATTCGAAATTTAAGGTATTAAGGCGCTGCTACGATACAGGGTATTAACTCGATCGCTGCTACGATTCAATGTCCGATTGATTGAAACTATCCGATGGATGTTTAAGTGATGCCCACATTAGGGCCATACTTTGTCATTCGTCATGAATTCGATGAATGTTTAAGTATTGCACTTTGTCATTCGTTGTGAGGGTTTTAATCTCGTGAGTTATCGTAAATGCTGTATTAGTTACTGACCTAGTTCGTGTGCATTGTTATTTAAATTAGGTTATAAGGCTAATCAGTAGGCTAAACTCTGCCTGTTTAAATCTGCAATGTGAGTCATTCTCTTTTATCAAAAGTATTTTACAATACTCCATTTATTTTCAAAGGTTATAATTACGGGGATTAAGTCATGGTTATCTTAATCACTGGCTAGTGGGGTATTGTGCACATTACTAATTTCTCACGGTTAGGCTAATAAATCCTAACAGTGATAATCATCACTACTTGGGTGAAAGGACCCAATAGTGGTATGACCATCGTCACCAGGAGGTGACACGGCGCCAGATAAAAATAAGATAGAAGCCATTGTAATCGCTCTTATGCTGTAATTTATAACTATGTGTCGTTTTATTAATTATGAGTGACTCGCCAGTATTTTCCCGCTGATAAAATATTTTCAAAACATGTTTCAGGTGACTACTGTGAACCAAGGAAAAGTGCTACGGAGCACTAACAAGCTTGAAGTAGTGGCTCAGTTAAATAAATAAACATGTTTTGTAAATCAGGGAATTTCCTTGTGAAATTCCTCTATTGTAAATTACGAGGTTTATCCCAAATTATGAAATAAAATAATCGGGCATTTCAAGTTTTAAAAGATCCTGTAAAATCTTCCGCTATCAACTCAATGAATAAATACCACGGGTTTCTGTCCCGCGGCTCCTGGACCGGGTAAAACCGGGACGGTGGCCGTGACATCCAAAGCTACAAAACAGATATCATTACCAGAAGCAGTGCTTTGAGCATACAGTGCAAAATTTTCATCTCCTAACTCCTCAGGTAAACTGCTCCAGTCAACCAGCCCTTGTGTGAAAAAGCTTTGTTGGTCTGGTTGAACCACTGTTGGTGCAGTTTGTTGAGGTGCAACTTGTTGCACTTGAACCTGGGGAGCAGGGGCTTGAACATACTGAATTTGGGGAACAGTGGTTTGAACATAATGCATAGGAATAGGGGTTGCAGCATAGTGAGCAGTGTTAACATGGGCTGCAGGGGTATATTGGGCATAGTGCACAGTGCTTTGATTTTGTGGTCTAGGGTTTGAGCTGGGATGAGTAATAATTGGACCAGTAGTTTGACTCCTGCATTCCCTAGCAAAATGACCTAGCCTATATTACTTATAGCACTTGATCTTGGACTTATCCAACCCCACTTTTAGATTCCCATGTAACCCTGGGAATTTTCTCCCTGTTCTTTTGTAAAATTTGCTAGTTCTTACACTTAGCAATGCCAATTGATGCAAAATGTCCATTTCTTCAAGATCAGTAGGATCAAAATGCTGTAAGTCATTGAGTTCAAAGCACATATTATCAGAGTTCTGGCTTTCTCCATTTACTGTGAAGGCAAAATTGGATGAGTGAGGATCAGAGTTGAAGTTTGCACCAGCAGTTATGTCAATAAAATGATCATAACTCTGATCCTTACTGCTGCCAGACTCTTCTTGACCTAGAAGAGCTGTGTTGCCAAATGAGTAGTCATCTGCAACTTTGCCAGACTCTTGCAACTTCTTTTTCTGGTTTAACTCCCTTTCATAGGTCAGGAGTCTACCATGAAGTTGGGTCAGTGTCAGCTCTTTGAACTCAACAGAATTTCTAGTCACAAAAGCAATGGTGTCCCATTTATCAGGAAATGATCTCGAACACCTGCTATTAACAGTTGATTTTGGAAATTCAGTATTAACAAGTTTAAGTTCACTTATGAGAGCAGCTAAATCGCTCAAACTGTTGGGTTAATGTTTCACCCTTCATGTGACAAAAGGTTTCATACTGCTGATTCAAAATTTCCCTGTTGTTTTCAATAATCTCTTCAGTCCCACCAAACTGTTCTTTCAGTGCATCCCATAATTCCTTGGCACTGTTACAATGTAACAGTCCAGCATAGATTTCATTGGGTAATGCAGATGCAACAATACTAAATGCCTTGGCATCCAGTTCAAATTTCTGAAAGTCTAGTTCGGTATAGTTTTCAACTTTCTTAGGTTCAAATTTATTTGGATCCTCAGCACTCGGCACCATTGGAACATGTGGTCCAAAGATAACCGACTTCTAAAATCCGGTATTCTGTTGAGCAAGGATGTGTCCCATCCTTCTCTGCCAGATGTTGTACTCATTTCGCTTAAGCATGGGTGGTTTGAAGAGAGAACCGATGTTATTGTGAACATCTTGTGATTGTGATGTCATCCTGGTTGTTTTACAGGCACTGATTAATCAACTTTGATGGTGATTAAACCTTACTCTGTTTTTCAACGAAATGAACAATTTAATAGTATCAACGATTGTGAGCTGAACTATTTACGTAAAAATGATTGCTAAATCAAATTTGACTATCCAAGCTCTGATACCAATTGTTAGGATCTGAGTTTCTTTTTTATTGTGTTTTACGTTTATTAATGATGAAGATGAACAAGTAATTGCAGCGGAAACTAAATATGGAAACAAACTTTCATACACAATCAAACAGGAGAATTGCTTTCAACACACAAGTTTATCATTGAACCGAATGATTGAATTTATTTCAAACATCAATTACAATTGCATGCATGTATCACAAACTCCCCCTCAGCCTGAGCTTACAGTGAATTGTTCGTGCAGGAAGACAAGTGGTGAAAGAGCTAATAGAACAGTACAGAGTACTGTTCTATTTATAGGCACGAGCAAACCACTGAAGCATCTTGGCTGACGTCACCATGAAAGCGACGTCTAACTTCCTAACAACCTGTAACTACTGATCTAACACAACTACTGCTATCAAACTACTGATTACATTACAATACAAAGGAATAGACTAAACTACTGCTTTCTCCTTCCACTGTTGTGACTCCAGCAGTACTTTAAGTCTTCAGCAGTGCTGATTGAGCATCAGTGTTAGTCTTCATCAGTCTTTGGACTTGATCAGTTGTTTGAAGGTCATCAGTTGATGTAAGCAAACAGTAGATAGAGGTCATCAGTTGTTACAAAACACTTTCAAGGGGAAAGTAGGAATACATCATCTGCTTATTATGAATCCACTGCTCTGACCCGGTTTTGGCTTTATCAACTGAACCTTTGGTAGGGTTCAATTCCAACAATTTCATTCATTAGATGTTCCTTCACAATTGAACCCTCAACCTTTGATTTGTTTCTGATTCTTCTTTTCATTAAGCCAAGCTTCCTACATTTAGAAATTATTGAGAAATGTGTTAAGAAATATGAACAAAATTTAAAAAAAAAATATTAAATTCATAAGATGAAAAAAAAATGTTATCACTTTTCGTATTGGTACATCCACCTGTATTGTACCGGACCACCAAGAAGAGCTTCATTAGCTAGATGTATGACTAGGTGCTCCATAGAATCAAAGAAACTGGGAGGGAAATTTTTTTCCAACTTGCATATTGTTACAACAATAGTGCGCTTCATGTTAATCAAGTCATCTAGATATTTGAGCATAAGACTCGAAAGAACATGCACAACTCTGTTACAGCCTTATATGTCTCTTTTGAGACAAAACCTCTAATAGCGAGTGGAAGCAACCGTTGCATAAACACATGACAGTCATGGCTTTTAAACCAATGAAAAGTGTTGTCTTTCATGTTTACACAACTCCCTATATTTGATGCATACCCGTCTGGAAATTTTACCTTCTTCAACCAAGCCCAATCTTTTTTAACGTCATCTTTTCGCAGAGTGTAATTTCCCCTATTTTTAGTCATCTGTCGGTTGTTATCACATGCGGGGTTTAAACGAAATTCACAAATACGCTCCATGTCTTGCCTTGCCTTCATATTGTCTTTGTCTTTGGATATGTTGGTGCCAATGATTATGTGAAACAGATTGTCAAATACATTCTTCTCGATATGCATCACGTCGAGATTATGTCGGATTAACAACTTACTCCAATACGGAAGTTCCCAAAAGATGCTTCTTTTTACCCAATTATGTGTAATCCTAAAACCTGGCGGTTTTCATATCTTTCGGTACCATAGGGTTTGCCATCATAAACAATGGGAAACTCTTTTATAACCTAACATATTTCTTCTCCGGTTGGCTGTGGAATATCTCTGACGCGCGAAATAATGGGAAACTCTTTTATAGCCGCCACCACCACCCCACCATCAACAACCACCACCAGCCGCCACCACCCCACCATCAACAACCACCACCACCAGCCGCCATGGTGGTCATTGTTGATGGTGGTGGTGGCGGCTGATGGTGGTGGTTGTTGATGGTGGTGGTGGTGGTGACTGATGGTGGTGGTGGGCGATGGTGGTGGAAGTGGTGGGCTAATGGTGGTGGTGGTGGTGGTGAAAGTTAGGATTATTAAAATCCAAATAATGTTTTGTGGAAAAATTGTCGCAAGTTGCGACAACTTTGCCGTGATTTTAGATTTTTTTAGTCTGTAAAATTGTTTCTTATATTGTATGAACAAATAACAAGAGTTATCAAATAAAAAGATAATGTTTTGTGGGGAAAATGTGGCAAGTTGCGACAACTTTGCCACATACTTTGATATTCTAGTTTTTAAAAATGTTTATTTTTATCGTACTAACAATTAACATTCAAAGAGCCTTTGGCCTAGCTGTATCAAAGTGTGATAAGACTTTGCCTTCTCATATGAAAGAGGGTTCGAATCCGATTGACAAAAATTAAGCCGTTCAAAAAAATAGTTAACAAAAATTGATAAATAATATAGAAAAAGTGTAATGTACAGTAGGGCTTATCGTACGCTCGTATGCGATTGTGAAATCGCATGTTATAAAAAAGCATGTTGGAAAACACATGTTGGTATTTTTATGAAATCGCATGTTGGTTTTTTTGTACCAATTTCGCATGTTGGTAAATATGAAGAAATCGCATGTTGGTATATAAAGCAATTTCGCATGTTGGTTTTTTCAGCACAAATCGCATGTTCATGAGTGAATTCGCACCAGATTGTACGGTTGGGATGATCGCGTACATTTTGTACGATAAGAGCCATTGTACGTTAACCTGCCTCAAATAATATAATTAAATTTTGTGGGAAAATCGTTGGAAATTGCTACAAATTTGCCACTGTTTTGAATTTTTTTTTTTTTTTTTTTTATAAATTTCACTAACTAATAATAAAAGTTAATAAATGAAAAAGAAACAAAGTTTTGTGGGAACCTTGTTGGAAACATAGTTAACTTTGCAACGAAATTGCCACAAATATAGGTTTGGTGACTATTGGCGAAAAATTGTGGGAAAATTTATGGTTTTTAATATTTGTCTAAAATTTGTGGGAAATTTGTCAAAAAGTTGCCACAACTTTTCCACTGTTTTAAATTTTAAACTAATAATAAAAGCTAATAAATAAAAACACAAAGTTTTGTGGGAACATAGTTAACTTTGCGACGAAATTGCCACAAATATAGGTTTGGTAACTATCTTGTCGAAAAATTGTGGGGAAATTTATGGTTTTTAATATTTGTCTCTAATTTGTGGGAAACTTGTCGCCAAAATTAAGTTGTGGGAAATTTGTCAAAAAGTATTGTAGCAAAAAAACCATTTTTCTAGTAGTGTGTGTGTATATATATATATAGGAGAAAGATCCGTTAGGAATCACTCTTTATTGCGAGAACCGCGAGAACCACTGTGAACACAAACAGTAATACCTAAAAAAATCTAAAAAACACCAAAAAAACAAATTTTTACTATTTTTTTTGTAAAATTCGCTATATTTCGTTTACAATAAAAAAAATCAAAAAAAAAATTTCGAGTCACAGTTATCCATGCACATGTGCGTTTGTATCATTTCTTTGACAAATTCCGTAATTCATTACAAATATTAGACAATTGCACTTTCATTTACACTACCACGTGTAATACACTACTTTTTACGTTAACAATATTAGAAATGCACATGTGCATCTATATGTATCAACATGAAATAAGGTGTGTTGGTACACTATTCTCTCTTTCATCTATCATTCCATCCATAATACACAAACATGCACATGTGCATTTTTGTCATTTCTTTGACAAATTCCGTAATTCATTATAAATATTAGACAATCGCACTTTCATTTACACTACCATATGTAATACACTACCTTTTACATTACCAATATTAGAAATGCACATGTGCATCTATATGTATCAACATGAAATAAGGTGTTTTGGTACACTACTTTGAATACACTTTCCTTTTCATCTATCATACCATCCATAATACACTACCATTACCTCCTACCATCCATAATACAATACCATTACCTCCTACCGTCCATAATACAATACCATTACCAATATTTTCACTTTACTACACGTATGTAAACACCATTTATACTATCCAATCAACATATTACATCATAAATTGACAACTATAACCAAACCATCAACCACTAGATATAACTAACCAAAAAACATGTATATGGGCCTACTTCTCCATTCAAAATCACAAACTTTTTGTACCAAAACACGTTATATCATGGTTATACCTAATGATGCACATGGTGCATTTTGAATATTGGTAATGTAAAAAGTAGTGTATTATGAATGATATTGTAAATTAAAGTGCAATTGTCTATTCCTGATAACGTATTACCGAATTTGTCGAAGTAATAATACATATGCACATGTGCATGGATAACTGTTACTCGAAAAAAAAAGTTTTTTTTTTATGGTAACGAAATATAGTGATTTTAAAAAAAATATTAAAAAAAAAATTTTAGTGTTTTTTTGATTTTTTTTAGATTTTATTTTTTGTTCACATTGGTTCTCGCAATAAGGGTGGTTCTCGCATGATCTTACCCTATATATATATATGTATATATTCCACATAATCACTATCTAAGAATAGTAGTAACGTGTTAATTTGTATACGGTGCAACTAAAACCAAAGCAAATAATTGCATTTGTGGATACAGAGGTCAAAGGTGTGTATTAGACTATTAGCCATTAGGTATATGAGATGGAATGTCTATGTTTCGATTCTCACAAGAGGGTTTTTTTTTTACAGATTTATTAGGTTTCATCCTGAATTAGTGTATTGACATTATTGTCTAGTGGAGATGGATATAATCGGGTGGTTCCGCTGATGATACGATGATATTCCAGCGGTCCGTCAGTGATTCAAATTTACCGTTAAAAAAAAAGTATGACATGGGTTCATGTGACAAACTAAGCCAATAGAATTCAATTTGATGTGAAAACAAGTCTTTGTCTATTTTTATTTGCACCAAAGTCGAAAGAAATTCATTTTGATGTGTGATTCTTTTTAAAAAAAATCGTGAACTTATCTTTTGTTACGTTAAAGTCGTTTTTTTACTTATATGTCAAATTTCTACGCTTCTTGTCCTAGTAACTGGTTAGGCAATCCACATCACATTAGTTCTTTCACATGCTCAAGTCACTAATTCATTTCATTATAACTTGTTAGGCAATCTACATCACATTAGTTTCCCACTTTTGTTGCTCTGAGTAGGATGTTGTCGTAGATGATTCGTGTTGGTCGAGAAAAAAAAGATTGTATGGACGACTTGGTCGGTCATTTGGAAGTCTAAGAATGAAATAATTTTGTTTTTCAAGCGGATGATCTAAAGACAAATCATATTTTGTATTTGATTTGTCATTTCTCGTATATTTGGTTTGTTATAGGATCAAAATAATCAAATCTTCGATAGGACGAATCGATTAATTAAAAACCCGTTCTTACTCGTATAACTATGTTTGTTTTATATTAGTTAGACTTTTTAACCAATTTTGTCTTTTATAAAATCTTTGATGTTACAAAAAAGTGCCTCATAATATCTCTTAGAATTAGTTTTACATCGTACACTATTCATTTTCTTATCAAACTTGTTTGATCTCCACAAACGACCTTGATGAATAGTGACTACCCAAGGGTATATGTCCACTAAAAAACCCTCTAACTTGGCTATTCCTAACCATTACATACAAAAATCAGCCTCTCTTGACTATAATGACTTTAAGGAAAGAAAAGGATTGTGCGATACCAAAATAAGTTTTAATATATTACCAACAATATCATTACAACCATAAATAAATGGTTTCATGTTTATATACAAACACTATATATAACTGGTCTTGGCATTATTTTGTTATGAAGATAATAGATATTAATATTTTATCAAATGCCAAAAAATATAAAAAATAAACACTAAGTAATAACACACAACTCCAATCATAAGAAGGATTTGAACCCACGGATTCGAGTTATAGGCCTTAGAAACAATTGCTTCCCATGCCCAAAACCATAAGATCGCAACATTTGATCCCACAATTGTGCCGACGAAGACTTGGCTGGTAGTGTGATAGCCTAGTAAAACCCGTAACCATGACTGCACAAATAACAAATACATGGATCAACATGACATGTTAGTTATGGTCAACTAGGCAAGTTAAGCGCGAGTAACTGCTTTCTAGCTAAGCATAAACCATCAACTCAATACTTAGATAACCATTATTCTTCAAAAGGATAAAAGTTGATATGATCATCAAACTTTAACTATATTTGTGAGTGATAAACTTTTTGCTGTTGAGATGCATACGCGTACAAGCAGTGGTAGGTCCATGATTTTCTGTAGGGGTGACAATCGTGTCGGGTTGATGGGTTGACGGGTTGAAATGTTCAACCCGAACCCGACCCATATTATTATTCAGGTCAAAGATTTCAACCCTAACCCATATTAATTCGGGTCAACCCGAACCCGACCCATTTAACCCATATTTTTAAATGAGTGATATAAGTTGACAATTTATAAACGAGTTGTTTGGTTTTAAGCGGGTTATCGATAACATGTTTAATGATGAGTATGAGTGTGATAAACAAATAATATAATGTGTCAAAATTAACATTATCATAACTAACCATGTAAAATAAAAACCTAAAAAACAAAAACAAAAATATGAAAGATTGTTTATCGAAATAGTTAAACGGGTTAATGGGTCAACCTGTTTTTATACGGGTCAACCAGACCCGTTTTTTTAAACGGGTCGTGTTAGTCGACCCAAACCTGTTTTTTTCGTGTCGGGTTAACGGGTCGTATCAAGAATTGCCGCCTCTAATTTTCTACATGTGTCACTCGAGAGTTGGATATGTATAATGTATATGAAACATAAATTTGAAGTGAGCGTATAGATCTGCCTACCTAGTGCACAATTGAAATAATATTGGGATAAAATTATTTGCTCTGAGTGATTTCATTATTTAGGGTAAAACTATCTAGTTTTAAATTTTCATACCATTTCTTTCATACTAGTTTGTTTGTTTTTTTTAATGACAAACTAACATACTCCCCCGAAACTACTTCTATTAATCACCATTAAAGAAAAGATTATTAGCCATTCATTCACAAGATGTTTATCCTTATTTCACAAAAGGTTGTTTTTAGGCAATTTATATGTAGAAATAACATCCAGCGTTCATGTATACTTACAAAATATGAACCGATGGCTACAAGAAGGATGCAAAGAGCCATCGTAGCTCCACTCAGTCCCATCCGTTCGATCACTGTCATAACGCGCAATAAGAACACACCTTCTCACGTTAGGTGATAAAAGAATGAAAAAAATATCGTTACCCGAAACAATCACGAATACAAGAGTGAAAAATACGGTTTGGGCATGTGAAGATGGCATTCCGGGACCTAAACACACATCAGAAACAGGTCGCTTTTGTTTCAAGACGCGCTTCAATGCTATTGATAGTATATGATTTGAAACAGACCCTGTCGCAGCCCACAACGCAAGAGCATCATGCCTCAAGATTATGAATCCACCAAGAGTTAAAGCAACCACCCATTTACTCTACAATCAAAATTAACTCATCATTAGATTTCATTCAAAAAGTTGGGAAATAAATGCAAGAAAAAAAGAATACCAACCAAAGTATTAACAAGAATGTGTACACCAGAAATTTTATGGCTAATACGTTTGTGATCATCATCAACAACACTGATGAAGTTAGTCTCCATTGATAGTGATGCCATTGTTTTCTTGAAACTATGAGATTCTCTATAAACAATTGTAGATTGTTTCAAGGTACAAAAAGTATTAGAAGATAGAATATAAGCTAGATATAATACATCTGTTTATGTTTATATGTCACATTATTATTATTATTATGTTAGTTTATTTAGTGGCGGTTACGTTATTAATCGGCCAAGTATATATGTAATATTAGGATGAACTTTATAATTTACCAATTCTGAATACAAGAACATATCATCCCTGTTCTCTCAAAACCCTAATATCCTCTGTACAACACACACACGAACACGAATACGATGTCGATTACGATGATGGCTTCCGCTAACAAAAAGAGGGACAAGAAGGTCGGGTTTTACAAAGAAAATTGTTAAACTTTGGATGATAGTTCAAAGGTGGTAGTGGTTCTATCAAGATTGCCATCGTGTATGGTTTTGCAGTTTTGGGTAAAGATTATATAAAGGGAAAATCACCCACTTCTAAAAAAATTTAATTAACCGTTGTTTATTGAGTGTACTTTGGCGCAACATATTTTAATCTTGGCAATATGCTGTGTCGGGCATAAAAACTGCTGCACCGCTCTGGGGCAGCAGGTTGTGTTATGTGGATGCTTTTGGTTGATTGGGATATTTTTTTTAAGTTGGATAAGCTTGTGTCAACCGGTACTCGTATTGAAATACACCTGGTACAAAAAACGCTAAAAGTCAGTATCGAATTGATTTTGAAAATCTTTTAGTTCGGGAAATTCGGTACTGCTACCCGGTACCATTTGCTCATCCCTGATCACGGGTACCGTATGAACAACAACGGTATCGTGCAACGTTTTTTGTTGATTTTCTTCAACTTTTAATGATTTTCTTCAAGTTTTAAAGGGTAGGGATGAGCTTGGTGCCAACCAATACCGAATTGGTACTAGTACCGAAAATACCAGTTACAGTACCAGTATATGAAGGTGAAAACCGGTAGCGAACCAGTACCAAGATCGCCAAAAGTCGTAGCGAATTGGTACTTAAGATCTTTCGGTTCGGGAAATTCGGTACCGGTACCCAGTATCATTTGCTCATCTCTGACCATTGGTTTCATACGAACAACATCATTACCATACAACTTTTTTGGTTGATTTTCTTTTGATTATCTTTTAGTGTGTTTTTTCTATATTTTCTTTTTATTCTTGTCAGCGGTTCCGTACGCAACGCGCTTGTAGTAATTTCAAAACATATGTAAACATAGACTAAACAACAAAATACGTTCGCCGCAACGCGGCGATAGTAAAAAACTAGTTATATTAAGTTTGATACTGCATGATAATTGTTTAATTTTATGGCACGTTATATTAAGTTTGATACTGCATTATAATTGTTTAATATTATTTCTTACCACAATCATATTTTAGACTTATATCTACATTAAAACTGTTTAATATTATACACAACCTAGTTGCCTTCGCGCTGAATTGGACGGGATTTGCATCATCCCGGAAACGCAAGTTCTTAGATGGCTCCATTGGATTCCGAAGAAAATCAATTGTTTTCTATGGAGAGCGGTGTTGGATCGCATACCGACTAGAGACGCTTTGGCTTTGAGGAACATACACATCCCATCGATTCTATGTGTACTTTGCAACACACACAATGAATCGGTGGATCACTTACTGATATCTTGTCAATATTCTCATCTTGTGTGGACGGCGATCTCGTTATGGGTCAAGATTCCCCTTCCGAGGTACCTTCTAAGCGTCGTTGGGTTAATGGAGCATATCGACACACACAGTGCATCACAAGAAAAAAAGAAGGCGGTTTATCTAGTCATTGCGGCAACATGCTGGACCTTATGGCGGATCAGAAATAACGTGATTTTCAATGGTAAAACAACTCAGATTTCACGAGCTATCGGCGACATCAAGGCACTCTCATTTTTATGGGTTAAAGCAAGGGCTGGAATCGTGGAACTAGACTGGAAAGACTGGGTTGAATTTAAGTGTTTCAAATAAGGCTTTGTATCATGTGTAATGTTTCATTTGCTTTGTTGTATTGTACTTATATCACTGTCTTAGCATCTTGCTAAGGCTGTGGTTGTCTTTCTCTTTATAAAATCCGCCTTCTTTTCAAAAAAAATAGACTTATAATTAACTACATTAAAACTGTTTAATATTTATTATACACAACCTAATCGGCCAAAATTAGAATCGAGAGTTGACCTAATTATTGATTCCGAATTCGAGATCTAAATGTTAGCGATTGGATCCGTTGCTTCAAATTAAGAGTCGGGTTGAATCGGGTTTTTAATATGCATTCGTTGAAAAAGTTAATAGTGTGCATTGTTTGTTAAATTCGATTTTGATTTAGACAAAATCTAATTTAGATTTTAATGTTAAACACAAAATAAATAAATAAATAAATAAATGTATATGTATATATATATAGGGTAAGGTTCATTGGGGAACAACAAAAAAGTGGGGAACGGGGGAACAGGGGTAATTTTGTCAAAACATATTCCAAAATTGTATCCGCTTATTGTAATTGTTTTTGAACGGGAATATTTGCGTACTCATCTTTTCCGGCTGCTCTAACCGCCACCACTGGTCGCCGTACCACCAGAGTCCGAACCACCACATACAGTAAGCCGCCGCCACCACAACCACCATGTTCGCCGTCCCCTCCGGAGTCCGAACCACCGCCTGGTTCTTTACGTATATCTTGTGCGAGAAGAGAAAACAAAACACACACTGAAGATCAACCTCTTTCAGTTTTTCATTTTGTTCGTGCCATTCCTCCGGCCGACCAGCTGCCGGTAAAATGCCTCTATCTCTCTCACTCTCTTCTTTGTCTCTCTACGTACGTATAATTGTTCGAATCTGTATCTATACTGTGTGATTGCCTTGTGTATTTATCGATTTGTTTGGTGGTTTATTGTGATATCACGTTCGATTATGAAATTCTTGGATTTACTTTGATCGAACTTGTAATCGGTGACTTCTATATCAATTTTTTGGTTTAGTGTTGGTAATTTCATGGAATAGAGATGAAACTTTGCTAATATGGTGTTTTTTCTCTTCTTAAAGTAGAGTTGTTGTGTTATTATTCGATTATTTCTGAAATCGAGCATTGAATGTGCTTTTGATTCTGTTCAGGTTTAATAGATTTTTAGGGTTTATAGCTGCTAGTTTGGGTGTTTGTCATTATGGTTTGGTTTTGACCTCGATTTTATTTTATTCCTAGAAGAAAGTAGTCAAGCTTAGGTAGAACTTGAAATGGAGAAAGACAAATGAAAGAAAAAGGAAAATTATGCTAAAATCAGTTTTTTAGCATGTAATGTTGAATTTACATATTAAAACTAATTTTAACATATGAAATAATGAAAATTATATGTTAAAAGGTTGATTTTAACATAATTTTAAAGGTTAAAAAACTGAACATCTCTCTTATGTTACAGAATAGCACAATGGAGGGATAAGCTCACTAAGCTTCGATCCAGTAGGAACTGGGCTTAACAGGTAATATAAGCACTTTCTATGACCATTTCAATTTTCAAACATGAACTTATTTGCTTATGACATCATCAATTTTACTTTTCGTGGTTTTTTCGGACTGGAATACCAGCAATTTGCATCTTCTTTCTACTGAAACGCCCATGAAATCTTAGCAATGCTATTTGGTAGATGTGGTAAGGTTAGGGGGTTGGGTAACGGATCAAATACAAGTAATTCTTGGCGCACAAAAAAGTAGGAATATGGTCATATTGGGTTGACCCAACCCAAAACTTATTTTTTTCCGACGTGCTAAGACTATATTTAAATAATTATTAGTAAGTTCAAATAAAAAATTAGTGTCGAACATAAAATATGGTCGAAGCTTATCTAAGCTAAGATTTTGATTGTTGACCTTAGATGCCCCAAATAAATAGTTAATTTTTTCCAACAGTTTGCCATTGATTCTATATTTGTTGCAGGAAGATGGTTCTGTACATCTATATCTATAGTATATTATAATGCAAATAGGAACGACAAAGATAGGGACTCCAACCCAACAAACCAAAATCACGCCTGACCAGATTTGCAGACAGCCACCACGTCTTTCATCTTCGAATTCATATCAATCAAAGATCAGCTTTAGCTATCACAACTACCGAGCCATCATCAAATGTGAACACATCTACTGCTGGATAGAACCTTGGAGGTCTACAAATCGTACTACAACTTTGGCTGCAACTACCTGACCAGATATTGCTTTGAAATTGCGTTTTCTTCACTTTCAGTTGGTAATATTCCTCCACCGCCTGACGCTGAGCAGACGCCAATAGAACCCTCGGCCGGATTGACCTGCTATACGCACGCATAGGCAACATCTGGGTCCGTATGCCTATGCTAAATCTATTAAACAAAAGGAGACTAAATAACTGGGACACACACACACACGGGCACACATCACCAGATACTTACCAGGTAACATATTACAATGATTGTGTTGCGTCCACTACCAGCTTTACAGTGAGCATACGTAGCCTGTTTGAGAAGTGTTTTCCCTTCACAAGAGAACAAGGTATCAATAACAGTTGAGAACTATACTTTAGTCAATATTTAATCAACAAAAATGAAAGGCAAAAAGAAGAATTATATGGTATCAGTCTCATAGTCTATGTTACTTTGGCCTCAACAAAAAAAAAAGGAAAAATATCAAGGGATGCAACACATCCTGTTATTTCTGCTGATGAGGGGTTGTCCATGTTTGTTCTCTTTCTAAGATAGTCATTTCTATGTTTCTTTTATGTGTCAAAATGGGTAGACTTTTAGGTAATTTTTGCATGTAAATTATGTTTATTCGGTGAAACAGAAACATGTTATATACAAGTGATTTGATTAAAATAGCGTATGAAATGGGTAAATATGATATTTTAGTATTGACATGTAAATTTATTAATAAGATTATTTCGAAAAAATTGAACTTTTGAATTTTTACAAGAATATATAAATTAGATCATTAAACGTGTTCTAAAAATGTGATTATGGGCAGGCTCATAGCAGAGGGTGATAGAAGTGGATTGTGAAGATTACTGGTAGGCAGTGTTGCAGGGACAAATGATGACAATGGGCAGCAGTGGTCGTAAATCATGCTGCTTGATAATGATTATTGAGTTAGGTTCAACTGAGCATCAATGTGTATATTTACTTTCAAAGTTAGAACAAAGACTAAGTTACTTTCATATAAAGTAAGACACATCCATTATGCAATTGTGCTAAATCCTTTTGCAGTGTACTTTAGTTACAGGTGTGCACGATTCGGTTCAGTTTTATGGTAAAACCGAAACTGAAATGTTTGGTTTTTGGCTTTTTAAAATCGTTCGTTGTCGGTTTTTTGGGTTTCTTGGAACAATTTACGTAAGATTCAAAAAAAAAAGTATAATCCAAAATTTAAGAATTTTTCTTAGATGTTGACATTTAAGTTAATATATTTAACATTTTAAATTAATATTGTCACATAATTTAACATGTTCAATATTAAAAAAAATAAACTTAACATGTTAAATGATCGTTTGTATTGATAAAAAAAACACGATTCGATTTTTTTTTGAACAAATTACATATTGAATTTCGAAGTAAAGCTCAAAATATTATATTAAAGTTACGTGTGAGGATGGATTGTTAGGGTTTGAGGCATGTATGTAGTAGGAAGAAGAAAAAGGAGTCTTTGCGGGCTCAAAATATTTAAATAAATAAATTTAACATGGTAAATGAGAGTTCGAATTGATCAAATTGATTCGATTAACCTTTATCTGATCAAATTATATATTGAATTTTGGATTAGAGTTCGAAACATTAAAATAACGTTTTGTGTGAGACCATATTTGTAGGGTTTGTGGCATTTGTGTAATAGGAAGAAGGAAACAGAGTCTATGCCGGCTTAGAATATTAAAAAATAAATAAATTTAACATATTAAATGAGAGATTTCATAGATTAACTAAATTCAATCCTAGCAAATTACATATTGAATTTCGGATTAGAGCTCAAAATATTAGAATAAAGTATTGTATGAGGATGGATTGATAGGGTTTTGGGGCATGTGTGTAGTAGGAAGAAGGAAATTTAGTCTTTGCAGGCTCAAAATATTTAAATAAATAAATTTAACATGTTAAATGAGAGTTTATATTGATCATATATATTTGATTAACCCTTATTTGACCAAATTATATATTGAATTTTGGATTAGACTTCAAAATATTAAAATAACCTTTAGTGTGAGGCCAAATTTTGTAGGGTTTGTGGCATTTGTGAAGTAGGAAGAAGAAAACAGAGTCTATGCTGGCTTAAAATATTAAAATAAATAAATTTAACATGGTAAATGAGAGATTGCATTGATCAGCTAGATTCGATTCGACAATATTACATATTGAATTTCGGATTAGAGCTCAAAATATTAGAATAAAGTTTTGTGAGGATAGATTGGTAGGGTTTTGGGGCATGTGTGCAGTAGGAAGAAGAAAATTGAGTCTTAGTGTGAGGCCATATTTTGTAGGGTTTGTGGCATTTGTGTAGTAGGAAGAAGGAAACAGAGTCTATGGCAGCTTAAAATGTTAAAATAAATAAATTTAACATGTTAAAATGTTAAAATAATTAATTTTTCTGATCAGAAACTTGTAGCCCTAAGTAAAGACTACAAGTCTGATCCGCTTGGAGTTATACGCACCCCCGTGTGAGTTCGTTCTTTTCTTATTTTACTTTCTTATTACATTGCATTGTTGTGTCTAGGTATGCTCTGTTACCGAGTTAGTTAAACCGGTGGTTTGATCGAGTCTGTGTGCTCTATTTGTTGCATAGTTTGTTTGGCATTTGGTTTAGATGATGTATATAATATTATTAATAAAATATTAGTTAATCAATATAACTCATTGTGCATATATCAGATGCAAACTGTAAGTTGAAAATTGCATAGGTTGTTTGACATTTCATTTAGGTGATGTATATAATAAGATTACATGTATGCAGTTAGTAAAAACAATTATTTAACATGTTAAGAAAATATTCTGTAATAATGATAATTATTCACCATGGTATATTGTCAGGAAAGCTCCTAACCTTCTATGAGGTGATGTATCTTTGATCTCACCCGGATCACTCGTGATCTAGGAAACCATGGTGACACAAGACGTACCTTGCGATTAATAAAAACTAAAATATTACTTAATCAATATCATTAGTTCTGCTTATATCAGATATCAAATGTAAAGTTGAAAAATTGCATAGGTTGTTTGTCATTTCACTTAAGTGATTTATATTATAAAATTACATGTATGCAGTTAGTAAAAACATTTATTTAACATGCTAAGAAAATATTCCGTATTAATTATAATTATTCGCAATGGTATATTGTCGGGAAAGCTCCTAACATTCTACGAGGTGATGCATCTTTGGTCTCACCCGGATCACTCGTGATCTAGGAAAGCATGGGTGACACAAGACGTAACTTGCAATGAGGTGATGCATCTCTGATCTCACCCGTATCACTCGTGATCTAGGAAGCCATGGTGACACAAGACGAACCTTGCGATTAATAAAAACTAAAATATTAGTTAACCAATATAACCCATTGTGCTTATATCAGATGCAAACTTTAAAGTTGAAAAATTGCAAAGGTGGTTTGGCATTTCATTTAGGTGATGTATATTATAAGATTACATGTATGCAGTTAGTAAAAACATTTATTTAACATGTAAAGAAAATAATCGGTATTAATTATAATTATTCGCAATGGTATATTGTCGGGAAAGCTCCTAACCTTTTACGAGGTGATGTATCTCTGATCTCATCAGGATCACTCGTGATCTAGAAAACCATGGTGACACAAGACGTACCTTGCGATTAATAAAAACTAAAATATTAGTTAACCAATATAACTCGTTGTGCTTATATCAGATGCAAACTGTAAAGTTGAAAAATTGCATAGGTTGTTTGGCAATTCATTTAGGTGATGTATATTATAAGATTACATGTATGGAGTTAGTAAAAACATTTATTTAACATGTTAAAAAATATTCCGTATTATTTATAATTATTCGTAATGATATATTGTCGGGAAATCTCCTAACCTTCTACGAGGTGATGTATCTTTGATGTCACCCGGATCACTCGTGACTTAGCAAACCATGGTGACACAAGACGTACCTTGCGATTAATATAAACTAAAATGTTAGTTAACCAATATAACTCATTGTGCTTATATCAGATGCAAACTGTAAAGTTGAAAAATTGCATTGGTTGTTTGGCATTTCATTTAGGAGATGTATATTATAAGATTACATGTATGCAGTTAGTAAAAACATTTATTTAACATGTTAAGAAAATATTTCGTATTAATTATAATTATTCGCAAAGGTATATTGTTGGGAAAGCTCCTAACTTTCTACGAGGTGATTTATCTCTGTTCTCACCCGGATCACTCGTGATCTAGGAAACAATGTTGACACAAGACGTGCCTTGCGATTAATAAAAACTAAAATATTAGTTAACCAGTATAACTCGTTGTGCTTATATCAGATGTAAGCTGTAAAGTTGAAAAATTGCATAGGTGGTTTGGCATTTCATTTAGGTGATGTGTATTATAAGATTACATGTATGCAGTTAGTAAAAACATTTATTTAACATGTTAAGAAAATATTCCGTATTAATTATAATTATTCGCAATGGTACATTTGGTTTAGATGATGTATATAATATTATTAATAAAATATTAGTTAATCAATATAACTCATTGTGCTTATATCAGATGCAAACTGTAAAGTTGAAAATTGCATAGGTTGTTTGACATTTCTTTTAGGTGATGTATATAATAAGATTACATTTATGCAGTTAGTAAAAACAATTATTTAACATGTTAAGAAAATATTCTGTAATAATGATAATTATTCACCATGGTATATTGTCAGGAAAGCTCCTAACCTTCTATGAGGTGATGTATCTTTGATCTCACCCGGATCACTCGTGATCTAGGAAACCATGGTGACACAAGACGTACCTTGCGATTAATAAAAACTTAAATATTACTTAATCAATATAATTAGTTCTGCTTATATCAGATATCAAATGTAAAGTTGAAAAATTGCATAGGTTGTTTGTCATTTCACTTAAGTGATTTATATTATAAAATTATATGTATGCAGTTAGTAAAAACATTTATTTAACATGTTAAGAAAATATTCCGTATTAATTATAATTATTCGCAATGGTATATTGTCGGGAAAGCTCCTAACATTCTACGAGGTGATGCATCTTTGATCTCACCCGGATCACTCGTGATCTAGGAAAGCATGGGTGACACAAGACGTAACTTGCAATGAGGTGATGCATCTCTGATCTCACCCGTATCACTCGTGATCTAGGAAGCCATGGTGACACAAGACGAACCTTGCGATTAATAAAAACTAAAATATTAGTTAACAAATATAACTCATTATGCTTATATCAGATGCAAACTTTAAAGTTGAAAAATTGCAAAGGTGGTTTGGCTTTTCATTTAGGTGATGTATATTATAAGATTACATGTATGCAGTTAGTAAAAACATTTATTTAACATGGAAAGAAAATAATCGGTATTAATTATAATTATTCGCAATGGTATATTGTCGGGAAAGCTCCTAACCTTTTACGAGGTGATGTATCTCTGATCTCATCAGGATCACTCGTGATCTAGAAAACCATGGTGACACAAGACGTAACTTCCGATTAATAAAAACTAAAATATTAGTTAACCAATATAACTCGTTGTGCTTATATCAGATGCAAACTGTAAAGTTGAAAAATTGCATAGGTTGTTTGGCAATTCATTTAGGTGATGTATATTATAAGATTACATGTATGGAGTTAGTAAAAACATTTATTTAACATGTTAAAAAAATATTCCGTATTATTTATAATTATTCGCAATGATATATTGTCGGGAAATCTCCTAACCTTCTACGAGGTGATGTATCTTTGATGTCACCCGGATCACTCGTGACTTAGCAAACCATGGTGACACAAGACGTACCTTGCGATTAATATAAACTAAAATGTTAGTTAACCAATATAACTCATTGTGCTTATATCAGATGCAAACTGTAAAGTTGAAAAATTGCATTGGTTGTTTGGCATTTCATTTAGGAGATGTATATTATAAGATTACATGTATGCAGTTAGTAAAAACATTTATTTAACATGTTAAGAAAATATTTCGTATTAATTATAATTATTCGCAAAGGTATATTGTTGGGAAAGCTCTTAACCTTCTACGAGGGGATTTATCTCTGTTCTCACCCGGATCACTCGTGATCCAGGAAACAATGTTGACACAAGACGTGCCATGCGATTAATAAAAACTAAAATATTAGTTAACTAGTATAACTCGTTGTGCTTATATCAGATGTAAGCTGTAAAGTTGAAAAATTGCATAGGTGGTTTGGCATTTCATTTAGGTGATGTATATTATAAGATTACATGTCTGCAGTTAGTAAAAACATTTATTTAACATGTTAAGAAAATATTCCGTATTAATTATAATTATTCGCAATGGTATATTGTCGGGAAAGCTCCTAACATACTATGATGTTTTGTATCTTTGATGTCAACCAGATCACTTGTGATCTAGGAAACCATGGTGACACAAGACGTGCCTTGCGATTAATAAAAACTAAAATATTAGTTAACCAATATAACTCGTTGTGCTTATATCAGATGCAAACTTTAAAATTAAAAAATTGCATAGGTGGTTTGGCATTTCATTTAGGTGATGTATATTATAAGATTACATGTATGCAGTTAGTAAAAACATTTATTCAACATGTAAAGAAAATATTCGGTATTAATTTCCAACATATACATTTCCAAGTTAGTAAAAACATTTATTTAACATGTTAAGAAAATATTCCGTATTTATTATAATTATTCGCAATGGTATATTGTCGGAAAGCTCGTAACCTTCTACGACGTGATGTATCTCTGATCTCACCCGGATCACTCGTGATCTAGGAAACCATGGTGAAACAAGACGTACCTTGCGATTAATAAAAACTAAAATATTAGTTAACCAATATAATTCGTTTTGCTTATATTAGATGCAAACTATAAAGTTAAAAAATTGCCTAGGTTGTTTGGCATTTCATTTAGGTGATGTATATTATAAGATTACATGTATGCAGTTAGTAAAAACATTTATTTAACATGTTAAGAAAATATTCCGTATTAATTATAATTATTCGCAATGGTACATTGACGGAAAAGCTCCTAACCTTCTACGAGGTGATGTATCTCTGATCTCACCCAGATCACTCGTGATCTAGGAAACCATGGTGACACAAGATGTACCTTGCGATTAATAAAAACAAAAATACTAGTTAACCAGTATAACTTGTTGTACTTATATCAGATGCAAACTGAAAAGTTGAAAAATTGCATAGGTTGTTTGGCATTTCATTTTGGTGATGTATATTATAAGATTACATGTATACAGTTAGTAAAAGCATTTATTTAACATGTTAAGAAAATATTCCGTATTAATTATAATTATTCGCATTGGTATATTGTCGGGAAAGCTCCTAACCTAATACGAGGTGATGTATCTCTGTTCTCACCCGGATCAATCGTGATCTTGGATACCATGGTGACACAAGACGTACCTTGCGATTATTAAAAACTAAAATATTAGTTAACCAGTATAACTCGTTGTGCTTATATCAGATGTAAACTGTAAAGTTGAAAAATTGCATTTGTGGTTTGGAATTTCATTTAGGTGATGATATTGTAAGATTACATGTACGCCAGTTAGTAAAAAAATTATTTAACATGTTAAGAAAATATTCCGTATTAATTATAATTATTCACAATGGTATATTGTCCGGAAAGCCCCTAACCTTCTACGAGGTGATGTATCTCTTATCTCACCCATATCACTCGTGATCTAGGAAACCATGGTGACACAAGACGTACCTTGCGATTAAAAAAACTAAAATATTAGTTAACCAATATAACTCGTTGTGCTTATATTAGCTGCAAACTTTAAAGTTGATTTCATTTAAGTGATGTATATTATAAGATTACATGTATGCAGTTAGTAAAAACATTTATTTAACATGTTAAGATAATATTCCGTATTTATTATAATTATTCGCAATGGTATATTGTTGGGAAAGCTCCTAACCTTCTACGAGTTAATGTATCTCTGATCTCACCCGAATCACTCATGATCTAGGAAACCATGGTGAAACAAGACGTATCTTGCGATTAATAAAAACTAAAATATTAGTTAACCAATATAACTCGTTGTGCTTATAATAGATGCAAACTCTAAAGTTGAAAAATTGCATAGGTTGTTTGGCATTTCATTTAGATGATGTATATTATAAGATTACATGTATGCAGTTAGTAAAAACATTTATTTAACATGTTAAGAAAATATTCCGTTTTAATTATAATTATTCGCAATGGTATATTGACGGGAAAGCTCCTAATCTTCCACGAGGTAATGTATCTCTGATCTCAACCGGATCACTCGTGATCTAGGAAACCATGCTGACACAAGACGTACCTTGCGATTAATAAAAACTAAAATATTTGTTAACCAGTATAACTTGTTGTGCTTGTATCAGATACAAACTGAAAAGTTGAAAAATTGCATAGGTTGTTTTGCATTTCATTTTGGTGATGTATATTATAAGATTACATGTATGCAGTTAGTAAAACCATTTATTTAACATGTTAAGAAAATATTCCGTTTTAATTATAATTATTTGCATTGGTATATTGTCGGGAAAGCTCCTAACTTTATACGAGGTGATGTATCTCTGTTCTCACCCGGATCACTCGTGATCTAGGAAACCATGGTAACACAAGACGTACCTTGCGATTAAAAAACTAAAACATTAGTTAACCAATATAACTCGTTGTGCTTATATTAGCTGCAAACTTTAAAGTAGAAAAATTGCATAATTTGTTTGGCATTTCATTTAGGTGATGTATATTATAAGATTACATGTATGCAATTAGTAAAAACATTTATTTAACATGTTAAGAAAATATTCCGGATTTATTATAAACATACGGAATTACCATTTCCTTATCTATTGCGGCCGACATATTGTTGTCGGCAGTGCGCATAAACGAAGAATCAAACATTAACCTACAAAAAATTAGAACACAAGTTAACAACATTTTAAAAGAAAAACTTAACTTTGTAAAACCAATTTGTTTCAAAATAATTCAACTATGTAAAATTATGTAAAACAAATTCGTTTAACATGTAAAATATCATGTAAATTTAAGCAGAATCACTTTTATTTGTTTAACATGTAAAATATCATGTATATTTAAGTAAAATCGCATGAAATTTTTTTTTTCTTTCAATGAACAGAACAACTACAATTAGGCCTATGTTAAATCCATTATTTATCATCATTTCAATAAATAATACAAATTTGAAAAGCTAACAAACCAAACACATCAGAAGGTAATGCAAAAACGTTGAGTTTTATACAACATTATGGAATTGAAATTATCTGTCATGATTTGAACAATTAATCGAACAAATTACAAGTACAACCATTGAGATCTGTACCATTATCAATATATTGCATTTGAATTTTGTTTCTCTTTCTTCGTTGCGATGAATCACGTGTTCTGCCTGCGTTATTCGTTATCGGATTCGGAACCGTCATTGATGACATCATCAACAGAAAACTGTTTTGCAATCGTTATTTCATATCAGCTCAACTAATGATGAATGGAGGTGAGGCAAATAGCGACTGCCGCTGCCGCTTCCGCCGTAAGCGACGGTGGTTGAAATCAGGTCCGTCACAAGACGTGGAAGGATACACCAACTGAATAAGGCCGCGATCGTGTACCATTTTTCCAATCGGTGTCGAGATACTCGAATACTAGGTAGAGTAACGGTTTGCCGTTGTGGCGGATTTGTTGAACGGAGATGATATTGAATTTGTTGAATGGAGAGCATATTGAGGATGGAGATCTCACGCATGGAGGTTGTCATCCATGACGGATTGTCGCCGGAGACAGAATTAGGGTGTGACGGTTAAGAGCGAAGGAGGATCAAATGTAACTTTTTAAATTCCAATTTTAACCCTCCGTGTATTTCATTTAGAATTAGTTTGATTGTTTAAAAATTAATCTCAGCCGTTTATTAATTAGATCTAACGGTTTTTAAAGGGGTTCCCCGGTTCCCCACTTTTTTGGTGTTCCCCAATGAACCTCACACTATATATATATATATATAGGGCAAGGCTAGGTAGAAAACCCTATATATATGAAAAACCTTAGAAAACCCAACCTCCCGACATTTTTTTTTTTTGAAAAAATTAACACATGTAATATACATGTTTTTAAGAGTTTTGGGCCAAAAAAATCAAAAAAGCGCCGAGGGGATCTTTTTAAAAAAAAAAAAAAAATTTCAGCAAATTCTAACATTTTTGGCTAACACATGTTAGTCGACCGGACATGGCTGAAATTTGTTTATTTTTTTTTAAAAAATCCCTTCGGCGCTTTTTTGGACCAAAACACTCTAAAACATGTATATTACATGTGTAATTTTTTTCAAAAAAAAAAATGTCGGGAAGTGGGGTAAAAATGGGTTCCCATTTGGGTTTCCAGAGTTTTCTAAGAATTTGAGGGTTTTTTGTCTATCTTTATCCTATATATATATATATAGGGGAAGGTTCAAATGAAAACCACTAGTTAACGCGAAAACTCGAAAACTAACTAAAAAAAGCCTAAAAAACACACAAAAAAATTTTTTTTTTTTTTTTTTTTTTTTTGCAAAACCAAATTTCGCAGGTTTTTTTATATAAAAAAAAAAATTTCAAAAAAAAAAAAAAAAAAAAATTTTTTGTGTAGTGCACATGTGTAATACTACACATGTGTATCTGTACTACACATGTGTATTATTACACATGTGCACTACACAAAATTTTTTTTTTTTTTTTTTTTTGAATTTTTTTTTTTTTATATATAAAAACCAGCGATTTTTATTAAAAAAATTGAAAAAAAAAAAAAAATTTTGTGTGTTTTTTAGGCTTTTTTTAGTTAGTTTTCGAGTTTTCGCGTTAAAAGTGGTTTTCATTTGAACCATCCCCTATATATATATATATATTTTTTTTTTTTTTTGAAAGGCAATGGTATATTATTAAACCGAACAACAAAAAACCATCGCAACAAGTTACTACGCCGGCATTTTACGATTTACAAAACAGAACCATACAAATTAAACTTGCATAAGAAAAAAAATCATAATTCGCCTAAAGATTCACATCGAAGTCGAACCATCACTATCCATGCTACTGGCCCAGTGCAGCAGGCTCCTCTAATCAGTACAAGGCCCAAACATGATGTGAAGAAGCACATTAAGGGGTGTTTGGGATTGCTTTTTTTTTTTTTTTTTTTTGCTGCTTATTAGATTATCGACTTTTTGAAAAGTTAAAAGATATTTGGCATGAATTTCTTATGTGAGGGGAAAAGTCAATAAGTCACTCCATTGTGACTTAGGGCATGTTTGGCTAAGGGGCTGTTTGGCAACATCTGAATGGTTAAGTGCTGAACCAGTAAGAGATCTGAACCATTAAGTGCTGAACCAGTAAAAGGTCTGAACCATTAAGAGACTGTATAATGCTTAACCGTTCATAGGCAAATGTCTGACCAATTCAGATTAGAGGTCTTAACCATTCAGACTTTGTATAAATCTTAACCATTCAGAGGCAAATGTCTGAACCATTCAGACATCTGCTCGTGAAGCAAACAGAACCATTAAGTGCTGAACTAGTAAGAGGTCTGAACTATTAAGAGGCTCATTAAGAGGTAAACAAACAGTCCCTAAGCTTATTTTACCTAAAAAGGACTTTTTGTGAAAAGTACTTATTGACTTATTGAAAATGAGTTTTTAAAAAAATGTTTGATTAGCTTATGGGGTGGGAAAAGCCAATAAGTCAATAAGTTGTTTTTTAAAAAGTGTTTGGCTTAGCTTATTGATGTAAAATGACTAAAAGGAACATTCTTTCATAAGTCAATAAATATAAGGAGTGTTAAATCAGGGGTAATCTAGTAATTTGGTCTTTGAAAAGTTATAAGCTGATAAAAAAATTCACAAGCCCCTAACTTCTCAAAAATGATTTTTTGATGACTTTTTCACCTTTTCAAAAAGTCATTTTTAAAAGGACTTTTAGGTTTGCCAAACACTAAAACTCCTTTTTAGCTTTTTGATTAAATCAATAAGTCATAAGTTGGGTTGGAAAAGCTTAGCCAAACATGCCCTTATTAACTTTTCCAAAAAGTCATAAGTTGTTTTGAAAAGCTAAGCCAAACATGGCCTAAATTACCGGATTGAGTTGCAAGTCTGTAACAAACCCACCTTAATTTGATTTAGTTTTCTGCATGTGTCTTTTGTTTTAGGGTTTTTTTACATATTTCACTTTCCTAAGATGGCTTATTACATATTTACCCAATTATAAAATTTAATTACATATTTTCCCTTCCTAACCCATATATATTACATATTTCATCTTTTCACTAAAATTACTCTTAGAGAATTACTATTTTACGGTTAATGAACTTATTAAATAAATATTTACGTATTTCCCCTTTCTAATATCATCCAATTCATATAGTCTTTCCTCAATTCTTCTACTTTCACTCTTCTAAAACAATACTATAATACTCATAAACCAAATTATTGAATCAACAAAGCAATACCATAATAGTCTTTAAGTGGCAAGTGCATCTCCCGACTTGGCTAGCCCCACATTAACATTTTTTATTAAATTAAAAATTCTAATCAACAAACCATGTGTTGCCACTTAACCCGAAAACCAAATTACTGAATCTAGAATTGATCGGTTATGTCAGCGATGGAAAGCCCGAACATATTTTAAAAACAGATTTCAGGTTATAATCACATTCCAATAAAACTTTGTGGATGCGATTCCGAATCGACTTCGAACTCCCGACACGATTGCGAAGAACACGTATCACGTGCGAAATCCGTGTACGTGTGTGGATCGATACAAGAACGTAATAATATGATGATTCGATTGATGATATGACAACGTACAAAACCTTGAATCACCTTGAAACACTTTCTCTCTCTAGATCTTCTCTAATGCTCCAAAGTTGCAAAAGTCCTAAAATGACATAATGACACTCCTATTTATAGGGCTTACATAAGGAAGGTCTCCTTATTTACAATTATGACATTCCCCTATATTTAACAATATAAAACCTAGTTTTGTTCAGTTTCTCGCTACGATACGCAATTGACGGAAGTGATAGACATTATGCACTCACAGACTCCCCCTTGGATATTACTGCAGTTAATCTTGTAGCTTTTTGTCTTCTCTCTCTCTCTCTCTCTCTCTCTCTCTAAGTCATTTAAAAGCTTTCCCTCTTCAAGCTCCTATTGATTCTGCGTTCTGAATCAGCTCCCCCTTTCGGTTGACTCTTTCTCCAGGCTCCCCCTTTCTTTAAGCTTCCGTGCTTTTCAGGATCGACACCTGGCTCTTCGATTACAAGCTCCCCCTTGCTTTGAGCTCGTCTTCAGACTCCCCCTTAGTCTCATCTATCTGGATCGTAATCTGGTTTAACATATGAAAATCACAAATATTTAACAGTGAAAGCTTAATGATAACCTGGCTCTAAACAAAGATATAACAATATGTAGACTCCCAGAGTTATCCGATTCAACTTCCTCTATCAAGTAACTCTACGTCTGACAGTTTTAAGCATCCAAAACCTCACAGATAATCATCCAAGTTCAAATTAATGACGTTGGAGATTTTAACAAACTAATTTTTTTTTATTTTTCATGTAAAACTTCAAGTTTCAAATTAATGAACTTGTTTATTTTCAGAAACATGTTCAGCATACTTAGATCTTGAAATTCAGTTTTCAGACATCGGTTGTCGAAAATAAAGCAGAAACAAGATATTTTTGAATTTTTCAAAGTTTATGCTAAAACACTCCGAAAATCTTTTTGTGATTTTTCTTGAAATACAGTAAAAAAAATATTTACAGACAATATTTTTGTTTGAGTTTGTGTCAAAGGATCATATCAGTTCATGACAAATCACTAGCACCGTTGACCTTTTGTAGACTTTAAGCTTTAAACGATTCACTTAGATTGTCAGCATACTGATCCACTTAAATTCTCACACAAATTTCAATTGTTACGAGATACGAGATTAGTGTTTTAAGAACTTAACTTATTCTCGTGTCCCACCTCAGAATATACTCCCATATCAAGATTCCCTAGATTCAGTCTTACAGGTGATATACTAGATTAATATCTGTACTCTGGGTTAGTGCGAGACCTTGAGAGCTCAGGTATGAACTACCGTTCAGTCAAAGAGATGAAGGCTTGACTTTAAGGTGTGTCCCACTTAAGGATCTTTTTTACAATTGCACTTGATTTATATCTTTCTATATTTTCTCAATTTTTATGCAGAGGGAAAGCTTTTAAAGCACGCAAAGTATTATACGAGGTCTAGGCCATCGCTGACGCAAAATCAGAAGACCAAGTATAATACCCAGATATCAAACAGTATAAAGACCTAGTATCTCAGAATCAGGCAACCTCTCAAACGAGATTTCGGAGGTTATCCATATATCTGAGAGATGTTCCCTACGAAATAAGAAAGTTATTGATATTTAGATTTATATCTCGAAATCAATCTACTAAATGTGTAAAAACCTACTGCCATATCATCAGTGAGACCGTTTATCACATTTGACTTTCCATTTCTTTAGCATATTGTGACTGTCTTACTGATGTACTATTATTTCCTCTTTTTACACAAAAACTCATTTTTAAGTTTTCTCGTGTTTTTGGCTTTTTCAAATTTTCAAATGTTTTTGTATTTTCTGAAAATATTTACTCCCCCTAAAATCCAAAACATTTAAAATTCCAGGGTTAGACATCAAATTTTCCTTAAAAGTAACAACCTCTGTTTTATAGAAAATACCCCCATGATTTACAACACACTGATTTTTAAAAATGCTAAAACCATTTATTCACTTGTGAAATAATCATGTTTGTTCAACCGTGAGGGTTTCAGCATATTCAATCAACATTTTCTTAAATTTTTGATTTTTTTAACAAATTTAAAAACAACCATATTTTTTCATTTTTCAATTTTTGACAAACTAAAAACATATTTTTGGTTTTTTTAAAATTTTTCTATTTTTAAGGTTTTTTATTTATGGTTTATTTATGTACAAAAAACAAACAAACTCCCTGTTTTTCACTTGCAGGGGACTGCCTCTTGTGCCAGGTTGCTCCCCTCCTAGTGTTGACACTCGCCTGTCTTCAAGAGCACCTGCACATTCAACTGACTCAATCACTTGAATAATGCAACCCAGGCCTGTTTGACCTTGGGTATTGTCACACAATAAGAACTATTCAATTTCGGAAAATCTTTATCATTTTTCTCAAAGATTTTTTCATTTTTATTTCAACCTTCTAGTTTGAATCGATTTTCCGATTTGCACTCACAGAAGTCATTTGTTTCTTTGCCACCCAAATTTGACCTGTTGAACCATTTCTTCGATAAAATCGTGAATCATTTTGAATGTTTTGTTTTGACACATAAAATTTTGGTTTCCATATTTGTTTTGGTGCAAACTTGGATATTTTTGGTTTCCAGGTTTGTTTTGGCTTTGAAATGTCAACTTTTGATTTCCAAATCTGTTTTGGTTCAACTTTGGGTGTCTTTGATTTCAGTTTCCAAGTTTGTTGTGATTTAGACTTGGGGGACTTCTGTTTAACGGCTTCTGTTTGCTGTTTATTCTGTTTAACATCAATAGGCTTCAGATTTGGATATTTACGACCAACATGTCCGGTTTGATCACATTTAAAACATGTCCTCTTTGAAACATCTTTGGCCTTTTGTTGTTGTTTCTTTTGAGCATAGAACTCTTCATTAGTCTGTCGACTGAATTGGAGTTTTTTCTCTTCTTCTGAATTTGTTCCATGAACAAAGTTCGTCTTGTTGTGAAAATTTGACTTTTCAAAACGTTTTCTTTTGTTTTGTTGCTTTTTATAACCCAACCCAGCCTTTATGTTCTTCTTTTTGTAACTAAGTTTGTTATAAAAAGTTTTCATGCTCGCTTTTCTGACAAATTTGTCTATCTCAGATATCCCAATTTCTACCAGTTTGAAAACTTTGTTAATCTTTTCCAAAATCACATTCTGAATTGGAACTTCAATATCTGAGAATAATTTGTCTGATCTAATCATGGTATATGCCAATCCTAGCGGATCATCATTCGCATTTTTCTCAAATTTTGTATTTTTAAGATAACTTTCATGAAAACTTCCTTCATTTTCATCATGTGATTCGGATTTATCTGTTTTGGTAGTATTCTCTTTCAAAACACTTTCAACGACCTTACCTACCATCTCCGAATCACCAGTATCATCAGATTTGGAATAGGTTACGTCAATATTATCTGGCAATTGATCAACCATGTTGAAAGCTTTTTCCACCTTCTCGTCATCGTAGAATGTGAACTTTTTCTCAAACGGTGGTGGAACCTAATGATATTCTGAACCATTTCCTTTCTTGTTTCATTCGGAATCTTTATCATCCGGTTTTATGTTGAAAATACGTTCAAGAACATATGATGAAGCATGATAACTATGAAACTTGTTATTATCTTGTTCTAAATCAGCCATTTTACGTTTAAGCTCAGCAACTTCTTCAATATATGAATTTACAACTTGTTATTTTATTTCATACTGATTTTTAAGCGTTTATCACGTTTCAGAACATTGTGACAATCTAGATTGAACAAGTTTCATTTGGCTTTTTATAGCTTCATATGATTCTTTTGTAATATGATATGCCAATTTTATTGAATCACATTCCTTTTTTCATTTCTTGAACCACATTTTCTTTTTGCAAACATTCTTTAGTCATTTCTGAACACTTTTGTTTCAAAATTTCATTTTCTTTTTCCAAAACTTTACATTTTTGTGCCAGCTTTTCATCGTTATCTTTTAAAACCTTTTTATTTTCAAACATTTCTTTGCATTTATCTTTGAAAACTCTTTCGATTTAAGAAAATTCCATATCTATGGTTTTAAATTTTTCATCATTTTCAGTACAAGCATTGCACGTTTCCATGCATTTCTTGCACTGTTCATCAATTTTATGATCAGTTTTATTTAACATTTCAGAAGATTCAGTTTGAGTAATTACCTCAGTAGTTGGCACCTCGGCTTCTTCTGCTGTCTGCTTCTGATCTTCTTCCATCATCTGCTGTTTTTTAGCAACAACTTCTTCTGCTGGCTTCTGACTTTCTTCACCAGCTGCTTCTTCTTTCTTTACCTCTTCATTGTTCTGTTCACAAATGCCTTCCTCTGCAGTTTTCTTCAACTCATCCACCAAATTCTCAACACTTTTCTTCATTCTCTCTTTATCTCTATTCTTCAAACTAGCTGTCATCACATCTTTGATTATCTTATCTAGCTTTTTGAGATAATCTTTATCTGCTTCTTTCTTTGAATAAAATTCTCTAAACAAAGGAATGACTGCAAGTACATCATTGTAGACCACTTTGCTTGAATCAACAACAGGATCTCCTTTGCGATTGATGTAACATTCTCTTTTCTTGTCCCATCTACCAAAACTCCTAGCTTCATCATACTCTTTTTGCATTTCTTCTATTCTGTAATCTGCAAAACATCTTTCTCTGTACGTTTTTTCTTGAAGAATTTCTTCTTTCGTTTTTACTTTAGCAACCAACGCCCTTTTCTCTTCCTTTAAGTATTTACCCCAGTTAAACTCTTCGTATTTACCCCAGTTAAACTCTTCGTCATCATGAATCGTCACTAAAGCGTGTGTTCTTTCTTTCGATGAACCTTCACCAATTTGCTTTAGATTTGCTATGGACGATAACTCATTGTTTTTATGATAAATGGCCTTCTTGTAGTAATCATCATGAAATGGATTATCATGATCAGTTACTTCCCTGCTCACGTACTCTCTTTTAAAATGACCCTTCTGTTTACACCGGAAACATGTGACTTTCAACTTATCAAACCCTAGCTTTGTGCTTACCAAACCTCCAAGACTTTGTCTGCCTGTTATTTCCATAAAACGTTGTGCTCTTCTAATTCCACTAGCCAAACACCATCTGATATCAAGGAGTTCTATCTCCTCTGGGTCTATCTGGTCATAATCTTCTTTTGTCATTTCAGGATTTCTGATTTTCCCTGCTACCAGACTCTCATATGACTCCAGAATTGATACTAAGAAACTCATCTGTTGTTTAGCAGCATTGACACTCGTTGTCGGAGAATTTTTTAGTTTCAAAGCAATGTTGCAAAGAATCTCATCAGGTTCTACTGTGTTTGATGTCGTTGAAGAAGAATGATAACCTGGATCATAACTTGATGAACACTGTGATTCCTTTGACTTTTCGACGCTAAAAGTTGTACCAATCTTTGATGATTGATTGGTTGAGGGTAAGCTTCCTCTGTAGTAAAGACCCACATTTTGCTGATAGGTAGAATTGCTCATTTTGTTCTGTTTTTGCAACTCCAGTTCATGACTCTCAAGCTTCTCAATCAATGTATCCAGGGTAATCTCATCAAACTATGAATCATTTTCAAAATTATGATAAATGTCTGCCAGTGATCTGCACGTGGTCAAGCTTCAATAACTTTGTCAATGATTTCTTCTCTGGTTTTTGTTATCCCAAACCTGTCAAGTTCAATTTTAAGATGACAGAATCTCTCAATCATTTGTCTCACAGTTTCACCCTTTATACAATCAAACAGATCGAATTCTTTCTTAAGCAATGATATCTTGTTCTTTTTTATTTGCTTTCCTCCCTCAGCGTTCACACGTAACGCTTCCCACACCGACTTTGATGAACCGTCATGATTAACTAATGCAAAGATATAATCTCTGATCGATTGTCAATTAACGCGATCATCCTTTGTTCTTGAGAAAATGACTTTCTGTCTTCAGTTTCTAAGCTTCCAAGTGGAATTTCTTCATGTTTATCATTTATTGGCCTTTTATACCCGAATTCCATACAAAACCAACTCTCATGAGCATACGCTTTTGCCCAGTTGATAAACCTCTCTTTCCACCAAGTATAATCTTCAATATTATCAAGTTTCGGTGGTTTGAGTGAGTTCCATAAAAGTTTTCATGTTTAATATTCTCAGTTATAGCTGTCGAAATACTTTTTGGTGTAACTGGTATTGTTTTGGATGACTCGGAAGTGAACGCGTTGTAAAACTCGTTGTAAAATTCTTCAGCCGTGATGTTTGGATTCTTCGATTATCACTCCTTGATTATCTTGAATCACCTACAATTAAACACACACTCGATTAGTGTTAACGAACTGAATACTTGAAAATCCTAATTATGCGTGAATGATTAATGCTTTGAAATTTTCGGATGAGGAATAGAAATGTTGATCCGTGAGTGCGCAAACAGATTTTTGTGCTAGACTCGTGCAAATCACGACTCAAAGTCCCGGTTCGTGCGGATGTAGAAAAATAACTTCGGATGGACTGGATTGAAAAGATTTCAAAATTTTGATTCTTTGTATGAACTTTGAATCTATGAACAGACCAGATTCCAGCGAATGGAGTTCTACGAATTAACAATTTTGCGGATGAACCAGTTTTTAGCGAATAGACACATATATTGCAGTGAATGGACTGATATACTGCAGCGAATGAACAAGTTTGGCAGCGAACAAACTTATTTCTTCGGCTAATAATTCTGCGAAAGAGTGATTCTTTGAATAAACAGATCTGTGGATTTCAGCTTCAACTCTGCACAGATTAACTGATTTCAAACAATGCACAGATTCAGCAACTAAACAACTCTTTCGAATGGACTGATCTATAGTTGAGTTATTTTCGCGAACATCAGTGAACAAATCCTGCAATGACTATGCGAACATCAATGAACAGATTCGGTGGCTGTTTTGTGAATAAACACTTCAGTTCTGCGTTGATAAACAGGTTCGGCAACACACGAATAAACTGATTTCTGCGAATTATAAACTAAGCGAATGTCAATTCTGCAATGCAATGGATAATTCTGCACACAGATTCTGTAGATCCGATATGCAGATTTAACAATTACTGTAGATTTATATTATATCAGTTGCTGTAGTGTTAAAAAACATATTTAAAACGTGGTTTCATGTGACACAATCTTTATCCAATCAATCTGTCTAATATGGGTTCGCAAAATGTGACCTGATTCATAGTCTTGAATATGTCTTGGGTTCGTACGAAGCTGTTCACAAAAACTGAACTTTGTAATAACAGTTTGTTCGTAAAATTCACACAAAGTTGGGTTCGTATAAACTGTTCCAGCTTCGTACAAAACACATTTACAACTTCTAATCAAACAGTAGATTCGTAAACACTTGATAACAAGTACAGAAGTCGATACGTGAACACCGATTATTACCTTGATTCGTAATTTAATTTCAATCTCGGTTCGTACAAAGCTAGAGATTTGTTCGTATTCTGGCTTCGTACAAAGCTGTGAATTTCTGACAATATGTGGATTCGTAGATTGTCACTTCGTACAAACTACCTTCGTAACCTGCATGAAATATAACTAGTGGTGGCTTCGTACAAATACAAGTCGGTTCGTACTAGAATATATCCTGGGTTCGTACGAAGTTGTTCGAACCAATATGACTTCGTATCAATTGTGGCTTCGTACGAAGCTACGGCCTATACCAATCAGTATGTTTGTAATGTCTAGCTTCGTACGAAGCTATGGGTTCGTACAAAGAGTTCAGCGAACACACGTAACTTTTTGGCTGGTTTTTTTGACAAATTGAACTAGCAAAACTTTGAATTTTGTTTTGAAACTTTGTAGGATTAATCAAACACGTTTCGCACCTCATATAAAAAATTCAAGCGTTTTTATCAGTTAAATTTGTGTAGATCTGAGCTTTAAAGTGTAAGAAGTGAAGAAGATGAGTAGAAGGTGAAAATTTGATGAATTCGGCTCTGAATCTGCTGAATTTTCGCAAAATATTGTATCTCTAATCCGTGCAATCGATCTCCCGCTCTGATACCACTTGTGGATGCGATTCCGGATCGAATTCGGACTCCCGACATGATTGCGAAGAACACGTATCACGTGCGGAATCCATGTACGTGTGTGGATCAACATAAGAACGTAATAATATGATGATTCGATTGATGATATGACAATGTACAAAACCTTGAATCACCTTGAAATACTTTCTCTCTCTAGATCTTCTCTAATGGTCCAAAGTTACAAAAGTCCTAAAATGACATAATGTCACTCCTATTTATAGGGCTCACATAAGGAAGGTCTCCTTATTTACAATTATGTCATTCCCCTATATTTAACAATATAAAACCTAGTTTTGTTCAGTTTCTTGCTACGATAACAATTGACGAAAGTGATAGACATTATGCACTCACAAACTTTATTCAGATTGATTTCTTTCTCTTAGTTAACTGAAGATTATACACCCAATTCTTGTTCATGCTTCTCAATCTTTTCCCCAAAATCGATCTCTCCCTTATTCTCCTTGTCTAGATTGTCGATCTTCACCCACCAGAACACACACTTTGCTTTTAGAAATATGTGTTATTCCCTGAAGTTTACTGAAGTTTTACACGTAAATTAAAATCTTGGGAAAGATGTAGAAACAAATATGTAGATTGATAAACATAACACTCCACATGTTTTAAAAAAAGTAAGATCTGATTCACCCTAAGACCACTAGAAAGAAGATGGTCGATTGAATAAACATAAACCTGCACATGTTTTCAAAAAAAAAAAAAAAACGATTGGATAAACATACCTACAAATGAAGAAGAAACAATGTTGTTTGTGTGGGGTTTGCGTTGCACGTATATGAGGGGAAGAGGAAACGAACTGATAGGATTATGGGTTTTTAGTTTTACAAGGGTAATTGGGTAATTTCTCAAAAAAAAAAAAAAGGAAATATGTAATTGAACTTTTTGTTTTGGGAAATATGTAATAAGCCCTTTTAGGAGGGGGGAAATATGTAAAAAAAAACCCCTTTGTTTAATGTTGAAAGAGTCAATTGCATGATAGGTCTACATTCCCAGCACGTTTATATTCCTATTTGTTTTTCAATTTGAGGGTAACAAAGAAAATTGCTCCAAGCATTGTCTCTCTTAACCCTTAAACTCTCCTCTAAATTATTCTTTCTAGTGCCATCATTTGGTGCTTTCATTCTCTACCGGCATGCCTCCTCATTGTGACCCCACTGGTGATGATAACCCACCGCCCCTGGCCGACCTAATCACCCAGCTCATCACCGCCACTAACTCAACCACTAAAAAAAACACACCCAGTTTAACCGTATTAATCGAAGCAACAAAATCCATCAGCACCAAGATTGATTCACAAACCATTACCACCGCCAATCTGGTCACCCACGTTACCACCCTTTCCGATCAAATAAACACAAACACTTTTACAACCCCACATCTAAAAATCCCAAAACCCAATGACACCCATCCATCTTCTTCACAGAACCACAACAACATTCCCAAACCACCGAAAATTAACTTACCTCTGTTTGACGGAATATACACTCTTGGTTGGATATTCCAAGCGGATAATTATTTTTCTTATTATAAGATTCCAGCGGAGGAAGGTGTGTCGTTAACAGCTTTCCAATTCATCGAGATGCTCAGTCTTGGTACCAACTCTTAGCCAACAAAGCTCTTTTGGGGTCTTGGAACAATTTCAAACGGGAAGTCGAACTTCGTTTCAGTCCTTCCACATATGAAAACCACAAGGCCATTCTCCTAAAGCTACGCCAAACCACGTTGGTTAAAGCATACCAAACTGACTTCGAGAGGCTATGTAACTGAGTTATGGGATTATCTTAACAAACCCTTAAGAATTGTTTTAATTCGGGCCTCAAACATGAAATACAAGCAAAATTGGCCATTTATAAACCCACTACACTTTACCAAGCCTGTGGCTTAGCCCAACTCATGGAAGAAAAACTGGGCTCTTCTTTTGAACCTAAATTATCATATTCTACTAAACAGAACAACACCATTCCCACGTCCAGTAATTCAACCACTACCCTAGCCCTACCATCTGCTTCAATCGACTAACCTTTTCGAAACCTTACACCAACCCCCCTTACATCACCACGTCGACCACTACAATTCACAAAATTTTCTCCCGAAGCTATCCAGCAACGGCGTCGAGACGACCTCTGTTTTCGTTGCCCAAAAAAATTCGTACCAGGCCATAAGGGTTCACCTCCACAATTCCTATTAATAGTGGACAACGACTTACATAATGTCATGCCGGATTCAATTGAGAACGAGTCTCTAGAAGATCCAGCCAAACCGTAATTTTTATCATTGTTAGATGATGCGTACTTTGGTCTGTTATCAGTCTAAACTTTACGAATCATAGGTTTCATTAACTTGTGTCCAGTTACGGTATTGATTGATTGTGGTAGCACACATAATATTGTTTAACCACGGATAGCGAAGCAATTGAATTTACTATCCAATTCCCTCGATCCCTTTGCGGTTATGGTTGGCAATGGCCAATTTATTCACTTTAATAGCTATTTGTCACACCCTAACCGATGGCGGAAACATCGGAGTGAGACGGAAACGAGATTGCTCATAGCTTCATAACACTAAATTGTGACAATATATGATTAATCAAAATTTCACAAATACTAAATGTCATACATCGTCCAACAAAACAAAACATGATCAAATTATATTAAACAAGAGACATAAAGCATAAATAATTGTTTATCATTTAGGCATGTATCTATGTCCACCCTATACTTGTTTCTTCAACTCATACTCTATCAACCTGCAACATGTATTAAAATAATGATCAACAAATATATTAGCGAGTATACAAGTTTGAATACATAGCAAAATATGAAAAATGTTTTAATTGTACTCATATCCAACATGATAAATGTATACAAGTTACTAATATGCTGTACGGGTGTAACCTATATGTCAAACCTGAGTTTAACGCAATCGTGTTTACCCAACGCATTGAGACGAAGAGGGTGTAATGTGTTTTACATAACGATACCACAAGTATACGGGCGGGGTGTTAATCCTATAGCGCTATAATTGTTAAGGTAGGCTTGCAATGTTAATGAGCATATAGACACAACGTAAACAGAGCATATGAGATTAACAAGTATAACATGTTTTCATGTTTAATTGTGGATAGAGTGTGATTGAATAAACAAGTTTAATAGTGTTGTGTTTTTTTTGTATAAGTGTACATGTTGCACCCAAAGTGATTATAACGAAAATGGGATCAAGTATACCCACAGTTTTGCGTAGAGTTCCACGAAAACCGAGGGCGGGTTGTTGAAGTTTGGAACACTGAAGTCACCCAGAAATGGGTAAACAAAAGTGTAAGTATTCTGATGTGAAAGAGGTTCGAATCAGATTGTAAAATACGAGAAAAGTACAGAACAAAACGGGTAACATAACCTTTCGGACGAGAGGGCAATGGCCTTTCGTGCGAATGGGTGTTTCCTTTCGTGCGACTGGTCTGTTATAAAACGCGTAAAACCTGATTGTAAACTGGTTTTGTCACACCCCAACCGATGGCGGAAACATCGGAGTGAGACGAAATAGATTGCTCGAGACATCATAACACTAACAATTGTGACAAGTATTTAAATAGTAAATTTCATTCATTTCAATTACAAGAATTTGAAATAAATGCAACATCATGAATAGAGAAATACAACACAATACAAATTTAAAGTGTGTATCTAAGCATCCTACTATGTTCCATGCGTTATCAACATCATCTCAAAAACCTGCAACATGTTTTAAAAGCATAGTTCAATACAAAGGTATTGGCGAGTACACAAGTTTTAGACTCGTGTCGTGTGTATAAAAAGTATTTTCAATCCAACATAGCATTTGGTATACAAAGTCAAACTATCATGCAATACAATGTGTCAACTCTAGTGTCCACTAATATTTAGTATTTAGCATCCCTCGCCACAAAAGTGACGAGACCGTTATGTATAATAAATAGCATCCCTCGATACCGAAGTAACCGAGACCGTATAGTATAAAACGTAACAAAACCCCGTCGGGTGGTGTGCTACTCCTATAGCGCTATAATTGTTTAAGCCGAGTTAACAAGTAGTATGTATTCTAGCATGAACTTTAAGCATAACAAAGCATGTATACGGATCGAATGAATAAAAGCATGTTTGTAAATTGTGCATTTTAACAAGTAAACATGTTGCACCCAAAGTGTATTAAAATGAAAATGGGTCAAGTGTATTCACGGTTTCTCAAAGTTGTTCCTTTGGTAATCCCGTGAGGAGTTGGAGGTTCAAAGCTTCCTTAGAACTCTTAATGTTTTATTTAGAACTCTTCGAGTTCTCTTCCTTGCTTGGAAAATTTTAAGAGAATTAGAGGGGTTGAGAGAAGAATGGTTAGAACACTTAGTGTTCTTTTAGAATTCTTAGAATTCTTGATTTAGAGAGATTAAGAGAAGATTGAGAGAAGAATGGTTAGAACACTTAGTGTTCTTTTAGAATTCTTAGAATTCTTGATTTAGAGAGATTAAGAGAAGATTGAGAGAAGAATGGTGTGAAGAAAATGGTAGGAGGAGGTTGGTATTTATAGGTGAAGGAGGTGGTAGGTGGTTGGTGGAGATAAAAAAAATGGAAAAGATAAATAAAAAAAATAATTATAATGGAGAGTGGAGGTGGAAAAGGTGATTGAAGGAGGTGGAAAATGTGATTGGAAAAGAAAAGAGGTGGAAAATGGGTATAAATCTCCGTATGGCACTATTCACGGCACTATTCATATTTTTTTTATACTATGAATTAAAACACGTACTTTTTACAAAAGGGACCTAAGCTAGAAAAATTCTTAAAAATTATTAAAAATCTTTAAAGCTTTTCGTTTGCGTAAAAGAAATATATATTTAAATGATTGATTGTACAAATACAAGTATGTATACAATAATTTATTATGATTAACGCCTCGAAAAATAGAGTACAAATATGGATAAAGATACGAAAATACGAGGCGTTACAGTCTCCCTTACTTTAGGAAATTTCGTCCCGAAATTTATTCGAAAGAGACCATAGAATGTAATTGTAGGGATTGAATAGATGAGCAAAGTGTTAGTTTCTAGAGTATCGCGTGGTGTTGATAGTTTTTGAAGAATTTATGAGCATCATTGAGTGTATAGAGATTGTTTTGCATAAAATAAAAATTTGATAGTCTATTATGATGTGAACAAATTTACATTTGAAATAAATCATGTGATGAATCAAATTCAGACTCAGAGCTATAAGGTGGTGGAGGTGGTAGAGTCAGTTGCATATGAGCAGCTAATTGTCTTAGCATGTCTTACTACCATTTATTTCTTTCTGTCAGCCGTTTTATTTGTTGAGACAAATTTCGAATCTGATCGTTTAACCTAGTCACTTTGACTCCCATTGAATCTGGAGGTAGATTCATTTGAGGCACCGTACTTGGGCCTGCTATATCAGTTGGTGGCAGTTGTTGTTCTACTTCGTTTAATAGTGACTGGAAAAACTGTGGCTGTAATGGTGATTGCAAAAATGATTCCGATGCTAACTTTTCTTGGATCATCATGTTTTCATCAAACAAAGTTTCTTGCATCGTTGAATCCTCCTCGAAAACTAATGGTGAGAAGCTTTGTAAGACGTTCGGTGTTAATGGTTGGGATAGGTTAGTTGTAATATGTTCTTGTATGTGTGGCAGCTGTGGTTGCAGATCAAATCGATAAAAAGACGATTGAGGAAGCTGCAACAATGATTGTTGTAAATTTTGTGTGGAGGTACTTTCTAAGATAACTGGAGCTCCCTCCGACTGGAATGGTTGATTTAGTATATAATTATGAACAGGGGTTAGCCTAATGGTGTTAAAATTTACAATCCCAGGTGCCTTTGGTGGAGATAATCCTTGGATAATCTGATCACTTAAGACACCTAATGATTTTGCTATTTTTGTAATGTAAGACCCTCCCATGAGACTTCTCAGAGGATTTGTTTGTTGACTAAAAAAATATGTAGCAAGCTCGTGGGCAATATTACAAGGAACTTGCTCAAAAATACTATGCAGATGGAAAAGTTCAGTTGAACTAACCCTTTGTTGATTAATCTTGCGTCCCGTGATAGTGTTGGCTAAAACACGGTGCATATATTGATAACAAGGGTCTGTGAAGTTCATAGAATTATTGTTGCCACACCACTCTTTTGATGAATGGCATCGCCAATATTCTTTCATTTCCACAGAGGAATAAGATGTTGATGCCTCCGTAAAAATGGGTTGTTTAACTTCTTCATCTGTATATATGCCCAGATGAACTGCGAATTCTGTTAATGACATATCATGAGGTTGTCCACAAAGTCGAAAGTGAATGGATTCATCGGTAAGACTTTTATTATATTTGAAATAGAAAGTGGACAAGAACTCGTATACCAGTTCATCGTATGACGGTTCTAGGATGTCGAAGAAACGGCGCCAGGGCGTATTATGTGGTAGTAATCTTGCCAGTAAACCACTGGAATCAAACACTTCCATACGATGCCAATCAATACCGCTAATAGTTAAAACTTCAAGATCCTTGAGTTTTCGATACCTCTCACGAGTGGGTAAATCAGTAAAACCGAAGGAATGGATGAATTTCTGCTGCATTTGAAGATTCAGCATATGCTACTGGGAAATTTGCCATTTGAATATTGGGTTTTGTTGAACTAAGAAAAGTTTGGGTATGGGTTATTTTGGGTATGTGTTGAATTATATCAGAAGTTGTAGTTCTTGTGTAGATTAGCTCGAGTAGTGAGTTTCTTATATAGATAAGGAAATTTCGGCTTACACCATACGATCGGTTAAGGCTTCCATGATACGTTTTAAAACAGTTTACTGTAGTTAGTTTGAAAATTTGAATTTGAAAATGTATGATCTCGAAAATAATTTGAATTTTGAAAATTTGAATTTGAAAATGTATGATCTCGAAAATTATTTGAATTTGAAAAGAGGGGATTGTATCGTATAAAATTGATAATAGTAAAACGTAGGTTTGATTAAAACTTGGATTGTTTCAAAATGAAACTTTGACTAAACCGAAATAAATCAAAAGTCCTTTCGAATTTGGGAAACGTGCTTTGGCCTATAGGTATTTTGTACTCTCATCGATAGTCCCCAGGTAGGCAAACTGGTCCATTGATTTGGATTTGTACGAATTGCCAGCCTAGACAGGACGTCCCGACTACCGGTACTTACCCTTCCAGTTACTACACGTTTCCATTTGATCGAAAATTTGAAACTTTGGCGAGATTGAAAATCGAGGAGTGGAACTAGTTATCAAGGTGTGGATGTCACTCCTATCTTGACAATTTCGTTCCTAACATGTGGATGTTACTTACCAAGTGAGGAGCAAATTGTCACACCCCAACCACGTAAAACATCAAATCATGGCGGAAACGTCGGGGAGTGTTGTAACAGAATTATTGTTCCACAACCATGGTAATTAAAATTTCATTTTATTCCAACAACCAAAGGTGGAATACATTGTTTCAAAACAATAACCAAAGAGTACACAACATAATTAAACTAAGTCTATCTTTATTTTAAGTCTCTAAGGCACAGGTCCGCCCTAGTATGTCACGAACATCCTAAGCAACAACTCCTGAAAACACATGTGAAAATAGGTACGTCAGCATAAAAATGCCTGTGAGATACATAGGTTTTATTGAAAATAGGATTCATGACTTGAGTTTAAAGAAATGTTTAATAAAATTCAGTCATGAACCTTGTTACTTGTTTTGTTTTATAAATCATCTGAAAAACGTTAGCAAAATCAGATAATATGTATATATAAAAGAATAATGTATAGTTAAAAGAATAACCAAGTAAAAAGGGTTTGCGTAAACCAAGTTATTTGTAAAACAATGTTTAAGTGAAAATGCGTTGTAAATGTAGCATGTCTAAACTGAAATGGTTTAAATAACGCTACGATATGTAATATCATACAAGCACTTATATATAGGAAGTACCAACGGCTTATCCACCATGCTTGTACCATATTACACACGCCTCGTTATTTAAGTCACTCAAACCAACCAACATTGTAAAATATCCATGTTTAATCCAATAGTCAAATGTCATAGTATAACCCAAGTTGAATATAAACCATGTAATGTGTAAACAAAAGTTATGTATGGTAAGTAAAATGAGACTACTTAAACCACAAGTAAGAATGTACAAAACAAGTATTTTGAATAAATCAAAAGCTATGTTTTGTAAAATAACTGAATAATTACATGCTTTACTGATACAAACACTTATGTGGTAAGTTAACGCATACATTCAAGCCTTGAGACAGCAGGATAACCTTAGAGTAAAGATTATCAAAGAAAAATGTTTTCGGATTCAGTCATTCCTTACACCCAAACAAACCTAGGATGTCAGGAACGGGATTTGTCAAGTCCTATGGTACCATTACTTACTACTGAGCGGCGTAGCTAATGTTAATGAATGTAATTTAGACCCGTTGAACAAACCAAATGTCATACCAAATGTAAACATGAAATGAAAGTAATGTACTATGTATGCTAAGTTAACATACAAAGCAGAAAAGTCATGTAAATCAATGTGCTAAATATGCTAATTTAACATACAAAGCAGAAAATGTAATGTAAAACAATGTGCTATCATGCCAAGTAAACATACATAGCAAAAGAAGATGTAATGTAAATCAATGTGCTAATAGTGTACTAATGAACCTAATAAGTATATGATATGAAAACATGGAAAGCACGAAAGTAACAAGTAGGCACATGTGTTTCACCCCAAAATGTTTGAAAAACAGTAAAAGAGGGGACTATGTACTCACTTGTGGTTGCAATAAAGTCTTTGTTCAAGATGATAAGCCAAGGTCAAGAGTCCGTGAAATCAAGCGTGTCCTAAAAACGGTTAACTATGTAAATATCGCGACTTGAAATCGGAAGATTTGGATAGAATGACACCTTATAAACCAAATGAGTATGGGGCTCATGTGACATGGTTTAATAAGCTAACATTCTGAGTTGGAAAGGTCATTTAGTGCTTTTGACCCGTTATGACTCGTTAATGTAGTTAAGGCTACTTTAACGGATCATTTACGTAAATACGGGTTCGGATGGTCAAAACGGCTTAGAAATGATTTGATATGTTAAAACATATTTTAAAACATTATATGATCAGTTGATATGCCAAAAAGTTGATCAAATATGCTTATGATGAGTTTATTTGCGAAAAGGACGTTTTCGGCGTATTTATATAAACTTGTTAAATAATATGTTAAAATGTGTGGTCAATAGATATAATTTCGGGAGATTATAATAAACATAATATTGACCATTTTGTGACTTTAGACCAAAATGTTAACGAGGTCAAACGGGTCAGATTTAAAAGTCAACAGATAGTCAACATTTGACCCGAATCGTAAAATGACCATCTTAGGTGAAATGATGATTTAGACCTGTTTTGATAGGCCAAATTATTTGTATAAACTGATTATATAGTGAAAATTATAACCCGGATAGTTTTAGGCTTGTTTATTAAAGTTTAGAGAAGATGACGGTTTTAGTCCTTTTGTGAATAATCGTCACTTGACCCATCAAACGTGGGAATCAGTAGGAGTGATCTTGGGGAACTTCATCCTACTAATTGTGATCACATTGCATGTTTTGGGTCGGATTAAAACAGACCCGAAGTGGTCAGATTACGTAGTCAACGCAAAAGTCAAAATTCACACTAATATGCTAGTAATTGAAAGAATCAAGGAACAAGGAAAAAGTAAAAGATGTACCAACAGTTGATGGAAGTGTTAGGATGATTGTGGACGAAATTACAAGGCTCCAAGAGCTCCTAATCAGCTGGTACATGCAGAACTTGTGATGAACACTTGGAAACCCATGACCAAGGCTCAATTTATACTCAAATTAGGGTTCATGCATGCCCAACACTTGTTCAAGATGTGTTCAGAGGTTGATTAGTGTCCCATGTCGTGTCAAATGCAGAATTGAGGGTGGCAAAATCGAATAGTGAGTCAAAAGGGGAGATAACCAGCTGCTGGCACGTTTCTGATGAGCTGGGCAGTGCTTACGGACGGTAAGCTATGGTCCATACGGTCCGTAAGGGGCCTGCAGACCAGCCACTTTCACTTATTTACAGTTTAGCCCCTGCACCTTGTTTTGTCGCGTTTCAGCACTTCTAAACCCGTCAAAGCCATTTTCAAGCTCCACAAGGATGTTATAACATAGGGAACTTAAAATATGCTCAAAAATATCCCGGATGTTAGTTTGTTTGGTCGTACGATTGCGTTGTTCGGTTAATTACGACGAAATGCGCACGAACGCGAAAAACGATTCAAATTGCGCGACGAATGGATTTTTCTTATGCCAAACACTAAAATAAAATATTTTAATGCTTACATAAATTTTTGGATGTCCGGATGTATTCAGAACGTAAGTTATGCGCGAAAATTCAAACTTATGCACTTTTGACGCTTTTAGTCCCTGAATGAGCATAAAGTTTATTTTAGAACACCGAACCCCTCAAAGCCTATTTCTAAGCTATGTAAATGATATTTAGGGTGTGTTTAACTTATGATCATGTTCTGGAATGTTCGTTATAGTTCAAATCGGCATATTTTCGCAGTTTGTCAATTTTAGTCCCTGTAAGCGAATAAACTTGATTTTGCCATACCAAAGCCTTCAGAACTTATTTCTAAGTTATGTAAAGGTTATTTAAGGTATGTTAAGCATATGTTGATGTTCCGGAGTATTTGTTGCGTTAAACTGATTACGTTTACGCACCAGTTTGCGTATAATTCTCCAGAAAGCGATATAGAGTTTAGAATCGAATAAAAGTCAAAACATGAAAAACATCAAACATAAACAAACAAACATTGGGATCAAATAACTTTATTTCATTGATAACTGAATTGTTTACAATGATTACAAGCACAGATGTCACACAAATTCCGACTTGTTGGTAAGAATCCACAAGAATATGAAATAGAAATTTCCATCACGGTAAGGATATCACTCCTAACTCAATGATATGTCTCCATTTTGGCGTTATAAAGAATGTAAACAAAATTGAGTGACGTTTTAAAATCATGCATAGGTATAAATGTATGAAAAAGATTTAGTATGATGTGTGTGTGAGAAGAAAATATCGAAAGTAAATTCGAATTTGAAAGATTGCATCGCATAAAATAAATAATAGAAACACATGTTTGATTAAAATTTGGGATGGTTCTTTGTGTTTAACAGGTATTAAAATGGGCTAATGAGAGTGAGCAAGTTAAAAGTGGGTCTGACAAATTAATGCATGACTTGCAAAAGAAAAAAAATCAAACTTCGGCATCCATAGCGACACGTGGCAGTGGCCGTATCACCTTCCGCGACCCGTTGGAGCTTCTCAAATCATGTCGGTCAACTTAAAAAAAGGAAGTCGGTCAAGAGGTAACCCCCCGCGACACGCGGGGGCTGTGGTGACTATGTCCGTGACGCGCGGGAGTTAAATGGGGGAAAATTTTTCTTATCTTTCAATTTAGCCGACATATATACAAAACATGGACAATACTTTTCATTATTTTTTAGACCACAACCGACATACTATATAAAAAAGGACGAATAAAGGATTTGATATATTCCATATAGTAGTCATTCACGAAAGGTAGGAAGAAATTTTGGCATCCATTTTATGAAGTCTAATCTACATCAAATCAAGATGGAAGCAGGACGAACAACCATGCGCGGCTAATTCTTTGTGGCTTCCTCTAGGCGGACGGTTCAGTTAGGTTTTTAATTTATTTAGTTTATACTCAGGTTTGGATGTATTTTTGACTTTGACAACGTTGTATGAATACATTGATGCGTCGGTTTATTTGAACTATTTGCATGTGTTTTCAGTTCTTGCTTTACAACTTGTTCGGTTGATGACAAAACCTATTAACTTGTTGGGTGACATAGAGTAGGTTGACTGACACTAGTAAATAGGGTTAATTGAATTATAAAAGATCTGATTACAAAGACCTATTTTTTATTACCATATTAAATTAACCAACTTTCCACCATCATGTCTATGTGATGGCCAATTAACCGAGAAAAGTGAGTTTTGTGAAACCTAGAACCTGAAGTTTGGTGGAAGTTACGTTTTGTAAATCTGATATCTTTTCTTGTAGTTAGTTTAAAGCTATTTTTCAAATCAATCAAAAACCCCAATTCTAGATTAGTAGTAGTTAATTAATTAATTTAGCTAAATACTAACCACATATTCCCCGTGGATACGATACCATACTTACGCTATCTACTTAGTTTAATTAGGTTTTTGCATGACCCTTACAACAATCATCAAAATGGCGTCGTTGCGGGGGAATTAGTGCGCTTAGTGTTAGTTAGTTAGTTAGTTAGTTAGTGGTTAGTTGTTCTTGCTTTTTAATAAAAAAATTCTAAAAAACCCAAAAATATTTTTTTCTTCTTATTATATTTGTTAGTTCGATATTATGCTCGGGTGTTTAGTTTGTGCTTGTGCAGGTCTTCAAATCATGGATAGAGCTTATCAGCCAGAGTTTAATGAATTTCAAGATGTTGAATTCCCACAACACAGTCAACCAATGTATCTGCAAATGAGCTTTCAAAATAGACAATCACCGAGTCAGAACCGATATGCCAGATATAATGAAGAGGATGGGTATAATGAGTATAATGATTTTGTGCCTCCACCACAGAAGTTTATTCAAAGAGGTCAGAATCGGGTCAATTTGAGTCAGCAAAGGTTTAATAATGCTCAACAGAATAATTATGGAAGATCGAGTGGTCCAACTGAAGGTTCTAATAATGAGATGATGGAACTGTTGAAACAGATAAAGAAGGGATTCTACAAACATTCGAGCTATCAAGGAGATCAAAATAACTCTGACATCAACTGGCCGACTCAAGAGAATAGGCAAACGAATCAGCATGAGTCGGATGATAACTCATCAATGAAAAATTTGACATGATGATGGAGTTTTTGAAAGATATTCAGAAAAGCAACGAGGTCAGAGATAGGGAAGTTAAGGCATTGTCACACCAGGTTGGACAATTAGCTGAAGAAGTGGTTATCATCAGAAGAAATCCAGATCAGCTTCTTTGTGATTTTCAGGAAAATACAGCTCATAAATCTTTTCACACGAGTGCCCACATAGATGAGGTACATACTCCTTCTCTTTCTAAAATTTCTACTGTTGAAACTCAGTCACCACAACATGTTGAGGGTATGGAAGAGGATGTGACTGAGTCTGAGGATGAGATTGAGTGATCAGGAAATTGAAAGTTTTGTAAAGTCTAAAGATAGTGCAAATAAAATGTTTTCCATTAATAATAATGGGAATGTAAAGGTTCCATTCCCTATGGCTTTACTTGCACCCAGAAATATAAGTAAACGGAAATCACCTAAGGGTGAAAGTTGGGAAAGTTTTAAAAAGGTAAAAATAAATCAACCGTTACTTAAAAAAATTAAAGAAAGTCCTGATCATGTTGAATTTTTTGAAGAGTTGAGTCCCCGAAAACGACGTCACAAGTTACCTAAACAACTTGATACCGTTCATGTGAACGTCGTTTTGATGGGTACCCTTCCCCCGAAACTCCAAGATCCATGAGCACCTATTATTTAAGTACAAATAGGTAATTTTAAATTGGACAGGGCGTTGTTGGATCTTGGAGCATGTGTGAGTATATTATCGGGGAGTTTATATGATCAGTATGATTTTGGGCCATTGCAAAAAGTTGAAACCATAGTGGTGTTGGCTGATCAAAATCCTACGTGCCCTCAGGGGATTGTAAAAGATGTGATTGTGAAAGTTGGGGAGTTTTATTATCCGGTTGATTTCTTGGTACTTGACTGTGTTAAAAATAACCAACCAACTGGTATATTGGGCAGATCGTTCCTAGCTACTGCTCATGCTGTCATTCATTGTGTTGAGGGAACGGTCAGGTTTAGGTTTGGGATCAAAAATCCATTTTAAAAGTATTTTCAAACTCAGCCAAACCTGTTGCTAATAAGTGTGAACCTTCTGAAAAGAAGAGTCTTGTGGAAGAAAAAGAATGTTTTATGATTGACAGGTTGCTAGAGGTTAAGAAAATGTTGGCCCATACAGTTGAGCCCAGAAGAAAAGATGATAAGGAAAGCCAAAACTGGTTCTCAAACAGTTGGTCATCACAAGCAGTGTCTGCACTAGATTCTTCCCTTGACAGTGGTTATCTATCATCTGATGAACTCCAAGCACTGATCATCTCAACAACTGTTAAGCCAAAGAACTGATGAAGAATAAAGATTGAAGCTCTATCTACTGATGTCTCTCAAGTACTGTTGAAGACCAAAGCACTGCCCATTCAAGGATTGATCACCCTTTGAAGAAAGCACTGATTCTCAACATCAGTGCTTAGGCTACAACAGTGGAAGCTGCATCAGTGTTTTATGTAATCAGTGTCTATTGTAATCAGTGTTTATATGTAACAGTGTTTAGAGTTTGTTAGGAGGTTAGATGCCACTTTCATGGTGATGTCAGCAAAGATGCTCAGTGGTTTCGTTTGTACTATAAATAGAACAGTACCTGTACTGTTCCATTAGCTCATTCTCACTAAGTCATCTTGTACGAACAAATCACTGAGCTCAGGCTGAGGGGGAGTCTAGTTGCATGCATGCACAGTTAAATATTGTAATAGATACAATCTTTTGACTGAATGAAATCATGTTTGCTCAAAGCTTCTTCCTTGATTGTGTGTAAAAGTTTATTTCCATTTCCGCTGCACATTAAATCTCTATTTCATCCTTCATTTCTAATTAAACAACACAATCTAAGAAACTCAGACCCTAACAATTGGTATCAGAGCATAGGACAGTCAAATTCGATCTAACAATCAATTTGACAAAAAAGTTCAGCTCGAATTTATTGATACTCAAAATTGTTCGTATCAGTTGAAAAAACAGAGTAAAAGGTAATCACGTACAAAGTTGATTATTCTAAAAATTTTTGTAAAATCAACCAAGGTGGCATCACAATCACACGACCCTCACAACACCGGAACACTATTCAAGCCACCTATGCTTGTCAGATCCGAGTACAACATCTGGCAACGTAGGATGGGCCATGTGTTAGCTCAGCAAAACACCGACTGCTGGAAGTCAGTCATCTATGGACCACATGTTCCACAGGTTCCTAGTACTGAAGATCCCAAAGGCTTTGTGCCTAAAAGCCCTGAAAACTACTCAGAACAAGATTTTCAAAAAATTGAATTAGATGCAAATGCTTTTAGCATAGTAGCCTCAACTCTTCCAAATGACATTTATGCTGGACTGTTACATTGTAACAATGCCAAAGAGCTGTGGGATGCTCTAAAAGAGCAGTTCGGTGGTACAGAAGAGGTGATAGAGAATAACAGGGAGGTTTTGAATCAACAGTATGAAACATTTTTCCATGTGAAAGGAGAATCACTAACACAACAATTTGAACGTTTTAGTTGTCTCATTAATGAACTTAAACTTGTTATGTTGAATTTGCAAAATTAACTCTAAATAGTAGGTTTCTAAGGTCACTACCTGAAAAATGGGACACAATTGCTTTTGTAATCAGAAATTATGTTGGATTCAAAGAGTTAAGTTTGACTCAACTTCATGGTCGACTTCTCACTTATGAGAGAGAGTTGAACCAGAAAAAGAAGTTACAAGAGTCTGGGAAGGTTGCTGATGACTACACATTTGGTAGCACAGCACTTCTGGGTCAAGAGGAATCTGGTAGTAGTAAGGATCAGAGTTATGATCATTACATTGACATAACTGCTGGTGGAGCTTTTAACAACTCTGATTCATACTCAGCTAACTATGCTTTTACAGCAAGTAGTGAAACCCAGAGTTCTGACAACTTATCCTTTAAACTCAATGATCTCCAGCATTTTGATCCCACTGATCTGGAGGAAATGGACATATTGCATCAATTGGCACTGCTGAGTGTAAGAACCAGCAAGTTTTATAAGAGAATAGGGAGAAAATTTCCAGGGTTACATGGGATCTTAAAAGTTGGTCTGGATAAATCTAAGTTAAAGTGCTACAAGTGTAACAGGCTAGGACATTTTGCTAGAGAATGTAGAAGCCAAAACAGTGGACCAATCATAACACATCCTAGCCCTAGACCTCAAAATTCACAAAACACTGTGCACTATTACAAAGATACCCCTGCTGCTCATGTAAACACTGCTCATTATGCACACCCTGTAACACCTGTTCCAGTGCAATATGTTCAAACCACTGTTCCTGAAATATAGTATGTCTAAGCCCCAGTCTCTTAGGTCCAAGTGCAACAACCTGCACAACATACTGCACAAACATCTGCTCCAGCAGAGGCCAGTCATCAAAGCTTCTTTACCCAAGGCTTTGTTAACTGGAGTAGCATGCCTGATGAATTATCTGATGAAAACTTTGCTCTGTTTTCTAAGAATGATGCTCCTGTTGATGAATTCTGTTTTGTAGCATTAGAGTCAATTCCTGAAGGGCTGAAAACTAAAGAAAGAGAATCCAGTGCTGAAACAGTTGATGAGATTGCTGAAGCAGTGGTTACTGTTGTTGTTGGTGAACAACTGTTGGAGAAGGAAACCAAACCACTTTTAGAACCCCTTGCTGACCCATGGTGTAAGGAAGAAGAGAAGGAGAAAGAGAACAACAATGCTTGTGAGAATGTTTGTGATTGTGCCATGATGGCTGCAGCTAAGGTATCATAGCATTTGCTAATGTTAAAGAGGTGAATGAAAACCTTAGAGACAAGATTTTAAAAGATGAAATACAATTTGAAAAGTCTGTCAAAGAACTGAAAAACAAAAGGTTTGAAAAAGAAAGTGAAATCTGCAGTCTTAAACATGAACACGGCATAACCAAGGACCAACTTCAAGCTATGATAGAGAAATATCATGTTTGCAAAAAGGAGTTGGAATCCACCCAAATCACTTGTGAAAAATGGGTGGAATCCTGCAAAGGTTATGAGGTGATGCTAGAAAAACAAATCAAAAGCAATGTATGATTTCGCATAGGTTTCAGGAAAAATGACCAAGTTGAAAACACTGCTGTAAATGAGTCTGGATTGGTTGAAGTTATACCAACAAACAAGGATGGTCAAGAAATCAAAATAACTGATAAAAATGGTAACAAAATCATTGTGGAAAAACCAGAAGGGTCACCAACCTTTGAGGAGATTGAAAAATATCAATTCAAACCCATCTGGTCAGATGAGTGTGACATCCTTGAGAATTTCAAACCAATGGATTTTTCCATAGTTGAGGGTGTGAAAGCACCCAAGGCCAAAGTGATTCCTCTTAAAGACATCCCAACAGTGGTTCAAAACTATGTTGCAAAGGAAGTTGAAAAGAGGAAGAAGAGAGAAAAAGTTAGAAATCTGTTTTGTGATTTCTGTGAAAAGAAAAACCATTCCACAAAGGATTGTTTTCATCTTAAAGCATATGATATTAACAAAACAAGCATAATTAATCCCGCAAACAGCTGTACCATCTGTGGAAAAACCAACCATCTCACTCATGAGTGTGTGTACCTCAAAACTTTTGAGGTTAAAAGAATAGAGTATACTTCAAAAACACCCATGAGCTCATCAAAACAACCTGTCATGAAACAACAACCATTTGTGTCTGTCCAAACAGCTGTTACAAAACAGTTGAACAAAAACATTGTTCCAAGATATGTGCAAGTGACAGATGCACCACCTGCCAACCAATTCCAAAGAGGAAAAGGTCAACCACCATACCAAAGGGTCCCACATGTTTATGAGGCCTATAAAAGGCCTTCTAAACCAAAAATGAACAGGCATCCTTATGGGTTTTAACATCTGACAGGAAATGGTCCACAACAGTGGTTAGAGAAACAATGTTCAAAAACTGTTCAAATCCCTGATCTAACCACTGTTCATGTTCCTGGACTTGACACTGACACTGTTGTAACCCCATCCAAAGCCTTATTGGCTTTGGAGACCCTCCTGAAATAATTGTTTACTTGATGTGCAGGGAGCTTCTGCATGCTTAGATAGTCTTTGGTATGTAGATAGTGGAGGCTCCAGGCACATAACTGGATGTAGAGCCCTACTCAAAGAATTCAAAACTCATGGAGGGGTGATATATCTTTTGGTAACAATTCTAAGGGTAAGGTTTTGGGGTCTGAAACAGTTCAGTCTGGAAAAGTCAAGTTTGAAAATGTTAATCTCATTGACAATCTGAAATTCAACCTCCTTAGTGTCTCACAAATGAGTGACAAAGGCTATGGGTCATTCTTTACTAAGGAGAGTTGCAAGATTGTTGGACCATAAATGGTCAAAAAGATTGAAGAAATAATAGCCAACGGAAAAACCCAACTTGTTGCTCAAAGAAGTGGCAATGTTTAGGTAGTTGATTTCTCAAAAGAGAGCCCTATGACTGATGCCTGTCTGGTCTCAGCTGCTTCTAACAAAGAGACAGAATTATGGCACAGAAGATTGGGGCACACAAATCTCAAGACAATCACTGCTTTATCAAAACAAGGCCTTGTAAGAGGGCTTCTACAAAAATTGTTCACTTGTCCTGAGCATTGTGTTTCCTGTTTAAAAGGCAAACAACATAAAAGCTCATTTAAGTCCATTGAAGAGTCCAAAACAACCAAATGTTTGCAAATGCTGCATATGGACTTGTTTGGCCCAGTAAAAATCATGAGCTTGAAAAAGAAAAGATATTGTTTGGTATTTGTAGATGACTTTTCTAGGTTTACATGGACTTATTTCTTACATTCTAAAGATGAGACTGCGGGCATTCTGCAAGACTTTGTCAAACAGGTTGAAAAGCAATTTGACTTGCCAGTAAAAGTCTTTAGGAGTGACAATGGCACAGAGTTCAGGAATAGGGAGTTGGATGAGTTTTGTGTGTCAAAAGGGATTGTAAGGCAATACAGCATCCCAAGTGTGACAACTCGAGTTTCCGACAGTCTTTATTCGCATTAATTGCACGATAACTGTTTAGTTGTTTGCTTATTAGACTTGTTTGATTTGTAACTGTACACATTGTGTTATAATGAAACGTATTGTGATCATTGCATGTATGTGTTGATGATATAGCATGAGAATTATTATAAAACACTTAGACTGATTAAACCATGTAGTACTCGACGAAACACAAGAGGTGTTTCGCCAATAACATCTCGACGAAACAGTGATGTATTTCGCCATCCTTATTCGATGAAACAAAGTGTTTCGCCGGCCCATTGATTCGCCGAAGCCCAGTTCGGGCCCAGTACACTTTTGCACGTATAAGTTATACGGAACCACTCCATTCGTCACACTTTAGCAAAAACAGAAACCCTAGAGCTCCCTCTTCTGTGTGACGGCATCTTGGAACCCTCGAAGCCTTTCTTAGTTTTCAATACATCTCTCCTTTCATCTCGGTTAGTCGTTTGTAGTTAACTTGGTTTCATGATTCTTTGGCTACTTGATCCATGTTTGTGTTTACACTGATTTCTGGAATAGATGTGATTATGCATGATGAATCGGTTATACAACCTTATGTGAAACATGATGTGATTAAGGTTTCATGAGTATTACGTATCAACATCCATTGCACACCTGATTAAACTGTTTAAAATGTAACCATGTGATGGTTCTTTGAATCAACAAACCTGAACTGGTGGTAATTGTGTGAACGCTTAATAATGTTACGGATTTCGTATTGATTCGGTAATTGTTATGTAGAGGGTACGGGTTTCTAGTATGTTACACAATGATTTGGTTGAATGTTTGCTGAATAATGATGATTGCATGATTCTGTATGACGGCTATTAGGGTTTTCTGTGATGATTGTGTAACTGTTAGATCATGCTACGTAACTGACTTAATGACGAACCGCTACTCCCGGCGAAACAGAATATGACAAAACTGAGTGTGTTTCGCCGAGAGAAGCCATGACGAATCGGATATGGCGAAACGAATTGTGTTTCGCCATGGTTAAATACGACGAAAGGGATGGGTTTCGTCGAAGGGAAGGTACGGCGAAACAGGGGTGTTTCGCCGAATATGAAATCTGCACTGTACCTTAGTTTAATTCTGTTAAAGTTAACGGAGTTAGTTAACTGCTGTTAAGAGATATGCATGACTTGTATGGTTTTGAATACGTGATCTGTGTCACTTGGTGATTGAATATGCATGCATGAACTTCGTGAATATAAAACTGATTATGTACACGTGCGCACTTTAGGACGTGATTGATTAACTATGAGCACATACCTTAGCATACCGAGCAAACCAAGGTGAGTTCACACTCTTACCAAGGCATGGGATTCCCGGGGTTGGGAATGGGTTGATTGATTACTTATGCTTAAGGGTTATCGGAATTACATACCATAGGCCTCGGGAGAGGAAGGTTATTGGTAGATACTGCTAGACTAGTGATACATATACTTCTCTTCGCACACACGCCGGGATCGGCCGCGATAATAGAACAATCTTCGCATACATGCCTGGAATGGCCGCGAACTATACTTTAATCTTCGCACACATGCCGGGTGGGCCGCGATACAAATATACCTAGTCTAGAAAACATGGGAAACCCCCACTAAACTTCGTAAACATGCCTAGAGGGCCGCGATACCATTACATACGATACATGATTACTAAACGAGCTTACGAATTACGATACGAACACTATAACTGAATAACCAACTGTGAACTCGCTCAACTAGTTGTTGACTCTCTGTTACATGCCTTGCAGGACCATAGGTACTCTTGGAGCTTGCACGGGAGGCGCAGTCGTTGTGGAACATGGATCGAGGATGCTACATTAAAACATTTAGACATTTGAACTTATTACTTGCATTGGGCTTACAATTATGCTTCCGCTAGACACTTCATATGTTTTGTTTGAACACCTTTCATATCGTTTGGTTTAAATTACATTTATTACATATTATGTTTGATATGATTGGTGGCTTGATCCTGGTCAGTCACGCCCCAAGCGGTGGTACTCCGCATGTGGATTTTGGGGGTGTGACTGATTGGTATCAGAGCCATTGGTTATAGAGAACTCGGTTTTAATAAGGGGAAAATGTTTTTATTAAAACCAGACTATAACCAGAACAGTGCTCAACGATCCACAACGACTCTTCGCTCCACGTGCAAGACTCAACATCCTAGGTAATATGGTATATGTTTTATTGCTTACTTGCTAGAATTACATAGAACTTTGCTCATGGTATGCTTAGATACACATAACCCCTATTGTTTGAGAATACTTGTGTGCTCACTCTCTTCTGTCATCGCACTATTCGCGAACCTCTCTTACTTATGTCATCTTTGCTATGAAGATCATGGCTGGACGCATTAACATGACACAAGCCCAGTTGACGACTCTCATTAACGAACAAGTTGCTGCGGCACTTGCAGCGGCACAAGCAGGAGGTATACCCTGCAGTTGTAACTCACACTAGGATCTTTAGATCCTACACTCCTAAACCAACTCTTGTGTTTAATCTTGTCCTGATTCTTATACACAACAGGTCAACCACCTGTGTGCACCTTCAAGACTTTCATGGACTGTCGTCCTAGCACATTCAGTGGCACGGAAGGAGCAGTTGGACTCCTCCACTGGTTTGAAAAGCTTGAGTCAGTATTCGAAATGTGTGAATGCCCTGAGGCACGCAGGGTGAAGTATGCTACCGGTACTCTCGAGGGTTTAGCCCTCACATGGTGGAAAGCTCAGGTTCAAATGCTGGGGTTGGTTGCTGCTAACGCCACCCCCATGGAACAATTTTAAGGAGATGATCAAGGTGGAATACTGCAGTCGTGATGACATTCATAAGCTGGAGGTCGAGTTCTACAACCTAAAGATGACAGGGTCAGAAATTGAGGCGTTTACAAAGAGATCGAATGAGCTTGCATTACTGTGTCCTACTATGGTGGACCCTCCAATTAAGCGTATCGAACTTTATCTTAAGGGTCTAGTGCCAGAGATCCAAAGTCATGTGACTTCAGCAAACCTTGCCACCTACCAGCAGGTTGTTCAGTTGGCTCACCGTCTCACTGATCAAGCGGTGGAGCAGAACAGATTGCCTAAACGCATCAACGCTACTACTACCGCTACTACCTCAGCTACTCCTGCTACTCCCAGTGACAACAAGCGAAAATGGGAGGGGGATTCTAGCAAAGGTTCGGCTACCGTTCAGTCTCAAGCTCAGCAATGCAAGACTAATGATTACCAGAGTCCGAGTCAGCAATCTTCTGGTGGTCAGGGGCAGGGTGGATATCGGGGAATTCATCCACTGTGTAACAGGTGCAACAGACACCACAGTGGTCAGTGTCGTAAAGGCCGCTGTCAGAGATGTCTAAGGGTAGGTCATGAAGCTAAAGACTGCAGGAGCTCAAGGCCTGCGAATCAGAACCAGCAACAACAGCCACCAGCTCCACGAAACCAGCCGCAACAACAACAGCAAGGAAATAGGGGATGCTTTCAGTGCGGGGCTGAAGGCCACTTTAAGCGGGACTGCCCTCAGTTAAACCAGAATCAGAATAACAACAACAATAATCAGGGCAATGGGAACAACAATGGGGGAAACAACAACAATGGTGCTAGGGGTTGTGCATTTGTGATTGGTCAGGCTGATGCAAGGAACGATCCTAATGTGATTATGGGTAAGTTTCTTCTCGACGACTTTTATGTTACTGTGTTATTTGATTCGGGTGCAGTTACCAGTTATATATCACTGAAAGTTAGTCAAATGCTTAAACGAGCACCAACACTTTTGAATACCAAACATGTCGTAGAGTTAGCTAACGGTAAAAGTTTAGAGGCCACACACATAGTTCAGGGTTGTAATCTTATCCTCGCTGGTCAGACTTTCTCTATCGATCTCATTCCTATAACTCTGGGTAGTTTCGACATCGTCATTGGTATGGATTGGTTATCCCAACAGCAAGCAGAGATTCTATGCAAGGAGAAGATCATTCGTATTCCCCGTTCTGGTAAAGAACCTCTCGAAGTTCAAGGTGACAAGAGTGGTGTCGTGAGTGGCATCATCTCCTTCTTGAAGGCTCAGAAGTGTTTGCGAAAGGGCCACACTGCAATACTAGCACTCGTTACTAATACAACGAAGAAAGAGAAAAAGATTGAGGATATTCCAGTAGTACGCGATTTTCCTCAAGTGTTTCCTGAAGAATTACCTGGGTTACCGCCTCATCGTCAGGTCGAATTTCAGATCGAGCTAGCTCCAGGAGCAGCACCCATAGCTCAAGCACCTTATCGCTTAGCTCCAACCGAATTGGAAGAACTGTCTAAGCAATTACAAGAACTCTTGGAAAAGGGTTTCATACGTCCTAGCTCTTCGCCTTGGGGAGCTCCAGTACTATTTGTAAAGATGAAGGACGGTACCTTCCGCATGTGCATAGATTATCGCGAACTGAACAAGGTGACCGTGAAGAATCGCTATCCTCTTCCACGTATCGACGACTTATTCAACCAATTGCAAGGGTCGAGTTATTACTCGAAGATTGATCTGAGGTCAGGTTATCATCAACTGAAAGTCCGGGATGAGGACGTCTCCAAAACAGCCTTTAGAACACGCAACGGCCATTACGAGTTTTTGGTCATGCCATTTGGGCTAACAAACGCGCCTGCGGTTTTCATGGATCTTATGAACAGGGTGTGCAAACCTTATCTTGACAAGTTTGTTATTGTTTTCATCGACGACATCCTGATTTATTCGAAGAGTCGGGAGGAACATGAGCAGCATTTACGACTTATTCTGGAACTCCTTCGAACGGAACAGCTGTACGCCAAGTTTTCAAAATGCGACTTCTGGCTTCGTGAAGTCCACTTTCTAGGCCACGTGGTAAACAAGGATGGGATTCATGTTGATCCATCCAAGGTAGATTCGATCAAGAACTGGCCTGCACCTCGTACACCGACAGAAATACGCCAATTTTTGGGTTTGGCGGGTTATTACAGACGGTTCATCAAAGACTTCTCAAAGATTGCACAGCCGCTCACATTACTGACACAGAAAGGTGTTGTTTATCGTTGGGGCAATACACAGGAAACCGCGTTTCAGCACTTAAAGGATAGACTTTGTAGCGCACCTATCCTCTCATTGCCTGAAGGCACGGACGATTTTGTAGTCTACTGCGACGCATCTATCCAGGGTCTTGGTTGTGTATTGATGCAGCGGGATAAAGTCATAGCCTACGCCTCACGCCAACTCAAAGTTCATGAAAAGAACTACACTACTCACGATCTAGAGCTGGGAGCGGTTGTTTTTGCACTTAAGATATGGAGACACTACCTGTATGGTACCAAATGTGCTATCTACACTGATCACAGAAGCCTCGAACATATCTTCAAACAGAAGGAACTGAATATGCGACAACGACGATGGGTCGAACTGCTAAATGACTACGGATGCTCGATCAGGTACCACCCAGGCAAAGCCAATGTTGTGGCTGACGCCCTCAGTCGAAAGGACACCGCGCCTAAGCGCGTGCGAGCTTTACAACTCACTATACAGTCTAGTCTTCCTTCTCAGATACGGGATGCTCAGGTAGAAGCATTGAAACCAGAAAACGTCAGGGCTGAAGCCCTACGTGGCTCAAGGCAACGCTTAGAACAGAAGGAAGATGGTGCTTACTACGTCACAGGACGCATTTGGGTCCCACTTTATGGCAGCCTACGAGAGCTTGTGATGGATGAGGCACACAAGTCTCGTTACTCGGTACATCCTGGTTCGGATAAAATGTACCACGATATCAAAACTACATATTGGTGGCCTAGCATGAAAGCTCACATAGCAACTTACGTCAGCAAGTGTTTGACTTGTGCGAGAGTCAAAGCCGAATACCAAAAACCTTCAGGCCCACTCCAACAACCTGAGATACCACAATGGAAATGGGAAAAAATTTCCATGGATTTTGTTACTAGCCTACCTAGATCTCAACGTGGGAATGATACTATTTGGGTGATCGTGGATCGACTCAAAAAGTCTGCTCACTTCTTGGCTATCAAGGAAACGGATAAGTTCTCCACTCTAGCAGACGTATACCTTAAGGAAGTTGTCTCAAGGCACGGGGTGCCCACCTCTATTATCTCTAATCGTGATGCACGTTTTACTTCAGAACTGTGGCAAGCAATGCACAAATCTTTTGGCTCTCGTTTAGACATGAGCACAGCTTATCATCCTCAGACGGATGGGCAGTCTGAGCGCACTATCCAAACTCTAGAAGACATGCTTCGGGCGTGCGTAATTGACTTTGGCAATGGCTGGGAAAAACATCTGCCACTTGTGGAATTTTCGTACAATAACAGCTACCACACCAGCATTAAAGCTGCTCCATTTGAGGCATTGTATGGGCGTAAATGCCGATCACCTCTTTGTTGGGCAGAGGTGGGTGACAGTCAGATCACAGGTCCAGAAATGGTAGTTGATACTATTGAAAAGATTGCTCAAATACGACAATGCATGGCGGCGGCTCGTGACCGTCAGAAAGCATACGCAGATAAAGACAGGAAGCTACTCGAGTTCCAGGTTGGGGATCGAGTGCTACTCAAAGTTTCACCCTGGAAGGGTGTTGTTCATTTTGGCAAACGAGGCAAGCTCAATCCACGATACGTTGGACCATTCGAAGTTATAGAGAAAATAGGCAAAGTGGCCTACAGACTAAACTTACCAGCTGAACTCAGTGCAGTTCACAACGTCTTTCACGTGTCGAATCTGAAGAAGTGTCTGTCAGATGAGACCCTCATAGTTCCTTTGAAGGAGCTCACTATCGACGAACAGTTGCATTTCGTCGAGGAACCTGTTGAAATCACGGACCGGGATGTTAAGGTCCTCAAGAACACCAGAATACCTCTTGTTCGAGTTCGTTGGAACTCCCGTCGTGGCCCAGAGTTCACCTGGGAACGAGAAGATCAAATGAAACTCAAATATCCCCAGTTATTCGGAAACCAAGCAACCACTACTGAGGCCGAAGCTACTACAGAATTTCGGGACGAAATTCCAAATCAACGGGGGAATGATGTGACACCCCAGGAAAACCAGCAATCTTCGCAAACCTGCTCAGGGAGCCGCGATACGAAACAGGTAAACAACATCACACAATTAGCTTCCTCAGTAACCACATACTAAATTTTGGGACGAAATTTCTTTCAAGTTGGGGATAATGTGACAACTCGAGTTTCCGACAGTCTTTATTCGCATTAATTGCACGATAACTGTTTAGTTGTTTGCTTATTAGACTTGTTTGATTTGTAACTGTACACATTGTGTTATAATGAAACGTATTGTGATCGTTGCATGTATGTGTTGATGATATAGCATGAGAATTATTATAAAACACTTAGACTGATTAAACCATGTAGTACTCGACGAAACACAAGAGGTGTTTCGCCAATAACATCTCGACGAAACAGTGATGTATTTCGCCATCCTTATTCAACGAAACAAAGTGTTTCGCCGGCCCATTGATTCGCCGAAGCCCAGTTTGGGCCCAGTACACTTTTGCACGTATAAGTTATACGGAACCACTCCATTCGTCACACTTTAGCAAAAACAGAAACCCTAGAGCTCCCTCTTCTGTGTGACGGCATCTTGGAACCCTCGAAGCCTTTCTTAGTTTTCAATACATCTCTCCTTTCATCTCGGTTAGTCGTTTGTAGTTAACTTGGTTTCATGATTCTTTGGCTACTTGATCCATGTTTGTGTTTACACTGATTTCTGGAATAGATGTGATTATGCATGATGAATCGGTTATACAACCTTATGTGAAACATGATGTGATTAGGGTTTCATGAGTATTACATATCAACATCCATTGCACACCTGATTAAACTGTTTAAAATGTAACCATGTGATGGTTCTTTGAATCAACAAACCTGAACTGGTGGTAATTGTGTGAACACTTAATAATGTTACGGATTTCGTATTGATTCGGTAATTGTTATGTAGAGGGTACGGGTTTCTAGTATGTTACACAATGATTTGGTTGAATGTTTGCTGAATAATGATGATTGCATGATTCTGTATGACGGCTATTAGGGTTTTCTGTGATGATTGTGTAACTGTTAGATCATGCTACGTAACTGACTTGATGACGAACCGCTACTCCCGGTGAAACAGAATATGACGAAACTGAGTGTGTTTCGCCGAGAGAAGCCATGACGAATCGGATATGGCGAAACGAATTGTGTTTCGCCATGGTTAAATACGACGAAAGGGATGGGTTTCGTCGAAGGGAAGGTACGGCGAAACAGGGGTGTTTCGCCGAATATGAAATCTGCACTGTACCTTAGTTTAATTCTGTTAAAGTTAACGGAGTTAGTTAACTGCTGTTAAGAGATATGCATGACTTGTATGGTTTTGAATACGTGATCTGTGTCACTTGGTGATTGAATATGCATGCATGAACTTCGTGAATATAAAACTGATTATGTACACGTGCGTACTTTAGGACGTGATTGATTAACTGTGAGCACATACCTTAGCATACCGAGCAAACCAAGGTGAGTTCACACTCTTACCAAGGCATGGGATTCCCGGGGTTGGGAATGGGTTGATTGATTACTTATGCTTAAGGGTTATCGGAATTACATACCATAGGCCTCGGGAGAGGAAGGTTATTGGTAGATACTGCTAGACTAGTGATACATATACTTCTCTTCGCACACACGCCGGGATCGGCCGCGATAATAGAACAATCTTCGCATACATGCCTGGAATGGCCGCGAACTATACTTTAATCCTCGCACACATGCCGGGTGGGCCGCGATACAAATATACCTAGTCTAGAAAACATGGGAAACCCCCACTAAACTTCGCAAACATGCCTAGAGGGCCGCGATACCATTACATACGATACATGATTACTAAACGAGCTTACGAATTATGATACGAACACTATAACTGAATAACCAACTGTGAACTCGCTCAACTAGTTGTTGACTCTCTGTTACATGCCTTGCAGGACCATAGGTACTCTTGGAGCTTGCACGGGAGGCGCAGTCGTTGTGGAACATGGATCGAGGATGCTACGTTAAAACATTTAGACATTTGAACTTATTACTTGCATTGGGCTTACAATTATGCTTCCGCTAGACACTTAATATGTTTTGTTTGAACACCTTTCATATCGTTTGGTTTAAATTACATTTATTACATATTATGTTTGATATGATTGGTGGCTTGATCCTGGTCAGTCACGCCCCAAGCGGTGGTACTCCGCATGTGGATTTTAGGGGTGTGACAGATTGGTATCAGAGCCATTGGTTATAGAGAACTCGGTTTTAATAAGGGGAAAACGTTTTTATTAAAACCAGACTATAACCAGAACAGTGCTCAACGATCCACAACGACTCTTCGCTCCACGTGCAAGACTCAACATCCTAGGTAATATGGTATATGTTTTATTGCTTACTTGCTAGAATTACATAGAACTTTGCTCATGGTATGCTTAGATACACATAACCCCTATTGTTTGAGAATACTTGTGTGCTCACTCTCTTCTGTCATCGCACTATTCGCGAACCTCTCTTACTTATGTCATCTTTGCTATGAAGATCATGGCTGGACGCATTAACATGACACAAGCCCAGTTGACGGCTCTCATTAACGAACAAGTTGCTGCGGCACTTGCAGCGGCACAAGCAGGAGGTATACCCTGCAGTTGTAACTCACACTAGGATCTTTAGATCCTACACTCCTAAACCAACTCTTGTGTTTAATCTTGTCCTGATTCTTATACACAATAGGTCAACCACCTGTGTGCACCTTCAAGACTTTCATGGACTGTCGTCCTAGCACATTCAGTGGCACGGAAGGAGCAGTTGGACTCCTCCACTGGTTTGAAAAGCTTGAGTCAGTATTCGAAATGTGTGAATGCCCTGAGGCACGCAGGGTGAAGTATGCTACCGGTACTCTCGAGGGTTTAGCCCTCACATGGTGGAAAGCTCAGGTCCAAATGCTGGGGTTGGTTGCTGCTAACGCCACCCCATGGAACAATTTTAAGGAGATGATCAAGGAGGAATACTGCAGTCGTGACGACATTCATAAGCTGGAGGTCGAGTTCTTCAACCTCAAGATGACGGGGTGAGAAATTGAGGCATTTACAAAGAGATCGAATGAGCTTGCATTACTGTGTCCTACTATGGTGGACCCTCCAATTAAGCATATCGAACTTTATCTTAAGGGTCTAGTGCCAGAGATCCAAAGTCATGTGACTTCAGCAAACCTTGCCACCTACCAGCAGGTTGTTCAGTTGGCTCACCATCTCACTGATCAAGCGGTGGAGCAGAACAGATTGCCTAAACGCATCAACGCTACTACTACCGCTACTACCTCAGCTACTCCTGCTACTCCCAGTGACAACAAGCGGAAATGGGAGGGGGATTCCAGCAAAGGTTCGGCTACCGTTCAGTCTCAAGCTCAGCAACGTAAGACTAATGATTACCAGAGTCCGAGTCAGCAATCTTCTGGTGGTCAGGGGCAGGGTGGATATCGGGGAATTCATCCACTGTGTAACAGGTGCAACAGACACCACAGTGGTCAGTGTCGTAAAGGCCGCTGTCAGAGATGTCTAAGGGTAGGTCATGAAGCTAAAGACTGCAGGAGCTCAAGGCCTGCGAATCAGAACCAGCAACAACAGCCACCAGCTCCACGAAACCAGCCGCAACAACAACAGCAAGGAAATAGGGTATGCTTTCAGTGCGGGGCTGAAGGCCACTTTAAGCGGGACTGCCCTCAGTTAAACCAGAATCAGAATAACAACATCAATAATCAGGGCAATGGGAACAACAATGGGGGAAACAACAACAATGGTGCTAGGGGTTGTGCATTTGTGATTGGTCAGGCTGATGCAAGGAATGATCCTAATGTGATTATGGGTAAGTTTCTTCTCGATGACTTTTATGTTACTGTGTTATTTGATTCGGGTGCGGATACCAGTTATATATCACTGAAAGTTAGTCAAATGCTTAAACGAGCACCAACACTTTTGAATACCAAACATGTCATAGAGTTAGCTAACGGTAAAAGTTTAGAGGCCACACACATAGTTCAGGGTTGTAATCTTATCCTCGCTGGTCAGACTTTCTCTATCGATCTCATTCCTATAACTCTGGGTAGTTTCGACATCGTCATTGGTATGGATTGGTTATCCCAACAGCAAGCAGAGATTCTATGCAAGGAGAAGATCATTCGTATTCCCCGTTCTGGTAAAGAACCTCTCGAAGTTCAAGGTGACAAGAGTGGTGTCGTGAGTGGCATCATCTCCTTCTTGAAGGCTCAGAAGTGTTTGCGAAAGGGCCACACTGCAATACTAGCACTCGTTACGGATACAACGAAGAAAGAGAAAAAGATTGAGGATATTCCAGTAGTACGCGATTTTCCTCAAGTGTTTCCTGAAGAATTACCTGGGTTACCGCCTCATCGTCAGGTCGAATTACCTGTGACACCATGAACACCAAAGCAAAATGGGGTGGTTGAAAGGAAAAACAGAACACTAATTGAAGCTGCCAGAACAATGCTTGCAGATTCAGGTTTACCCTTAACTTTTTGGGCAGAAGCTGTAAACACTCCTTGCTATGTGCAGAACAGAGTTTTAATCAACCCTAGGCATCAAAAAACTGCCTCTGAAATTCTGTATAAAATCAAACCACTGATCTCTTACTTCAAAATCTTTGGCTGCCCATGTTTTATCTTAAACCTAAAAGACTCAATTTCAAAATTTGCAGCCAAAGTAGATTGTGGTTATCATCTGGGATACTCAACCACTGCCAAGGCCTACAAAGTGTTTAACACAAGGACTAGGTGTGTGGAAGAGACTTTGAATGTTAAGTTCAATGAACTTTCATCTCTGAAAATCCCAGCAAACCCTACTGAATTGTTTGATCTAGATAAATTCACTTTTGAAGATGTGTCTGTCAAGACTAACCATGCAGGTACACCACAATCTCCACCACAAGACAATGGATATGAAGTTGTGATTCCACAACAAAAATTCACTTCCATCACCAGAGCAGTAGATGTTCAAACCAGCTGTCAAAGCTCAACCACTGCTGCATCAACAGTTGTTGACCAAAGTAGCCCTTCAACCTCTGCCACGATATCTTCAACCACTATTGATAAAAATCTACCAACAGTGGATAAAAATCAACATTGTGCCACACCCATTCCTCCAATCCCTCCACCTCCATTTCAAACAGATGTTGGATCATCAAAGTCACCAACAGATGTTAGCTCAGATGATTCACATCTGCAGCCCTCACCATTTAATGTCATTGTTCCATACAAGGGAGATTTAATCTTCCTGAAGTCCCATCCACCAGATCAAATCATTGGCAACATCAATGAAGGGGTTCTCACCAGAAGTCAATCCCAAAACATTTGTCTTTTTGCTGGCTTTCTATCACTCCATCAACCAGTCAAGTACCAAGAGGCACTGAAAGACAACAGTTGTGTAGAAGCTATGCAAGAAGAGCTCCAACAGTTTAAAAGACAACAAGTATGGGAACTTGTACCACTGCTAGAGGGTGTGAGTCCTATTGGCACAAAGTGGGTCTTCAAAAATAAAACTGATGAAAGGGGTATTGTTGTCAAGAATAAAGCTAGGCTTGTGGTTCAAGGCTTTAGACAAGAAGAGGGCATTAACTATGATGAAACTTTTTCCCCTATAGCAAGATTGGAAGCTATCATACTGTTCTTAGCCTTTGTTGTCAACCACAACATAAAGGTGTTTCAAATGGATATCAAATGTGCTTTCCTCTATGGTAAGATTCAAGAAGAGGTTTATGTTTGTCAACCTCCTGGCTTTGAGGATCCATTTAATCCAAATCATGTCTACAAGCTAAACAAAGCTTTGTATGGCCTGAAACAAGCACCAAGGGCCTGGTATGAAACTCTTTCCACTTTTCTAATCTCTATTGGTTTCACAAGAGGTAAATTGATAAAACGTTGTTTTTAAAATGGAGAGGAAAAGATCTAATGATTGTCCAAATTTATGTGGATGACATAATTTTTGGAAGCACATGTACTAAAATGTGTGAAGAGTTCAGAAAACTCATGACAGCTGAGTTTGAGATGAATGCAATGGGTGAACTCCAGTGCTTTCTTGGTCTCCAAGTTAAGCAACTGTAAAATGGTACTTTCATTCATCAAAGAAAATATGCTAAAGAACTTTAAAACAAATTTGAGATGAATGATTGCAAGCCATGCAGTACACCCATAGCAACCACCATGATAGTCATGACTGATGAGAAGGATGATTTGGTTGATCAAACTCTTTATAGAAGCATGATTGGGTCTTTATTGTACCTAACTGCATCTAGGCCAGACATCATGTTTGCAACATGTGTTTGTGCAAGATCCCAATCAGCCCCTAGAAAGTCTAATCTTATTGCTGTAAAAAGGATATTCAGATACATAAAAGGTGCTGCCACACTTGATATCTGGTATCCAGCTGATGGAAATATCAAGCTTTCATGTTTCTCAGACAGTGACTTTGCTGGATGTAACACAACAAGAAAGTCCACCTCAGGAGGGTGTCAATTCCTAGGCAATTGCTTAGCGTCTTGGCAAAGTAAAAAAGCAAACAGCTGTTTCCACATCCACTGCTGAGGCAGAATACATTGCTGCTGCAAGCTGTATAGCCCAACTATTGTGGCTTCAAAATCAACTGCTGGATTTTGGTATAACTGCTTTAAAGACACCCCTCATGTTGGATAGTCAAGCAGCTGAAAATATCATCAAAAATCCAGTTTCACACTCAACCACCAAGCACATTGACATCAGACATCACTTTGTGAGGGATTGCTATGAAAAGGTTTGATTTCTCTGCATCATGTTCCAACTAAAGATCAGCTGGCAGATGTGCTAACAAAAGCATTAGACACATCCACCTTTGAAAGCTTGATCTCTAGAATTGGCATGCTTAACATGGAATAACAAGCAAAATCTTGTTTTTCTATGAATAAAGAGCATTAAAATGTTTTCAGAAAATCAAAAATCTATCCTTAAAAATAGTTAAAAATGAAATTTTTCATTACTCCTTAAAAGTCTGTTAAAACCACTGATTGGTTCAAACATCTGATTGTCGAAACTTATCCACTGTTGAAAGACAACCTCTGCTTCTTCATTTCCCTTGATGACCACTGTTGACCAAACATCAGTGTTTCAATCACTGATGGCTATCCGCTGATAGTAAAAATCTGCCACTGCTCTCATTTTCATTACTGGCAACCACTGATATTGTCCATCGGTGGTTTCCTAAACAACTGTCTTCCACCTTTCATCAGAGGTTGTCACGTGGACAGTTCTTAGCCGTTCGATCTTTGTAACCGCTGCCACATCAGCATTCACTTTTTCACTCTCATAAAACCCTGATTAAAACCCCAAACAGAGTTTTCACTGCCTTAACTAATTCAAAATTCCTTCAAAAGCGGTTTCCATCTCCCATTCATCTTCTTCTTCCATTCGCTAATCTCACAAAATCACCATGGCTCTCGCTCTCAAAAACCCACACAATTACCTTTGTACACTTGAGAAAACAAGTAAAAACAAAGATTTCCACTCAATCATTGATGCTCTTTCATCATCAAAGTATAAAACTTTGTTGACCTGCAATGCACCCATCTACCCAGATACCCTACGTGATTTCTGGAAAAATGCTAAATTGGAAGTTCAAGACAAAAAGCCTTGGGCCATTACGTCTAAAGTAGGAGAAATTCTGGTTTCCATCACACCACAATCCATATCTGAGGTTTTTGAGATGAACGATCTCACAGGTAAAAATTCTTTCTCAAAGGATGAGTATCAAACGGATTTGATCGAAAGAGGGTATGCAGGAAATTAATGAAAGCTACAATGCAAAAGGGAGAGTTCCCACCTCCCATGAAGTTCCTGTTTCATACCCTGCTCACCTGTGTTTCAAATAAAGCAACAGCTTTCAATGAAATTCCTTTGAAAATTCAATACTTGGGATATGCTATAATGGTAGAAACTGATTTCAATTACTCCCAAGAAATTTTCAATGATTTAGTAAAAAACGTAAATAATATCAAGGAAAAGAAGAAACCATTTTTGTTGTTTCCAAGGTTTTTGAGCTTTTATTTACAGCAGAAAGTAACAAAAGACAGTGCACAAGTACTTATCCAAGGTGCTTCTTTTCAAATAAACAGTCTTTCTGCTGAAACATTTACAAGATTGTCAGAGTTAAAACCTTCCAAAACACAAACAGAGGAGTCTGAGCAAACTTTAGATGAGTCCACATCTGCTCCTCAGACTTCTGCTGTTGAGCCCACTGCTCATGGTGACCATAGCAGCACAACCACTGCTGTGCAACCCCCACCAAAAACTCCCAAAAAGACCAAAAAGAAATCCAAAAAGCCCACCAAACCCTCTAAAAAGGACCTTCTGGAAGATGAGATCCCAGAAGTTAATCCAGTGACAACACAAATGTCACCAATAACCACTGTTGCCACTTCCTCACAATAGTTGGAAAGATCTCCACCAAAAGCCTTAACTCCTCCTGCTTCCTCACAAAAGGAACAGGTTGTATGCACAGGGACACCTCAATATGAAGTATTACCCTCACTTGAGAGTATGCTTACAAGTCCTTCTCCCGGGGCTAATTCTCTTTCCACACCTATCCCCACTTCACAAATTCCACCATCCATCAAAACACTGTTTGATGCCATTGAGCTTCAGACACAAAACAGCCCCTCTCACCAACTCATTACTGAGAGTATGTGACAACCCGCACTAAACCAGGTATCCGTACAACTTGATTAATGAATAATTACTGCTTAATTACTGTGCTTGTTGAAACTAGCTGATAAACTGCTACCTGCATACTGATACATGCACATACTTGCATCATACTTTATTTGCTGTCACTACATTAATTGCATGTTGAACCCTAGTGACAAACATGATGCACAAAAAGCACAGTAGCACTAAACGGATACACAATAAACATGCTGATATAACCAGCATCAGGCAGACACTGCCTCTAAGGCCTGTTAAGAGCCTCAAATATTTTGGCTACACTGGTAGTGAGTGTAGGGATATAAGGGTTGTGGTACTGCGTCTCTAGGAATAAGATACACTGATTCGGATGTGCCTAAAACGTACTTTCAGTACCAAACACAGCACTTTAATAAATAAACCAGCTTCTAGCTAACTAGTAAAGTGCCAGAAATGAGAAAATATTACTAGACACTTTCTAAAGTGTCGGGAAAACAAATTGTGTCACTAAAAATGTAATAACGACACTTTAAAGCCTTTTGTAACACTTTAACGGATTACTATCCAACCGAACACCCGGACTTTACCCGGAACATGAAAATATTAGTATTTTCACTATTTATATTTTTCTGAGCTAGTTAGGGTCCCTGATTACCCTAACACCCGTCATAACACGCTATATATTACTAACTAAGTTAATCACCTAAACTAACTTAGTTAACCTAACTAAGCTCTAACTAATCTACTTGAAACCGAACCAAGACCCCCCCCCCCATTACAATCGGCCCCAACTAGGGGAACAAACAAGTACCAAGTTTGATTATTATATTAAGTTATGTTGGGTATCTAATTAACACATGGACTCTTGGTTAATACACATTAGAAGTGCCTATAAGTACAAGGAAATTACTTAACATAATCTCACTTCACATTACACTACAAACCACTCTCTCCCTCACCCTTGGAGCTCTCGGCCGAACTCCCTCACACCCACCATCATATTTTCGGTTGGTGATCATTGCATTCCAAGATCATTCAAGCTTCACGGGTTGCGTATTAGGAGCTTTGGTGCACTCGGAACGCGAAGGACCTCTACCGTTAGCTTTTATCCACCTCTTTTTCGTCAAGATTCTTCCCTAGCCCCGAGCTAGAGGTATATCACTTAAAACTTGTTCTTGAATGTATTTAAAGTGGTTAAAAGGAATATTGTCGGTTAAATATCGAAAACATAAGTTTTGATGCATTAAAGTCTAGTAAAATCACAAAAATGGTGGATAATAACATATAACTTGTGTAAAAGTCGTAGGACTTGAAATTTGTGTTTATCTAGACCCGATCTATGATGTGGTAGCTCGGATCTCCGTTTAACCCGACTTTGTAAGATCATGTATCTTCACATAAGCTTGTTTTTGGTTACCACAAGGGTTAAAAGGCGAAACTCTACCACACAAGATACATGAACTTGTGTAGAAATATTTTACTTGTGTAAAAGTGATTTAACCGGTAAAATGGTGTTTAAAACTAGCGGATCTACGTATCCGCAAGTGGTATTTTTGAAGAACCACACAATAAAGAAATCATGTACTTTAAAAAGTGGATCTTACACTAGTAAACATGATTTTATGAACCACAAGTGCGTAGGCACTTGTGAAATGAAAAGATCCGACAAATAACTATTTTTGGGAAAAATGACTAGAAGTTGTAAAGACGGATTTCTCTAAACACGAGGTTTTTACAAGATTGAAGTTACTTTATATAAAGATCTACATATATAAAGGGGATTTACATTATAGATGCGGAAAAACTACAAGTTCATGCGATTATGCAAATTTACATACTTGTCGACTAGTTTGATGTGTCGGAAATTGTTTGATTGAATAAAGAGGTTGTTGTATTGATTTGTTAAAAGAAAATGATACGCTTGAAAGCGTGGCCACCTCCAGTTACAGAGGAAACTCTGGCGAAATTTTTCTAAAAACCTAACACTTAGGCTTATTTACACAACAAGTGTTAGAACTATTTTTGGACATACTTTCGAAACATAAATTTCGCCAGCACTATATTTTACTAAATATTCGGAGGTGGGATTTTCACAAGGATTAACGTGATAAATATATTTGTCACAACACTGTTTATGATTATTTTGTGAAAATACATAAATATTATTTTAGAGTAAAATAATATTTACAAGCGTTAATGATTCCAAAACTTTGCGAACGCTTCCACACAAACATATAAGTTACACCGGTAATTACATTACCACAAGATTGATAAAACGTAACTTACGCACATGTATTGTATCCCCCATCCTTGGGAAGAAGTATAACTACCAAGTGTAAACAGAACATAAACACGAAATAGTTGTCTAACTATTTCCCAAAAGACTTAAACTATAAAGCTAAGGCACGGCCGTCCGTCTAATAGAATTAGCACTTGTAGGTCGTTGCACAGCTTACTGTATTGGAGACACTTGGTAAAGACGCGCATTCACTGTGAGTTCATGTCCCCCTTTTCTCTAACTGTTTTCAGTTTTCTTAACTGCGGGGGTGAAATACATGTTACTTTGTTTACAAGTACTTTATACACGGTATGATTTACGTAAGGAGGTTTAGATCATGTGAATGGGTAGTTAGAACACCGAGGGACTCGAGCGGTAGATCTATTTGGGTGTAGCGAGCCCAGCTCCCGGCCCAACAGAACAGGCCTCACGGAGGACTAACAGAACGGACCTGGAGTGACTTGGTACCCAACGCAAAATCGGCTAGGGTTGTGTCTACCTACTTGCATTTCACGACATGCTAATGGCCTTGCAAACCATTGGTGATCACAAGTCCTCTTACACTACTACATACCAGGAAACTTTTATACTTACAAGTGTTTTACTTACTCACTTGCACATGAACTCGCTCAACATTATTGTTGATTTTTCAACTCACATGTATTTCAGGAAATTAAACGGATCTGGCACGGTATGGAACGTTTTCCGCTGCACTTGTCATGGAGTCATCAGGGTTTAGGGGATGTGTCTCTTTCCTGGACAAGACACAGTCCTTAAACCACGTTTATGTTATGTTATAAGTTGTAACGTTGTTGAACAAGGTTATGGTTGTTGGTTAAAACAATGGTACTGTATTTTGGTTTTCAAAACTTAATGGATGACTTGCATGGTTTTTAAATTCATATAGCTTGTTATGGTTAAGCTATGGTATTAAGAAGTCACACCAAAATTAACCACGCTTCCGCAAAGCCAGGGTGTGACAGCTTGGTATCAGAGCTCTGATCATAGCGAACTAGGATTCTTTCTCGAGTCTAGACTATGATCACTAGGGCTCTCACGAAAACATTTCACTGCATACCACTTAAGCCCAGATCCACAACTTTTTTTTTTACAAACAAATGTTGAGCACATTTTATCCATTATTCTAGGCTCAGTCTGGGAGGCTGAGGTTCGGTCTAGTGGGACTAGGAGTGTTGGCTAGTGGGACTAGTAGTGTTGGCTAGTGGGACTAGGAGTGTTGGCTAGTGGGACTAGTAGTGTTGGCTAGTGGGACTAGGAGTGTTGGCTAGTGGGACTAGGAGTGTTGGCTAGTGGGACTAGGAGTGTTGGCTAGTGGGACTAGGAAGTGTTGGTTTGAATGCGTGCTTGATGACTTATGTGACTATTTGATTATATGATTGACAATTTGTACATGTTTGTGTATATGTTACAGACACATGGATTCTACAGGCACTGGTGGTTCAGGCACCACATGCCCTAGGCCTATCGTTTCAGACGACATTGAGTCATCGGAGCACGAGGTTTATACGTCAGACTTCACCAGCACGGATGATGATGACTTTCAGCCATTCGCCTTACCCGACGGCGTTGATGAGCTCCCAGTTGATCTTCCAGCCGGGGATCTACCACTCGTTGTGATCCCTGCTCCAGTACCCCTTGCATCATACCCTGTTTTACCCATCGACGACGAGGAGGACGACGTCGATATGTTTGAGGAGGAGCCTTTGGAGGATGCTCAGGGCGAGGCCCTACCTGCTGTTGCTCCCTTACTGATCGCAGATGCTCCGGCTGCGGAGTCACCTGCTCATTCCCCAGCCCCGGACTCCTTTGAGTCTGTGGCTTCTGTACCCACACATGCTCATAGTGCGCAGCACTTCTCCCATGGGTCCGATTCCGACCAGGCTTTTTCTGTTGCTCCTATACCTGGACTTGTTTTTTACCATGACGACGAGGGGGATTCAGATCCTGTGTTTCCCCCGGGATTTGATCCTGACCGTGACTTAGAGTTTGTTCCGATGGACGAGTTGATGGAGGATCCAGCAGATCCCATTGACCCTTTCGATCCGGTTGATCCTGATTTTGATTTTGACATGGCGTTTGATGACTTTGAGCCTGCCATTGCTCCGGAGCAGGCTGCCGCTCTTGATCCCTTACCAGAGCATGACCCTGCGCATGCTGATGTACCTTTTGAGCCCATTGCTGATGATCACCACATAGATGTTCCTGTTGATCCCATCGGTCCTTTACCCATTGTTGCTGTACCAGTTGACCCCCCTTTCGAGCACTTGGCACCCGTTCACCCTGTTGTTGCTCCCATATTTGATCCCGTTCCCCTAGAGCCCGGACATGCACCGTTCGCGGCACATATGGATCCACCGGATGAGTCTGCACAGCATGGCTGGATACCGGCAGACGAGGACGTTCCCCCATTTCCTCCACAGATTTCTGTTGCACCACACGTTGACTTTTCGTTTCAGGTTCCTACGTACACACCTCCAGCGGGGCCTGGAGAGGGCTCTTCAGCCCACCCATCAGGGCATGTACCGATGCCCATGCCTTTCATGCCTCAGATTCCATTTGTCCCACCCACTACAGCTCCTTTTGGTGTGGCACCCTTTGATCCCACACGTGAGCCACTGCTGTGGGCACCGTTTTCCCCTATGCCACCCACTGATCCATACCACAGGTTCCATGTGGGCCACACCATTGAGGATGTATTGATGTCCTTTGTATACCAGCATGAGTCGCATGAGCAGCGACTACAGGAGTTGGAGAGAGCCCATCTGCAGCCATGTCAGTGCCATGGCCGGGTACCCTCTCCGTTGCAGCCATCACGACCATTACCCCCTGACTATGCTGCTCGTCTTACTACTTTGGAGCAGCAGATTGCTTCCATTATTCATACACAGCAGGCGATGGAGGCGGACTGGTTACAGTTGCGCCATTTGTTTTATACCCGTTTTCCTCCTCCTCCACCACCATCTGCTTAGAGCTCATCGGTGCCACTTGGGTAGGCGAGGTGAGAAGGCGGCGATTGCTTTTTGTCTGCACAGCATTTTGGGGAGACTACGTTATGACTTGACTTTTGTTATGTACTTGATATTGTATTGATACTGATGTAGCTTTTGACAGGGGTGATGTAGCCCCTAGTGATTGATGATTGTATGTATACACTTACGATGTGGTCTCATCTATATGGCAATCGCAGTTTTCTCACCATATTTTGATTCGCTTGACTACTTGTTTATATTTTATGACATGGGATGTTGTGTGATTGATATTTGTGATGTGTGATAACATGAGATGTTATGTGATTATACTATTACTACCGTTATATATGTACACTATATTACGAACTGATTTACGTATTATAACATCGGAGCCTTCTATGGCCTAACCAACTTAAACCATCTTTTAGAAGATGCCGCCAAAGCGCCCAACACCAATGCCTACTAACGAGGCAGAGCTACAGCAAGTCATTGCAGCTGCCATAGCACAGTACGCAGCATCTCAGCCAGGAGGGAGCGGAAGTGTTAACCAAGGCAATAACAATCCACCTCACGGTAATACCACGCCATTCGAACCTACCATGAACTAGTTGGAGATTTTAGCGATGATGCTAATGCCAAACACATGTTTTAACATACGTGCAGGATGCACCTACAAGCAGTTCTTAGACTGCAAACCAGTTAACTTCGATGGCACAGGAGGTGCAGTTGCCTTTACCCGCTGGGCTGAGAAAACCGATTCTGTCTTACGCATGAGCAAGTGTGCAGAGGATCAGCAAGTCACGTACATTTCAGGGCTGTTTCTAGATGGAGCCCTATCCTGGTGGAACCTACAAGTACAAACTCTAGGCGAAGCTGCCGCCTACGCCCTGACTTGGGCCGAATTGAAAGAACTGATGCGCAAGAAGTACTGTTCACGCGCAGAAATTCAAAGGTTGGAGACTGAATTTTGGCACCTAAAGATGGACGGACCAAAGGTTGCAGAATACGTCCAGAGGTTTCACGACTTATCTCAAGTGGTTCCTTACATGGTTACGCCTGAATATAAGCGAATCGAGCGCTTCATTTGGGGTTTGGCTCCCCAAATAATAAGCATGGTAACCTCCTCCAAACCAGCGACAATCACTGAAGCCATAGATTTGAGCGTGGCTCTCACCGAGGAGGCGATTCGTCTAAACAAGTTTGGTGATGTTAAGGCAAAGGAGAAAGAGACTCATGTTGAGTCATCAGGAAGTAACAAAAGAAAGTTTTCAAACTTCAAACAAGTTGTTAGCAGTGATGGTAAGAGAGGAGCACCAAGCACGCCAGCTCAGGGAGCAGCTGGCAGTGGAAGGAGAGGAAGAGGATATATGGGCACTCTGCCTAAGTGTAGTGCCTGCCAGCGTCACCATTCTGGCCATTGTGGGTTAAAAGTGTGCGAAGCTTGTGGGAAACGTGGTCACTCGAAGGATACTTGTTGGGTCCCTGCCGGCCGGGGAGGCCAGGGAGGATATATGAATAGAAACGATAATCGTGGTGGTTTGGGAAATCGCCCGCAAGGGAATAATCGAGGCTACAATGCAAATCAAGCCGGAACTGCCAATCAAAACAACCCGCCAGTTGGGGATGGTGCGGGAAGTGGAAAAAGATTAGGATGTTTTCATTGCGGTGACGTTGGGCACTTCAAGAAGGATTGCCCGGGTTTGAACCAAGCCCGTGGAAGGGTGTTCCAGATCGGTGCACGGGAAGCACGCCAGGATCCCAACGTTGTCACTGGTACGTTCCCTGTAAATCAATGCTATGCATCTGTTCTGTTTGATACTGGTGCCGACTATAGCTTCGTATCACTAGAATTTAAGAATATACTTGGGCTAGCCGCTAATAAGTTAGACATTCCCTACTCGATCGAATTAGCTAATGGAAAGCTAGTTGAAGCCGACGAAGTTATCAGAGGCTGTGTGATAGAATTGGGAGAACGTGAGTTTACTTTGGATTTACTACCAGTCCAATTGGGAAGCTTCGACGTGGTGGTAGGAATGGATTGGTTATCCGGAAACAAGGCTGAGATAGTATGCCACGAGAAAGTTGTTCGTATCCCAACGGATGATGGTGAGACAATTGTGGTTCACGGAGAGAAGCGTGACACACCGCTAAGATTTATCAGCTGCTTGAAGGCAAGGAAGTGTTTACAGAAAGGATGTGTTGCTTTTCTGGCGCACATCGTGGATAAGAAGGCTGCCGAGCCAAGGATCGAAGACATCCCTGTCGTAAGGGAGTATCCAGAAGTCTTCCCGGAAGACTTACCCGGACTGCCACCTCAGAGGCAAGTGGAGTTTCACATCGACTTAGTTCCAGGCGCAGCGCCTGTGGCTAAGGCACCTTACAGACTGGCGCCGTCTGAGATGCAGGAATTGTCAACACAGCTTCAAGAGTTGTTAGACAAGGGTTTTATCCGACCAAGCTTCTCGCCTTGGGGAGCTCCGGTCCTGTTTGTCAAGAAGAAGGACGGAAGTTTCCGCATGTGCATTGACTACAGAGAATTGAACAAGCTGACGATCAAGAACAGGTATCCACTGCCAAGAATCGATGATCTGTTCGACCAACTTCAAGGTTCAAGTTGTTACTCTAAGATCGATCTTCGATCTGGATACCATCAATTAAGGATACAGGAGGAAAGTATCCCGAAAACAGCCTTCCGAACTCGTTATGGACACTACGAGTTCCTCGTTATGCCATTTGGTTTGACGAACGCACCTGCGGTCTTCATGGATCTAATGAATAGAGTTTGCAAGCCATACTTAGACAAGTTCGTGATTGTATTCATCGATGACATCTTGATTTACTCAAAGACGAAGGCTGAACACGAACAACATCTTAGAACCATATTGGAGCTGCTAAAGAAAGAACAACTGTACGCCAAATTCTCCAAGTGCGAGTTTTGGCTACGTGAAGTCCAGTTTCTTGGACATGTGGTTAATGGGGATGGAATTCATGTTGATCCCACAAAGATCGAGGCAATCAAGAATTGGGAAACGCCTACAACGCCAACCGAGATTCGACAATTCTTGGGCTTGGCTGGCTACTATCGAAGGTTCATCGAGGATTTTTCAAAAATCGCTCAACCGTTGACGCTCCTGACCCAGAAGGATAAGACGTTTGATTGGGGAATCAAACAGGACGAAGCGTTTCAGATATTGAAAGATAAGCTCTGCAACGCGCCAATCTTAGCTCTACCGGAAGGTACCGACGATTTTGTGGTATACTGCGACGCATCGCGTCAGGGATTGGGTTGTGTGTTGATGCAACGCCAAAAGGTCATTGCTTACGCATCACGCCAACTGAAAGTGCACGAAAAGAACTATACCACCCACGATTTAGAGCTTGGCGCAGTGGTTTTCGCTTTAAAGATCTGGAGACACTACCTGTATGGTACGAAGTGCACAATTTTCACAGATCACAAGAGCCTACAACATATATTTAACCAGAAAGAGTTAAATATGAGGCAAAGACGATGGGTTGAATTATTGAACGATTACGACTGCGAGATAAAATATCATCCAGGGAAGGCGAATGTAGTCGCCGATGCCCTAAGTCGTAAAGAAAGAATCAAGCCCATAAGGGTTAGGGCTTTGGAAATGATCATACGAACCGATCTTTCCTTACGCGTTCGCGCTGCACAAAAGGAAGCTCTCAAGGAGGGAAACCTTGAGGAAGAATATCTCCGTGGAATGGAGAAGTTTTTGGTACCAAACGAGGAAGGAACATTATGTTTTGAGAAAAGGATTTGGGTTCCTCTGTTTGGTGGATTAAGGGAAGTTATTTTCGACGAAGCGCACAAGTCACGGTACTCTATCCACCCTGGATCGGATAAGATGTACCAAGATCTCAAAAATTACTATTGGTGGCCTAGGATGAAAGGCGACGTTGCTGTTTACGTGAGCAAATGTTTAACGTGCGCTAAAGTCAAGGCAGAATACCAGAAGCCTTCAGGACTTCTGCAACAACCTGAGATTCCCAAGTGGAAGTGGGAACAAATCTCAATGGATTTTGTTACGAAACTGCCAAGAACGCCAAGAGGCCATGATATGATTTGGGTGATAGTTGACCGCCTAACAAAATCCGCACACTTTCTGCCAATCAAGGAGAAAGACAGCACTAGTAAACTTGCGGAAATTTACTTGAGAGAGATCGTAGCACGTCATGGAGTACCACTCTCGATCATCTCTGATAGAGACGGAAGATTTGTGTCAAGAATATGGCAATCTTTCCAAGAATCTTTTGGCTCACAATTGAATCTGAGCACTGCGTTCCATCCGCAAACAGACGGCCAGAGCGAGCGAACGATACAAACGTTGGAAGACATGCTGAGGGCATGTGTTATGGATTTAGGAGGTAGCTGGGATAAACATTTACCGTTGGTCGAATTTTCATACAACAACAGCTACCACACCAGTATTGGTGTCGCGCCATTTGAGGCCCTATACGGACGCAAGTGCCGATCACCACTATGCTGGTCTGACGCCGGTGATAGGCAGCTTGCTGGTCCCGAGATCGTCCAAGAGACGACAGACAAGATTGCGCAAATACTTAAACGCATCGAAGCTGCTCGCCACAGACAAAAGGCCTACGCGGATCCAAACCGGAAACATGTGGATTTCCAAGTTGGGGAAATGGTGTTATTAAAAGTTTCACCCTGGAAGGGGGTGGCGCGCTTTGGGAAGCGTGGGAAGTTGAATCCGCGCTACATTGGTCCTTTCAGAATTCTGGAAAGAATTGGAACTGTAGCATACAAGTTGGACCTACCTGCTGAACTGAATGGTGTTCACGATACATTTCATGTATCCAATCTAAAGAAAAGTCCAACTCAAATTGACGTTGCCATTCCCATCGACGAGATTCATATTGACGACACGCTCCACTTCGTTGAAGAACCCGTTGAGGTCATGGATTGGAAAGTTAACAAGACCCGCCGGAGCAGTGTCAAACTCGTCAAGGTTCGTTGGAATGCCAGACATGGTCCTGAATTTACCTGGGAACGTGAGGACCGGATGAAAGAGAAATACCCCCACTTATTTCCTAAGAACTCTGCATCTACAAGCAGAACTTAAATTTCGGGACGAAATTTATTTAACGGGGGGAGAATGTGACAACCCGCACTAAACCAGGTATCCGTACAACTTGATTAATGAATAATTACTGCTTAATTACTGTGCTTGTTGAAACTAGCTGATAAACTGCTACCTGCATACTGATACATGCACATACTTGCATCATACTTTATTTGCTGTCACTACATTAATTGCATGTTGAACCCTAGTGACAAACATGATGCACAAAAAGCACAGTAGCACTAAACGGATACACAATAAACATGCTGATATAACCAGCATCAGGCAGACACTGCCTCTAAGGCCTGTTAAGAGCCTCAAATATTTTGGCTGCACTGGTAGTGAGTGTAGGGATATAAGGGTTGTGGTACTGCGTCTCTAGGAATAAGATACACTGATTCGGATGTGCCTAAAACGTACTTTCAGTACCAAACACAGCACTTTAATAAATAAACCAGCTTCTAGCTAACTAGTAAAGTGCCAGAAATGAGAAAATATTACTAGACACTTTCTAAAGTGTCGGGAAAACAAATTGTGTCACTAAAAATGTAATAACGACACTTTAAAGCCTTTTGTAACACTTTAACGGATTACTATCCAACCGAACACCCGGACTTTACCCGGAACATGAAAATATTAGTATTTTCACTATTTATATTTTTCTGAGCTAGTTAGGGTCCCTGATTACCCTAACACCCGTCATAACACGCTATATATTACTAACTAAGTTAATCACCTAAACTAACTTAGTTAACCTAACTAAGCTCTAACTAATCTACTTGAAACCGAACCAAGACCCCCCCCCCCCATTACAATCGGCCCCAACTAGGGGAACAAACAAGTACCAAGTTTGATTATTATATTAAGTTATGTTGGGTATCTAATTAACACATGGACTCTTGGTTAATACACATTAGAAGTGCCTATAAGTACAAGGAAATTACTTAACATAATCTCACTTCACATTACACTACAAACCACTCTCTCCCTCACCCTTGGAGCTCTCGGCCGAACTCCCTCACACCCACCATCATATTTTCGGTTGGTGATCATTGCATTCCAAGATCATTCAAGCTTCACGGGTTGCGTATTAGGAGCTTTGGTGCACTCGGAACGCGAAGGACCTCTACCGTTAGCTTTTATCCACCTCTTTTTCGTCAAGATTCTTCCCTAGCCCCGAGCTAGAGGTATATCACTTAAAACTTGTTCTTGAATGTATTTAAAGTGGTTAAAAGGAATATTGTCGGTTAAATATCGAAAACATAAGTTTTGATGCATTAAAGTCTAGTAAAATCACAAAAATGGTGGATAATAACATATAACTTGTGTAAAAGTCGTAGGACTTGAAATTTGTGTTTATCTAGACCCGATCTATGATGTGGTAGCTCGGATCTCCGTTTAACCCGACTTTGTAAGATCATGTATCTTCACATAAGCTTGTTTTTGGTTACCACAAGGGTTAAAAGGCGAAACTCTACCACACAAGATACATGAACTTGTGTAGAAATATTTTACTTGTGTAAAAGTGATTTAACCGGTAAAATGGTGTTTAAAACTAGCGGATCTACGTATCCGCAAGTGGTATTTTTGAAGAACCACACAATAAAGAAATCATGTACTTTAAAAAGTGGATCTTACACTAGTAAACATGATTTTATGAACCACAAGTGCGTAGGCACTTGTGAAATGAAAAGATCCGACAAATAACTATTTTTGGGAAAAATGACTAGAAGTTGTAAAGACGGATTTCTCTAAACACGAGGTTTTTACAAGATTGAAGTTACTTTATATAAAGATCTACATATATAAAGGGGATTTACATTATAGATGCGGAAAAACTACAAGTTCATGCGATTATGCAAATTTACATACTTGTCGACTAGTTTGATGTGTCGGAAATTGTTTGATTGAATAAAGAGGTTGTTGTATTGATTTGTTAAAAGAAAATGATACGCTTGAAAGCGTGGCCACCTCCAGTTACAGAGGAAACTCTGGCGAAATTTTTCTAAAAACCTAACACTTAGGCTTATTTACACAACAAGTGTTAGAACTATTTTTGGACATACTTTCGAAACATAAATTTCGCCAGCACTATATTTTACTAAATATTCGGAGGTGGGATTTTCACAAGGATTAACGTGATAAATATATTTGTCACAACACTGTTTATGATTATTTTGTGAAAATACATAAATATTATTTTAGAGTAAAATAATATTTACAAGCGTTAATGATTCCAAAACTTTGCGAACGCTTCCACACAAACATATAAGTTACACCGGTAATTACATTACCACAAGATTGATAAAACGTAACTTACGCACATGTATTGTATCCCCCATCCTTGGGAAGAAGTATAACTACCAAGTGTAAACAGAACATAAACACGAAATAGTTGTCTAACTATTTCCCAAAAGACTTAAACTATAAAGCTAAGGCACGGCCGTCCGTCTAATAGAATTAGCACTTGTAGGTCGTTGCACAGCTTACTGTATTGGAGACACTTGGTAAAGACGCGCATTCACTGTGAGTTCATGTCCCCCTTTTCTCTAACTGTTTTCAGTTTTCTTAACTGCGGGGGTGAAATACATGTTACTTTGTTTACAAGTACTTTATACACGGTATGATTTACGTAAGGAGGTTTAGATCATGTGAATGGGTAGTTAGAACACCGAGGGACTCGAGCGGTAGATCTATTTGGGTGTAGCGAGCCCAGCTCCCGGCCCAACAGAACAGGCCTCACGGAGGACTAACAGAACGGACCTGGAGTGACTTGGTACCCAACGCAAAATCGGCTAGGGTTGTGTCTACCTACTTGCATTTCACGACATGCTAATGGCCTTGCAAACCATTGGTGATCACAAGTCCTCTTACACTACTACATACCAGGAAACTTTTATACTTACAAGTGTTTTACTTACTCACTTGCACATGAACTCGCTCAACATTATTGTTGATTTTTCAACTCACATGTATTTCAGGAAATTAAACGGATCTGGCACGGTATGGAACGTTTTCCGCTGCACTTGTCATGGAGTCATCAGGGTTTAGGGGATGTGTCTCTTTCCTGGACAAGACACAGTCCTTAAACCACGTTTATGTTATGTTATAAGTTGTAACGTTGTTGAACAAGGTTATGGTTGTTGGTTAAAACAATGGTACTGTATTTTGGTTTTCAAAACTTAATGGATGACTTGCATGGTTTTTAAATTCATATAGCTTGTTATGGTTAAGCTATGGTATTAAGAAGTCACACCAAAATTAACCACGCTTCCGCAAAGCCAGGGTGTGACAGAGTACAACTAAAACAATGGTTGTGTCTGAATCCCATCAATTGGTTATCCCACAAACAGATGAGGAGGTTACACCACAGGAATTCTATGAAATTCCTGTTGGTAGTTCAAGTGGAGCAGCTACTACAGGTGTTGGATCCACTGATCTACACCTGGACAGTAGTTACATAAGTCAGACTCCCTTGAAGGTAACCACTGCTGATGCTATCAAGGTATCCACTGGTGTGTTCAAATTAACTATTGGTGTGATTTCCAAGGTAACTACAGCAGAGGGAGGTCCCCAGTACCAAGACAAAGGGGCATCAGTGGATGAACCATTGGAGACTCCTCCTGGTTCAACTGCTGATACAACTACCACTGGTAGGAAATCAGATGATCCCATTCACTTGGGTGATGGTTTAAAATACCAGGATTTGACGGAGAGGCTCTCTACTATGGAAACAGTTGTTACAAAAATGAATGCATCTATTGAGTTTCTGGTACAAGCTTCCAAAAGTCAACCCACTCCACAACATTATTCCCAAGAGCTATGGAATGCAGTTCAGCCAATCATTACAGCTCAAAGGGAACTGGCAGAAACCCAGCACAACCATCAAATGGCACTTCTCAGAAATATGGTTGATACAAGATATAAAGACACTCAGGCTGACATCAAGGCAATCAAAGATGAAACGCCCGTATTTCTTAATCCGAAAAAGTAATACTATCATACTATTACTTAACAAAATTTGGGCATGACCCGTTCGTATTATGAACAATTTCCCTGTTTTAACAACATTCAAAAGACATAATGAAAACCATAACATTGAAAGACCTTTCAAACATCCAATACAACTAGAATTTTAACAAAAGATTTAAAACATCAAGTTTAGAGTTTTTAATTACCAAACATGACCTATTTTACAAAAGTATTTGACCCATTGATGATACTTCAAAAGTTGCGGAAGCGCATAAAAGGCGTTCAAAATGTGTTCGGTCCGAGCGAGGCAATAGCACCTAAGCTTGAGTTTGACCTAGAACCAATACAACGAAACAACATTAGCATATCATTTTCATTTCAACTAATGCATCGATGAACTTGATGAACTAACAATCACCACTTTAACTTGTACCATACTTGACTAATTCATTCTTGAGTTCAACTTTCTTGTTTTTGTAACCGACTTTGTTACATCATTCTTTCTCATATAACTCTTTCTATCTCAACTCGTTTACATGGATTTTCAACATAACAACTTTATCATGTTTTGTTCTAATTATCCAATCCGTTCAAGACGGATATTAGTAAACTCATTTTCATTCTATTCCAATAATTCGTTCAACACGGAACATTAAGAAACTTTAACTTTTTAATTCTCATTCTAATCCGAACCGACCCGATTATCACGGACCGTTACGGAGCTTTACTTTCGCATTCCCATTCTAATACAATGTCTTCCATTAAGCAACTAATAATTTTAAGGAACAGACTACTAACAATATTAAATAAACTTGTAAGTAGCGAACTTACCTCGTTCTTGAGATTTTTATTGCGAACCGGAGCTTCCTCCTTCTTCTTTGATTCCTACACATATTTCCATTCTTACTTAGATCATGTCATTTATTTACATAGCTTTCGCATTCATATAAAATTCGCATTCCACACAAACTTTTTACAAATATCATCTCCATATTTTTACACACAAAGCAAGACCTCCTAACTCACTCAAAATTATATGAATCAACTATTCAAGCATTTAATCGAACACTTGGTGTGCGTATAAAAATTTTAGCACTATGTACAAGTGTTTTATACATAATTTCTCTAGTAGTCTTCACAACTCTTTTTATCAATCAAATTTACATAACTCAATCATTCTACAACATAATATTTCATCAATTATCCTAGTACTTATACATTCATTCATCACAATTACTCAATTTATTGAACTACAAGATCACCATACTACTAGATTAAGTGGGTTTTTACTTCAAACCTTCAATACACATGAATTCAAGCATAAAACATCTTCTAATGATGATTCTAATTCATACACAAGTTCAATTTCATACTATTTCATGGATTGATCAAAACCCTATCTATTAACTTAGCATAAATTCGCATAATCTGACTTACCCTAGGTTGGAAACTCTTAGATGATCGATAAATTGATCACATGCATTCGAATCTTGACCAAAAACGCATTCAATTTGTTGGATTTTGATGAATTGGGGAAGAAGGGTTTCTTCCCTTCTCCTGTTCTTCCTCTGCGTTGCACACACCCACACTCCACACTATTTTTTTTATTTCTTATTTATTCAAGAATTTACATATTCAGCCCCTTAACACTGTGTTCCCGAGTTTCATTAAATGAGAGAAAAGAAAAGATTTGGAAGAAAATAATTTTTAGTTGTGTTCCCGAGTTTCATTAAATGAGAGAAAAGAAGAGAAAATAAAAGATTTTTTGCCTAAAATTAATCTTTCCAATTTGGAAAGAAACGGAGAGAAAGAAAAGAAAAGAAGAGAATCCTTTCTTTTCTCTCCTTAACTTAACTCGGGAACACAGTGTAAGTTCATCTAAGTTATCATTCTTGTTCATTTTCTAATCCTTTTTAAACTTCCCTTATTTATTTTTAACTTGTCTAATCGTACAAAATATTTAATCATTCAAATGATTTATTATAACATTTTGGGGTGTTACAAAAGAGGCCTTGGTTAACCTTACTGGCACTACCTCTGCATCTATCTACAAAGATGATGATGATTAAGATGATGCCAAAAAGGGGGAGAAACATGACATGAAGAAATTTGGCAGACCTACTCCTAGGCAAAAGTCTAACAAAAAGCCAAAGCCTGAGAAGAAGTCTTCTGCAGCCACTGATTAAACATCTGACAAAGAAAAGAAAAAGGGAGTTGATGAAACCTTAAATATTCTAGCAGATGAAATGGCTAAAGACAAAAGGACTGTTCAAAATCAGAAGAAACCAAGGAAAGGGGGTGGAAGAAGGAACAAAAGGCAATGAAGGAATAGGAAATAAAAACAAAGGGTCTTGGCACTTCTGAAAGAAGAAAATCCCACAAACACAATAAACCACCACTTGTCACATATCCCAAATCACCCTCTTCACCAAAAACAACCACTGCTGGTTCCAAAAGAACAACCACTGATACACCCAAACACACACCTCCACCACAAAAACAGCCTACTAAAAAGCTTAAAACAAAACCATCCTCACCAATACCATCCACTACTGCAACAAATGTTGACACTTCAACAGTTGTTATGACAACAGCGGTTGAAACACCAGTTGTTTCAACAGTTGTTAGTCAACCAATCACCACCTTCCAATTCCCTTCCCAAGCCATAATCATTCCTATTTCCCAATTTTCAACAAAAACCCCTTCTCCTAAAAAGGTTTACACTAGGAAAAGAAAATTCCAAGTGAATGATGATGACATCCCTGCACCTACTCCTATATCATCTGAACCTTTCATTCAAACTAATCCTGAACCATTCATTCCACCACCATCACCACCAACAAATGTACTTGAAGGTCATGATCCTTCAAGAATTGCTACATTAGCAGTAGATTATCCACTGGAATTGCATGCAGTAAAAGATGAAATGAAGCAATTCTACACAGTGGATGATCCTGCAAAAAGAAAATTTCCTTCCCTTCATTGCTTTAGACCTCCAAAGAACTTGGATGAGTATTTAAAACTCAAGGCAAAGCAAGCTGAACTACAAGCCAAATATGAAGGTAAAGGGTTAGGTGATAGTAACATCTCAAGTCGAATGCAGTATGGGATTACTAAAGTCAAGAAATTGGAAGACTATGCAAGAGACTTAAGAAAAGAGATGTCTAATCTACCACCAAATGCTGGTTTACAGAAAAAGCTGAGGAAAGATCTCTTAGAGCTGATCATCAGTGAAAAGTTTTATCCTGCCAAAGTTGAACAATTCAAAGACTGGCCACTCATTGCTCTCAAAGCTGAAGTCACTAGAACTGAAAGAATAAAGAAAGATACTCAGATGAAAAGGTCTGCACCTATTTGGAATAAGTACAAAAATACCATTATAGAGCTCACCTGGAATATAAGAGGAAGAAAGCTGAGTTGGTTGCAGTTAAATATGGTTCAACAAAAACCATTTCAAAATGGTCAAGGCAGTATACAGACATGGTTTATGAAAAGCTGGAGAAACTAAGAGAGACAGATCCTACAGCTCCAAAGAAACCAACACACAAGAACAAGAAAGCTGATGAGCCACAGCAGCAGACCCTCTCTCTAAAAAATTTGTTCACATCATCTGACACTTCCGTTATTGCCTTAAATCAAAGAAAAAGGCAAAAGCAGATTGATGACGAAGATGCACAGAGAGAAGCTGATATTATGAAAGTGGCTATCAAGCAGATGATTGAAGAGAATCCTGACTTAGCAAAGTTACAAGAAATTGCCAAAAGATTCATGAGCAGGCCTCCATCTCCAAACTCTCATCAAATAAAGTCCATCCCCAGAAATCCATTGAACTCAAAAATACTAAAGTGGAAGTCTGATAAAAAGACCCATGTATTGACTTTGCTCAAGTCCAATGGAAAAGTTGAACACATTTCAAGGGAGGATGCATTAGGTCTGGATGCAGCTGATCTCCTAGATCTATTAGACCTTCAACTTTGTAGGGATGAGGATGATGAAGATTCCCTTAACTTTGAGCTGCAATTCAAGGGCCAAGTTAGGGAAAAGTTAACGAGAGAATAAAGACCAAAAATAAAGAAATGTTTTGGCATAATCTATTCTAGGGGGAGATTGTTGGCCCATACAGTTGAGCCCATAAGAACAGATGATATGGAAAGCCAAAACTGGTTCTCAAACAGTTGGTCATCATAAGCAGTGTTTGCACTAGATTCTTCCCTTGACAGTGGTTATCTATCATCTGATGAACTCCAAGCACTGATCATCTCAAAAACTGTTAAGCCAAAGAACTGATGAAGAATAAAGACTGAAGCTCTATCTGTCACACCCCCAAAATCCACCATGCGGAGTACCACCGCTTGGAGGCATGACGTGACCAGGATCGAGCCACCAATCATACTGAACAACGTACTTAAGTAAATAAAGACAACCAAAATACGATTGGTGACCAAAAGCTAGTTAACCAAGTTTTTAATTTAGACAGCGGAAGCATAAACGTAAAGTTCAAAACATAAGTTCGCAGTTCATAAGTTTAAAGTCCAACACATAGGTTTAATAAGTTCATAATGTTTTAAACATTAAACACTGGACATAACCGTCCGCACACCACAACGACTCCTTCCTCGTGCGAGCTCCATATGTTTAGCGACCTGTAAGGCATGTAACAACGAGTCAACAACAAAGTTGAGTGAATTCACAGTTGGTTGTTTAGTTATAGCATTCGTTTTGTAAATCATTTGTTCGTTTTGAAAACCATGTATCGTATAAGTTTGCATCGCGGTCTTTCTGACATGTTTGCGAAGATTAGTGGGGGTTTCCCATGTGTTACTAGACCACGCGTATCGACTGCTACGAAAATGTAAGAGGTGCCCTAAGTCAATGTCTATCAGCATTGACCCTTTGCCCATAGTCCATTAGTACACGCCCGTCCGACTGGCACGGTGTGAGGTTTGTTAAACCTAATAGCGCTATTAACTAATGACCCGCTCGCCATAGGCCTCGGCGATTAAGTCGATAATTGAGGGACTTAAAGTGATAGAGTTGATGGTCTTATGATCGTGTACGTAGGTTTTACGTACGTGCCCTTCAATCCGATGACAGTAGTAAGTATAAGTGTACGTAGGTTTTACGTACGTGCCCTTCAATCCGAGGACAGTAAAAAGTAGTTTAATAGTAATGATAGTACAAGTAGTTATTCAATCCCATTCCCAACCCCTGGGAATCCCATGCCTTAGAAAGAGTGTGAACTCACCCCGGTTTGCTCGGTTAGGTTCTCAAATATAGTTAACAGTCAAGGTCGGTCAATCACGTCCTAATAAGGTACGGATAACAATCAGTTTCTCATGCATAACACGTATCCTACGTATGGTTTATTTGCACATTACTTCGTCCACATAACAGGTACACACTTTAACGATTTATGCCCATATGAACTTCCCATCCATTCCCCACTCATAAACAAACATACGATATTGCACGTAACACATATAACATGTTAGATAATTCACCGATAGCATACTCGACATTTAGACACGCAAGTCACAACTTATGTCAATTCAGCATTAATATTCGAAACCGGCTGTTTTCGGACATTTAAATAAAATAGTTAAATTATTCCAAAAATTCCCAAATTTTTACAGGATGTCTTAAACGTTCCATATTTTATTGTGTAAAAATATCGGGGTCCGGTTCATCACCAATATTTTATAGAAAATCGTTTACCGAACTGTGATCAGATTTGTTACATTCTGATCACAGTTTACGGAAAAATTCGTCAAAAATTCCTCGTAAGTCTGTTTATCGAAATTCCAGTTTGACGGTCACAAATACATCCGTGAACATCTTTGATAAAAGTTTCAGGGGCTGGTTCGGTTCAGGTTTTAAGTTGTGATCGAAAACGCACAGCCCAATTTACTGCAGTAAAAATCAGCCTTAGCTGCTGTCACGAAAACAGATTTTTAAAATAGTAACCGACATCAGAAAAATACGATTCCATCGCCATTTTCTTGGTTTTTCGAAAAGACACGATTGAGGCTTTTGAAATTCCGTTTTTCGAGTTTTTAAAGTCTGTTTACAGCCTGTTGAAGGCGGATGGAAAAGTACATCAGCATGTTATTTCACGGTTTAAACATCACTAAATCGCATTAACGAATGTCCGAACAATGGATTTAGCAAGGAAACAACTTTTAAACATCAAGTATGATTTAACCAACCCTCAAACCAACAAGATTCCGCTTCATGATTTAGACATAAGTAACTTTTATGTAGCTTATAAGTTCATAACTCATGTTTCATATTTTTCTAGCATTCTTGTAAATTAGTGATTTAAACAACAATACACCATGCTATATGCCATAAATTTCGAACAAGATGAGATCAAATGTAAGGAAACTTACTACTAGCCTCTAGCTAGGGAAGTATCTAATGAAGAAATGTGATGAGAAAAGATGAAGAATCAAGCTAGAACAAGCTCCTTTGAAGTCCCCTTAAGTTGCAACCTCCATAGATCCTTTGAAGCTTGAATGGAAGGTATAAAATGAAGAAGATGATGAGGTTTAGAGGTGGTGATGGTGTGTTCGGTTTTGGGCAGCCGATCAAGAGAGAGAGAGGTGAAGTGAGAGAGTTGAAATCTAAGGAATGATGGAGAATCTAGCATTGCCATACTTATAAGATCATTTCCAATATTTTGTTTACATACACAAGCCAATATCTTAATAAAATAATGAACTAAAATCAAATCAAATATTTAGAAGTATGGTGGATGATATGGTGGGGTCCCACTTGGGAATTAAATCGTTGGGGGGGGGGGTGTAAGTGAAAAATTGTGACTAAATTAGTAAAGGTAAGTTAGGATGTAAGTAATGTGGTGGATTGATTTCTAGCGGGTGTTATGGCATACAGGGATCATGACTAGCCATAAAATAGTAAAATAATGTCCATGACAAAAATTTAGTGTTCCGGGTAATGTCCGGTTGTACGGTCGGATACTGTTCCGTTAAAGTGTTTAATTGTACCGTAAAGTGTCTTATTTATATATTTTTGTAACGCAATTTATTCCTAACACATAGGAAAACATACTGGACTTTTTAGTAACTTTTCTGTATACTACTAGTATGCTAACACGCACATGTAAGTATAGTTCAGTAATCAGAGAGCAGTTAAATATTTCAACACAGTCACCAAGCACTTAAATTATTATTAAATAAATTGTACGGAATACATGTAAATTGAGGGTTGTCACATTCTCCCCCTGTTAAGAGAATTTCGTCCCGAAATTTAGCGCGTGGTTACTGAGGAAGCTAGTTAAGTTGCGTTGTTTTCCTGATTTTCCTGGGGTGTCACATCATCCCCCCGTTGATTTGGAATTTCGTCCCGAAATTCTGCAGTAGCTTCAGCCTCAGTAGTGGTTGCGTTTTTCTTAAACAGTTGGGGATACTTGAGTTTCATTTGGGCTTCTCGTTCCCAGGTATACTCTGGGCCACGACAAGCATTCCAACGAACTCGGACCAGAGGTATCCTGGTATGCTTGAGGATCTTAACATCTTGATCCGTAATCTCTACTGGTTCCTCGACGAATCGCAGCTGTTCGTCGATAGTGAGTTCCTTCAGAGGAACTATGAGGGTCTCATCTGACAGACACTTCTTCAGATTCGACACATGGAAAACATTGTGAACTCCGCTGAGTTCTTCAGGTAGATCCAACCTGTAGGCGACTTTGCCAATTTTCTCAATGACCTCGAACGGTCCGACATAACGCGGATTGAGTTTGCCTCGTTTGCCAAAGCGAACTACACCTTTCCAAGGTGAGACTTTGAGTAGCACTCGATCCCCAACCTGGAGCTCGAGTGGTTTTCTTCCCTTATCAGCATAGCTTTTCTGACGGTCACGAGCTGCCGCCATTCGCTGTCGTATCTGAGCAATTTTCTCGGTGGTATCTACCACAAGTTCTGGCCCAGTGATTTGGCTGTCACCAACTTCTGCCCAACAGAGAGGTGATCGGCATTTGCGTCCGTACAATGCCTCAAACGGAGCGGCTTGGATGCTGGTGTGGTAGCTGTTGTTGTACGAAAACTCCACTAGCGGGAGGTGCCTTTCCCAGCCATTACCAAAATCGATTACACATGCCCTAAGCATGTCTTCAAGGGTTTGGATGGTGCGTTCAGATTGCCCATCCGTCTGCGGGTGATAAGCGGTGCTCATATCTAAACGTGAGCCAAAGGATTTGTGCATTGCTTGCCACAGTTCAGAAGTAAAACGTGCGTCACGATCAGATATAATAGAGGTTGGCACTCCGTGCCTTGATACCACTTCCTTTAGGTAAATGTCTGCAAGAGTAGAAAACTTATCCGTTTCTTTGATAGCCAGAAAATGTGCAGACTTGGTTAGTCGATCTACGATCACCCAAATGGTATCGTTTCCGCGTTGAGATCTGGGCAGGCCGGTCATGAAATCCATGGAAATTTGCTCCCATTTCCATTTCGGGATCTCCGGTTGTTGAAGTGGGCCTGATGGTTTCTGATATTCAGACTTGACTCTAGCACAAGTCAAGCACTTACTGACGTAGGTTGCTATGTGAGCTTTCATGCCAGGCCACCAATACGTAGTCTTGAGGTCATGGTACATCTTGTCCGAACCAGGGTGTACCGAATAACGAGACTTATGTGCTTCATCCATCACAAGCTCGCGTAAGTTGCCATAGAGTGGAACCCAAATACGCCCTGTTACATAGTAGGCGCCGTCTTCCTTTTGTTCTAGCCGTTGTCTCGATCCTCGTAAGGATTCAGCCCTGATGTTCTCTGCTTTCAACGCTTCGACCTGAGCATCGCGAATCTGAGCGGGAAGGTTAGATTGGATGGTAAGCTGTAGAGCACGTACATGCCTAAGTATGGTATCCTTTCGACTGAGGGCGTCTGCCACCACATTGGCTTTGCCCGGATGGTACCTGATCGCGCATTTGTAATCGTTCAAGAGCTCAACCCATCGGCGTTGACGCATGTTTAACTCCTTTTGCTTGAAGATATGCTCGAGACTCCTGTGATCGGTGTAAATGGTGCACTTGGTACCGTACAGGTAATGTCTCCATATCTTAAGCGCGAATACAACTGCTCCCAGCTCCAGATCGTGAGTAGTGTAGTTTCTTTCGTGAACTTTAAGTTGGCGCGATGCGTAGGCAATGACCTTGTCACGTTGCATCAATACACAACCAAGTCCTTGGATGGAAGCATCGCAATAAACCACGAAATCATCGGTGCCTTCGGGCAATGAGAGGATAGGCGCGCTACAAAGTCTATCCTTTAGATGTTGAAATGCGGACTCTTGTGCATCACCCCAACGATAGATGACACCCTTCTGAGTCAGTGAAGTGAGAGGTTGCGCAATCTTGGAGAAGTCTTGGATAAACCTTCTGTAATATCCTGCCAAACCCAAGAATTGGCGGATTTCTTTTGGTGTGCGGGGTGCAGGCCAGTTCTTGATTGAGTCAACCTTGGATGGATCAACATGAATCCCATCCTTGTTTACCACATGGCCTAGAAAGTGGACTTCGCGAAGCCAGAAGTCACATTTTGAAAACTTGGCATACAATTGCTCTTTTCGAAGAAGTTCAAGCATGAGTCGCAGATGTTGCTTGTGTTCCTCCTGACTCTTAGAATAGATCAGGATATCGTCAATGAACACAATAACGAACTTATCCAGGTAAGGTTTGCATACTCGGTTCATGAGATCCATGAAGACTGCTGGTGCATTCGTCAGCCCGAATGGCATAACCAGAAACTCGTAATGGCCGTAACGAGTTCTGAATGCTGTTTTGGAGACGTCCTCATCTCGGACCCTCAGCTAATGGTATCCCGATCTCAAGTCAATCTTGGAGTAATAGCTCGACCCTTGCAACTGGTCGAACAAGTAGTCAATACGTGGAAGAGGATAACTATTCTTCACAGTCACCTTGCTGAGTTCGCGGTAGTCAATACACATTCTGAAGGTACCATCTTTCTTCTTTACGAACAAGACTGGAGCTCCCCAGGGCGAAGAGCTAGGATGAATAAAACCCTTTTCCAAGAGTTCTTGTAGTTGTGCGGACAGTTCTTCGAGTTCTGATGGAGCTAGACGATATGGTGCTCGAGCTACTGGTGCTGCTCCAGGAGCTAGCTCGATTTGAAACTCAACTTGGCGATGAGGAGGAAGACCAGGTAATTCCTCAGGAAATTCGCGCACAATAGGAATGTCTTCAATTCTCTTTTCTTCCGTTGATGTGTCAGTGACGAGTGCCAGAATGGCAGTGTGGCCCTTTCGCAAACACTTCTGGGCCTTAAGGAAAGAGATGATGCCTTCGACAGCACCACTCTTGTCGCCACGAATCACAAGAGGGTCTTCACCAGAACGAGGAATGCGGATGATTTTCTCCTTGCAAACAATCTCCGCTTGATACCGAGATAGCCAATCCATTCCAATAACGACGTCGAAACTACCCAGTGTGATAGGAATAAGATCGATAGGGAAAATCTGACCAGCTAAGACCAGGTTACAACCTTTAACTACGTGTGTGGCTTCAAGACTTTTACCATTTGCTAGCTCTACCGCGTGTTTGGTGTTCAAAAGTGTTGGGGTACGTTTAAGCATTTGACTAACTTTTAGAGACACATAACTGGTATCGGCACCCGAATCAAATAAGACAGTAACAAAGAAGTCATCCAGAAGAAACTTACCCATCACAACGTTGGGATCGTTCCTTGCGTCACCTTAACCAATCACGAAAGCACGACCCCTTGCTCCATTACCATTGTTGTTACCCCCGTTGTTGCCTCCATTGTTATTCCCGTTTCCCTGGTTATTGTTGTTGTTTTGATTCTGGTTAAGCTGGGGACAGTTCTTCTTAAAGTGGCCTTCAGCGCCACACTGAAAGCATCCTTTATTTCCCTGCTGATGTTGCTGCTGGTGGTTCTGTGGGGCTTGTTGTTGTTGGCGAATCTGGTTCGCAGGACGCGGGCTCCTGCAATCCCTAGCTTCATGACCCAACTTATGACATCTCTGACAATGACCTTTGTTGCACTGACCACTATGGTGTCTGTTACATTTGTTGCACTTTGGGTGGTTTCCTCGATACCCACCCTGTCCTTGATTACCGGAGGATTGCTGACCCGGACTCTGGTAGTCGTCAGTCCTTCGCTGCTGAGACTGACCCGAAGCAGAACCCTTACTGGAGTTTCCATCCCATTTTCGCTTGTTGTCGGTAGGTGCATCAGAAGTAGCTGTGGCATTGATTCGTTTGGGCAGTCTGTTTTGCTCCACCGCCTGGTCGGTGAGACGATGAGCCAACTTGATAATTTGCTGAATGGTACCCAGGTTGGCTGAGGTTACGTGACTTTGAATCTCTGGTACAAGGCCCTTGAGGTACAGCTCAATTCGTTTGATGGGAGGGTCCACCATAGTTGGACACAGGATGGCCAGCTCGTTTGACCTCTTAGTATACGCTTCAATCTCAGACCCCGTCATCTTCAGATGGTAAAATTCCACTTCTAGCTTGTGGATGTCATCCCGACTACAGTACTCCTCCTTGATTAGCTCTTTAAAACCATTCCAGGGTGTGGCATTAGCAACTGCCAGTCCTAGTAGTTGAACCTGCGCCTTCCACCAGGTTAACGCAGCCCCTTCAAATGTTCCGGTAGCATATTTCACCCTACGGTCTTCGGGGCATTCGCACATCTCGAAAACTGTCTCAAGCTTTTCAAACCAGTGAAGAAGGCCCACTGCTCCTTCGGTGCCACTGAAAGTGGTAGGTCGGCAGTCCATGAAAGTCTTGAACGTGCACACAGGAGGCTGAGCATGTTGACCTCCTGCAGGGACAGCTGCGAGTGCCTCAGCAACTCGTTCGTTAATCAAAGCCGTCAGCTGGGCTTGAGTTAGGTTCAAACGTCCACCCATGATCTTCACAACGAAATAACGTAGGTGAGAAAAGTGTCGCAAAAGTGCGTAAGTGTGGGACGATAGTGGAGAGTAATCACACATGGTTCAAATAGCAATTATCACATTATCTAATGCACAGTGAGAACTATCTAACCGACAATATAACATAAATCATACCACTTATGGTGTCGAGTCTTGCACGTGGAGCGAAGCGTCGTTGTGGATCGTTGAGCACTGTACAGGTTATAGTCTGGTTTTATCAAAAAGCTTTTCCCTTTTTAAAACCAAGTTCACTATAACCAATGGCTCTGATACCAATCTGTCACACCCCCAAAATCCACCATGCGGAGTACCACCGCTTGGAGGCATGACGTGACCAGGATCGAGCCACCAATCATACTGAACAACGTACTTAAGTAAATAAAGACAACCAAAATACGATTGGTGACCAAAAGCTAGTTAACCAAGTTTTTAATTTAGACAGCGGAAGCATAAACGTAAAGTTCAAAACATAAGTTCGCAGTTCATAAGTTTAAAGTCCAACACATAGGTTTAATAAGTTCATAATGTTTTAAACATTAAACACTGGACATAACCGTCCGCACACCACAACGACTCCTTCCTCGTGCGAGCTCCATATGTTTAGCGACCTGTAAGGCATGTAACAACGAGTCAACAACAAAGTTGAGTGAATTCACAGTTGGTTGTTTAGTTATAGCATTCGTTTTGTAAATCATCTGTTCGTTTTGAAAACCATGTATCGTATAAGTTTGCATCGCGGTCTTTCTGACATGTTTGCGAAGATTAGTGGGGGTTTCCCATGTGTTACTAGACCACGCGTATCGACTGCTACGAAAATGTAAGAGGTGCCCTAAGTCAATGTCTATCAGCATTGACCCTTTGCCCATAGTCCATTAGTACATGCCCGTCCGACTGGCACGGTGTGAGGTTTGTTAAACCTAATAGCGCTATTAACTAATGACCCGCTCGCCATAGGCCTCGGCGATTAAGTCGATAATTGAGGGACTTAAAGTGATAGAGTTGATGGTCTTATGATCGTGTACGTAGGTTTTATGTACGTGCCCTTCAATCCGATGACAGTAGTAAGTATAAGTGTACGTAGGTTTTACGTACGTGCCCTTCAATCCGAGGACAGTAAAAAGTAGTTTAATAGTAATGATAGTACAAGTAGTTATTCAATCCCATTCCCAACCCCTGGGAATCCCATGCCTTAGAAAGAGTGTGAACTCACCTCGGTTTGCTCGGTTAGGTTCTCAAATATAGTTAACAGTCAAGGTCGGTCAATCACGTCCTAATAAGGTACGGATAACAATCAGTTTCTCATGCATAACACGTATCCTACGTATGGTTTATTTGCACATTACTTCGTCCACATAACAGGTACACACTTTAACGATTTATGCCCATATGAACTTCCCATCCATTCCCCACTCATAAACAAACATACGATATTGCACGTAACACATATAACATGTTAGATAATTCACCGATAGCATACTCGACATGTAGACACGCAAGTCACAACTTATGTCAATTCAGCATTAATATTCGAAACCGGCTGTTTTCGGACATTTAAATAAAATAGTTAAATTATTCCAAAAATTCCCAAATTTTTACAGGATGTCTTAAACGTTCCATATTTTATTGTGTAAAAATATCGGGGTCCGGTTCATCACCAATATTTTATAGAAAATCGTTTACCGAACTGTGATCAGATTTGTTACATTCTGATCACAGTTTACGGAAAAATTCGTCAAAAATTCCTCGTAAGTCTGTTTATCGAAATTCCAGTTCGACAGTCACAAATACATCCGTGACCATCTTTGATAAAATTTTCAGGGGCTGGTTCGGTCCAGGTTTTAAGTTGTGATCGAAAACGCACAGCCCAATTTACTGCAGTAAAAATCAGCCTTAGCTGCTGTCACGAAAACAGATTTTTAAAATAGTAACCGACATCAGAAAAATACGATTCCAGCGCCATTTTCTTGATTTTTCAAAAAGACACGATTTAGGCTTTTGAAATTCCGTTTTTCGAGTTTTTAAAGTCTGTTTACAGCCTGTTGAAGGCGGATGGAAAAGTACATCAGCATGTTATTTCACGGTTTAAACATCACTAAATCGCATTAACGAATGTCCGAACAATGGATTTAGCAAGGAAACAACTTTTAAACATCAAGTATGATTTAACCAACCCTCAAACCAACAAGATTCCGCTTCATGATTTAGACATAAGTAACTTTTATGTAGCTTATAAGTTCATAACTCATGTTTCATATTTTTCTAGCATTCTTGTAAATTAGTGATTTAAACAACAATACACCATGCTATATGCCATAAATTTCGAACAAGATGAGATCAAATGTAAGGAAACTTACTACTAGCCTCTAGCTAGGGAAGTATCTAATGAAGAAATGTGATGAGAAAAGATAAAGAATCAAGCTAGAACAAGCTCCTTTGAAGTCCCCTTAAGTTGCAACCTCCATAGATCCTTTGAAGCTTGAATGGAAGGTATAAAATGAAGAAGATGATGAGGTTTAGAGGTGGTGATGGTGTGTTAGGTTTTGGGCAGCCGATCAAGAGAGAGAGAGGTGAAGTGAGAGAGTTGAAATCTAAGGAATGATGGAGAATCTAGCATTGCCATACTTATAAGATCATTTCCAATATTTTGTTTACATACACAAGCCAATATCTTAATAAAATAATGAACTAAAATCAAATCAAATATTTAGAAGTATGGTGGATGATATGGTGGGGTCCCACTTGGGAATTAAATCGTTGGGGGGGGGGGGGTGTAAGTGAAAAATTGTGACTAAATTAGTAAAGGTAAGTTAGGATGTAAGTAATGTGGTGGATTGATTTCTAGCGGGTGTTATGGCATACGGGGATCATGACTAGCCATAAAATAGTAAAATAATGTCCATGACAAAAATTTAGTGTTCCGGGTAATGTCCGGTTGTACGGTCGGATACTGTTCCGTTAAAGTGTTTAATTGTACCGTAAAGTGTCTTATTTATATATTTTTGTAACGCAATTTATTCCTAACACATAGGAAAACATACTGGACTTTTTAGTAACTTTTCTGTATACTACTAGTATGCTAACACGCACATGTAAGTATAGTTCAGTAATCAGAGAGCAGTTAAATATTTCAACACAGTCACCAAGCACTTAAATTAATATTAAATAAATTGTACGGAATACATGTAAATTGAGGGTTGTCACATTCTCCCCCTGTTAAGAGAATTTCGTCCCAAAATTTAGCGCGTGGTTACTGAGGAAGCTAGTTAAGTTGCGTTGTTTTCCTGATTTTCCTGGGGTGTCACACTATCTACTGATGTCTCTCAAGTACTATTGAAGACCAAAGCACTACCCATTCAAGGACTGATCACCCTATGATGAAAGCACTGATTCTCAACATCAGTGCTTAGGCTACAACAGTGGAAGCTGCATCAGTGTTTTATGTAATCAGTGTCTATTGTAATCAGTGTTCATATGTAACAGTGTTTTGAGTTTGTTAGGAGGTTAGATGTCACTTTCATTGTGACGTCAGCAAAGATGCTTAGTGGTTTCGTTTGTACTATAAATAGAACAGTACCTGTACTGTTCCATTAGCTCATTCTCAATAAGTCATCTTGTACGAACAAATCACTGAGCTCAGGCTGAGGTGGAGTCTAGTTGCATGCATGCACAGTTGAATATTGTAATAGATACAATCTTTTGACTGTATGAAATCACGTTTGCTCAAAGCTATTCTTCCTTGATTGTGTGTTAAAGTTTATTTCCATTTCCGCTGCACATTAAATCTCTGTTTCATCCTTCATTTCTAATTAAACAACACAATCTAAGAAACTCAGATCCTAACAGAAAAAGAAACAGAAACCGAGGAGGAGCAGGAGAAAGAAAGGGAAGGAATCACAGAAGATGGATGGAGAAGAAGAAAAGTGTGAGTTGAATAACTGCTGGTTGTTGAACAAGCTGGATGATGTTTCGAAGTTGTGGATGAATAGATTGATGAAAATGAGAGATTGCAAACACCCTACACACCCACCATGATTTGATAGGTATGATCTGGCTGAAGATCTAAAACTTAGCGCTTCTTGGGAGGCAACCCAGGTTTTGTTTTTATTTCATTTGTTTTTGTTTTTGTGTCTTTATGTACGAACCGGACAAGTGTGGGGAAGTCTGAGGAGGTTTGGTTACTCGTCAGACTTGTTTTTCTCTCGTTTCTTGTCATTTACTAACCTGTTTAACCTGTTTTGGGAGTTTGTGAGTCTTAATTTTGCAGGTTCGATCGTTTTTGTCCATACTCAATCTCCATTTGGACGAAAATGATTCGAATTATTTAAAGACAAGCATCCCATGTTGAGGCAGCCACAAGTAAAATGCTATACGGTTGCAGTGGAACGAGGCTCATAGGATTCAGCTGCTTAAAAATCAGGGGAGTTTGTTCCATTTATCTATGTTTTTTTATAAATAAGTGTGGGGAGGGGAGACTAGCGTCTAGTGTGTCTTAATTAGTGTCAGTGTCGTGTAGTATATATATATATATATATATATATATATATAAAGTTTGAGAAAAAAATTGAAAAAAATCAAAAAATCCAAAAAAATTTTGAAAATTTGAAAATGTCTCATAAAGGTTTTTGCACAAAATAGAAGATGATAGGTATAATCAGATCATTGGCTTTTAATTACTATATATATAAGATAATGAACGGTCTGTCATACATCTAATTTAGGATATGTGGGTAGGCCCAGCCAGTTGATGAGTCTTAGGAATGATATAAAATACCTTAAATCAAGAGTCTTGTGGGTTCTCACCTTAGGAGCTATGGCAAAACTGAAATTGTGGAGAGTATAAGATGTATGTCATAAGTATAAAACTTATAAGTTTTTCTGATTAAATTGGTACACCTGTTTCTTTTTGTGAAAACAAATCCGGAACAGTGTGAGATCCATAGATAACTATAAATTACTTGAACTTAAATGAATCGTGAATAAGGGTGTGGAAGCTAGCGGTTGGGTTTTAATGGATCGTATACCTGCAATCTTGGTTAACCTGTGGTTTGATTTGCTAATGAATTAAACGAAAATATTGAATGCCAATGTTCTGAGTGTGATTCCATTGCAAATAATTTTTTCGGGACGAAAAAAGATAAGTGTGGGGATGTGATGTCGGGTCAAAATATGTTGTGTTTTATACTAGTTTATGTTGAGTCTTAGTATGTTAAATGTGTTAATTCATATGTGCTATATAATTATTGTGTATTGGCGTTCTTTGGGTTTAACGGGTATTAAAATGGGCTAACGAGAGTAAATGAGTTAAAAGCATGTCTGACGGATTAACTAAAAAAAGGAAGTCGGTCAAGAGGTAACCCCCCGCCACATGCGGGGTTGTGGTGACTATGTCTGTGACGCGCGGGAGTAAAATGGGGGAAACTTTTTCATATCTTTCAATTTAGCCGACATATATACAAAACGTGGACAATACTTTTCATTATTTTTTAAACCACAACCGGCATACTAAATAAAAAGGACGAATAAAGGATTTTGATATATTCCATATGGTAGTCATTCAGGAAAGGTAGGAAGAAATTTTGGCATCCATATTTCATCCTTTTCATTATTTTATGAAGTCTCATCTACATCAAATTAAGATGGAAGCTGGACGAACAACCATGCGTGGCTAATTCTTTGTGGCTTCCTCCAGGCGGACGGTTCAGTTAGGTTTTTACTTTATTTAGTTTATACTCAGGTTTGGATGTATTTTTGACTTTGACAACGTTGTATGAATACATTGATGTGTCGGTTTATTTGAACTATCTGCATGTGTTTTGAGTTCTTGCTTTACAACTTGTTCGGTTGATGACAAAACCTAGTAACTTGTTGGGTGACATAGAGTAGGTTGACTCACACTAGTAAATAGTGTTAATTGAATTATAAAGGATCTGATGACAAAGATCTATTTTTTATTACCATATTAAATTAACCAACTTTCCAGCATTATGTCTATGTGATGGCCAATTAACTGAGTAAACTGAGTTTTGTGAAACCTAGAACCTGAAGTTTGGAGGAAGTTACGTTTTATAAATCTGATATCTTTTCTTGTAGTTAGTTTAAAGCTATTTTTCAAATCAATCAAAAACCCTAATTCTAGATTAGTAGTAGTTAATTATCTAATTTAGCTAAACACTAACCACATATTCCCCGTGGATACGATACCCTACTTATGCTATCTACTTAGTTTAATTAGGTTTTTTCATGACCCTTACGACAATCATCACTCACTTTATGACTGCCAAACTGTTTGGGGTTCATCATTGATGAACTGTTATAAAATAGAAGTGAAATCGAAAACAAAATAAATGAAAACTGTCCCTTTCGTGCGAAAGAGGACACCCTGTCGCGCGAAAGGAATATCCTCTCGGGCGACTGGTGACTGTTTGTCGAAAAACGTATGTTAGATCTGTCCGAAATAGATCAATACTTGGTGGAAATTAACCCTAATTCAAACCCTTAACTATAGAATAAGTTGAAGGTCTGATGGGTTCCAAATTCCATCAAGATCGTACAGAAATTGAAATGAAAGTTATGAACAATTTGTAAAAATGTTAAAGTTCATATATCTTGATTTGAATCTCGTATGGTGATGCTCCAACATCAGTTTGCCCAAGCAAACTAGTGGAAACCAACTCTGAGATATGTTTAAAACAAGAGTTTTGCAAGAAATGTTTAAGAGATCAAATAAAATATAAGAAATATGTGAAAGAGAAGAAGGAAAATCATACTAAATTACTTTTGATCGTAGAGGAGGTTTTCAGAACGTTTGGAGAGTGTTTATGGAAGAGTGGGCGAGTAAAAGAGTGGAGTAGTGCACCTATTTATAGGTGTAAGGTGAAATTAGGGCAACGGGTGAGTTCAGACGAGTGGGCTTTTGGGGCGACAGGCCCAGTCGCTCGAGAGGGGCCCTCTCGTGCGAAAGGGTCTTTCCCTTCCTTTCGAGATTCAAGTTTGAGTATGTTACGTGTTTTAACTGGTTTTACGTGTAATGAACATAGATGTGTATTGTGCAATTATGAAACATGTATAATGGTGTTTAAAATGTCGATTGTGAGTGACTATGCAAACAAGTCTAACATAAATAACATGAATATGAATAAAATACTTGCGTTTTCATTATGATCAATTGTCTCGGATTACAAAATGATATGAGATAGAATACGATATGAGTACAAGTTTCTGAAAATATAATGTACAACAATACTTGCTAAATCGGGAAAGTACAAATGTGCGAAGCGTTACACTATTGCCCGAACGTTACCCTACACTTGCAAAAATCTAGTTCACAATTTCATTTTTTGTGTTACCAGTCAAAGGAGCAGACGTATTCTAGGTATTTTATGGTTGGGTGCACTCGGATCTATCACGGCTGACAGTTCTGAAAATATCCTTCACTAAAGATGGCATCCATTGCACTTTACAAGGTGAACCATGAACCCAGCAGGTATCTTCAAGTTCATTATCATCAAAGCTTCGACACGACTCTATTGCATCAATTCACACCCTTACCATGGAACAACATCCACCACTCCACTAACCCACAAATCCAACAGCAGACCCTCACCTAACAGCCCTCCTTAACTTTCATATAATCTAAGTCACCAAGTAACTTGCAAGTAATCAAAGTGAACAAACTACACCAAGTCTTCAAACCATAACCATGTTTGGAATGCACTCGTCTAGTTGAACTCACTTGGTTGCTGGGTGAATTAGATAAGTTATTTACATTCTTGTATTTGTATTCATGACCATCCGAATCATCCTTGTGATGATTTTGTGTGGTGGTGAATTAAAGGGTTAAATGATTCATCCTACCCATGTATGACAATCTATGACTATGGACAATTACATGACCTTATACATACTACTACATATATACATAATCCCTATCCAAAACCAAACCTTGATACCAACCAATTCATGGTTGAATATTATGTGTTAAGGTGGAACTTATCTTAGTTTGAGACTCCTTATTTTGGGCTTCTAGTGAGTGCAATACTCATGAAGAACACTAACTAGAAATGGTGTCTAAGTGGGTATCTAAACAAGATATACTTTCGAGTATTTTCATATTTACAAGTTCTGAATTCATTCCATCATTTAACTCCATAAACTTACACACCTTTGTTTGTCCTTTTAGGATAACTTTCAGCGTTCCAACCTCTCAAAAGCTACTCGCTCTTTGTGTATTAACTTCGCAAATCATGAGTATACTTGACCAATTTATGCTTTAAAACACTTTGGGTTGCAATATGTATCATTATGAAACTCACAATCACACATACAATCATGCTTAAACAAACACTCAATCCATCAACATGCTACTTGTTATGCTATTTGTTATACATGCTAGGACACATTATATTCATGCTATCTATCATTAACGTTCAAAAGCCATCCTTTAACATGTATAGCACTATAGGAGTAGCACATCGCCCCGTTTGTTGGGTCATTGTTAAGTATTCAATCTTTACGGTCTTATCGTTGTGATGATAAGATTACGCTAGTGGACACTTTGGTTTGATTTATAGTTCATGCAAGCTAGTATGATTCGTATAACTTAGTATACAATTGCTATGTGGATTTGACACAGTTTCTATACTTATGCTATATAAACCAAACTTGTATGCCCACTGACCTTTTTGTGTTGACGGATACTTCACATACATGATTGCAGGAAATTGATGATGATACGACAAGAAAAACACTTAGGATGGACCAGATACTCATCCAAAATTTCATTTTATGTTTTCTCATTATGTTATGTTATTTCCCAATATGATGTACTTTCTTTTTAAGACGATGTAACTTTTAGTGATGATATAAAATTGAATTATTAAAATATTGTCACAATCATAGTGTTATGTTTTCTTTGAATAATCTCGTTCATCTCACTCCGATGTTTCAACCATCAATTGGGGTGTGACAGGTTGACTCTTTTCACCTATTTTTTAAATGTGTTTTAAGTAATAAGTTGAACTTTTTGGGTAGTTATATATACCAAATTTAAGAGTTTAAAAATAAATTGGTATATATAACACTAGGTTATCACCCGTATAATACACGGGTTGTATAATTTAATTTATGTAAATTATAAGTCTATAAATTGAGTACCATACTGAATATTATTTTGAATATAATTTATTAAAATATATTAAAAAACAAACCTTGTGAGATGTTTGAGATTAATACCATATTGAATATGCTTATAAGACACAAAAATATAACAAATATAAAGATTTTTTTTTTTTTTTTGCATTAAAGAAAAAACAAAATTACAATATACATAACTATAGAGTATTCATAAGTCTCTCAATACTTATTTAATATACAACCAAGCAAAGTATGAGATAACAAGTCACCAATTAGCTGCCGTAACTCTAAGAGCAAAGTCTGCATTTTTTTAAAAGGCCAACAAACACTATTATTATCACCAGATAGAATATTACACCGTGAACCAACAGTTAGCTCAGCCAAAAATACAACCAGCCGAAACACACACCCACACAAACCAAATTAAAAGTATACTACAATTCCCGCGATAGGCTATACGACTTCGACTGGTTCCTTATCCACAAAAAGCTTAGAATTTTTATCTTCTCCATCAGGTTTTGGAAGCTCACTTGTCTCGTGTTGAACACTGCATCATTTCGTCTTCTCCGGATGCACCAAAGTGCAATTTGTATAATCAAGTAAAATCGGTTTTTCCAATTTTTTGACCCCCTTACATGGTTATGGATGTTTAACAAATGTTTGACACATTCACCAAACAAACCGCATGTGAGTGAGTTAATATGAATGTTCCTCTGGTCCAATGCTACCATAGTAGGAACCTAATTTCCACCCGCCATGATAGAAAGTTTACCTTAATAGGCGACCAAATATTCCACTGAAAATCTAACCCATTGAGCAAACTAACCCCTTGCATCTGCTCCCGAAGACTTCGAACTGAGAAAAGACCCGTCCAATTCTAATACCTCAGTCGTGGACCGAGGCACTCTACCCCAATGAAATTTCACAACTGTTACCCCATTCTAGCTACCCACCCGATCCGCCACCATTACCCTTTTTGTTCCAGAACTAAAGTGAACTCCCCTCCCTCGCGACTCTACGAAACATAGGTGAAATTTCAATACACATGGCCCGCGGATCGTCCGCAATCCCCGCGACCTATTTCCATGGCCTGACGTTCGACATCCTTGCTGGGATGAAGTTCCAACGTCTAGAACTATTGTGTAGAGTGTAGACTCGAGATAACCAACTAATGAATCCAAAAAATACCAATCTTGCAGGATATTAGGCGTTAATTCTAACACATTTTTAATAGATGGTTGAAACAAAATAAGTTCACACTAATTAGAGGTGACAAAATGTGTTTTGAGTAATAAAATAAGGTGGGCCCCTATGGTTAACAAAAGACAATATGATTGTTTGAACTTTGAACAGATCAACCATCTGAATAACACATTATGTTACTTTCAAATTCTAACATCACCAAGTGAATTGACCACCCTACTTCTTGTATGTACTATGTGTAGCAATTGAAGTATATTAAACGATTCTCAGCATTCGAATTACTAACTGTGACATAAAGTCCTTCATATTTTCTTTTTTTTTTTTTGGGTAAAGGGTTACCCCGGTGAATATTATACCATCAAAACATCAAAACAAGTGAGGAACAAAACCATCCCTCAGTTCTCTAACAAGACATGCCATATTAGAGTAGTCCTTCATATTTTCAAGGATTACTGTGAACAAACCCTAGAATTCAAATAGCTGAACCAACAGGCAACCAATTCATACAGTATCAACATTCAACAACCCTACACTTCACTTGCAAAACACTTTCTACTGAACAACAACTACAACAAAATCCAGTGCACGTGTACAGTCGCTGTTGTACGCTTCCTATTGTATCCATCACTTCAATAACAAAACAAACTCTACTGAAGCAAGTCATAAACCCTAAACTACAAAATCGAAAAGCACAGGCAACCAATCGCCGATAAACTTAACAACATTAACAGGGGCAAGAACATACCGACAATGGAAGGTCAATCCCTAAATTCCCTCTCTGGTGGAAGGTCAATCCCTAAATTCCCTCTAGCAAGGATACAATTAACTCGAATACAATTAACATGAGTGTAAGCACTTACCCCAAATTTGACCGTCGATTAACAGATCTGCGTTTGGATCGATCACGAGACGAACCATGGAATCTTCGATGAACAGATCTGCGACTATACATCATTCTCTGTAATATCTATGGTTGATACACTGCATATCTATGGCTGAAGGTAGGAGATGAAGGTAGGAGAAGGTTTGCCGTTTGGGAGGATTTTTGTCTCATAAAAAATACCTAGTAAGAAAGAGGAGAGACGCGTATAATTGTATAACACATGACATGTGTTAAAAAATCCTACATGGCAGCATTAGATTAATTTTGTAAAAGAAAAACAAAAAAGGATGGGCTAAAACAATGCCAAGTGTACAATCATTTTTATTTATAAGTATAGAGATAAGTGCTTAAAAACATAAAATTTATATGTAAATTTAGAATTTTGAAAGATTACACCTAAGGGGTAATTCTAACCACCAAATGCGCGCTTTTTAAAACCAAGAATTGATGAGATGAAGAAATGTAATATAAAAAAGAACCAAGCATCACGACAAGCACACTAAGTATAGTCGTAACTCCATTAAATCCTCGGCATTTGACCGCTGTCAAAATGAGCATAAAACACATTATGTGACTGGTTTAAAGGTAAAATAAAACATATTAATATTCTTGAATTTTGCTCGCCGAACAATTTTAATGGCAGTTTGAATATGGACGAGTCGAAAAGAATGTTACATGACAGAATAACTAATACGGCGATGTAAAAGAGGGTTTCGGCATGCAAAGATGGCATTCTGAGACCTGAACTCGGTCCAGGAATCAGTCGTTCTTGTTTTAAACTCCACTTTAAAGAGTATAACATTCAACAGGCACCCGAAAGCAGCCCAAAAAGTGAATGCATCATGCCTCAAAGGATGAAACCACTATAACCCACAATAACAATCCATTTACTCTGTAATCAATTCATGACACAATACAGGTATCAACTTAGATCAAAAGATTAACAACCATACCAACCAACTGATCAACAAGAGTGTGTAACCCATCATCTATTTGATGAAATGAAACACCACTGTCACTGCCATCAAGCCCAGTCTCAATCAAACTAGCTGACATGTTGTTCTTGAGCCTTAAGGTTTTTTTTTTTTTTTAGATTTTTTTAGGTTTTGGGGGATTGAGGGGGGGGGGGGTGTTTAGGTTTTGGGTGGTGATGTAGTGGGTTTAATTTTAGATTATTGGACACTTGTCACTCTATAAATCTTTCTTACACTTCTTACAATTAGGAGCCTTTGTAGAATAACTTGACCCTATATATAATATAGGCAAAATATCAAATACAAATAATCTTAACATACTAAACATACAAATTGAAGGAAAACTCAAAAAGACAAGATGGCATTTTTGTAATTACTACCAACTATCAAAGTTACTATACAAATGTGAACTCAACCAAAAATACCTAAAAAACACAATTTTTTTTAACATTTTTTATTAAAAAATCGCTACATTTTGTTAGCAAAAATTTTTTTTTTTTTTTTTTGTTTTTTTTTTTTGCTGCTACTAAAAGTAGCGATTTTTTAATAAAAAATGTTAAAAAAATAAAATAATTTGTGTGTTTTTTTTTATTTTTTTAGATTTTTGGGGGTTTAGTTTTTAGCATTTTAGCTTGGGTGGGGGGAGGGGGGGGGGGTTAGGTTTTTTTTAGGTTTTTTAGGTATATTTGTAGAGTAACTTTGATAGTTATTGATAATTACAAAAATGTCACCTTGTCTTTTTGAGTTTTCCTTCAATTTGTATGTTTAGTATGTTAAGATTATTTGTATAAGAACTTTACCCATATAATATAAATTAAGAGCTTTCTACAGTGCTTTATAGATTATGGATTAGAGGTTGTACACTCTGCTTTCTTAGTGGTGTGTGAATTTGAGGGGTGTACCCATGGTTCAGTGAGTTGTACCCACTTTGTTTAGGTATAAAACAACACACCTCTCTCTCTATCTCTCTCTAATTCACACACCCTCTCTCTCTCATCCAGATTCTCTCTTCTCTTATATTTCTCTCTATAGAAAACCGTTTTGCCTCCGCTGACATGCCGGTGTCGGTTAGGTGTTGTGGTTGCTACGTTTCTTGGTGTTGTACATGATGTTTGGCAAGTGTTTTATGCACGAGAGGGTTTGCACTCTTGGCTTTGGGGTTGTACAAGCTTTTGGTTATGATTTATAAACCCCACACCTCCGGTGACATTGTCGGTCATGACAGGTCTCCGCCATCTTCATGGTCCGTAGTCGTTGTCGTTTTGGTGTTGGTGTTTGATGGTTTTGAGATGCCGGTGCCGGTGCCGGGAATCTGGCTATGATGAGTTGCAATATCTACTTGAACATTCATGAAAGTGGCACGGCATGGATGGTGGATGGTAGGTTTGAACCTGCAACCACTTCTTTCGCCAACTCTAGGCCTAATTTTTCTGTTTTGATTTTCATTCCTTTGTGTGATTTTCTGATAAACACGCTCACAAAACTTCTAAACAAACAATTAACGATTTTCAACTTTGTGTCTTCTGACGTTGATGATGAGGAGTTTTGATTGAATTTGTGAATGAAGTTGATGAAATTAAAAGTGAAATCCATTGGGGTGAACCATTCGCCATGTTTGTTATCTCACGGAAACACACAAACAGAAAAGTTTGTATTTTGAAGGAAAAGTGATGAACAAATTTGAATCAAGTATAGTTTAGTTTAATGGAAAGTGGAAACCATGCAAGTAATAAGCATGCTATCAATTTCTTTTCATACCTTAAAATCAAAAATTGAAAAATATAACATGTTGGTCTTGAAGACTTACTAATATCACAATTTTATTGAATAGAGACCACCAAGAAATAAAGAACTCCTCGCATTATAATGGTTAAAATGGGTTCCTTTAGATTTATTAATTTTTCTGTGCTCACAGCTTCTTGATGCAAATCCTTTGCCTTCTAATATAAAAAAAAAAAAATTAACAACTAAAAGAATATAGAACTCACACTGATTCATGGTTAAGCATACTAAATTAGAGATGGGTGTAGATAGAGAAGGGTTGAGATGAAATCGGTTGGTTTTATGGTGGGAGTTGTATTGAATGATGAGATTGCTAAAGTAAAAAATATTGTCTTTTGGAATAAAGAAAAGTAGAGAGGGGTAAAGTTTATAATTTTGAAACATTGAAAAATGATTGTGTTTGCATGACATAATTCTCAAAGATGTAAGATTGTATGAAATTTCAACTTTATAATCATGATAAACCCCCATTTTTTTTTATAATGACGGTTAGTATGTAAATGAAAGATAAATTAAACATCGTCACTTTTAAAATATTGTTTAGAACAAATATAAAAGATAAAAATTGTTAGATTGAATTTTAATAAATCTAATAGGTTGAGGGATGTATCGCAATACTGGATGGTTAAGGGTTATCTTAAAGTTTCTTACAGCCTGAGACACATGTTGCGTTTTTCCTAAGAAATATACATCAATTACTACAAAGGGGAAACATAGTAAGGAATGTAAGTGCTACACACTCATAAAAGTAAAAAGATTGGAAAGACAGAGACTTTACATTTTGAAATAATGTGCCATTTTTTCCCTTCTGACTATAAAACAAAACACCAAAATGTGATTTGAGATTTTCGTTCAGTTTATTTTTCGTTGTTTATTTCTATTTTAATACGAGCTTTTATGGTGTTGATGGTCGCTAAGACGCTGACGGTGGTGTCGCAATGGTGCTACTTGGCATAGTTTTACGCCCCCAGTCATAACGCGTTTTTGGTTATGTCTTATTTTGTAAGCCCCCGGCCACATCGCGGCAGGGACTTCCATCTAGTTAACAATTAAATGTGAAAGTAACAGTACAATCTTCGGATCATTTCAACCTACCAATAAATTGTAGAAGCCCATTAATCTTCACCTTTCAACCAATGTCGAATAACATGTGAAATAAACCCTAAACTGAAACCTGCAGCTCCAATAGTGACAAGGATTCGAACTAGCAGACTTGAGTCATATGCTCTATTAACAGCCGTTTCCCATGCCCAAAACCATAAGACTGCAAAAACAGACCCCACGATTGCTCCCACGACGACTTGGAGCGTGGTGTGATAACGTTGCAACACTCGTAGCCATGACTGCACATAAAAATATATTCGAATCAGAGAAGTGCTTGAAACGTTGTGCATGCACGCGAGCTCGAGCTAGGCTCGGCTCGTGAGCTCGCTAGCCGGCTCGAATTATTTTATTTTACATAGATTAATTTTAGTTCTAAATGTATTGAAATAAAAATTACGTGGGATGGGGTTGAGGTGTTAACATCATAAGTTTAATTAATCAATAACATATAAAAATATGGGAAAATAAACAAAAATTATACATATAATACTTTTGATATGCCTTTCGGTCTTTAAAATATTAGAAAAATAAAAACAATACATATAAACATATGTGTAATTTTTTTGTTATATTTTTTATGCTGTCAATATTTGTAAAAAAGATAGAAAAAATCCAAAAATTAACAAGCCGGCTCGAGCTGGCTCGATTATTTTACGAGCCGAGCTCGACTTTTCTGCTCGGTTACATAGACGGGCCAATCCGAGCTGGCTCATTTAAGTTCGAGCTCAAGCTCAACCTGGCTCAGCTCGACTTGGCTCGATTACAGGTCAAAATTTGTTAGGGTCAAAACATATACTTTTACAAGTGGGTCAAAATGGATAAGAGCGGATTAGCTAGACAACATTTATTTGAGTAGTTGCAAGTACTTGACACTTAAGGCGTCTTTCAACCATTTTGACCCGCTTCCTTTATAGCTAATATTTTTCTATCTTACAGTTCAGAGACGTTATGAATAAACGAAGAACCAAATTGACCCATTTCATATATTTAGATTAAGATTGGTACATCTACTTGGAGAGATGAAAAACAAACAAGAAGAGTGCATGTGTACATACAAAATAAGAGCCAATCGCTAAAACAAACAAGCTAAGTATAGCTGCAACTCCACCGGATCCTTGCCATTTGAAGACTGTCATAACAAGCACAAAAACTTTATGAAACACAATGAATGATTAGAGTAACTCACAAAGATTTAAACCACAATGGTTGTTTGAATCGGAAAGGATATTACCTGAATGGATAACAAATAAAACACCATAAAAGATGGCTTGAGCATGAGAAGATGGCATCCCATGGCCTGAACTCAATCTAGAATCAGGCCGTTCTTGTTTCAAAATCTTCTTTAAAGTGACTGATAGCACCATGTTTATAACGGACCCCATTGCAGCCCATAATGCAAGAGCATCGTGCCTTAACAAAAGAAGTCCACCAAAAGTTACAGCAACAATCCATTTACTCTGCAATCAGTTTTATAACCATAAGATTTTGCTATCTCAAGCATAAAAGACCAACCCTAACACTAATTCGCGTCAAGAAAAGATGATGTGTGAACAAGATGTGTATAATAATTCTAAGCGTAAACAAAACCCATTGTCCTCGACATGCATTGTGTAAGATCAATCATTCTTACAAGCATGGTGTTTTTCAAATTTGGTTTTTGTTTCAATTGGGAGTAAAGAAAAATAACCTATGCTTTTCAATCACACGGACATTGTTGCTAACTTTTAGCTCTACAACTACTTTTAATTATCGGTAGCCTTGTCACTATTATTAGTAACCTTAGTAATTTTTATACTTTGTATATACACAAGTTGATACCAGCCCGCGCGTTGCGGCGGGATATTGATTATGAATGTTTTAGTATCACCATATATATATAAGATGCGACAATTCTTAATTTTATTTAAAACATTTTTTTTCTTGTTGCTTTAACCTTAGCCAACAACACAATGACAACAACGAAATCCTATACATATACCAAATAGCAACAACAAAATTGAGCCGGGGTCTTAACGGAAGCGGCCCTTGTGTCTCCTGCGATAGAGGAAAGGTTTGCCCTCGACCCACCCTCCCGAGACCCTACCATAATTTAGTAAAATATTTACTGGGTGCATTTGGATATTGTTGCTACCTGAATGCTTGTATTCAGTAAACAGATATTATTCTCTAATCAATTTGACACCCAAAAGTCAAAACATAAACTTCTAAACTGTTGAGAAATTGAAAATCAAGAAAGAAACAACAAGAATACCCACCAGAAGATTAACAACAGCGTGCAGCCCACCAAGTGTTTGATGAAATGCGACACCACCATTTTCAATCAAAGCTTCCTGTTCCAAAGCAGAAACTGCAGGAGCAACATGTTCATCACTCCCAGCAGCCATCCTCTTACAAACAATCTTTTTTTCTCTCAACTTCAAGGTACAAAAACCAAGGCCGGTTATAAATCGCCGATAATTAACCAACTTACGAAGGGGGTTAGAAACCGGTGGTGGGGCTATGCAGCACACCACTGCAGATGGAGACATAGATTAACCAGAACAAGTGGGTTCATCTGCATAGATTAGGGATAATTTGAGCTATAGAGTGAGCGGTTATTAATTGAGCATGTAGATGTTGACTTGAGAACAAAAACTGAAAAAGATTAATTATCTGATAATCAACTTTATCGAGTTTGTGCGATTAACTTCAGTGGAGGGTTGTGGGATTGAATTTTGATGAAACAAATCAAATGATGGAAATTGTCAAATTAGGGTTTGTTTATGGTTTGAATGAATTGAATTGGTAGGTATAATTGTGTTGGTATTGAAATAATTGAATAAAATTTAAAATCGTCTCAAATATGTGATTTTAGTTTTACAAATGATCTCTATATCAAGTGGTCAAGGACTTGCATTTCTCTTGAGAGATGCAGGTTCGACTCCCACTTGGTGCAGAGTTGAGAGATGCAGGTTCGACTCCCACTTGGTGCAGAGTGAGGCACTGGTGGGCAATGATAGGAGACCCAGGGAAACCTGGGTTGGATCCTAGAGCCAAACGGGTTTTACCGGTAATTTCACCGTCGTGCCTACGGACGGGTGGGTTACCGGGTTTTCCCCGGAATTGGTGGTGGACTCGGGTTACTCTCGGAGTACTCCGTTTGTCCAGTGGATGCCCCGAGAGTGCTCGGGATTGAGTTTGTTGGCCGTTAAAAAAAAAAAAAAAAAAAAAAAAAAAAAAAACAACCTCACCAACTAAAAACATTAACCAATGATATATGTGACGTGAACAACATATTAATGTTATAAATAATGTGAAGACAAAAACAAAAGGTTTAGTATAGGTTTTTAAGTCCATGGGGTATGGTGGGGCGGGGGTTTGGGGCATGGGTTGACACGTGGAGTTCGAGCCCCTTTGTTGGTGAGTGACGTGTCCGTGGGGTATGGCGGGGCGTGGCTTGGCCAACGGTTATATTTTAAAATTTAAAATGGTCCGTTATGCCCTAGCCAACAAGCCAATAAGAGCCAGCCACATATGATCGCTAGCATGCCCCACGCTCGGCCTTAAACTCCCGCCCAATGGACCACGCCCAAACCCAAGCCCACCCGGGGTGGTGACTTGGGCGTTTTCACCCAACCCACGCCCCAACCCCCGCCCCATACCCCATAGTCTAAGCTCTGGTCTCAAACAACATATTAATGTTATCAACTACAAGAATGACCCGTGTGTTACGACGAGTGAGCGTAAAAGGTGTTTGAAAATTGTACGAAAATATGCATAGATATGTAGGAACTTAGCTAGAACATTCATTTTAACATACATAAACGAACATTACAAATAGTTTTACCGATTTAATACTAAAGGAAGTTATCTACAGTAGGGAGGAGTGAGACTCGAACTCAGTCTTGACTGCAAAGGCGAAGTGTGCGTTAACATATATAGAAAAATATTATAAAACTTAAAAAAGGAAAAAGTAAATGACTACATCAACAACTTGTACCATTTGCTTCACCTTTTGTAATTGAGTATTGTAAAGATTAATCGGCTTTATTTTGGGAACATAGGCATAAATAAACGCTTCTATTAAATAATTGATGTATCACTAATCTTACATAGAGAAAAATGCCCGGATAGTCCCTGTGGTTTCGCCTTTTTTCACCTATAGTCCCTATCTTTCTAAAACTACTTGAATAGTCCCCAAGTTTTCGATTTTTGTTCTCGAATAGTCCCTGGGTCTAACTTCAGTTACTTTTCTCAGTTAAGTGGGTGTTGAAATGACCAAAATACCCTTTCCTTAAAAGGCCAAACCATAGGGACTATCCGGGCACCTTCTCTTTATAAAACCCATCCACCCTTCATCTTCAACATTAAGAAACCCTAATACCCACATCCTGCTTCTCTTTAAATCCACTACCAAACACCCCCTGCCTCTTGTTTTCCCTACCGACGAGCACAAGGGAGTCCGACTGGACTCCGGTGACGGGTCTAACTAGTTAATCGGCCGGCAAGACACCCCAAACACCTCCCCTCGTCTACAAAACGGACCACCACCGTCCGGTGGTGGTGAGCGATGGCTGCGGAACCAGAGAGGAAGAGAGAGAGAGAGAGAGAGAGACCGAGGAGAGGGAGAGAGATGGCGGAGGTTGGTGAGTGGCGGCGGGTCGCGGCGGTGGTGACGTTCTCTCAAAGAAAATGGAAGCACAAAGCTCACTCGTGCGCTCGGTCACAAGTCCGACGGTCAAACAATCGAGTGGCTCATTCGTCAAGCCGAGCCCTCGATTAGCGCCGCCACCAACATCGGAACCACTCCGGCTAGGTTCTCCACTGTTTTAGTCGTTGTTTGAGGTCAAAATTCTTTATGGATAATCAAAAAAGATGATTTGGTTAGTAGGATTTGGTATAAAGATTAACATGTTTGTTTGTTGTTTCTTGAAATTTGAATGATTTGTTTGAGGTCAGAATTTGTTGGTTATGTGTCGGGTGAATGGGATGGGTTTGGAGCTAATTTTACTGTTGATGGGAAGTCAATAATGTGTCTGGTGAATGGGTGATGATGATGGATGGAGGTTGTGGTGGATAAAGGTGGGAGGATGCTAGGGGTGGTTGGGGGTCGCAGGTGCTACTGAAAAAAAGATGGTGTTGGTGTCCCGCCTGAACAATGGTAAAAGATGGTGGTGAAAAGACGGCATCTGAACACCGATAAGGTGTCGGCACCGGAGATGAAACAACTATGGAGAAGATCCAACAGGTGGAGAAGAAGGGTGGGTGTGGGGGGATTTTATAAATAAAAATGAAGAAGGTGCCCGGATAGTCCCTATGGTTTGGCCTTTTAAGGAAAGGGTATTTTGGTCATTTCAACACCCACTTAACTGTGAAAAGTAACTGAAGTTAGACCCAGGGACTATCCGAGAACAAAAATCAAAAACTTGGGGACTATTCAAGTAGTTTTAGAAAGATAGGGACTATAGGTGAAAAAAGGCGAAACCACAGGGACTATCCGGGCATTTTTCTCTCTTACATATGAAAAATCGTTATATAATAAAAGTTAAAATTTATCACAACCAAATAAATTATATCTATATCTATACTACTATATTAAAGAAACTGGGTTTTCTACCCTTTTGGTCATTTTACATTGTGTATACATTTTGAAGCAACATGTACAAGAGTGCCAAGCTATTTTCGAGGGGGCAAAATTGCGCATTAACCAAAGATTTAAGACACTTTAAGGGCAATATAGGAATTTGATCATTGGAACCCATGTCCACTTATGTCTTTCATAAATTGAATTAAATTAAGGAATTAAATGATTTTTTTAAGAATGACACTAATTATATTCATAAATTAATTACAATAAACTCTTAAGTTCTTGTAAATAATGCATTCAATTGAATTCACTAATTGATTAAATTAAAGAAATTTTGAAACCGAAATTCAATTGAAAACATGATTAATGAGAGTAAAATCAAATTATTAGCCTTAATCTTAACAATTATTGTTTGGATTGGGTATAAAAATCTATTACTTCTCCAAATATTTGTGTTTTATTCACAACCATCACTCACTTGATTTCCCGTCCGGTTTCCCTCACCAAGATACAACTAAAGATGCATCAACCATAAACCATATTTGGTTTCACTGCAGAAGTATAAAACATTGAAGTTGATGGCCTTCACTCAGTGGCGGATTCGTTTAGAAAAGTCAACCGTTGAATCTCAAGTTTCTGTATGAGTATGTATAAACATAGTATGTATGTGTGTATTATTTATTTAATTATATGTAAAAAGAGTCGGGTAAGTCTTCGGCCACAAAACGTGGCCAACCAACAGACGAACAAATGGTGAGTCACAAATACCACTTTCAAATACTACTACAAGTATACTCAAATAGCAATAAAGGTCCCATCAATTTTATTTCTCATATATATAAATTGTATATAAAAAGAATAATACAACATTTATTTCCAACAAATGTGGCTAACTCCTACTCGTTACTTCCCCATGAGGACCTTACATTTACACTATACTCCCTCAAGTTCACTTATGAGACAAAACAATCATAAGTTTATATTATAATATTTTTTCCACAAAATTTTGTAAGTTTATAACAATAACAAATAACACAATCAAATTCATAATAACATAAGTATTGTACTGCATTTGGGAAGAATTCCAACAAACTTTAAGTAGTTGCAACATTTTATGTTTATTGTATAACAACTTAATGAAGTTAGTAAGGAGACAAAATGTTTTTTTTCACATGAATATTATAAAAACTTAAATAAATAAAAATTTAATCACAATTAATTAGGTGATGAATGACTTAAATATATTACTTATTTTATAATTACTATCTTAATGGATAGCATTAATTTCTTATGGTATTATAAAAACTGAAAGGATTTTGGTGTTTAGCTTTACGGAATGTCTAAGGTCTCTTAATAACTTATTACATTTACTTTTAGTGAGAAAAAAAATCCTCTATAAATACGTTGTAATGTGTTATACCATATTCGTACCAATTAAGTTTAAACTATAAATTGTTTAACAAAAAAAAGTTATAAAATGAATTTTATAATGTGGAAATACCTATAACTATTTTTTTTTATAATTGGTGATTAATAAAAAAAAACATGTCATGATATGACGAAATCAAATTAACTTTAAAATGACCATTAAAAGTTACCTCTGTAGCTGTTAAAAATTACTCCGTCGTGAAGCATGAGTGCTTGGTTGTTTTTTTTGGACGGTAATAATGGTGTTTGGATTTGAGTTTTGGACAAAGTAGATGTAAGGGATTCGTGAGGTATTTGAGATCGTATTGCTAAAAGCTTTAATCGGGGCTAGCTCACGTGCGGGCAAACCAAAATTGGAGTTCATTTAGTAAATAAGTTTGAGCCTAAGCTAGCCTAAATTGGAGCTCATACACCAAGCTTTATTAGGTTTTCTAGCCTAAACGAGCCAATTATCTACATTATTATATAGATAATAATAATAATAATAATAATAATAATAATAATAATAATAATGATAAAAATAACTTAGTAATATATATTATGCTATGTATATAAATCTAGATTTATAATTATATATCTATATATATATATATATATATATTAGTAATTATATAAATAAAATAACTAAAATAATGTAAACTAAATGAGCCATGCCTAACTCGAGCTTGGGCTTAAAAATTACTTAGAAGCTGAGTTCGAGCTTTACAATAAGCTCGAGCTTAAGCTCTCATATGATAAACGAGGTAAGACCAGACTTCCTTTTTTTATTCTTGTTACGCACATAATCTTCATTTTTTCCTTATAAAAGTGTCATTTTTATATTAATTCTTTAAATGATCAAAATTTGAAAAACATTCATACATTTGAAGCATAAATCAGAGTAACATTGTATAAAAATAGGTTTCCCACTTATTTACTTAATTACCGAAGACCCACAGAAAGCTTAGTGAATGCCCAACTTGAAAAAAATCTAACGTTCTGAGTTCCTAATGTGACTAGCTTGTTGCTTCATACCAAACGAACAACCCACAAACACCACATACACACCGCAAACTCCAACAACAACTACGAGGCAACAAAACAGACACACCCGCAGCAACGCGCGAGCTTTCCCACTATTTTAAATAAAAACTTTTCGGTAGAACCCTTTTTTTAAACACTCAAAAAAAACTTTTTGTTATGTATAATCAATTTAACGTAATATTACTTCACTATTATTCCATATATAACTTTGCAAGTTTTTTGTGCATCATTAGTTGTACCTTGTGCTTTGTGAGTTTTTCAAAAAAAAAAAACTTGATTTTTTACTTTTAACCCAAAGGTTTTTACCTTTTTCAATTTTAACCCTATATAATTTATTTTTTTAACTTTAACCCAAAACTTTTCATTATTTGCAATTTAGCTTCGCAACTTTTGTCACTTATGTTTTTCATTTTTTCGCAAATTTTCGTTTTACGTATAGTTCTAAATTTTCGAGTTAATACGACGCAACGTGCATGTGTGGTTCAACATTTTTACCTCTATTTTTCCATGTTTGACTGGTTTGTCGCAACACGCATATCCTAGGTCGAGTCAGTGTTGGTGGTCGATGACGGTTGTGTGACATTAGTACTATTTGATATCGTTTTACGCCCCGACGCAACGCGGGGTGTGCTTTGGGGGTTTTCAAAGAATAAATGGTTATGCATATCGTTGTCGCAACGTTGGCTTTGTGGGTTTTCCAAAAAAAATGTTTTTTTTTTTTTACTTTTCACCCAAAAGTATTTCATAAATTACTTTTAACCCAAATCTATTTGTTTTTTTACTTTTAACCCAAAACTTTTTATCTTTTGCAATCTATCCTCATAACTTTTTTTAATTTCAACTTTGGTCCTTTATAGTTTTCATTTTCCGCAAATTTTTCGCTTTATGCTTGGTTCTAAATTTTGTGACTTAACACATCGCAGCGTGCGTCTTTGGTTTAACGTTTTTACGTTTCGTTCTAAATTTTGCGAGTTAACACGACGCAACGTGCGTGTGTGAGTGAACGTTTTTACATCGTCTATTTTTTCCCCGTTTGACAGGTTTAACATAACGTACGGGTCTTAGATCCACTTAGTTATAACTAAAGAATCCCCGCCGCGTTGCGGCGGGTCGCAATCCTAGTTTGAAAATAAAAACTATAGCAACGTCTTCTAGAATTTTCTTTAGGTCATATTTATTGGTTTAGGTGTAAACTAAAATGCGTATTTAGAAAAACATTACAAAAAACAAAGATAGCTCAATAATAAAATTTAATTATTGTACATCAAACACCAGTTGTATACTTATATAGGGTAAAGTTTTTGTACAAATAATCTTAACATACTAAACATACAAATTGAAGGAAAACTCAAAAAGACAAGATGACATTTTTGTAATTATCAATAACTATCAAAGTTACTCTACAAATATACCTAAAAAACCTATAAAAAACCTAACCCCCCCCCCCCCCCCCCCAAAAAAAAAAAAAACCTAAACCCCCCACCCAAGCTAAAATGCTAAAAACTAAACCCCAAAAAAACCTAAAAAATCTAAAAAAATAAAAAAAAAAACACACAAATTATTTTTTTTTTTAACATTTTTTATTAAAAAATCGCTACTTTTAGTAGCAGCAAAAAAAATAATAAAAAAAATAAATTTTTTTTTTGCTAACAAAATGTAGCGATTTTTTAATAAAAATGTTAAAAAAAATTTTGTGTTTTTTAGGTATTTTTGGTTGAGTTCACATTTGTATAGTAACTTTGATAGTTGGTGGTAATTACAAAAATGCCACTTTGTCTTTTTGAGTTTTCCTTTAATTTGTATGTTTAGTATGTTAAGATTATTTGTATTTGATCTTTTGCCTACTTATATAATAGTGTGAAGACAATTTTAATTACTGTACATCAAACTTGGAATTGTATATTTATATAACAATGTGAAGACAATAACAAAAAGTTTAGCATAAGCTTTTACACTCGGTTCTCGAGTTTCAATTAAGACCATGGGGTATGGTGGGGTGGGGATTGGGGGCATGAGTTGACACGTGGAGTTCGAGACCCCCCACCGGTGAGTGACGTGTCCGTGGGGTATGGCGGGGCGTGGGTGAACCGCGTGGCTTGGCAGTTTATTTAAAAAAAAATACAAAAAATTAAAAAAATACACACAATATTAAAAAAAAAGCCTAAAATTTTGTTAAATTCAAAAAAACATAAAAACGATTACAAAATAAAAACCTAAAAACGATTAAAAATTACATAATTCCTAAAAATTACAAAAAAACCTAAAAACGATTACAAAATAAAGAAAAACCTAGAGCGTTAGGTAAATTTCAAAAAGCGCGAGCTTGTCGAACGGCTTTCGCTCCTTGCCTCGAAACTCAATGTTCACCACCGCCACCTGGTCCTCGTGGCTTAACTCACCGCTCGGAACGGCTTCGTAGTAGGCTTTGAACCGATCAAGCTTCGGCTGTAGCTCGCGCCATTTATGTTGGCACGCGTTTAAGTTGGTTGGGGTAGCGGGTTCGATCAAGTGGGTTTTGGTTGGGGTAGCGGTGGACAGCCAACAAGATTGTTTGGGTTGGGGTAGCTGGTGGGGTTGGGGTTATATTTATAGTGGATGTTGACTGTTGGGTTGGGGTGACCGCTTGGCTTGGCCAAACGGTTACAATTTAAATTTTAAATTACCCTGCTATGACATGACCAACAAAGCGAATAGTTACAATTTAATTTTTAAATTACCCCGCTATGACATGACCAACAAAGCGAATAGAAAATTTATGTGTTTTAAAGGTCTTTTTAACGAAAAGAAGGTATTTAAAAAGATGTCAGGAAAATTCTGTTTTAAAGGTCTTTTTAACGAAGGAAATAGAGGGAAAGAAAGAGAAATGAAATGAAAGGAAATTTATGTTTTGTGTTTTGAAGGTTTTTTTAAGAAAGGAAATAGAGGGAAAGGAAGATAAATGAAATGAAAATTTATGTTTATTTCCTTGTTTCAAATTATTTCTTTCAAATTGGAGAGATTTGGAAGGAAATTGTCACACTCCAACCGATGGCGTAATCATCGGGGCGCGGCACTGAGCGAAACAGATTGTTCATGAGTATCCACAACAACTATTAATTATCAGATATTTAAACGTCACGTCCCATTCCATAACATATCCAAATAAAACAGTTATTTCAGATAATTGTCTCATAAACAAGTACTGATCCGACAACTCAGATTTCAAAAATAGACAGTTTTATTTATTTGTTTCTAGGACTCTTTCCTAGCCTCGATTTCATCACACAGCAAACAAGGCGTCCTAGCATCTTAAGCACCTGCCACATACGTTAAAGTAAAAAGTCAATACACATAGTGTAAAGGTGAGCATACAAGTTTAATAATAGCATAGTAGAGTTCGAAAATCGATTACGCGTAACCAGTACGTACAACGTGTGATGTGAAGCACGTTAGTTATTGACATGATCCCATCGATACCAATGACTGCGGGTTGACTGCCCAAGGCAGTTCGTAATACATATTCACCACTGTGAACCATGTAATTAATTGTCCTTAACAACCCCTGAGTGAACAGGTGCTGAGTCCAAACTATAGTACTATCGTTGCTAAGGCAGTAGACAGCAATCTATGTGTAAACATAACAAACAAGCATTCATCGAGTCACGTATAACATACAGTAGCGGTTAGCGTTAAAGTATTGCGTAGTGTGTTTGATGTGATTTAGAATAAGTAACGTATGTAACACCCAAAAGTGCGTAAAGCAAAAAGGGTTCGAGTATACTCACAGCGATTGAGTTTGTGGATTGAAGGGAGCGCTTAGAGCGGAGTTAGCCTGAACAGTTAATGATAGCATAATGATAAGCGGCGCGTAAAACGATACAAGTGTACCAAGGATCGGATGGTCATCCGATCGGATGGCAATCCTATCGGTTGGCCAGTCGATCGGGTGGCAATCCGTTCGGATGGTCATCCGATCGGATGGCCATTCGATTGGATTGTCACCTCGCTTGGTGAGGATGTGTTTGTGTATAATGGTTTGACTTTTGAAGTTTTCATTGTAGCACTTTGAAAACAGAGAAGTATCTCTACCTTTCAGGTCGGTCGATTGAACGGTCGTTCGATCGGACGGCGATCCGATTGGTGAGGCTTCTCAGTGTGAGAACAAGTTCACAGCAGGACGGTCACTCGATCGGATAGCAATCCGATCGGGTGGCTATCTTGTGCATTGAACATGTCGAAAATTTGTTTAAGTGTTAAAGTCTTAACGTCACATGATCGGACGGTCGCTCGATCGGATGGCACTCCGATCTGGCGGTAATCCGTTCAACGTTCAGACCCTTGAATAGTTTGAATAAAAGTGTTGAAGTGTGGAACCAAAGTGCAACCCGATCGGACGGCCGGTCGATCGGATGGCAATCCGTTCCGACGTCCTGATCGTCTTGACACTTGATTCTGCCTAGAGTTTGGTAGTTTTGAACGAGACGTTTTGATACCTTGGTTGAACAATCAGAACCCTTATCTCGGCCCAAATGACTCAACCGAACAGGAATCACCCAAGTCCGACCGGTTCACGGCTCGAGTCGGTAGTTCATGTCTAAACCCGAAATCAATATCTCTCGGATGGAATTCAGATCTAGAACCGATACATCACTACGAATGAGTAGAAGATCAGAACAAGCTCCGATTCCATCGGGTTTGTGTGTATTGAGTGTAAAAGAGTTGAAAGAAAGTTAGAAAAACCATCTTCCAATACTTTTCACCATGAATATGTTCAGATCTTTGCAAGATCTTTGTTCATTCATGTGGAAATCGTTCAGATATAAGTTGTTCTTGGTGGATTGAAGCCAAAACATGAAGTTCATAAGAACACCATGGTGACATCATCCTAGAACACCTCAAATCCACTGATTTCACGGTTAAAAGTTGAGATTCAAAAGATAGAAAGGTGTAGGAGTGCGTGTAGATCAAGAAAGTACAAGATTTAGGTTGAAAACTTACAAGAATTGAGAGAAATCGGGAGAAATGCGGGCTGAAGCGAGTTGGTCGAACAAAGGAGATGTCACCATCAAGGAGGTGACAAATGGGGGGTATTTATAGGGTTTCCTAAAATAGAAAGTGGCTGATCAATCGGGTGGCAGTCCGATCGGGTGGCAGCTCGATCGGATGACAACTCGATCGGATGGAAACCCGATCGGATGGCAATCCGATCGGTTGGCCACTCGACCCTAGAGTTCGGCGCGATGGGTTTTGTCATTTCGTTTCGCGTGTAATGCGTTGCGATGCGATTCGAGAGAGAGATGCGATAGAGTTGTTTACCAAATTACTTTTAATCCCAACTGCTATATCTAACATACAATCATCCTAAATAAGTTGCGATTAGCGTTTGCGATTCGATTGCGATAGCGTTGCGATTGCGTTTCGATTGATTACCACAACATAATATAAATAAACATGCACAAGTAATGCATAAGTAACACACACACATAAAAAAATTTCCAGAACGCATAATTTGAGTTGTGAGTGCGATTGCGATTAAGTCGATTAGCGATTAATATGCGATTAAACCTCGATTATTAACAAGTACTCCAGATAATACAGCTAATGCGATAAAATAAATAGATTATCTACAAGTCAAAGAAGTAAAAACAGGAGTTGAGCAAGGAGTGACAGATCGCCATTAGCAATCTTTTCTTCCTTTGACTTCAATCTTGACTTTGACTTTGACTTCCGAAACACGGGGTGTTACAGAAATGGTTTTTGACACAAAATCGTTACTTTTCTTTCTATATGTTACTAATCTTTACGAAAATTTTTTGTGTGTATGTGTGTTTAGGTTCCTGTAAAAAGGATGAAGTTAATTAGAAGTGTGACAAATATTATGGAGACGCCACGCGACATTATTTAATTTTATGGATTAAGGGTAATAAGGTAATTAACTTCAAAAACCAATTTAATTATAAAATAGATTGTAACCGCTTTAGGAGTTATTTTAAGGGATAATTTTTTTTTTCACGTATCAATAACTGATCATGGTGTTTTAACAATTGGAATGTTTTTTTTTTGTTATTTTGCAGGTATAAAACACCATACATATTCCAAAAACACCACGACTTGAATTGTAATACAGTCATGATGTTTTAACATCTGGAATGATTGTATTGTTATTCAAGCCATGGTGTTTCAACACCATCAGAGGATGATTGTATTGCTATTCCAGATGTTTAAACACCATGACTTGAATAGCAATACAATCATTCCAGATGTTAAAACACCATAACTTGAATCACAATACAATGTTTCTAGATTTCAGATGTTAAAATACCTTAACTTGAATCACACTACAATTAAAACACCATTGTATAAACATAGACAAAACATAATGGACTAAAACATTTGTTTGAAACATAATTTTGTACTCTATATAAGTATAGCAATATAGTACTCGTATTAAAGATAAAAGCGCTCGTTATCGTGGTATAACTGTGTTTTAAAAAAAGTTACGTAAAAAATATTATTGACGTTTAAAAAAGACGGGGGGGGGGGGGTGCATGTACATTGAGATTGATGACAGTTTCTTTATTTAAACAATACAATTTAAAAAGACACCATTACCCCTAATCTAGCCAAACTAATAAAAAAAAAGTAAAACATAATTTACATTTTAAGCTCCTTTTGTTTTTTTATCTCAACAATTAGCTACAAGATGTAAGGGTTTAAAACATTTCTTACACTTCTCGCAAAAAAAAAAAAAACTTTTTTTACAATAACCCCATCCTAAGAGAAGTCCACCTTATTTGAGAAACTTGAGAAGAATTCTGGACCACGCATTTCCCTAAGCTTTTCGTAATACGCACATATGTATAGTTTAAAATTGAAGATACACATATATCTATATTGTAAGGACCTGCAAAATTGTCCTTAAACGACTCGTAAGTACAAACCCGGACCCCTGAAACCCTAATGTGCATGAAAAATCAAGAAAAATCAGATTTTTGGTTTCACACGGGCCGCGTAAGAGATAAGGTAAGGTTTACGCGGGCCGCGTCAACTTAAAGTTGACCGGATAAGTGTTCCGGGCCACGTGTCGCACACGTGGCGCACCTAGGTGTGACACGCTAGCCCTAGTTGTAGACTAGGTGGCCCTCGCGGGCCGCGTAAGATTCAAGAGGGGGTTTACGCGGGCCGCGTAAAACCCAAAAATTTGCTATAAATTGCTGGTGCATGAGCAGTTCATCTGTGTTCAAAATTTCAATCAAAAAATAAAAGAAACTGCTTAAATTCGAATTTCCGAGTAGGGAAACGCTGCTACGATTACAAGGTATTAACTCGACCACTGCTACGATATAATGTTCGATTGATTGAAACCGATCCGATGGATGTTAAGTGCTGCCCAAATCAGGGCTATACTTTGTCATTCGTCGTGAAGGTTTTGATTTCGTGAATTATTGTAAATGTTGTATTAAGTTACTGACCTAGTTTCGTCTGCATTGCTGTTTAAAATTAGGTTACAAGGCTAAATCAGTAGGCTAAACTCTGCCCGTCTAACTTGCAATGTGAGTCATTCTCTTTTTATCAACAATGTTTTACAATACTCAAATTATTTTCAAGATTTATAATTACAGGGATTAAGTCTTGGTTATCTTGAATCACTGGCAAGTGGGGTATTGTGCACATTACTAATCTCTCACGGTTAGGTTCATCAACCTAACAGTGATAATCATCACTACTTGGGTGAAAGGACCCAATAGTGGTATGACCATCGTCACTAGGGTGTGACACGGCGCCAGATAAAAATAAGATAGTAGCCATTGTAATCGCTCTTATGCTGTAATTTATAACTATGTGTCATTTTATTAAACTTGAGTGACTCGCCAGTATTTCCCCGCTGATAAAATATTTTTAAAACATGTTTCAGGTGACTTACTGTGAACCAGGGAAAACGTGCTACGGAGCACTAACAAGCTTGAAGTGGTGGCTCAGTAAAATAAATAAACATGTTTTGTAAAACAGGGATTTCCTCATGAAATTCCTCTATTGTAAATTATGGGGTGTGTCCCAATTTATGAAATAAAATAATGGGGCATTTTCAAGTTTTAAAAGATCCTGTTAAACTTCCGCTGTCAACTCAAATAATAAATACCGCGGGTTTTCTGTCTCGCGGCTCCTGGACCGGGTCACACCAGGACGGGGGCCGTGACAGAAAAAGGTGGTATCAGAGCCACTGATTTAAGCCAATTAAGTATTTAGAAATACTTAATTTTTCTGATTGCTATTCTGTGATTCTATTAAAATTTAATTTACAAAATTTTAACTTAGAATTTTGTGTGTTTCTTCATGTATGCTAACAACATGAATGAACTATCAGAAGCACTTCAAAACTTTACTATCCATACCACAGATATGGATACCACCGGTACCTTCACTGGCTACCAGGCTGATACTGAAGAGCCAATGGTATTCCAAGCCCAACCTCAGGAGAAACCAAAACCGAAAAAGAGAAGAAGACTTGTAGGCTGGAGGCGTATTCGTAGGAAGAAACCAGCGACACAGAAAGTTATAAAGACAGAGGATCCGAAGGATAAAGGAAAAGGAAAAGAAATCGGGGAAAGTTCCGGGCAAGCCCAGGAAATGCCATCATGGGAGGAGCTGGATCGTAAACTGGCACTTAGTGACCTCATCGGACCTGCCGATGAAAACTTTTTCAATTACCCAGCTGAAGCACAACTTCCAGTTAATCTGGAACCTGCTATCCCAGATCCTATTATCCACCCCCGACCTCTACCAGGAGAGCTAGAAGAATGGTGGACCACTGACTGGCAATTTCAGAATCTTTTAAATAACCCTAATTCCTTTTTCCCCCAGTTTGACCCAGAGCCTGCACCAAACCCACCTATGAGCACTGAAAACTTGGGTGAACTCCGCCACTATGGCGAGGAGCTGGTGGACGCAGGAAATAGAATCCGGGAAGTGGGAGAAAGGATCTCATGGAAATACGACGAGAGGGAGCGTCATTTCTGAGACGCCAGTTGGTTGTGATGGCATGATGGTGTGGTTTTGTGTTTAATAATAATAAATATTAATAAAAATATAATTATGTAAAATAACTAAAAATAAAACTTTTGTAACATATCTGGTATGCATGGATGCATACTAAAATATATAAAATATGAACGTCGCAAGGTCGATAATTTTGGCTATACGTGCTTATGTGTGATTGTTTTATTATGTTTGATTATTATTTATTTTATTTTGTGCCAATAATTTATATATTGATAATTATCAGATGGAACACACCGTCAATGAGCCAGTTAATGAAGTTAATCAATCCGAACAAAACCATGAAGATCAATTTCTTAATAGACAAGATATAGAAAACATCGTTACCTAGGGAATAGCAAATGCCATTCCAGCAATCATTGTTGCTGCCCGAAATCCAGTTGAACCTAAACTAACTACTCCCAGCAAACGTACTCACGGCAACAGTTTCAGTAATAGTGTAAATGGAGGCGGCAACATTAATAATAATGATAATGATGTGATGCAAGCCCCATTTCTTAAGAAAATGAAAGCTGTAACGCCTGGTTGCACTTACAAGGAATTTCTTGCCTGTAAACCAATCGAATTTGCAGGCAATGAAGGGGCAACTACTGCACTGCGTTGGTTAGAGAAAACCGAAACAGTAATTAAAATAAGTAAAGTGCCGAGGAAGACAAAGTCATGTACGCTTCGCATCTTTTTAAAGAAGGGGAACCAGAATGGTGGAACACGGTACTACAAGCCAAAGGAAGTGATGTGGCGTATGCCATGAATTGGGAAGAATTTAAGAGACTAGTAGAAAGAAAATTATGTCCCGAATATGAAAAGGAACAAATGGCGAATAAGTTCCTGAACCACCGGATGGTGGATGTAGACTGTCGAGGGTATACTTCGACATTCTTCGAATATGCTAGAGTTGTACCAACCCTGGCTTCGCCAGAACCGGTACTTATTTCTCGCTATATCTGGGGTTTGATTGGCGAAATCCGTGATATTGTCAAAGCTGTGAGACCCTGCACAATTGACGATGCAGTGGAATTAGCCAACACCTTGACCGACGGACTGGTACGCACAAGAGAAGAAAATCGGAAGAAGGAAGTGGCCCAAAAGATTACCCAAGGATTTCGTGTGGGTAATAGTAGTAATTTCAAGAAAAAGGGAACAGGGCAACCTTCCACTGCTCCATTTTGCAGTTCTTGTAAAAGAAAGCATTTTGGAAGATGCAAAGGGTATTGCAATTTCTGCAAAATTCCAGGGCATCAAGAAGAAGATTGCAGGAGGAAGAAATCAACAATCTGCTTCAACTGTGGAGAAGCTGGACATTTTAGACCAGACTGCCCTAAATTGGTCAAACCAGCTGACAACAAAGCCAAACCTGCAGAAGGAACTACCAAAAAGAATGCAAGAGCATTCCAGTTGACTACCCAAGAAGCAGAACTCATCCCAGATGTAATAGCTGGTACGTTCCTAGTTCATGACGTTTATGCAAAAGTATTATTTGACTCTTGATATTCGCTAATTTACACATATTTTAGTCCCCCATTTTATCCCCATTTTATGCGTTTTCGGTCGTAAAACCGTCATTCGGATACTTAATCATGTATACTTTTGTTTACAGGCCTAAAACAGCATACCAGACAAGATGATAGTGAAAACGAGGACTTTCCGGACAAAACGACGAAGCTGCGAACAATCTGTGAGAATTCTGACCTGGGCGAATGGAACGGTCGTGAGGTCTGAGGAACGACCGTGCATATCCGACATAACAAGACCAGCCCGGCAATGAACGACAGTGCGACTCGGCGTGCAAGCCAATCCCGGTGATGCACGGGCGTTCAGACGATTGCACCCCGTGCGGATCCGATGTCCATCCAAAGCCCGGCAATGCACACCAGTGCAGCAGTCCGTGCAACAAGAACCCGGAAACGAACGGTCGTGCCATTGGAAGAACGGTCGTGCGAGACCGAAGACCGGTCAAGATCTGATGACGTCATGCAGTATGGTGCACCATACCTCCAATAATGGCAAAAAGTGAACGGTCGTGCCATAAAGGGCACGACCGTGCGAGATCAAAATTATATAAAAACTTGCAGAAACATTCTGCTCGTAACTCTGGAATTTTGGAGAGTAATTCAGGCGATTTTCAGGCTCCGGAGGCGTTAGCTTTCACCCGGATTCAAGCCACATTGTCCCGTTTAGCTCGATTACTATCTGGATTCTTAATCTAGTGCTTGTTTATGGTTTGGTTTTCTAATCTTTCCATAATTTTGTTAATCTTTCAAGCATTTAGATTAATGTTTATGTATTATTGTAGCCTTTGGGCAAAAACACAACAATCCCTTGCTTGATTATAACCATTAGTATGTTAATCTTTGTTTGTAATGACACTTGGAAGTATTTTCTATGTTAATCTTTGATGATTAGTTTGCAACCTTGTTATTGATATTGATTTCTTGATCATAAGTAACTTTGTTGGATGATTGGTATTTGGTTAGTTAAGATAGTTGAAAAATGAAGCTTAATTAATCTTGTATTAGTAAACTTTAAACTTGGTTAACTAGTTTAGCTTGGTTAAAATGTGTGCACCATGATACTAGAAATGGTTAGTGGTTTAATAAAATGTAATTATTGTTAATCAAGAAAGCTTGCCGTCACGTAAGGACCTTAACGGGTTAAATGGTGCCGTTATAAATTCTTGCCATGATTTGTTAGCTTAGTTAGTAGTTTAGGCCAAAATTGCTATCTTGGTGAATTTATGTGCAAAATTTGTAAAATGAACTCGGTTGTGATTTAATCTAGTTTATGCTTGTCTCGGTGGTTGCATTGTGTTTATCGGTGTTGCTTTCCTTGTTTAAGTGAGGTTAGAAAACTCCTAACGGATGACTAACTTATTTTTAAGAGATTTTCATAGACATTTATCAATTGCACGTTAAAGAACAATTTTAGGTGGTTAAAGTGTGTTTATCGTTTTAACTTTCCGAATGATTGTCATGTTAGGATTCCCGAAAGGGATACTAATTGTCTCAAAATTGGAGAATTGATCAAATGCTTCTAGTGCCAAAACCGACTTAGTTGACATGCTTTGGTTGTGTATTAAGCAAGGCTATTTATCTATTTTCATATTTGAAGTCTATTATGTTTTTATAAGTAGTTGTTTATGCTTACTTTAGTTTATTAAAAATCAAACAACTTATGTTTTTACCGGTAGTTTAGTGACAAAGGTCTAGTATTATTTCTTCGCTCATTTTCTTGGATCGATACTTGGTTCTTACCGATACTTTACTACATATATGACGGGGTACACTTGCCTCTTTCGTGTGTGTTTTGATGTAAAAGTAATAATCACTTTTATAAATTTAAAACCAATCGTGTGTAATTTCATTGTAAAAATATGTGTAGTCGCGCACACGTCAACTCTGGTGCAAACCAAAGTTTTATAAATACTTCATTCTGCCAAGCTCTTAACCTACCCTTAACCAACCTTAGACAAGTTTTTACTGTAGAAACGGCAGATGGAAATTCTGTTAACACAGATAAGGTTTTGCAAGAAGGAAAGATAGAACTCTTAGGCCATAAATTTTCTGCAAACCTGTTACCTATGAATTTAGCCGGATTCGATGTTGTGTTAGGAATGGATTGGTTAGTAGCCAACCATGCTCGAATTCTCTGTGACAAGAATTCCATAGAAGTTCATACACCATCAGGAGAAATAATCGTGGTTACAGGAGATAAGCCACGTAAATCAATGAAGTTCATTTCTGTAATGAAAGTTGCTAGTTATGAACGAAAACAAGGAATAGTGTATATGATTTCGGTAATCATTACACTAAGGGTAAGGAACTTAAGAAAATTCCAGTAGTATCAGAATACCCAAATGTATTCCCCGAAGAACTACCTGGACTACCACCCGATAGGGAAGTAGAATTTAGAATTCATCTAATTCCTCGAACTACACCGATAGCCAAGGCACCTTATCGGTTAGCACCCACTGAAATGTTAGAATTGAAAAAGCAATTAGATGAATTATTAAGCAAAGGATTCATACAACCTAGTTCATCCCCGTGGGGAGCACCAGCGTTGTTTGTGAAAAAGAAAGATGGTTCGATGCGAATGTGTATCGATTATAGGGAACTAAATAAGGTTACGTTTAAGAATCGATACCCATTACCTAGGATTGATGATCTTTTTTATCAACTTCAGGGAGCTAGATATTTTTCTAAGATAGATTTACGCTTCGGATACCATCAGTTAAAAGTACAAGAAAAAGACATACCTAAAACTGCCTTCAGAACTAGGTATGGTCATTACGAGTTTACAGTCATGCCCTTTGGATTAACAAATGCTCCTGCAGCATTCATGGACATGATGAATAGGATTTGTAAACCGTACTTGGATAAATTTGTAATTGTCTTTATCGACGATATACTCATTTATTCCAAAAGTCAGGACGAGCATTGTGAGCACCTACATGCACTCTTAACTTTGTTAAGAAAAGAGAAGCTTTACGCCAAATTCTCGAAGTGTGAATTTTGGCTACAAGAGGTACAATTCTTAAGACACATGGTGAATCACGAAGGTATTCACGTAGATCCCTCCAAAATAGAAGCGATCACCAGATGGAAGGTTCCCCAATCAGCTATGGAAGTTAGAAGTTTTCTAGGGTTAGCCGGATACTATAGATGGTTTATTAAGGATTTTTCCAAATTAGCTGTGCCGTTAACTAAGCTAACCTGTAAAGCAGTGAAGTTTGAATGGGGATCTTGACAAGAAGAGGCTTTTAAGATTTTAAAGCAAAGGTTAACAAACGCCCCAATCCTAGCCTTACCAGAAGGGACAGAAGATTTTGAAGTTTACTGTGATGCTTCTAAGCTAGGATTAGGATGTGTGCTAATGCAACACAAGAAGGTAATTACGTACGCCTCAAGGCAATTGAAAAAGCACGAAGAAAACTATACGACTCATGACTTAGAATTGGGAGCAATATTTTTTGCCCTTAAGATTTGGAGACACTATCTGTATGGCAATAAGTTTACAGTCTATACAGATCATAAGAGTTTAAGATACATATTTAGGCAAAAAGAATTAAACATGAGGCAAAGAAGATGGATGGAAATTCTGAGTGACTACGACTGTGATATTCAATATCACGAAGGAAAGGCAAATGTAGTAGCAGATGCCCTAAGTCGTAAGTATCATGAAAAGCAAAAGCGAGTTCGTGCTCTTAGATTAAGTTTACAACTAGATCTATTGGAACAACTGAAGAATGTTCAGGAAACGGCAATCAAGGATGATGCTTAAGGAATGAAAGGAAGAATAAAAGAACTAGAGCAAGGGGCTGATGGAATTTGGAGATTCCACAAGAAAAGAATTTGGGTACCTAAGCAAGGAAACTTAAGAAATAAAATTTTAGAAGAAGCCCATAAATCTAGGTATACCATGCATCCTGGAAATAATAAGATGTACCAAGATTTAAGAAATAACTTCTGGTGGATAGGAATGAAAAAGGACATAGCTAGATATGTTTCTAAGTGTCTTACTTGTTCACAAGTTAAGGCAGAACACCAGAAACCTTCAGGATTACTCCAACAATTAGAAATGCCTGTATGGAAATGGGAGCTCATAACAATGGACTTTGTTACTAAGTTACCCAAAACCAAAAAAGGTAACGACGCAATTTGGGTAATTGTGAATCGATTAACCAAATCAGCTCATTTTCTACCCATGAAGGAAACCTTTAGCATGGAAAGATTAGCCAAGTTATACGTAGACGAGGTAGTATCCTTACATGGAATCCCACTCTCCATTGTATCGGATAGGGATAGTCGTTTCACTTCACATTTCTGGACAAGTTTCCAAGAAGCCATGGGGACGCGGTTAAATTTAAGTACAACTTACCATCCCCAAACAGACGGACAAAGTGAAAGGACAATCCAAACCCTGGAGGACATGCTTAGGGCATGTGTGATAGATTTTGGTGGAAACTGGGATGACCACCTACCCTTAATCGAATTCTCCTACAATAATAGTTATCATGCAAGCATTGAAGCTGCCCCGTTCGAAGCACTGTATGGATGAAAGTGTAGAACTCCAGTTTGCTGGGCAGAAATAGGAGAAACCCAGTTATCAGGCCCTGAAATCATGCAAGAAACCACCGACAAGATCACTCAAATCAAGGAAAGACTAAAAACGGCTCGAGATCGCCAGAAGAGTTATGCAGACAATCGACGCAAGCCACTAGAATTTTAAGTTGGAGATAAGGTACTCTTGAAAGTTTCTCCTTGGAAAGGAGTAGTCCGATTTGGAAAGAAAGGAAAACTAAGTCCAAGATACATAGGACCATTCCCATTAATTCAGCGAATAGGACCAGTCGCATATCGCTTACAACTACCAGAAGAGTTAGCTGGGGTACATGACGTATTTCATGTATCCAACCTCAAGAAATGTTTATCTGACGAGTCCCTGGTAGTACCTCTTCAAGACATAGAGGTAAATGAAAAGTTGAAGTTCGTAGAGAAACCACTCCAAATAGAAGACAGAAAGGTCAAGTTTCTCAAACACAAAAGATTGGTACTTGTTAAAGTCAAATGGGATTCGAGAAGAGGGCCCGAATACACCTGGGAGCTGGAATCAGAGATGAAGCGAAAGTATCCTCACTTATTTCAGTAAATCTCGAGGACGAGATTTTAAATAAGGTGGGGAGGATGTAAGGACCTGCAAAATTGTCCTTAAACGACTCGTAAGTACAAACCCGGACCCCTGAAACCCTAATGTGCATGAAAAATCAAGAAAAATCAGATTTCTGGTTTCACGCGGGCCGCGTAAGAGATAAGGTAAGGTTTACGCGGGCCGCGTCAACTTAAATTTGACCGGATAAGTGTTTCGAGCCACGTGTCGCACACGTGGCGCACCTAGGTGTGACACGCTAGCCCTTGTTGTAGACTAGGTGGCCCTCGCGGGCCGCGTAAGATTCAAGAGGGGGTTTACGCGGGCCGCGTAAAACCCAAAAGTTTGCTATAAATTGCTGGTGCATGAGCAGTTCATCTGTGTTCGAAATTTCAATCAAAAAACAAAAGAAGCTGCTTAAATTCGAATTTCCGACTAGGGAAACGCTGCTACGATTACAGGGTATTAACTAGATCACTGCTACGATATAATGTCCTATTGATTGAAACCGATCCGATGGATGTTTAATTGCTGCCCAAATCAGGGCTATACTTTGTCATTCGTCGTGAAGGTTTTGATTTCGTGAATTATCGTAACTGTTGTATTAAGTTACTGACCTAGTTTCGTCTGCATTGCTGTTTAAAATTAAGTTACAAGGCTAAATCAGTAGGCTAAACTCTGCCCGTCTAAATTTGCAATGTGAGTCATTCTCTTTTTATCAACAATGTTTTACAATACTCAAATTATTTTCAAGAGTTATAATTTCAGGGATTAAGTCTTGGTTATCTTGAATCACTGGCAAGTGGGGTATTGTGCACATTACTAATCTCTCATGGTTAGGTTCATCAACCTAACAGTGATAATCATCACTACTTGGGTTAAAGGACCCAATAGTGGTATGACCATCGTCACCAGGGTGTGACACGACGCCAGATAAAAATAAGATAGTAGCCATTGTAATCGCTCTTATGCTGTAATTTATAACTATGTGTCATTTTATTAAACTTGAGTGACTCGCCAGTATTTCTCCGCTGATAAAATATTTTTAAAACATGTTTCAGGTGACTTACTGTGAACCAGGGAAAACGTACTACGGAGCACTAACAAGCTTGAAGTGGTGGCTCAGTAAAATAAATAAACATGTTTTGTAAAACAGGGAATTTCCTCATGAAGTTCCTCTATTGTAAATTACGGGGTGTGTCCCAATCTATGAAATAAAATAATGGGGCATTTTCAAGTTTTAAAAGATCCTGTTAAACTTCCGCTGTCAACTCAAATAATAAATATCGCGGGTTTTCTGTCCCGCGGCTCCTGGACCGGGTCACACCAGGACGGGGGCCGTGACATATATTGTCAAATCTTGAATTATATATGTATATAGTCAATTCTAAACTATACATATGTGTATATTACGAAAAGCTTAGGGAAAATGTGTGGTCAATAATGTTTCTCAACTTTCTCAATTAGGCTAGTGTTTCTCACACGATCCTAACCCAATATATATATACTGCGATAACCAATGTGATCACAACCAAAAATACCTAAAAATAGCTAAAAAACACACAAATATTTTTTTAATATTTTTTATAAAAAAATCGCTACTTTTTTTTTTTGCTACTAAAAGTAGCGATTTTAATGAAAAAATATTAAAAAAAATTTGTGTGTTTTTTTTTTTTTTTTAGATTTTTTTTTTTTTAGGTTTTTTGGGGGTTTAGTTTTTAGCATTTTAGCTTGAGGGTGGGGGTTTAGGTTTTTGGGGGGTGGGGGAGGAGGGTTTTAGGTTTTTTTTTTTTTTTTTCGGGGGGGGGGGGGGGGTTAGGTTTTTTTTAGGTTTTTTAAGGTTTTTTTAGGTATTTTTGGTTGTGTTCACATTTGTTCTCGCAATAAAGGTGGTTCTCGCATGAACCTTACCCTATATATATATATATATGTGTGTGTGTGTGTGTGTGTGTGTGTATAATGAAATGGGATCAGGAGAAAACTGTTGGAAGTGTGAAAACGGTGAGAACGGATCCTGGACGTACACGTGGCGCGCGATATAATCAAGGCGAAGGGGCTTTTTTGTTTTTTTATTTTTTTCCCAATGCATCTCACACACCGTTTCTCATTTGTGGCGCGGAGGATTTTTTGGGGTGTAGTTAAAAACAAAAATTTTTGGCGTTTTATTGTTTTCTAGGTCTGCAACGATGAATTAATCGTTTTTGTCTTACAGAGTAAATATCTTGCCGTTTATGGCGTTCCCAAATTCATTAATCAATTAATATTTCAAATATTACAATTTTTTGGCGTTTTCTTGTTTTTTGTAGATCTATCGCGATGAATTAATCCTCATCCATACTAAGTATGACGTTGATGGTCTTGACCTTCACCCTTCTTCTATTGAGAACTTTAGGACGAAACGTCTCTCCGACATATCAAACCTCAATGCAATAACTTGAGCCATTTTAATTTAAGTTGTATGGCGTTTTAGACAATTTGTGGCGTGTTAAGTTTGTTTACTTGTTTTACTAATATAATGACCTTTTTTGGCGCGAAGTAGATTAAGTCTATATGTTTTTGGCGCCAAAAAAACAGTAGTAATTATCTTTTTTTTTCATATGTATTTTTATCTTTATCGTGTGATGTAGGATGCAAACCTATACTGTGACAAGTAATTATGGTGTTTTGAAAATATAAAAAAATACAACTAATTAACTTTTTGTAAGACAAAATAATGTTATGGCGTTTAAAACACAAAGACGACGTTTTGAAACATATATCAGACATGCACATTGTAAACAATATTCATGGAGGTTGTATGGCGTTTTAGACAATTTGTGGCGTGTTAAGTTTGTTTATTTGTTCTACTTATATAATGACCTTTTTTTTGGCGCGAAGTAGATTAGGTCAATATGTTTTTGGCGCCGAAAAACAATAGTAATTATATTTTTTTCATGTGTATTTTTATCTTTGTCATGTGATTTAGGATGCAGACTTATACTGTGACAAGTAATTATGGCGTTTTAAGAATATAAAAAAATACAACTAATTAACTTTTGTAAGGCAAAATAATGTTATATCGTTTAAAACACAAAGATGACGTTTTGAAACATATATCAGACATGCACATTCTAAATAATATTCATGGAGGTTGTATGGCTTTTTAGACAATTTGTGACGCGTTAAGTTTGTTTACTTGTTCTACTTATATAATCACCTTTTTTGGCGCGAAGTAGATTAGGTCTATATGTTTTTGGCGCTAAAAAACAATAGTAATTATCTTTTTTTTTCATGTGTATCTTTATCTTTGACGTGTGATGTAGGATGCAGACCTATATTGTGACAAGTAATTATGGCGTTTTGAAAATATAAAAAATACAACTAATTAACTTTTGTAAGGCAAAATAATGTTATGTCGATTAAACACAAAGATGGCGTTTTGAAACTTATATCAGACATACACATTGTAAATAATATTCATGGAGGTTATATGGCGTTTGAGACAATTTGTGACGTGATACGTTTGTTTACTTGTTCTACTTATATAATAACCTTTTTTTGGCGCAAAGTAGATTAGGTCTATATGTTATTGGCGCCAAAAAACAATAGTAATTATCTTTTTTTCATGTGTATTTTTATCTTTGCCGTGTGAAACATATATTCGACATGAACATTGTAAATAATATTCATGACGTTTAGAAACTAGTAGATGCAATAGTCTAAACCAAATACATTAGTTAACAAGAAAATTATAAAATAAAAGCAATTCATTGCGTTTAAGTTAATCTACATATTCATTCATCCTTTGTTCTATTCTCTTTTACCATGTTTTATACAATTCAGTAATTTTTGGAGCTTTTTCATAATATGTGATTAAAGGAAATTATTATAGTTTTGGCATTTGGCGTTTGTTGCGATTTTGACGTTTATGATTAAATGTTGTCCGAGACACTAGACGGTATTTTTAATCGAAGTTTGAAGACAATGAGGCAGGAGGATTATGTGAAACGTTTTTTTTTTTTTTTTTTTTTTTTTGTTAAAACTAGCTAATTGATTTTCAGAGGTTAGTTGATGTTGATTTATTCATACTTATAATTAATTAATCTTTAAAACATAACTAGAAAATAGGTGAGATGTATATTATATTATATATACATATAGGTACGGGATCAGGAAAAAAAGATGAAAAGTGTGAAAACGGTGAGAACGGATCCTGGCCGGTTACGTAGTATATCGCACTAAATTATGTGTAGGGGTACGATTGTCATTGTCTACGTCCCGCTAAATAATGGCGTTATGATTCCTTTCCAAACAAAATTTCAATAGAAATGGCGTTTTCATAGTTATGCTAGTTTTCGATGGCGTTTTTTTTAAAAAGTATTTTTTTTCGAAAGGTGTTTATGTTTCAATGTCGTTCTATTGATATCCAACAGATATGGCGTTTTTGTGTTTTTTTACTTGTTTTAATTTAGTTTTTTAACCCTTTTTTTAATGTTGTTTATGTTTCAATGTTTACTATTTGCTAATTATTCAAATCATGGCGTTTTCATTAACATGTTTTTTTATTATGTATTACTAGTCATGGTGTTTTCATTGATTTCTCACATATTTGCACAAATATTATCGAAAATCACACAACGAAACATGTAGATGCAATAATCTAAAAAGCAAAACACATTAGTCAATATTAAAATTGTACAATCCATGGCGTTTAAGCTAATCTACATATTGTTTAATCCTTTCTTTTACTCTCTTGTCCCCTGTTTGATACAATTCATTTATTCTTTTCCCCCTAAATCCAATAATTTTCTTACAGATTTGGTCACTTGTGTTCTGTTTTCATTTTAGCTATGAAGCAGGATTTTTACAATGTATTTCATCCTCAGTTCATTTAGCTATCTTTGCTGTAGTTGATTTGGGGCATCTTCTTTTGCCACACCACATGTCCAACCAACAATCTGCCCCATATATGTTTCCATATGCCTCATTGCAAAAACCCCATAGTCGATCACGTTAGACGTTGTCCTCCATTCCATCTTTTGTCTAACAATGGGCGACGACTTCATGATCTTATGCTTTGGGTGGTTTTTAAGACGCAAATGGTTTGCAAAAACACCGTGATGCAGTTTCACAATTTTTTCATATATTAGTATGACGTTTTGTCAACATAGTTCCTATATACTATGTTTTTAAGATACTTACCAACTTTCCCACCCATCCATCATACTTGTCTTTAATGCTGAGTTTATCCTCTGCAGTGCTGTTATCCAATACATTAACTCTGTCGTGTTTTATGTTGAAGCAGATAACATAGAAATGTCTTGCCCATATTATTGGCATGAAGACTAGTTCATATTCTTTGATGTTTCTATCTTTTTGGTCTCCTTTGAAACGGGCGTTTTTCAAAACCGTTGCCATATTTCTGTTGAGTTCTTTGTATCGATAACTTACTTTCGTCGTTTCGTCGTACGCCGGACGATTCTGTAATATTGAGTACCCCATTTTAAACAAAAAAACAATGTCCTAATATAATTTCATCAATTAAATATAGTAAAAGAGTTGCCATCATTATTTCTGTGCAAAATAACCTTGAGGGTGATTCTGGAGCCTTGTATCTTTTTTCATAGTTCAGGATATGCGCCCAACATTGAATAATGCCGATGTGTGCATCAAATCCCGATCTCATGCTCTCACAAAACACCCTTGCGAGTTTAAACTCTCCTCCCATCTTGAACACGATAGTTCTGAAAAAAAAACATCATATGGTTTTTAGTTATCCCAACTCATTCTATTATAAGACATGGCGTTTTGAGCATTTTTACATGCATATTCAAGTAAACGTGATAAATGTAAAGTTTGGCTTTTTTTTTTGAGAGAGAAGTGTACATACTCGTATTTACCACATCCAGTGAAGATGTATGTGGCAATGTTGGTTTCATGGTTCTTCCTTGGTTCATGTATAATCACTTGCCTTCTTACATAAGGTGACAAACATGTCCCGCTCATTTTTGTATCTCTCTTCTCCTTTTCTCCCATAGTCTTTTCGTTTATATTTTCATCTTCTTCATCATCTTGATCAGCTTCTTCATCACCAGGTAGCTCATCAGGGTTTAAAATTGTGTTATCTTGCATCAACTTTGTGATGTCTAGAGTTTTGTCCTCATCACCCTTCTCCTGCACATCTGACTTGTTTGGCATTTTGGGTGGTGATGTGTTGATGGCGTTTTCATCTTGGGGTATATTGGGTGTCTCTTCTTCATCAAAAGTTTGCAAGAGGTTCTTCCCACTTGCAGCTGGTGGCTCCTCACATGGCGTTTTATCAAACACTGCACCTTGTTGGTCAACACTTTTGTTCACCATCTCCCCTTTTGTTTTTCTAGTTCATCGATGAACCCCTGACTGTATTGTGTTTCTGTTGGGGGGATGTTTGGTGTTTTATCAGATACAGGCATTTTTGGGGTCTTTTCAGCAGGTTGCAGATGTTTTTTTATTACTTTAATCACTTTATCCACCATCGTTGGACAATCTAGACCTTCTTTTATTTCAATCATCTGTTTTAGATCTTGTCCCGGTAGTTCCAAAACCTCAGCAGTATTCCTTTTAATTATTTTTGCCCCATTGTATCTGGAAATGTGATATTCAAGTGTCTTGAAATCACAATCCCATATTTCAATATCGTTTTCATTTATATCTTCATCTAAGAATATAGTATTCTCATCATCATATATGGGGGCTGTTGTAGCAGTTGAGGGTTCAGCGTTTTGTTCTCCGGCCATATCCCATTCTCTTTCTACTCCCCTTTCTCCTTCTCCTTCTCCTTCTCCTTCCCCTTCCCCTTCCCCTTCCCCTTCCCCTTCTCCTTCTCCTTCTCCTTCTCCTTCTCCTTTTCCTTCTCCTTCATTTTCAACTTCATTGGCTTTTTCATCAACTGTTTCCACTTCAATGGCGTTTTCTATTCCAGCCATCTCTTTATCCCCTTCTCCTTTATTTTCACCTCCAACTACCACTTCCTTTTCACCTTCACCTTCAATTTCTTTTTCAACCTCACCTTCATTTTTACTTTTTTCTCTCTCAGCTGCTGTCACGGCCCCCGTCCCGATTTTACCCGGTCCAGGAGCCGCGGGACAGAAACCCGTGGTATTTATTCATTGAGTTGACAGCGGAAGATTCAACATGATCTTTTAAAACTTGAAATGCCCGATTATTTTATTTCATAATTCGGGATAAACCCCGTAATTTACAATAGAGGAATTTCACAAGGAAATTCCCTGATTTACAAAACATGTTTATTTATTTAACTGAGCCACTACTTCAAGCTTGTTAGTGCTCCGTAGCACTTTTCCTTGGTTCACAGTAGTTACCTGAAACATGTTTTGAAAATATTTTATCAACGGGGAAATACTGGCGAGTCATTCAAATTTGATAAAATGACACATAGTTATAAATTACAGCATAAGAGCGATTACAATGGCTTCTATCTTATTTTTATCTGGCGCCGTGTCATCTCCTGTTGACGATGGTCATACCACTATTGGGTCCTTTCACCCAAGTAGTGATGATTATCACTGTTAGGATTTATTAGCCTAATCGTGAGAAATTAGTACTGTGCACAATACCCCACTAGCTAGTGATTAAGATAACCATGACTTAATCCCTGTAATTATAATCTTTGAAAATAACTTGGAGTATTGTAAAACATTATTGATAAAAAGAGAATGACTCACATTGCAGATTTAAACGGGCAGAGTTTAGCCTACTGATTAGCCTTGTAACCTAATCTAAATAACAATGCACACGAACTAGGTCAGTAACTAATACAGCATTTACGATAACTCACGAGATTAAAACCCTCACAACGAATGACAAAGTGCAATACTTAAACATCCATCAAATTCACGACGAATGACAAAGTATGGCCCTAATGTGGGCAGCACTTAAACATCCATCGGATAGTTTCAATCGATCGGACATTGAATCGTAGCAGCGATCGAGTTAATACCCTGTATCGTAGCAGCGCCCTAATACCTTAAATTTCGAATTTGAGCAGTGAGACTTCGTTTTTTGAGAATTGTTTTCGACACCAGTGAACTGCTCATGGCCAAATCTATTTATAGTTGATTTTTGGGTTTTACGGGGCCCGCGTAAACCCACACTTAATCTTTACGCGGCCCGCGAGGGGGCCTAGTCTACGTGTAGGCTTGCTGGGTCACGAGTAGGTGTGTCAGGTGGACAACACGTGGCCCGGATGCTTATCCGGTTAAATCTTAAGTTCACGCGGCCCGCGTAAGGGTCCGCTTATTCTTTACGCGGCCCGCCTGAGAACCTAAAACCTTGTTTTCTTGGTTTTTCATGCACATTAGGGTTTCAGGGGTCCGGGTTTTTACTTACGGGCCATTTTGGGACATTTTTGAAGGTCCTTACATCCTCCCCACCTTATTTAGAATCTCGTCCTCGAGATTTATTGAAATAAGTGAGGATACTTTCGCTTCATCTCCGATTCCAGTTCCCAGGTATATTCGGGCCCTCTTTTTGAATCCCATTTGACTTTAACTAGTATCAATCTTTTGTGCTTGAGAAACTTGATCTTTCTGTATTCTATTTGAAGTGGTCTTTCCACAAACTTTAGCTTTTCATTCACCTCTATGTCTTGAAGAGGTACTACCAAGGATTCGTTAGATAGACTTTTCTTGAGGTTGGATATATGAAATACGTCATGTATCCCAGCTAACTCTTCTGGTAGCTGTAAGCGATAAGCAACTGGTCCTATTCGCTATATTACTGGGAATGGTCCTACGTACCTTGGACTTAGTTTTCCTTTCTTACCGAACCGAACTACTCCTTTCCAAGGAGAAACTTTCAATAGTACCTTGTCTCCAACTTGAAATTCTAGCGGCTTGCGTCGCTTATCTGCATAACTTTTCTGGCGATCTTGAGCCGTTTTCAGTCTTTCCTTGATTTGAGAAATTTTGTCGGTAGTTTCTTGCACTATTTCAGGACCTGATAATTGGCTTTCTCCTATTTCTGCCCAGCAAACTGGAGTTCTACACTTTCGTCCATACAGTGCTTCGAATGGGGCAGCTTCAATACTTGTATGATAATTATTGTTATAGGAGAATTTAATTAAGGGTAGGTGGTCATCCCAGTTTCCACCAAAATCTATTACACATGCCCTGAGCATGTCTTCTAGGGTTTGCATCGTCCTTTCACTTTGTCCATCTGTTTGAGGATGGTATGCAGTGCTTAGATTTAGTCGGGTTCCCATGGCTTCTTGGAAACTTGTCCAGAAATGGGAAGTGAAACGACAATCCCTATCCGATACAATGGAGAGTGGAACTCCATGTAAGGATACTACCTCATCTACATACAATTTTGCTAACCTTTCCATGCTAAAGGTTTCTTTTATGGGTAGAAAATGAGCTGATTTGGTTAATCGATCCATAATTACCCAAATTGCATCATTACCTTTTCGGGTTTTGGGCAACTTAGTAACAAAGTCCATGGTTATAAGTTCCCATTTCCATACAGGCATTTCTAATTGTTGTAGTAGACCTGAGGGTTTCTGGTGCTCTGCCTTAACTTGTGAACAAGTAAGACATTTAGAAACATATCTAGCTATGTCCCTTTTCATTCCTATCCACCAGAAATTATTCCTTAAATCTTGATACATCTTATTGTTACCAGGATGCATGGTATACCTAGATTTATGGGCTTCCTCTAAAATCTTATTTCTTAAATTTCCTTGCTTAGGTACCCAAATTCTTTTCTTATGGAATCTCCAAATTCCATCAACTCCTTGTTCTAATTCCTTTATTCTTCCCTTCATTCCTTCAGCATCATCCTTGATTGCTGTTTCTTGAATGTTTTTCAGTTGTTCCATTAAGTCTAATTGTAAACTTAATCTAAGAGCACGAACTCGTCGTTGTTTCTCATGATACTTACGACTTAAAGCATCAGCAACTACGTTTGCTTTTCCTTCGTGATATTGAATATCACAGTCGTAGTCACTTAGGATTTCCATCCATCTCCTTTGCCTCATGTTCAATTCTTTTTGCCCAAATATGTATCTTAAGCTTTTATGGTCTGTATAGACAGTAAACTTACTTCCATACAAATAGTGTCTCCAAATCTTAAGGGCAAAAATTATGGCTCCTAACTCTAAGTCATGTGTCGTATAATTTTCTTCGTGCTTCTTTAATTGTCTAGAGGTATACGCAATTACCTTTTTGCGTTGCATTAGTACACATCCTAATCCTAACTTAGAAGCATCACAATAAACTTCAAAATCTTCCGTTCCTTCTGGTAAGGCAAGAATTGGGGCATTTGTTAATTTCTGTTTTAAGATCTTAAAAGCCTCTTCTTGCCTAGGTCCCCATTCAAACTTAACTGCTTTACATGTTAGCTTAGTTAAGGGTACAGCTATTTTGGAAAAATCCTTAATAAACCGTCTATAGTATCCGACTAATCCTATAAAACTTCTAATTTCCATGGCTGACTGCGGGACCTTCCATTTGGTGATCGCTTCTATCTTGGAGGGATCTACGTGAATACCTTCGTGATTCACCATGTGTCCTAAAAATTGCACTTCTTGCAGCCAAAATTCACACTTCGAGAATTTGGCGTAAAGCTTCTCTTTTCTTAACAAAGTTAAGAGTGCATGCAGGTGCTCACAATGCTCGTCCTGACTTTTGGAATAAATGAGTATATCGTCGATGAAGACAATTACAAATTTATCCAAGTACGGTTTACAGATTCTATTCATCATGTCCATGAATGCTGCAGGAGCATTTGTTAGTCCAAAGGGCATGACTGTAAACTCGTAGTGACCATACCTAGTTCTGAAAGTAGTTTTAGGTATGTCTTCTTCTTGTACCTTCAACTGATGGTATCCGGAGCGTAAATCTATTTTAGAAAAGTATCTAGCTCCTTGAAGTTGATCAAAAAGATCATCAATCCTAGGTAATGGGTATCGATTCTTAATTGTAACCTTATTTAATTCCCTATAATCGATACACATTCGCATTGACCCATCTTTCTTTTTCACGAACAACACTGGAGCTCCCCACGGGGATGAACTAGGTTGTATGAATCCTTTACTTAGCAATTCATCTAACTGCTTTTTCAATTCTAGCATTTCAGTGGGTGCTAACCGATAAGGTGCCTTGGCTATCGGTGTAGTTCCAGGAATTAGATGAATTCTAAATTCTACTTCCCTATCGGGTGGTAATCCAGGTAGTTCTTCTGGGAATACATCCGGGTATTCTGATACTACTGGAATTTCTTTAAGTCCTTTACCTTTTGTGTTAATGATTACTGAAATCATATACACCACTTCTTGTTTTCTTGAATAATTGGCCAACTTCATTACTGAAATGAATTTCAGTGGCTTTCGTGGCTTCTCCTGTAATCACCACTAATTCTCATGTGGGTGTATGAATTTCTATGGAATTCTTATCACAAAGAATTCGAGCATGGTTGGCTACTAACCAATCCATTCCTAATACCACATCGAATTCGGCTAAATTCATAGGTAACAGGTTTGCAGAGAATTTATGGCCTAAGAGTTCTATCTTTTCTTCTCGCAAAACCTTATCTATGTTAACAGAATTACCGTCCGCCGTTTCTACCATAAAAATTTGTCTAAGGTTGGTTAAAGGTAGGTTAAGTGCTTGGCAGAATGAAGTATTTATAAAACTTTGGTTTGCACCAGAGTCGAATAATACTTTTGCATAAACGTTGTGAACTAAGAACGTACCAGCTATCACGTCAGGAATTAGCTCTGCTTCCTGAGTAGTCAACTGGAAGGCTCTTGCGTTCTTCTTGGTAGCTCCTTCTGCAGGTTTGGTTTTATTGTTAGCTGGTTTGGCCAATTTTGGGCAGTCTGACCTAAAATGTCCAGCTTCTCCACAGTTGTAGCAGATTGTTGCTTTCTTCTTCCTGCAATCTTCTTCTTGGTGCCCCGGGATTTTGCAGAAATTGCAATACCCTTTGCATCTTCCAAAATGCTTTCTTTTGCAGGCATTGCAAAATGGAATAGTGGAAGATTGCCCAGTTCCCTTTTTCTTGAAATTGCTACGGTTACCCACATGGAATCCCTGGGTAATCTTTTGGGCCACTTCTTTCTTTCTATTTTCTTCTCGCGTACGCACTAGTCCGTCAGTCAAAGTGTTGGCTAATTCCACTGCATCGTCAATTGTGCGAGGTCTCGCAGCTTTAACGATATCACGGATTTCGCCAATCAAACCCCAAATATAGCGGGAAATAAGTACCGGTTCTGGCGAAGCCAGGGTTGGTACCACTCTAGCATATTCGAAGAATGTCGAAGTATACCCTCGACAATGTACATCCACCATCCGGTGGTTCAGAAATTTATTTGCCATTTGTTATTTCTCATATTCAGGGCAGAATTTTCTTTCCACTAGCCACTTAAATTCTTCCCAACTCATGGCATAGGCCACATCGCTTCCCTTCGCTTGTAGTATTGTATTCCACCATTCTAGCGCCCCTTCTTTAAAAAGATGCGACGCGTACATGACCTTGTCTTCCTCAGCACATTTACTTATTTTAATCACTGCCTCGGTTTTCTCTAACCAACGCAATGCAGCAGTCGCCCCTTCGTTGCCTGCAAATTCAACCGGTTTACAGGCAAGAAATTCCTTATAAGTGCAACCAGGCGTTGCAGCTTTCATTTTCTTAAGGAGTGGGGCTTGCAGTCCATCGTTGTTGTTATTAGTATGGTTGCCGCCTCCGTTTACACTATTACTAAAATTGTCGCCGTGTGTGCGTTTGCTAGGAATAATTTGTTGAGGTTCAACTGAATTTCGAGCAGCAGCAAGGATTGCTGGAATAGCATTGGCTATTCCCTGAGCAACGATATTCTCGATATCTTGCCTATTCAGAAATTGATCTTCATGGTTTTGTTCAGATTGATTAACTTCATTAACGGGTTCATTAGTGTGTTCCATCTGGTAATTAATTAGCATAAAATAATTAATAACCAAACATAATAAAATAATTGCACATAATCACGTCAACAAGTATAGCCAAAATTGTCGATTTTTCGACGTTCGATATTATATATATATATATTATAATAGGCATCCGTACAAACTGGTTATCTTACAAAAGTTTTATTTTTAAGTTATTTCACATAATTATATTTTTATGATTATATTATTATTAAACACATACTCCTACAACCACATAACCACAGTCACACCATCCCTGTCAGCTGGCATCTTAGAAACGACGTTCCCTCTCGTCGTATTTCCAAGATATTCTTTCCCCTACTTCTCTAATTCTATTCCCGGCGTCTATCAGCTCCTCGCCATAGTGGCGGAGTTCAGCCAAATTTTCTGAGCTCATAAGTAGGTGTAGTGGAGGTTCAGGGTCAAATTGAGGGAAAAAGGTATTAGGGTTGTTTAGGAGATTTTGAAACTGCCAGTCGGTGGTCCACCATTCTTCTAGCTCTGCTGGTAGAGGTTGGGTGTGGATAATAGGATCTGGGATTTCAGGCTCTAGATCAACTGGAAGTTGTGCTTCCGCTGGGTAATTAAAAAGGTTTTCACCGGCAGGTCCGATGAGGTCACTAAGTGCTAATTTATGATCCAGCTCCTCCCAGGGTGGCATTTCCTGGTCTTGCCTGGAACTTTTCCCAATTTCTATTCCATTGCCTTTATTTTTGGGATCCTCCGTCTTTATAACTTTCCGTGTCGCTGGTTTCCTCCTGCGCACACGCCTCCAGCCCACAATTCTTCTTCTCTTCTTTGGCTTTGGTTTCATCGGTGGCTGGGCTTGAAATTCCATAGGTTCCTCAACGTCGGTACAATAATCGGTAAAGTCTCTGGAAACTTCCACATTAACAGAATAGAGATTGAGATTCTGAAGAGCTTCAGACAACTCATTCATGCTGTTTAGCAGATATGAAGAAACACAAAATTCTAGGTTAAAATTTTGTAAATTGAATTTTCACATAATCACAAAAAGGAAATCAGGAAATTTTATATTAATTACAAATATCTAATATATTTGCTTAAAAAAATAAAAAATTGTGATTATATATATATATATATATATATTACAAATTACAACTGAAATTTAAAATATACTAGGGATTGCGCATTAATAATTTATTTTAGTCTATCTTTTCTTGCTAAGTTGTTTATCTAATGGGCAAGTTTCTTTGAAGTTTCTGACTTATAGGTGACATGGGTGCTAGTACTGGTTTGGCGGTTCATTTATAAGTTAGCATTTACTGCTACAGTGGCTAACATGTAGAGATTTGCCCATTGTTCATCTAACTCATCTTCCCATGGTGGGTTAGTGCCTATTTTCTGAGTTTCCTTATTACTCATTACTCCTTTTGGTTGTGACTTCTTTATTTTCTCTTGACTTTTTCTAATAATCCAACTTCCTTTCTTAATGGTAAGTGGTTTCTCAAACTGTGCCTTACGAACAAATATTCCTTCCTCAGTATCTGCTGAGTATCTTGAGGAATTTGATGGGAATGAGGTTCCCTTATCTTTTGGTGTACTATCTAGTTGATGATAGATTTCCGAAATTCTTTGCTTACCCATACTGTAACTAACAAGTAGTCAGTTAACAAAAATACATAATCACAAGATGGTAATCAGGAAAATTAAGTATTTCTAAATACTTAATTGGCTTAAATCAATGGCTCTGATACCACCTTTTTCTGTCACGGCCCCCGTCCCGATTTTACCCGGTCCAGGAGCCGCGGGACAGAAACCCGTGGTATTTATTCATTGAGTTGACAGCGGAAGATTCAACAGGATCTTTTAAAACTTGAAATGCCCGATTATTTTATTTCATAATTCGGGATAAACCCCATAATTTACAATAGAGGAATTTCACAAGGAAATTCCCTGATTTACAAAACATGTTTATTTATTTAACTGAGCCACTACTTCAAGCTTGTTAGTGCTCCGTAGCACTTTTCCTTGGTTCACAGTAGTTACCTGAAACATGTTTTGAAAATATTTTATCAGTGGGGAAATACTGGCGAGTCATTCAAATTTGATAAAATGACACATAGTTATAAATTAGAGCATAAGAGCGATTACAATGGCTTCTATCTTATTTTTATCTGGCGCCGTATCACCTCCTGGTGACGATAGTCATACCACTATTGGGTCCTTTCACCCAAGTAGTGATGATTATCACTGTTAGGATTTATTAGCCTAACCGTGAGAAATTAGTAATGTGCACAATACCCCACTAGCCAGTGATTAAGATAACCATGACTTAATCCCTGTAATTATAACCTTTGAAAATAACTTGGAGTATTGTAAAACATTATTGATAAAAAGATAATTACTCACATTGCAGATTTAAACGGGCAGAGTTTAGCCTACTGATTAGCCTTGTAACCTAATTTAAATAACAATGCACACGAACTAGGTCAGTAACTAATACAACATTTACGATAACTCACGAGTTTAAAACCCTCACAACGAATGACAAAGTGCAATACTTAAACATCCATCGAATTCACGACGAATGACAAAGTATGGCCCTAATGTGGGCAGCACTTAAACATCCATCGGATAGTTTCAATCGATCGGACATTGAATCGTAGCAGCGATCGAGTTAATACCCTGTATCGTAGCAGCGCCCTAATACCTTAAATTTCGAATTTGAGCAGTGAGACTTCGTTTTTTGAGAATTGTTTTCGACACCAGTGAACTGCTCATGGCCAAATCTATTTATAGCTGATTTTTGGGTTTTACGCGGCCCGCGTAAACCCACACTTAATCTTTACGCGGCCTGCGAGGGGGCCTAGTCTACGTGTAGGCTTGCTGGGTCACGAGTAGGTGTGCCAGGTGGACAACACTTGGCCCGGATGCTTATCCGGTCAAATCTTAAGTTGACGCGGCCCGCGTAAGGGTCCGCTTATTCTTTACGCGGCCCGCCTGAGAACCAAAAACATTGTTTTCTTGGTTTTTCATGCACATTAGGGTTTCAGGGGTCCAGGTTTTTACTTACGGGTCATTTTGGGACATTTTTGAAGGTCCTTACAGCTGCCACTTCCTTAGCGTTTTCATCAACAAATTTTGACATGTTCTCCAACAGTGTCAGACATTGTGAGTATTTAATGTGTACCAGGAGGCTGTTTGGATATTCAATCTTTGACTGTTTTAACAATGTGTTCATTTTATTATAACAGTCTTCTAATTCTTTGTATGCCCCATGCAATTTATAAGCCATTGCCTGTTAAATAAAAAATGGATTTTATTAATCATGGTGTTTTGTGGTTTTTATTAAATTTATTATTTGAATAACATACCTCTTCAGTTTCATTGTTTTGTTGTTCTTCATTAGCAACAATGTCTTCATACTGTTTTACTCCTCTGATCAGAGCATGGTTCCTTGATGCAGAAACTTCAAACATCATTTCCCGGCTTTCTATATCCTCATTCACCATCCTTTGAAGCAAAGCCTCTTCATTCTCATTTTCATCATTCTCATCTCATCATTGATGTGCATGGCGTTTTGCACATCAGGGTGGAGCCCAACATAATCATAATTTTTTTCTTTTTATAAATGATATTACCTTTATCAATTAATTTAATATTTCTTTAATAACTTTCGTTCGTTAATTAAAAAAAACTTAAGTACGCAGTTGTGTTTATCCCCCCTCTGGAGATTCAGATATAAGTATTGTTAAAAATGAAGTTGTATTCAAACTAGAGTATTTATTTGGTATCGTTTTATGGTACGATGATAAACTAAATCGATTCTACTGTTTAGCTTTCAAAACAATATGCTTCATTTTCAAATATCATTTGTTTAACATTACAATTGATCTATTTCGCCGCAACGTGCGATACCAATAAAACTAGTTATGCATTAAGTTTTAGAAATAATAGAAATAATCAATTACCTTTTTCTAGGCCTAATAGATGGGTCAGGGACTTATGGGTAGAGATGGGCAAATCGGGTTTTTTGTATACCCGGAACCGGTTTCTAACCGTACCCCGTTCTTGACTGAGTTTGAATGGAACCAATTCTTCTAGGACCCGGTTCCGGTTAGTACCCGGTTTCAAACCAAAATTACCGGAACTGTTCCTAACCGGTTCGGGTATGTTATGACCGGTTCCTTGGAGGAACCGGTTCCTCCGGGTATCTTCCAGAAAAAGCTGCAATAAAGCTGCCGGAATCGATTCCTAACGGCTTTATATCCGTTGGAATCGATTAATTGCCATTAAAACTTTAAAATCGGTTTCAAGCATTTATAAGCACATCACCTTCAACCAAAACTTAGTCCCACTCAAATCGGTTTCAACTTTCAACTTACAACTCAAATAGTTATGGCATGCAACGACGAAGTGGTCATGGTTTTTGAAACCAAAAGAAACCCCCAAGTTTGGAAGCACTTTGATCTGTGCCTGATGTCTGATAGCCATGAAATGGCACGTTGCAAAGGTTGTGGGAAGTTCATGAAGGCCACGACGAACTCGACCCTTAAAAAATACACCGACCGTCATCGTCCGGTGACAAAGGCTGCGGGGAAGAAAAGTGAAGGCGGTGAATCATCCGGAACCGGTTCTTCGAAGGTTTAGTGTGTTTATGTGATGTTGGTTTGAATGTGTTATAGGTTAATCTTATGTTTAGTTATGATGTTTGGTTTTAATGTATGGTAGGTAGGTAATGTTTGGTCTTAACTTTTAATGTGATTGATTTTATTTTAATCCCGCCGGTTCTTTGTGTTTATAGACGAACCGGTTCCGGGTAGGAACCGGGTACGACCCTATTTTTTTATAAAATGTGGAACCGGGTACGACCTACGGGTTTTTTGAACCCGGAATTGGTTCTTCTATAAAGCGGGTAGGAACTGGAACCAGTTCCTGGTCGGGTCTATCGGGTCGGGTTTGGAAACGGTTATTATGCCCATCTCTACTTATGGGTACACTACTACACTCCACGCCTGGCTAAGGAGGCAAGGAGGTAAGGCCGAAGCCCAGCTAAGGTGCTAAGGCCCATCGAGCTGGCCCATTTTATGCTTTATTAAAAAACAAACGGTTATATTATGCTTTATTATTAAAAAAAACAAACGGGGTTATGTTATGCTTTATTTTTGAAAAAACAAACGGTTATATAATATACCCAATAAGGAAATTTACATAAATATAAACTGTATGTAACATATAATACAAATATAACTTATTCACGCTAACATACATGCTACATACACTTGCAATAATGCCTACATCTCTTTAAAATCATAACTTTTTAAGAACAACAATAAAACTTATGGGCTTAATATCTTCTATAGCCATTTCTTCATCAATCAAATTTCCATAATCTTCAAACAAGTTGTCAAGGATTTCTTCTCCGAAGTGTTGGGAAAGCATCGACTCTTGAATCGCTCGAATGGTCCTCGCCACTTCGGTTCCATGACTCGTATAAAGACCCGAGCGGTGTTCAATTTCGAACATTTCAAACCGGTCCATTACAAAAGACCCTTCTTTCTTTACTTCATCCTCAATTTCATTCCTCGAGGGTGCATAAAAGTGAGCATCGTACTCGTCCACCTTTTCTTGCTTAACTTCTCCCTACATGGCCCAAAATAAATTTAAGTTCGGGACAATCTTAACTAGATGCGTTCATGAGCCATCTTCGGTTTTGTTTCACGGACAACCTTTTAAAAGTTTTTCGGTCGTTGAGTTTAGGAATTATTAAAACGTACTGCACAGTTTGGTTTGATTTAAGATTCTTGCTATGTTACTTTACATGAACCTCAAATTACTTTAATTTGGACTACACACATGATTGGACTTTGCATAATAGCATTCACATCTCTTTCTCTATCTTTATTTCTAGGGTTATTGGATTTTAATAATCCTAAGTTTCATCTGTTGCCTGATAATAATAATCCCAACTCTAAAAATTACCTCCAACGATCCTAACTTGTAAGAATTTGGCTCACATCGATCCTTTTCAAACTATAGGTGTACTTAATTCAATTAAGGAGGCTGTAGGTGTAGTTGAATCTTTTAAGGAAGCCAAAAGTTGGGATCGTTGAAGAGAATTTTTAAAGTTGAGATTATTATCGGCCAACAGGTGAAACTTTGGATTATTAGAATCCAATAACCCTTATTTTTATAATTACAATAAAAATCACTACGTTTTCTCTCTCTTTATAAATTAAATAATATTTTTATACCTTTATCATTACATTTTATCTCTCATCCACTCACAATTATTTTCAAAATATATTAAAAAATTAATAGGGGTGAACAATGTCTCCCAAATATACAGTCTCCTTTACTCACAACTACTTAAAACCACTTTTTATCATATGCAGAACCCACTCATATAAAAATGCAGAATAAAATGTGAATGCTCTAACAATACAATACATGAAGTCTGTCTTTAAATTTCAACTGTTGGAACATCATTGACTCTTTATTTTGGTCATATGTTATGTATTTTTTATCATCAATACCTAATAGGCATTATGCCCAAACCGTAAAACCAAAATAGAGTTAGATCGTTAGTAACAATTTGGTTTAAATTTTTAACGTTTCAGTTCTAGCTTACACCTATAAAAAACAATTACTAACGTTTTGGCTCACATAATAACGTATACCTTAAAACTATTAAAACCGTACCGTAAACACCCATACACTTAACCAGACCATTTGTACGGAAACTTATAGTGTACCTTAGAGACTAAGGTGGCAAATGACCGTGAAAGAAGTTCCCATAGGATCGAGTTGCCCCTATCAACATGGCTTCGATCTCTCCTTCCTAACAAAATAAGCACCATCCGACCTCCAGACAACAGTTCTTTTGACCTTGATTGTAGAAACAACGTAAAATCTTCTTGGAATTGACCGAAATACGCTTTTGAGACTTCTGGCGAGCTCGATTTGGAGATGTAAAATTTACCTTTGTTAATCGATCTACCTTCCTTGTCATAAAGCCCCGGAGGAATCTAAACGAGCAAATACATTTGTCATATATAAAAGTTGTTGCTTTTAACTAACTAGTTAGTTAGAATATAAATGCATAGACAACAATGACAGAATCATAACTTTCAGTCAGGGTCATCATAAAATTCGTTTCCGACTGGTAATAACTAGAGGGGTAGAACTCATTTTTTTTTATTAAAAAACTCAATTTTATATTCAAAATTCCTACAAATATCTGTGACCAGATGTCAACGGACCCCTGTTGACCCCCACTAGTTCCACCTTTGATAGACAGTTTAACACTTACCCTAGAGAGCCAATGCAAACCGTAAGACGAGTAAATTCCTACTCACGTTCTTATTTTAAGAAGTCAATTTTTTTGTTCAAAATTCCTATAAATTTTAATGAGCAGAGGTCAACGGACCATCTTGACACCACATGTTCCATTCCTTCTAGACAATACAACACTTTAGAGAGCCAATACAAACTATAAGATGCGTAAATGGGTCCTACTCATGTTTTTATTTTAAAAAGTCAAAATTTATATTCAAAATTCCTACAAATTTTGGCGAGCAGGGTCTACGGACCCTCTTGACCCCCGCGGGTTCCATTCCTGATAGAAAATACAACACTTACCCTAGAGAGCCAATGCAAACTGTAAGATGAGTAGATGAAGTGAAGACATTTGTCCGGAAACAATCTACCATAAAAACTGCCCGGATAACCTGCGATGAAGACACTTGATTCGCGCTTTTGGCACCGATCCATGTTCAACTGCTTGTAAAAGTCAGGCAGGATCTTGAAGACGGCATTGAAGTCATTGGTGGGAAGATCGTTAAGGTAGATACGATACTCGGGTGGTGGGATGTTTGAGGTGGTTTTGTCGATGGCTTCGACCATTTCTCTGATGGTTGATAAGGTGTTTTGGCCACAAGAACAGCCAAGATCGGCTATGCCTAAGCTTTCTGGTGTTGTAGAGACGTAGGTTTCCTCAAGGCTTTTGAGTGTTATGTGTTTCACCATATCTGAACCTTTTTTCTACACACAAATATATAGCATAAGTGTTATATGTTTATAATATGTCTTCCTACTTTGTATCTATATCATTGTTGACGTTAATTTGTAAGAAAATTAACAAAATAACTTCTAATGTAAATTAGTTTATAACTTTAGTCTGATGAAAAAAAAAAAAAACCACACACACACAAATTTATAAGTTTCATTAATTGTAAACATTAATTGTTTTGTGACTCTAGTTAATTAATTGAAATAGAGAGTTAAATTTTTGGGTGACAAAATTTCTGGTACATTATAAGATTAAAGAAAAAAAGGTATATTGGCATTTGGCAACGCCAAGAATCCTCAAAAAAATTTAGGCCGGGAAGAGTAAGAAAACGAGTTTAAACATTAATTGGGTTTTATTTTAAACGATTAGACAAATTATAATTATAAACTGATTTAAACTTTACTAATAGGAATTGATGAATAAAAGAGTAACAAGCTTACTTTAAAACAAGTTTTCGTGTTTATTGTGCTTAAAATTAAAAAAAAAATGTTAATGGGCTCAAAGAAATTCGGACCCCACGGGGAGATCAGTCTCTTGGTCGTCACCCACCCTGCCCCCTTAGGGGCGGGCCATGTAAATTGGGATAATTGGCTTGGTTTAAGACTTTAAGTAGTGAGAATTTAACCCGGAACCTATATGATAAACTTGTCGTTTCATCTGACAAACCGATTCCATCATGTTGAACTGTTTTCTTTGTTTAAATCTTGCCTTGTATTATTTTTTTTCTTTTTTTACACTTAATTTTGATCTTACATTACTTTTTTGTTGAGCTATGAATATTAATGACACTAGTCATACAACCTAGCCGATAAAAATATTATTACGGCTAATCCATTTATTAATAACTATATGTAAGTGTTAAAGAGTCAACTCCAACTTTTTCAACATGATTAAGGGGTGTTTGGCGTTGCGTTTTCAAAATAGATTTTGGGTTTTCAAAACTGCGTTTTGAAAAAGCATGTAGGTACATGCTTTTCCAAAACTGCGTGTTAGAGACAGATAATCACTTTTTTATCCAAACACTTTTTTAGATTATTTATGTTTTACAAACGCAATAATTAGATAATCACTTCAAAACGTAATTCCAAACACCCTCTAAGTAGGGTTTCTGAATCTATCACAGTCAATACAAAATTATAAATTTACAAGTTGACATACAAAAAAAGGTTGGTGAACAGTGAACACCTTATACCTCCATCACACCACTATAATAATTTTAGTGATATTCAACGAAGTGGCCTTCTTTTCTGTTTAACAACAACCCGTACTCAGCAAAAACGTCATTTCAACTGTCGTTTATTGAAAATTTAACGACTCTTAAACTTATCATCTTGAGCTTATGAGCCTTTGTAATATTGTTCAAGGGGTGTTACAGATTAAAACATCATTATGTAAACATACAATCTATTTTGACAGACAACACTTAAATATTACAAAGTGATTAATAATCTTTGCATTGATTAATGTTATAGATTAGATTAGATGTTATGTTAGGTATGTGTTACCTGAAGATATGAATTCTGGGCATAGCTATGTTCACCAAGCCCACCATTCATGTGGAAAACTTTCTCAACATCCATTATTGCTCAATAGCTAGTAATGGTTGTGATATTTGAGTTTGAGTGTGAGATCTACTTACCACTTATCCCCTCTTTATACTTGCTCCAGATATGCTTGATGGCCTAACTCATCTCCAAAACAGCACATCCCAAAAGTTTCGGAATAAAAAAACAATCAAATCCTTTTTATTTTATTATATATATATATTTAGAGGCCAATTAACGTACAATATGGATTAACGTACATCACATACGACAAATAATTACGCAAGTTCATTTGAAAATCACGCACATTATAAACTAAAAAACCCAAATCACGCATGTTGAAAAACATTAATCACGCACGTTATACACATAATCACGCACGTTGTCGTACGTGATGTACGTTAAGCCGTATTGTATTTTACACTTTTCCTATATATATATGTATTTATATAGGAGTGTGCTTGTTTCAGAACCAGTCTTATCTTAGAACTACGCGAACCACATGATGAAGTTGTAAACAATGCATGAATAGATAGGCAAAGAAGTCGAAGAGAGAAAGTGTCTCGGTTACATAATTGTTTTAGGCTCACACTATCTGCACACCTTGGTTGGCTATCTGCACACTTAGGGTTTACCTACGCAGCGATAGACCTATACGCAGCGTATAGACCTATACGCAGGCACGCAGCGTATAGGGTTACCTCTATACGCTGCGTCTAGAGCTATACTCAGCGTATATAAACCCTTGTTTTCTGTGCAATTATTGTTGATAAGGCTCTGAAATCCATGGTTTATATACGCTGAGTATAGTTCTATGCGCAGCGTATAGAGGTAACCCTATACGCTGCGTATAGGTCTATACGCAACGTAGGTAAACTCTGATTCAACTAGGATTTGGTGTGCATATAGACACATTGGCGTGCCAATAGGTACACCCTTCTTTTATATGTTACATTCAAAGCAGTGCGTCCGGACTAAATTATAAACATATTAATAGTTTGAAATAACCATCTCTGTATATGCATGGTAGTATTTGATGCGTGTTGAAAAGAAACTAATATAATTCAAATCAAGATTCCAAATGTCTCCTCACATGTCATATTCATCTGTATGGAAATTGTACATTTTCTTGGATGACACTGTTATGTTTACAAAAATGGTCAGCCAAATTGATAAGCAAATTGGTTTGGACCACCATCTTTAATATAAGGACAAGTTGAAGTAGAAACTAGTCATGAACGAACTATATATGCTATTTTTAAGTCTGTCGATTCAATTATCCATGTCCTCATTCTTTTCCTGTTACTTTTTCTAACACTTTTTTAATGAATTAATCTAATTATGTGATGACATTTATATAATTTTAGTTTTTTTTTGAATGGCTAACGTTGCACACCATAGGGATTGAACTCCTGACCTCTCCTATCCTAAGCTCTATCTAAACTCACCAACACCACTGAGCTTATTTCAAGATAACCAACTACTATTGAAGCATTTATGTAAAAAAAAAGTAAGTTGGGTGAACAAAAACCGAAATCAACAATACAGGAATGGTAATTTTTATACGACACGATGTAAACTCGAGTTACTAGATGTAACTCCGACACAACTCTATTAAATTGGGTTAGAAACTGTTGGGATTAATCTTGATTTGTTTGTTTTTTGTTTAATGTTTATCTAGTTGGTTAAAGTTAAAAAAAATTATGAATAATGTGTGTTTGAGTTATTATTTAATTAGATCTCGTGGTCAAGTTGTGATAGGTTTGTTAGCTTGGTGATTACTTTATGTTTAGTATAAATAGGGTTTAGAGTTAACTTCCATTGTTGGATCATGTGAACCCCGCCAAAAGAACAGATGATAGAAAGCCAAAATAATCTGCAATCATTTGATCATTAATAATAGTGCTTTAAAGATCATACTCCTCCTAATGACAAAGGCATCAACATTGCTGCAACTAAAGGTCTGCTAAAAGCTAAAGTCTGCTTATTCAAAAGTCTGCCAAAGTGAACCACTGATGAAGACAAAGTCTGCTGATAAGCAAATGTCTGATCACCCTCTGTTTGAAGAAGACAAAGTCTGATAAAGAAAGGTCTGCTGAGGCTCAACAGATGATAAGACTCAACAGATGATGAATCAACAGATGCAGTATATCAGAGTTTTCAATATAACAATATTTAAGTATTAGCAGATGTTAGAGGTTGTTAGAAGTTGTTATATGTCATTGTCTAGGTGACGTCAGCTTAGATTACTCAGAGGTTTGGATTGTACTATAAATAGAACAGTGCATGTACTGTTCTATTATCACTTCACCTTGACATTTTGTTCGAGCAAATCAGAGTGATCTTAGGCTAAGGGGGAGTTTGTAATTCATGCATACGTGAACTATTGTATCTTACAATCTTTCTATTAAAGTATCATGATGAAAGCAAATCTTCCATTGTTTGTGATTTAAAGTTTATTATCATTCCGCTGCATTATTTCCATTTTTGTTATCTTCTAACATCATTCATCTTAAACATTCACAAACAATTCAAACTCGGATCCTAACAATTGGTATCAGAGCCTTGGTCAATCAAATTCGATTTAACAATCAATTTGATATAAAAGATAAGCTCATTTCACTGATATCGTTTGTTCGTAGGAATTGAAAACACAGAGTAAAAAGTTCATTCACGTTCAAAGTAGTTTAAACAAAAACTTTGTAAAACAATCAAAATGTCTCAAAACACACAAGATCCGCATAACATTAGTACCCTGTATAAACCACCGATGCTTGTCAGATCGGAGTATAATATTTGGCAATGTCAGATGGGTCATGTACTTGCATAGCAAAACACCGGTTGCTGGAAATTGGTTATCTTCAGACCACATGTTTTGATGGTGCCGAGTGTAGAAGATCCCAAGGTCCAAGTACCTAAGAAACCTAAAAATTACTCCAAGCAGGATTTTCAGAAGATTGAGTTAGATGCCAAAGCATTTAGCATCTTTGCTACGACACTACCCAGTGATATCTATGCTGGCCTGTTACACTGTACCGGTGCTAAGGAGTTATGGGATGCACTAAAAGAGCAATTCGGTGGTACAGAAGAGGTCATTGAGAACAATAGAGAGGTTTTGAACCAACAATATGAAATGTTTTGTCATGTCAAAGGAGAGTCATTAACCTAACAGTTTGAAAGGTTTGGTTGTCTGATTAGTGAGTTAAAACTGGTAAAAGTTGAGTATGCTAATTCAAATTTGAATAGTAGTTTTCTTAGATCACTACCAGAAAAATGGGACACTATAGCCTTTGTTACTAGAAATTCTATTGGTTTTAAGGAGATGAGTTTGACTCAGCTTCATGGTAGACTCCTCACTTATGAGAGAGAGCTTAACTAGAAAAAGAAGCTACAGGAGTCAAAAAGTGGCTATGACTATGCTTTTGGTAGCACAACACTTTTTGGTCAGGAAGAAACATATGATGGTGGTAAGGATTAGAGTTATGATCATTTTATTGGCATAACATTTGGTGGAGCATTCAACTCTGATTCTTACTCACCCAACTATGCTTTCACAGCAAATGGGGAAAACCAGGTTTCTGACAACTTGTCCTTTGAATTAAATGACCTTCAACATTTTGACCCCATAGATTTGGAAGAAATGGACATTCTACATCAACTTGCTTTGTTGACTGTGAGATCAAGAAAGTTTTACAAGAGAACTGGTAGGAAGTTTCTAGGGTTGCATGAGAATTTAAAAGTTGGGTTGGATAAATCAAAGATAAAGTGTTATAAGTGTAATAGGCTTGGTCACTTTGCTAGAGAATGTAGGAGCTAAAGCAGTGGTCCTATAGTTACACACCCAAGTCCAAGACCTCAAAACACCTAAAACACTGTCCATTGTTCCCAATATACCCCTGCACCTCACATGCAAAGCACTGCTCACTTTGCAGACCATGTAAACACTGTTCCTGTCAAGTATGTACAAGCCACTATTCCTCAAATCCAATATGTTCAAGCCCCAGCACCTCAGGTCCAAGTGTAACCTGCACCACAAGCTGCACAAACATCTGCTCAGGCAGAGACCAATCAACAGAGCTTCTTTACACAAGGCTTTGTTGACTGGAGCAGCTTATGTAACACCCCAAAAACGGGTTTGGTAATCAAACCATGATAATACTAAAAGACGGGTAAAGTACCGTAGGTGGTAAAAATTAAACCGTAAAACAAAATAACTAGGAATATGTCACACCCCCAAAATCCACCATGCGGAGTATCACCGCTTGGAGGCATGACATGACCAGGATCGAGCCACCAATCATATTGAACAACATAATTAAGTAGATCAAACCAACCACAATACAATTGGTGACCAAAAAGTAAGTTAACCAAGTTCACTTAAATCAGCGGAAGCATAGGACGTTAAGCCAAAACATAAGTTCGTAGTTCATAAGTTTTAAAGACTCAAAACATAAGTTTCATAAGTTCATAAGGTTTATTTAATAAGTACGGGACATAACAGTTCGCATCCCACAACGACCACCTCCATGTGCAAGCCCCATGGCATCTAGCGACCTGCAAAGCATGTAACAACGTGTCACACCCCCAAAATCCACACGCGGAGTATCACCGCTTGGAGGCGTGACTGACCAGGATCAAGCCACCAATCATATTGAACATATAAGTAAATACCAAAAATCATTCATCAATACGAAAGGTGTTTTCAAAACCAAACATCAACAAGTGTGTAGCGGAAGCATAAGTATGTAAACCCAATGTAAATCGTAAAATTCAAACGTTTAGAAAATTAACATGGCATCATCGATCCATGTCCCACAACGACCTGCTCCTCCCTGTGCAAGCTCCATATGTACCTAAGGTCCTGCAAGGCATGCAAGAGAGAGTCAACAACTAGTTGAGCGAGTTCACAGTTAATAGTTCAGTAATAGTATAGCGTGAGTAGTAGTATGTTCGTTCGTTACAAAGTATCGTATTAGTTCCCATCGCGGCCTTCCAGGCAGGTGTGCGAAGATGTTGGGGAATGTTTTCCCCAAGTATTCTAGACTAGGTTTATTTGTATCGCGGCCTCAACAGGCAGGTGTGCGAAGATTTGTAGATTTAGTTCGCGGCCATTCTATGGCAGGTGTGCGAAGTCTGTCATAATATCGCGGCCAATCCTTGGCAGGTGTGCGAAGATCAGTTCAATAAGTGTTACTAGTCTAGTCGTAGCGTATCGTTAGGTTCTACTTTATGAGTATACACAATAATTCATCAAATCCCATTCCCACCCGGGAACCCCATGCCTTGGCTATGTGAACTCACCTTGGTTTGCTCGGTATGCTAAGTATATGCTCGCAAGTAATCAATCACGTCCTAAAGTATGCACGTATGTGAAATCAGTTTGTGTTCAAGTTGTGCACGTATAAACAGGTAGCATGTAAACACAATCATACTAGTCATGTTTGGCGTTTAACAGCAGTTAGATATTCCAGTTAACACTTAACAGAATTAACTCAAGTTACTGTGCAGATTACATATTCGGCGAAACACAAAATTGGCGAAACATACATGCCGGCGAAACACATACATCGACGAAACACATTCTGTTTCGTCGAGTCTTGTTTGGCGAAACAAGATTTCAATTTCGTCGATTGCTCTTGGCGAAACACTTTCTGTTTCACCGAGAGTTCTGTTTCGTCAAACAGTTCAGTTACGTCATAACAGTTACATGCAGAAACCCTAATCATCACTAACAGCCGACAACCAATAATATCAATCCTGCAGTAATCATTGGTTCTCAGAATCACATAACACAATCCTTAAAGAATCATCATCTAGCATGAACCCTAGCTTAAACGTATCTCAACATATCGATTACAACATCACATCATCCAACCCTATCAAGATGCTAACTTGCATTCAGAACCAGATCCTATTAACAACGTCCAGAACCGAGTATTCGATCATATTAAGTTTCGCATAAAACCATTTATATCCGACTACAATATTCATATCGAAATCCATATCATCATCATCATAACAAGAACCCTAATATTTAACATGTATCGACTACAATTATACATCATCAAGGCAGAATCACATGACACATAAACACCTACACGGATGAACAATCAATCAAGACACATAAATTTACTAACCGAGATGATGGTTAGATCGCACGGGAGTTTCTAGTTTGCCGTCACAGTGAGAGAGTTCTAGGGTTTCGGTTGTTTTGATAGAAAGTGTAAAAGTGATGTTGTTTTACGTAAATATACTCAGAATAACGTTCTGGGCCCGTAATGGGCTTTGGCGAATCATGGGCTGGCGAAACAGCCTGTTTCGTCGAGATGAGTTTGACGAATCAATGACCTGTTTCGTCGAGAGGTTGTATGGCGAATCTCATTTGATTCGTCGGGTCCTTAATGGTCTTTTAGATCCGAAATGATTTAATCAGTTAGGTTCGCATGCCACAAACAAACACATAACCATGCAAACATAATACGTTTCATCATATCACAAAGTGTACAGTTACGAAGTCAGACAGGTCAAACAACTAAACAGTCAAAGTCAACGTGCATTAAATGCGAATAGAGAATGTCGGAAATTCGATTTGTCACATTATCCCCAACTTGAAAGAAATTTCGTCCCGAAATTTAGCATGCAGTTACTGAGGAAGCTAGTAGTGTGATGTTGTTTACCTGTATCGTATCGCGGCTCCCCGAGCAGGTTTGCGAAGATTTACTGGTTTTCTTGGGGTGTCACATTATCCCCCCGTTGATTTGGAATTTCGTCCCGAAATTCTGCATTGGTAGCTTCAGCCTCAGTAGTAGTTGCTTGGTTTCCGAATAACTGGGGATATTTGAGTTCCATTTGATCTTCACGCTCCCAGGTGAACTCTTGTAAGGACCGTGTTCGCGACCTAAACGAGTCGGTTCAGAGGAATTCCATCAAATACAGGTGCGGAAAACAAGTATTTGACTTATAAACAGCTGAATCTTCACTTTAACACTGATTTGTATTGATATGAAAGCAATTACAATCAGTTCTCACACCGGCAGCACCTCGGTATGGAAATCTCACAGAAACAACTTATCGACTTATGATTTCGCTTGACCTTGATCTCCTATATATAGAGATTGAGATTTCGCTTCAGCATGACTCAAGCGAAATCTTAACATGTTGATTTCGCTTGAGCTGCTTCAAGCGAAATCCTTTACATACACATTGCTTCAAGCGAAATCTTGCTAACACTCTCTCATTCTCTTGTTTTACGTGCCCTGATCTTTTCTAACTAGTCTAAGACTCGATACAAGACAAAGTCGACAGATGTAGTGCACCAACAGACTCCCCCTCAGATGTTGACGAGTCGACTATCGAGTCACAACAACATTGTATCTTCACATCTTCATTCTTGATCAGTCTCTGGGCTTTTCTCTCTCTATCTTCTTCTCCAGAATCACCTGGCTCTATCAGACTCCCCCTCACGATTTGCTGGTATTCATTTGTTCTTCAGCAACATCTGTTTTAGGATCGATGCCTGACTCAAATATTGTTTACAAGATCATTGCCTGGATCTCATCTAATTCTCTTGATCAGATCTCTTGATTCCTTAAGTTCATCAGCATCAGCAGCTAGCGAACTTTAGATTCATGATTAGATTCTGACTTTCATAAGCTTTGAATGAATTAAACTGGCTCACCTGTAACAATCTTAACCCAGAAATAAATTTTCTAAATTTAACAATTTAAATGCACCAATAATCTGATATAAACAGATAACTCTCTCTCATATCACAAACCAATGATGAACCAAATGTAGGTTTTTAAAAAATACCAATTGTAGGATTTTAACAAACCTTTTTTGACATTTTAAGATTCACTCCCCCTCACAACCAAGTCATCATGTTTAGCACTTGAAATTTTGACAATCAGCTTTTCAATATCAGTTGTCGAAAATCTTTTTGGATTTTTTTTTTAAATTTACGCTAAAACACACTAAAAATCTTTTTGTAATTTTTGATTGTAAAGGAATGCAATAAAGAAATATTTACAAACACTATTTTTGTGAGTTTGAGCAAGAGGATCATATCAGTTTCTGAGACATATCACTAACACCGTTAAGCTTCATTTCATTTTAAGTTCTAAACAATTTACCTAGATTGTCAGTATATTTGTCCACTTAAATTTTCACACAAAGTTCAACTGATCCGAGATACGTTGTTAATGTTTTAAGCAACTTAAACTTATCCGTGTGTCCCACTACTTGAATATACTCCCGTATCCAGATCCCAATATTCAGTCTTACAGGTGAATATACCACAGATGATATCTGTCAGGGAATAAATTATAGTACGAGGGCCGTGAGAGCTCAGGTCGATACTCCCGTATACGCAGAGAGATGACGGCTTCGACTTTCGGTGTGTCCCCTTTAGAGGATCTTTTGTTTCAACAGCCATGATTAGCATTTTTCAATGTTTCATCTTTTTTAGCTGAGGGTGAGCTATATTTCAAGCAAATGTAAAGTATTCTCCGGGGACTAGGCCATTGCTTCCGCAAAATCAGAAGTCCCGGGATAATACCCCAGATATCACTGAGCATAAAGACCTAGTATCTCAGAATAAGGGACCTTTCAAACAAGATTTCAGGGGTTACCTATATATCCAAGTTTGTGTTAACCCACAAAACAAGCAAGTTTGAAATTTAGGTTTATATCTCGTCACAATTTACTAAATGTGCAAAAACCTACTGACATATCCGCAGTAAGATTGTTTATCACATTTTTACTTTACATTTCTTTAGCATGTTGTGATAGTCCACTGATGTACTATCATTTCCTCTATATGCAACAAAAACTCATTTTTGAATTTTATCATGTTTTTGTCTTTTTCAAATGTTTTTGGATTTTCTGAAATTTTCTACTCCCCCTAAAATGAAAACACATTTTAGGAAATTTGAAAACAAACTATACAAAACTTGACAACTGATATCGAATTGCCTCAATTCTCCATCCACTTGGCATAAACAATCAGAACTCCCTCTATCACAAAACTATTTTCTCATTTAGATTTCAAAACACTTAAGTTTGTTTTAATCAAAATGATTTTTCCGGAAAATAAGTTTTTATGATATAATCATTTGTAGATTCGGGGTGTGGTTCATCACATTGTCTATTCTTACCACTTGTAGCAGATCAAGTACAAATTAATGTCCTTGATTTACCACTTGCAAATATGCACCATCTATATCAATTGTAAAAATTACCACATGTAGAACACAATATCACTTGTAGGAATGTGACGTCTACATCACCATTTTACCAATCAAAATGCCGATTCCTGCTTCGCACTTAACAACCTGGAAGCTCCGGCATAGTCATACAACCTGTAAACATCCAAACACTATCAAAAACTTTCAACCAAAAATTTCAAATATTAGAAAGATGCCGATTCCTGATCCACGATATAAACTTGGGATCTCCGGCAAAGTCCTAAGACTTTTAAGGAAAGCAAATTTCCACCCAAGTCTTCTCAGACTTGGTGGCTTCCAATTCCTGGGCAGTAGGGCTGTAAGTTGCCTTTTTAGTTGCATAAAAATCTTTAACCCCCTTTACTTTCCCATCAAGCATTTTCTTGAATATTTTTCTAACATTTCCATTAAATGCTTTCTCAATATCAAATTCCTTTTCATCAGAATAAAATTGATTTGAAATTTCCACTTTACCAACCATTTGTTTAACTTCTTCAAAATTCAATGATGGAATGTCAACATCATTCACTGAATCATTTTTCTCAACTTGTGGCTCATCTGATTTTGTGGAATCAGATTCATCGCCAGATTGTACATCTGATTTTTTAACAATCCATTTTTGGTTATCTTTTGCATTCTTTTTGTACAAACTCTTAGAACTTTCACCAACTTCATTCTTTGAATTTTCAAAAATTTTGAAGTTTGTAGTTGGTGATTCATTCTTTTCAACCATCTTTTCTTTAATTTTTTCAGATACTTCCTGTTTTCTGTTGGCTTTGTTTGGACAATTGTGAGCGATGTGTCCAACAACTTGACATTGAAAACAAGTTCTTGTGTCTTTTGGTTGAAAAACTCCAATTGAATGAAAAACTCCAGTTCCTGTCCTTTTCCTTTCAGCAAGGAAATCTTGATTCGATTTTCTCCAGAATAAGCTATTTGTCTCTTCTTCATAGCTTTTTCCTGCAACATATGTCATTTTTGATTTAAAATCTCTAACATGTTTTTCATTTTGATAATTTTCAGTTTGAGTAAAACCAAGACCTTTCTTTTTGTAACTACACTTTTGGTTTGTTTTCTTTTGAAAATCAGAACCAGAATTGTAATTCTTTTTCCCTTTTTTCTTGTTTAACCTTTGTTGAACTCTAGAAGTGTATTTTTTAGGTTTTTCAATAGATTTTAGATCCTTAATTTCAGAAAAATTAATTTCCGTCATTTTGAAAACCTTTTTAATCATGTCAAAACGAACACTTCTAATCGGAAACTCTTTGTCAGAGTATAATTTGTCCGAATCATTTAAAGTATATGCAACTTCAAATGTTTCATCATCCAAATTTGCCTTTGATAGCAAAAATTCTTTACTGTAAGACCGTTTTTCCGACAACTTTGAACTGTTGACTGACGAACTTGAACCCCCAGACTCAAACTTTGACTCAGACACCTCCTCAGTATCCAACACCTGATCAACCACCTTTTTAATTAACTCAGACTCATGATCAGTATCAGACGAGGTAAACGTGATATCAATGTTATCTGGTAAAACGTCAGTTGTCTCGGATTTTAACTTTATATTGACTGCTTTTTCGACTTGCTCCTCATTCGGTTTTCTAGGAGAATAACCTTCCCAGATAGGAGGCGGACACTTGTTGTATTTAACAGTCGATTTCTTACCAATCTCATTCTTTGTCTTTTCATCCTGGAATGCTTCAAAACCTGCAACAGTAGGATAAACTCGATCAATGACATAATCAGAACAAGAATAACTCAGTAATAACCTTCTGATCCTTTCATTCTCGATCTTTTCTTTCTCCAACTCTTGCTTTAGATTAGCATTTTCTTCGATGTAATGATTAATTGCCTTTTGCTTTGTCATCAACGTAGAATTCGTCATCGTTAAAGCCTTTTCTCTTTCAGAGTTTGTTGTTTGAAGTCCTGTCACAGTTCTGTTCAACACGCTATACGATTCTTTCACATAGCTGATGTCAGATAGTAACTTTTCTATCAATTTTTCTCTATCAAACAGAATCACATCTTTTTCTTCACAACTCTTACAAATTTCCAAACATTTCTTGCAAGGCTTTTCAACTTCAACAATCTTCTCAACCTCGATTGTTTTTACCACTTCAATTACTTTTTCTACTCCAGTTACTTTCTCAGTTTCAATCACCTTTTCTTTATCCACACTTTTAACTTCTTCAGTTTGAACAACATTTTCAACCTTCTCATCTTGTTGTTGTTCTTTTGCAGCTTGTTTCTCCTTCAGTTTCTTCATGCGATCTGCAAAATAAAAATGAAAACTTTCAGGAGAAAGATGTTTTTTAGCAATATTAATATGTTTCTCTTCCTCATCATCACTACTACTCTCAATTGGTGTTTGATCAAACTCTACAGATTTTTCAGAATCATCATCTGAAATACCAGAATCAGATGGTGTTTGATCAAAAACAACTTCTTTTTCTGAAGTATCCTCATCTTGAACACTCTCGTCTGTACTTAATGACTTAGCATCAGCACTTTCTGAACTTTCTTCAGATGTAATCGATTGATCTTTCACTGTTTCACCAATTGATCTCATCCAAGTAGCAAACAAATCAGGTTCTCTAACAATCTTTGCAATGAAAGCTTTGAAATTCCCCTTTTCATCAACAAACATATCCCAACTGAAACCTTCAGGTAGTTGTTCATCATTTTGGTCCACTAAACATGCTGTGCTGTTAGAAGAAATGTAGTTGCTCCAGTTGAAATCTACCAAACATCCTTTCTTTGAATCTTCAATCTTTCTACCATGAGCCGTCTGTGAGTCTTGTGTTTGACCAACTTGCTGATAAATGGCTTTCCGGTAATAGTCATCTTTTCCAAATGGATTCTGAGCACCACTAACTTCTTTGTTCTTGCACTCCCGCTTAAAATGACCTTTTTCCCTGCACCTGAAACAAATAACTTTAGATTTATCAAAACCCAAAGTAGAAACACAAGCATCAAGAAAGTCATTTCTTCCGGTGATTGTTTTGAACTTTTCAGCACGTCTAAGAACACTTGCAAGACACCATTTGATATCCATTAGTTCCATCTCTTCGGCATCTATTTGGTCATAATCCTCTTTGGTAAGCATAGGATTTCCAATTCGACCAGCAACTAAACCTTCATATGAGATAAGCACGGAACCAAGTAATGCCATATGATCTTTTGCAATGTCTTCAGAAAAACTTTGACCTTCTGGAAGATTTAGAGCTATGTTGCATTGAATCACACAACCATTTCCCATCTTTGTGCTTTGAGACTGAGAGCTTTCTGATGAAGTCTTTGGATTGACACTTGGATATGATGAGAATCCACTGCTGCTTTTGTTTGAGCTTTGATCAATCTTTACTGTAGTATCCCCAACACTGTATGCAGTCTGGATTTTTGGACTTTTCTCAGCTTCTGAAATCGGAACACTACCCTTGTAATACATCTTTACATCTTGTTGACCACTTGGATTATTCATCCTTGCAATCTTCTGCTGTTCCAAATCCTGACTTTCAATCTTTTCAATGAACTGAGAGATCGACAACCTATCATAAACTCCGGTATTCTTCAATATCATCAAATAAGTTCCCCACTCTTTTTGAGGTAACGCATCAGCAAGTTTATCCACCCATTCCTCATTTTCTTTTGTGATGTTCATCATCGACATTGTTCGTACTAAGTGACAGTATCGTTCAATAAGTTTCTTTGTATCTTCTCCTGGCAAACTTGTGAACAAATCAAACTCTTTTTTAATCAATGCCTTCTTACTTTTAATCATACTTGTACTTCCTTCAACCTTGATTTTTAAAGCATCCCATATTGATTGTGATGTTTTGTCATGTTGAAGTAGTATGAAGATGTCTTCTTTGATGGCCTGTTGAAGCAAACTGATCATCATCTTTTCAGCTCGGTATATTTCCCGTTCTTCCTTACTAAGATCTGAAAGCTGTTTTTCAGTCTGCATTTCAGTTCGTGGTAGAGCATACTTTGTCAGAATACATTCCCATGATCTTAGATGATTTGCTTGCACCCAGTTTTCGAATCTATCTTTCCATCCGTAGTATTCTTCAATTCCCATTAGTTTCGGGGGTTTCTGAGTCGTCCCCATTTCGTTTTCTGAATTCATGTTCTGAGCAATGGAAGATGAACTAGATGGTGTTGCAAACGCATTGTGGAAATCGTTGTCCATGTTTCAATAACAGATTCTTTCAAGCGAAATAGTCAAGTGAACTTTCTTTGAAGTGAAATGGTCAAACTGATTGAAGCGAAATCCTTGAAGCGAAATGATTCAAGCGAAACTTTAAGTGTCGCTTGAAGTTTCAAGCGAAATCGTCCAATGAAGCTATGTTCTTCAAGCGAAATCCATTCGAAGATTGATTTTGATCACTTTTAGGTTGAATTTAGCTATGAAACTTTCAAGGGTTTGTTATCTTGTACTTTTAAACAATCCGTGAGAAATTGAATAGTTTTTGACCGTGAAAAATTTCTGAACTGATGAAAGAAGATGTAGAAGTAAGAGATTTTGAACTGTTTCAGCTGAATTTTGCAGAACTCCTCCTCCAGGCTCTGATACCAATTGTAAGGATCATGTTCGCGACCTAAACGAGTCGGTTCAGAGGAATTCCATCAAATACAGGTGCGGAAAACAAGTATTTGACTTATAAACAGCTGAATCTTCACTTTAACACTGATTTGTATTGATATGAAAGCAATTACAATCAGTTCTCACACCGGCAGCACCTCGGTATGGAAATCTCACAGAAACAACTTATCGACTTATGATTTCGCTTGACCTTGATCTCCTATATATAGAGATTGAGATTTCGCTTCAGCATGACTCAAGCGAAATCTTAACATGTTGATTTCGCTTGAGCTGCTTCAAGCGAAATCCTTTACATACACATTGCTTCAAGCGAAATCTTGCTAACACTCTCTCATTCTCTTGTTTTACGTGCCCTGATCTTTTCTAACTAGTCTAAGACTCGATACAAGACAAAGTCGACAGATGTAGTGCACCAACAACTCTGGGCCGCGGCGGGAGTTCCAACGAACTCGTACAAGAGGGATTCTCGTGTTCTTAAGGACCTTAACATCCCGGTCCGTGATTTCAACAGGTTCCTCGACAAAGTGCAACCGCTCGTCGATAGTGAGTTCCTTTAAGGGAACTATGTGGGTCTCATCTGACGTACACTTCTTCAGATTCGACACGTGGAAAACGTTGTGAACTGCACTGAGTTCAGGTGGTAAGTTCAATCTATAGGCCACTTTACCTATTTTCTCTATAACTTCGAATGGTCCAACATATCGTGGATTTAGTTTGCCGCGTTTGCCAAAACGAACCACACCCTTCCAGGGTGAAACTTTGAGTAGCACCCGATCCCCAACCTGGAACTCGAGTGGTTTCCTGTCTAAATCAGCGTATGCTTTCTGACGGTCGCGTGCTGCCGCCATGCGTTGTCGTATTTGTGCAATCTTTTCTGTAGTATCGACTACCATTTCTGGACCCGTGATCTGACTCTCACCCACCTCTGCCCAACAAAGAGGTGATCGGCATTTACGCCCGTACAATGCCTCGAATGGAGCAGCTTTAATGCTGGTGTGGTAGCTGTTATTGTATGAAAATTCCACAAGTGGCAGATGTTTCTCCCAACCATTGCCAAAGTCAATTACGCACGCCCGAAGCATGTCTTCTAAAGTTTGAATAGTGCGCTCAGACTGCCCATCGGTCTGAGGATGATACGCCGTGCTCATGTCTAAGCGAGAGCCAAAAGATTTATGCATTGCTTGCCACAGTTCCGAAGTAAAACGTGCGTCACGATCAGAGATGATGGAGGTGGGCACCCCGTGCCTCGAGACCACTTCTTTTAAGTAAATGTCTGCTAAGGTAGAGAACTTGTCTGTTTCCTTGATAGCCAAGAAGTGAGCAGACTTTGTGAGTCGATCCACGATCACCCAAATAGTATCGTTTCCGCGCTGGGATCTAGGTAGACCAGTGACAAAATCCATGGAAATTTGCTCCCATTTCCATTGTGGTATCTCAGGTTGTTGGAGTGGTCCTGACGGTTTCTGATATTCTGCCTTGACTCTCGCACAAGTCAAGCATTTGCTAACGTATGTGGCTAGGTGGGCCTTCATGCTAGGCCACCAGTATGTAGTCTTAATATCGTGATACATTTTATCCGAACCAGGGTGTACCGAGTAGCGAGACTTGTGAGCTTCATCCATTACCAGCTCGCGTAAGTTGCCGTACAGTGGGACCCAAATGCGTCCTGTGACGTAGTAAGCACCATCTTCCTTCTGTTCTAATCGTTGTCTAAAGCCGCGTAGGGCTTCAGCCCTGACATTTTCTGGTTTCAATGCTTCTATCTGAGCATCTCGTATCTGGGAAGGAAGGCTAGACTGTATGGTGAGTTGTAAAGCTCGCACGCGCTTAGGCGCGGTGTCTTTTCGACTGAGGGCGTCAGCCACAACATTAGCTTTGCCTGGGTGGTACCTGATTGAGCATTCGTAATCGTTTAGCAGTTCGACCCATCGTCGCTGTCGCATATTCAGTTCCTTCTGTTTGAATATATGTTCGAGGCTCCGGTGGTCAGTGTAGATAGCACATTTAGTGCCGTACAAGTAGTGTCGCCATATCTTAAGTGCAAAAACAACCGCTCCCAACTCTAAGTCGTGTGTTGTGTAATTCCGTTCGTGAATCTTAAGTTGGCGCGAAGCATAAGCAATAACTTTATCCCTTTGCATTAATACACATCCAAGACCTTGGATAGATGCGTCGCAGTAGACTACAAAATCGTCCGTGCCTTCAGGCAGTGAGAGGATAGGTGCGCTACAGAGTCTATCCTTTAAGTGTTGGAACGCTGTTTCCTGTGCATTACCCCAACGGTAAACAACACCCTTCTGTGTCAGTAGTGTAAGCGGCTGAGCAATCTTTGAAAAGTCCTTGATGAAACGTCTGTAATAACCCGCCAAACCCAAGAATTGGCGTATTTCTGTTGGTGTACGAGGCGCAGGCCAGTTCTTAATCGAATCTACCTTGGATGGATCTACATGAATCCCGTCCTTATTCACCACGTGGCCTAAGAAGTGGACTTCACGAAGCCAGAAGTCACATTTAGAAAACTTAGCGTATAGCTGTTCCGTTCGTAGAAGTTCCAGTATAAGTCGTAAGTGCTGCTCGTGTTCCTCCTGACTTTTCGAATAAATCAGGATGTCGTCGATGAAAACAATGACGAACTTGTCAAGATAGGGTTTGCACACTCTGTTCATAAGATCCATGAAGACCGCAGGCGCGTTCGTTAGCCCGAATGGCATGACCAAAAACTCGTAGTGACCGTAGCGAGTTCTAAATGCTGTTTTGGAGACGTCCTCATCCCGGACTCTCAGCTGGTGGTATCCTGACCTTAAGTCTATTTTGGAGTAGTAACTCGACCCTTGCAGCTGGTCGAATAAATCATCTATGCGCGGAAGAGGATAACGATTCTTGATCGTCACCTTGTTGAGTTCACGGTAGTCTATACACATCCTGAACGTACCGTCTTTCTTCTTTACGAATAACACTGGAGCTCCCCAGGGCGAAGAGCTAGGACGTATGAAACCCTTTTCCAAGAGTTCTTGTAGCTGCTTTGACAGTTCTTCCAATTCAGTTGGAGCTAAACGATAAGGTGCTCGAGCTATGGGTGCTGCTCCTGGAGCTAGCTCGATCTGGAACTCGACCTGGCGATGAGGCGGTAGCCCCGGTAACTCTTCGGGAAACACTTGAGGAAAATCGCGTACCACGGGAATATCCTCAATCTTTTTCTCTTTCTTCGACGTATCCGTAACGAGTGCTAATATAGCAGTGTGCCCCTTGCGCAAACACTTCTGAGCCTTCAAAAAGGAGATAATGCCACTCACGACACCACTCTTGTCGCCTTGAACTTCGAGAGGTTCTTTGCCAGAACGAGGAATGCGAATAACCTTTTCTTTACATAAGATCTCCGCTTGCTGTTGAGATAACCAGTCCATACCAATGACGACGTCAAAGCTACCCAGGGTTATAGGAATAAGGTCGACGGAGAAGGTCTGATCGGCGAGGATAAGATTACACCCTTTAACTATGTGTGTGGCCTCTAGACTTTTACCGTTAGCTAACTCTACGACGTGTTTGGTGTTTAAGAGAGTTGGTGCACGTTTTAGCATTTCACTAACTTTTAAAGACATGTAGCTTGTATCCGCACCCGAATCAAATAAGACAGTAACGTAAAAGTCGTCTAGAAGAAACTTACCCATAACTACGTTGGGATCATTCCTTGCATCACCCTGACCGATCACGAACATACGGCCTCTAGCACCATTGTTGTTGTTCCCACCGTTGTTGTTGTTCCCGTTGCCCTGATTGTTGTTGTTGTTGTTATTGTTCTGGTTCTGGTTTAACTGAGGGCAATCCCGCTTGTAATGACCTTCAGCCCCACACTGGTAGCATCCCCTGTTTCCATGCTGCTGCTGCTGAGGCTGGTTTCGTGGAGCAGGTGGTTGTTGTTGCTGGTTCTGATTCGCAGGTCGTGAACTCCTGCAATCTTTAGCCTCGTGACCCGTCTTAAGACATCTTTGACACTGTTCCCTGCGACATCTTCCGCTGTGGTGTTTGTTGCACCTTCTACACCATGGGTGATTTCCCCGATATCCACTCGGCCCTTGACTACCTGGTGATTGCTGATTCGGACTCTGGTAGTCATTTGTCTTGCGTTGCTGAGCTTGAGACTGAACAGTAGCTGAACCTTTGCTAGAATCCCCCTCCCATTTCCTCTTATTGTCGCTGGGAGTAGCAGGAGTAACTGAAGTGGTAGCGGTAGCAGTAGCGTTGATGCGTTTAGGCAACCTGTTTTGCTCCACCGCCTGATCAGTGAGACGGTGTGCCAACTGAACAACCTGCTGGTAGGTAGCATGGTTTGCTGAAGTCACATGACTTTGGATCTCCGGCACTAGACCCTTAAGATAAAGTTCGATACGCTTGTCCGCTAGAGTGGGACACAGTAATGCAAGCTCGTTCGATCTCTTGGTGTACGCCTCGATCTCTGACCCCGTCATCTTGAGGTTGAAAAACTCGACTTCCAGCTTATGAATATCATCTCGACTGCAGTATTCCTGCTTGATCATTTCCTTGAAATTGTTCCATGGGGTGGCGTTAGCTGCTACCAACCCTAGTATCTGTACCTGAGCTTTCCACCATGTGAGGGCTAAACCCTCGAGGGTACCAGTAGCATATTTCACCCTGCGTGCCTCAGGGCATTCACACATCTCAAACACAGACTCTATCTTTTCAAACCAGTGCAGGAGGCCTACGGCTCCTTCAGTACCGCTGAAAGTGGTTGGACGACAGTCCATGAAAGTCTTGAAAGTGCAAACAGGTGCTTGACCTGTTGTGTAAAAGAATTAGGACAAGTTTAAACACGAGAGTTGATTTAGGATTGTAGGATCTAAGGATTCTAGTGTGAGTTGTAACTGCAGGGTATACCTCCTGCTTGTGCGGCTGCAACTGCCGCAGTAACTCGTTCGTTAATGAGGGCCGTCAACTGGTCCTGAGTCATGTTGATACGTCCAGACATGATCTTCATAGCAAATATAACATAAGTGAGAGAGATTCGCGAGTAGTGCGATGACAGAAGAGAGTAAGCACACAAGTGTTCTCAAGTAATAGCATATAATGGGTTCTGTAATCTAGGCATACCACGAGCAAAGTTCTATGTAGTTCTAGCATGTAGGTAAAGTAACATGAATAGTAATACCTATGATGTTGAGCCTTGCACGTGGAGTGAAGCGTCGTTGTGAATCGTTGAGAGCACTGTTCTGGTTATAGTCTGGTTTTAACAAAATCGTTTTCCCTTTATTAAAACCGAGTTCTCTATAACCAATGGCTCTGATACCAATCTGTCACACCCCCAAAATCCACACGCGGAGTATCACCGCTTGGAGGCGTGACTGACCAGGATCAAGCCACCAATCATATTGAACATATAAGTAAATACCAAAAATCATTCATCAATACGAAAGGTGTTTTCAAAACCAAACATCAACAAGTGTGTAGCGGAAGCATAAGTATGTAAACCCAATGTAAATCGTAAAATTCAAACGTTTAGAAAATTAACATGGCATCATCGATCCATGTCCCACAACGACCTGCTCCTCCCTGTGCAAGCTCCATATGTACCTAAGGTCCTGCAAGGCATGCAAGAGAGAGTCAACAACTAGTTGAGCGAGTTCACAGTTAATAGTTCAGTAATAGTATAGCGTGAGTAGTAGTATGTTCGTTCGTTACAAAGTATCGTATTAGTTCCCATCGCGGCCTTCCAGGCAGGTGTGCGAAGATGTTGGGGAATGTTTTCCCCAAGTATTCTAGACTAGGTTTATTTGTATCACGGCCTCAACAGGCAGGTGTGCGAAGATTTGTAGATTTAGTTCGCGGCCATTCTATGGCAGGTGTGCGAAGTCAGTCATAATATCGCGGCCAATCCTTGGCAGGTGTGCGAAGATCAGTTCAATAAGTGTTACTAGTCTAGTCGTAGCGTATCGTTAGGTTCTACTTTATGAGTATACACAATAATTCATCAAATCCCATTCCCACCCGGGAACCCCATGCCTTGGCTGTGTGAACTCACCTTGGTTTGCTCGGTATGCTAAGTATATGCTCGCAAGTAATCAATCACGTCCTAAAGTATGCACGTATGTGAAATCAGTTTGTGTTCAAGTTGTGCACGTATAAACAGGTAGCATGTAAACACAATCATACTAGTCATGTTTGGCGTTTAACAGCAGTTAGATATTCCAGTTAACACTTAACAGAATTAACTCAAGTTACTGTGCAGATTACATATTCGGCGAAACACAAAATTGGCGAAACATACATGCCGGCGAAACACATACATCGATGAAACACATTCTGTTTCGTCGAGTCTTGTTTGGCGAAGCAAGATTTCAATTTCGTCGATTGCTCTTGGCGAAACACTTTCTGTTTCGCCGAGAGTTCTGTTTCGTCAAACAGTTCAGTTACGTCATAACAGTTACATGCAGAAACCCTAATCATCACTAACAGCCGACAACCAATAATATCAATCCTGCAGTAATCATTGGTTCTCAGAATCACATAACACAATCCTTAAAGAATCATCATCTAGCATGAACCCTAGCTTAAACGTATCTCAACATATCGATTACAACATCACATCATCCAACCCTATCAAGATGCTAACTTGCATTCAGAACCAGATCCTATTAACAACGTCCAGAACCGAGTATTCGATCATATTAAGTTTCGCATAAAACCATTTATATCCGACTACAATATTCATATCGAAATCCATATCATCATCATCATAACAAGAACCCTAATATTTAACATGTATCGACTACAATTATACATCATCAAGGCAGAATCACATGACACATAAACACCTACACGGATGAACAATCAATCAAGACACATAAATTTACTAACCGAGATGATGGTTAGATCGCATGGGAGTTTCTAGTTTGCCGTCACAGTGAGAGAGTTCTAGGGTTTCGGTTGTTTTGATAGAAAGTGTAAAAGTGATGTTGTTTTACGTAAATATACTCAGAATAACATTCTGGGCCCGTAATGGGCTTTGGCGAATCATGGGCTGGCGAAACAGCCTGTTTCGTCGAGATGAGTTTGACGAATCAAGGACCTGTTTCGTCGAGAGGTTGTATGGCGAATCTCATTTGATTCGTCGGGTCCTTAATGGTCTTTTAGATCCGAAATGATTTAATCAGTTAGGTTCGCATGCCACAAACAAACACATAACCATGCAAACATAATACGTTTCATCATATCACAAAGTGTACAGTTACGAAGTCAGACAGGTCAAACAACTAAACAGTCAAAGTCAACGTGCATTAAATGCGAATAGAGAATGTCGGAAATTCGAGTTGTCACACAACGAGTCAACAACAAAGTTGAGTGAGTTCACGGTTGGTTGTCCATTTTAGGGTTGTTTCAAAAACGTAGTTTAATCTCATTCAGCTATCCAGCTGTGGGGGTTACCCCATAGTTTGAAAACGTTTATTAGTTAACCATCCCATGTGACACCTGTGTCACTCCAACCATCAATCAAATGCCAAACCAATGAAATATTGTATTTCATACTTGGGATTTGTAAAAATATGTGTATCGTTTGCACATATCGACTCTTGTTCGATTTCAAGCTTTAAATCGCTTTCTGGAGGGTTATACGCGCTCTGATGTGTAGATATAACCAGTTTAATCCAACGAACACTCCGGAATAGTGACATATACTTAACATACCTTAAATAACCTTTACATAACTTAGAAATAAGTTTTGAAGGCTTTGGTATGGCAAAAACAAGTTAATTCGCTTACAGGGACTAAACTTGACAAACTGCGAAAGTATGTCAATTTGAACTGTAACAGACCTTCCGGAACATGACCATAAGTTAAACATGCCATAAATATCCTTTACATAGCTTAGAAATAGGCTTTGAGGGGTTCGGTGTGCTAAAATAAACTTTTGGGTCATTCAGGGACTAAAAGTGTCAAAAAGTGCACAAGTTTGCATTTTCGCGCATAACTTACATTCTGAATACATCCGGACATCCAAAAATTTATGTAAGCACTATAATATTTTATTTTAGTGTTTGGCATGAGAAAAATCCATTCGTCACGCCATTTTGATCGTTTTTCGCGCTTGTGCGCATTCCGTCGTAATTAAGCGAACATCGCGTTCGTACGACCAAACGAACCAACATCCGACATATTTTTGAGCATGTTTCATGTCCACAATATTTAGACATCATGTTAGGGCCTTAAAGTTGGCTAAACAGGCCTTAAACATGTCGGAAATGGCTTAAACACATAACAGGGACTGAAACTGCAACATTTGAAACTTGTTTTCTGATCTGAAGAGCTAGGCGGCCCGCGTGAGCCTCTCTGATCAGATAATATCGAACAGTCAGCAGATTCCAGCTGTTTTATTCACATCCACACATTCTCAACTGCACATTCAGCTCATTTAGACCCATTTTTAGCCACCACAACTTTCTGACACTTGTACGGATACGATTAAAGCACGTTTTCCATGAAACGATCTTAACGGTTACCCGAAAACTATAAATACCCCACCCCCCATTGCTTCAAAACCACTAGAATCTGATCTAAGTGACTCTAAGTTGGAACCATTGTTTCATACCTGAGTTATTGTGATCTAGATTAGCATTCGGGGACCCTTCGTAAGTATTCTTTTGTTCTTTTCTTTCTTTTATTGCTTTTCGAGTCTGAAAGTCAAACTTTGTTTGACTTTCAGCGTTGACCAGCTTATGGTCAATGCGAAGTTCGTTTGAACTTCGCAACGTGATTGTAATCACGATGGTTATAGTCCCTTGGGACTATGCCTACTGATTACCACGTTGTCTAGGGTCGTAAGGGTAAGCGATCTGATAAATCGCTTATACCTTCGAACCCGACCCAGTTTGGTCGATCATTAGGATCCGACCAAATACATTAGGTGACCATAGTATATAGGGAATAACCTTCCGAGGTTATACCTTATGGTCACATCGTTTAAGTAGTTGTATGATAGGTAGTTTATATGCCTTAGGTAAATTACCAGAATACCCTTTTCATGTATAATTGGTAATTTAGCATATGTAACCTAAAATTTTGTCACATAACTGATTATGTAACATGTTTAGGCATATAACACTTGTCATAGGACTAGTTAGGCGGTCCGAACGCGTTTCACGCGAACGACGCGTTAAAGTAGCATAAGCTACCTAAACGGGTCGTAATGGGTCGTAAGCACTTAGGTTAGGTTTCATTTAGTATGTAGGCTTTGTTAAACCATATGACACGAGTCTCTATACTCGTTTGGTTTACGAACCCTCATTCTATCCAATCATCCGATTTAGGTCCGGTTATTAACATAGTTACCTATATTAGGTGCCGTTTGATATCCGCGATCTCTAGCATTGTTTGGTTGTTACTCAAGGACTACTAAGCAATCTCAAGTGAGTACATAGACCCCTCTTTTACTGTTTTCCAAACTGTTTTGGGGTGGAACACATGTGCCTACTTGTTACTTTCGTGCTTTCCTGTTTTCACATCATATAATTGCTATGTTCGTTAGTACATTATAGTACATGATTTCATTACATTTTATGCTACGTGTGCCCATTGTGTGCATTACTTAGTACATCGTTTTACATTACATTACTTGCTACGTATGTCTATTGTTGTATACGTAGTACAGGTCACATGCTACGTATGTCTATTGTTGTATACGTAGTACAGGTCACATGTTAAGTATGTCTATTGTTGCATACTTAGTACAGGTCACATGCTACGTATGTCTATTGTTGCATACTTAGTACATTTGTTATTCATCACATGCTTACATTTTGGATACATATTACATGATTTACATCAGACATGGACATTTTACTTTGGTAGTTTGGTTTGAGTAAGTGATTAAGTAACGAGGCGTGTGTAATATGATACAAGCATGGTGGATACGCCGCTGGTACTTCCTATATATAAGTGTTTGTATGGTATTTCATGTCGTAGCGTTATTTGAATCATTTCAGTTTGAGACATAGAACATTTTATACAAATAACATACTTTTCACAAGACATTGATTTATAAACAACTTATCTTATACAAACACATTTTACATGGTTATTCATTTAACCTTACATTTAATTATACATATCATCTGATCTTATCGTTTTTCAAATGATTTACAAGACAAAGCAAATTACAAGGTTCATGACTAAACATTTTCTCAAACATAAGTCATGAATCCTATTTTCACAAAACCTATGTATCTCACAGGCATTTTTATGCTGACGTACCTATTTTCACATGTGTTTTTCAGGAGCTGTTGCATAAGATGATCAAGATACACATAGGCAGACTTGGGCTTTAGTGACAATAAAAGATGCAAGACTAGTTAATTATGTTGTATTTCTTTGTTTGTTAAGACATTGTAACACTTTTAATCAATAAAACGAAACTTCAATTGCCATGGATTTGAAACAATTAATTCTGTTACAACACTCCCCGACGTTTCCGTCACGTTTTGTATGTTCTACGTGGTCGGGGTGTGACATCCCATGTCCACCTTCCCTGGCTATCCAGCCCGGCACTCCGGCCGTGGGGGCTACCCCATTATTTAGACTACCAGACTCGTTTATCATATCGACTACTAACGAAAATTAATTGTGCCCTAGCATCGGTGTCTATCATCACCGACGTGCCATAGTCCATTAGTACACGCCCGTCCGACTGGCACGGCGTGAGGTTTGTTAAACCTAATAGCGCTATTAACTAATGACCCGCTCGCCATAGCCTCGGCGATTAAGTCGATACAAAAAGGGAGGGACTTCGCTGATAGAGTTCTAGTCCAGTAAGTCTAAGTACGTCCCAAGGACGAGGAATTCACATTCCTGAATGCGTCTCAAGGACGAGGAATCCCTATTCCTGAACCCATTCCCATTCCCACCGGGAATTTCCATGCTTTGTAGAAAAGTGTGAACTCACCTCGGTTTGCTCGGTTAGATTCTCAAATATAGCTAACAGTCAAGGTCGGTCAATCACGTCCTAATAAGGTACGGATAACAATCAGTTTCTCATGCATAACACGTATCCTACGCACGGTTTATTTACTCATTACTTCTATCACATAACATGTACACACTTTAATAGTTCACGCTCATATAAACATTCCACCTATAGCTACTCAAGAACAAGCATACGATATTGCACATATTACTTTCATTGACATATAACATGTTAGATCATCCTCAGATAACATACTCGACATTTAGACACGCAAATTACTACTTATGTCATTTCAACTTAAATATCCAAAACTGGGCTGTTTTCGGGCATTTTAATAAAATAGTTAACTTATTCCAAAAATTCCCAAATTTTTAAAAAATATCTTAAACGATCCAAATATTATTTTGTAAAAATATCGGGGTCCAGTTCATTACCAATATTTTATAAAAAATCATTTTCCGGACTGAAATCAGATTTATCTTTTTCTGACTGCAGTCCACGGAATAATTTATTTAAAATTCATCGAGAGTCCGATTTACGAAATTCTAGTGAGAGAATTACAAATATATCGGTGGTCATCTACAGTACAAATTTCATGATCTGACTCTACACAGAATTCAACTTATGACGGAAAATAGAACGCATATTTTCAGCAGTAAAAATGCAGCTTGAGCTGCTGTTACAAAACGACACTTTAAAAATAGTAAACGAAGTCCAAAAATTATGATTCCAGTGCCATTAGAACCGTATTTCATAATACATAAATCTAGACTTCAGAAAATACCTTTTTCGTTTAATTAAGGTCCTGTTACAGCCAACTGAATTTGGCTGTAATCACCAATCAGACTCCTGTTTTCAGCTTTTAACATTCTAAAGCGTGCTCGATTGATTCCGTTAACATATTTAGGGATCAACAACGATACTTACAGCAGGTTATAAGTCCTTCATATCAGCACATAATCATCATATACCAAACAACATCATTCTAACATCATTTCTTCATGTATCATTTTGTTTAAGCTTATGTTCAAGTTTTAAGTGCAAGATCTTATGGTGTTCATATGTTTTCTTCATAATGCATCTATTAACCACTTAAATAACATGAATAATGAATAGATCTAAGTTCTTACCACTAGCTCAAGGCTAGGGGAGTTCGAGTGTAGAAAAGTGGTGGTTAAAAGAAGACGAGAGTGGTCCTTCAACTTCCGACCGAGCTTCGTTGTATGCCTTCTAACACCCTTGGATGTATGTAGATTGCTTGGAAATGAAGTGAGGGTGGTGGTATGGTGGTGGTTGTTCTCGGTTGATCAAGAGGAGGAAGGAGAGAGTTTTGAAGTGTTGATGTGAATGTGAAAGTGATGAGCATGGTTATCTAGTGGGTCTTTATAAAGAACTCTCAACACTCCTAGATCCATTAGTCCATATGTCTCTCTAGTACATTACAAATCCATTAAACAAATGAAGAAAAATCAAGTGGGTGGGGCCACTACTAGAACCGGTTATAGGGGGGGGGGGGTTGGCTTAGTTGATTTGCAATGGGTGGTTAGTTGATTTAGTTAGAAATCAAGTGCTAAGTTGGTGCATTATGGTGTGTCATATATTATATGGTGTGTTAGGGTGTTCGGGGACCCTAACTAGCTTAGAAAAATAAAAACAATGCTTCTAGCATTATTTTGGTGTTCCGGGTAATGTCCGGTTGTTCGGTTGGGTGTTGTTCTGTTAAAGTGCTTAATTAATCCGTAAGGTGTCTTTTATAATACTTTTTGTAACATTTTTAATTCTCAACACTCAGGAAAGCACACAGGACTATTTAGTAACTTTTCTGTATACTACTAGTATGTTAACAAGTACACGTAAGTATAACACAGTAATCAGAGAGCAGTTAAGTAATTCCACACAGTCGTCAAGCACTTTAATTATCACTAATAAGTTGTACGGATACATAGAATTATGAGGGTTGTCACATTCTTCCCCTGTTAAGAAAATTTCGTCCCGAAATTTAGCTCGTGGTTACTGAGGAAGCTAGTTATGTTGCGTTGGTTTCCTGGTTTTCCTGGGGTGTCACATCATCCCCCCGTTGATTTGGAATTTCGTCCCGAAATTCTACAGTAGCTTCAGCCTCAGTAGTGGTTGCACTTTTCTTAAACAGCTGGGGATACTTGAGTTTCATTTGGTCTTCTCGTTCCCAGGTATACTCTGGGCCACGACGGGAATCCCAACGAACTCGAGCAAGAGGTATTCTGGTTCGCTTGAGAATCTTAACATCTCGATCCGTAATTTCTACTGGTTCCTCGACGAATCGCAGCTGGTCGTCGATAGTGAGCTCCTTGAGATGAACTATGAGGGTCTCATCTGACAGACACTTCTTCAGATTCGACACATGGAAAACATTGTGAACTCCTCTGAGTTCTTCAGGTAGATTCAACCTGTAGGCGACCTTGCCAATTTTCTCAATGATTTCGAACGGTCCGACATAACGCGGATTGAGCTTGCCTCGTTTGCCAAAACGAACTACACCTTTCCAAGGTGAGACTTTGAGTAGCACTCGATCCCCAACCTGGAACTCGAGTGGTTTCCTTCGCTTATCCGCATAGCTTTTCTGACGGTCACGGGCTGCCGCCATTCGCTGTCGTATCTGAACAATCCTCTCAGTCATATCTACTACGAGTTCTGGGCCTGTGATTTCGCTGTCACCAACTTCTGCCCACAAAGAGGCGATCGGCACTTCCGTCCATACAATGCCTCGAACGGAGCGGCTTGGATACTGGTGTGGTAACTGTTGTTATACGAAAACTCCACTAACGGGAGGTATTTTTCCAAGCCATTACCAAAGTCGATTACACATGCCCGAAGCATGTCTTCAAGGGTCTGGATGGTGCGTTCAGATTGCCCATCCGTCTGTGGGTGATAAGCGGTGCTTATATCTAAATGTGAGCCAAAAGACCTGTGCATAGCTTGCCACTGTTCCGAAGTAAAACGCGCGTCATGATCAGAAATGATGGAGGTTGGCACTCCGTGCCTTGATACTACTTCCTTTAGGTAAATGTCAGCTAGAGTAGAAAACTTATCCGTTTCCTTGATAGCCAGAAAATGTGCAGACTTGGTCAGTCGATCCACGATCACCCAAATGGTATCGTTTCCGCGTTGAGATCTGGGCAGGCCAGTAACGAAATCCATGGAAATTTTCTCCCATTTCCATTTAGGTATCTCTAGTTGTTGAAGTAGGCCTGATGGTTTCTGATATTCGGTCTTGACTCTTGCACAAGTCAAACATTTACTGACGTAGGTTGCTATACTGGCTTTCATACCAGGCCACCAGTATGTAGTCTTGAGATCATGGTACATCTTATCCGAACCAGGATGTACTGAGTAACGAGACTTATGTGCTTCATCCATCACAAGCTCACGTAGGTCTCCATACAGTGGAACCCAGATGTGCCCGTTAACATAGTAGGCACCGTTATCCTTTCGTTCTAGCCGCTGTCTCGATCCTCGTAAGGACTCAGCCCTGATGTTCTCTGCTTTCAATGCTTCAACCTAAGCATCGCGAATCTGAGCGGGAAGGTTGGATTGGATGGTAAGCTGTAAAGCACGTACACGCTTAGGTATAGTATCCTTTCGACTGAGGGCGTCGGCCACCACATTGGCCTTGCCCGGATGGTACTTGATCGCACATTCGTAATCATTCAAGAGCTCGACCCATCGACGTTGACGCATGTTTAACTCCTGTTGCTTGAAGATATGCTCGAGACTCCTGTGATCGGTGTAAATGGTGCACTTGGTACCGTACAGGTAATGTCTCCATATCTTAAGCGCGAAAACAACTGCTCCCAGTTCCAGGTCGTGAGTAGTGTAGTTCCTTTCGTGAACCTTAAGTTGGTGCGATGCGTAGGCAATGACCTTATCACGTTGCATTAACACGCAACCAAGTCCTTGGATGGAAGCGTCGCAGTAAACCATAAAATCTTCTGTGCCTTCAGGCAATGAGAGGATGGGCGCGCTACAAAGCCTATCTTTCAAGTGCTGAAACGCAGATTCCTGTGCATCACCCCAGCGATAGGTGACACCCTTCTGAGTCAGTGAAGTGAGAGGTTGCGCAATCTTTGAGAAATCCTTTATAAATCTTCTGTATGATCCTGCCAAACCCAAGAATTGGCGGATTTCTGTTGGTGTACGAGGTGCAGGCCAGTTCTTGATCGAGTCAACCTTGGATGGATCAACATGAATCCCATCCTTGTTTACCACATGGCCTAGAAAGTGGACTTCGCGAAGACAGAAGTCACATTTCAAAAACTTGGCATACAACTGCTCTTTACGAAGAAGTTCCAGGATAAGCCGCAGATGCTGCTCGTGTTCCTCCTGACTCTTAGAATAGATCAGGATGTCGTCGATGAACACTATGACAAACTTATCCAGGTAAGGCTTGCACACTCGGTTCATGAGATCCATGAAGACCGCAGGTGCATTCGTTAATCCGAAAGGCATAACTAGAAACTCGTAATGGCCGTAACGAGTTCTGAACGCTATTTTGGAGACGTCCTCCTCTCGGACTCTTAGTTGATGGTATCCCGATCTCAAATCATTCATAGAGTAATGACTCGACCCTTGTCACACCCCGACCACGTATATCATACAAGACGTGGCGGAAAATGTCGGGGAGTGTTGTAACAGAATTAATTGTTTCAAATCCATGGCAAACAAAGTTGTATTTTATTTATTAAACAAGAGTTACATTGTCTTAACACCGGAAATACAGAGTTTATAACATAATTAAACAAAGTCTATCATCGTTTTTAGTCTCTAAGGCACAGGTCCGCCCTAGTGTCCTGATCAACATCCTATGGAAAAGCTCCTGAAAACACATGTGAAAATAGGTACGTCAGCATAAAAATGCCTGTGAGATACATAGGTTTGTGAAAATAAGATTCATGACTTATGTTTGAGAAAATGTTTAGTCATGAACCTTGTAATTTGATTTGTTTTGTAAATCACTTGAAAAACGATAAGATCAGATGATATGTATAAATAAGAGAATAATGTATGGTTAAATGAATAACCATTGTAAACTGAGTTTGTATAAGATAAGTTGTTTGTAAAACAATGTATTGTGAAAAGTATGTTATTTGTATAAAATGTTATATGTATCAAACTGAAATGATTCAAATAACGCCACGATATATAATACCATACAAACACTTATATATAGGAAGTACCAGCGGCGTATCCACCATGCTTGTATCATATTACACACGCATCGTTACTTAATCACTTAATCAAACCAAACCAAACAATGTAAGATGTCTATGTTTAAACCAATAGTCAAAAGTCCTTGTATAAACCATGTCAAATGTTGATAGCCCAAAAGTAATCAAGTAATGTGTAACAAATGTTATGTATGGTAAGTAAAAATAAGACTACTTAAACCATAAGTAAAAATGTACAAAACAAAGTATTTTGAATATATCAAAAAGTTATGTTTTGCAAAGTGATGCATGATACATTGATACAAACATTTATGTGGTAAGTTAACGCATACATTCAAGCCTTGAGACAGTCGGATAACCCTTTCAGTCAAGGTTATCAAAAGAATTGTATTCGGATTCAGTCATTCCTTACATCCAAACAAACCCGGGATGTCAGGAATGGGATTTGTGAAGTCCTATGGTATCACTACTTACTACCGAGCGGCGTAGCAAATGTTAATGAACGTAATAAAGACCCGTTTGTGCAAACCAAATGTCATAGCAGTTGTATACATGTCATATGAAAACAATGTACTAAGTATGCTAAGTTAACATACAAAGTAGAAAAGTCTTGTAAATCAATGTGCTAGCATGCTATCAGTCAACATACATAGCAGAAATGTAATGTAAAACAATGTACTAAGTATGCACACAATGGACATACATAGCATGAAATGTAATGAAATCATGTACTATAATGTACTAACAAACATAGCCGGTATATGATGTGAAAACAGGAAAGCATGAAAGTAACAAGTAGGCACATGTGTTTCACCCCAAAACAGTTTGGAAAACAGTAAAAGAGGGGTCTATGTACTCACTTGAGATTGTTCAGTAGTCCTAAGATAACCACCAAGCAATGCTAGAGATCTCGGAATCAAACGGCACCTAATATAGGTAACTATGTTAATTAACCGGACCTAAATCGGAAGAATCGGGTAGCATGAGGGTTTGTAAACCAAACGAGTATTGAAACTCGTGTAGTATGGTTCAACAAAGCCTACATACTAATTGAAACCTAACATAATTGTTTACGACCCATTACGACCCGTTTAGGTAGCTTATGCTACTTTAACGCGTCGTTCGCGTGAAACGCGTTCGGACCGCCTAACTAGCCCTATGACAAGTGTTATATGCCTAAACATGTTACATAATCAGTTATGTGACAAAGGTTTAGGTTACATATGCTTAATTACCAATTATACATGAAAAGGGTATTCTGGTAATTTACCTAAGGCATATAAACTACCTATCATACAACTACTTAAACGATGTGACCATAGGGTATAACCTCGGAAGGTTATTCCCTACCTACTATGGTCACCTAATGTGTTTGGTCGGATCCTAATGATCGACCAAATGGGTCGGGTTCGAAGGTATAGGCGATTTATTAGATCGCCTACCCTACGACCCCAGACAACGTGGTAATCAGTGGGCATAGTCCCAAGGGACTATGACCAACGTGATTACACTCACGTTGCGAAGTTCAAACGAACTTCGCATTGACCATTACTGGTCAACGCTGAAAGTCAAACAAAGTTTGACTTTCTGACTCGAAAAGCAATAAAATAAGGAAAAGAACGAAAGAATACTTACGAAGGGTCCCCGAATGCTAACCTCGATTCAAAAATCTCAGGTATGAAACAATAGTTTCAACTTAGAGTTTCTCAAATCAAAGTTCTTGTAAGTTTTGCATTGGGGTGATGGGGTATTTATAGTTTTCGGGTAACCGTTAGGATCGTTTCATGGGAACCGTGCTTTAATCGCAACCGTACAATTGTTGGAACCTTATGGTGACTAGAAAATGGTTCTTATCAGCTGACTAGACAATTGGGAATGTGTGGGTGAGGATCAAACAGCTGCAACCTGATGTTAAAAACATTTAATCTGGTCTGATAGTGGGAAGCGGCCCGCTTCAGGATCAGGCAAACACAATGCGGGCCGCCTGACCCTTCTGATCAGCAAACATGTTTGAAAAAATGACAGTTTCAGTCCCTGCACGTGTTTAAGGCCATTTCCGACACTTCTAAGGCCCGTAAAGCCAACTTTAAGGCCCTAAAATGTTTCCTAAACATTGTGGACATGAAACATGCTCAAAAATATGCCGGGTGTTGGTTCGTTTGGTCGTACGAACGCGATGTTCGCTTAATTACGACGGAATGCGCATAAGCGCGAAAAACGATCCAAATGACGCAACGAATGGATTTTTCTTATGGCGAACACTAAAATATAATGTAGTCATGCTTACATAAATTTTTGGATGTACGGATGTATTCAGAACGTGAATTATGCGCGAAAGTGCAAACTTGTGCACTTTTTGACACTTTTAGTCCCTGAATGACCCAAAAGTTTATTTTAGCATACCGAACCCCTCAAAGCCTATTTCTAAGCCATGTAAAGGATATTTATGGTATGTTTAACTCATGGTCATGTTCCGGAATGTTCGTTACAGTTCAAATTGGCATACTTTCGTAGTTTGTCAAGTTTAGTCCCTGTAAACGAATTAACTTGTTTTTGCCATACCAAAGCCTTTAAAACTTATTTCTAAGTTATGTAAAGGTTATTAAAGGTATGTTGAGTATATGTTGATGTTCTGGAGTATTTGTTGCGTTAAACTGAGTACGTTTACGCATCAGTTTGCGTATAACTCTCTAGAAAGCGATGTAGAGTTTGAAATTACATAAAAGTCAAAACATGAAAAATATAAAACACAACCAAACAAACATTGGGATCAAATAACATTGTTTTATTGATAAAAGAACTGTTCATAGTGATTACAAGCACAGTTGTTACAACCCTTGCAACTGGTCGAACAAGTCGTCAATACGTGGAAGAGGATAACGATTCTTCACGGTTACCTTGTTAAGTTCGCGATAGTCAATACACATTCTGAAAGTACTGTCCTTCTTCTTCGCGAATAACACCGGAGCTCCCCAAGGCGAAGAGCTAGGACGTATAAAACCCTTTTCCAAGAGTTCTTGTAGTTGCGTAGACAATTCTTCAAGTTCTGATGGGGCTAGACGATAAGGTGCTCGAGCTACTGGTGCTGCTCCAGGAGCTAGCTCAATTTGAAACTCAACTTGGCGGTGAGGCGGAAGACCAGGTAATTCCTCGGGAAATACCTCAGGAAAATCGCGCACAATAGGAATGTCTTCAATTCTCTTCTCTTCCGTTGATGTGTCAGTAACGAGTGCCAGAATGGCAGTGTGGCCCTTTCGTAAACACTTCTGGGCCTTAAGGAAAGAGATAATGCCTACGACAACACCACTCTTGTCACCATGAATCACGAGGGGTTCTTCACCAGAACGAGGAATGCGGACGATTTTCTCCTTGCAAACAATCTCCGCTTGGTGTTGAGATAACCAATCCATCCCAATAACGACATCGAAACTACCAAGTGTGATAGGGATAAGATCGATAGAGAAAGTCTGACCAGCTAAGATGAGGTTACAACCTTTAATTATGTGTGTTGCCTCTAAACTTTTACCATTTGCTAACTCTACGATGTGCTTGGTGTTCAAAAGTGTTGGAGTGCGCTTAAGCATTTGGCTAGCTTTTAAGGACACATAACTAGTATCGGCACCTGAATAAAATAAAACAGTAACAAAGAAATCATCCAGAAGAAACTTACCCATCACAACGTTGGGATCATTCCTTGCATCACCCTGACCAATCACGAACACACGACCCCTTGCCCCATTACCATTGTTGTTTCCCCCATTGCCGTTTCCATTCCCCTGATTGTTGTTGTTCTGGTTCTGATTTAGCTGGGGGCAGTCTTTCTTGAAATGGCCCTCAGCACCACATTGAAAGCACCCTTTGTTGTTACCTTGTTGTTGCTGCTACTGGCATTGATTTGGTGGGGCTTGCTGTTGCTGCCGGTTCTGATTTGCTGGACGCTGACTCCTGCAATCCCTGGCAATGTGACCAGGCTTGTTGCATCGATGACAGTTGCCTTTACCACATGGCCTACTGTGGTGCAAATTACAGCGATTACATTTGGGGTGATTTCCCTTGTATCCACCCTGCCCTTGATTTCCAGAAAGCTGCTGACTGGGGCTCCTATGGTCCTCAGTCCTTCGTTGCTGAGACTGAGACTGAACAGAGGTAGAGCCTTTGCTCGAATTTCCATCCCATTTTCACTTGTTGTCATTGGGGGCATTAGTAGTAGTAGCGCTAATACGCTTTGGCAGCCTGTTCTGCTCAACTGCCTGATCGGTGAGGTGATGAGCCAACTTGATGATTTGCTGAATGGTACCCAGGTTAGCCGAAGTCATGTGACTCTGAATCTCTGGTACAAGACCCTTGAGGTACAGCTCAATACGTTTGATGGGAAGGTCCACCATAATAGGACACAAGATGGCCAGCTCGTTTGACCTCTTCGTATACGCCTCAATCTCAGACCCCGTTATCTTCAGATTGAAGAATTCCACCTCTAGCTTGTGGATGTCGTCACGACTGCAGTACTCTTCCTTGATCAGTTCCTTGAAGTCATTCCATGGGGTGGCATTAGCAACCGCCAACCCAAGCAGTTGAACCTGCGCTTTCCACCAGGTTAACGCAGCACCTTCAAGTGTTCCGGTAGCATATTTCACCCTACGATCTTCAGGGCATTCACACATCTCGAAGACAGACTCAAGCTTCTCAAACCAGTGAAGAAGGCCTACCGCTCCTTCTGTGCCGCTGAAGGTACTGGGCCGGCAATCCATAAAGGTTTTGAACGTGCACTCAGGAGGTTGAGCATGTTGACCTGTTGCGCGAGAATAAAAGACAAGGTTAAGCACGAGGGTTAGTTTACGAGGTAGGATCTAAACGTCCTAAGGTGGGTTGATATGGCAGGTTATACCTCCTGCAGGGATAGCTACGAGTGCCTCAGCAACTCGTTCATTGATCAAAGCCGTCAACTGGGCTTGAGTTAGGTTGATACGTTCTCCCGTCCGCTCATGATCTTCACAACGAAGTAACGTAAGTGAGAAAAGTGTCACAAAAGTGCGTAAGTGTGGGACGACAGTAGAGAGTAAGCACACAAGGTTCAAATAGCAATTATCACGTTAACTACTGCACAGTGTGAACTATCTAACCGATAATACAACATAAATCATACCACCTATTGTGTAGAGTCTTGCACGTGGAGTGAAGCGTCGTTGTGGATCGTTGAGCACTGTACAGGTTATAGTCTGGTTTTATCAAAAAGCTTTTCCCTTTTTAAAACCAAGTTCACTATAACCAATGGCTCTGATACCAATCTGTCACACCCCCAAAATCCACCATGCGGAGTATCACCGCTTGGAGGCGTGACATGACCAGGATCGAGCCACCAATCATATTGAACAACATAATTAAGTAGATCAAACCAACCACAATACAATTGGTGACCAAAAAGTAAGTTAACCAAGTTCACTTAAATCAGCGGAAGCATAAGACGTTAAGCCAAAACAAAAGTTCGTAGTTCATAAGTTTTAAAGACTCAAAACATAAGTTTCATAAGTTCATAAGGTTTATTTAATAAGTACGGGACATAACAGTTCGCATCCCACAATGACCACCTCCATGTGCAAGCCCCATGGCATCTAGCGACCTGCAAAGCATGTAACAACGAGTCAACAACAAAGTTGAGTGAGTTCACGGTTGGTTGTCCATTTTAGGGTTGTTTCAAAAACGTAGTTTAATCTCATTCAGCTATCCAGCCGTGGGGGTTACCCCATAGTTCGAAAACATTTATTAGTTAACCATCCCATGTCCACCTTCCCTGGCTCTCCAGCCCGGCACTCCGGCCGTGGGGGCTACCCCATTATTTAGACTACCAGACTCGTTTATCATATCGACTACTAACGAAAATTAATTGTGCCCTAGCGTCGGTGTCTATCATCACCGACGTGCCATAGTCCATTAGTACACGCCCGTCCGACTGGCACGGCGTGAGGTTTGTTAAACCTAATAGCGCTATTAACTAATGACCCGCTCGCCATAGCCTCGGCGATTAAGTCGATACAAAAAGGGAGGGACTTCGCTGATAGAGTTCTAGTCCAGTAAGTCTAAGTACGTCCCAAGGACGAGGAATTCACATTCCTGAACGCGTCTCAAGGACGAGGAATCCCTATTCCTGAACCCATTCCCATTCCCACCGGGAATTTCCATGCTTTGTAGAAAAGTGTGAACTCACCTCGGTTTGCTTGGTTAGATACTCAAATATAACTAACAGTCAAGGTCGGTCAATCACGTCCTAATAAGGTACGGATAACAATCAGTTTCTCATGCATAACACGTATCCTACGTACGGTTTATTTACTCATTACTTCTATCACATAACAGGTACACACTTTAATAGTTCACGCTCATATAAACATTCCACCTATAGCTACTCAAGAACAAGCATACGATATTGCACATATTACTTTCATTGACATATAACATGTTAGATCATCCTCAGATAACATACTCGACATTTAGACACACGCAAATTACTACTTATGTCATTTCAACTTAAATATCCAAAACTGGGCTGTTTTCGGGCATTTTAATAAAATAGTTAACTTATTCCAAAAATTCCCAAATTTTTACAGAATATCTTAAACGATCCAAGTATTATTTTTTAAAAATACCGAGGCCCAGTTCATTACCAATATTTTATAAAAAACCATTTTCTGGACTGAAATCAGATTTATCTTTTTCTGACTGCAGTCCACGGAATAATTTATTTAAAATTCATCGAGAGTCCGATTTACGAAATTCCAGTGAGAGAATTACAAATACATTGGTGGTCATCTACAGTACAAATTTCATGATCCGACTCTACACAGAATTCAAGTTATGACAGAAAAAATACGCATATTTTCAGCAGTAAAAATGCAGCTTGAGCTGCTGTTACAAAACGACACTTTAAAAATAGTAAACGAAGTCCAAAAATTATGATTCCATTGCCATTAGAACCGTATTTCATAATACATAAATCTAGACTTCAGAAAATACATTTTTCATTTTATTAAGGTCCTGTTACAGCCAACTGAAGTTGGCTGTAATCACCAATCAGACTCCTGTTTTCAGCTTTTAACATTCTAAAGCGTGCTCGATTGATTCCGTTAACATATTTAGCGATCAACAACGATACTTACAGCAGGTTATAAGTCCTTCATATCAGCACATAATCATCATATACCAAGCAACATCATTCTAACATCCTTTCTTCATGTATCATTTTGTTTAAGCTTATGTTCAAGTTTTAAGTGCAAGATCTTATGGTGTTCATATGTTTTCTTCATAATGCATCTATTAACCACATAAATAGCATGAATAATGAACGGATCTAAGTTCTTACCACTAGCTCAAGGCTAGGGGAGTTCTAGTGTAGAAAAGTGGTGGTTAAAAGAAGATGAGAGTGGTCCTTCAACTTCCGAACACACCGAGCTTCGTTGTATGCCTTCTAACACCCTTGGATGTATGTAGATTGCTTGGAAATGAAGTGAGGGTGGTGGTATGGTGGTGGTTGTTCTCGGCTGATTAAGAGGAGGAGGGAGAGAGTTTTGAAGTGTTGATGTGAAAGTGAAAGTGATGAGCATGGTTATCTAGTGGGTCTTTATAAAGAACTCTCAACACTCCTAGATCCATTAGTCCATATGTCTCTCTAGTACATTACAAATCCATTAAACAAATGAAGAAAAATCAAGTGGGTGGGGCCACTACTAGAACCGGTTATGGGGGGGGGGGGGTTGGCTTAGTTGATTTGCAATGGGTGGTTAGTTGATTTAGTTAGAAATCAAGTGCTAAGTTGGTGCATTATGGTGTGTCATATATTATATGGTGTGTTAGGGTGTTCGGGGACCCTAACTAGCTTAGAAAAATAAAAACAATGCTTCTAGCATTATTTTGGTGTTTCGGGTAATGTCCGGTTGTTCGGTTGGGTGTTGTTCCGTTAAAGTGCTTAATTAATCCGTAAGGTGTCTTTTATAATACTTTTTGTAACATTTTTGATTCTCAACACTCAGGAAAGCACACAGGACTATTTAGTAACTTTTCTGTATACTACTAGTATGTTAACAAGTACACGTAAGTATAACACAGTAATCAGAGAGCAGTTAAGTAATTCCACACAGTCATCAAGCACTTTAATTATCACTAATAAATTGTACGGATACTTGGAATTATGAGGGTTGTCACATAATAAATCCACCTAGTTAGTAATGTGTAAACACGTAATAAAACATGAAGAATTAGTCTTAAACAATTAAGACTAAACTTGAGGGGCCAAAGTCGTAAAAAGGGAGAGTTATAATTTATAAACAAAAAATTAAAGCACTACACACACTTAAAGTGTGTGTAGCAGGCCGATCAACAGGGGAGAAAAAGGGGTGCAAACCCTAGTTCACCAAAATCGTCAAATTGAAGGTTGATTCTAGCCTCAAATCAACGCATGAACACAAATTCGTGATCACCTAAGCATGGGGATCACAAGTTATGTTGAATTTTGTTATTTGGTGATACTTTGAAATTTTGATTAACATTCATGAACGAAATTCTTGTGTGAATGATGAATGTAGTGAAATAGAGATGTGTATGAGTCTAGGGACGAACCCTAGGTGTGAATTTGTTAAAATAATCTCATAAACTAGAAAATGAAAGACCTTGTAGGTAATAAGTGGGTTTTATGGTAGTAGGAAGAACACTTGGAAAAGTGATGATAAATATGTGAAATTTGATGATATGATGTAGGTTCTAGGTGTTGTTCATGTACACTAGACATAGAGGCTTGAATTTGATGTTAAAACTTGGTTAAAACGATAACCATAAACTTGATAAAAGAAGTATACAAAGCATGCCCGCAAGGTGTTTGTTAAAATGCCTAAACGAATGCTCATATGTACAAATTATGAATGAAACACGTAATTGCCTAATTTGATTAATTATGGGAGATATGTGATAATACGGATTCTAATCGTGATATTTATTTAAATAAATCGCACATATCATATGATTAAAGGTAGTTAACTTTTGGAAAGTTAAACTAACTAATGACGAAGTCTAATAGTAGTTCTGACATAGAAAATACGTAAGGTGGAATAGTCGTGATTGTTAATGACTAATCTAACCACCTTGTAAATGATGACGATAGTTTGACGCTTAACGAGCTAGGTGGAGGATTGGGAAAGAAGCAGGTCAAACGGATCGAGTACGCGGAAAAGAGCATAACCGGATGGAAGGTAAGTGAAACTTACACCTTTTTGTAGAATACGTGCTTGTTCTAAAGTTACATATACGATAAAGATAATATTCAAGGTATGGTTTCCGACACGAAATGGGACGAATTAAAAAGGTAAACAAATGAGACGGTGACAATCAAAGTAAATAGGTTAAAAATAATGTATCGCGAAGACATGCTCGCCTATAAGTGAACACTCATCCCAAGAATTCCCAGGTAAGCACAACTGGTCTCGCGTCTGATGAGATATGTACGAAGTGCTTGCCTAGACAGAAAACCCAGAATACAGGCATTCACCCTTCCAGTTTGCACGTGTTCACATTATTTAAAACCCAAAACCTTGACGAGGTTTTGAAAACTCAAAGGGGTTCAAAACCATATAATAGAGAGTTCAAAACCTTACAATAGAGGGTTCAAAACCTAGTAATCAATCATCCTAGAACAGATGATTAGTTTTCAAAGCGGTTTGGAAATTTATGTTCTTGTTGAGGTCGTCGCCTAAGGATAGGTGACGGTATCGTTTTATGACTAAATGCAAGTAAACTCGCGTTAGGGTCCTAGAAAGGTTATAGACTAGGTCAAAGTATTACTAATAACCTAATTCCCTATAACCATGGGCTCTGATACCAACTTTTCTGTCACACCCCGACCACGTAGAACACCAAAACGTGGCGGAAAACGTCGGGGAGTGTTGTAACAGAATCAATGTTTCATAACACAGAGAAATTGAAATATTGTTTTATTGATTAAAAGAGTTACAATGTCTTAACAATCAAAGAAATATAACATAAATAACTAGTCTTGCATCTTTTATTGTCGCTAAGGCCCAAGTCCGCCTAAGTGTATCTTGATAAATCCTATGCATCATATCCTGAAACACATGTGAAAATAGGTACGTCAGCATAAAAATGCCTGTGAGATACATAGGTTTATGAAAATAGGATTCATGACTTATTGTTTAAGAAAATGTTTCGTCATGAACCTTGTAATTTGCTTTGTTTTGTAAATCATTTGAAAAGCAATAAGATCAGATAATATGTATAAGTAAGAGAATAATGTATGGTTAAATGATTAACCAAGTAAAATGAGTTTGTATAAGATAAGTTGTTTTGTAAAACAATGTCTTGTGAAAAGTATGTTATTTGTATAAAATGTTATATGTCTCAAATTGAAATGATTCAAATAACGCTACTATATGTAATACCATACAAACACTTATATATAGGAAGTACCAGCGGCGTATCCACCATGCTTGTATCACATTACATATGTTTCGTTACTTAAATCACTTAAACCAACCACCAATGTATAAAGTTCATGTTTAAACCAATTGTCAAAAAGTCCTTGTATAAACCATATCAAATGTTAAAGAGTCCAAATGTAGTCAAGTAATGTGTAACAAATGTTATGTATGGTAAGTAAAATAAGACTACTTAAACCATAAGAAAAAAAATGTACAAAACAAAGTATTTTGAGTAAATCAAAAGATATGTTTTGTAAAATATATGCATGCTATACTGAATATGAACATTTATGCGGTATTGTGAAAATTCATACATCCAAACCTTGCGACAGTCGGATAACCATGTAAAAATGGGTTATCAAAAGAATATGTATTCGGATTCGGTCATTCCTTACGTCCAAACAAACCCGAGATTTCAGGAATGGGATTTGTCAAGTCCTATGGTACCACTACCTACTACCGAGCGGCATGATCGGTGTTAATGAATGTATAGTATAGTTTAAACAAACCAAATGTCATACCAAAATGTAAGCATGTTTTATGAAGATAATGTACCTAGTATGCTAGAGTAAACATACAAGGTAGAGCTGTAAAACAATGTGTCCATATGTTACTGGAACATATGCAACAGAGATGCAATGTAAAATAATGTACTAAGCATGTACTAAATGGACATACATAGCATGTGATGTGATGTGATGTAAAACAATGTACTAAGTATGCACACAATGGACATACATAGCATAAAATGTAATGAAATCATGTACTAATAGTGTACTAATGAACATAGCATGTATATAATGTGAAAACATGGAAAGCATGAAAGTAACAAGTAGGCACATGTGTTCCACCCCAAAATGTTTGGAAAACAGTAAAAGAGCGGTCTATGTACTCACTTGAGATTGCTTAGTAGTCCTTGAGTAACAACCAAACAATGCTAGAGATCACGGATATCAAACGGCACCTAATATAGGTAACTACGTTAATAAACCGGACCTAAATCGGAGGATTTAGATAGAATGAGGGTTCGTAAACCAAACGAGTGTGGAGACTCATGTAATATGGTTTAACAAAGCCTATATACTAAATGAAACTTAACCTAAGTGCTTACGACCCATTACGACCCGTTTAGATAGCTTATGCTACTTTAACGCGTCGTTCGCGTAAAACGCGTTCGGACCGCCTAACTAGTCCTATGACAAGTAACATATGCCTTAACATGTCTAATATTGTTGTCAAATCAGTTTAGATGTCAAAAGTTATGTTACATATGTTTAAAATGAATTTTGGCATCAAAGGGGTATTTTGGTAATTTACCTAAGGCATATAAACTACCTATCATACAACTACTTAAACGAAGCGACCATAAGGTATAACCTCGTAAGGTTATTCCCTATAAACTATGGTCACCTAAAGTGCTTGGTCGGATCCTAATGATCGACCAAACGGGTCGGGTTCGAAAGTATAAGCGATTGTTTAGATCGCTTACCTTACGACCCTAAATAAGCACTAAACTAAAAGTGACGAGCTAAGCATGTTAAAACATGCTTAACTAAGTTTAGAAAACAGGTTTGGTATCACAACAAACGGTTGTGATACCTAAGAGTAGTTTGGTTACAAAATACGCAAGAATACGTATTCTAACCGAAACTACGGCTCGTCACTGAGCCTAGATAACGTGGTAATCAGTAGGTATAGTCACTAGGGACTATAACCATCGTGATCACGCTCATGTTATGAAGTTTGAACGAACTTCGCATTGACCATAAACTGGTCAATGCAGAAAGTCAAACAAAGTTTGACTTTCGGACTCGAAAAGCAATAAAAGAACGAAGGAACACTTACAAAGGGTCCCCGAATGCTAATCTAGATCAAAATAGCTCAGGTATGAAACAAAGGTTTCAACTTAGAGCACAATTGATCAGATTCTAGTGGGTTTAGAGGTTGGATGGCAAGGGGTATTTATAGTTTTCGGTTCACCGTTAGGATTGTTTCTTGGAAAAGGGGGCACGATCAAAGCCGTACACTTGTTGGAATGTTATGGTGACTAAATTGGCCACTCACCATAGGGTATCAACATGTGGCAAAGAATTTGGGAGTGGTTAACAGCTAAAAACAGGCTGTTTAATACACTGCATCTGGTCTGCAGACCCCTTGCGCACCGTAACAAATATTTGTTGAGGTGCGCAAGGACCAAGGTTGGCAGAATTACAGTTTTGGTCCCTGCTGTGTAATAGGCTCATTTCCGACACGTTTAAGGCCCGTTAACCCCATTTCAAAGCTCTAAAATGAATTTAAAGTATAGGGAACTTAAAATGTGCTCAAAAATATCTCGGATGTCGGTTCGTTTAGCCGTACGATCGCGATATTCGTTTAATTACGACGGAATGCGCATAAGCGCGAAAAACGATCCAAATGACGCAACGAATGGATTTTTCTTATGCCAAACACTAAAATAAAATATTTTAGTGCTTACATAAATTTTTGGATGTCCAGATGTATTCAGAACGTAAGGTATGCGCGAAAATGCAAACTTGTGCACTTTTTGACACTTTTAGTCCCTGAATGGCCCAAAAGTTTATTTTAGCACACCGAATCCCTTAAAGCCTATTTCTAAGCTATGTAGAGGATATTTAAGGTGTGTTTAACTTATGGTCATGTTCCGGAATGTCTGTTACACTTCAAATTGGCATACTTTCGCAGTTTGTCAAGTTTAGTCCCTGTAAGCGAATTAACTTGTTTTTGCCATACCAAAGCCTTCAAAACTTATTTCTAAGTTATGTATAGGTTATTTAAGGTATGTTAAGCCTATGACACTATTCCGGAGTGTTTGTTGCATTAAACTGGTTATATTTACGCATCGGTGCGCGTATAACCTTCCAGAAAGCGATTTAGAGTTTGGAATTGAACAAAAATTGATATGTGCAAATGATACACATATTTTTACAAATCCCAAGTATGAAATATAATATTTCATTGGTTCGGTATTTGTTTGATGGCCGTGGAGGCACAGGTGTTACAATAAAGATAAGAAATACAAGGTGAAAGCTATGGCCCGTAAGGACGTACACATAAATGACGTGCGCGTCAACCCAAATGAAAACTTTTGGCCGAAAGAATGAACGTCATAAAAACAAAACTAAGCTTATTTAGTCCAAATTAAAGAATCACATAAAAAAGGTTTCGGTGACGAAACCTCTGTAAGGGGGATAGACTTGTAACACCCCAAAAACGGGTTTGGTAATCAAACCACGATAATACTAAAAGACGGGTAAAGTACCGTAGGTGGTAAAAATTAACCCATAAAACAAAATAACTAGAAATAAATCCACCTAGTTAGTAATGTGTAAACACGTAATAAAACATGAAGAATTAGTCTTAAACAATTAAGACTAAACTTGAGGGGCCTAAGTCATAAAAAGGGAAAGTTATAATTTATAAACAAAAATTTAAAAACTACACACACTTAAAGTGTGTGTAGCAGGTCGATCAATAGGGGAGAAAAAGGGGTGCAAACCCTAGTTCACCAAAATCGTCAAATTGAAGGTCGATTCTAGCCTCAAATCAATGCATGAACACAAATTCGTGATCACCTAAGCATGGGGATCGCAAGGTATGTTGAATTTTTTTATTTGGAGAAACTTTGAAATTTTGATTAACATTCATGAACGGATTCTTGTGTGAATGATGAATGTTATAGTGAAATAGAGATGTGTATGAGTCTAGGGACGAATGTGTGAATTTGTTAAAATAATGCCATAAACTAGAAATCCAATGAAAGACCTTGTAGGTAATAAGTGAGTTTTATGGTAGTAGGAAGAACACTTGGAAAAGTGATGATAAATATGTGAAATTTGATGATATGATATAGGTTCTAGGTGTTGTTCATGTACACTAGACATAGAGGCTTGAAATTGATGTTAAAACTTGGTTAAAACGATAACCATAAACTTGATAAAAGAAGTATACAAAGCATGCCCGCAAGATGTTTGTTAAAATGCCTAAACGAATGTTCATATGTACAAATTATGAATGAAACGCGTAATTGCCTAATTTGATTAATTACGGGAGATACGTGATAATACGGATTCTAATCGTGATATTGATTTAAATAAATTGCACATATCATATGATTAAAGGTAGTTAACTTTTGGAAAGTTAAACCAACTAATGACGAAGTCGAAAAGTAGTTTCGACATAGAAAATACGTAAGCTGGAATAGTCGTGATTATTAATGACTAATCTAACCACCTTGTAAATGATGACGATAGTTTGACGCTTAACGAGCTAGGTGGAGGCTTGGGAAAGAAACGGGTCAAACGGATCGAGTACGCGGAAAAGAGCATAACCGGATGGAAGGTAAGTGAAACTTATACCTTTTTGTAGAATACGTGCTTGTTCTAAAGTTATATACGATAAAGATAATATTCAAGGTATGGTTTCCGACGTGAAATGGTAATTTAGTCATGAAATGACATATGTAAAACGAGTTTTTGAATGGCTACTTTATAAGTAAGCCTAAACGAATAAAGAGGGTAAAATGGTGAATTTAGTCACGTATAAATGGATAAAAGTCGAAGCTTTAAAAGACGCCAAAAGGCATAAACTATGTTGGGTTAAACGCGTAAGAAATGGGTTAAGGCGACATAACTAAATGGTTAGAAATCCGGAGAGAGTTACTTAATGAAATGGTGGATAAATACCATTCAATTTAAGCACTAAATGTTTGGTCGTTTAGACCAAACGGGTCAAATGGTAATGTTGATACCATTTGACAAACAATGACTAATGATTGCTTGTCAAGTCTTATGCTCACAGGATAAAATGGTTTATGAATTAGCATATTGTTAGGCCCTTGAAGGTTTATGGATAAGTAGCTTAGTGATTAGTATGAGATTGGGGGATTAATGTTGTAAATGGGATTTTTGGGTAATATGGGCCTAGGGTTTAGGGAGGATCCTCCCTAACCACTTACTATAAATAGAATGTTATGTCATAGATGCATGGTTGGTGGTTTTGGACAAATCTTGTATTAGACAATTCTCATTTGTATGCAAGATTGAATCCTTTGAATACACAATCATCTTTCTTTCATCTCTTTTGTTTCTTTTCAACTTGTTTGTGTGATTCCGCCACCTTACGAGTTGTGCGATATCATTGTGATCTCGGTTTCGGGACTTACAATTGGTATCAGAGCCTTGCGAACCTGATTTCCAGGCTCGGATCTCATATCGCGTTTCTGGTCGCTGTTACTGTTCTGGCTTTCTGGAGGTTTCTGGACTGTTTCTGTGCATTTCGGATTGTATTCATCAGATCTCGGACTGTCTTCAAAGTATTCCGGATCATTTCGGATCATCATTAACCATCTCTAACTTGAAGATTGTCTGATCTCGGATCATCTTCAAGTCATCTCGGACCATCATCAAAGCATCTCGGATCATCATCAAGCCATCTCGGACCATCATCATCAGATCTCGGACCGTCATCATCAGATTTCGGACCAACATCATCGGATCACTGATAGAATTTACAGATTCCGGATTATGTTTAGTCATCTCGGATCTCTTGTGTTTGAAGATTGCCTTGTGTTTCATCTCGAACTCATAACATCTCCGATAAACCCATCTCGGATAAAACCCATTTCGGATAAACCCATCTCGGACTACTGTTCATTTTTGACTTGATCATTTCGAATTAGTGATCATCTCGGACGAACCATTTCAGAGGATGCTTGGTCGGGATCTGATCCAGGAGAAAAGTGCTGCGCACTCTGAGTGTGTGAAGGTGCGGAGGCCACAGACTCGAAAGAGTTTGGGACCGGAGAGTGAGCAGGTGACTCCTCGGCAGGAGCATCTACGATCATCAAGAGATCACCAGCAGCAAGAAGGGCCTCGCCCTGAACCTCCTCCTCTAAGGGCTCGTCATCAAACAGATCGACGTCGTCATCAGCGTCGGCGTCGAGGAGTAAATCGTAAGCAGGATATGAAGCCAACGGTATGGGAGCAGGGATCTCCACTAACGGTAGGTCCCCGGCCAAAGGGCCATCAGCGAGCTCATCAGCACCATCAGGTAAAGCGAAGGGCTGGAAATCATCCTCGTCCGTGCTCGTAACGTCGGATGTGTGAACCTCGCGCTCAGAAGACTCTAGGTCGTCCGATACTATAGGTCTAGGTCCTGTGGTGTCTGAATCACCAGTGCCAGAGGTGTCCATGGTGTCTGTAACATAAACACAAACATGCACAAACAGTCAATCATACAATCAGATAATCACGTAAGTCACCAAGTAAGCATTCAAATCATTCTCCTAGTCCCACTAGCCTCCCAGTCTCCTAGACTGATACTCCTAGTCTCACTAGCCAAATTCTCCCAGTCTCTAAGACTGCTCTATCATCTACCTCGACCTCTCAGATCGAGCCTCGGCCTCTAAGACCGAGCCTCAGCCTCCAAGACTGAGCCTACTCTTCCTAGTCCAACTAGCCAACTACCTCGATCTCTCAGACCGAGCCTCGGCCTCTTAGACCGAGCCTCAGCCCCTTCTAGACTGAGCCTATAAATAATAAAATGTGCTCAACATTTGTTTGTAAAAAGTTTTGGATCTGGACTTAAGTGGTATGCAGTAAAAATGTTTTCGTGAGAGCCCTAGTGATCATAGTCTAGACTCGAGAAGGAATCCTAGTTCGCTATGATCAGAGCTCTGATACCAAGCTGTCACACCCTGGCTTTGCGGAAGCGTGGTTAATTTGGTGTGACTTCTTAATACCATAGCTTAACCATAACAAAGCTATATGAAATAAAATCATGCAAGATCATCCATTTGATTAAGTTTTAAAACCAGAGTAACATACCATTGTCTTAGAGACTTACAACATCGTAACATAAAACATTGTCTTTAAAAACATAACCATTAACATGAAATAAACGCAGTTTAAGATTTGTGACTTGTCCAGGAAAGAGTCACATTTCCTAAACTGGGATGACCTTGGAACCCTTATGCAGCGGGAAAACATAACATACCGCGCCAGATCTTTAATTTCCTGAAATACATGTAAGTTGAAAAATCAACAATAATGTTGAGCGAGTTCATGTGTAAGTGAGTAAGTAAACCTTTGTGAGTATAAAAATAGTCTTGGTATGTAGCAAATAAGGGAATTGAGATCACCAATGGTTTGCAAGGCCACTGATATATGTGAAGTGCAAATAGGGAGACTCAAACCTAGCAGATTTCGCCACGGCATTAGTATGTGGACAAAGTCACCCCAAGGTCCGTTTCTAGTTTGGCCTGGGGCTGGGCTCGCTACACCCAGATAGATCTACCGCTCCTATCCCTCGGTCCCGTTATGAGGACTAATGGCCTCATATTGCTCCTACCCACTCACATGATCTAAGTAGTAAACCTCCTTACGCTAACCATACCGTGTATAAAGTACTTGTAATCAAAGTAACATGTATTTCACCCCCGCAGTTAAGAAAACTGAAAACAGTTAGAGAAAAGGGGGACATGAACTCACAGTGGTGCGTCTCTACCAAGTATGCCTCCAAATCGATCAGCTGTATGACGACCTACACGTACTAATTCTATTAGACGGACGGCCGTGCCTTAGCTTTATGGTTTAAGTTTTTGGGAAATAGTTAGGCAACTATTTCGTGTTTACATTCTGTATATACTTGGTAGTTATTCTCCTTCCCAAGGATGGGGGATTTAATACATGTGTGTTCGTAACATTCAGATTTCACTATTAAGTCTCACTTAATATATTTTATTTCCTAACTCCAAAATATAAATATTCTTCCCAAAAATATTATATTTTAATACATGTGATTTTCCCAAAATAATACTTAGTAATATTATTTTTATTCTAAAAATAATATTTACGTAGTTCACAAAATAAACATAAACACTTATGCAAGTGATGTTGTGAAAGAAAAATATATACTAAATATATATATGTATCACGTTTTATTTTGTGAAATCCCACCTCCGATGTTTTGTAAATATAGTCGTGGCGAAACTTATATTTTGAAAACAAGTCAAAATGTATTTCTAACACTTATAGTGAAAATATTTCTAAGTGTTAGGCTTTTGGAAAAATTTCGCCAGAGTTTCCTCAGTAACTGGAGGTGGCCACGCTTTCAAGCGTATCATTTTCTTTTATAAACCAACCAACAATGTTCAAACCACAAACTAGTCAAAATATGTATATAAATCGCATAAAATTTCATGAACTTGTGATTTATTCAAACTATGAAGTAAATCCCATTACTTTTAGTGGATCTTTATATAAAACTATCCGATTCTGTAAAACCTCGTTTTTATGGAAGTTCCGTCTTTACAACTTCTCGTCATCTTTTCCAAAAATAGCTATTTTGTCGAAACTTTGTGTTACACATGTGTTTACACACTTGTGTGTTCTAAAAACCATTCTTGTTAGTGTAAGATCCATTTTTAGAAAACATGATTTCTTTGACGCTTGGTCCTTTGAAAATACCACTTGCAGATACGTAGATCTGCTAGTTTTAAACACTATTCCACAAGTAAAACATTTTTACACAAGTTCATGATTCGCGTGTGGTAGAGTTTCACCCTTTAACCCTTGTTCTATTCAAAACAACCTTATGTCACGATTCGTGATCATGACCAAACCGGGTTAAGTGGTGATCCGAGCTACCACAACATAGATCGGGTCTAAATAATCACAAATTTCAATTACTACAACATTTACACAACTAGTGAGCTTTTAACCATCATTTTTCATGTTTTTAGTAGACTTTAATGCACCATTTTGTAAGATTTCGAGTTTTAAATCATTACACCACATATTAACCGCTTTAGATTAGTTCAAGAAGGTGATTTAAGCAACATACCACTAGCTCGAGGCTAGGGAAGAATCTAGACGCAAATAGGGTGGATAAAAGCTAGAGAAAGAGGTCCTTCAAACTCCAAGTGCACCAAGCCTCCTAATACGTGATCCTTGAAGCTTGTATGATGTTGGAATGGAGTGAACTAAACTCGAAAATGGGTGGGTGTGTGGGTGTGGGTTCGGCCGAGAGCCAAAGGGAGAGAGAGAGAGTAGTGTTCTTGTGTTGTTGTGACAAATGAACTTATGTGCATTACCAAGTTACTTATAGACAATTGTGGGATTAATAACCAATGGATCACATGTCATTTAGATATTAGACATTGTGATTAAAATAATCAAAAGAAATCAAAGGGTGTCCCCTCTAGTTTGGGGCCGGTTAGCAAGGGGGGGGGGGTCTTGGTCCATTTCCAAGTATTAGTTAGCTACTAGTTAAGATAAGTAGGTTAGTTAAGTAGTTAACTTGGTTAGTTGTGTGTAGTGTGTTACAATGGGTGTTAGGGTAATCAGGGACCCTAACTGGCTCAGAAAAAAAGTAAATAATGAAAATAACAATATTTTCATGTTTCGGGTAGAATCCGGTTGTTCGGTTGGATAGTAATCCGTTAAAGTGCTTAACAAAGCTTTAAAGTGTCGTTAATACCCTTTTTAGTGACACAACTTAATTCTGACACTTTGGAAAGTGTCTAGTAATACTTTTCTCATGTTTTGGCACTTTATTAGTTAGCTAAAAGCTGGATTATTATGTAAAGTGCTGAGTTCTGTACTTAAAGTACGTTTTAGGCACATCCAGTCATTGTGACTTATTCCTAGAGACGCAGTTCTACAACCCTTATATCCCTACACCCACCACTAGTGTAGCAAAATATTTCTGGCTCATACAGGCCTTAGAGGCAGTGTCTGCCTGAGGCTGGCTTATCAGCATGTTCAATAGGTTATCCGTTATAGTGCTACTGTGCTTTTTGGGCATCATGTTTGTCACTAAGGTTCAGCATGTAAATAATGTAGTGACGGTAAGTAAAGTATGATGCAAGTAAGTGCATGTATCAGTATTCAAGTAGCAGTTTATTCACAAGTTCAAGCAAGCACAGTAATTAAGCAGTAATTAATCATTAATTAAGTCGTACGGATACCTGGTTTAGTGAGGGTTGTCACATTCTCCCCCCGTTAGAAAAATTTCGTCCCGAAATTTTAAGTTCTGCTTGTAGATGCAGTGTTCTTAGGAAATAAGTGGGGGTATTTCTCTTTCATCCGGTCCTCACGTTCCCAGGTGTATTCAGGACCGTGTCTGGCATTCCAACGAACTTTGACGAGCTTGACACTGCTCCGGCGGGTCTTGTTTACTTTCCAATCTGTAACCTCCACCGGTTCTTCCACGAAATGGAGCGTGTCGTCAACATGGATCTCGTCGATGGGAATGGCAATGTTATCTTGAGTTGGACTTTTCTTCAGGTTGGATACATGAAATGTATCGTGGACTGAATGGAGTTCAGCAGGTAGGTCCAACTTGTATGCTACTAGTCCTATTCTTTCCAGAATTCTGAAAGGACCAATGTAGCGCGGATTTAACTTCCCATGCTTTCCGAAGCGTGCCACACCCTTCCAGGGTGAAACTTTCAATAAAACCATTTCTCCAACTTGGAATTCCACATGTTTCCGGTTTGGATCCGCATAGGCCTTCTGTCTGTGGCGAGCTGCTTCGATGCGTTTTAGAATCTGCGCAATCTTGTCTGTCGTCTCTTGGACGATCTCGGGACCAGCAAGCTGCCTATCACCTGCGTCAGCCCAACATAAGGGTGATCGGCACTTGCGTCCGTATAGGGCTTCGAATGGCACGACACCAATACTGGTGTGGTAGCTGTTGTTGTATGAAAATTCGACCAAAGGCAAGTGCTTATCCCAGCTACCTCCCAAATCCATAACACACGCTCTCAGCATGTCTTCCAAAGTCTGTATCGTTCGCTCGCTTTGACCGTCAGTTTGCGGATGAAACGCAGTGCTCAGATTTAATTGTGAGCCAAAGGCTTCTTGGAAGGATTGCCATATCCTTGACACAAACCTTCCGTCTCTATCAGAGATGATCGAGAGAGGTACTCCATGACGTGCGACGATCTCTCTCATGTAAATTTCAGCCAATTTGCTCGTATTATCCTTCTCCCTGATAGGTAAGAAGTGTGCTGACTTTGTTAATCGATCCAGTATTACCCAAATAATGTCATGGCCTCTTGGCGTTCTTGGCAACTTTGTAATAAAATCCATTGAGATTTGTTCCCATTTCCACTTGGGAATCTCAGGTTGTTGCAGAAGTCCTGAAGGCTTCAGGTATTCCGCTTTAACCTTAGCGCACGTTAAACATTTGCTCACATAAACAGCAACGTCGCCTTTCATCCTAGGCCACCAATAGTAATCCTTGAGATCCTGGTACATCTTATCCGCTCCAGGATGGATAGAGTACCGCGACTTGTGAGCTTCATCGAAAATAACCTTCCTTAAACCTCCAAACAAAGGAACCCAAATCCTTTTCTCAAAACATAACGTTCCTTCCTCGTTTGGTACCAAAAGCTTCTCCATCCCACGGAGATATTCTTCTTCAAGGTTTCCTTCCTTGAGGGCTTCTTTCTGCGCGGCACGAATGCGCAAGGAAAGATCGGTTCGGATAATCATTTCTAAAGCCCTAACCCTTATGGGCTTGATTCTCTCCTTCCGACTTAGGGTGATAAACACTGTTATATCAATACAAAAGAGGATTAGAGTGATAAACAAGCTGTTTCATCGTCAGTTTTTTATTTTCCGCATCTAAAACTGTTAAATCTCTTCTGAACGACTCGTTCGGGTCACAAAACGATCCTACAAATGCAACGCCAAAAGGTTATAGCTTACGCATCTAGACAACTTAAGCATCATGAAGAGAATTATTCAACCCATGATCAAGAACTATGTGACAACCCTCGTAATTACATGTATTCGTACGATTGATTAATATTATATTGTGCTTAATGATTGTGCTGAAACTTGACTAAATGGTCCTGTATGCTCTCCTAAGTGCCGGGAATAAATTGTGTTACAAAAATATATATATATAAGACACTTTAAGGAATAATTAAACACTTTAACGGAACGGTATCTAACCGGATAACCGGACATTACCCGGTACACCAAATTTTTGCCAAACACATTGTTTATTTATTTCTTGGCAAGTCTTGATCCCCGAACACCCTAACACCCACTAAATATCATATGTAAAGTGCATGCTTGAAAACTAACTAGTCTTTACCCTCTAGTTGGAAAAACTTGCAACCAAACCCCCCCCCCTAACCGATTCGGTCACAAGGACCATCACCACCATACCTAGATCTTGTGCAAGATTATATTTCCTTATTTTATTAGATACTTTACTTGTGAGGATGACCAAATTATGTGAAAGTATCTTATAAAAGCATGGCCAAGATCACTACACCCTAGTTCTCATCATCACCTCCCTCTCACTCCCCACACCCTCCTCCTTCTCGGCTCCCCTCAACCGCCACCATCACCACCACATAACCACCATCTTCATCAAAGTTTCAAGTCTTATTCAAGCATATAAGGTGATTCAAGGAAGTTGCAACTTGTGGATCTTCAAAGGACTTTTGTTTCTTGCTTTTTCATCATCATTTTTCATCATCTTCTTCACTAGAATCATCCCTAGCCCTTGTGCTAGTAGTAAGTCCTTGTTACACCCTTGTTCATCTTGTCTTTGTAGTTAAAAGATGTAGTATGATGAATGTTACAAGAACACTAAGAACAAGAACTAAAAACATAAACATGAAGCTACATAAAGTTTACATATGGATGAAACATGAAGATGAAATGTTGTAGTGAACATGTTGTTGATTGTATGATGATTCTTGGTTGTGTGATGTTAATCACCATATGGATCTTGTTAAATAATATTTAGAAGTATGATTTAACAAGATTAGTAAGTGGTTATGTGCTACAAAAGTAACCACCTTTTAGTTAAACATGAACTTGAAAAGAAATATTTTTCTTGAAATAGAAGTAAACAAAATAAGTTGGTGATCAAGTAGATCCGGGTTCTACAAAAGACTTTTCTAAATAAACCAAGTTCAAGAACCGATTTCTAAAAGATTATGACTTTTACATACACTTACATATTTTTGGAAATGAAATAAGTATAAGAACCTTTTATTTACAAGAAGAGTTCAAGAGTTCTAATTTTTGTAAAAATGGTTTACAAGTTGTAAACGCTTAATTCTTTTATGAAAATGATTTTTAAAGAAACGAATACAGTTTGGAAGGTAACTAAGTCCACTAAACGCCATACCAAGTCACTACGCGTTTTTACGAAACATCAAGTTCATGTTGGGTTGTAATTGGAATAGTTTGCTCTTAGTAAATTGTTGTTGATTGTTTGGTTTTCGGAAAAGAAAATGATATGCTTATTAGCATGGACACCTCCGTTACAAAGGAAACTCTGGCGAAATTTTCTAAAATTCCAACACTTAGAGAATATTTTTCTAACAAATGTTACTAGTATATTTTACAACTTGTGTTTCGAATATAAACTTCGCCATGGGTTTTGTCACAAAAATACAAAGAGTCGGAGGTTGGTTTTTTTGTAAATAAAAATGGGTAAATATATATATATATATTTAGAACATATATCTTATACTAGAACACTTGTGTGGATACTTTGTTTATTTTATGAGATAGTTATATTATTTCAGGGAAAATAATATAACTTAACAAAGTACCTTGACATTAGAACTGCGTGGTACGTGATAAAAGTAATGAGTAGATAAACCGTACGTAGGATACGTGTTATGCTTGAGAAACTGATTGCCATCTGTACCTTATTAGGACGTGCTTGATTTCCTGATTATTAGAGTAATTAATCTAACGGAGCAAACCAAGGTGAGTTCACACACTTTCTAAGGCATGGGATTCCCGGTGGTTGGGAATGGGTTAAAGAATTAAAACGGAACCTACATATCCTCCTTGGGTAGTATATGTATGGCCATCCTCCATAGGTAGGATGCCAATATTAATCCTGCGTATTCTCATTGGGTAGAATATGTACGTTCGTCCTCCTTGGGTAGGACAACAACCTTAAAACTTACTAGACAAAACTCTATCATTAAGTCCCTTATTTTATATCGACTTAATCGCCGAGGCCAATGGCGAGCGGGTCATTAGTTAATAGCGCTATTAGGTTTAACAAACCTCACACCGTGCCGTTCGAACGGGCGTGTACTAATGGACTATGGCAAACTGTCAATGATGATAGAACATTGAAGTAGGGCACAACTATTGTTCGTCAGTTGTCGATATGGTACGGTCTAGTGGTTCACATGGGGAAACCCCCACTAATTATGGATATGGTTCGGGTAATAAAGAAGGAACTGGTTAATCATACTTTCAACTTTGGGGTAACCCCCACGGCAAGTAAGCCGACGAAAGACAAACCATGTTTTCCGAACAACTAAAACTAAACGACCAACCGTGAACTCAATCAACTTTGTTGTTGACTCGTTGTTACATGCCTTACAGGTCGTTAGATGCTTATGGAGTTTGTACGAGGAGGAGGTCGTTGTGGGATATGGACTATTATGTCCCGTGCTTAATAAATAAATCTTATGAATTTATGGAACTTATGTTTTGGTCTTTAAACTTATGAACTATGAACTTATGTTTTGGACTTATGTTTTATGCTTCCGCTGTTAACTTAAAGTCGGTTACCTTCTTTAGGTCACCAATTATATTGTGGTTGGCTTTATTTACTTAATTACGTGGTTCAATATGATTGGTGGCTCGATCCTGGTCAGGTCACGCCTCCAAGTGGTGATACTCCGCATGGTGGATTTTGGGGGTGTGACAGATTGGTATTAGAGCCATTGGTTATGGTGAACTTGATTTTAAAAAGGGAAAAGCTTTTTGACAAAACCAGACTATAACCTGTACAGTGCTCAACGATCCACAACGACGCTTCGCCCCACGTGCAAGACTCAACACTATAGGTAATATGGTTTATGTTTGTATTGTCTGCCTGCTAGTTTAAGCAGCGCAGTTGATCATGGTATGCTTAGTTAGTGTAACAACTATTGCTTGAAACCCTGTGTGTTTGCTCTCTTCTGTCACTCCACACTTATGCACTTTCGCGACACTTTTCTTACTTGTGTTTCCTTCAATGTGAAGATCATGGGCGGACGCCTGAACTTGACACAAGCCCAGCTGACGGCTCTAATCAACGAACGAGTGGCTGAGGCACTCGTAGCTGTCCCTGCAGGAGGTATAACCTGCTATTTCGACCTATCCTCGGATGTTTAGATCCTACTCTCATGAACCAACTCTCGTGTTTAATCTTGTCTTTTCGTTCACGCGCGATAGGTCAACATGCTCAGCCTCCCGTATGTACGTTCAAGACGTTCATGGATTGCCGACCTAGTACTTTCAGCGGCACAGAAGGAGCTGTAGGTCTTCTTCACTGGTTCGAGAAGCTTGAGTCTGTTTTCGAGATGTGTGAATGCCCTGAAGATCGTAGGGTGAAATATGCTACTGGAACACTCGAAGGTGCTGCGTTAACCTGGTGGAAAGCACAAGTTCAACTGCTAGGGCTGGCGGTTGCTAATGCCACCCCATGGAACGGTTTCAAAGAACTGATCAAAGAAGAGTACTGTAGTCGTGACGACATCCACAAGCTAGAGGTAGAATTTTTCAACCTGAAGATGACGGGGTCTGAAATCGAGGCATACACAAAAAGGTCGAACGAATTAGCTATCCTGTGTCCCACTATGGTGGATCCTCCTATCAAACGTATCGAGCTGTACCTTAAGGGTTTGGTACCAGAAATTCAAAGCCACGTGACCTCAGCTAATCTTGGCACTATTCAGCAAATCATCAAGTTGGCTCACCGTGTCACTGATCAGGCAGTTGAGCAGAACTAGATGCCCAAGCGAATTAGCGCTACTACTACTGATACTCCCAGTGATAACAAGCGCAAGTGGGATGGAAATTCGGGCAAGGGTTCTACTTCAGTTCAGTCTCAGCAGCGAAAGACTGATGGCTACCAGAGTCCTGGTCAGCAACCTTCTGGTAGTCCAGGACAGGGTGGGTACCAAGGGAACCACCCCAAGTGCAACCGGTGCAACAAGCATCATAGCGGGCAGTCCCACAAGGGTCGTTGTCTGAGGTGTAACAAGTTTGGTCATGAAGAAAAGGATTGCAGGAGCGCACGACCAGCAAATCAGAATCGCCAACAACAACAACAAACTCCACAGAACCACCAGCAGCAGCAACAGCAGGGAAATAAAGGATGCTTTCAGTGTGGCGCTGAAGGCCACTTTACGAGGAACTATCCTCAGCTGAACCAGAATCAGAACAACAACAACCAAGGAAACGGGAACAACAATGGAGGCAACAATGGAGGCAACAACGGGGGTAACAATAATGGCAATGGTGCCAGGGGACGTGTTTTCGTGCTGGGTCAGGGTGACGCGAGGAACGATCCCAACGTTGTGATGGGTAAGTTTCTTCTGAACGACTTCTTTGTTACTGTTTTATTTGATTTGGGTGCCGATACTAGTTATATGTCCTTAAAAGTTAGTCAAATGCTTAAGCGCACTCCAACACGTTTGACCACCAAACACACGGTAGAGCTAGCAAACTGTAAAAGTCTCGAAGCCACGCACATAGTTAAGGGTTGCAACCTCGTCTTAGCTGGTCAGACCTTCTCTATCGATCTTATTCCTATCGTTCTAGGTAGTTTCGACGTTGTTATTGGGATAGATTGGTTATCTCATCAACAAGCGGAAATTCTTTGCAACGAGAAGATTGTTCGCATCCCTCGTTCTGGTAAAGAACCCCTCGTGATTCATGGCGATAAGAGTGGTGCTGTCGTAGGCATTATCTCTTTCCTTAAGGCCCAGAAGTGTTTACGAAAGGGCCACCTTGCCATTCTAGCACTCGTTACTGACGCATCAATGGAAGAGAAGAGAATTGAAGACATTCCTATTGTGCGCGATTTTCCTGAGGTATTTCCTGAGGAATTACCTGGTCTTCCGCCTCATCGATAAGTCGAGTTTCAAATCGAGCTAGCTCCTGGAGCAGCACCAATAGCTCATGCACCTTATCGACTAGCTCCGTCAGAACTTGAAGAACTGTCCACGCAATTAAAAGAACTCTTGGAAAAGGGTTTCATACGTCCTAGCTCTTCACCATGGGGAGCTCCAGTCTTGTTTGTGAAGAAGAAAGACGGTACTTTCAGAATGTGTATTGACTATCGCGAACTTAACAAGGTGACCGTGAAGAATCGTTATCCTCTTCCACGTATTGACGACTTGTTCGACCAGTTGCAAGGGTCGAGCTATTACTCTAAGATTGATTTGAGATCAGGCTACCATCAACTAAGAGTCCGGGATGAGGACGTCTCCAAAACGGCATTTAGAACTCGTTATGGGCATTACGAGTTCCTGGTTATGCCTTTCGGATTGACGAACGCACCAGCGATCTTCATGGATCTCATGAACCGAGTATGCAAACCTTACCTGGATAAGTTCGTTATTGTTTTCATCGATGACATCCTGATCTATTCTAAGAGTCAGGAGGAACACGAGCAGCATCTACGACTTATGTTGGAACTTCTTCGAGCAGAGCAACTGTATGCTAAATTTTCGAAATGTGACTTCTGGCTTCGCGAAGTCCACTTTCTAGGCCACATAGTAAACAAGGATGGGATTCATGTTGATCCATCCAAGGTAGACTCGATTAAGAACTGGCCTGCACCCTGTACACCAACAGAAATCCGCCAATTCTTGGGTTTGGCGGGCTACTACAGACGATTTATCAAGGATTTCTCTAAGATTGCGCAACCGCTCAATTCACTGACTCAGAAGGGTGTCACCTACCGTTGGGGTGATGCACAGGAATATGCTTTTCAGCACTTAAAAGACAGACTTTGTAGCGCGCCTATCCTCTCATTGCCTGAGGGCACAGATGATTTTGTGGTTTATTGCGACGCTTCCATCCAAGGACTTGGTTGCGTGTTGATGCAACGTGACAAGGTCATTGCCTACGCATCGCGCCAACTTAAAGTTCATGAAAGGAACTACACTACGAACGACTTGGAGCTGGGAGCAGTTGTTTTCGCACTAAAGATATGGAGACATTACCTGTACGGTACCAAGTGCACCATTTACACCGATCACAGGAGTCTCGAGCATATCTTCAAGCAAAAAGAGTTAAACATGCGACAACGTCGATGGGTCAAACTCTTGAATGATTACGAATGTGCGATCAAGTACCATCCGGGCAAAGCCAATGTTGTGGCCGACGCCCTCAGTCGAAAGGATACTATACCTAAGCGTGTACGTGCGTTACAGCTTACCATTCACTCTAGTCTTCCTGCTCAGATACGAGATGCTCAGGTTGAAGCATTAAAAGCAGAAAACATCAGAGCTGAGTCCCTGCGAGGGTCAAGGAAACGGTTAGAACAAAAGGAAGATGGCGCCTACTATGTAAATAGCGCATCTGGGTTCCACTCTATGGTAATCTACATGAGCTTGTGATGGATGAGGCACACAAGTCACGCTATTTAGTACATCCTGGTTCGGATAAAATGTACCACGACCTCAAGACCACGTACTGGGGGCCTAGCATGAAAGCCCACATAGCAACCTACGTTAGCAAATGTTTGACTTGTGAGAGAGTCAAGACTGAATACCAGAAACTGTCAGGCCTACTCCAACAACCAGAGATCCCGACATGGAAATGGGAACAAATTTCCATGGATTTCGTTACTGGCCTGCCTAGATCTCAATGCGGAAATGATACAATTTGGGTAATCGTGGATCGACTGACCAAGTCTGCACATTTTCTGGCTATCAAGGAAACGGATAAGTTTTCTACTCTAGCAGACATCTACCTAAAGGAAGTGGTGTCAAGGCACGGAGTGCCAACTTCCATCATCTCTGATCGTGACTCACGTTTTACATCTGAGTTGTGGCAAGCTATGCACAAATCCTTTGGTTCTCGATTAGACATGAGCACGACATACCACCCACAGACGGATGGGCAATCTGAACGCACCATCCAAACACTTGAAGACATGCTTAGGGCATGTGTAATAGATTTTGGTAGTGGCTGGGAAAAACACCTCCCGTTAGTGGAGTTTTCGTATAACAACAGTTACCACACCAGTATCCAGGCCGCTCCGTTCGAGGCAATGTACGGACGGAAGTGCCGATCACCTCTTTGTTGGGCGGAGGTTGGTGACAGCCAAATCACAGGCCCAGAACTTGTAGTAGATACAACCGAGAGGATTGCTCAGATACGTCAACGAATGGCGGCAGCTCGCGACCGTCAGAAAAGCTATGCTGATAAGAGCAGGAAACCACTCGAATTCCAGGTTGGGGATCGAGTGCTACTCAAAGTCTCGCCTTGGAAAGGTGTAATTCATTTTGGCAAACGAGGCAAACTCAATCCGTGCTATGTCAGACCATTCGAAATCATTGAGAAAATTGGCAAGATCGCTTACAAGCTGAACCTACCGGCAGAACTCAGCGGAGTTCACAACGTATTCCACGTGTCAAATCTGAAAAAGTGTCTGTCAGATGAGACCCTCATAGTTCCCTTAAAGGAGCTCACAATCGACGACCAGTTGCGATTTGTCGAGGAACCAGTTGAAATTACTGATCAAGATGTTAAGGTTCTCAAGCGTACCAGGATACCTCTTGTTCGAGTTCGTTGGAACTCCCGTCGTAGCCCAGAGTATACCTGGGAATGAGAAGACCAAATAAAACTCAAGTATTCCCAGTTGTTTAAGAAAAGTGCAACCACTACTAAGGCTGAAGCTACTGCAGAGTTTCGGGACGAAATTCCAAATCAATGGGGGGATGATGTGACACCCCAGGAAAACCAGTAAACCACGCAACTTAACTAGCTTCCTCAGTAACCACGCACTAAATTTCAGGACGAAATTTTTTTTACAGGGGGAGAATGTGACAACCCTCGTAATTACATGTATTCGTACGATTGATTAATATTATATTGTGCTTAATGATTGTGCAGAAACTTGACCAAATGGTCCTATATGCTTTCCTAAGTGCCAGGAATAAATCGTGTTACAAAAATATATATATAAGACACTTTAAGGAATAATTAAACACTTTAACGGAACGGTATCTAACCGGATAACCGGACATTACCCGGGACACCAAATTTTTGCCAAAGACATTATTTATTTATTTCTTGGCTAGTCTTGATCCCCGAACACCCTAACACCCACTAAATATCATATGTAAAGTGCATGCTTGAAAACTAACTAGTCTTTACCCTCTAGTTGGAAATACTTGCAACCAACCCCCCCCCCCCAACCGATTCGGTCACAAGGACCATCACCACCATACCTAGATCTTATGCAAGATTATATTTCCTTATTTTATTAGATAGTTTACTTGTGAGGATAACCAAATTATGTGAAAATATCTTATAAAAGCATGGCCAAGATCACTACACCCTACTTCTCATCATCACCTCCCTCTCACTCCCCACACCCTCCTCCTTCTCGGCTCCCCTCAACCGCCACCATCACCACCACATAACCACCTGTTGGGATTGAACCCTATCAGAGGAACAGATAATTAAAGCCAAAACTGGATCAGAGCAGTGGATCCAGAATAAGCAGACGATTACAGTTAGTTCATGCAAATCTCTCCCCTTGAAAGTGGCTTTGTATCTGCTGACCTCCTATCTGCTGATCTTACCAAGTGCTGATTCACAACTGCTGCCTTGCATCTACTGCCAAATGTTTAAAGACTGATGGAAGACCAAAGCTCTGCTGACTCAATCTACTGCCTTGAGTCAAGTACTGCTGATCCGAACAAGCACTGCTGGGTTCACAGCAGTGGAAGGATGCAGCAGCTGTTTAAGTGTCTTTTATGTAATGTAATGTAATAGCAGTAGTTTAGTACATCAGTGTTTATAGATCAGAGGTTAGAGTTTGTTAGGAGGTTAGATGTCACTTTCATGGTGACGTCAGCTAAGATGCTCAGTGGTTTGCAAGTGCCTATAAATAGTTCAGTACTTTGTACTGTTCTATTAGCTCTTTCACCACATCGTCTTCTTTGCACGAACAAACTACTGAGCTCTGGCTGAGGGGGAGTTTGCATTCATTCATCAATCATTGTAATCGGTGTTGAAACAAATTCAATCTTTCGATTCATTGTGTAAAGATGTTTGATAAAAGTATTACTCTCGTTTGATTGTATGCAAAGTTTGTTTTCATTACAATTCCGCTGCACAACTCTTTCATTTCCATCTTAATTTCAAACGAAAATACAATAAAAAAGAAACTCAGATCCAACAATTGGTATCAGAGCCTGGACAGTCAAATTTGATTTAACAATCATTTTGACGTAAACAGTTCAGCTCATAACAGTTGATACTGATCGTTTGTTCGTCCGTTGAAAAACAGAGCAAGGATTAATCACCATTAAAGTTGATTTCTCAGTGTCTGTAAAACAACAAGAATGACGTCACAATCTCAGGATGATAAAAACAACATCGGCTCACTTTTTAAACCACCTATGCTAAAAAGAAATGAGTACAACATCTGGCAGAGAAGGATGGGTCACATCCTTGCTCAACAAAGCACAGGTTGTTGGAGGTCTGTCATTTATGGTCCCCATGTTCCTTCAGTGCCAAGCGCTGAAGATGCTAAAAAGTTCGTTCCAAAACCAGTTGAAAATTATACCGAAACCGACTTTCAAAAGATCGAACTAGATGCTAAAGCTTTTAGCATCATAGCATCAGCGCTGCCCAATGAGATATATGCTGGACTGTTACACTGTAACAGTGCCAAAGAGTTATGGGACGCACTTAAGGAACAGTTTGGGGGAACTGAAGAAGTCATAGAAAACAATAGGGAAATCCTGAACCAACAGTATGAAACATTTTGCTACATTAAAGGCGAATCACTAACGCAACAATTTGAGCGTTTCAGTTGTCTCATCAGTGAACTGAGGCTTGTTAAGACCACTTTTACAAACTCAACTCAAAATAGCAGGTTCCTCAGGTCACTGCCAGAAAAATGGGACACCATAGCTTTTGTCACCCGAAACTCACCTGAATTCAAGGATCTGACCTTGACCCAACTCCACGGTCGACTCCTGACCTATGAAAGGGAGTTGAACCAGAAAAGGAGGTTACAAGAGTCAGGAAAAGTTACCGATGGTTACACTTTCGGTAATACTGCTCTTCTGGGTCAAGAAGAATCTGGGAGCAGTGGTAAGGATCAGGGTTTTGATCACTTCATTGACATAACTGCTGGTGCAAATTTTAACAACCCTGATCCTCACTCTGCTAGTTATGCATTCACTGCAAATGAAAACCAGATGTCAGATAATTTAAGTTTTGAACTAAATGATTTGCAACATTTTGATCCCACTGATTTAGAGGAAATGGACATCCTGCACCAACTGGCTTTGCTAAGTTTCAGAACTAGCAAGTTCTACAAAAGAACAGGGCGAAAATTCCCAGGTTTGCATGGGAATCTAAGGGTTGGGTTGGATAAATCGAAAATCAAGTGCTATAAGTGTAATAGGTTGGGACATTTCGCTAGGGAATGTAGGAGTCAAACTACTGGTCCCATAATTACTCATCCTAGCTCAAATCCTAGACCTCAAAACCAAAACACTGTGCACTATGCCCAATATGCCCCAGCAGCTCAAGTGAACACTGCTCACTATGCTGCTGCCCCTGTGCCAGTACATTATGTCCAAACTACTGTTCCACAAATCCAATATGTTCAAACCCCTGCTCCACAGGTACAAGTGCAACCTGTTGCACCTCAAACCACTGCTCCAGCAGCAGCACAACCAGATCAACAAAGTTTTTTCACTCAAGGGTTTGTTGACTGGAGCAGTATGCCTGAAGACCTTAATGATGAAAATTTTGCACTCTATGCTTCTAATGATTCTTCTTATGATGAGTTTTGTTTAATGGCATTAGAGTCAATACATGAGGGGGTTGAAACTGAGGAGGAACAGCAGTGTTTTGAAACAGTGGAAGAGGTGACTGAAGCAGTGGTTACTGCTGTGGCTGGTGAACTACTGTTGGGAGAAAGTTCAGGTACCCTGATTGAACCAATGACAGATCCATGGTCCGTAGAGGACAAAGAAGAAGAGAAAGAAGAAAAGGCTGGTGAAAAGAAGGTGAAAGCTGATGATGAAGAAGATCATAAATGTGATTGTGCAATGATGGCAGCTGCCAAGGTATCTCCTCAAGTTCTTGAAAAACTGTGTTCTGACAATTGCATAATTGCTTTTGCAAACATTAAAGAGGTGAATGAAAACCTTCGGGATAAAATCTTGTCTGATGAGGTCAAATTTGAAAGCTCTTTTAAAGAACTTAAAAACAAATTGACTGAAAAAGAAAAAGAGATCAGCTGTCTAAAAGAAGAGCAAAGCATCATCAAAACCCAACTTCAAACTATGGTAGAAAAATACCAAAGTTGCAAAAAGGAGTTGGAATCCACCCAGATGACTTGTGAAAGATGGGTGGAATCCTGCAGAGGATATGAGGTGATGCTTGCTAAACAGATTGAAAATAATGTGAAATTTGGGGTTGGGTATAGAAAATATGATGATGAACACATTGCTTGTGAAAAATCTGGTCAAAACACTGATGTAACCACTGAGTTCATCCCCACAAACAAGAATGGCCAAGAAGTGAAAATCACTGACAAACTTGGTAACAAAATCACACTTGGCAGAACAAGGAGTTCCTCAACTTTTGAAGAACTTGAAAAATATCAGTTTAAACCTACCTGGTCTGACGAGTGTGATATTCTTGAAAATTTCAAGCCAATGGACTTTACATCAACTGATGGTGTTAAAGCTCCAAAAGCTAAAGTCATACCTCTCAAGGACATCCCAGTAGTGGTTAAAACCTCTGCTGCAAAGGAGTCTGAAAAGAGAAAGAAGAAAGAAAAAATTGATAACTTGTTTTGTGAATTCTGTGAAAAAAGGAATCATCTAACAAAAGATTGTTTCCACTTGAAAGCTTATGATTTAAACAAAACAAGTGTCATTGTTTCAGCAGAAAGCTGCATTGTTTGTGGTAAGACAAACCACAAAACTCAAGCATGTGTGTACCTCAAAAACTTTGATGTGAAAAAGAATGAGTACATGGCTAAAACATCCTTGAGTCCATCATCATCATCAACATCTGTCAAATTCACAAAGAAACAACCACTGTTTGTGCCAGTTCAAATAGCTGTTACAAAACAGCTGAACCAAACATCTGTCAAAAGAGATGTTCAGGTTACTGATGCACCCCCTGCCAATCAGTTCAGAAAAGGCAGAGAAAAACAGTCTTACCAAAGGATTCCTCACGTTTATGAGGCCTACAAAAGGCCTTCTAAACCCAAAGTGAACAAGCATCCTTTTGGTTACCAGCAGATGATTGGTCAGGACCCACAACAGTGGTTAGAGAAACACTGTCCTAAAACAGTTCAAACCCCTGACCTAACCACTGTCCATCATCTTGCATCCATCCCAGACACTGTTGAGACCCCATCCAAAGCCTTGTTGGCTTTGGAGACCTTAATGAACTAATCCTTTTACTTCATGTGCAGGGAGCTTCTGCATGCTTTGATAGTCTTTGGTATGTAGATAGTGGAGGCTCCAGGCACATGACAGGATGTAAAGCCCTCCTCAAAGACTTTAAAATCCATGGAGGGGGTGATATATCCTTTGGGAATAATAGTAAAGGAAAAGTTCTGGGGTCGGGTACAGTGGAGTCTGGAAAAGTAAAATTTGAAAATGTCAATCTAATAGACAATCTAAAATTCAACCTTCTGAGTGTGTCCCAAATGAGTGACAAGGGTTTTGGGTCATTCTTCACAAAAGATTGTTGTAGGATTGTTGGACCAGAAATGGTCAAAAAGATTGAAGCAATAATCAGAACTGGTCAAACTAAACTTGTTGCTCAAAGAAGTGGCAATGTTTATGTTGTTGACATGTCAAAAGAGTGTCCCAGAGCTGATGCCTGTCTGTTCTCAGCTGCCTCTAACAAAGAGACAGAACTTTGGCACAGAAGGCTGGGACACACAAATCTTAAGAGAATCACAGAAATTTCAGAAAATGGTTTGGTAAGAGGCCTACCACAAAAATTGTTTTCATGTCCTGAACATTGCATTTCCTGTTTAAAAGGTAAACAGCATAAAAGTTCTTACAAGTCCATTGAAGAGTCCAAAACAACCCAGTGTTTGCAAATGCTACACATGGATTTGTTTGGCCCGGTTCAAGTCATGAGCCTCAAAAAGAAAAGATATTGTTTGGTTATTGTTGATGACTTTTCTAGGTTCACATGGATTTTCTTTTTGCACTCAAAAGATGAAACTGCAGGCATTTTGCAAGACTTTGTAATACAGGTTGAAAAGCAATTTGACCTTCCAGTAAAAAGCTTCAGGAGTGACAATGGCACAGAATTCAAAAATAGGGAGTTGGATGCCTTCTGTGTGAAGAAAGGGATTGTAAGGCAGTACAGCATCCCAAGAACACCAGAGCAGAATGGGGTAGTGGAAAGGAAGAACAGAACTCTGATTGAGGCTGCCAGAACCATGCTTGCAGATTCAGGTTTGCCATTAACTTTCTGGGCAGAGGCAGTAAACACTGCTTGCTATGTTCAGAACAGAGTTTTAATAAACCCCAGGCACAAAAAGACTGCCTATGAAATTCTGTATAAAATTAAACCACTGATCTCATATTTCAAAGTGTTTGGCTGCCCATGTTTTATTTTGAACTTAAAAGATTCAATTTCAAAATTTGCAGCCAAAATTGATTGTGGTTACCATTTGGGATACTCAACCACTGCCAAGGCCTACAAAGTGTTCAATACACGGACCAAGGCAGTGGAGGAGACTTTGAATGTAAAGTTCAATGAGCTTTCATCAATGAAAATCCCAGCAAACCCTGCAGATCTGTTTGATCTTGAAAAATTCACTTTTGAAAATACTGCTGTCAAGACTAACAGTGCAGGTCCATCAGAGGATACAACACCAGACTATGGGTATGAAATCATCATCCCTCAAAGGTCTGCCATTAAGGGAAAAGCACCAGCTGTTCAAAACAGTTGTCAAAGCTCAACCACTGCTACCTCAACAGTTGTTGACCAAAGTAGCCCATCAACCACTGCTTCCACATCCTCAAACACTGCTGACAAAAGTCCTCAAACAGTGGATAAAAGTCAGCAGTTGTCCACTTCATTACCTCCTATACCACCACCTTTTGAAACCACTGCTGGATCATCAAAGTCCCCAGCAGTGGTTAGCTCAGATGATACACATTTGCAGCCTTCACCAACCAATGCCATCATACCATACCAAGGAGATTTAATCTTCTTGAGATCTCATCCACCTGATCAAATCATTGGCAACATAAATGAAGGGGTGCTCACAAGAAGCCAAACCCAAAACATTTGTCTTTTTGCTGGTTTTCTATCACTCCATCAGCCAGTCAAGTACCAAGAGGCACTGAAAGACAACAGCTGGGTAGAAGCCATGCAAGAGGAGCTCCAACAGTTTAAAAGACAACAAGTATGGGAGCTTGTACCACTGCCAGAAGAGGTTAGTCCCATTGGCACAAAGTGGGTCTTCAAGAACAAAACTGATGAAAGGGGTATTGTTGTCAAGAATAAAGCCAGGCTTGTGGTTCAAGGTTACAGACAGGAAGAGGGGATTGATTATGATGAAACATTTGCCCCTGTTGCAAGATTGGAAGCCATTAGACTGTTCCTGGCCTTTGCTGTCAACCACAATATGAAGGTGTTTCAAATAGATATCAAAAGTGCTTTCCTCTATGGTACAATTCAAGAAGAGGTGTATGTTTGTCAACCTCCAGGTTTTGAGGATCCATTTTATCCAGATCATGTCTACAGGCTAAACAAAGCCTTGTATGGCTTGAAACAAGCACCAAGGGCCTGGTATGAAACTCTTTCCAACTTCCTACTCTCAAATGGTTTCAAAAGAGGTACCATTGATAAAACACTGTTTTTAAAATGGAGAGGGAAGGATTTAATGATTGTCCAGATTTATGTGGATGACATTATTTTTGGAAGCACATGTAACTCAATGTGTGAAGAGTTTAGAGAACTCATGACAGCTGAGTTTGAAATGAGTGCTATGGGTGAGCTGCAATGCTTTCTTGGTCTCCAAGTACAGCAATTGCAAAATGGAACTTTCATTCATCAAAGCAAATATGCTAAAGAACTTTTAACCAAATTTGATATGAATGATTATAAACCATGCAGCACACCCATGGCAACAAATAAGCTGGTCATGTCTGATGAAAAAGATGAGCTGATTGACCAAACACTTTATAGAAGCATGATTGGGTCTTTATTGTACCTAACTGCATCTAGACCAGACATCATGTTTGCAACATGTGTCTGTGCAAGAAGTCAATCAGCTCCCAGAAAATCAAATCTCATTGCTGTAAAAAGGATCTTCAGATACATAAAAGGTGCTCCCACACTTGGTATCTGGTATCCAGCTAATGGGAACATCAAGCTTTCAGGTTTCTCAGACAGTGACTTTGCTGGATGTCACACCACAAGGAAGTCCACATCAGGAGGGTGCCAGTTTCTAGGTGATTGCTTAGTTTCATGGCAAAGAAAAAAGCAAGCAGCTGTTTCAACATCCACTGCTGAAGCTGAATACATTGCTGCTGCAAGCTGTACAGCCCAACTCCTGTGGCTTCAAAATCAGTTGCTGGATTTTGGTATTACTGCCTTAAAGACACCACTCATGTTGGACAGTCAGGCAGCAGAAAATATCATCAAAAATCCAGTTTCCCATTCAACCACCAAACACATCGACATCAGACATCACTTTGTGAGGGATTGCTATGAAAAAGGTTTGATTTCTCTGCATCATGTCCCAACTAAAGATCAGCTAGCTGATGTGCTCACAAAAGCACTTGATACAGCCACTTTTGAAAGCTTGGTCTCTAGAATTGGGATGCTGAACATGGAATAACAAGCAACATCTTGTTTTTCTATGAATAAAAGCAACAAAATGTTTTTAGAAAATCAAAACTCCATCCTTAAAAATAGCTAAAAATGAAAATTTTTCATTAAAGTCCTTAAAAGTCTGCCATTAACCACTGATTGTTCAAAAGTCTGCTCTACTTCAAAAGCCTGTCCACTGCTGAAAGTCAACCCCTGCTCTCTCATTATTTTGATAAACTCTGTTGTTCAAAAGCAGTGTCTTATCCACTGATATGCTATCCGCTGATAGTAAAAATCATCCACTGCTTTCATACCACTGCCTTCATCAGTCACTTTCACAAAAGTACTGTCCTTCACTTTCAACAGGGGTTGTCACGTGGACAGTACATATTGGTCAGACCTTTTGTAATGGCTGCCACCTCAGCATTCACTTTCTTCCCTATAAAATCCCCCACTCACCATCAAAACAGGGTTTTACTGTCGAATTGAATTCTTAAAAATTCTCTTCTCAAAGCAGTTTTTCATCTCATTTCTTCACAAATTTCTTCGATCAATCATCCTCAAAATGACAAAATCAAAGAAATCTTCAAAACCCTCATCCAAATCATCATCGAAAACAGCCTCTCAAAAGGCAATCTCCACTGAAATTCCACATAAACCATCTCACAATCTCCTGGGTCTTCTCACAAAACCAGGAACCACCAAAGTTTTCGATTCCATCATTGATCTCATGGCAAAATCAAAGTACAAAACTTTGTTCACTGCCGATGCACCAATCTATTTGGCGACCCAAAGGGAGTTCTGGAAAAATGCAACCCTTGAAAAACAAGGAGACACTGCAACCACCATAAACTCTTCGATAAAGGGTAAAGCTGTCCAAATCACGCCACAATCCATTTCAGAGGTCTTTCAACTCGGTGATCAGGAAGGTAAAATTTCTTTCACTAAAAACGAGTTACAAACTGACTTCATTGAGAGAGGGTATGAAGCCACAATGATGAAGAAAATTACCTTAGAAAAAGGTTATTTTCCTTCTGCAACCAGATTTTTATTTCATACCCTCCTACTATGTGTTTCAAATAAAACCACTTCTTTCAATGAAATTCCTTTAAAGATTCAAAATCTGGGATATGCAATTCTTCAAGGAGAAAATTTTAACTATTCTCGGGAAATTTTTAAAGATTTGGTTAATAACGCTGAAACAAAATCATTCTTACTGTTTCCAAGGTTTTTAAGTTACTATTTTGCAAAGAAATTCAGTAAGGATGATTTAGCTGTAATAAACCAAGGTGATTCTACTCAAATAAACAGTTTAACAACTGAAACCTTTTCAAGAATGTTAGCACCTTGCAAAACACAAGCAGAGGTGCCTGAGCAGATTTTAGCAGTTACAACTGCTCCTCAGGTATCTGCTGCTGAGCCCACTGCTCAAGGTGATCAAAGCAGCAGCACAACTGCTTTGAAACCCACACCTAAAATCACCAAAAAACCAACAAAAAGAAAAACACAAAAACCCCCCAAAACCATCAAAACAGCATCTCTGGAGGATGAGATACCAGAGCGTCTGCCAGTGACAACACAAAAGTCACAAGAAACCACTGCTGCTACTTCCTCACAGCAGTTGGTACAAATATCTCAAACCATAACCGAAACTCCTCCTGTTTCTTCACAAAAAGAACAGGTTGTACAAATAGGGCCTCCACATCATGATGCTCTGGAAACACTCGTTTCTATCATCCACAGTCCAATGCCCGGGACACATCCTATTTCTACACCAATCCTCACATCCAAAATTCCCTCACCAATAAAACCACTGTTGGATGCAATTGATTTGAACCAGGCATTATCCAGTCCTTCTCAATCACCTATTAATGAGAATATACCTCAACAACTGACTGGGTCTGATGTATCAATCTTTGCTAACCCACCAACACAACCTGAGGAGGTTACACCCCTTGAGTTACAAGTAACTCTTGGTGGTAATCCAAGTGAAGCAGCCACTACAACTGTTACACCCACTGGGTTACATTTGGACAGTGGTTACATTCATAAGACTTCCTTGGAGGCAATTCCTTTTATAGCACCTCTGCCAACCACCAGTGGATTTATTTATCCTACTGGCAACATCAAAAGGTTGTCAAGTGTTGAAGGAAGAAGACCCCAGTACCAAGAAAAAGGGGCATCAGTGGTTAATGTTTGGAGTATATTCCCTACATCTACCACTGATAAAACCACAGCTAGTGGGAAATCAGATGATCCCATTAACTTGGGTGATGGTTTAAAGTACCAGAAATTGACGGATCGTATTGCAAAGCTTGATAACTCTGTTGCAGAACTCAAAGATATGCTACAACAGGTGTTACAAGTTCAGACGGTACAATCAACTGCTGTTCCACCTCAAGCACCTGCTCCACAAAGGGCACCTGCTACAAATGAGCTCTGGAATCTATTTCAATCTTTTCTCCAACAACAAGCACAATTAGCAGATCAGCAACATGAAAAACATGTACAACAGCTGAGAAATGCAATGGAGTCAAGGTTCAAGAACACTCAGGCTGATTTAAAGGCTCTCAAAACTCAGATCTTGCAAACCACTGGCACTGCTCCTCCAAAAGTCCGCTACATTTATCAACTCCCAGAAGATAATGCCAAAAAAGGGGAGAAAATTAAGGAGTGGAAAAGGAAGGGTATAGAGGATGGTCTCTATCTTGAACCAGAAAATTCAAACATGACCAAAAAGATCCCTTTGCCAGATGGAAGCAAGAAAATTGATGTGACAACAAATGCACTAGCAGAAGCAGTTGCAAGTGTAAAAGGGGATAGAGAGGCCAAAAAGAAAGCCAGGGTGGACAGAATGGATCATCCAGATCAGGGTACTTCTGGGTCAAAGGATCATGAAAATCCTGTTGAGGAAAAGAAGAAGCCTACTAGAAAAGTGAGGCAACCCAAATCCATTTCAACCAGACGTTTAAAGTCTGCTAAAAAACCACCATACAAAACAACTGATGCAACAGGAGTTACAAAAACTACTGCTTGCCAAACAGCTGTTCCATCAACACACACCACTTCAACACACACAACATCCACTGCTTTACCATCATCACCACCAAAAACAACACCTGCTGACATACAGCAGAAGACAACAGATGTTATAACATCTGTTGTAATGACAACAGTGGTTGAAACACCAGTTGTTTCAACAGCTGTTAGTCAATCACAATCCACTGCCACTACATCTACCACCACTGTTCCATCCAAAACATCATCAGTCCCTCCTACAAAAAGGAGAAGACTAATTCTCAAAGATGATGACAATTCACCACCACAAACATCTTCAAAATCTTTAGCACTTGTCACAATTCCAAAACCTGTTCCTCTCTCTTCAGTCAAAATGTACAAGCCCTTACCTCCTGCAGGTGTTCAATTTCCTCTTGAATTAGCAGCTGTTAGAGAAGAAATAAAATCCTTTTACCTTGAGGATGACCCTGCCAAAAGGAGTTTGCCATCAATAAAAGGATATCCCTGGCCTAAAAATGTTGATGAATATTTGGAAATCAAGGCCAAGCAAGCAAAGGATATCTCAAAGAAAAACACACAAGGGAAATCTGATAAAGAAATTGCACAGAGAAGTCAATATTTGCTCACACAAGTCAGATCCCTAGAGCAATTTGCAAAAAATGTTAGTCAACAAATTTCTGAAAGAGCTGCTGAAACTCTAAAGAAAGACTACATTGAAAGCATTATGGCTCACAAGAAGTACAAAGGAGAAAGATACATGTACAAAGAATGGACTATTCCTGAACTTGAAAATGAAGCAGCAAGAATTCAAGACATGATAAACAGGAAAGTCATTCACACTCCTCCTAACTGGGCAAAGTTCAGAAAGAATGTACCTGACAAACAGGAAGAGCTGAGGAGAATGAAAGAGGAACTGGTAGCAGCTGATTATGGAAACAAAAGACAAGTTACTAGATGGAAAGAAGATGTGGTCAGGGCTACTTACAAAAAGTTGGAACAATTAAGAAAGAAAGATCCAAGAGTTCCACCAAAGCCTGACTATTCCAAAGCAGAGGTCTCAAAAAGACCACCAAAGCTGCAAGTCAAAAGAACCACTGCTCCAGCTGGTGCTGCCATCTACAAAAGAAGGAGCAAAAACCAGTTTAGCATGGAAACTATTCAAGATCTATTAGCTGGAGATGCCATTGTAAAAGCAGGCACGAAAGTAATGATAAAAGAAGATCTTGAATTGGAACAATCTGCAAGTACTGCTCAGCCAGTCATGAATAGGCCAGCCTCTCCAAATACTTCTGCAAATAAACATCTCCCAAGAAACCCACCAGGCTCAAAAATACAAAAGTGGGAAACTGACAAACAGACCTGCGTATTGACTTTGCTCAGGTCTGGTGGAGTAGTGGAGAAAATATCAAGGGAACAAGCTCTTGGCCTGAGTCTTGAAGATTTGCAGGATCTCCTTGATCTTCCACTTAGCAGGGATGATGAAGATACAGATGCCCTAGACTTTGAATTACAATTTAAAGGTCAGATAAGGGAGCTGTTGATGAGGCAATAAAGAATTCCACAAATAATGAAGAGTTTTGGCATTATCTGTTCCAGGGGGAGATTGTTGGGATTGAACCCTATCAGAGGAACAGATAATTAAAGCCAAAACTGGATCAGAGCAGTGGATCCAGAATAAGCAGACGATTACAGTTAGTTCATGCAAATCTCTCCCCTTGAAAGTGGCTTTGTATCTGCTGACCTCCTATCTGCTGATCTTACCAAGTGCTGATTCACAACTGCTGCCTTGCATCTACTGCCAAATGTTTAAAGACTGATGGAAGACCAAAGCTCTGCTGACTCAATCTACTACCTTGAGTCAAGTACTGCTGATCCGGACAAGCACTGCTGGGTTCACAGCAGTGGAAGGATGCAGCAACTGTTTAAGTGTCTTTTATGTAATGTAATGTAATAGCAGTAGTTTAGTACATCAGTGTTTATAGATCAGAGGTTAGAGTTTGTTAGGAGGTTAGATGTCACTTTCATGGTGACGTCAGCTAAGATGCTCAGTGGTTTGCAAGTGCCTATAAATAGTTCAGTACTTTGTACTGTTCTATTAGCTCTTTCACCACATCGTCTTCTTTGCACGAACAAACTACTGAGCTCTGGCTGAGGGGGAGTTTGCATTCATTCATCAATCATTGTAATCGGTGTTGAAACAAATTCAATCTTTCGATTCATTGTGTAAAGATGTTTGATAAAAGTATTACTCTCGTTTGATTGTATGCAAAGTTTGTTTTCATTACAATTCCGCTGCACAACTCTTTCATTTCTATCTTAATTTCAAACGAAAATACAATCAAAAAGAAACTCAGATCCAACACCACCATCTTCATCAAAGTTTCAAGTCATATTCAAGCATATAAGGTGATTCAAGGAAGTTGCAACTTGTGGAGCTTCAAAGGACTTTTGTTTCTTGCTTTTTCATCATCATTTTTCATCATCTTCTTCACTAGAATCATCCCTAGCCCTTGTGCTAGTAGTAAGTCCTTGTTACACCCTTGTTCATCTTGTCTTTCTAGTTAAAAGATGTAGTATGATGAATGTTACAAGAACACTAAGAACAAGAACTAAAAACATAAACATGAAGCTACATAAAGTTTACATATGGATGAAACATGAAGATGAAATGTTGTAGTGAACATGTTGTTGATTGTATGATGATTCTTGGTTGTGTGATGTTAATCACCATATGGATCTTGTTAAATAATATTTAGAAGTATAATTTAACATGATTAGTAAGTGGTTATGTGCTACAAAAGTAACCACCTTTTAGTTAAACATGAACTTGAAAAGAAATATTTTTCTTGAAATAGAAGTAAACAAAATAAGTTGGTGATCAAGTAGATCCGGGTTCTACAAAAGACTTTTCTAAATAAACCAAGTTCAAGAACCGATTTCTAAAAGATTATGACTTTTACATACACTTATATATTTTTGGAAATGAAATAAGTATAAGAACCTTTTATTTACAAGAAGAGTTCAAGAGTTCTAATTTTTGTAAAAATGGTTTACAAGTTGTAAACGCTTAATTCTTTTAAGAAAATGATTTTTAAAGAAATGAATACACTTTGGAAGGTAACTAAGTCCACTAAACGCCATACCAAGTCACTACGCGTTTTTACGAAACATCAAGTTCATGTTGGGTTGTAATTGGAATAGTTTGCTCTTAGTAAATTGTTGTTGATTGTTTGGTTTTTAGAAAAGAAAATGATATGCTTATTAGCATGGACACCTCCGTTACAAAGGAAACCCTGGTGAAATTTTCTAAAATTTCAACACTTAGAGAATATTTTTCTAACAAATGTTACTAGTATATTTTACAACTTGTGTTTCAAATATAAACTTCGCCATGGGTTTTGTCACAAAAATACAAAGAGTCGGAGGTTGGTTTTTTGTAAATAAAAATGGATAAATATATATATATTTAGAACATATATCTTATACTAGAACACTTGTGTGGATACTTTGTTTATTTTATGAGATAGTTATATTATTTCAAGGAAAAATAATATAACTTAACAAAGTACCTTGACATTAGAACTGTGTGGTACGTGATAAAAGTAATGAGTAGATAAACCGTACGTAGGATACGTGTTATGCTTGAGAAACTGATTGTTATCTGTACCTTATTAGGACGTGCTTGATTTCCTGATTATTAGAGTAATTAATCTAACCGAGCAAACCAAGGTGAGTTCACACACTTTCTAAGGCATGGGATTCCCGGTGGTTGGGAATGGGTTAAAGAATTAAAACGGAACCTACATATCCTCCTTGGGTAGGATATGTACGGCCATCCTCCATAGGTAGGATGCCAATATTAATCCTGCGTATTCTCTGTGACACCCCAGGAAAACCAGTAAACTACACTACACAACTAGCTTCCTCAGTAACCACGTGCTAAATTTCGGGACGAAATTTCTTTCAAGTTGGGGATAATGTGACAACTCGAGTTTCCAAGATTCCATCTTCGCATTAATTGCACGTTAATTGTTTAAGTTGGTTGTTATAAGACTTGTTTGTTCCACAACTGTACACGTTTGTAACATGTTAAACCGTGTTTGATTGATATGTTATATATGGTGTGCATTATAAATGGGTATTAATGTGTATGTTAATATTAGACATATATTACTGTGATGTTTTGTATAACTTAAAAATGAAATGTGTTAGGCCAAACACCCTCCCCACGAAAATACTTATGGACCCACACTTTGGCGAAATCAAACTGGGCTTTAGGCCCAGTAGTGGATAAGTTTTATATTGCTTTCAACCTTTATGCGAGAAACTTTTAACTAGCAAACCCTAGAGTCTCTCTATGTGTGACGGCATTAGCGATTCCTTTAAGCTTCCATCTAACAACCAGTTCATCGTTATTCCTGCTTCGGTTAGTTCGTATGGTTACTTGGTTGAGCATGACTTTGATACATCGATACATGTCTGCATATGTGTATATGTTTGATTAGAATATTTATGTGATTGGCTTAATGATGATGATAACTAGATGGCTGCATATATTTTAGTGTTGATGATTGAGATTCATATACTTAGTTGACAATAACAACTCTATCACGTGCATTTGTTGAAAGGCCCAATAAAGCTTCTTATTTTTGATTTAATACACACAAATTACATGTGCATGATATAAATAACTACCTAGAATCCTCCAAGGAATGCAGTCCACTAAATAGTGATCGGTCCAATAAAAAACATAGAAGTTTAATAGTGGTCGGCCATGATGAATGTTAGGTATTGATGAATGATATGTACTGTGATACTATGATATGAGGAATTGATCACGTAACAGTTTATGATGGTTAGAATGCTTGATAGTCACAATGACTTAGTGATGATTGTATGATTGATTGAATTGGTGTGTGTGTAACTGATGTGGACGATGATGTAATCCAACAAAAACTCCCCTCCCACCTCGACGAAAACATATCTAGACGAAATCCAAAGGGATTTCGTCACTGATGGGATTTCGGCCCAACTGTTATGCCTCTTAAGTTGTTAGACCCGTTAAATTGTTAACCTTGTTGAGCTATATATAGATATAACCTTGTTAAGTAGGTAACTACGTTTAACCTATTAACCCTGTTAATTCAGTAACCTCGGTTAACTTATTCTGTTACATATTAACTCTGTTAAGTATGTAATTATGTTTAGTCTATTAACTAAGTTAAGTTTACTAACTCAGTTAACCTTATTCAATGTTAGATTCATATATGGCACTTTGTTAAGTGGGTAACTCTGGTTAATCTTGTTGGTTAATTCTGTTAGTTAATTAACAGTGCTGATTGTCATTTCTGTTATGCATCAAATCCTGCTAAGTTGCTAACTGTGTTAAATTTGTTAACCCTGTTCAGTATATTAAAGAATAACCGTGTTTGCATAGACTGTGAAAGACGGATATATGAGACATGAACTATATGCGTGAGACTAACTGCTGTGTAATGCATGATGTTAGCTGCCAAACACACTCTGTGGTATTGATTGTACGTGAAACTTTACGAACATGATCTGATTGAGTATACGTGCGTACTATAGGTCGTGACTGATTATTTGTGAGCGTGTACTTCTTAAGCATACCGAGCAAACCAAGGTGAGTTCACATTTCCAAGGCATGGGATTCCCTGTGGGTTGGGAATGGTATTGATGGTATGGTATTGACTGATATGATAGACTTACGTAAAACCTATGTAAAACACTAGACTACTTACCATCGTCCTCAGGTTTCGAGGGACACTTACGTAAAACCTACGTATACTTGTGCTTACTACTGTCCTCAGGGTTCGAGGGACACTTACGTAAAACCTACGTATACTTATGCTTGCTACTGTCCTCAGGTTTCGAGGGACACTTTACGTAAAACCTACGTAAACCTCACGCGTACCACTGTCCTCGGGTTAAGAAGGGCACTTACGTAAAGCCTACGTAAACCTCGTACGTACTACTGTTCTCGGGTTAAGAAGAACACTTATGGTACAACTAGTCTAGTAAATACAAACATGGGAAGCCCCCACTGATAGTACATACAACATGGGAAGCCCCCACCAATTGAACTTACAAAACGGCTTAGTTAATAACGCATAGTTATGCAACGAACTTACTTACTGTGAACTCGCTCAACTAGTTGTTGACTTTCTGTTACATGCCTTGCAGGACCGTAGGTACTCATGGAGCTTGCACGGGAGGCGCGGTCGTTGTGGGCATGGATTGTGGATGTTTTGATGAAAACTTTATGACTCTTTAAACTAAACACTTGTGTTGGATTCTCATACTATGCTTCCGCTACTTACGCTATGTTTTTGATTGAACACCAATTGTATTGTGACGGATTACATTTACTTTTACTTATACTTATATGTTCAATATGATTGGTGGCTTGATCCTGGTCATGTCACGCCTCCAAGCGGTGATACTCCGCGTGTGGATTTTGGGGGTGTGACAGATTGGTATCAGAGCCATTGGTTATAGAGAACTCGGTTTTAATAAGGGGAAAACGTTTTTATTAAAACCAGACTATAACCTGTACAGTACTCAACGATCCACAACGACGCCTCGCTCCACATGCAAGATTCAACATCCTAGGTAATATGGTATATGTTTTATTACCTACTTGCTAGATTACATAGAACTTTGCTCACAGTATGCTTAGATAAACGTAACAACTGTCGATTGAAACACTTATGTGCTTACTTTCTTCTGTCATCGCACTTTCGCGAACCTCTCTCACTCATGCTCTCCTTGATATCAAGATCATGAGTGGATGCGTTAACCTAACTCAAGCCCAGTTGGCGGCTTCGATCACTGAACAAGTTACTGCAGCACTCGCAGCTGCCCAGGCAGGAGGTGTAACCTGCCATCACCACTTACTCTAGGATCTTTAGATCCTACTCTCGTAAACCAACACTCGTGCTCAAGTATGTTTACTCTTACACACACGACAGGTCAACACGCTCAGCCACCTGTGTGCACGTTCAAAACTTTCATGGACTGTTGTCCTAGTACTTTTAGTGGCACTGAAGGGGCCGTTGGACTCCTCCATTGGTTTGAAAAGCTCGAATCGGTCTTCGAAATGTGTGAATGCCCTGAGGCTCATAGGGTGAAGTACGCCACTGGTACTCTCGAAGGCACTGCGCAAACTTGGTGGAACGTGCAAGTTAGATGCTGGGGCTGGCGGCTGCTAATGCCACCCCATGGAATGATTTAAAGGAACCGATCAAACATGAATACTGTAGTCATGATGACATCCACAAGCTGGAAGTGGAGTTCTTTAACTTGAGGATGACGGGGTCAGAGATAGAAGCGTACGCGAAACGATCCAATGAACTGGCAGTGTTATGTCCAACTATGGTGGATTATCCCATCAAACGCATTGAGCTGTACCTCAAAGGCTTAGTACCAGAGATTCAAAGTCATGTGACTTCGGAAAATCATGCTACCATTCAAGTTGTTACTCGTCTTACTCATCGTCTCACAGACCAGGCAGTGGAACAGAACAAGCTGCCTAAACGCATTGGTGCTACTACCACTACTTCTGCTATTCCCAGTGACAACAAGAGAAAGTGGGATGGAACCTCCAGCAAGGGTTCAACTTCAGTTCAGTCCCAGGCACAGCAGCGAATGATTGATGACTATCAGAGCCCTGGTCAGCAATCTTCTGGTAGTCAAGGGTTGTAACCTCGTTTTAGCTGGTCAGACCTTCTCCATCGATCTCATTCCTATAGTTCTGGGTAGTTTAGACATCGTTATTGGGATGGATTGGTTATCCCAACAGCAAGCAGAGATCCTATGCAAAGAGAAGATTGTTCGTATTTCCCGTTCTGGCAAAGAACCTCTCGAAATTCAAGGCGACAAGAGTGGTGATGTAGTGGGCATCATCTCCTCCCTTAAAGCCCAGAAGTGTTTGCGAAAGGGGCCACACCGCTATCTTAGCACTTGTTACAGATACATCGACGAAAGAGAAGAAGTTAGAGGATATTCCTGTTGTACGCGACTTTCCTCAAGTGTTTCCTGAAGAGTTACTTGGGTTACCGCCTCATCGCCAGGTCGAATTTCAGATCGAGCTAGCTCCAGGAGCAGCACCCATAGCTCGAGCACCTTATCGCTTAGCTCCAACTGAACTGGAAGAACTGTCTAAGCAATTGCAAGAACTCTTGGAAAAGGGTTTCATACGTCCTAGCTCTTTGCCCTGGGGAGCTCCAGTATTATTTGTGAAGAAGAAAGACGGTACTTTCCGCATGTGCATAGATTACCGTGAACTGAACAAGGTGACCGTGAAGAATCGCTATCCTCTTCCATGCATCGATGACTTATTCGACCAGTTGCAAGGGTCGAGCTATTACTCGAAGATTGACCTGAGGTCAGGCTATCACCAACTGAGAGTCCGGGATGAGGACGTCTCCAAAAAAGCATTCAGAACTCGCTACGGTCACTACGAGTTTCTAGTCATGCCATTTGGGCTAACAAACGCGCTTGCGGTTTTCATGGATCTTATGAACAGGGTGTGCAAACCTTATCTTGACAAGTTTGTCATTGTTTTCATCGATGATATCCTGATCTATTCGAAGAGTCAGGAGGAACACGAGCAGCATTTGCGACTTATTTTGGAACTCCTTCAAACGGAACAGCTGTACACCAAGTTTTCAAAATGCGACTTCTGGCTTCGTGAAGTCCACTTTCTAGGCCACGTGGTAAACAAGGATGGGATTCATGTTGATCCCTCCAAGGTAGATTCGATCAAGAACTGGCCTGCACCTCGCACACCAACCGAAATACGCCAATTCTTGGGTTTGGCGGGTTATTACAGACGGTTCATCAAAGACTTCTCAAAGATTGTGCAGCCGCTTACACTACTGACACAAAAAGGTGTTGCTTACCGTTGGGGTAATACACAGGAAACAGCGTTTCAGCACTTAAAGGATAGACTTTGTAGCGCACCTATCCTCTCATTGCCTGAAGGCACAGACGACTTTGTAGTCTACTGCGATGCATCTATTCAGGGTCTTGGATGTGTGTTGATGCAACGGGATAAAGTCATTGCTTATGCTTCGCGCCAACTTAAGATTCATGAACGGAATTACAACACACATGATTTAGAGCTGGGAGCTGTTGTTTTTGCGCTCAAGATATGGCGACATTACCTGTATGACACCAAGTGCACCATCTACACCGATCACAGGAGTCTCGAGCATATCTTCAAGCAGAAAGAGTTGAACATGCGACAACGTCGATGGGTCGAGTTACTGAACGATTACGAATGTGCCATCAAGTACCATCCGGGCAAAGCCAATGTGGTGGCCGATGCCCTTAGTCAAAAGGATACTACACCTAGGCGTGTACGAGCGTTGCAACTCACTATTCAGTCTAGTCTTCCTTCTCAGATACGAGATGTGCAGGTAGAAGCATTGAAACCAGAAAACGTCAGGGCTGAAGCCCTACGCGGTTCAAGACAACGGCTGGAACAAAAGGCAGACGGTGCCTACTATGTAACAGGATGCATTTGGGTCCCACACCATGGCAACCTACGAGAGCTTGTGATGGATGAGGCACACAAGTCTCGCTACTCAGTACATCCTGGTTCGGATAAGATGTACCACGATTTGAAAACCACATATTGGTGGCCTAGCATGAAAGCTCACGTAGCAACTTACGTTAGCAAGTGTTTGACTTGTGCAAGATTCAAAGCGGAATATCAGAAACCTTCAGGCCCACTCCAACAACCTGAGATACCACAATGGAAATGGGAGCAAATTTCCATGGATTTTGTTACTGGCCTGCCTAGATCTCAACGTGGGAATGATATGTGACACCTATGTCACTTCAACCATCAAACAAATACCAAGCCAATGAAATATTGTATTTCATACTTGGGATCTGTATAAATATGTGTATCTTTTGCACATATCAACTCTTGTTCGATTTCAAGTTCTAAATCGCTTTCTGGAAGGTTATACGCGCACTGATGCGTAAATATAACCAGATTAATGCAACGAACACTCCGGAATAGTGAAATAGGCTTAACATACCTTAAGTAACCTTTACATAACTTAGAAATAAGTTTTGAAGGCTTTGGTATGGCAAAATCAAGTTAAATCGCTTATAGGGACTAAAGTTGACAAACTACGAAAGTATGCCAATTTGAACTGTAACAGACATTCCGGAACATGACCATAAGTTAAACACACCTTAAATATCCTTTACATAGCTTAGAAATAGGCTTTAAGGGGTTCGGTGTGCTAAAATAAACTTTTGGGTCATTCAGGGACTAAAAGTGTCAAAAAGTGCACAAGTTTGCATTTTTGCGCATAACTTACGTTCTGAATACATCCGGACATCCAAAAATTTATGTAAGCACTAAAATATTTTATTTTAGTGTTTGGCACAAGAAAAATCCATTCGTCACGCCATTTGGATCGTTTTTCGCGCTTGTGCGCATTCCTTCGTAATTAAGCGAACATCGCGTTCGTACGACCAAACGAACCAACATCCGACATATTTTTGAGCATGTTTCATGTCCACAATGTTTAGGCATCATTCTAGGGCCTTAAAGTTGGCTTTACGAGCCTTAGAAGTGTCGAAAACGGCCTTAAAACACAACAGGGACTGAAACTGTCATTTTTGAAACTTATTTTCTGATCAGAACCCCCATGCGGCCCGCATTAGTTTTGGTGTATCCTAAAGCGGGCCGCGTCAGCCTTCCAGAACAGATAAGATCGATTAGTCAGCTGATTCCAGCTGTTTGATCCACACCCACACATTCTAACTTGCCCTTTCAGCTCATGGGGGATCATTTTTAGTTACCACAACAATTGAACAAGTGTACGCACAAGATTCGAGCACGGTTTCCATGAAACGATCTTAACGGTTACCCGAATACTATAAATACCCAACCCACTTCACTTCATTTCTCACAAGAATCTGATCATTTGTGCTCTAAGTTGAAACCTTTGTTTCATACCTGAGCTATTTTGATCTAGATTAGCATTTGGGGACCCTTCGTAAGTATTCTTTCGTTCTTTTATTGCTTTTCGAGTCTTTTCGAGTCTGAAAGTCAAACTTTGTTTGACTTTCTGCGTTGACCAGTTTATGGTCAATGCGAAGTTCGTTTGAACTTCGCAACGTGAGTGTAATCACGTTGGTTATAGTCCCTTGGGACTATGCCTACTGATTACGACGTTGTCTAGGGTCGTAGGGTAAGCGATCTAATAAATCGCTTATACCTTCGAACCTGACCCATTTGGTCGATCATTAGGATCCGACCAAATACATTAGGTGACCATAGTAGGTAGGGAATAACCTTCCGAGGTTATACCCTATGGTCACATCGTTAAGTAGTTGTATGATAGGTAGTTTATATGCCTTAGGTAAATTACCAGAATACCCTTTTCATGTATAATTGGTAATTAAGCATATGTAACCTAAACTTTTGTCACATAACTGATTATGTAACATGTTTAGGCATATAACACTTGTCATAGGGCTAGTTAGACGTCTCGAGTGTGCTTTTGCGCGCACGACGCGTTAAAGTAGCATAAGCTACCTTAATGGGTCTCGATGGGTCGAAAGCACTTAGGTTAGGTTTCATTGTAGTATGTAGGCTTTGTTAAACCATATAACACGAGTCTCTATACTCGTTTGGTTTACCAACCCTCATTCTATCCAATCATCCGATTTAGGTCCGGTTATTAACATAGTTACCTATATTAGGTGCCGTTTGATATCCGCGATCTCTAGCATTGTTTGGTTGTTACTCAAGGACTACTAAGCAATCTCAAGTGAGTACATAGACCCCTCTTTTACTGTTTTCCAAACTGTTTTGGGGTGGAACACATGTGCCTACTTGTTACTTTCATGCTTTCCTGTTTTCACATCATATACTCGTTATGTTCATTAGTACATTTATAGTACATGATTTCAATACATTTTATGCTATGTATGTCCATTTAGTGCATATTTAGTACATTGTTTTACATTACAATTTGTTGCATATACTCATCCAGCATATGAACACATTATATTACATTTGAACCGTTTATAACTATTTGACTATGTGAACCGTTGTAAACATTTGACTATGTGAACCGTTTGTACCTGTGAACCGTTTGTATCTGTGAACCGTTTGTATCTGTGAACCGTTTGTATCTGTGAACCATTTGTATCTGTCAACCGTTTGTATCTATGAACCGTGTGAACCGTATTTGACCATACATAAACATTTCTACAATTGTTAAACATTACATCTTGATGGTTTGGTTTGAGTAAGTGATTTAAGTAACGAGGCGTGTGTAATATGATACAAGCATGGTGGATACGCCGCTGGTACTTCCTATATATAAATGTTTGTATGGTATTACATGTCGTAACGTTATTTCAATCATTTCAGTTTTAGACATATAACATTTTATACAAATATCATACTTTTCACAAAACATTGTTTTACAAACAACTTATCTTATACAAACTCATTTTACATGGTTATTCATTTAACCATACATTATTCTCTTATTTATACATATCATCTGATCGTATCGTTTTTCAAATGATTTACAAGACAAAGCAAATTACAAGGTTCATGACTAAACATTTTCTTAAACATAAGTTATGAATCTTATTTTCACAAAACCTATGTATCTCACAGGCATTTTTATGCTGACGTACCTATTTTCACATGTGTTTTCAGGAGATGAAGCATAGGACTTATCAAGACATACTTAGGTGGACCTGTGCCTTAGTGACTTAAAACAAGACAAGAACTAGTTAATTTATGTTATGTACTCTTTGTTTCTTGTTTACAACAATGTAACTCGCTTGTTTGATTAATAAAACGAAACTTCTATTGCCATGGATTTGAAACATTTAATTCTGTTACAACACTCCCCGATGTTTCCGCCACATTTTGTATGTTCTACGTGGTCGGGGTGTGACATGATACTATTTGGGTGATCGTGGATCGACTCACTAAGTCTGCACACTTCCTGGCTATTAAGGAAACAGACAAGTTCTCTACCTTAGCAGACATCTACTTGAAGGAAGTGGTTTCGAGGCACGGGGTGCCCACCTCTATTATTTCCGATCGTGATGCACGCTTCACTTTAGAACTTTGGCAAGCGATGCACAAATCCTTCGGCTCACGATTAGACATGAGCACAGCTTATCACCCTCAGACGGATGGGCAGTCTAAGCGCACTATTCAAACTTTAGAAGACATGCTTCATGCATGTGTAATCGACTTCGGCAACGGCTGGGAAAAGCATCTGCCACTTGTAGAATTTTCGTACAATAACAGCTACCACACCAGCATTAAAGCTGCTCCGTTTGAGGCATTGTACGGGCGTAAATGCCGGTCACCTCTTTGTTGGGCAGAGGTGGGAGATAGTCAGATCACTGGTCCAGAACTTGTAGTTGATACTACTGAAAAGATTGCTCAGATACGACAACGCATGGCGGCAGCTCGTGACCGTCAGAAAGCATACGCCGATAAAGACAGGAAACCACTCGAGTTCCAGGTTGGGGATCGAGTGCTACTCAAAGTTTCACCCTGGAAGGGTGTGGTTCGTTTTGGCAAACGAGGCAAGCTCAATCCGCGATATGTCGGACCATTCGAAATCATTGAGAAAATAGGCAAAGTGGCCTACAGACTGAACTTACCAGCTGAACTCAGTGCGGTTCACAATGTCTTTCACGTGTTGAATCTGAAGAAGTGTCTGTCAGATGAGACCCTCAAGTTCCTTTGAAGGAGCTTACTATCGATGAACAATTGCGATTCGTCGAGGAACCAGTTGAAATCACGGACCGGGATGTTAAGGTCCTTAAGCACACCAGAATACCTCTTGTTCGAGTTCGTTGAAACTCCCGTCGTGGCCCAGAGTTCACCTGGGAGCGAGAAGATCAAATGAAACTCAAGTATCCCCAGTTATTCAGAAACAGTGCAACCACTACTGAGGCTGAAGCTACCACGGAATTTCGGGACGAAATTCCAGATCAACGGGGGGAGGATGTGACACCCCAGGAAAACCAGTAAACTACACTACACAACTAGCTTCCTCAGTAACCACGTGCTAAATTTCGGGACGAAATTTCTTTCAAGTTGGGGATAATGTGACAACTCGAGTTTCCAAGATTCCATCTTCGCATTAATTGCACGTTAATTGTTTAAGTTGGTTGTTATAAGACTTGTTTGTTCCACAACTGTACACGTTTGTAATATGTTAAACCGTGTTTGATTGATATGTTATATATGGTGTGCATTATAAATGGGTATTAATGTGTATGTTAATATTAGACATATATTACTGTGATGTTTTGTATAACTTAAAAATGAAATGTGTTAGGCTAAACACCCTCCCCACGAAAATACTTATGGACCCACACTTTGGCGAAATCAAACTGGGCTTTAGGCCCAGTAGTGGATAAGTTTTATATTGCTTTCCACCTTTATGCGAGAAACTTTTAACTGGCAAACCCTAGAGTCTCTCTGTGTGTGACGACGGCATTAGCGATTCCTTTAAGCTTCCATCTAACAACCAGTTCATCGTTATTCCTGCTTCGGTTAGTTCGTATGGTTACTTGGTTGAGCATGACTTTGATACATCGATACATGTCTGCATATGTGTATATGTTTGATTAGAATATTTATGTGATTGGCTTAATGATGATGATAACTAGATGGCTGCATATATTTTAGTGTTGATGATTGAGATTCATATACTTAGTTGACAATAACAACTCTATCACGTGCATTTGTTGAAAGGCCCAATAAAGCTTCTTATTTTTGATTTAATACACACAAATTACATGTGCATGATATAAATAACTACCTAGAATCCTCCAAGGAATGCAGTCCACTAAATAGTGATCGGTCCAATAAAAAACATAGAAGTTTAATAGTGGTCGGCCATGATGAATGTTAGGTATTGATGAATGATATGTACTGTGATACTATGATATGAGGAATTGATCACGTAACAGTTTATGATGGTTAGAATGCTTGATAATCACAATGACTTAGTGATGATTGTATGATTGATTGAATCGGTGTGTGTGTAACTGATGTGGACGATGATGTAATCCAACGAAAACTCACCTCCCACCTCGACGAAAACATATCTAGAAGAAATCCAAAGGGATTTCGTCACTGATGGGATTTCGGCCCAACTGTTATGCCTCTTAAGTTGTTAGACCCGTTAAATTGTTAACCTTGTTGAGCTATATATAGATATAACCTTGTTAAGTAGGTAACTACGTTTAACCTATTAACCCTGTTAATTCAGTAACCTCGGTTAACTTATTCTGTTACATATTAACTCTGTTAAGTATGTAATTATGTTTAGTCTATTAACTAAGTTAAGTTTACTAACTCAGTTAACATTATTCAATGTTAGATTCATATATGACACTTTGTTAAGTGGGTAACTCTGGTTAATCTTGTTGGTTAATTCTGTTAGTTAATTAACAGTGCTGATTGTCATTTCTGTTATGCATCAAATCCTGCTAAGTTGCTAACTGTGTTAAATTTGTTAACCCTGTTCAGTATATTAAAGAATAACCGTGTTTGCATAGACTGTGAAAGACGGATATATGAGACATGAACTATATGCGTGAGACTAACTGCTGTGTAATGCATGATGTTAGCTGCCAAACACACTCTGTGGTATTGATTGTACGTGAAACTTTACGAACACGAACTGATTGAGTATACGTGCGTACTATAGGTCGTGACTGATTATTTGTGAGCGTGTACTTCTTTAGCATACCGAGCAAACCAAGGTGAGTTCACATTTCCAAGGCATGGGATTCCCGGTGGGTTGGGAATGGTATTGATGGAATGGTATTGACTGATATGATAGACTTACGTAAAACCTACGTAAAACAATAGACTACTTACCATCGTCCTCAGGTTTCGAGGGACACTTACGTAAAACCTACGTATACTTGTGCTTACTACCGTCCTCAGGTTTCGAGGGACACTTACGTAAAACCTACGTATACTTGTGCTTACTACTGTCCTCAGGGTTCGAGGGACACTTACGTAAAACCTACGTATACTTATGCTTGCTACTGTCCTCAGGTTTCGAGGGACACTTTACGTAAAACCTACGTAAACCTCACGCGTACCACTGTCCTCGGGTTAAGAAGGGCACTTACGTAAAGCCTACGTAAACCTCGTACGTACTACTGTTCTCGGGTTAAGAAGAACACTTATGGTACAACTAGTCTAGTAAATACAAACATGGGAAGCCCCCACTGATAGTACATACAACATGGGAAGCCCCCACCAATTGAACTTACAAAACGGCTTAGTTAATAACGCATAGTTATGCAACGAACTTACTTACTGTGAACTCGCTCAACTAGTTGTTGACTTTCTGTTACATGCCTTGCAGGACCGTAGGTACTCATGGAGCTTGCACGGGAGGCGCGGTCGTTGTGGGCATGGATTGTGGATGTTTTGATGAAAACTTTATGACTCTTTAAACTAAACACTTGTGTTGGATTCTCATACTATGCTTCCGCTACTTACGCTATGTTTTTGATTGAACACCAATTGTATTGTGACGGATTACATTTACTTTTACTTATACTTATATGTTCAATATGATTGGTGGCTTGATCCTGGTCATGTCACGCCTCCAAGCGGTGATACTCCGCGTGTGGATTTTGGGGGTGTGACATTCTCCTTGGGTAGAATACGTACGTTCGTCCTCCTTGGGTAGGACAACAACCTTAAAACTTACTAGACAAAACTCTATCATTAAGTCCCTCATTTTATATTGACTTAATCGCCGAGGCCAATGGCGAGCGGGTCATTAGTTAATAGCGCTATTAGGTTTAACAAACCTCACACCGTGCCGTTCGGACGGGCGTGTACTAATGGACTATGGCAAACTGTCAATGATGATAGAACATTGACGTTGGGCACAACTATTGTTCGTCAGTTGTCGATATGGTACGGTCTAGTGGTTCACATGGGGAAACCCCCACTAATTATGGATATGGTTCGGGTAATACAGAAGGAACTGGTTAATCATACTTTCAACTTTGGGGTAACCCCCACGGCAAGTAAGCCAATGAAAGACAAACCATGTTTTCGGAACAACTAAAACTAAACGACCAACCGTGAACTCACTCAACTTTGTTGTTGACTCGTTGTTACATGCCTTACAGGTCGTTAGATGCTTATGGAGCTTTCACGAGGAGGAGGTCGTTGTGGGATATGGACTATTATGTCTCGTGATTAATAAATAAATCTTATGAATTTATGGAACTTATGTTTTGGTCTTTAAACTTATGAACTATGAACTTATGTTTTGGACTTACGTTTTATGCTTCCGCTGTTAACTTAAAGTCGGTTACCTTCTTTAGGTCACCAATTATATTGTGGTTGGCTTTATTTACTTAATTACGTGGTTCAATATGATTGGTGACTCGATCCTGGTCAGGTCACGCCTCCAAGCGGTGATACTCCGCATGGTGGATTTTGGGGGTGTGACAAACTAGGAGCTAAAATTTTTGCCCTTAAGATTTGGAGACATTACCTTTATGGTAGTAAGTTTACCATATTCACTGATCATAAGAGTTTATGGTATGTTTTTGGGCAAAAGGAATTGAATATGAGACAAAGACGCTGGATGGAGATGCTTAGTGATTATGATTATGATATCCAGTATCATGAAGGAAAGGCAAATGTAGTGGCAGATGCTTTAAGTCGAAAGTGTCATGAAAAGCCAAAAAGGGTACGTTCTCTTAAATTAAATCTACAAGTAGATTTAAATGATCAAATCAGAAAAGCACAAGAATCAGTAATCAAGGATGATGCTGAAAAACTAAAAGGTATGGTTAAAGAATTAGAACAAGGAACAGATGGAATTTGGAGATTCCATAAAATGAGAATGTGGATACCTAAATTAGGAAACCTACGTCATCGTATATTAGAAGAAGCCCATAAGTCTAAGTATACGATGCATCCAGGAAGTGATAAAATGTACCAAGATTTAACGAAAAATTTCTGGTGGATAGGGATGAAAAAGGACATAGCAGCCTATGTTTCTAAATGTTTAACTTGTTCACAAGTTAAAGCTGAACACCAGAAACACTCAGGTTTGTTACAACAGCTAGAAATGCCAGTGTGGAAATGGGAATTGATAACAATGGATTTTGTTACTAAATTACCCAAAACAAGGAAGGGTAATGATACAATCTGGGTGATTGTAGATAGACTAACTAAGTCAGCTCATTTCCTACCAATGAAGGAAACTTTCAGTATGGAACAGCTAGCTAAATTATATGTAAATGAAATTGTTTCATTACATGGAATTATTTTATCAATTGTTTCTGATAGGGATAGTCGATTTACCTCTCATTTTTGGTCAAGTTTCCAAAAAGCCATGGGAACCAAGTTAAATCTAAGTACAGCTTATCATCCTCAAATAGATGGACAAAGCGAAAGAACAATTCATACAATGGAGGACATGCTTAGAGCTTGTGTAATTGATTTCGGAGGTAATTGGGATGATCACTTACCTTTAATAGAGTTTTCTTATAATAATAGTTATCACACAAGTATCAATGTTGCACCATTCGAAGCACTTATGGACGAAAGTGCCGAACCCCAGTCTGTTGGGCGGAAATTGGGGAAAAGCAACTATCTGGACCAGAGATAGTATAAGAAACAACCGACAAGATTATTCAAGTCAAGGAACGACTAAAAGCAGCATGTGATCGACAGAAGAGCTATGCCGATAACCGACGCAAGCCATTGGAATTTCAAGTAGGAGACAAAGTATTGTTGAAGGTCTCTCCTTGGAAAGGAGTGGTAAGATTCATCAAACGGGGAAAGCTAAGTTCCAGATATATTGGACCTTTTGAGATTATTAGAAGAATAGGACCTGTAGCCTATCAGCTACAACTGCCAGAGGAAATGGCAGGAATACATGATGTGTTCCATGTATCTAATCTCAAGAAATACCTAGCTGATGAATCGCTAATGGTACCTCTTAAGGATATAGAGGTAAATGAACAACTCAAGTTTATAGAAAGGCCTCTACAGATTGAAGACAGGAAAGTCAAGAATCTCAAGCATAAGAGACTAGTTCTGGTCAAAGTGAAGTGGGACTCCAAAAGAGGACCTGAGTACACATGGGAACTTGAATCTGAAATGCAAAGGAAATAGCCACACTTGTTCTAGTAGATCTCGAGGACGAGCTCTAAAACAAGGTGGGGAGGATGTAACAATCCTAAACAAACCGACACCCTCGAATAATTTCCGACACCCTAATATATTTTAAAATATCCCATTATGTCCCAAAATACACCCCATACGCGAAAACGGGCCCCGAATACCCTAAATAGTATTAATTTAATTAAAAATCTGAAATTTAAGTTGAGGAGGGCCGCGTAACCCCACCCCAACCTTCATACGGGCCGCAACAACTTAAAGGTCCAGTGAACCCCTGTGTTGACACGTGTCGTAACGCGTGTTGAACCTATGTGATCACCCAGATCACCTACGCTTTGACCTGGAGTCAACGCGGGCCGCGTAGGCCCTGTCCTTGATTTACGCGGGCCGCGTAGAACCCAAATTCAGGCCCTATATAAGAAAGCCTCGGGATTTCATTTTCCGTCGCTCAAATCTTTTCATTCTCAATGAATTCTCTGATAATAGGCATAATACTCGGGTGTTATACCCCCTAAATAGCGAAGTTCTGCTCCGTTGTAAGTATTATAACCCCTGGATATGTATTAGATACGCTGCCCGATTGATCTAAGGTTCTGTAACGGCTGTCGTGGTTCTGCCCGACGTAGTCGTTGGAATGCCGTCTCGGGGAGGGTATTACTAATGTTAAAATGAGTTATTATACTAACGCGTGTGCATTTGTGTAAATTATAGATTGTCACCAGGAAACCCTTACGGAAAATCTAAGACAGCAATGTGAGTTGATCCGCTTTTTGTTAACTGTTTTTACAAAACCTCACTTAATTAATTATATATTAAACAGTGATTGAGTATTTGTAAGAATACAATTATCATGACTATGTTGGGGTTTTGTATACAAAATTTGTTACCACCTGGTCAAGGAGTAACATTTCCACAAGTCGGGTTCGACAGTACCATGGATGTTAATTGTGATGTCTTGGAAACAAATATAATTGCGGATCACCCTCAATACTGTACAATGGGATTTTATTTAAACTTGATTAAACTGGGATTCACTCACCAGTATCTCCCACTGACAAATGTTTTTAAAACGCGTTTCAGGTAACAAACTGTGAAAGCCAAATAGAAGCCAGCTGGACAGCACTGAAGGCTTGGAAAAGTGGCAATAAAGTTACCTAAAATAAAATATGATTTATTCCTATGAAAACGTGTGTACTACGAACTTGGGTTTTAACCCATTTGTTTAATGTTATGAGAATGTGGTATTTTACTCTGATCAATATTTCCTAACTACGGTCCAAATGAAAATTTCCGCTGCCAAATTAGACAATACGAGATACCACCGAAACTGGCTCACGGCCACCCATTCCCGGGGATGTGGGATCAGGGGTTGCGACAGACAGATATATTCGGAGTGTGTTAAGTAACCCATACCCATACGGAGAACCCATACCTCGATACCCTAACCTAGTACCAGCACCACTACCACCCATTAGTGAAGAGAATGTGCAGGAACTTCGAAAATAGAGCGAAGAGTTAGTAGAAGAAGGAAATAGGATACGACAGATAGGAGAGAAGCTCGTGTGGAAATATGATGAGCGAGAGATGCAGTATTGGATGAACGGCACCTAATATATGTGTATATATATATATATGTATATATAGATATATATGTGTGTAGTTTGATTAAAAAAATCAACTAAAATAGATAAACTAATACCTATCGATGCATAACTACCAGTGTGTTTATTTTCAGTAGTAGTTTGTAATCGATGCATATAGATATATAAAAAGAGTAAAGTCACAATGTTCGACATTTTTGATCAATTTGTTTGTGTGATTGTTTGTATTAAATCTTGTTCTGTGATATTAATACCTGATAAATGTTTACAATCCAGATGGACAACGAAGTAAATCAAGAAAACCAGAATAATGATAATAACAGAAACCAAGTAAATAACAGTGCCATCCAACATTTAGTAGCACAAGGAATTATAAATGCTATGCCATATATTATCAAGACTGTTAAAGAAGCAGAAAATAATAAATCTGTAATTGGAAGTAAACGTCAACTTACCGAACCAAGTCACAGTGTGAACAGAAATAATGGACCACTAATCCAACTACATATTCCAAAAAGAAGAAGAACTGTTTCATATGGTTGTTCTTATAAAGAATTATGGTCTTGCAAACCAATAGAATTCTCTGGCAATGAAGGAGTCATTGCAGCCTTACGTTGGATAGAAAAGACAGAAGCAGTCTTAAAAGTAAGCAAATATGCGGATGAAGATAAGATTATGTTTGCTTCTAATCTTTTTAAGAATGCATCCCTAGAGTGGTGGAATACCATTCTCCAGTCTAGAGGAAGTGACAGAATTTATAATATGGAGTGGACCGACTTTAAGGACATAGTCGAAAGGAAATTCTGTCCTCCTCATGAAAAAAACAAATCGCCAATAAGTTCTTAAATCTTAAAATGACTGGAATAGACTGCAAAGGTTACACTACCATATTCTTTGAATATGCTAGGATAGTACCAACTTTAGCTTCACCCGAACTAGTATTTATCTCCCGTTACATATGGGGATTAATTAGTGAGATCAGACATGTAGTCAAGGAAACTAGACCACAAACTATAGAAGAAGCAGTAGAACTAGCCAATACCTTGACTGATGAATTGGTACTGTTGGGATTGAACCCTACCAGAGGAACAATTGATTAAAGCCAAACCCGGATCAGAGCAGTGGATCCAAAATAAGTAGATGTTATGTTTACATTCTCTCCCCCTGATAATGGCTCTAACTCCTGATGGTTTCAATCTACTGCCTTTCCTAAGTGCTGCTGACTCCAAAGAACTGATAAAGACTAAAGTGCTGATGACTCAAACAACTGCCTTGCCTTAAGTACTACTGAAGAATAGAAGCACTGCTGGAGATGAAGCAGTGGAATGAAGAATCAGTAGTTTAGTGTATTTCTATGTAATATATTGTAATCAGTTGTTTGCTATCAGTAGTTGTATGAGGGCAGTAGTTATAGTTTGTTAGGAGGTTAGATGTCACTATCATGGTGACATCAGCAAAGATGCCACAGTGGTTGGTCCGTGCCTATAAATAGAACAGTACCCTGTACCGTTCTATTAGCTCTTCATCACTTTTCTTCCTGTACGAACAAACTTTGTGTGAGCTCAGGCTGAGGGGGAGTTTGTTACATGCATGCATATTGTAATTGAATCTTGTAATAAATTCAAGCATTCGGTTCAATGTTAAACTTGTGTTTAAAAAGCATTTCTCCTGTTTGATTGTGTGCAAAGTTTAATCCATCTTAATTCCGCTGCATTACTTGTTCATTTTCATCTTAAATCAAACGTAAAACACAATCAATCCAAACTCAGATCCTAACAATTGGTATCAGAGCTCGGACAGTCAAATTTGATTTAACAATCATTTTGACATAAATAGTTCAGCTCACAATCATTGATACTGATAGTTGTTTGTTTTGTTGAAAAACAGAGTAAGGTTTAATCACATTCAAAGTTGATTAATCAGTGCCTTTAAAACAACCAGGATGACGTCACAATCACAAGATGATAAGAATAACATCGGTTCACTTTTCAAACCACCCATGCTTAAACGTAATGAATACAACATCTGGGAGAGAAGGATGGGTCACATCCTTGCTTAACAGAATACCGGATGTTGGAGATCTGTTGTTTTTGGACCACATGTTCCAATGGTTCCGAGTGCTGAGGATTCAAAGAAGTTCGAACCTAAAAAATATGAAAAATATACTAAAACTGATTTTCAAAAGATCGAACTGGATGCCAAAGCATTCAGCATCATTGCATCTGCATTACCCAATGAAATTTATTCTGGGTTGTTACATTGTAACAGTGCCAAGGAATTATGGGATGCACTTAAGGAACAATTTGGGCGAACTGAAGAAGTAATTGAAAATAATAGGGAAATTCTGAATCAGCAGTATGAAACCTTTTGTCACATTAAGGGTGAGTCATTGACTCAACAGTTTGAGCGATTCAGTTGTCTCATTAGTGAGCTAAGACTTGTTAAGGTTGAATTTCCTAAATCTACACAAAATAGCAGGTTTCTTAGATCACTACCTAAAAAATGGGATATAATTGCCTTTGTGACTAGAAATTCTGTTGAGTTCAAAGATCTAACACTGACCCAACTTCATGGTAGACTCCTGACCTATGAAAAGGAGTTAAACCAGAAAAAGAAGTTGCAAGAGTCTGGCAAAGTTACAGATGATTATTCATTTGGCAACACAACTCTTCTGGGTCAAGAAGAGTCTGGCAGCAGTAAGGATCAGAGTTATGATCATTTTATTGACATAACTGCTGGAGGTAATTTCAACTCTGATCCTCACTCATCCAACTTTGCTTTCACAGCAAATGGAGAAAGCCAGAACTCTGATAATTTGTGCTTTGAACTCAATGATTTGTGTCACACCCCGACCACGTAGAACATACAAAACGTGGCGGAAACATCGGGGAGTGTTGTAACAGAATTAATCGTTTCAAATCCATGGCAATTAAGGTTTCGTTTTATTAATCAAACATGAGAGTTTACATTGTTTAAACAAGAAACAAAGAGTACATAACATAAATTAACTAGTTCTTGTCTCGTTCTAAGTCACTAAGGCACAGGTCCGCCTAAGTATGTCTTGATAAGTCCTATGCATCATCTCCTGAAAACACATGTGAAAATAGGTACGTCAGCATAAAAATGCCTGTGAGATACATAGGTTTTGTGAAAACAGAATTCATGACTTATGTTTGAGAAAATGTTTAGTCATGAACCTGGTAATTTGCTTTGTCTTGTAAATCATTTGAAAAACGATAAGATCAGATGATATGTATAAATAAGAGAATGATGTAAGGTTAAATGGATAACCATGAAAAATGAGTTTGTATAAGATAAGTTGTTTGTAAAAACAATGTCTTGTGAAAAGTATGTTATTTGTATAAAATGTTATATGTCTCAAATTGAAATGATTCAAATAACGCTACGATATGTAATACCATACAAACATTTATATATAGGAAGTACCAGCGGCGTATCCACCATGCTTGTATCATATTACACACGCCTCATTACTTAATCACTTACTCAAACCAAACCAAACAATGTAAGATGTCTAACAATTGTAGAAATGTTTATGTATAGTCAAATACGGTTCACACGGTTCACAGATACAAACGGTTCACAGATACAAACGGTTCACATAGTCAAATGGTTACAACGGTTCAAAATGTAGTATAATGTGTTCATAGGCTGGATGAGCATATGCAACAGAAATGCCATGTAAAACAATGTACTAAGTATGCACGTAATGGACATACATAGCATAAGTGTAATGTAAAACAATGTACTAAGTATGCACACAATGGGCGTACATAGCATGAAATGTATTGTAAAGAGATGTACTAAGTATGCACACAATGGGCACACATAGCATAAAATGTATTGTAAAGTGATGTACTAAGTATGCACACAATGGGCATACATAGCATAAAATGTATTGAAATCATGTACTATAAATGTACTAGTGAACATAGCGGTATATGATGTAAAAACAGGAAAGCATGAAAGTAACAAGTAGGCACATGTGTTCCACCCCAAAACAGTTTGGAAAACAGTAAAAGAGGGGTCTATGTACTCACTTGAGATTGCTCAGAAGTCCTAAGATAACCACCAAGCAATGCTAGAGATCACGGAATATCAAACGGCACCTAATATAGGTAACTACATTAATAAACCGGACCTAAATCGGAAGATCGGATAGGATGAGGGCTCGTAAACCAAATGAGTATGGGAACTCATGTAGTATGGTTTAATAAAGCCTACATACTAAATGAAACCTAACCTAAGTGCTTGTGACCCATTACGACCCGTTTAGGTAGCTTATGCTACTTTAACGCGTCGTTCGCGTGAAACGCGTTCGGACCGCCTAACTAGTCCTATGACAAGTAATATATGCCTTAACATGTCTAATATGGTTGTCAAATTAGTTTAGATGTCAAAAGTTATGTTACATATTATTAAAACGAATTTCGGCATCAAAGGGGTATTTTGGTAATTTACCTAAGGCATATAAACTACCTATCATACAACTACTTAAACGAAGCGACCATAAGGTATAACCTCGGAAGGTTATTCCCTATACACTATGGTTACCTAAAGTGCTTGGTCGGATCCTAATGATCGACCAAACGGGTCGGGTTCGAAAGTATAAGCGATTGTTTAGATCGCTTACCTTACGACCCTATATAAGCACTAAACTAAAAGTGACGAGCTAAGCATGTTAAAACATGCTTAACTAAGTTTAGAAAACAGGTTTGGTATCACAACAAACGGTTGTGATACCTAAGAGTAGTTTGGTTACAAAATACGCAAGAATACGTATTCTGCCCGAAACTACGGCTCGTCACTGAGCCTAGATAACATGGTAATCAGTAGGTATAGTCGCTAGGGACTATAACCATCGTGATCACACTCACGTTATGAAGTTCAAACGAACTTCACATCGACCATAAACTGGTCAATGCAGAAAGTCAAACAAAGTTTGACTTTCGGACTCGAAAAGCAATAAAAGAACGAAGGAACACTTACGAAGGGTCCCCGAATGCTAATCTAGATCAAAATAGCTCAGGTATGAAACAAAGGTCTCAACTTAGAGCACAAATGATCAGATTCTTGTGAGAAATGAAGTGAAATGTGATGGGTATTTATAGTTTTCGGTCCACCGTTAAGATCGTTTCTTGGAGAAGAGGGAATGATCTAGCCCGTACACTTGTCAAGATGTTATGGTAACTGAAAATGGCCACCATAGGAGTTTAACAAGTGGCACTTGACCTTTGGGAGGGGTTAAAGGCTGTTAACTGCTATTTAAAAATGATTTACTGCATCTGGCCCAGGCTAGCACACCGTTACAATGAGAGTGTAGAGGTGCGCTAGGCCTTAGTTTGGCAGATTTACAATTTTGGTCCCTGTCATGCATTCAGCCCATTTTCGACACGTTTAAGGCCCGTTAACCCCATTTCAAAGCTCTAAAATGAAGTTAAAGTATTGGGAACTTAAAACATGTTCAAAAATATCTCGGATGTCGGTTCGTTTAGCCGTACGGTTGCGATGTTCGGTTAATTACGACGGAATGCGCACAAGCGCGAAAAACGATCCAAATGACGCAACGAATGAATTTTTCTCATGCCAAACACTAAAATAAAATATTATAGTGCTTACATAAATTTTTGGATGTCCGGATGTATTCAGGACGTGAGTTATGCGCGAAAGTGCAAACTTGTGCACTTTTTGACACTTTTAGTCCCTGAATGACCCAAAAGTTTATTTTAGCACACCGAACCCCTCAAAGCTTATTTCTAAGCTATATAAAGGATATTTATGGTATGTTTAACTTATGGTCATGTTCCGGAATGTTCGTTACAGTTCAAATTGGCATACTTGCGCAGTTTGTCAAATTTAGTCCCTGTAAGCGAATAAACTAGATTTTGCCATACCAAAGCCTTCAAAACTTATTTCTAAGTTATGTAAAGGTTAATTAAGGTATGTTAAGCCTATTTCACTATTCCGGAGTGTTCGTTGCATTAAGCTGGTTATATTTACGCATCAGTGCGCGTATAACCCTCCAGAAAGCGATTTAAAGCTTGAAATCGAACAAGAGTTGATATGTGTAAACGATACACATATTTTTTTTATAAATCCCAGGTATGAAATACAATATTTCATTGGCTTGGTATTTGTTTGATGGTTGAAGTGACACAGGTGTCACAGTCTCCCCTACTTTAGGAAATTTCGTCCCGAAATTTATTCGTAGGAGTCTATTTGTGACTTTGTGTCAAATAACCACCAGAGATATGTAAGGCATAATCCTGTCATTTCCTTAACGGACATTCTTCAGAACGAAAATGAACAGACGGAGTCATTTTCCTCAATGAGTATTCTTCAGAAGCGGAAATGAAGGAATAATCAAACGGGGATTCATTTCCTCAACGGGAAATCTTCAGAAACTTAAAATGAACTTACGGAGTCATTTTCAATGGGTGCTTCATCAGAAATGGAAATGAAAAGGAGAGACAAACGGATATTCATTTCCTCAACGGACAAATCTTTAGAAATGAAAATGAACAAACGGAGTCATTTTCAACGGGTGCTTCATCAGAAATGGAAATGAAAAGGAGAAACAAACGGATATTCATTTCCTCAACGGACAAATCTTCAGAAACGAAAATGAACAAACGGAGTCATTTTCAACGGTTGCTTCATCAGAAATGGAAATGAAAAGGAGAAACAAACGGATATTCATTTCCTCAACGGACAAGTCTTCAGAAACGAAAATGAACAAACGGAGTCATTTTCAACGGTTGCTTCATCAGAAATGGAAATGAAAAGGAGAAACAAACAGATATTCATTTCCTCAATGGACAAATCTTCAGAAACGAAAATGAACAAACGGAGTCATTTTCAACGGGTGCTTCCTCAGAAATGGAAATGAATAGAGTTAACTTCTAGGCACATGACAAAGCTCGCTGTGGTTTCTGTGCACTAAATTCCATAATTATGTATGCATCCATAATTACGTAATTCCTTGCACAGTCCACACAGTTTCTCTTGTAATGTTCATAAGCACATAATCACATAGTTGTTTAACTTGGTTATTAATTTGTTATCGATTGAGAACGGATATGGAGACCAGTCAATTGACTTCAATGTCCTCTGGGATTTATCTCAAAAGATAGGAAGATCTCCCAAAAATTCGATTTTGTTTTCAAAGAACGTAATAGTCGAATTAAGGAACACAACAATTTTAGAATTCACGTAAATACCCTTAGGTACCCTATTAAGGATTTATAGTGGTACTTTGGGTATTCATCCAGTGTTGTAACTTGCGCCTTGTACTTCGTTTCCTTAGAATAAACGGGTACTTAGGAATTTCGTGGAAACGCAAGAGATCATAGAATGGGAAAATTTTGGGGGTAGTTTGTTCTTCAAAGAATACGGTTCCTTGATTGTCGGTATTGTGAGAGATATGTTGTTTATACATGCCACATAAATACATTTCAATGTATATAAAAGATTTATTTATAAACAACGATAACAACTGTTTCTTGGACCTTGACAACTAAAGAAAATAATACATAAGGATCGATTATTTCTAAACAACGTTGTCTTCCATTCGGTCCGATGTTCATCCCTGTGCTGGATTTGCATTAGCAAGCTTTGGGCAATTTCTTTGGAAATGACCCATCTCGCCACAGTTGAAGCAAGATCCTGGTAGAAAACGACCTTGAGCAGGGTTGTTGCCAGCTTGGTTTGGTGCAGCTACAGCTGGGCAGACTCTTGCTGTATGGCCTATAAGTCCACAAGTTTGGCATTTGCGGCACTTTACATTGGCATGATGATGGAGGCTACATTGGTTGCACAAGGGTGCAGTTCCATTGTATGGCTTCCTAGCAGGGGGTTGAGCTGGTTGGTTGGGGACGGCTTGATCATTGTGAGTAACCATGGAGAAATTCTGAGAAGCCTTTCGCTTCTTTGACTTCTTAGGGGATCCAGTCTGTTCATCCATGGTCTTTGATTCCTCTATTGGGTTCGATTCCTCGACCGGTTTCTTGTCACCTTTTCGGAAAAGTTTACCTTTCCTGATCTTTGATTCAGTCAAGGTTGCAGATAGCTCAATGACCTGTCTAACTGTAGTAGGGTTGCTGCCAGTCACAATGTCTTGTATTGAGTCAGGGAGACCATCAATGTACTTTTCGATTGCCTTATCCAAAGGCGTGACCATGTTTGGGCATAACAGACTTAACTCCTCATAACGGTCCGTGTAGGCTCGATGCTCACCGCTGTCTTGCTCAAGATTGTCGAATTCCCTTTCCAAGGCCCTGATCTCGTGACGAGGACAGAATTCCTTCATCATAAGGGCCCTAAGTTCAGCCCATGTCTGTGCTAGAGCAACTTCTGCACCTCGATCTCTCATAACCCCGTTCCACCACGTAAGGGCTCTTTTCTGGAACACACTCGAAGCAAACTCGACCTTGCGATTGTCAGGACACTGCACGTGGCGGAAAGTATTCTCAATGCTCTCGAACCATTGAAGAAGCCCAGTCGCTCCCTCAGAACCACTAAACTTGAGTGGTTTCGCCGAGTTAAAACTCTTGAAATTGCATGGACCATTGTTGTTGTTGTTGGCTTGATTCCATTGAGCAAAGAGGTTTGGGAATTGAGCAGCCATTTGCTGCGCAATGATTTCTGCCAGTTCGGCAGTCGCTATCTGGCTTTCACGTCGAGGAGGCATTCTAAAAGAGGAAACATGAAAGGAAACGAGTGAGAGAATTAGACGAAAAGAATGAGATGAAACAAATCTGATGAAAGCAAGGATAGTGGTCATTTGTTTGTTACTACAAAGCAACAAACGACCCCGGTGATTAATCAAAGTAAATAGGTCAAAAATAATGTATCGCGAAGACATGCTCGCCTATAAGTGAACACTCATCCCAAGAATTCCCAGGTAAGCACAACTGGTCTCGCGTCTGATGAGATGTATACGAAGTGCTTGCCTAGACAGAAAACCAAGAATACAGGCATTCACCCTTCCAGTTTGCACGTGTTCACATTATTTAAAACCCAAAACCTTGACGAGATTTTGAAAATTCAAAGGGGTTCAAAACCATATAACAGAGTTTTCAAAACCTTACAATAGAGGGTTCAAAGCCTTGTAATCAATCATCCAAGAACAGATGATTAGTTTTCAAAGCGGTTTTGAAATTTATGTTCTTGTTGTGGTAGTCGCCTAAGGATAGGTGACGGTATTGTTTTATGACTAAACGCAAGTAAACTCGCGTTAGGGTCCTAGAAAGGTTATAGACTAGGTCAAAGCATTACTAATAACCTAATTCCCTATAACCATTGGCTCTGATACCATCTTTTCTGTCACACCCCGACCACGTAGAACATACAAAACGTGGCGGAAACATCGGGGAGTGTTGTAACAGAATTAATCGTTTCAAATCCATGGCAATTAAGGTTTCGTTTTATTAATCAAACATGAGAGTTTACATTGTTTAAACAAGAAACAAAGAGTACATAACATAAATTAACTAGTTCTTGTCTCGTTTTAAGTCACTAAGGCACAGGTCCGCCTAAGTATGTCTTGATAAGTCCTATGCATCATCTCCTGAAAACACATGTGAAAATAGGTACGTCAGCATAAAAATGCCTGTGAGATACATAGGTTTTGTGAAAACAGAATTCATGACTTATGTTTGAGAAAATGTTTAGTCATGAACCTGGTAATTTGCTTTGTCTTGTAAATCATTTGAAAAACGATAAGATCAGATGATATGTATAAATAAGAGAATGATGTAAGGTTAAATGGATAACCATGAAAAATGAGTTTGTATAAGATAAGTTGTTTGTAAAAACAATGTCTTGTGAAAAGTATGTTATTTGTATAAAATGTTATATGTCTCAAATTGAAATGATTCAAATAACGCTACGATATGTAATACCATACAAACATTTATATATAGGAAGTACCAGCGGCGTATCCACCATGCTTGTATCATATTACACACGCCTCGTTACTTAATCACTTACTCAAACCAAACCAAACAATGTAAGATGTCTAACAATTGTAGAAATGTTTATGTATAGTCAAATACGGTTCACACGGTTCACAGATACAAACGGTTCACATAGTCAAATGGTTACAACGGTTCAAAATGTAGTATAATGTGTTCATAGGCTGGATGAGCATATGCAACAGAAATGCCATGTAAAACAATGTACTAAGTATGCACGTAATGGACATACATAGCATAAGTGTAATGTAAAACAATGTACTAACTATGCACACAATGGGCGTACATAGCATGAAATGTATTGTAAAGAGATGTACTAAGTATGCACACATAGCATAAAATGTATTGTAAAGTGATGTACTAAGTATGCACACAATGGGCATACAAAGCATAAAATGTATTGAAATCATGTACTATAAATGTACTAGTGAACATAGCGGTATATGATGTAAAAACAGGAAAGCATGAAAGTAACAAGTAGGCACATGTGTTCCACCCCAAAACAGTTTGGAAAACAGTAAAAGAGGGGTCTATGTACTCACTTGAGATTGCTCAGAAGTCCTAAGATAACCACCTAGCAATGCTAGAGATCACGGAATATCAAACGGCACCTAATATAGGTAACTACAATAATAAACCGGACCTAAATAGGAAGATCGGATAGGATGAGGGCTCGTAAACCAAATGAGTATGGGAACTCATGTAGTATGGTTTAATAAAGCCTACATACTAAATGAAACCTAACCTAAGTGCTTGTGACCCATTACGACCCGTTTAGGTAGCTTATGCTACTTTAACGCGTCGTTCGCGTGAAACGCGTTCGGACCGCCTAACTAGTCCTATGACAAGTAATATATGCCTTAACATGTCTAATATGGTTGTCAAATCAGTTTAGATGTCAAAAGTTATGTTACATATTATTAAAACGAATTTCGGCATCAAAGGGGTATTTTGGTAATTTACCTAAGGCATATAAACTACCTATCATACAACTACTTAAACGAAGCGACCATAAGGTATAACCTCGGAAGGTTATTCCCTATACACTATGGTTACCTAAAGTGCTTGGTCGGATCCTAATGATCGACCAAACGGGTCGGGTTCGAAAGTATAAGCGATTGTTTAGATCGCTTACCTTACGACCCTATATAAGCACTAAACTAAAAGTGACGAGCTAAGCATGTTAAAACATGCTTAACTAAGTTTAGAAAACAGGTTTGGTATCACAACAAACGGTTGTGATACCTAAGAGTAGTTTGGTTACAAAATACGCAAGAATACGTATTCTGCCCGAAACTACGGCTCGTCACTGAGCCTAGATAACGTGGTAATAAGTAGGTATAGTCGCTAGGGACTATAACCATCGTGATCACACTCACGTTATGAAGTTCAAATGAACTTCGCATCGACCATAAACTGGTCAATGCAGAAAGTCAAACAAAGTTTGACTTTCGGACTCGAAAAGCAATAAAAGAACGAAGGAACACTTACGAAGGGTCCCCGAATGCTAATCTAGATCAAAATAGCTCAGGTATGAAACAAAGGTCTCAACTTAGAGCACAAATGATCAGATTCTTGTGAGAAATGAAGTGAAATGTGATGGGTATTTATAGTTTTCGGTCCACCGTTAAGATCGTTTCTTGGAGAAGAGGGAATGATCTAGCCCGTACACTTGTCAAGATGTTATGGTAACTGAAAATGGCCACCATAGGAGTTTAACAAGTGGCACTTGACCTTTGGGAGGGGTTAAAGGCTGTTAACTGCTGTTTAAAAACGATTTGCTGCATCTGGCCCAGGCTAGCGCACCGTTACAATGATAGTGTAGAGGTGCGCTAGGCCTTAGTTTGGCAGATTTACAATTTTGGTCCCTGTCATGCATTCAGCCCATTTTCGACACGTTTAAGGCCCGTTAACCCCATTTCAAAGCTCTAAAATGAAGTTAAAGTATTGGGAACTTAAAACATGTTCAAAAATATCTCGGATGTCGGTTCGTTTAGCCGTACGGTTGCGATGTTCGGTTAATTACGACGGAATGCGCACAAGCGCGAAAAACGATCCAAATGACGCAACGAATGAATTTTTCTCATGCCAAACACTAAAATAAAATATTATAGTGCTTACATAAATTTTTGGATGTCCGGATGTATTCAGGACGTGAGTTATGCGCGAAAGTGCAAACTTGTGCACTTTTTGACACTTTTAGTCCCTGAATGACCCAAAAGTTTATTTTAGCACACCGAACCCCTCAAAGCTTATTTCTAAGCTATATAAAGGATATTTATGGTATTTTTAACTTATGGTCATGTTCCGGAATGTTCGTTACAGTTCAAATTGGCATACTTTCGCAGTTTGTCAAATTTAGTCCCTGTATGCGAATAAACTAGATTTTGCCATACCAAAGCCTTCAAAACTTATTTCTAAGTTATGTAAAGGTTAATTAAGGTATGTTAAGCCTATTTCACTATTCCGGAGTGTTCGTTGCATTAAGCTGGTTATATTTACGCATCAGTGCGCGTATAACCCTCCAGAAAGCGATTTAAAGCTTGAAATCGAACAAGAGTTGATATGTGTAAACGATACACATATTTTTTTATAAATCCCAGGTATGAAATACAATATTTCATTGGCTTGGTATTTGTTTGATGGTTGAAGTGACACAGGTGTCACAATTTGCAACACTTTGATCCCACTGACTTAGAAGAAATGGACATTTTGCATCAATTGGCTTTGCTTAGTGTGAGAACAAGCAAATTCTATAAAAGAAAAGGGAGAAAATTCCCAGGGTTACATGGGAATTTAAAAGTGGGGTTGGATAAGTCAAAAATCAAGTGTTATAAGTGCAATAGGCTAGGTCATTTTGCTAGGGAATGCAGGAGTCAAACCACTGGTCCAATTATAACTCATCCCAGCTCAAACCCTAGACCACAACACCAAAGCACTGTGCATTATGCCCAATATACCTGTGCCTGTGCATTATGTTCAAACAACTGTTCCACAAATTCAGTATGTTCAAGCCCCTGTCCCTCAGGCTCAAGTGCAACCTGTTGCACCTCAACAAACTGCTCCAATAGTGGTTCAACCAGATCAGCAAAGCTTTTTCACCCAAGACTTTGTTGACTGGAGAAGTATGCCTGATGAGCTTGGTGATGAAAATTTTGCACTCTATGCTTCTAATGATACTTTTAATGATGAATTTTGTTTGATGGCATTAGATTCAATACCAGAAGGGGTAGAAGCTGAAGGAGAACAGCTAAGTGCTGAAACAATGGATGAAGTGGCTGAAGCAGTGGTTACTGCAGTTGCTAGTGAACTACTGCTGGGAGAAAATTCAGAAACCCTGATTGAACCGCTGTTTGACCCCTAGTCCAAAGAAGACAAAGAAGAAGAAGAAAAGAAGAAGGAAGGTGAGAAAGAAGAGAGAGCTGATGAAGAAAGTGATTGTGCCATGATGGCTGCTGCCAAGGTATCACCTTAGGTTCTTGAAAATCTGCGTTCAGACAAATGCATTATTGCATTTGCTAGCATTAAAGAGGTGAATGAAAACCTTAGGGATAAAGTCTTAACTGATGAGGTCAAATTTGAAAAGTCTTTAAAAGAACTTAAAAACAAATTGGCTGAAAAAGACAAAGAAATCTGCAGTCTAAAAGAAGAGCAAAGCATAACCAAGAACCAACTCCAAACTATAGTAGAAAAATATCACGTTTGCAAAAAGGAGTTAGAATCCACCCAAATCACTTGTGAAAGATGGGTGGAATCTTGCAAAGGTTATGGGTCATGTTAGAAAAACAGCTTGAAAGCAATGTAAAATTTGTCATAGGATTTAGAAAATATGATGAAATTGAAAACACTGCTGCTAAAAAAGCTGGTCTAGTTGAAATAACACCAACCAACAAGAATGGCCAAGAAGTTAAGATAACTGACAAACTTGGTAACAAAATCACCCTGGAAAGATCTGTGGGGTCCTCAACCTTTGAGGAAATTGAGAAATACCAATTTAAACCCACATGGTCTGATGAATGTGACATTCTTGAAAATTTTAAACCAATGGACTTCACAACCACTGATGGTGTAAAAGCTCCAAATGCAAAAGTCATTCCTCTCAAAGATATCCCAACAGCAGTTAAAAACTCTGTTGCAAAGGAGACTGAAAAGAGAAAGAAAAGAGAAAAGATAAAAAACTTGTTTTGTGATTTTTGTGAAAAGAAGAATCATCTAACAAAAGACTGTTTTCATCTAAAAGCATATGATCTAAACAAAACAAGTGAAATTGTTCCTGCTGAGAGCTGCACCATCTGTGGTAAATCAAACCACAAAACTCAAGAATGTGTGTATCTCAAAAACTTTGATGTAAAAAAGAATGAGTACACTGCAAAAACATCCTTGAGCTCATCAAATTCATCTGTCAAGTTCACCAAGAACCAACCACTGTTTGTGCCAGTCCAAACAGCTGAACCAAACATCTGTCAAAAGATATGTTCAGGTGACTGATGCACCCCCTGCCAATCAATACAGAAGAGGTAAGAGACAACCACCATACCAAAGGATCCCACATGTTTATGAGGCTTACAAAAGGCCCTCTAAACCAAGAGTGAACAGGCATCCTTTTGGTTATCAGCAGATCATTAGGCAAGACCCCCAATAGTGGTTAGAGAAAAACAGTCCCAAAACTGTCCAAACCCCTGACCTAACCACTGCCCATCCATCTGAACTTAACCTAGACACTGCTGAGACCCCATCCAAAGCCATATTGGCTTTGGAGACCCTAATGAACTAATTCTTTACTACATGTGCAGGGTGCTTCTGCATGCTTAGATAGTCTTTGGTATGTAGATAGTGGAGGCTCCAGGCACATGACAGGATGTAGAGCCCTTCTCAAAGATTTCAAAATTCATGGAGGGGGTGATATATCCTTTTGCAATAATAGTAAAGGGAAGGTTCTGGGGTCTGGTCTTGTGCAGTCTGGTAAAGTTATGTTTGAAAATGTCAATCTAATAGACAATCTAAAATTCAACCTCCTGAGTGTCTCTCAAATGAGTGATAAGGGCTATGGCTCTTTCTCCACAAAGGATTGTTGTAGGGTTGTTGGACCAAAAATGGTTGAAAAGATTGAAGTAATAATAAAAAATGGAAAAACTCAACTTGTTGCTCAAAGAAGTGGCAATGTTTATATTGTTGATATGTCAAAACAGAGCCCCAGGACTGATGCCTGTCTGTTCTTAGCTGCCTCTAACAAAGAGGCAGAATTATGGCACAGGAGATTGGGGCACACAAATCTCAAGACAATCACTGCTATTTCAAAACAGGCGTTAGTAAGAGGTTTACCTCAAAAACTGTTCACCTGTCCTGGGCATTGTGTTTCCTGCCTAAAAGGAAAACAACATAAAAGCTCATACAAATCAACTGAAGTGTCCAAAACAACCAAATGTTTGCAAATGCTTCATATGGATTTGTTTGGCCCAGTTAAAGTCATGAGTCTTAAGAAAAAGAGATATTGTTTGGTTATTGTTGATGACTTTTCTAGGTTTACATGGACTTACTTTTTACACTCAAAAGATGAGACTGCAGGCATTCTGCAAGACTTTGTGAAACAGGTTGAAAAGCAGTTTGACTTACTAGTGAAAATCTTTAGGAGTGACAATGGCACAGAGTTCAGAAATAAGGAGTTAGATGATTTTTGTGTGTCAAAAGGAATTGTAAGGCAATACAGCATTCCAAAGGACACTAGAACAAAATGGGGTTGTTGAGAGAAAGAACAGGACTTTGATTGAGGCTACCAGAACCATGCTTGCTGATTTAGGTTTGCCATTAACTTTTTGGGCAGAGGCAGTAAACACTGCTTGCTATGTCAAAAACAGAGTTTTAATCAACCCCAGGCATCAAAAGACTGCCTATGAACTGCTGTATAAAATAAAGCCATTGATTTCATATTTCAAAGTTTTTGGCTGCCCATGCTTCATTTTAAACTTAAAAGATTCTATCTCAAAGTTTGCAGCTAAAATAGATTGTGGTTATCATCTGGGATACTCAACCACTGCTAAGGCCTACAAAGTGTTTAACACAAGGACCAAAACAGTGGAAGAGACTTTGAATGTAAAGTTCAATGAACTTTCATCAATGAAAATCCCAGCAAATCCTGCAGAGTTGTTTGATCTTGATAAATTTACTTTTGAAAACACTGCTGTCCAGACTAACAATGCAGGTCCATCAGAGGATTCATCATCAGACTATGGGTATGAAGTCATCATTCCTCAACAAAAGTTTGCCTCAATGGGAAGAGCAGCAGATGCTCAAAACAGCTGTCAAAGCTCAACCACTGCTACCTCAACAGTTGTTGACCAAAGTAGCCCATTAACACCTGCTTCCACATCATTAAACACTGTTGACAAAAGTCCCCAAACAGTGGATAAAAGTCAGCATGTGTCCACACCTTTACCTCCTATTCCACCACCTTTTGAAGCCACTGCTGGATCCTCAAAGTCACCAGTAGTGGTTAGCTCAGATGATTCACATCTGCAGCCTTCACCACTTAATGCCATTATTCCATACCAAGGAGATCTTATCTTCTTGAAATCTCATCCACCTGACCAAATCATTGGCAACATCAATGAAGGGGTGCTCACAAGAAGTCAATCCCAAAACATTTGTCTTTTTGCTGGTTTTCTATCTCTCCATCAGCCAGTCAAGTACCAAGAGGCACTGAAAGACAACAGCTGGGTAGAAGCCATGCAAGAGGAGCTCCAACAGTTCAAAAGATAACAAGTATGGGAACTTGTACCACTGCCAGAGGGTGTAAGTCCTATTGGCACAAAGTGGGTCTTCAAAAACAAAACTGATGAAATGGGCATTGTTGTCAAGAATAAAGCCAGGCTTGTGGTTCAAGGGTTCAGACAGGAAGAGGGCATTGACTATGATGAAACATTTGCCCCTGTAGCATTGACTATGACGAAGAGCCTGGTATGAAACTCTTTCCACCTTTCTAATTTCCATTGGTTTCAGAAGAGGTAAAATATACAAAACACTGTTTCTAAAATGGAGAGGAAAGGACTTGATGATTGTCCAGATTTATGTGGATGACATCATTTTTGGAAGCACATGTAACAAAATGTGTGAAGAGTTTAGGAAACTCATGACAGCTGAGTTTGAAATGAGTGCAATGGGTGAACTCCAGTGCTTTCTTGGTCTCCAAGTAAGGCAACTGCAAAATGGCACTTTTATGCATCAAGGCAAATATGCCAAAGAACTTTTAAAGAAATTTGAGATAGATGATTGTAAGCTATGCAGTACACCCATTGCAACCAATAAAATTGTCATGTCTGATGAAAAGGATGATTTGGTTGATCAAACTCTATATAGAAGCATGATTGGGTCTTTATTGTACCTAACTGCATCTAGGCCAGACATCATGTTTGCAACATGTGTTTGTGCAAGATCCTAAAAGGTGCTCCCACACTTGGTATCTGGTATCCAGCTGATGGTAAAATTGAGCTTTCAGGTTTCTTAGATAGTGACTTTGCTGGATGTGACAAGACAAGGAAGTCCACTTCAGGAGGATGCCAATTCCTAGGCAGTTGCTTAGTATCTTGGCAAAGTAAAAAGCAAGCAACTGTTTCCACATCCACTGCTGAGGCAGAGTATATAGCTGCTGCAAGCTGTACAGCCCAACTGCTTTGGCTTCAAAATCAATTGCTGGATTTTGGTATCACTGCCCTAAAGACACCCCTCATGTTGGACAGTCAGGCAGCAGAAAATATCATCAAAAATCCAGTCTCCCATTCAACCACCAAGCACATAGATATCAGACATCACTTTGTGAGGGATTGCTATGAAAAAGGTTTGATTTCGCTGCACCATGTACCAACTAAGGATCAGCTGGCAGATGTACTAACCAAAGCATTAGACACATCCACCTTTGAAAGCTTGATCTCTAGGATTGGCATGCTAAACATGGAATAACAAGCAAAATCTTGTTTTTCTATGAATAAAAGCATTAAAATGTTTCCAGAAAATCAAAAATCCATCCTTAAAATAGCTAAAAATGAATTTTTCATTAAATCCTTAAAAGTCTGCCATAACCACTGTTTTGTTCAAACATCTGTTCCACTAAAGTCTGTCCACTGCTGAAAGTCATCCCCTGTTCTCTCATTTTCTTGGTAAGCATTGTTGTTCAAAATCAATGTTTTTATCCACTGATATGCTATCCACTGATAGTTAAAATCACCCATTGCTTTCATTATTACCATTACACCCACTGTTTCATAAAACAACTGTCCTCCATTATTTGTCAGGGGTTGGCACGTGGACAATACATAGCAGTCAGATCTTTTGTAACCGCTGCCACGTCAGCATTCACTTTTTCCTTATAAAACCCTGATCAAAACCCCAAACAGGGTTTTCCTGTCGAATCGAATTCAAAAATTCCTTTCTCAAAGCAGTTTCCATCTTCTTCTCTCAAATTCATCTTCGTCTTCTTCATCTTACAAACCACTCATGTCTTCTTCTCCAAAATCACCATCCTCGTCTTCTCAAAAAGACGCAGAACCCCAAACCCATTGAAATTCCGTACAAATCTCCTCATAACTATCTGGGTCTACTCACAAAACTTGGTATGATATTTACGATTCCATCATTGATACTATGTCAGCATTAATGTACAAAATTTTGTTGACTGCTGATGCTCCGATCTTCCTGGCGACCCAGAGAGAATTTTGGAAGAATGTCACCCTTGAACTTCAAGGTAAAACAGCCATAGCCATCAATTCCTCGATAAAGGGTAAACCAGTCAAAATCACACCACAATCCATTTTAGAAGTATTCGAACTCGATGATCAGCAAGGTAAATCCTCTTTTCCCAAAATCGAGTATAAAACTAATTTTCTTGAGAGGGGGTATGCTGAGGAAATGAAGAAAGATACCTTACAAAAAGGTAGTTTTCCTCCTGCAACAAGATTTTTATTTTATACCCTCTTGATGTGTGTTTCAAATAAAACAACTGCTTTTAATGAAATACCATTAAAGATACAATACCTGGGTTATGCTATTCTACAAAATGAAAATTTTAACTACTCCCAGGTGATCTTTAATGATTTGGTTAAAAATGTTGATAAAAAACCATTCCTACTATTTCCAAGATTTCTAAGTTTTTACTTTCAAAAGAAATTTGGAAAGGAGGATGCTCATTTGCTTCAACAAGGTGAATCTTTTCAAATAAACAGTTTAACAGCTGAAACTTTTACAAGATTATCAACACCTTCCAAAACAAAAGCAGAGGTCCCTGAGCAGAATTTAGCAGCTACCACTGCTCTTCAGGTATCTGCTGCTGAGCCCACTGCTCTAGGTGATCAGAGCAGCAAAACAACTGCTGTGAAACCCACACCTAAAACCACCAAAAAACCACGACAAAAGAAAACTCAAAAACCCCCCAAACCCAAATCAAAGGCAACTCTGGAGGATGAGATACCAGAGCAACTGCCAGTGACAGCACAAAAGTCACAAGAAACCACTGCTGCTACTTCCTCATAGCAGTTGGAAGAAATATCTCAACCCATGCCTCAAACTCCTCCTGCTTCTTCTCAAAAAGAACAGGTTGTACACATAGGGACACCACAATATGATGATCTGGAATCACTCGAATCCATCATCCACAGCCCAATGCCCGGGGTAAATTCGCTTTCTACACCCAACCTCACCTCCAAAATTCCCCCACAAACAAAATTATTGTTGGATGCTCTTGATTTGAACCAGACACAAACCCGTCCTTCTCAATCACCTGTTCATGAGAATATGCCTCAACAAGTGACTGGGTCTGATGTATCAATCATTGCTAACCCACCAACAAGACCTGAGGAGGTTACACCCCTTGAGTTACAAGTAACTCTTGATGGTAGTTCAAGTGGAGCAACCACTACAAGTGCTGAACCCACTGGTTTGCATTTGGACAGTGGTTTCATCAATCAGACTTCCTTGAAGGCAATTCCATCTCTGGGAAAATTTGTGTATCCGATTTTTACTGGTTCACTAAAAAGTGTTTCTCAATTTAAAGGAAGAGGTCCCCAGTACCAAGACAAAGGGGCATCAGTGGATGATTTCTGGGATACATTTCCTGGGTCAACCACTGTTATAACCACTGCTAGTGGGAAATCAGATGATCCCATTAAGTTGGGTGATGGTTTAATGTACCAAGAATTGACGGGTAGAATTGATAAACTTGATACATCTGTTGCAGAAATTAAAGATATGCTGCAACAGTTGTTGAAAGTTCAAAAGGTACCACCCACTGCTGCTCCAGCTCAAGCACCTGCACCACAACCTGCACCTGCTGCAAATGAGCTTTGGAATTTATTTCAACCACTGCTTCATCATCAAAGAGAATTAGCTGATCAGCAACATGAGATACAAGTTCAAAAGATCAGAAATCTCATGGAAGCAAGGTTTAAAAACACCCAAGCTGATATCAAGGCAATAAAGGCCCATTTGCTGAGTACCACTGGCACTGCTCCTCCCACTATCATCTTTTGGATGAACCACCAACAGCTGATGCCAAAAAGGGGGAGAAAATAAAGTAGTGGAAGAAAAAGGGTTCTGAGGATGGCTTATACATTGCACCAGACAATTCTTGCATGCTTGCAGACATACCCTTGCCAGATGGTTATAAGAAAATTGATGTCACCACTGATGCAATTGCTAAGGCAAAAGCTGATGTGAAAAAGGACAATGAGGCTAAGGATAAAGCCAGGTGGGAACAGGAGAAAAGAGCTTTTATGGTGCTAAATGAGCAGGGTACTTCTGAGCCTAAGGATGATGAAAATCCTGAGCCAAAAAGAAAGCAGCCCACAAGAAATGTGAGGCAACCCAAAACCACACCTTCTAGAAAAACAAAACATGCTTCCAAACCCACCAAAGGCTTCAAAAATCAATCTTCCAAACCAGCAGTTGTTAAGACGCTGTATCAACAATTGTTGATACTTCAGTGGTTTCAACAACTGCTAGCCAAACAACTACCACCATTTCAACACACACCACTTCAACACACACAACATCCATTGCCTTACCACCACCACCAAAAATCACCTCACCACCAAAAACATCATCACCACCTTCACCTCCTGCTAAAAAGCAGAAGACATCAGATGTTACAACATCTGTTGTAATGACAACAGTGGTTGAAACACCAGTTGTTTCAACAACTGTTAGTCAGCAAATCTCCACTTCCATCACCATCACTCAAATTACCACCACTGAACCATCCAAAACTTCATCAGCCTCTCCTCAACCAAAAAGGAGAAGGTTAATTATGAAAGATGATGATTCTTCACCACCACCAACATCTTCACAACCTTTGTCACTTGTTACTATACCAAACCCTGTTCCTCTCTCTTCAGCTCAAGTTCAAAAGCCAATCACTGACATTACTCCTGCAGGTGTCCAATATCCTCTAGAGCTTGTAGCAGTCAGAGAAGAAATCAAATCCTTCTACTTTAAGGATGACCATGCTAAAAGGAGTTTGCCATCAGTTGAAGGATATCCTATGCCTAAAATCATTGAAGAATACTTGAAAGTTAAGGCTCAACAAGCAGAGGATATCTCTAAAATAAACTCACAAGGAAAATCTAACAAAGAAATTCAAAGGCATTATCAATTTCTGCTCACACAAGTCAGATCTTTGGAGCAGTTTGCAAAGAATGTATGTCAACAAATATCAGAAAGAGCAGATGAATCCTTAAGAAAAGACTACATTGAAAACATCATGGCTTATAAGAAATACAAGGGAGAAAAATACATGTATAAAGAATGGACCATTCCTAAGCTTGAAAATGAAGCAGCCAGGATCCAAGACATGATAAAAAAACAAGGTTAAGCATACTCCTCCTGACTGGGCAAAATACAAGAAAAATGTACCTGATAAGGTACTGGAGCTGAAGAGAATGAAAGAGGAATTAATCACTACTGATTTTGGGTTAAGAAACCAAGTGATGAGGTGGAAAGAAGACAAAGTCAGGGCCACTTACAAAAAGTTGGAGGAACTAAGGAAGAAAAATCCAAAGATTCCACAAAAACCTGACTATCCTGAAGCAGAGGTTTCAACAAGACCACCAAAGCTGGAAGTCAGGAAAGCCACTGCTCCACCTGGTGCTTTCATTTATCAAAGAAGAAAACAAAAAGAGATGGAAACAGAAACACCAGAAGATATAGCTGCTAGTGATGATATTATAAAATCAGTCATTAAGCAGATGATGGCTGAAAATGCTGAACTTGCTCAAGCTCAAAGCACTGCTCAGCCAGGCATCACCAAGCCACAATCTCCAAATTCCTCATCTAATAAAAATCTCCCAAGAAACCCAATGGACTCAAAAGTACTAAAGTGGAAAACTGATAAACAGACCCATGTACTGACTGTGATCAAGTCCAGTGGAGAAGTGAAGAAAATATCAAGGGAACAAACACTAGGCCTAAGTGTTGAATATCTGTAGGATCTCCTTGATCTTCCACTGTGCAGGGATGAAGATGACATAGATGCCCTAGACTTTGAGTTGCAACTTAAAGGTCAGATAAGGGAACTGCTGATGAGGCAATAAAGTTCCACAATAATGAAGGGTTTTGGCATCATCTGTTCCAGGGGGAGATTGTTGGGATTGAACCCTACCAGAGGAACAGTTGATTAAAGCCAAAACCGGATCAGATCAGTGGATCCAAAATAAGCAGATGTTATGTTTACATTCTCTCCCCTTGATAATGGCTCTAACTCCTGATGATTTCAATCTACTGCCTTTCCTAAGTGCTGCTGACTCCAAAGAACTGATAAAGACTAAAGTGCTGATGACTCAAACAACTGCCTTGCCTTAAGTACTGCTGAAGAATAGAAGCACTGCTGGAGACTAAGCAGTGGAATGAAGAATCAGTAGTTTAGAGTATTTCTATGTAATATATTGTAATCTGTTGTTTGCTATCAGTAGTTGTATGAGGGCAGTAGTTATAGTTTGTTAGGAGGTTAGATGTCACTATCATGGTGACGTCAGCAAAGATGCCACAGTGATTTGTTCATGCCTATAAATAGAACAGTACCCTGTACTGTTCTATTAGCTCTTCATCACTTTTCTTCCTGTACGAACAAACTTTGTGTGAGCTCAGGCTGAGGGGGAGTTTGTTATATGCATGCATATTGTAATTGAATCTTGTAATAAATTCAAGCATCCGGTTCAATGTTAAACTTGTGTGTTAAAAGCATTTCTCCTGTTTGATTGTGTGCAAAGTTTAATTCCATCTTAATTCCGCTGCATTACTTGTTCATTTTCATCTTAAATCAAACGTAAAAAACAATCAATCCAAACTCAGATCCTAACAGGTACGTACGCAAGAAGAAAACCAGAGAAAGAACCTAGCCCAAAGACTTACACAAGAATTTCGCTACGGTAATTCCAACCATGGAAAAGATACCGGTTCTTCCTCTGCACCTTATTGCAAGTCTTGTAAAAAGAAGCATTACGGAAAATGTGCAAGGTATTGTAATTTCTGCAAGAAATCCAGGCATAAGGAAGAAGAATGTCGATCAAAAGCTAGTAATAGGCTATGCTTCAATTGTGGAGAAGCTGGGTCATATCAAACCAAACTGTCTGAAACTAGCTCTAGCAACAACCAACAAAGCTACGGCAGCTGAAGGATCTAAGAAGAATGCCAGAGAATTTATTCTGACAGCTAAAGAAGCCAAGATGATTCTGGATGTGATTACCGGTACTTTTTTAGTAATGATATTTTTGCTAAAGTATTATTTGACTCTAGTGCAAACCAAAGTTTTATTAATACTTCTTTCTGCAAACTTCTCAATCAACCATTAACTAAACTTCAACAAGATTGTCTGGTAGAGACGGAAAATGGAGAATCCATTAAGATAAGTGAAATCCTGCAGGGAGCAAGGATAGAAATTCTCAACCATGATTTTATTGCTAACCTTTACCCAATGAATCTGGCTGGATTTGATATCGTATTAGGAATGGATTGGTTGGTAGCCAATCATGCCAGTATTTTATGTGATAAAAAAGTAGTGCAAGGAAAGGAGCAGTAGTGTATATGATTTCCATAATCATTAACACTAAAGGAAAAGAACTAAAAGATATTCCCGTAGTATCTAAATTCTCAGATGTTTTTCCATAAGAGTTACCTGGATTACCGCCATATAGAGAAGTTGAATTTAGAATTCACCTAATACCAGGAACGGCACCGATTGCCAAAGCGCCATATCGATTAGCACCGACGGAGATGCAGGAACTGAAGAAACAGTTGGACGAACTTCTGGAGAAAGGTTTCATACAACCTAGTTCATCTCCATGGGGAGCACCAGTCTTGTTTGTCAAGAAAAAGGACGGATCGATGCGTATGTGCATTGATTATCGGGAATTGAACAAGGTTACGATTAAAAATCGGTACCCATTATCGAGAATCGATGATCTGTTTGATCAACTTCAAGGAGCTTGATTCTTTTCTAAGATCGATTTACGCTCAGGATATCATCAATTCAAAGTACAGGAAGAAGACATTCCTAAAACTGCTTTCAGAACAAGGTACGGTCATTATGAAGTTACAGTCATGCCATTTGGTTTAACCAATGTCCCAGCCGCATTTATGGACATGATGAACATGATGAACATGATATGTAAACCATATCTGGATAAATTCATAATTGTCTTTATAGATGATATTCTTATTTACTCTAAGAGTAAAGATGATCATGCGAAGCACTTATTTATACTTCTAAATTTGCTGAGAAAAGAAAAGCTTTATGTTAAATTTCCAAAATGAGAATTCTGGTTACAAGAAGTGCAATTCCTTAAACACCTGGTTAATCATGAAGGAATTCATGTAGATCCCACAAAAATCGAGGCGATTACTAAGTGGAAAGTCCCTGAATCACCGACGGAGGTGAGAAGTTTTCTTTGACTAGCAGGTTATTATAGACGTTTTATTCAAGATTTTCTAGGATAGCAATTCCATTATGTCACACCCCGACCACGTAGAACATACAAAACGTGGCGGAAATGTCGGGGAGTGTTGTAACAGAATTAATGTTTCAAATCCATGGCAATTTAAGTTTCGTTTTATTAAATAAACATGAGAGTTTACATTGTTTAAACAAGAAACAAAGGGTACATAACGTAAGTTAACTAGTTATTGTCTCGTTTTAAGTCGCTAAGGCACGAGTCCGCCTAAGTATGTCTTGATAAATCCTATGCATCATCTCCTAAAAACACATGTGAAAATAGGTACGTCAGCATAAAAATGCCTGTGAGATACATAGGTTTTGTGAAAATAGGATTCATGACTTATGTTTGAGAAAATGTTTAGTCATGAACCTTGTAATTTGCTTTGTCTTGTAAATCATTTGAAAAACGATAAGATAAGATGATATGTATAAATAAATGTACGGTTAAATGAATAACCATGTAAAATGTGTTTGTAAAAGATAAGTTGTTTGTAAATCAATGTCTTGTGAAAAGTATGTTATTTGTATAAAATGTTCTATGTCTCAAACTGAAATGATTCAAATAACGCTACGACATGTAATACCATACAAACACTTATATATAGGAAGTACCAGCGGCGTATCTACCATGCTTGTATCATATTACACACGCCTCATTACTTAATCACTTAATCAAACCAAACTACCAAAGTAAAATGTTTATGTCTAATGTAAATCATGTAATATGTATCCAAAATGTAAGCCTGTGATGAATAACAAATGTACTAAGTACGCGACAATAGACATACGTAGCATGTGACCTGTACTAAGTATGCAACAATAGACATACTTAACATGTGACCTGTACTACGTATACAACAATAGACATACTTAGCATGTGACCTGTACTACGTATACAACAATAGACATACGTAGCATGTGACCTGCACTACGTATACAACAATAGACATACGTAGCAAGTAATGTAATGTACAACGATGTACTAAGTAATGCACACAATGGGCACACCTAGCATAAGATGTAATAAAATCATGTACTATAATGTACTAACGAATATAGCATGTATATGATGTGAAAACAGGAAAGCACGAAAGTAACAAGTAGGCACATGTGTTCCACCCCAAAATAGTTTGGAAAACAGTAAAAGAGGGGTCTATGTACTCACTTGAGATTGCTCAGATGTCTAAAGATAACCACCAAGTAATGCTAGAGATCGCGGATATCAAACGGCACCTAATATAGGTAACTATGTTAATAACCGGACCTAAATCGGATGATTGGATAGAATGAGGGTTCGTAAACCAAACGAGTATAGAGACTCGTGTCATATGGTTTATCAAAGCCTACATGCTAAATGAAACCTAACCTAATAGCTTACGACCCATTACGACCCGTTTAGGTAGCTTATGCTACTTTAACGCGTCGTTCGCGTGAAACGCGTTCGGACCGCCTAACTAGCCCTATGACAAGTGTTATATGCCTAAACATGTTACATAATCAGTTATGTGACAAAAGTTTAGGTTACATATGCTTAATTACCAATTATACATGAAAAGGGTATTCTGGTAATTTACCTAAGGCATATAAACTACCTATCATACAACTACTTAAACGATGTGACCATAAGGTATAACCTCGGAAGGTTATTCCCTATATACTATGGTCACCTAATGTATTTGGTCGGATCCTAATGATCGACCAAATGGGTCGGGTTCGAAGGTATAAGCGATTTATCAGATCGCTTACCCTACGCCCTAGACAACGTGGTAATCAGTAGGCATAGTCCCAAGGGACTATAACCAACGTGATTACACTCACGTTGCGAAGTTCAAACGAACTTCGCATTGACCATAACTGGTCAATGTAGAAAGTCAAACAAAGTTTGACTTTCAGACTCGAAAGACTCGAAAAGCAATAAAAGAACGAAAGAATACTTACGAAGGGTCCCCGAATGCTAATTTCGATTCAAAAATCTCAGGTATGAAACAATAGTTTCAACTTAGAGTTTCTCAAATCAAAATTCTAGTGATTTAAGCAATGGGGGTTATGGGGTATTTATAGTTTTCGGTCCACCGTTAAGATCGTTTCATGGAAACCGTGCTTTAATCATAACCGTACAAGTGTTGGAACCTTATGGTGGTTAAAAGTTGATCCTTATCAGCTGACTAGACAAATGAGAATGTGTGGTGTTGAATCAAACAGCTGCAATCTGCTGTTAGAAACATTTAACCTGGTCAGAAGGTCGGACGCGGCCCGCGTGGGAAAGCACAGAAACTGAGGCGGGCCGCCTGGGCTGCTCAGATCAGAAATAAGTTTCAGAAATGACAGTTTCAGCCCCTGCACGTGTTTAAGCCCATTTTCGGCACTTCCAAGGCCCGTAAAGCCAACTTTAAGGCCCTAAAATGATGCCTAAACATTGTGGACATGAAACATGCTCAAAAATATGCCGGGTGTTGGTTCGTTTGGTCGTACGAAAGCGATGTTCGCTTAATTACGACGGAATGCGCATAAGCGCGTAAAACGATCCAAATGACGTGACGAATGGATTTTTGGCAAGCCAAACACTAAATCATAATATAGTAATGCTTACATAAATTTTTGGATTTCCGGATGTATTCAGAACGTAAGTTATGCGCGAAAATGCAAACTTGTGCACTTTTTGACACTTTTAGTCCCTGAATGACACAAAAGTTTATTTTAGCATACCGAACACCTCAAAGCCTATTTCTAAGCTATGTGAAGGGTATTTATGGTATGTTTAACTTATGGTCATGCTCCGGAATGTCTGTTACAGTTCAAATTGGCATACTTTCGCAGTTTGTCAAATTTAGCCCCTGTAAGCGAATAAACTTTGATTTCACCACACCAAACCTTCCAAAACTTATATCTAAGTTATGTAAAGGTTATTTAAGGTATGTTAAGCCTATTTCACTATTACGGAGTGTTCGTTGCATTAAACTGGTTATATCTACGCATTAGTGCGCGTATAACCTTCCAGAAAGCGATTTAGAGCTTGAAATCGAACAAGAGTTGATATGTGCAAACGATACACATATTTTTACACATCCCAAGTATGAAATAAAATATTTCATTGGTTTGGCATTTGTTTGATGGTTGGAGTGACACAGGTGTCACAGTCTCCCCTACTTTAGGAAATTTCGTCCCGAAATTTAATTTTAGGAGAAACTTGTGGGGACGACGGTGATGTTTTCGCTTTGAATGAACCCCTTGAACCCTAAGTAGAACTCTGGGCCATGTTAGGATTCTTAGCGAAAATGTCAATCCCTCAAAGTGAAGTCATTGTAGTAACAAAACATGGAGTTTTGAACTACGGACAGAAGAACGTTTCTTATGAAGACTCATCATAGGAAATTGTGTGTGTGATTGAGATCAGAATTGGGTAATGTGAGAATAAATGACATTGGTCAAAGTCCAAGACTTCTCTCGTATCATTACTCTTGCCACTGTTGGTCTTAACACATGACAAAACTTCCTGTGGTTCCTATGCACTGAATTCCATAATTATGTAGGCCTCCATAATTACGTAGTTCCTTGCACAGTCCGCACAGTTCATTTCATAATGCGTATGGGAAAAAAAATCAAACGAATAATCCTGTGGTGAATTAACTTGACTGCAATCGAGTCTCTTTAACTATGTCACCAAAGGATTAGATTAACGAACAATCTCTTGATTTAGACCACCCGAGGGCCTATTTAACTACATAAACACATGATATATTTAGCTAGATTGTCGAAGCAATCTATTTAACTTAGATCGACGTAGGATCTCTTTAACTAAACTACCCACGGGGAATATTTAACTACATCGACGTAGGATGTATTTAGCTAGATTGTCGGACCAATCTATTTAACTTAGATCGACGTAGGATCTCTTTAACTAAACTACCTACGGGGAAAATTTAACTACATCGACGTAGGACGTATTTAACTAGATTGTCGGACCAATCTATTTAACTTAGATCGACGTAGGATCTCTTTAACTAAACTACCTACGGGGAAAATTTAACTACATCGACGTAGGATGTATTTAACTTTACCAACACATGTTGTCCTTAAACTTTGGAATAGTACTTTATAATCCAAGGGATTTAACTACAACGTAGAAGTCCATTAAGGATTTTAGATAGTACCTTTTTGAATATCCTACTACGAATCCTTCATATGAAGATAAGAAAGATTCTATGAGGATTTGGATAGCGAATATCCAGAGTATACAAAAACACAAAATGCTTAAAAAAATACAAGATGCATAAACACATAGTCACATAGCCACAAAATTGTTTATCTAGATCTTTAATTTGTAAGTTTTGTTTTGTTAATTATGTACATGCATTTAAAGCACACTAGGAATCCATTTCAGGGATTTCATTTGGTACTTTAAACATTAGCAAGAATCTAACTATGAAGATAGAAAGATCTTCCAAAAATTCGATTTCGTTTTCAAGAAAACGCAAGAGATAATAAAATGAAAGAAATTACAGGGTAGTCTGTTCTTCAAGGAATACGGTTCCTTGATTGTCGATATTGTAGGGAATGCGTTGTTTATACATGCCATCATATTTGTACATTGCAATGCAAAATAAAAAGATTTATTTATAAACAACAACAACTGTTTCATGGACCTTGACAACAAAAGAAAATAATACATAAGGCTTGATTATTTCCAAACAACATTGTCTTCTAGTTGGTCCGATGCTCACCCCTGCGCTGGATTAGCATTAGCAATCTTTGGGCAATTTCTTCGGAAATGGCTCATCTCGCCACAGTTGAAGCAAGGACCTCGTGGAAGATGAGCTTGAGCAGCATTGACCCGAGATTGGTTTGGACCAGCTTGGTTCGGAGTAAAACGATAAGCATTTTCCAGGTGACCGAGTCGCCCACATGATGCACACAAACGACACTGTAGGTGAGCTAAGTGGTGTGCATTACATTTGTCGCATATCGGTGCAGTACCGGCATAAGGTTTCCTTGCAGGAGGTTGAGTTGGTTGGTTGCGGGTGTTTTGGTTGGGTTGAGCAGCAATCGCAAAATTCTGCGAAGCCTTTCGTTTCTTAGAAGGTTCGGTTTTGCTTTCCTTGGTTTCCTCCTGAACATTAGCTTCTGGTTTCTTGTCGCCTTTCCGAAAAAGCTTTTTCTTTCTGATGTGGGATTCCGTTAGAGTAGCTGACAATTCAATGGCTTGTCTGACAGTAGTAGGGTTGCTGCCAGTAACAATATCCTAAACTAGGTCAGGAAGACCATCAGTATATTTCTCGATCGCCTTATCCACAGGAGTAACCATAGCAGGACACAACAGGCTCAATTCTTCAAAACGGTCAGTATAGGCTCGATGTTCACCACTGTCTTGCTTCAAATCATCAAACTCCCTCTCCAAAGCTCGCAGTTCATGATGAGGACAGAACTCCCTCATCATAAGAGCTCTAAGCTCGGCCCAAGTCTGTGCTAGTGCAACTTCAGCACCACGGTCTCTCATAATCCCGTTCCACCACGTAAGAGCCCTCTTCTGAAACACACTTGAAGAAAACTCGACCTTGCGATTTTCAGGACACTGAACGTGACGGAACGTATTCTCAATGCTCTCGAACCATTGCAGAAGCCCAGTTGCTCCTTCAGAACCACTAAACTTGAGTGGTTTAGCCTGGTTAAAATCCTTGTATTTGCATGGAACGTTGTTGTTATTATTATTACCGTTGTTGTATATCTCGTGGACTTGGGTTACAACCCCGGGAAGCACAGCAGCCACCTGTTGAGAGATCAGGGCTGCGAGTTCATCAATAGTAAAAGTCCGAGCATCGATTCGAGCATCGCGTCGAGGAGGCATTCTAAATGAGGAAACATGAAATGAAACGAGTGAGAGATTTAGACGAAAAGAATGAGATGAAACAAATCTGATGAAAGCAAGGATAGTGGTCATTTGTTTGTTACTAAAGGCAAACAAATGAGATGGTGACTAATCAAAGTAAATGGGTCAATATAATGTATCGCGAAGACATGCTCGCCTATAAGTGAACACTCATCCCAAGAATTCCCAGGTAAGTACAACTGGTCTCGCGTCTGATGAGATATATACGAAGTGCTTGCCTAGACAGAAAACCCAGAATACAGGCATTCACCCTTCTAGTTTGCACGTGTTCACATTATTTAAAACCCAAAACTTAGACGAGATTTTGAAAACTCAAAAGGGTTCAAAACCTTATAATAGAAAGTTCAAAACCTAGTAATCAATCATCCTAGAACAGATGATTAGTTTTCGAAGCGGTTTTGAAATTTATGTTCTTGTTGTGGTCGTCGCCTAAGGATAGGTGACGGTATTGTTTTATGACTAAACGCAAGTAAACTCGCGTTAGGGTCCTAAGAAGGTTATAGACTAGGTCAAAGCATTACTAATAACCTAATTCCCTATAACCATTGGCTCTGATACCATCTTTTCTGTCACACCCCGACCACGTAGAACATACAAAACGTGGCGGAAATGTCGGGGAGTGTTGTAACAGAATTAATGTTTCAAATCCATGGCAATTTAAGTTTCGTTTTATTAAATAAACATGAGAGTTTACATTGTTTAAACAAGAAACAAAGGGTACATAACGTAAGTTAACTAGTTATTGTCTCGTTTTAAGTCGCTAAGGCACGAGTCCGCCTAAGTATGTCTTGATAAATCCTATCATCATCTCCTGAAAACACATGTGAAAATAGGTACGTCAGCATAAAAATGCCTGTGAGATACATAGGTTTTGTGAAAATAGGATTCATGACTTATGTTTGAGAAAATGTTTAGTCATGAACCTTGTAATTTGCTTTGTCTTGTAAATCATTTGAAAAACGATAAGATCAGATGATATGTATAAATAAATGTAAGGTTAAATGAATAACCATGTAAAATGTGTTTGTAAAAGATAAGTTGTTTGTAAATCAATGTCTTGTGAAAAGTATGTTATTTGTATAAAATGTTCTATGTCTCAAACTGAAAGGATTCAAATAACGCTACGACATGTAATACCATACAAACACTTATATATAGGAAGCACCAGCGGCGTATCCACCATGCTTGTATCATATTACACACGCCTCATTACTTAATCACTTAATCAAACCAAACTACCAAAGTAAAATGTTTATGTCTAATGTAAATCATGTAAGATGTATCCAAAATGTAAGCATGTGATGAATAACAAATGTACTAAGTACGCGACAATAGACATACGTAGCATGTGACCTGTACTAAGTATGCAACAATAGACATACTTAACATGTGACCTGTACTACGTATACAACAATAGACATACGTAGCATGTGACCTGCACTACGTATACAACAATAGACATACGTAGCAAGTAATGTAATGTACAACGATGTACTAAGTAATGCACACAATGGGCACACCTAGCATAAGATGTAATAAAATCATGTACTATAATGTACTAACGAATATAGCAGGTATATGATGTGAAAACAGGAAAGCACGAAAGTAACAAGTAGGCACATGTGTTCCACCCCAAAATAGTTTGGAAAACAGTAAAAGAGGGGTCTATGTACTCACTTGAGATTGCTCAGATGTCTAAAGATAACCACCAAGTAATGCTAGAGATCGCGGATATCAAACGGCACCTAATATAGGTAACTATGTTAATAACCGGACCTAAATCGGATGATTGGATAGAATGAGGGTTCGTAAACCAAACGAGTATAGAGACTCGTGTCATATGGTTTATCAAAGCCTACATGCTAAATGAAACGTAACCTAATAGCTTACGACCCATTACCACCCGTTTAGGTAGCTTATGCTACTTTAACGCGTCGTTCGCGTGAAACGCGTTCGGACCGCCTAACTAGCCCTATGACAAGTGTTATATGCCTAAACATGTTACATAATCAGTTATGTGACAAAAGTTTAGGTTACATATGCTTAATTACCAATTATACATGAAAAGGGTATTCTGGTAATTTACCTAAGGCATATAAACTACCTATCATACAACTACTTAAACGATGTGACCATAAGGTATAACCTCGGAAGGTTATTCCCTATATACTATGGTCACCTAATGTATTTGGTCGGATCCTAATGATCGACCAAATGGGTCGGGTTCGAAGGTATAAGTGATTTATCAGATCGCTTACCCTACGCCCTAGACAACGTGGTAATCAGTAGGCATAGTCCCAAGGGACTATAACCAACGTGATTACACTCACGTTGCGAAGTTCAAACGAACTTCGCATTGACCATAACTGGTCAATGTAGAAAGTCAAACAAAGTTTGACTTTCAGACTCGAAAGACTCGAAAAGCAATAAAAAACGAAAGAATACTTACGAAGGGTCCCCGAATGCTAATTTCGATTCAAAAATCTCAGGTATGAAACAATAGTTTCAACTTAGAGTTTCTCAAATCAAAATTCTAGTGATTTAAGCAATGGGGGTTATGGGGTATTTATAGTTTTCGGTCCACCGTTAAGATCGTTTCATGGAAACCGTGCTTTAATCGTAACCGTACAAGTGTTGGAACCTTATGGTGGCTAAAAGTTGATCCTTATCAGCTGACTAGACAAATGAGAATGTGTGGTGTTGGATCAAACAGCTGCAATCTGCTGTTAGAAACATTTAACCTGGTCAGAAGGTCGGACGCGGCCCGTGTGGGAAAGCACAGAAACTGAGGCGGGCCGCCTGGGCTGCTCAGATCAGAAATAAGTTTCAGAAATGACAGTTTCAGCCCCTGCACGTGTTTAAGCCCATTTCCGGCACTTCCAAGGCCCGTAAAGCCAACTTTAAGGCCCTAAAATGATGCCTAAACATTGTGGACATGAAACATGCTCAAAAATATGCCGGGTGTTGGTTCGTTTGGTCGTACGAACGCGATGTTCGCTTAATTACGACGGAATGCGCATAAGCGCGTAAAACGATCCAAATGACGTGACGAATGGATTTTTGGCAAGCCAAACACTAAAGCATAATATAGTCATGCTTACATAAATTTTTGGATGTCCGGATGTATTCAGAACGTAAGTTATGCGCGAAAATGCAAACTTGTGCACTTTTTGACACTTTTAGTCCCTGAATGACACAAAAGTTTATTTTAGCATACCGAACACCTCAAAGCCTATTTCTAAGCTATGTGAAGGGTATTTATGGTATGTTTAACTTATGGTCATGCTCCGGAATGTCTGTTACAGTTCAAATTGGCATACTTTCACAGTTTGTCAAATTTAGCCCCTGTAAGCGAATAAACTTTGATTTCACCACACCAAACCTTCCAAAACTTATATCTAAGTTATGTAAAGGTTATTTAAGGTATGTTAAGCCTATTTCACTATTCCGGAGTGTTCGTTGCATTAAACTGGTTATATCTACGCATTAGTGCGCGTATAACCTTCCAGAAAGCGATTTAGAGCTTGAAATCGAACAAGAGTTGATATGTGCAAACGATACACATATTTTTACACATCCCAAGTATGAAATACAATATTTCATTGGTTTGGCATTTGTTTGATGGTTGGAGTGACACAGGTGTCACACATTAACCAAACTGACTTGCAAATCAATTAAGTTTGAATGGGGACCAAAACAGGAAGAAACCTTTAAGATTTTAAAGCCAAAGTTAACCAACGCACCCATACTCGCGTTACCAGAAGGAACTGAAGACTTGATAGTCTATTGTGATGCTTCTAAGTTAGGTTATGGATGTGTGTTGATGCAACGTCAAAAGGTTATAGCTTATACCTCTAGACAACTTAAGAATCATGAAGAGAATTATACAATCCATGATCTAGAGTTAGGAGCTATAATTTTTGCCCTTAAGATTTGGAGACACTATCTTTACGGTAGCAAGTTTATTGTTTTCACCGATCATAAGAGTCTAAGACATGTTTTTGGGCAAAAGGAATTAAATATGAGATAGAGACGCTGGATGGAAATTCTTAGTGATTATGATTGTGATATCCAGTATCATGCAGGAAAAGCTAATGTAGTAGTTGATGCTTTAAGTCGAAAATATCATGAAAAGCCAAAACGAGTACGTTCTCTCAGATTAAATCTGCAGATAGATTTAAATGAGCAAATTAGAGAGATACAGGAAACAGTAATCAAGGACGATACTGAAGGATTAAAAGGAATGATCAAGGAATTAGAACAAGGAACATATGGAATTTGGAGATTCCATAAGAAAAGGATCTGGATACCCAAACAAGGAAACCTACGCCACTGAATTTTAGAAGAAGCCCATAAGTCTACGTATACGATACATCCTAGTAATGACAAGATGTATCAAGATTTAAGGAAAATTTTCTGGTGGATAGGAATGAACAAGGATATACCAACCTATGTTGCTAAGTGTCTAACCTATTCACAGGGTAAAGCTGAGCATCAGAAACCTTCAGGATTATTGCAGCAACTAGGAATGCCAATTTGGAATTGGGAATTGATAACAATGGACTTTGTTACTAAATTACCCAAGACACAAAAAGGTAATGATACAATCTGGGTGATTATAGACAGATTAACCAAATCTGCTCATTTCTTACCTATGAAGGAAACTTTCAGTATGAAACAATTAGCCAAGTTATAGGTAAATGAAATAGTTTCATTACATGGAATTCCTTTATCTCGTGTTTCTGATAGAGATAGACGTTTTACTTCTCATTTTTGGACAAGTTTCCAAAAAGCAATGGGAATCAGGTTGAACCTAAGCACTGCATATCATCCTCAAACGGACAGACAAAGCGAAAGGACAATTCAGACAATGGAAGATGTTGGATCGTCGTGTGACCCGAACGAGTCAATCAGAAGAGTTTATGATCCATATCAAAGGTGGAATCAGTGATATAGAGGTGAAACAGCTTGATTCTTCTTAATTATCCTTTTATAATCGATTTCAAAGCAATTCTGATCGTTTGACAAACTGGCAGCACCTCGGCTCTGAAATCAAGACCGTTACAAATGAATCAACCAGTCAGCTATATATAGGGGATGTAATTTCGTATGAAATAGGCACTGGCTATTTCATGCGAAATAGAAATGATCTATTTCGTACGAAATAGCTTAGTGCTATTTCGTGCGAAATCACACAATCACACACAAACCCTAATTTTGATCCTGCTGAGCACTGGTCTATCCTATCTAGATACAAGACTCTATAAAGACGAAGTTAACAGACATCTATGCACCAACAGACTCCCCCTTGGATGTTGACGAAGTCTTTAGCATCAAATCTTCAGTCTTTAGTCTTGATCTATCTTCTTCTCTGTCCAATTTGTCTGACACTGTACGCATCCTTCAATCTCTATCTTCAAAACTCCCCTTTGAATGTTGATCCAAAATGTAGACTCCCCCTTTCAATATGCTGGATCTCAAATTCTGGTTCAAACTTTACACTTTCTTTGCCATGGGAATCTTGTTACCTGCTTCTCAAGAATTTGACATTACAATCTATTGACATTTAACATCTTTTCTTGTTTTTATCAGTTTTAATAAATCCACTTAAGTAACTAGGTCCAAGTTAATGACCCTAGGCACTTAATTTATCTACCAAGTTCAACTTAGTGACCTTGGTTGATCTAAAACGAAACAAAAACTGACTTTTGTTCAACGTTTTTCAAAACATTTTTCTGAAATTTACAAGTTTCAACTTAATGAACTTGTTTTGACTTTTCAATAAACATATTTAATCAAGATAAGCTCACAACTCATTTTCTAGCTTAGAAACTTCCTGCATCTTCTTCAAACTGCGAATCTGAAGATCAACTTTCCACTTTGGTTTGTCGGAAAAATAAAGCAGAATTAAAAAATCTTTTTGGATTTTGAATAAAGTTTCTAAACTAGAATGCTAAACAGAAATGAAATGAAGTAAATGTAAACTATTTACAAACATATTTTTGGTGAGCGTGTTAGGGAATCATATCAGCTGTCGACAAGTCACAAGTACCGTTTAGCTTTAATTACATACTTAGAATTAAACAATTTGCTTAGATTGTCGATATACTGATCCACTTAAATTCTCACACAATTTTCAATCTGTTCAGGATACGAATTAGATGTATTAAGAACTTAAACTCATTCATGTGTCCCACCTCTTGAATATACTCCCGTATCCAGAACCCAATATTCAGTATTACAGGTGAGTATACCACGGATGATATCTGTATGGGGTTAAATGCGAGGGCCATGAGAGCTCAGGCTATTGCTTCCGCAAAATCAGAGAGATGATGGCTTCGACTTTAGGTGTGTCCCCTTTAGAGGATCTTTTCTTCAACAGCACATGATTAGCATTTTTCAATGTTTCATCATTTTTTATGCTGAGGGCGGTGCTATATTTCAAGCAAGCAGAAAGTATTATACGGGGACTAGGCCATTGCTTCCGCAAAATCAGAAGTCCCGGAATAATACCCCAGATATCACTGAGTATAAAGACCTAGTATCTCAGAAAAAGGGATCTTTCAAACAAGATTTCAGGGGTTACCTATATATCCAAGTAGTGTTCCCCACAAAATAAGCAAGTAAAAATTTAGGTTTATATCCCGAACAAACCTACTAAATGTGTAAAAACCTATCGGCACATCATTAGCGAGACTGCTTAAGACTTTTAAACTTTCCATATCTTTAGCATACCGTAACTGTTAAGCCAATGTACTATCATTTTCCCTTTTTACACAAGCTCTTTTTCGGTTTTCTATTGTTTTTATATTTTGAAATATCTCATGTTTTTGGATTTTAGAATTTTTTTTTACTGTTTTTGTATTTTCTGAAAAATATAACTACCTCCCCCTAAATACCAAAACAAGTAAAAAATCGACAAACCATTGCAGATTGCTTCTCAACATCATCTACATTGGGACCTTCATCTACGCCAAGAATCTCCTCCGACACCGATAAAAGCTTCATACCGTTCAATTTTAGAAGATATTGAAAACGAGTTTTATCAAACGCTTTGGTATGTAAATCAGCTTTTTGTTCATCAGTGTGGATTTTTTTAATTCGTATCAACTTCTTCTCGAAACAGTCTCGGATGAAGTGATGACAAATTTCAATGTGTTTCGTTTTAGCGTGATGAACCGGATTTTTCGTTATGTTTATCGCTGCCTCATTATCAATAAAGATAGGGGTGTTAAGAAATTGCAAACCGTAATCTCTCATCTGTTGCTGGATCCACAAGATCTGAGAGCAGCAGCTGCTAGCAGATACATACTCGGCTTCACATGTGGATAAAGCTACAGAGGTCTGCTTCTTGCATTGCCAGGTAACCAATCGTGGTCCGAAAAACTGGCACCCCGCTGTGGTTGACTTAGCGTTAACTTTGCAGCATCCGAAATCGGAATCGGAATACCCTTCGAGCATGAAATCGCCTTCTCTTGGATACCACAACCCCAATGATGGAGTTCCTTTCAGGTAGCGTAATATCCGTTTCACAATCACCATATGCGAAGCTCTCGGGTTAGATTGAAATCTTGCTGCAAGGCATGTTGGATACATGATATCGGGTCTAGAAGCTATCAAATACAGCAGCGATCCGATCATGGAACGATACAACGTTTCATCTACTTTCTCTCCGGTGAGATCAGGATTTATCCCATGATTCGTCGCTAATGGGGTGGAAGCTGGAGTAGAACCTGACATCCCAAATTTCTCTAAGATATCATGAACATACTTCGTCTGATGTATGAATATTCCCTTAGGCAGTTGATCAACCTGAAGTCCCAAGAAGAATTTCATCTCACCCATCAATGACATTTCAAATTTTTGCTTCATAACTCTTTCGAAATCTTTGCACAAATTTTCATTTGTTGACCCAAATATGATGTCGTCCATGTATATTTGAACTATCAGAGGATGTCCGTCGACTTCTTTGGTGAAGAGAGTGGCATCCACTTTTCCATGGATGAAGCTGTTGGCAAGCAGGTATTGAGACAATGTCTCGTACCAGGCTCTCGGGGCCTGGTGTAAACCATACAGCGCTTTATCCAGTAAATAGACCTTGTCTTTGTGGATTGGATCGGTGAAGCCCGGTGGTTGTCCGACATATACCTCCTCTTTTACCTTCCCATAGAGAAACGCCGATTTAACATCTAGCTGATAAACTTTAAAATTTTTCCAAGATGCAAATGCTAGGAAGATTCTGATCGCTTCAAGTCTAGCAACTGGAGCATATACTTCAGTGAAATCTATACCCTCTAGATGACTAAAGCCCTGGACTACGAGTCGAGCTTTGTTACGAAAAATAACCCCTCGATCGTCCCTTTTGCACTTGAACACCCACTTGGTGTTTATCTTTCTGTGACCATCAGGCAAGTCTACCAATTTCCACACTCCTAACTTCTCAAATTGACTCAGCTCCTCTTGCATCGCATTGACCCAAGAATCTTCAGTTAGGGCTTCCTTATATGTTCGCGGTTCAATCTGCGAAATAAAACAACTAAGTGAAAACTCAGTTTGTAACGGAGCAACTGTAGAATAAAAACAAGTAAGGCCTTGGTCAATTTGTCGCCCAGTGCGAACGCCTGATTGCAATTCTCCAATAATCAACTCCTCTGGATGGTACGAAAGAGTTCTCGGCATCACCTCGCCTGGAACATCTACCTCGCCTTCCAAATTTGTGACATTCTGATTTGCACCTTGTTCACTGACTGGAATTGTTTGACTTGATATCTGGATCTGTTCCCCCTCAGAATCTGAATCACCATGATCAAATACAGGCCTATCATCAGATTCTTGATTATCATTGACTGCCATCTAATTGTCAAGAGTTTGCTGAATATCATCATGTTCTCCAGCATTACTAGGACCGGCTTCATCGTCATTGGAAGCTCGATATTGACTTCTAGAAGGCTTAGCTGGGAAACTTTCTTGTGATTCTTCATACTCTCTCAGAATATCCAACTCGTCAAAGAAATCTGGTTCTTCTTCTATGTCAAACGAATCCCATAAAGTATCGTAATTAAAACGCCATGAGTCGCCGGGATTCTAAGGTGGCATGGTATAACTTTGACACTCAACATTGTGTGCTTCGATGATCCGCTTCAAGCTTGGAACAAAGACTCGTTTTAATGGACTTGTATAACCCACGAAAATTCCTTCAATGCTCTTTGCACCAAATTTACCAAAAGGTTCTAGAACTGTACAGGGAGACCCAAATGGTTCCAGATATTTCAGGTTAGGTTTGCGGTTGTTGATCAGCTCGAAACATGTCTTGTTGAATTTCTTCACTGTAAGAACCCGATTGAGTGTATAGCAAGCGGCTGATACTACTTCTGCCCAAAAGTTGACTGGTAGTTTGGAATCAGCAAGCATCGTCCTAGCCGTTTCAATTAGCGTCCTGTTCTTTCTTTCAGCTACTCCATTTTGTTGCGGAGTGTAAGGAGCACTAAATTCTTGCAATATACCTCTCTCATCACAATACTCTTCCATCTTGTTGTTTTTGAACTCTGTACCGTTGTCACTCCTGATTCTTCTGATTCGAGTTTGGTACAAGTTTTCAATTTTTCTGAACAACGTCATTAAACTTTCAAATGTCTCATCTTTTGACTTCAGAAATGATACCCATGAAAATCTCGAGTAGTCATCTGTTACTACTAGACAGTAGAGATCGCCAGTTATGCTTTTGACATTTACTGGACCAAAAAGATCCATATGAAGTCTCTCTAACGGTCTCAATTCTGAGTTAACCTTCTTTCCAGGGTGAGATTTCTTCTTTTGCTTGCCTTTGACACAGCTAATGCACTCCCCCTCAAGATGAAAACATTTCACATGAACACCAGTTACTAAGTCATTATGCACCAGGTGATTCATTTTTCGCAGGTGAATGTGGCCCATCTTTCGATGCCACAATTGTGATTCTTTTTCCGTTGCTCTTGACATAAAACAGTGAGCCTGACCCATGGTAGTAGTTGCTACACTCATGTCCAACACGTACAGATCATTCACTCTAGGTGCTCTCATGATAACCCACTCTTCGGGAACAACAAATCCTGGTTTCAATATCAAACATTCCTTATCTGTAAAGTGCGTTATATACATACGATCACAAATCTGAGAGATGCTCAGAAGATTGTTTTCAAGATCGGCGATGTAGTTTACTCTTTCAAACGTGACAATTCCATTAGATAGAGTTCCTTCACCAACTATTCGACCTCCTTGATTACCTGCAAAACCCACATATCCTCCATTAAACCCTCGAACATCGTACAGAAGGGTCTTCTTCCATGTCATGTGCCGAGAAGCTCCACTATCCATAATCCAACGTGAAACGGATCTTGGAAGCTCCTGCACATATCACAAACATTTAGTTAGATTTTGATGCCACCCAAGCCTCTTTCGACTCGGGTAACTTGACTTTGATGTGAGTTTTAGCAGTGTAAAGTGGAGGAAAATTCTTGTCATTCATCTTTAAGCTCTCCTCAGATCCAATCTCAACCTCTTTGTATAGAAAGAAATCATTTTTAAGAGGTTGACCAGATGATTGGTCTTTCTTTAATACATACTTCTTCTCAGAAGTAGTAGCCTCTTGTGGTTCAAGTTTCTCATAGTAATCCAAAGGAACATTCATCTTTACCGTAGTGGTAGAAGACGATTGTTTTTCCTTCTCAGAAACCTTTGGTTTTGGAGAACTTGATTTCTTGTCAACTGATTTTGGTTTCCATGCTTGTTGAGGTGAAGCAACCCGTTTGTAAAACTTATCAGTTTTAGTTACCACATTCTTTACGGGTTCAGTTTTAATTTTTGTGTTTTCGTTTTTCAAAACTTTCTTCTCAACAACCATTGGTGCTTTGCCTTTTGCATCAACTTTCTTTTTCTGACTCTCAACAACTTCAGACTTAGGCTTTAAGTTGGTGCACTTTCGTGCAATGTGTCCAACTTTGTTGCACTTAAAGCATGTACGAGTATCAACTACCCGACTTGTGCCTTCGGTCTGAGGCTGTGAGGCCTTTTCTTCAAAAAACTCTTCATTGGTTTTTGAAAATATTTCAGATTCCTGCTCGGAATGAGAACTCGAGCTTTTTACAAACACCTTTTTCTCAACAATCTTCTTGTTTTGAAAGTTCCTTCTTTGATAATTCTTACCACCCTTATAACCACCTGACCATTTGTTTTGATTGTTGTTAGAAAAACGCGGTGGTACAACGGGTTTTTTGTAGTAAGCTTTATCTTTTTCAAAATTTAATTGCCTTTTGGAATGTTTCAAACCTTCAATTTCAGACACATCAATCTCAATCAACTTGAACACATTTCTCAATTTACCAACATTCACATTCTCCAAAGGAAAATCACGATCCGAATACAACTTATCAGATCCCGCCATCTTGTACATCACAAGATTAGGTTCTTCATTTAAGTTGTTTTTTGGATTTTTATTTTGGAATATATTTGTCTAAAAAGCATTCATCATCCTCAATAGTGTCACTCTCAGAATTTAAAACATTTTCAACCATGCTTTTCACAACTTCAAATTGGACACTATCTTCATCAGATGATGTGATAAATGTGACATCAATCGTGTCTGGAAGCTTAACTTCATTTTCTTCTTCATCATTAACCAACCCTGATTTTTTCTTTGAAAAATTGTTTAACACCGGTGGTGGAACCTGATGAAACCCAACCCCGGTTCCATCAAAGTATACATCTTCGCCTGCTTTGTTCTTTCCAATTGGTTTAGGAACTATATGTTGAAGAACAAAACTTGCGGAGTTGTAACTGTTCAATTTCAACTGAATGCGTTCGTTTTCAATTTTGGCTTCTTGAAACTGAAGCTTCAACTTAGCAATTTCATCCAGTTGTTGATTGATTAGCTCTTCTTTTACCCTAAGAACACCTGAGATTTGAAGATTTTCTTTTGTTGTTTTACCATTTCTTTCATCAGAATCTTTTACCGTTCGTTTCAGCTTCTCAAAATTTTCTAAGAGTTGACGATTTTCATGAATTAGTTTTTCGTTTTCTTTCCTAATTCTTTCTACATCAATTTTATCATTTTCAATTCTCTCAGCTAATTCTTTTAATCTATCATTTGAAGCTTTTAACATTTTGTCACGGTTTAAGATCTGACTTTCAACATCTCTGACCTTTCCTGTCAGTTCTTCAACCTTTTTACCATTGAGGTAAGCAACTGTACTATAAACCTTGCAATCTTTCATGCAATTTTTGCAGTCACTCTCAATTTTAGCTTTCTTACCTGTTTCATTGGTTGCATCAATCTGACTTACCTTGGTTTTAGACTCAGTGCCAGAACCAAAAACTACCTCTAGCTCTTTCGCAGCAAGCACTTTGTCAGCCATCTTCTTCAAATTCTCAGCCGTGAATTCTTGTGACGTATCAATAATCCCGTCATCAATTTTCTTTGGCTGTAGCTCCTTCTGTTTTTCTTTTTCTTTTTCTTCACCTTATCCCCACCACATTCTCTGGTTAGCTTCTTCTTCAGCAATTTGCTCGGTGAGAGTTTCAACACTAACAGAATCAGGATCAACAGCAATGTTTCCTTTGGGATCGAGGTAACATTCTCTATCAACATTCCATCTATTCGCCCTTTTTGCTTCTTTGTATGTACAATAGATTTTATACTTTATGTCTTGAGCTTTCATCTTTCTGTTGATATATTTCTCTTCTTCTGTTCTGCTATCTTTGAAAGGAACAAGCTTTGTTACAAACGCATAGCCCACTGCATCCTCTTCTGGTAGCAGTGCACTCCAATCGAAACCTTCGTCATCATGAATAACAGCAAGTGCTCTTGATTTTTCTTTGGGGGTATCTTCTAGCTGCTTCATTCTGGGAGGTTCTGATCTGTTCTGATGATAGATTGCTCTTTTGTAATAATCTTCACGGAATGGATTTGCAGTATCATCAGCAGGTGCGTTTCGACATTCACGTTAAAAATGTCCCTTTTGTTTACATCTGAAGCACGTAACTTTTGATTTATCAAAACCGAGCTTTGTGGAAGGTCCTCCAATAGAATGTCTGCCTGTAATCTCCATGAACCTTTGTGCTCGTCTAACTGCACTAGCCATACACCACCTGATATCTATCAACTCCATTTCTTCTGGGTCGATCTGATCATAGTCCTCCTTGGTGAGGTTAGTGTTTCCAATCTTGCCCGCAACAAGGCTTTCGTATGATTCTAGGATAGATGCTAAAAACACCATTTGCTGCTTTGCGGATTCTTCATTGAAGTTTTGAGCATTCTTTAGATCTACAGCAATGTTACACTGAAATAAATTTTTCGGAACTGATTGATTTGAAGTAGTTGATGATGAACCACTATGAAAACCACTGCTCGAACTCTCTTGATTTGACATGTTAGAACTTTCGGCTGAGAAAGCTGTCTTAGGAGACACAGTCTTCGGGATCATACTACCTCGATAATACAGCTCAACATTCTGCTGATATGAGGAATTATTGACTTTATTTGATTTCTTGATCTCCAATTCATGACTCTCTAATCTTTCGATTAACAGATCAACCGTCAGATCCTCCGACTTTACTGTGTTCTTCAACATCAAAGCAAAGTACTGCCAGTCTTTCTCATCAGGCAGTGAGTCAAACAGTTTGTCAACCAATTCTTCTTGAGTGTACACGATTCCATGTCTTGCAAGTTCCAGCTTCAAATGTCCAAATCTTTCAAACATCTTTGACACTGATTCGTTTTTCAAACATCCATACAAATCGAATTCTTTTCTTAACAACTTCTTTTTGTTTTTAACTATTTCGGCACTACCCACACATTTCACTCTTAGTTTCTCCCATAGATCTTTCGAATTTGTGTACTCAATCAACGATATTATGTCGTCTCTCACAGACTGATGAAGCAATGCAATGCACTTTTGCTCAGCAACAAATCTATCTACATCAGTATCTGCTATATTTTCATAATCCGATCTTCCCATATTGAAACCATTCTTCATGCTCTTCCAACTGGGATACGCAAACGCTTTTAGCCATTCTTCAAACCTTTTAGCCCATCTATTGCATTCTTCAATCGCCATCAGTTTGGGAGGTTTGTTGTATGTGCCATATGTACTCTCCACACTCAAAGCATCAGACAGGGTTTTCTTTGCACTCGGATTAGAAGCATTTTCATTTGTGTTGTTTGATGTATCATCTCCGGTGTTTACCGTAAAAGCAAACATGTCACTGAACGGATTCATAAACTCATCCATCTTCAAGTACCTGTAACAATCAACAAACACTTGGAAAAAAAATTTGATTTTAACAAAAACAGTTTCAAACGAAATCAGTTCCTGCGAAATAACAGCCTTCAAACGAAAACAGATTTCACGCGAAATAAGTTTTCACACGAAATACTTCTTCACACGAAATACCCTTCACACGAAATACCCTTCACACGAAATAGCAACTTTCATGCGAAATAGCTTGATTTCGTACGAAATAAGAAACAATAGGCTAATTTCGTGTGAAATACTCTGATTTCGTTCGAAATAGATTTCACAGAGTTAATTTCGTGCGAAATAGGCTGACTATTTCGTGCGAAATAAGGATGACATCAGCATGTCGGCCACTATTTTGTCAAATTGATCCAGTTTTTGTTTGAATTTTGGTCCAATTCTCTCAAAGATTCATTAAAACAGTGTTTTACGTGATATATGTGAAATTCAATCCATTTTGTCCGTTAAATCTCGTTTAATTTTGAAAAGAATGAGTAGAAGTGATAAAAACAAGTTGAATTGGTATAAACTCTTCTTCCTGAGCTCTGATACCACTTGTTGGATCGTCGTGTGACCCGAATGAGTCAATCAGAAGAGTTTATGATCCATATCAAAGGCGGAATCAGTGATATAGACGTGAAACAACTTGATTCTTCTTAATTATCCTTTTATAATCGATTTCAAAGCAATTCTAATCGTTTGACAAACTGGCAGCACCTCGGCTCTGAAATCAAGACCGTTACAAATGAATCAACTAGCCAGCTATATATAGGGGATGTAATTTCGTATGAAATAGGCACTGGCTATTTCGTGCGAAATCACACAATCACACACAAACCCTAATTTTGATCCTGCTGAGCACTGGTCTATCCTATCTAGATACAAGACTCTATAAAGACAAAGTTAACAGACATCTATGCACCAACAAAAGATATGCTTAGAGCCTGTGTAATTGATTTTGGAGGAAATTGGGATGATCATTTACTATTAATAGAATTTTCCTATAATAACAGTTATCATACCAGTATAAATGATGCACCATTTGAAGCACTTTATGGACGAAAGTGCCGAACTCCAGTCTGTTGGGTAGAAATTGGAGAAAATCAACTATCTGAACCAGAGATAGTACAAGAAACAACGGACAAGATTATTCAAGTCAAGGAAAGACTAAAAGCAGCACGAGATGGTCAAAAGAGTTATGTAGATAACCGACGAAAACCCTTAGAATTTCAAGTTGGAAATAAAGTATTACTAAAAGTTTCTCCATGGAAAGGAATAGTCAGATTCGTTAAAAGAGGAAAACTATGCCCCAGGTATGTTGTACCTTTTGAGATTATCAAAAGAATAGGACCAGTAGCTTATCAGCTACAACTGCCAGAGGAAATGGTAGGAATACATGATGTGTTTCATGTATGTAATCTCAAGAAATGTTTAGCAGACAAATCATTAGTGATACCTCTTCAGGACATAGAGGTAAATGAGAAACTTAAGTTTGTAGAGAAACCACTACAGATTGAAGATCAAAAATGTCAAACACAAGAGACTAGTTCTGGTCAAAGTGAGATGGGATTCCAAGAGAGGACCAGAATACACTTGGGAGCTCGAGTCAGAGATGCAACGGAAATATCCACACTTGTTCCAGTAGACCTCGAGGATGAGATCTAAAACAAGATGGGGAGGATATAACAACCCTCCTAAAACCTTAGAACACCCTAAATATACCCCGTATATGAAAAATGACCCTAAAATACATTTATATTTATAAAAAAAATAAAACAAATAAATACGGTGTCTCGCGGCCCACGAGGGGTGAGACCTGAGTGTCTCGAGGGGCGCGACGGGCATGACTTGCCGGGTACACAATTGCGCCACGTGTCAACACGTGGCAAGGCTACACTCGATAATTGGCCAAGCCTAAGCCCTAGCTAAGGCGGCTGGCGGCCCGTGACGAGCATGGCCTAGGGCATTGCGGGGAGTGACGGGGTCAGTTTCCAGCCTATAAAAGGGGTCGAGAGCCTCAGTTGTCCAACGTTCAAAATCTCTTTCTCTCTCAAAGATATAGTGATATTATACCGGTATAATACCCCCTAAAAAGCGAAGCTCTGCCTCGTTGTAAGTATAATAACCCCGATCACGTATTCGTTAACCTACCCGATTGATCTAGGGCTCCGTAACGCATGTCAAGGCTTTGCCTGACTCAGTTCGTTGGAGTTCTGTCTAAGTAGTATGGCTAATATAAAGTGGGTTATCTTACTAACACATGTGCATTGTTTAATATTTTTAATAGATTATAACCAGGAAAGTCACCAGGAAGCTATAGTATTATCTAAGTCAGCAAAGTGAGTCCATTCTCTTTTTGTAAATCCTTTTTAAATCATTGCTTTAGATATTTTACAAAACCTTAAATGACTTACAGTGATTAAGTTTCTGTGATTCTACAATTATCATCAGTATGTGGGGTTTTGTATACATTACTTGAAACTCATTACTATTGCGAATAGTAGCATGACCATAAGCATGGGGGACAGAGGTTGCCCAGTAGCAATGCTGTATTGAATAATTGGATAGATATAAGCACTGTAAATCTTAATACTGTAATGTTATAAAAGCTTGTTTTGATTAAACTGGGATGCACTCACCAGTAGTTCTTACTGATAAAACCTTTTTAAAACGCGTTTCAGGTAACTTAATGTGAAGCTAATAGAAGCCAGCTGGAGAGCACTGAAGGCTTAAAGAAGTGGCTATAAAAGTTACCTAAATAAAAAGGAGTTTATGTTTTCAATAATTAGGGTTTTATCCCTAGAAATGTATTGTCAATGAACTTGGATTTTACCCCATTTATTGTTTATAAAAGTTTGGTGTAAAAACTCTGATAAAAATATTTCCTAACTACGGTCCTGATGTTTAAATTCCGTTGCTAAATTAATAATCACCGATACCACCGACTCTGAGTCTCACGGCACCCACTCCCGAGGTAGGGGTCGGGGGTTGCGACATGCCTGTTCCCCATTGCACAATTTGTGGGAAGAAAAACCATAAAACTCAAGAGTGTGTTATCTCAAAACTTTTGAAGTTAAAAGAAAAGAGTATAAGACAAAAACACTGGAGAGTCCACAAAAATCAACAACCAAAAGTCAACAGACCTTTGTCCCTGTCAAAACATATGTTACAAAACAGTTGAATGCAACATCGGTTCCCAGAAAGGTTCAAGTAACATATGCACCACCTGCAAACCAATTCCTATGGGGATATGGTCAACCACTGTACCAAAAGGTCCCACATGGTTATGAGGCCTACAAAAGGCCATCAAAAGTAAAAATGAACATGCATCCTTATGGTTACCATCATCTGATAGGAAATGGTCCCCATCAGATGTTACAAAAATCTACCCAAACCACTAACCATTCTCCTAGACTTTAGGCAGACATATCTGTGACCCCATCCACAACCATCTTAGCTTTGGAGACTCACCTAAACTAATTTGTTGCTTGATATGCAGGGAGCTTGTGCATGCTAAGATAGTTTATGGTATGTAGATAGTGAAGGCTCCAGGTACATGACAGGATGTAGAGCCCTTCTCAAAGATTTCAAAAAACATGGAAGGGGTTATATATCTTTTGGTAACAATTCAAAGGGGAAGGTGTTGGGGTCAGGGACTGTACAGGCTGGGAAACTTAAGTTTGAAAATGCCAATCTTATTGACAATCTTAAATTTAATCTTCTTGGTGTGTCTCAAATGAGTGACAAGGGCTATGGTTCATTCTTCATTAAGGAAACTTGTAAGATTGTTGGGCCAGAAGTGGTTAAAAAGATTGAGGAAATCATAGCCGAGAGTAAAACACAACTTGTTGCTCAAAGGAGTGGCAATGTGTATATGATTGATATGTTAAAGGATAATCTAATGTCTGATGCCTATCTGTTCTCAGCTGCCTCTACCAAATAGACAAAACTATGGCACAGGAGACTTGGACACATAAAATCTTAAAACAATCACCACATTCTCAAAACAAAGCCTTGTAAGAGGTTTTCCACCAAAACTTTTTACTTGTGATGAGCATTGTGTTTCCTGCTAAAAAGGAAAACAACGTAAAAGTTCATACAAGTCCATTGAAGACTCCAAAACAAGCTAGTGTTTACAATTGTTAAACATGGACTTATTTGGCCCTGTAAAAATCATGAGTCTGAAAAAGAAGAGATATTGTCTTGTTATTGTTGATGATTTTTCAAGGTTTACATGGACTTACTTTTTGCACTCCAAAGATGAGACTGCAGGTATTTTGAAGGACTTTGTGTAACAAGTTGAAAAGCAATTTGATCTGCCAGAAAAAATATTTAGGAGTGACAATGGAACAGAGTTTAGAAACAAGGAGTTGGATGCATTCTATGTGTTAAAAGGGATTGTAAGACAGTGCAATATCCCAAGAACACCAGAACAAAATGGGGTGGTTGAAAGGAAAAACAGAACATTGATTGAAGCTGCCAGAACAATGATTGCAGACTCAGGTTTACCCTTAACTTTTGGGCAGAGGCTGTAAATTCTGTTTGCTATGTGTAGAACAAAGTTTTAATCAACCCCAGACATCAAAAGACTGCCTATGAAACTCTGTTCAAGATCAAACCACTGATCTCATACTTCAAAATCTTTGGCTGCCCATGTTTCATTTTAAATCTAAAAGAATCAATTTCAAAATTTGCAGCCAAAGTGGATTGTGGTTATTTTCTTGGATACTCAACCACTGCCAAGGCCTATAAAATGTTTAACACATGGACTATGTGTGTGGAAGAGACCTTGAATGTAAAGTTCAATGAACTTTCTTCATTAAAATCTCAGCAAATCCTGTTGAACTATTTGACTTAGATAAATTTACATTTGAATATGTGTCTGTCAAGACTAACCCTGCAAGTACACCACAATCTTTCCTTCAAGATCATGGAATTGACATTGTGATTCCACAATACAAAGTAACTTCCACCACCAGAGAAGCAGATGTTCAAAACAGCTGCCAAAACTCTGCCACTGCTGCATTAATAGTTGTTGATCAAACCTTTGCCACTTCATCAAGTCCAACCTCTGTTGACAAAATTCAATCATATATGGATAAAATTCAACACAGTTTCACACCCATTTTCCTCCTATTCCTTCACCTCCATCTCCAACAGATGTTGGCTCTTCAAAATTGCCAACAAATGTTAGCTCAAATGATTCACATCTGCAGCCTTTTCCTCGCAATGCCATTGCTCCATACAAGGGGGATCTAATCTTCCTTAAATCTCATCCACCATATCAAGTTATTAGCAACATAAGTGAAAGGTTTCTCACAAGAAGTCAATCCCAAAACATATGTCTTTTTGCTGGCTTTCTATCACTCATCCAACTAGTCAAGTACCAAGAGGTACTGAAAGACAACACTTGGGTAGAAGCTATGCAAGAGGAGCTCCAATAAATTAAAAGACAACAAGTATGGGAGCTTGTACCACGGCCAAATGATGTATGTCCAATTGGCACAAAGTGAGTCTTCAAAAACAAAACTGATGAAAGGGGTATTGTTTTTTAAAACAAAGCCTGGCTTGTGGTTCAAGGCTTTAGATAAGAAGTAGGCATAGATTATGATGAAAGCTTTGCTCCAGTAGCAAGAATTGAGGCCATCAGATTATTCTTAGCTTTTGCTTTCAACCACAACATCAAGGTGTACCAAATGGATATTAAATGTGCATTCATGTATGGTAAGATTTAGGAAGAGGTATATGTGTGCCAACCTCCTGGTTTTGAAAATGCCATTCATCCTGATCATGTCCACAAGCTAAACAAAGCTTTGTATGGCTTGAAGTAAGCACCTAGAGCTTGATATGAAACTCTTTCCACCTTTCTAATTTCCATAGGGTTTACAAGGGGTAAAATTGACAAAAACTGTTTTTAAAATGGAAAGGAAAGGATTAGATGATTGTCCAAATTTATGTTGATAACATCATCTTTGGATCCACATGTACCTCCATGTGTGAAGAGTTCAGAACACTCATGACATCAGAGTGTGAAATGAGTATTATGGGTGAACTACAATGCTTTCTTGGTCTCCAAGTTAAGCAATTGCAAAATAGCATATTCATTCATCAAAGCAAATATGTCAAAGAACTTTTAACAAAATTTGATATGAATGCTTGTAAACCATGTAGTACACCTATGGCAACCACAAAGCTGGTCACTGTAGATGAAAAAGATGACTTGGTTGATCAAAAATTGTATAGAAACATGATTGGGTCTTTATTGTACCTAACTGCATCTAGGCCAAAGATCATGTTTGCAACATGTGTTTGTGCACGATCCCAGTCAGCACCTAGAAAGTCAAATCTTATTTCTATAAAAAGAATATTCAGATACATAAAATGTGCTCCCACACTTGGTATCTAGTATCGTACTAATGGGAATATCAAGCTTTCAGTTTTTTCAAACAGTAATTTTGTTGGTCGCAACATCACAAGGAAGTTGTGACAACTGTGTTCTGTAATCATCGTATTATGTAAAACAATGTCAGTTATCAATAAAACAATGTGTTTTGGTGTTATTATATGTACAATTGTGTTTAATAATTTTACAATTTGATTCGATTCCGATTTCAAGCTTTAAATCACTTTCTGGAAGGTTATACGCAAACTGGTGCATAAACGCAATCAGTTTAACGTGACGTACACTCCGGAACTGTGAAGTAAGCCAAACATACCCTAAATATCCTTTACATAACTTAGAAATAAGTTTCGAAGGATTCGGTATGGCAAAAACATGTTCATTTGGACTAAAGAGCTATTTACGACAAAACTGCGAAACGAACGTTGGTGACCGCCCGGGTAATGTTTAAACCCTGAAAATATTCTGTTATGATTAAAATTTTATTTTAATCAGGTCCGTGTTGAAAAATAAATTAAAACGCCTAAAAACGTTATTTTTCAAGTTTAAGCGCGTACCGTGTGTTTCTGCGCAACACAGTGCTTCTACAGCAAAACGCAGACAACGCAGCCAAATCTCGGCAACTGAAATTTATTTCAGTAATATTTTGGCGAGTTTATTTTTATAGAATATTAAAAATAATTTAGAACGCCATAAACCGGGATTTAAACGCAAGATAAAATACCCGGTATCCAGTTAAACACCTGTTTTAGCCTAGATATAACATGTTTGTATAAAAAATTACACATGGACCCCCTCCCCCTTGCTTGTTCATGGTTACTTTATGTGAGGGACCCACAAAATTTTGTTTAGATCTTGCAAAAATATTTCCTTGATTTGTTGTTGACAAGTGTCCATGCATGCTAGCCACATATCTCCTTAAATCTTCTACATAATCCTACAAGATCAAGCAATCCAAGATCAAACTCAAACTCCCTTCTCTCTCCCTCACCCAAACCGTCCCCAACTCTCTCTCTCCTCCATCTTCATCTTCTTCATAACTTCAAGTCTTGTTCTTCATGTTCATGTCCCTTTCTAGCAACCTTCAAGTTTGTGTGAAGATCTAAGGTGATTCCAAGGTGTTGTCAAGTGATTACAAGCTTCCTATCATCAAAATCTCATCCTACAACCTACTTGAATCTTGAAGGTATAACATTATGTTTAAATCATACTTTTGATTCCTGGTTGTTTTTGATGATTGAAGTTTCTCTTGAATCTTGGGATTTTCACTAAACTTGAAATCTAAATGAAATGGGTGTTGTTACAAATAAAAATGGTGATGTATATATGTATGTATAAACCGTACATATGTATGTGTATATATGAGACTTGAAGTTTGATATCTTGTTAAGTACTTGTTTATGTTGTTACATGTTCTTGAAGGATGGTAAAAATGCAAGTATTTGGTGATTTATGTGTGATATGTTAAATGTAAATTACTTCAGCAAATAAATCTGAATAAATCTCATATTTGATGTTTTTAAACTCATAAAAAAATGATGTTGCTATGATGGTATGCTTTAGGCACTTGTACATGTGAAAATATGTTGGTTTAAAGCTCAAGAAGTGATGAAAAATGGTTAAATGACAAAATCTGTTTTAGATCTGGTTATAAACACAAAAATAACATTTATTTGATGTATTATAATGGCATGAAACTTTGACATGGGATTTATAGCTTTGCATGTTGTACATATAGCTTAAAAATTGGTAAATTATGTGAAATTTGCATGATTTATATGCTTTGTTTAAGACCTGCACTATCATGAGTATAACCATTATTTTATTCATTAAATAACATGGTTTGTGTTAAAATTTCAATTCGTTTCGATTTGGGATGGTTCGGGTAACGTTTGATGCAAAACTATGCGGTAAAACGGTCAAAAATCGCCTTTTCGGAGGACTTTTACAAAACTGTTTTAGATCAGTAACCAAACTGATATATTTGATATAAAAATAAGTATTTTAACTTATATTAAGTTTACTTGGTGTTTGGTTAGTCATACGTGACTTCCGACGCCCAAAAATGTTACCGAAACGCTAAAATAAGTGTTTTTCGACATACACTAGAATGGGTTGTTCATGGGTTATTTTATGTGTTACAATGTGCTATGTGTTTTACAATATGTGTATGAGCATGTGTTAGTGTTGACAAGATTATGTGTGTTACGCTCGAGTACATATATACGAATACACCAAGATAATCAAAAATAATAACTTTTCGAGAAATCTCCAAGTTATGTGAAAATTCTAAGTATCGGAGAAACTTCGGTATTTTTATGGGTTTTTTATTATTAAATCATTCTTATTTAATTTTGGACGAATAAGTTGAGGGATTGTGTTAACGTATAAAAACGCACCCAAAGGTGAGTACATAGATCCCCTCTTTTTACTGTTTTCGATTGTTTTGGGGTGATTCATATGTATCAAAACGATTTCAATATTCTAACAATGGTTTCAAAACGATTGAGATGGTTTATACAAAACTAATAACGATTTCGATAATGTGAACGAACTTGTTGGTGGTAGTTACATAACGAATGACATTCATTAGCATTGATCAAGCCGACCAGTATTAGGTTATGGTACCATAGGATCCGACAAATCCCGTTATAAGACCGGACCCATAGTTATGTGTGGGTTAGGTGGGTAACGACTGAATCTGATGATTGTTAACTTACCCTTTGGAGGTTCGTTAATGCGAGAACGAGTTGAACGATGGACGAGTCACAAAGGTTTGGATGTTATTAGCGAGACGACCAAAAGTAGTTTTCACAATTAAAACAAGAACGATTTGAACGAGTGAATGAATTGAACGATTTGGAACGAGTTGAACGTATTAAACGAATGAACGATGTTCTATAACGAGAACGAGTTAAACAATATTACACAACGATGTTTACGAAACTATATAAACCATACGAGTTTTATTACAAGAACGATTTATGATTTTGTTTACATAAACAAATGTTTTGGGTTAAGGTTCATGGCATCAAGGTTTATAAATTATGACCAATCTATTTTGACTTGGTTATTCATTTACAATACAAACATTTTACAAAACAAGGTTTTCTAGTATCAATTAACGAAGTTGTACAAGTTGTTTCAACATACAAACGAGCCATGAATCTGATACTCACACAAAAACTATGTACTCGCCAGCATTTCTTTGCTGACTTTGTTTTTTTACATATGTTTCAGGTGAAGTTGCTTAGTGTTGATTGCGAATAAGATGCATGCTCACTTAGGACGGACGAGGCCTTAGTGATTTAATAACGATGATAAACTATGTTTGACTTGCTTGTTTAACTTTAAGACAATGTTTAATATTCAATAAAACGAAACTCTTTGTATCCATGGTTTGAAACAATAATTCTGTTACAACACTCCCCAACGTTTCCGCCACGGTTTGTTGTTTTACGTGGTCGGGGTGTGACAGAAGTCCACTTCAGGAGGGTGCCAATTTCTAGGCAATTCCTTAGTATCTTTGCGTTTAGAATTTTGAAAACAAAATCCGAATCTGCTTCGAAAATTAATCATCCGTTCTTGGATGATTGATTACTAGGTTTTGAACCCTCTGTTGTAAGGTTTTGAACCCTTCCAGTTTGACTCATTTTTGGCTTAGTGCCTTTTGAGGTTTCAAAATCTCGTCAGAGTTTGGGTCTAAATAATGTGAACACGTGCAAACTGGAAGAGTGAATACCTGTACCCTGAGTTTTCTGTCTAAGGCTAGAGTGTTCGTACAAATCCACATAATCGGACCAGTCACTCTTACCTGGGAACTCTTGGGGTGAGTGTTCACTTATAGGCGAGCATGTCTTGGCGATACATTATTTTGATTCATTACTTTGATTAGTCACTGCGTGTTGTTTGTTTGTTCGAGGTAACAAACAAATAATCGCCTTCCTTATGTTCCGTCGATATTTTCAATACCTCTTTTGTTTTTCCTAAGTGTCGACCTCACTCGTTTCTCATATTTCCTTGTTAGACAATGCCTCCTCGACGTGATGCACAAACTTTTACCACTAAAGAAATCGCAGCCCTTGTCTCTCAGCAAATGGCTGCTGTGCTTCCAGGCGTTGTGACCCAAATCCACGAGCTATACAACAACAACAATAACAATGCACAATGTAATTTCAAGAATTTCAATTCCGCTAAGCCGTTGAAGTTTTCTGGGTCACAAGGAGCAACTGCCCTCCTTCAATGGTTCGAAAGTATCGAGAACACATTCAGACATGTGCAATGTCCGAATGGGCGTAAGGTTGAATTTGCATCAAGTGTGTTTGAGAAGCGTGCTCTTACGTGGTGGAACGGAGTGATGCACGACAGGGGTGCCTAAGTGGCGTTGGCACAAACATGGGAAGAGCTTCGAGCTCTCATGATGAGAGAATTCTGTCCCCGTCACGAAATTCGAGGTTTGGAACGAGAGTTTGATGATCTGAAACAAGACGGGGGAGAACACCGTGCGTATACGGATCGATTTGAGGAGCTCAGTCTTTTGTGTCCTACTATGGTTACCCCGTTGGAGAAAGCGATAGAGAGGTATATCGATGGTCTACCCGATTCTATTCTGGATATTGTGACCGGTGTTAATCCTACTACCCTTCGTCAAGCGATCAAGTTGTCTGCTACCTTGACTGAGACTCAAGTCAGGAAGGGTAAACTCACCCGCAAGGGTGATAAAAAGAAGGCGACTGATTCTGGGAAGGACAAGAAGAAGGGTAAGGGTAGAGAAGGTGAGTCATCGAAGAAGTCAAGAAAGCGAAAGGGTGCTCAGAATTTTGCAGTAACTGCACAAACTGCTCAGAACCCTCAGAACCCACCAGCTCAACAGCCTGCGAAGAAAGCATATGCTGGTACCGCACCTCATTGTGCTCGCTGCAACGGTCATCATGTTGCACAACAAGCTTGTAGACAATGCACAACGTGTGGTAAGCTTGGGCATCTGGCCAACGTCTGTCGTTCGGGTCAAAATCAGATTGTTCAGAATCAAGCTCCAGTCCAGGGGAATGCTACTAGATTCCCACCGGGTTCATGTTTCAATTGCGGAGAGTTTGGTCACTTCCGCAACAACCGTCCGAGGCTAGTGAATGCAAACGCGAATGCTAATGCTAATCCAAACCTGAATGTCAACGCAAATGTGAATCCCGCTCGTGGACGAGCGTACAATCTGAATGCTAACGAAGCAAGGGCTGACAATGAAGTGGTTAATGGTACGTTTCTTGTTAACAATTGACCTGCATCTATTCTTTTTTATTCCGGTGCCGATAGAAGTTTTGTTTCATTATCTTTCAAACCTTTGCTTGCGATACCTAGAACTAAACTGAGGAAACCCCTATCTGTCGAAGTTGCTACTGGTAAACCTCTTGTCCTCGATTCTGTTATTCGTGATTGTCAGTTAAACCTTGATAACCATCTTTTTCCCATTGACCTCACACCGATGCAACTTGGGAGCTTCGATATTATCGCGGGGATGGATTGGTTAACCAAACATCATGCTGAGGTGGTTTGTTTCGATAAGATTGTTCGTATTCCTCTTACGTCTGGCGATGTTCTGGAAGTTCGTGGCGAGAAACCATCTGGTGGATTGAAGCTTATGTCATGTACAAAGGCCCAAAGATATTTACGAAAAGGATATGTTGCTTTCCTGGCACATGTCACCGAGGAGAAAGGCAAGAGCAAGAGTATTCAGGATATTCCGATTGTTCGGGATTATCCAGAGGTGTTTCCCGATGAACTGCCTGGTTTGCCTCCAGTTCGTCAAGTCGAGTTTCATATTGACCTTGTACCCAATGCCAACCCGATTGCGAAAGCACCTTATCGTCTTGCACCGTTGGAGATGCAAGAGTTATCGAAACAGCTTCAAGAATTGTCTGATAAAGGATTCATCCGTCCGAGCTTTTCGCCTTGGGGAGCTCCTGTCCTCTTTGTGAAGAAGAAAGATGGATCTTTTCGAATGTGTATCGATTATCGTGAGCTTAATAAGCTTACCATCAAGAATCGATATCCCCTACCTAGAATTGATGATCTCTTCGACCAGCTACAAGGTGCTTCATGTTTTTCCAAGATCGATCTGCGATCTGGGTATCATCAACTTCGTGTTCTCGAAGAAGATATTCCCAAAACTACTTTCCGTACAAGATATGGGCATTATGAGTTCACTGTCATGCCTTTTGGTTTAACGAATGCCCCAGCTATCTTCATGGACTTAATGAATAGGGTCTGTAAACCTTATTTAGATAAGTTCATCATTGTGTTTATCGATGATATTCTCATTTATTCGAAGTCTCAAGCGGAGCACGAGCAACACCTTCGTTTGACATTGGAACTCCTAAAGAAGGAACAACTTTTTGCTAAATTCTCCAAGTGTGAATTCTGGCTTAAAGAAGTTCAGTTCTTGGGTTATATTGTCAATGAGCAGGGTATTCATGTAGATCCATCCAAGATTGTTGCAATTAAGGATTGAAATACACCGACGACACCTACAGAGATTCGATCATTTCTTGGTCTTGCTGGTTATTATCATCGATTCATTTCTAATTTCTCAAAGATCGCGGTTCCACTCACTGCTTTGACTCAGAAAAATAAACCTTTTGAGTGGGGACCTAAGCAAGAAGAAGCATTCCAAACGCTGAAACGAAAGCTCTGTGATGCTCCTGTGTTATCTCTACCTGAGGGAAACGATGATTTTGTGGTCTATTGTGACGCGTCGAATCTAGGACTTGGTTGCGTTCTTATGCAACGAGGTAAAGTCATAGCTTATGCGTCTAGACAACTGAAAGTTCACGAGAAGAACTATACGACTCATGATCTTGAGTTAGGAGCTGTGGTTTTTGCGCTTAAAATCTGGAGACACTACCTCTATGGAACGAAGTGTGTGGTTTTCACAGACCACAAAAGTCTCCAGCATATTCTCAATCAGAAGGAGCAGAACATGAGGCAACGACGTTGGGTTGAACTCTTGAACGATTATGATTGCGAGATCCGCTACCATCCTGGTAAGGCGAATGTCATGGCCGATGCGCTTAGTCGAAAGGAACGAGTCAAGATTCATTCTGTTCGAACTCTATCTGATATTCAATCTCGTGTACTGCAAACTCAACTATCTTGTGTGATCAAAGGCTTATTGAAAAATGAGCTACCGATTCAACTTGAGCTTAAACTCGAAAGGAAAGACGATGGTTTACTCTACTTCAAGGATCGTTTGTGGATTCCGAATCAAGACGATCTTCGCACGTTGGTAATGGACGAATCTCATAAGTCTCGATATTCTATCCATCCTGGTGCTGATAAAATGTACAAGGATCTTCGTACTCAGTTTTGGTGGCCTGGTATGAAGAGGGATGTTGCCTTGTATGTATCGAAATGCCTAACTTGTCTCAAAGTCAAGGCTGAACATCAACGACCTTCTGGTTTGCTTGTACAACCAGAGATACCGGTTTGGAAGTGGGAGAACATTGCCATGGATCTCATTACTAAGTTACCGCGTACGTCTAAAGGTCACGATACTATTTGGTTTATAGTTGATCATTTGACAAAATCTTCTCACTTCTTACCAATTCGCGAGGATCTATCTGCTGATAAACTTGCAAAGATTTATGTTGATGAGATTGTCTCACGACATGGTGTTCCTTTGGATATCATTTCTGATCGTGATGCTCGATTTTCAACCCATTTCTGGAAGACCATGCAATCTGCTATGGGAACCCAACTGAATCTAAGCACTGCTTATCATCCCCAAACAGATGGACAATCTGAGAGAACAATTCAAACTTTGGAGGATATGCTTAGAGCATGCGTGATAGACTTTGGTGGTAATTGGGATTCTCATCTTCCACTGATCGAGTTCTCTTACAACAATAGTTATCATGCTAGTATTAATATGGCACCATTCGAAGCTCTCTACGGTCAAAAATGTCGTTCACCTGTGTGTTGGAATGAGATCAGTGAATCTCAGCTTACTGGACCTGAGCTCATTCTGGAAACAACAGACAAAATCAAGAAAATTCGCGATAATCTTGTGACAGCTAGAAGTCGTCAGAAGAGTTATGCGGATTTGGGACGCAAGCCCTTAGAATTTCAAATCGGAGACCGTGTCCTACTCAAGGTGTCACCTTGGAAGGGAGTGGTGAGATTTAGAAAGAAAGGAAAACTTGCACCACGATATGTTGAACCATTTAAGATTGTTGAAAGAATTGGAAAGGTTGCCTATCGACTAGAACTACCTCCAGAGCTTGGAAACATTCATCCGACTTTTCACGTGTCCAATTTGCGAAAGTGTTTAGCTGATGCTGATCTTCACATCCCTCTCGACGAGATTCAAATTGATGAAACGATGCACTTTGTCGAGAAAACTGTGGAGATAGTGGAACGTACATACAAACAGTTAAAGAACAAACGGATTCATTTAGTCAAAGTTTGCTGGGAATCCAAACATGGCCCCGAGTTTACTTGGGAACGTAAGGACCAGATGAAGGAAAATATCCGCATTTGTTTTCACAAGAATCCTCTAAATAAAATTTCGGGACGAAATTTCCTAAAGTAGGGGAGACTGTGACAACTGTGTTCTGTAATCATCGTATTATGTAAAACAATGTCAGTTATCAATAAAACAATGTGTTTTGGTGTTATTATATGTACAATTGTGTTTAATAATTTTACAATTTGATTCGATTCCGATTTCAAGCTTTAAATCACTTTCTGGAAGGTTATACGCAAACGGGTGCATAAACGCAATCAGTTTAACGCGACGTACACTCCGGAACTGTGACGTAAGCCAAACATACCCTAAATATCCTTTACATAACTTAGAAATAAGTTTCGAAGGATTCGGTATGGCAAAAACATGTTCATTTGGACTAAAGAGCTATTTACGAAAAAACTGCGAAATGAACGTTGGTGACCGCCCGGGTAAGGTTTAAACCCCGAAAATATTCTGTTATGATTAAAATTTTATTTTAATCAGGTCCGTTTTGAAAAATAAATTAAAACGACTAAAAACGTTATTTTTCAAGTTTAAGCGTGTACCGTGTGTTTCTGTGCAACACAGTGCTTCTACAGCAAAACGCAGACAACGCAGCCAAATCTCGGCAACTGAAATTTATTTCAGTAATATTTTGGCGAGTTTATTTTTATAGAATATTAAAAATAATTTAGAACGCCATAAACCGGGATTTAAACGCTAGATAAAATACCCGGTATCCAGTTAAACACCCGTTTTAGCCTACATATAACATGTTTATATAAAACAATTACACATGGACCCCCTCCCCCTTGCTTATTCACGGTTACTTTATGTGAGGGACCCACCAAATTTTGTTTAGATCTTGCAAAAATATTTCCTTGATTTGTTGTTGACAAGTGTCCATGCATGCTAGCCCCATATCTCCTTAAATCTTCTACATAATCCTACAAGATCAAGCAATCCAAGATCACACTCAAACTCCCTTCTCTCTCCCTCACCCAAACCATCCCCAACTCTCTCTCTCCTCCATCTTCATCTTCTTCATAACTTCAAGTCTTGTTCTTCATGTTCATGTCCCTTTCTAGCAACCTTCAAGTTTGTGTGAAGATCTAAGGTGATTCCAAGGTGTTGTCAAGTGATTACAAGCTTCCTATCATCAAAATCTCATCCTACAACCTACTTGAATCTTGAAGGTATAACATTATGTTTAAATCATACTTTTGATTCCTGGTTGTTCTTGATGATTGAAGTTTCTCTTGAATCTTGGGATTTTCATTAAACTTGAAATCTAAATGAAATGGGTCTTGTTACAAATAAAAATGGTGATGTATATATGTATGTATAAACTGTACATATGTATGTGTATATATGAGACTTGAAGTTTGATATCTTGTTAAGTACTTGTTTATGATGTTACATGTTCTTGAAGGATGGTAAAAATGCAAGTATTTGGTGATTTATGTGTGATATGTTAAATGTAAATTACTTCAGCAAATAAATCTGAATAAATCTCATATTTGATGTTTTTAAACTCATAAAAAAATGATGTTGCTATGATGGTATGCTTTAGGCACTTGTACATGTGAAAATATGTTGGTTTAAAGCTCAAGAAATGATGAAAAATGGTTAAATGACAAAACTGTTTTAGATCTGGTTATAAACACAAAAATAACATTTATTTGATGTATTATAACGGCATGAAACTTTGACATAGGATTTATAGCTTTGCATGTTGTACATATAGCTTAAAAAGTGGTAAATTATGTGAAATTTGCATGATTTATATGCTTTGTTTAAGACCTGCACTATCATGAGTATAACCATTATTTTATTCAGTAAATAACATGGGTTGTGTTAAAATTTCAAGTCGTTTCGATTTGGGATGGTTCGGGTAACGTTTGATGCAAAACTATGCGATAAAACGGTCAAAAATCGCCTTTTCGGAGGACTTTTACAAAACTGTTTTAGATCAGTAACCAAACTGATATATTTGACATAAAAATAAGTATTTTAACTTATATTAAGTTTACTTGGTGTTTGGTTAGTCATACGTGACTTCCGACGCCCAAAAATGTTACCGAAACGCTAAAATAAGTGTTTTTCGACATACACTAGAATGGGTTGTTCATGGGTTATTTTATGTGTTACAATGTGCTATGTGTTTTACAATATGTGTATGAGCATGTGTTAGTGTTGACAAGATTATGTGTGTTACGCTCTAGTACATATATACGAATACACCAAGATAATAAAAAATAATAGCTTTTCGAGAAATCTCCAAGTTATGTGAAAATTCTAAGTATCGGAGAAACTTCGGTATTTTTATGGGTTTTTGATTATTAAATCATTCTTATTTAATTTAGGACGAAGAAGTTGAGGGATTGTGTTAACGTATAAAAACGCACCCAAAGGTGAGTACATAGATCCCCTCTTTTTACTGTTTTCGATTGTTTTGGGGTGATTCATATGTATCAAAATGATTTCAATATTCTAACAATGGTTTCAAAACGATTGAGATGGTTTATACAAAACTAATAACGATTTCGATAATGTGAACGAACTTGTTGGTGGTAGTTACATAATGAATGACATTCATTAGCATTGATCAAGCCGACCAGTATTAGGTTATGGTACCATAGGATCCGACAAATCCCGTTATCAGACCGGACCCATAGTTATGTGTGGGTTAGGTGGGTAACGACTGAATCTGATGATTGTTAACTTACCCTTTGGAGGTTCGTTAATGCGAGAACGAGTTGAACGATGGACGAGTCACAAAGGTTTGGATGTTATTAGCGAGACGACCAAAAGTAGTTTTCACAATTAAAACAAGAACGATTTGAACGAGTGAATGAATTGAACGATTTGGAACGATTTAAACGAATGAATGATGTTCTATAATGAGAACGAGTTAAACAATATTACACAATGATGTTTGCGAAACTATATAAACCATACGAGTTTTATTACAAGAACGATTTATGATTTTGTTTACATAAACAAATGTTTTGGGTTAAGGTTCATGGCATCGAGGTTTATAAATTATGACCAATCTATTTTGACTTGGTTATTCATTTACAATACAAACATTTTACAAAACAAGGTTTTCTAGTATCAATTAACGAAGTTGTACAAGTTGTTTCAACATACAAACGAGCCATGAATCTGATACTCACACAAAAACTATGTACTCGCCAGCATTTCTTTGCTAACTTTGTTTTTTTACATATGTTTCAGGTGAAGTTGCTTAGTGTTGATTGCGAATAGGATGCATGCTCACTTAGGACGGACGAGGCCTTAGTGATTTAATAACGATGATAAACTATGTTTGACTTGCTTGTTTAACTTTAAGACAATGTTTAATATTCAATAAAACGAAACTCTTTGTATCCATGGTTTGAAACAATAATTCTGTTACAACACTCCCCGACGTTTCCGCCACGGTTTGTTGTTTTACGTGGTCGGGGTGTGACAGAAGTCCACTTTAGGAGGGTGCCAATTTCTAGGCAATTCCTTAGTATCTTGGCAAAGCAAAAAGCTAGCAGCTGTTTCCACATCCACTGCTGAAACTGAATACATTGCTGCTGCAAGCTGTGCAACCCAACTTTTGTCGCTTCAAATTCAATTGCTGGATTTTGGTGTAACTGCTCTAAAGACTCCTCTCATGTTGGATAGTCAAGCAGCTGAAAACATCATTAAAAATCCAGTCTCCCATTCAACCACCAAACACATTGACATCAGGCATCACTTTTTGAGGGATAGCTATGAAAAATGTTTGATTTCTCTTCATCATGTTCCAACTAAGGATCAGCTGGTAGATGTGTTGACAAAAACTTTAGACACATCTACCTTTGAAAGCTTGATCTGTAGGATTGGCATGCTAAACATGGAATAAAAGAAAAACTTTGTTTTCCATGAATAAAAAGCATTAAAATGTTTTCAGAAAATCAATAATCCATCCTTAAAAATAGCTTTGATTGAAATTTTTTCAAGAATCCTTAAAAGTCTGTCAATAACCACTGCTTTCAAAACTCTGATTGGCTAAAAATTCATCCACTGCTAAAAGGTATCCTCTGTTTTCTATTTACCACTGTTGATCAAACAGTTGTTGGTCTCAACCACTGATGTCTATCCACTAATAGACTAAAATCAGCCACTATTCACTTCACTGTTCCCAACCTCTGTTGTTTCACAACAGTTGTTTCCAAACAACTATCATCCATTATCGCACCAGAGCTTTACTGTTGTCTCGAATTCAAAATTCTCAAAAGCGGTTTCCATTGTCTTCTTCTTCAAACCCTACTCACTTTCTTCTCTGATCATGGCTCTGTCAATCAAAAATCCCCACAACTATCTTCCCATCTTTGAGAAAACAAACAAAAATACTTCCTTTCATTCAATAATTAACATTCTAACATCATTAAAATACAAAACCATCCTTACTGCCAATGCTCCAATCCATACGGAAACACTCCGAGATTTTTGGGCTAATGCTGAAATACAGTCACAAAAGAAAGAGCCCTATGCTATCACATCCAAAGTTGGAGATACACTTGTTCAAATTTCCCCAATCTCCACATCAACAATGTTTGCATTGGATGATCAGGCTGGTAAGACCACCTTTGAAAAACATGAACTTCATACAGAATTCATTGAAAGGGGGCATGAAGGTCAATTAAAGGGAGTTACTATTTTTACACCAAACTTCCCTACTCTAATGAAATATTTTTTCCATACTCTTTTAATTTGTCTCTCTGCTAAGACCACTGCATTTAATGAGATACCTTTTAAAAATCCAGTACTTAGGATATGCAATTTTATCCGAATCTGATTACAATTTATCACAAGCATTGTTTTCTGATTTGGTCACAAATGTGAAGAATGTTAAAAAAAAGGGGGATAATAATACTTTTCTCATGTACCCAAGACTTTTAAGCTATTACCTTCAAAAACAAGTGCCACAAAAAGATTTTCAAAAAGGTGTAGCTTTTCAAATAAATAGTCTTACAAGTGAAACTTTTACCAGACTTATAGATAAAGAGTCAAATTTTTCCAAAACACAAACAAAGGGGGATGAGCTTGTTTTAGATGCGTCCACATCTGGTGCTCAAACCTCTGTTGTTGAGACCACTGCTCCTGGTGATCATAACACCACAACCAGTGTTGTGAACCCCACACAAACCAAACCTAAAAAGAAACCTTTCCATAAAGCCCACCAAAACACAAAAAACATAAAAAGGGTCCTCTGGAAGATGAGATCCTAGAGGTTAACCCTGTGACAATACAAATGTCACCTGAAACCACTGCTACTACTTCCTCATAGCAGTTGGAAAGCTCTCCACCTAACCAAACTCCTCATGAATCCTCACAAAACGATCATGTTGTAAGCACAGGGACACCACAACAAGAAGCAGAGCTTTCATTTGAAAATATGCTTAATAGTCCCTCTCCCAGGGCAATGTCGCTTTCTACTCCACAACCCTCTCCTCAAATTCCACCCACTATTATACCTCTGTTTGAGGCAATTGAAATTCAGACAAGAATCAGTCCCTCTCACTCACCCATTATTGAGAGTACACTGCCACAGATGACTGAGTCTGAACAACTTCAATCTGCTATCCCATAAACAATTGAGGAGGCTACACCCCTTGAGTTTCAAGAAACTCTTGGTGGTAGTTCAAGTGGAGCAGCCACTACAACTGGTGAACCCATTGGCTACCAGTTGGACAGTGGTTACATCAATAAGACTCCCTTGAGGGCAACAACTGTTGAGGCTACAACTGTAACCTCTACTCCAGGTGGAAGTCCCCAGTACCAATACAAAGGGGCATTTGTTTATGAGGATTTGGAGACTTCTCCTATTATCAAAACAAATAAAACTACCGCAGGTAGGGATTCAGAAGATCCTATTAAATTAGGTGATGAATTGAGATACAAAGAATTGACGTATAGAATGACTTCCATGGAAACATCTATGAACAAAATGAAAGACATCATAAGGCAGATGATGGAGCATTCTCAAAGTCAGCATAGCACTCAGCAAATTGCCAATGAGCTGTGGAAATCTGTGCAACCTATCATCCAAGCTCAAAGGAATTTGGTTGATATCATCCATAATACTCACATGGAACTCATTAGGAACATGGTTGAGGCTAGGTACAAAGTCACACAAGCAGACATAAAGGCCATCCGGGAACATTTGGTCAAAACAACTGGCTCTGCCCCTGCAACAGTCCTTCCAGATGATGTTGAGGACGATGATGCCAAAAAGGGGGAGAAAGATTCAATGAGAAAGTTGCATCCTGATTCAAAAGTAAAACCAAAACCAAAGGGGCAACAAAAGCCAGAATCTGCTCAACCAAAATCTTCTGCAAAAGCATCAGAGGCCGGAAAACAAAAAGGGATTGATGAGACCCTTAATAAGAAGGCTGAAGAAATTGCTTTGTAAAAACAGAAGAAGCAAGATACAAAAGATGCCAAAGCTTCCAGTTTGATAAAGCAAGAACAGGATGAGCAGAAGAAAAAGGATAATGTTGGCACTTCACAAAGAAGGAAGTCTACAAGAAAAGTAAGACAACCAATAACCACCTCTCCTGTCACACCCCAACCGATGGCGGAAACATCGGGGCGTGGCACTGAGCGAAACAGATTGTCCAAGAGATTCCATAACAACTATGATTACCAAATATTTAAGCATTAGGTCCCATACCGTAACATATAAAGTAGCATAGTTATTATAGACAAATTGTTCTCAAAGACAAGTAAAAACTGTTTCGACAACTCATATATTGTTTATTCGTTTCTAGACTCCCCTAGACTTGATTTCATCACAGCATGCAAGCATAAGCATCCTAAACACCTGTCACATACGTTAAAATAAAAGTCAATACACATAGTGTAAAGGTGAGCATACAAGTTTAATAGCATAATAGTAGCGAAAGCGATTTACGCATAACCAACATGTAACACGTAGTCATGTGAAGCAAGTAGGTTATCGACAATGAAATATGCAAAGACGTGACTGCGAGTTATAGAATGTGCAACACATATCACCACTGCGATACGAGAAGAAAAGCCCTTAACAACCCTTGTCCACGACAGGTGCTGAGTCCAAACTATAGTATTATCGTTGCTAAGGTGTCAGGCAACAATCACTGTGTAAACATAACATACAAGCATTCATCGAGTAACACGTATAACATGCGAGAGCGGTTAGCGTATAAATTGTGTTTGCGTTGTGTGATCGATATGATTTGATATAGATAACGTATGTAACACCCAAAAGTGCGTAAAGCAAAAAGGGATCGAGTATACTCACAGATTGTGTTTAGTAAATAAACAGTCTCTTGGATTGAAGGTAGCGCCGAGAGATTAGCCTGAACACAATACGATGGTATAAGCGTTGAACGGTGCGTAAAACGGTGTCGAGTGAGCTGAGTGACGGAAAGTCATCCGATCGGATGACCTTCCAGACAGATGGTCATCCGGACGGATGGACATTCGCTCAGAGGGTTGTCCGTTTGGGATGGATGTGTTTGTGTATGATAGAACTTTGAAGCTTTCATTGTAGCATTTCAAAATACATGGAATGTCTCCACCCTTCAGGTCGTCCGATCGGACGGTCATCCGGATGGATGGCAGTCTGCTCGGATGGCAATCCGAGTGGAGACTATATTCTTTGAAACTTTTGATATTTCTTAAGTGTTAAACAACACAAGTCCCTAGGCCGAATAGCCATTCGATCGGATGGCTATCCGATCGGAGGGCCGTTTGCCCGGGTGACTTGTTCGAGTTGGAAAGTTTTGTAAAATTAACTAAGTCTAGCGTGTGAACCGAGACGGTATGACAACGTGTCAAACAACGGGAACCACCGCAAGTCTAGTCATCCGTTCGGATGGGAACCACCCCGTTCGATCAGCGACTGTTCTTGATGGGATTTCATGTTTGACCCGTTAATTGGTCGTCTTCTCTGATAGGACTCTGTTCTCAGTCCAACACTCCGCTATGGAATGAGTAGAAGGCCTGACGAGCTTGGACCCTATCGGTTTTTATGTGAAAAGTTAAGATTTTTGAAGAAAAGTTTAAAACACCTTGATTATGTTTAGATGTAGGAGAAATCGGTGTTTAAACATGTCGAAATCACTTAGATCTGATTTTTTCTTGGTGGAATGAGGTCACACTTTGGTGTTCTTGAGAACCCCATGATGACATCATTCTAAAACAACCTAAATCCTCTGATTTCATGGTGAAAAGTTAAGATTTGATGGTGAAAATAGTGAAGAAGTGTGTATAGATGATAGAAGTAGAAGATTTGGGGTAGAAACATACAAGAATCATGAGGAATCGAGAGAAAATAGCTTGAAAGTGTGCTGGTCGAACGAGAGTTGTCACATCACATGAACAGTGATGTGACAGGTGCTATTTATAGGCAAGAGAGGAGAAAGGGCGGTTCCATGTGACAGATCGGAGGGCCTTCTGATCGGATGGCCATCCGATCGGATGGTCATCCGGTCGGATGGTCCTTCGATCGGAGGACTCCGGCGAGTTGGTTACCGACCTTTCGTTTTGAGCGTTGGGCGTTGCAATGATGTGCGAGTAAGCGATGCGATAGTATTACACATTAGTTACACCAATAACATAACTACTAACTACCATAAAAGTAAAACTTGTTATTCGAGTCAGCGATGAGATTGCGTTGTGATAGAGTTACGATTGCGTTTATGAATAATCACCTTAAACAATATAAACATGCACAAGCAACACATAAAGGCACACACATGTAAAACAATATCCATAACCTGTAATTCGAGTTGCGATGCGATAGCGATGTGATAGCGTATAAGTAGATTAGCGTTGAGTTATCTTTATCACATTGTTAGTCCACATAATACAACTAAGTTATCATAAAATAACTAAATCAACGCAAATTGAAGTATCGGTCGAAGAAGTTCAAGAGTACAAGCAATAATTAAGCAAGAAAAGACAAATCTAATTAGCAATCTTTTCTTCCTTTGACATTGACTTGTATTTTGACTTCAAAAAGTCGGGTTGTTACATCTCCTAAAACCTTTGCTGAACCTACTAAAACTGTATCCTCTGCTAAATAAAAAACCACTACTGAACCCAAAACCTCTGAACCAAAAGCTAAACCTTCACCACAAAAACCCTCACCACAACAACCACCACTACAGAAGCAAAAAAAAAGCTTCACCACCACCATCACCAAACCACCCAACAAATGCTGGTACAACAAATGTATCAGTAGACGTTAGCCAAACAACTACTGATACACCATTTATTTCAGCAGCTGTTAGCAAAACCTCTGCCATGATCATTTTCTCTACACCTCCAACCATTTAACCACCTTCCACACCACAAAGATTTCCTACACATCCACCTTTACCACCAAAACGTCCACCATCACCAAAAATCAAGTTCAAATGCAAGAGAAAAACTCATGTTGTGTTAGAAGATGATAAGGAGATTAAATCACCAATCCCCTTATCATCTGTCCCCATTCAAACCAAACCGCTCTTATCATTTCCATCCAAATCCACTGTATCCCTTCCACCTGCTACACAACCATCAATCATTCCCTTGGCTACTCAGTATCCTCTAGAAATTTACACTGTCAGAAGTGAAAGTGAATCATTTTTCACAACAGAGGATGCATCACAAAGATCCTTCCCATAATGGTTATAGAACGCCCAAGAACTTAGATCAATATCTAAAGTTGAAGGCACACAAGCTGAATACATTGCCAAAGAGAAGAGCAAAGGGATGGATGACATGAAGTTTCAGGGTATCTTATCACATGACCTTAGCAAAGTTAGCAAACTTGAAGACTTTGCTAAGGACCTGAGCAAATCCATGTCTGAGAAGCCAATCAATGCTGAGCTTGACAAGGAACTAAGGGCAGATTACATTGAACACATCATAGCTCACAAACCATACAAGGCAACTAGAGTTCAATTCAAAGACTGGTCATCTGATGCTCTCAGGGACGAAATTGAAAGAATCACCAAAATGTCAATGATCCTTCAGTGAAGCCTACTCCACCTGATTGGAAGAAAGGAAAACAAGTTAATCCAGATAAGGCATTGAAGCTTAAAAGAATGAGAGCAGAGCTTGTGGCTGCAAGTTATGGTACAGCTAGATCCATTGCCAGATGGTTTGAAGCCAAAATAGTTAAGACCTACAAAAGACTGGAACAACTTAGAGCCAAAGATCCCACAGTTTCTCAAAAGCCAACATATCCTCCAACAGCTGCCATCCCTCAATAGACTCAAACTTCCAAAAAGCTACCCTCGGCATCTGCTTTATCCATGGCTGCCTTAAGACAAATAAAAAGGCAAAAGCAGATTGATGAGGAAGATGAGCAGAAGTTTAAAAACATCAGAAAATGGGGAATAAGATGCCAACTTAATTTTCACATAGATCCTGCTGCTAACTTACTTGCTGCTAAATTAAGAGAAACACTTGCAAATATTGTCAGCAGGCCTCATTCACCAAACTCATCATCAATAAGTCTTGTCCCAAGAAAACCAACTGATCCAAAAATACTAAAGTGGAAGTCATTCTCAGACACCCACGTATTGACTTTGCTCAGATCAGATGGTAGGGCTGAGAAACTGAAAATGGAGAATGCATATGGTCTGGATTCGATAAACAAAAGTTGTTTTTTACGATCGAAATAAACAAAAGTTAGTTGACTACTCGGTGAGAGATTTAATCAAATAGGCTATTTAGTTGACTTCTGATTCGATAAACAAAAGTTGTTTTTTACGATCGAAATAACAACAGGGGGCATTGGAAAAACGTTATGGAGATTGGTTAAAGAAAAAATATGAAATTGGAAGTTTGTTGTGGTTGTTCTCGAGAAGTCAAAGGAAAAAAGGTAAGTGGAATTAATTTGTTAGAAAACAATTTTTGGTGGTTATTAAACAATGAAAGAACAAGTGGGTATATTTATTTTATGTGGAAATTTAAATGTGAAGTAATTCATTCAAAAGGAAAAGTAAAAAGACGTACATGTAAAAAAGAGGACTCATCAAAGTTAAAGTGGGTGATCCGCGTGAAGAGTTCAACGCGTTGTGGAATAGCGATTGTGTGATGCAATAAAAAACAAGGCGAGAAGCGCTGTTGAAAGATGTCCCGGCTACGTATAATTCATATAATATACATGAAAGTGTGTATGAGGTTTGGTGTTACAATTTTCTAACACGTTGAAATGTTGTTATTGACCTTTAATGTACAAGTGTGTGCAGGTTTTTAAAGATCAAGGTGCAAAGTGTAATATTGATGAGAGGCCAAGGTTTGTTGTGTAAGTCGGTCATATAAGTGGGTCAAACGGTCTTAAAACAATTACTAACACGTTGAAATGTTGTTATTGACCTTTTGGGGTCGAACGATCATATAAGTGGGTCAAATGGTCTTATAACCGTTGGTAATGGTCAAAAAGTGGAGAAACATAGCGGGTATATGAAGTAGTGAATCCTATCCGTGAATGCAACCCAAGGGGATGGCGGTGGTGTACTCACAACCCCTACCCACATGGCCCCCCACCACCTTTATAATTATACCCATTTTTTTTCTTCTTAAAATAGCTTCTCCTTATAGTTTACATATTACGAATAAAATATTTTCATAATTAATGGATAATTTTTTATGTGATAAATGGGTAAAAAAGAAGAATAATTTTAAACTAGAATTAAGTTACTTCTTTCTACTTTATAAAATACTTGGTTATCCATGTGAACTTCACGAGGTTGGACCATTTAAATTATGTATACAACAAATGTAAAATAAAAGGACTATCTAAATTTCTCGGGTCGCAAAAATTAATTTATATTAATCTAATTATGTCGTTAAATAAAATAAAATAAAAAGAAATGTTTTCAAACGTTATATTGTTTTATGATTGTTTTGAATTAACAGTCGTAGTTCAGATAAATTTAATCTAATTGACAAAATTTGTAAAAAAACATGTATTAAACAATGTTTATTGACACTGCAAACGACTCCATAAAAAATACTTAAAGAAAAATATGTAGCATAAACAAACAATTTGTATTATAAAATAAACTTATAAACGATTGTATTCTCCTCAATCAATATGTAAAAAAATATTTTGAAGTTCATTATATATTAAGTAATACATTTTAAGAAATAGATTAACTAGTGTTATTATATTAAATATAATTAAAAAATATATATTTTTTCCAGAAATGAAATTAAATTTGGAAAAACAAATTAGCAAATAAGTAATATTTTTAAAGCTATAATTTTATTGAGAAGTAATTTTTGTTTATTTTGGAACTCAGTTATTGTTTAACCGAATACTTATGCCAAAAAATTAAGTTATATCAATTTACTATAAACACGACACATATAAATGTTAGGTTTTACTATTAGCATAAATCTATTTACATATTTTTATAAATCTTATTAAAAGCAAAATATCACCAAAAAAACGCATAACCCAAATTATTGTGTTTCAAAATTTTAAATTTTAAAAATATACATAACTGAATATTCAATAGAAATAAGTTTTATATAATATAAAATATTTGTTTTAAAATTAAAAGTTACTAAAATAATAACTTGACTAGTTTTAAAGTTGCTAAACTAGGATGTTAATAAATGATAATTACAAATTAAAGAATGATTGAAATTGATTTACAAATCTACCATAAATAAATGCATTTCAAATTTCAAACATACACATAACTGAATATTTAATAAAAATGAGTTTCATATAATATAACATGTAAGCTTCAAAAATAAAAGTTAGTAAAATAATAACTTGATTGATCTTAATTTGCTTCATAATTATATTACCACAATAATAAAATCTTTTACAAAATTATTAAATGATAATTACAAATTAAAGAATGATTAAAATTAATTTAGATATCTTCCATTAATAAACAGATTTCAAATTCAAAATTTCAAAAATATAAATAATTAAATATTCATTAAAAATGAGTTTCATATAATATAACATTTATGCTTTAAAATAAAATTTAAGTAAGATACTAACTTAATTGGTCTAAATTTGCACCACAATTATATTACCACCATAATAAAATCTTTTATATTGGACAATAAACAAATAAAATAACTTTAAGTTTTAAGGTTGTTAAATTAGGAAGTTAATAGATGATAATTACAAATTAAAGAATGACTGAAATTGATTTAGAAATCGGCCATAAATAAACCTATTTCAAATTTCAAAAATAAATAACTGAATATGGTAATTATTTAGATAATGTATTAAATACAGTAAAAAAGAATTGTTAACATTTACACAATATAAATCATTAAACATGTAGAACTAACAAAATCCGGTTTATAAACTTTCAAATATTTTTGGATTTATCTAAAAATAACATAAGAACATTGAAAAAAAATAATTGAAAATCTAAAACGTAAAACATCTCATTAGTTAGAAAATATATTTATTTACATATAGTTAACGAACTATTTAAGAACATACTAAAATGTTAGGTTATACATATTATAAGAATAATCATGTTTAATAAAAGCCAATATAAACAAGAATAATATAACATACCAAGTAAACGATTCTGGATCATGGATAAATTTAAAGAATCTGGGATTCATCTTCTTTGGATTCATATGTGCCGAAAATTTGTCATCACAATTAAAAAATGCATTATATAATAATAATAATAATAATAATAATAATAATAATAATAATAATAATAATCAACTATTAACAATACTAAATACAAATCATGAAAAATGTAATTGAAGTGTCAATAAATTTCATTTAGTGAAGAATCTCTAATTGAAACTATTTTCATACTTTAAAAAAGCAATATTTGAAATGCCAAAACACTTTAATATAATTGCATATCATTTAACAAAGATAACTTCATATTTATTGCATTTCAAAATATATATTTAAAAATTTAATAAAACTAAAAAAATGAAAAATTGCAAAATTATTGCATTTCAAAATATATATTTAAAAATTTAATAAAACTAAAAGAATGAAAAATTGAAAAATTATAAATATAATTAAAACTAAAACTAATCTTTTACAACCATGGATGCAAATTTGAAAGATCAAAAACATATATATTCTAATTATTCTAAAAATACATGAATGCAAGCAACCATGAATGAAAATTTTAAACAATCTGAAAAATATACATTGTTATTATTATAAAAATAGATGAATGAATGCATCTTGGCAAACAAAAAAACTGGACACTGGATAGGCATTATTATAAAAATAGATGAATGTAAGCATGTCCATCATAAAAAGTTCATGGTATCATGTGTTCACTAGCTACTTGGCCAGAGTAGGCGATCAACACATGACATACATGACCCTTTTATAACTTTCACATCACACCCCATGTAAGTAATACCTCTATTTATTTCTCTTGGCAACAATATCCTGGATAGGTATTCTATTCAGGTTTTTCCAAGTTTTCAATCTACATATGCAACTATCAGTTTCTACGTATTTGTTGCATATTTCTATTCATGCAATAATTTAAACGTGCACCTGGTAAATGCTTGCCCTAACGGGCTTTCTTGCCATTACTTATTTGCGATCGTTGCGCGATTTAGGTCCTTGATGAGTATGCTCTTCTTATCCTATCTCGGACCGTTCCATCGTCATATCTACAATTCGTTCCACTCTCGTCATCTTTAGACGCGAGTGTCCTTCAATTAAAACATTCACAAGAGTTAATAATGTCAACTTCAATAATCGCCCGTATTATAATACAAGGCTTTTTCTATCATACGCGTCAACGCGCGTATTTTCATCAACCATATCTATCCTTTTAATTGGGGTAACGTGTATCACACGATAGCCCTATGTGCTGTTTACAACACTTTAAAATGCTAAACTATTAACATACATGTACTAACCGGATTTGTGATCAAGCCTCGAACCGAACACCAATCTTTATCAAGAGCATAAGGTTTAAGTTCAAGCATAGTTTTCCCACCATACTTGAATCTCTTAAACCAAGGCTCTGATACCAACTTGTAACAACCGTAAATTTATTTAGCGATTTTCGTAAATAATCACAAAAATAATCACAATTACTAAGTATTTATATTTTAACATTCATGCTAAAATACGGGTTTATTAAATACTTTTACAACTTAAAGTGATATAACATAATGTGATTTAATTCGCCATTTTAGAATAACGACGAAACAACTTGCGGAAGCTTCATTTAACGCGTGTTCGGTTCTTGCTCGTCGCTTGATCTTCATCCGGGGCTTTCAACATTCACCTGTGTTCAAAACCAACTCAAAGGTCAGTTTTGATAATTACATAACTAATACAACAAGGAAGATTGGGTCGAATGATCGAATTAAAGAAAGAAATCAGGAAATTCCAACATTTATATCTTGATCCCCGAAACAAGAACTCAAATCTGGCCTCCACCGTAACTTACGGTAGGCACCGTAAGTTACGGTGGCCCCTGGTTTACAGTGCCCCCACCGTAACTCAGGACGTATCTACCGTAAGGATTTCTGTCCCACCGTAACTTACGGTGCCCACCGTAAGTTACGGTGGCCCCTGCATCAGCCCTTTCCCTTTTTGCCGTTTTTGACACGAAAACTTTCGTATCTTTCAATCCGCTTGTCCGTTTGACCTACCGTTTCTTCCTACATGATTGTAATTTAATCCTCCATCAAATGGAGTAAAAATCCAACATCCGGATTAACAAAATGTAAGACTTTTAAGTCTTCGGCTTATTACCCTTTTTACCAAATTTTGACCCGTTCGCGATTTTATCAAACAAACATGTTTACTTGATCTATAAACTTATGAGAATCATAATTTCAATATCTCCAATCAAATTAGTCATAAATCATGGGTTTCTTACTTAGTTAGAACCCGTTTACGCTCAAGTGTTTATTTTGACCCATTAAGGGTATTTAAGCACTTTAAAGCTTAAAATCGCTTTCATTTATTTCTAGCATCATATTCCTACATTTTTTATTAAGTAATCTTCCATCACAACTATACGTGTGTTGGATTAAATGTGGATATCTATATGTTCCAAGTTTTACCCCTCGGATTATTGTTTTATGTCAAAGACTCATATAAAGTCATTTCACCCAAGAATTTACATCTTTCACTATCTTTTCTTATTTTAAGCATTTATTTAATCATAAAACTCGTTTCCGAACCCCTTTTAAGGGTCGTTTGTTCGAAATAGCCTATAAGGGCAATTCGGTCAATTTTCATCCTTCTTTTACTACAAGGAACTTTTAAATACTTGCTTGACCCAAAATCTGACCTTTTAACTATAATCTTGTTTATAAACCCATGTGCTTCTAAAACACTATAACCATAATTCAATTTATTCGGCTTACCTAAAAGATAACCGAATAACTATACTTTAACCATGTCTAACTCTTATAAAATCTCAAGTTCTACATGATGATTTGAATCATTATACATAAATGGCTCGGATCAATATATTGACCCGTTTCAATACCTTGACTTAGTAACCGCTAAGCAATAGCGATGTGCGTATCCATTTGATATTTATTCCTATAAACATGTAACTTGACAAACCATTAGTCGATGTTATCAAAGGGTGATAATTTCACCTTTTGACCTGTTTATTTACCTAGTGATCTTTGTCACTTCAACTAAATGCCAATTTCATGTATTATGCTAATTTAAAGTCTACTAGCGAAAAATACGAAATCAAGCATAACGTAATGAAATCATAGTTACGTACCTTTTTAAGCATCCTTTTCAAACACGTATTTCCACCGGCTTGTCCACTTGACGATCCGGATTCCTCGCCTAAAGAGTTCAATTCGAAATCCGTTTAGAACCCTTTTTATAAGTCTTAACGCACAATTTGCCACTTAAATCAAATATGCGTTTTTAGTCTGAATTTTCAACATTTCTTTTCTCTTAGGCATTATATCAAACACCTAATGAGCATGATTTCATATAATTAACAATCAAGTTATTGACTAACTATTTAGCCAAGATTTAAGCATCATGTCACATGTTCATGTCAAATTTCTATATCAAAATTCTGGATTTTTCTTCATGAAGCTCAAATACACTAGGTTAACAAAGATAATCCTAGTCTTTAGCATAATTCTACAAAACCCACTTGACACATGAGTGTATGATCATGAATTCACAACCATGAACATCAATTCACCAAATAAATGACTAGGGTTTACTCCTAGACATAGTTTCATCCCTAATTTCATCCAAACAACGAACTTGCAAGCTCAGATTCGAATCTCACAAGTTCATCTAAAATTTAAGATAGAACCACATAGTATAATTTCGCATACCTCATGATCCCTTTGCTGAGGTGATCACTAATCTATGCTTGGATTTCGATTCGGGCTTGATTTGCCCCTTCAATTTGATGAATTTCTATGTTTTAGGGTTGAAGCTTGAGACCTCCTCCTTGGTCTGGTTGAAATCGCAGAACACACCACGTATGTGTGTGTGTTTTGTGTTTAATATTTGATTTAATTGAAACTTTAATTCATTTGCCCATGTCTAGTCCCTCCACTTTACACAAGTTATTTAAAGGGTATCTTAACCATATTTGTTCTATTATGTCAAGACATTAACTAACTAGGTTAATATTCCTAGTTACTTGGTGGGTCCCGGGAGTTATAATCCGTTTTATTTTAAGTCCCGTTAACTCGTGCTCTCATAAACTCAATTCCTTAAAACTTTGCTTCGCTTGTATTTAATATTAGGATTTCTTATTAAATTCCAAATATTTACCAAGTTATTTTTACTACTAACGGTACTTTACCCGTCTTTTAGTATTAACGAAGTTTGATTACCAAACCCGTTTTCGGGTTGTTACAAGTCTACCCCTCTTAGAGAGGTTTCGTCCTCGAAACCTTTTCTTACATAATTCATTGAGTTTAAACTCAGTGTATTTGATCCGAGAATTCTTTTAAACATTACTTATACTTTTAACCAATTGTTAGTATTACCAGATAAGTATGGTAACCTCTTTTTGGTCACTAATTGTCTACGAATCTCATACGACATAGTGCAACTTGAAATAACATAATCTCGTTATGTCCACTAGTTTAGTTAACTTAGCGATACCCAACGCTTTCATATGCTATCGAATTCTTTATGAATCCGTTACTTTGACCCGTTTAAAGGTCTTTAGTGAAATCTTTCACTTTTAGCAACAAGTTCTTTTGTTTTCAAATTTATTTATTCGGTTCAGTTATACCGAATCTACCGCTTACAAGCAAACCAAATTTCTTGATTTGAATTGCTGACCTTAACCGGTCTCACTAACTAGACTTATTAGTCCAGTTATTTCTACCACTCGCTTAGTTATAATGTGATTCTACCTCACATTGCATTTCTTGACCGTGATCGTGTCACATCATGTTTAATTCATATCAACCATTTATTTTTCGAAAACATCACTTTTTCGAATATATCGTCTTGCGCTTATTAGTGTCAAGACTTGTATCCTTCATGCTTACTATTTAAATTCCTATCATAATTTATATTTGTAAAAACGTTATTTCTTACTAAAACCAAAGTTTTAGTTTTAGGATCTTCTCTTTAACTTTTGTCAGAATTATGGGTATTGACAGTCCATAATTTATTCTTTTACAGTCTTAGTTTTAGGCGGGGATTCTCAACTGATTCCCTCGCTTTATCTAATTAACCCGTAGGTTTTATCACTTAGCCTTATGGGCTAACCTGATTAGACTTTCACCTCTTTAGGGCGAAGTCCTTATAATTTCTTTCTAATCGTGACCCGTAGGTCGTTTTAGTCTCGTAGACCTTTCCATTGTTTACAGCTCTACAGGTTAAGTTGACCCCGTAGTTCATTCTTTACTCATGTCGTTCTTGAAATACATGTTTGGTGTCAAGGCACCCTGTATTTGTTTGAAGAATCATTTTTTTTTTTTGCCCTGGGTATTTTCTTTGACCTTGACCGTAGTCTAAGGCTACATTCGTTTCCTTTCGGACGATTTTCTGACTTTATGACTTCTCACGTCATTTGTGCGTCGGTTTATCTTTTGCTCACCATTATCCAGTTTACATACATTCATATTTGATTATGTCCCATTGCCGGGCTAATTATTCTTTTGCTTTTAAAGCTACCATTATTCTGCTAGCGTTTACTCGTGCCGTCCGTCATGATATTATATTCGACCCGTTCAACTTTAAAATAGTTGAACATAATTTATTCTAAATTCTATTTATATTATCTTGTCGTCTTTTAGTTATGACTCAAACCCGAGTCTTTCAATCTTTCCATCCGAGTTCCCGTTTCTCGGTCTACACATGTGTTTAATTCTTACCCATCATCCGGGTGTTTTACCGAAGTCGTTATTATTGCAACCCTCCCGGTACGCATTAAGACCTCGCTTCATTTTATATTCCGACTTTGTCCTCAAGTTTGGCGTTTTATAAAAACGGCCCGTTAAGAGGCATATTTGCATTTCCGGGTTCGAGTGTAAGTACACTCCCTCCCAGTGCATATCCTAATCATTTTACATGTTTGTATTCTCCGGGTTCGAGTGTATGTACACCCCCTCCCAGTGCGTACCTTAATCATTTAACATGTTTCTTTGTCCCTTCACTCAGGCTCATTATCCTAATATAATACGATTCCATCACTCGGCTGTACGTTTACATTATTATCAAATATTTTGCTTATCTGATTTATTTGGGTACTTTTTAATTTGTCCCACTCACCCCGTCCTTACTACACTGGATGTAAGCATGTCCATAATAAAAAGTTCATGGTATCATATGTTCACTAGCTACTTGGCCAGAGTAGGCGATCAACACATGACATACATGACCCTTTTATAACTTTCACATCACACCCCATGTAAGTAATACCTCTATTTATTTCTCTTGGCAACAATATCCTGGATAGGTATTCTATTCAGGTTTTTCCAAGTTTTCAATCTACATATGCAACTATCAGTTTCTACGTATTTGTTGCATATTTCTATTCATGCAATAATTTAAACGTGCACCTGGTAAATGCTTGCCCTAACGGGCTTTCTTGCCATTACTTATTTGCGATCGTTGCGCGATTTAGGTCCTTGATGAGTATGCTCTTCTAATCCTATCTCGGACCGTTCCATCGTCATATCTACAATTCGTTCCACTCTCGTCATCTTTAGACACGAGTGTCCTTCAATTAAAACATTCACAAGAGTTAATAATGTCAACTTCAATAATCGCCCGTATTATAATACAAGGCTTTTTCTATCATACGCGTCAACGCGCGTATTTTCATCAACCATATCTATCCTTTTAATTGGGGTAACGTGTATCACACGATAGCCCTATGTGCTGTTTACAACACTTTAAAATGCTAAACTATTAACATACATGTACTTACCGGATTTGTGATCAAGCCTCGAACTAAACACCAATCTTTATCAAGAGCATAAGGTTTAAGTTCAAGCATAGTTTTCCCACCATACTCGAATCTCTTAAACCAAGGCTCTGATACCAACTTGTAACAACCGTAAATTTATTTAGCGATTTTCGTAAATAATCACAAAAATAATCACAATTACTAAGTATTTATATTTAAACATTCATGCTAAAATACGGGTTTATTAAATACTTTTACAATTTAAAGTGATATAACATAATGTGATTTAATTCGCCGTTTTAGAATAACGATGAAACAACTTGCGGAAGCTTCATTTAACGCGTGTTCGGTTCTTGCTCGTCGATTGATCTTCATCCGGGGCTTTCAACATTCACCTGTGTTCAAAACCAACTCAAAGGTCAGTTTTGATAATTACATAACTAATACAACAAGGAAGATTGGGTCGAATGATCGAATTAAAGAAAGAAATCAGGAAATTCCAACATTTATATCTTGATCCCCGAAACAAGAACTCAAATCTGGCCTCCACCGTAACTTACGGTGGGCACCGTAAGTTACGGTAGCCCCTGGTTTACAGTGCCCCCACCGTAACTCAGGAGGTATCTACCGTAAGGATTTCTGTCCCACCGTAACTTACGGTGCCCACCGTAAGTTACGGTGGCCCCTGCATCAGCCCTTTCCCTTTTTGCCGTTTTTGACACGAAAACTTTCGTATCTTTCAATCCGCTTGTTCGTTTGACCTACCGTTTCTTCCTACATGATTGTAATTTAATCCTCCATCAAATGGAGTAAAAATCCAACATCCGGATTAACAAAATGTAAGACTTTTAAGTCTTCGGCTTATTACCCTTTTTACCAAATTTTGACCCGTTCGCGATTTTATCAAACAAACATGTTTACTTGATCTATAAACTCATGAGAATCATAATTTCAATATCTCCAATCAAATTAGTCATAAATCATGGGTTTCTTACTTAGTTAGAACCCGTTTACGCTCAATTGCTTATTTTGACCCATTAAGGGTATTTAAGCACTTTAAAGCTTAAAATCGCTTTCATTCATTTTTAGCATCATATTCCTACATTTCTTATTAAGTAATCTTCCACCACAACTATACGTGTGGTGGATTAAATGTGGATATCTATATGTTCCTAGTTTTACCCCTCGGATTATTGTTTTACGTCAAAGACTCATATAAAGTCATTCGACCCAAGAATTTACATCTTTCACTATCTTTTCTTATTTTAAGCATTTATTTAATCATAAAACTCGTTTCTGAACCCCTTTTAAGGGTCGTTTGTTCGAAATAGCCTATAAGGGCAATTTGGTCAATTTTCATCCTTCTTTTACTACAAGGAACTTTTAAATACTTGCTTAACCCAAAATCCGACCTTTTAACTATAATCTTGTTTATAGACCCATGTGCTTCTAAAACACTATAACCATAATTCAATTTATTCGGCTTACCTAAAAGATAACCGAATAACTATACTTTAACCATGTCTAACTCTTATAAAATCTCAAGTTCTACATGATGATTTGAATCATTATACATACCTGGCTCGGATCAATATATTGACCCGTTTCAATACCTTGACTTAGTAACCGCTAAGCAATAGCGATGTGCGTGTCCATTTGATATTTATTCCTATAAACATGTAACTTGACAAACCATTAGTCGATGTTGTCAAAGGGTGATAATTTCACCTTTTGACCCGTTTATTTACCTAGTGATCTTCGTCACTTCAACTAAATGCCAATTTCATGTATTATGCTAATTTAAAGTCTACTAGCGAAAAATACGAAATCGAGCATAACGTAACGGAATCATAGTTACGTACCTTTTTAAGCATCCTTTTCAAACACGTATTTCCACCGGCTTGTCCACTTGACGATCCGGATTCCTCGCCTAAAGAGTTCAATTCGAAATCCGTTTAGAACCCTTTTTATTAGTCTTAACGCACAATTTGCCACTTAAATCAAATATGCGTTTTTAGCCCGAATTTTCAACATTTCTTTTCTCTTAGGCATTATATCAAACACCTAATGAGCATGATTTCATATAATTCACAATCAAGTTATTGACTAACTATTTAGCCAAGATTTAAGCATCATGTTACATGTTCATGTCAAATTTCTATATCAAAATTCTGGATTTTTCTTCATGAAGCTCAAATACACTAGGTTAACAAAGATAATCCTAGTCTTTAGCATAATTCTACAAAACCCACTTGACACATGAGTGTATGATCATGAATTCACAACCATGAACATCAATTCAACAAATAAATGACTAGGGTTTACTCCTAGACATAGTTTCATCCCTAATTTCATCCAAACAACGAACATGCAAGCTCAGATTCGAATCTCACAAGTTCATCTAAAATTTAAGATAGAACCACATAGTAAAATTTCGCATACCTCATGATCCCTTTGCTGAGGTGATCACTAATCTATGCTTGGATTTCGATTCGGGCTTGATTTGCCCCTTCAATTTGATGAATTTCTGTGTTTTAGGGTTGAAGCTTGAGACCTCCTCCTGGGTCTGGTTGAAATCGCAGAACACACCACGTATGTGTGTGTGTTTTGTATTTAATATTTGATTTAATTGAAACTTTAATTCATTTGCCCATGTCTAGTCCCTCCACTTTACACAAGTTATTTAAAGGGTATCTTAACCATATTTGTTCTATTATGTCAAGACATTAACTAACTAGGTTAATATTCCTAGTTACTTGGTGGGTCCCGGGAGTTATAATCCGTTTTATTTTAAGTCCCGTTAACTCGGGCTCTTATAAACTCAATTCCTTAAAACTTTGCTTCGCTTGTATTTAATATTAGGATTTCTTATTAAATTCCAAATATTTACCGAGTTATTTTTACTACTAACGGTACTTTACCCGTCTTTTAATATTAACGGAGTTTGATTACCAAACCCGTTTTCGGGGTGTTACAATATAATTGCATATAATTTAGCAAAGATAACTTCGTATTTATTGCATTTCAAAATATATATTTAAAAATTTAGTAAAACTAAAAAAAATGAAAAATTGCAAAATTATTGCGTTTCAAAATATATATTTAAAAATTTAATAAAACTAAAAAAAATAAAAAATTGCAAAATTATAAATATAATTAAAACTAAAACTAATCTTTAACAACCATGGATGCAAATTTGAAAGATCTAAAACATATATATTCTAATTATTCTAAAAATACATGAATGCAAGCAACCATGAATGAAAAATTTAAACAATCTGAAAAATATACATTGTTATTATTATAAAAATAGATGAATGAATGCATCTTGGCAAACAAAAAAACTGGACACTGAAAAAAACAAATATAGATAAAATATATACAAACATCAAGTCAAAAGATAAAACTGGAGAAAAACGATACTTAATAACCTACAACTAAATATAGGATTTAAAACACAGAAAAGCAATTAAACTGGTAGAGCATAGCAAATTTTACCAACATTGAACAAACCTTTTTTTTCAATTGAAGAATAGTTGTAAAATTGTTACATCCGATTTTGGGTTTCAAAGAACATACCTATGATTGTGATTGCAGAAGGAAGAAGATGATGAAGGATTCGATGGTATTGATTTAAAAAACAAAAGAAAACATAAATCAAACATCAATAACTTTGAATCTATATAATATATAAACAACACGAATCTATAACATACATGTAATTGTAGTGCTCTAACCTAAAATGATAGAAGAAGAACAATGATGTTAATATGATGAAAATCAATGTTTGATAAAGACAACATAATCGAAAACATTCACATATAATATAATGGATCAACAAACTTACTTCGATTTCGTGAGATTGGTCAAGGAAGAACTTAATTAGGTTAGAGAGAGATAAGCGAAGTTGTGTCGATGATGAATTGAGATTATGATCTCAATAATTGAGATCTTGCAATTTATATTAGATCCGATTACAAAAGGTGGGTATCTGGATTCAATAAATCCGACCCGAATAACATTCAAATCCCGCCTCTACATAGTTTAATATAATTTCCCGCTAAAATCACCTTGAGCTTACACCACGACATATCAAGTGTCCCAAATCATTTTCATTTATTATAGGAAAAATTACAAGTTTTGTTCTTTATCTATATACCCTTTTTCAGGTGGTGTCATTTTCAACGAATTTTGATAGGTTTTCCCCTTTATAGGGAATTTTGTTGCACGTCTTGTCCTTTAGCCCTAACCCAGTTAGATTTTTTTGTTAAATCTAATCATGTGTAAGGCACATGAGGGCATTCTTATAATTTCTCCTTTCTAGAGTATATTATGTAAATAACTTATATTCAAGGACTATTTTGTAAAATAATAAAAAGATATGTAAATAAAATACACCTACTCTCTCTCCTCTCTCTATTTTCTCTCTCTATCAAACAATCTGGAGATCCTCTCTGTCTTTCTTCACACTCTCTATAAAATAAACCTACTCTCTCTCTCTCTCTTCCGCTTCTCCCTGCATCCACCACCGAGCAACCATCGTCCAGCCACCACCAACTGCATCCACCACCGTGTAACCACCATCCAACCACCACCAATTATAACCCAAAACCCTTCATCATCTACAACCACCCCCAAACAACCCCTTCATCTTCTTTTTTTTCTATCTCTCTCAAACCCAGGCTCAGATCTGCAACTCGAAAATCTAACAACAGTTGTTCATTCATCGCTCAGATCTACAACTCGAAATTCCAGTTACAGTTGTTCATTCATCACTCAATCATGCCTTTCTCTCTCTCTCTCTCTCTAACACACCCTCAGTGACTTTTTTTATTTGTTGATATCACCAATTTCTTAGATTTGTGAGTTTTGTGATTTGTTGATTCACCATGAACGGCTAGGGATTTGTGTTGATTTCACCGGTGGGAGAGATAGAGGTGAGAAGATATAGAGGGGTTTATAAAAAAAGTCAAAGCACCCACATTTTCTTCAATGTAGTTCAAGCAACTGTACACGTGATGGCGGAGTTAGGTTGTTTGGCTGCAATCTTCTTTCCGTTCTTGATTAACTGAACTCTCGCACATTTTCTGATGGCAGAGTTAGGCTGTTTGGTTTCAATACCACTGTACACATGTTGTTTAACAAACTGTTGTTTAAAATGTAAGAAGTGGAAATTAACTGATTAAAAATATAACGAGTGTTCGGTTACTTACATCTTCTCTGTCACACCCCAACCGATGGCGGAAACATCGGAGTGCGAGCATTAAGCGTTCAGATTGCTCATGAGATTCCATAACACTATTTGTTTCAATAAAATTAGATCAAATTCATCATAATAATGTCTAAAAGCAAACACAACCATCACAAGTATCGGATACAGACCAAAACTAATATTGTTCAAATTGTTCAAAGATTCTAAGTTAACTAGGTGATGTTTCTAAGCATCTCCTAGCCGAATTCCATGCATTCCCAAGCATCCTATCAGCCTGCAACATGTATTAAAATATCAATACAAAAGTATTGGCGAGTATACAAGTTTGAATAACAGAATAATAGGTTAAAACAACTCATATCCATAATGTAAACAATAAAATAGTTTCAGCCGTGCTGTCCATGCAGTGATAGCCCAAGTATCCCGATGCTTTAGTGTTTACCCAAGACTCAAGGTAAACTAGAATCCTCCTAACAATACCCCCCGAGAATAATGGGAGAGGTGCATCTCCTATAGCGCTACTATTGTTAAGGCGGAACTACACACTCTGGATTAAACGCCACATAGCATAAAGAGTCAAGAGTCAAGGATCACAAGTTTCATGTTCACTTAGGATAGAGTATAAGTTTCAAAGATTCAAGTTTAAGTTTCATAGAATACATGTTACACCCTAAAAGTTTAAAGTAAAAAGGGGATCGAGTATACTCACAGTGATTGCTTAACAGTATAAACTGCTATTGGATCAAAGGGAGCTCTTTTTATAATTAGCCTGATTAGATTACAATAGGGTAAGAGTCGGGCAGAGTAACGAGATCGAATAAAGTGTCAAACCAGTCACTGGATCGAATGGTTGTCCGATCGAGTGGCTATCCGATCAGATTGCCAGTCGTTCGGGTGACATGGGTGTGTGAAGGGACAGATGGCTGGCCGATCGGATGGCCATCCGATCGGGTTGCCTCTTGCTTACAAATGAGGGGATAAGGTGGCTGCCCGATCGGATTATTGTCCGATCGGGTGGTCACTCGATCCACGTGTCACAATTTGTTAAGTGTACTAGTCACCTTGGTCGGATGGTCGCTCGATCAGACGGCTGTTCGATCGGGTTGCCATTTGGTCAAGACTCCCAAGGGTTCCAAGCTTCAAGGTTACAAGGCAAGAGTCACTCGATAGAGTGGTTGTCCGATCGGACGGCTGTTCGATCGGATTGCCGCTCGATCGGGTGATCCTTGTTGTTGTTTGCCATTGTAAAATCTCTAAGTTTATAGGTTAACGGTGACGGTACGGTACGTATCGTGACAACAGTAAACTCATTAGTATCCCGGCGTCCTAATCGGGTGTGAATCACCCCCTGTCCGTTCAGTCGTCGGTTCGTAACAAGTTAATGTCAAATCCGTCCCATGCTCGTCTTTTCTGGTAATAATTCAGATCTAAGCCGACTTTAGACTATTCATCCATTCCACAATCCGTTTAGACCCGATTTCCATCGAATAAGGTAAAAGTTTTGAGAAAAGACGAAGATACCCTGAAAGCTATTTTGAACATCTGCTAAGTTCATGTGATAAGATACCCTGAAACTTCATGTCATCCATCGTCTATTTTGAACACTGTTGAGGTAGCAGTGGTTGAGCTTTGACAGCTATTTTGAACATATGCTGCTCTACCATTTGATGAAGACTTTTGTTGTGGAATGATGACTTCATATCCATAGTCTGACGGAGGATTTTGAGATGGACCTGCACTGTTAGTCTTGACAGAAACATTTTCAAAAGTAAATTTATCAAGATCAAACAAAGACTATCTAAGCATGCAGAAGCTCCCTGCACATCAAGTAAAAGGTTAGTTCATGAGGGTCTCCAAAGCCATTAAGGCTTTGGATGGGGTCTCCACAGTGTCTATGTTAAGTTCAGGTGGATGGACAGTGGTTAGCTCAGGGGTTTGGATAGTTTTAGAACTGGTTTTCTCTAACCACTATTGGGGGCTTACCCTATCATCTGCTGGTACCCAAAGGGATGCCTATTCACTTTTGGTTTAGAAGGCCTTTTGTAAGCCTTATAAACATGTGGGACCCTAGGGTATGTTGGTTGACCTTTACCTCTTCGGTATTGGTTTGCAGGGGGTGCATCAGTCACCTGAACTTCTTTTTTAACAGAGGTTTGGTTCAGCTGTTTTGTAACAGCTGTTTGAACTGGCACAAATAGTGGTTGTTGTTTGACTTGTGGTTTTGATGAACTCGTTGGTGTTTTTGACATGTACTCTTCCTTTTTGACCTCAAAGGATTTCAGGTACACACACTATTGAGTAGAATGGTTTGATTTGCCACAGATGGTGCAGCTTTGTGAAGGCACAATGGTACTTGTTTTGTTAAGATCATAAGCTTTTAACTGAAAACAATCTTTGGTCAAGTGATTTTTCTTTTCACAAAATTCACAAAACAAGTTTTTAATCTTTTCTCTTTTCTTCTTCTTTTCAGACTCCTTTGCAACAGAGTTTTGAACCACTGTTGGGATGTCCTTAAGAGGAATAACCTTGGCCTTAGGAGCTTTGACACCATCATTGGTTGTGAAGTCCATGGGTTTGAAGTTTTCAAGGATGTCACACTCATCAGACCATGTGGGTTTAAATTGGTATTTCTCAATCTCCTCAAAAGTTGAGGTCTCCACAGATCTTTCCAAAGTGATCTTATTACCAAGTTTATCAGTTATTTTAACCTCTTGGCCATCCTTGTTTGTGGGAATGATTTCAACAAAACCAGATTCATTTACAGCATTGTTTTCAACTTGGTCATGTTTTCTAAAACCTACACCAAATTTTACATTGCTTTTGATCTGTTTTTCAAGCATAACTTCATAACCTTTGCAGGATTCCACCCATTTTTCACATGTGATTTGGGTGGATTCCAACTCCTTTTTACAGGCTTGATATTTTTCTATCATAGTCTGGAGTTGGTCCTTGGTTATGCTATGCTGTTGTTTGAGACTGCAGATTTCATTATCTTTTTCTGTCAATTTGATTTTCAATTATTTTAAAGACTTTGTAAATTGAACTTCATCATTTAACACTCTATCCCTAAGGTTTTCATTCACCTCTTTAATGTTAGCAAATGCTATGATGCATTTGTCTGAACATAGATTTTTAAGAACCTGAGGTGATACCTTGGCTGCAGCCATCATGGCACAGTCACAAACATGCTCTTTCTCATCAGCCACCTTCTCTTCCTTTTCACCATGTTTCTTCTCTTCTTCTTCAGACCAGGGGTCAGACAGTGGTTCCAACAGGGGTTCTGAATTTTCTCCCAACAGTATTTCATCAGCAACAGCTATAACCACTGCTTCAGCAATTTTGTCCACTGCTTCATCACTTGACTGTCCTTCTTTAGTTTCCAACCCTTCTTGTATTGACTCTAATGCCATAAAACATAAATCACCATTAGAAGCATCATTAGTAGCATAGAGTGCAAAATTTTCATCACCTAGCTCATCAGGTAAGCTGCTCCAGTCAACAAAGCCTTGGGTGAAAAAGTTTTGCTGGTCTAGTTGAACCACTGCTGGTGCAGTTTGTTGAGGTGCAGCTTGTTGTACCTAAACCTGAGGAGCAGGGGCCTAGACATACTGTATCTGAGGAACAGTGGTTTAAACATCATGCACAGGAACAGGGGTTGCAGGGTGTGCATAATGAGCAGTGTTTACATGAGCAGCAGGGGCATATTGGGCATAGTGCACAGAGTTTTGGTTATTTTGTGGTCTGGCGAATTCTTCAGAAAAAATTCTGTCTTCCACAATGGAATCTGATAAGTGAGACTAGGATGTGTGATAATTGGACTAGTGGTTTGACTTGCATTCCCTAGCAAAATGACCTAACCTTTTACACTTATAGCATTTAATCTTTGATTTATCCAGCCCCACTTTTAGATTCCCATGTAACCCTGGAAATTTTCTCCATGTCCCTTTGTAAAACTTGCTGGTTCTAACACTCAGCGGTGCAAGTTGGCGCAAAATGTCCATTTCCTCTAAGTCAGTTGGATCAAAATACTGAAGGTCATTGAGTTCAAAGCATAGATTGTCAGAGTTCTGGCTTTCTCCATTAGCTGTGAAAGCATAACTGGATTAGCGAGGATCAGAGTTGAAGTTTGCACCAGCAGTTATGTCAATAAAATGATCATAACTCTGATCCTTACTACTGCCAGACTCTTCCTGACCCAAAGGAGCTGTGTTGCCAAATGAGTAGTCATCAGCAACTTTGCCAGACTCTTGTAACTTCTTTTTCTAGTTTAACTCCCTTTCATAGGTCAGGAGTCTACTATGAAGTTGGGTCAGGGTCAGATCTTTGAACCCAACTGAATTTCTAGTCACAAAAGCAATTGTATCCCATTTTTCAGGTAGTGACCTAAGAAACCTGTTATTTTGTGTTGAATTAGCAAACTCAACATTAACAAGTCTCAGCTCACTAATGAGACAACTAAATCGTTCAAACTGTTGGGTTAATGTTTCACCCTTAATGTGACAAAAGGTTTCATACTGTTGATTCAGAATTTCCCTATTATTTTCAGTTACTTCTTAAGTTCCCCCAAACTGTTCCTTCAGTGCATCCCATAATTCCTTGGCACTGTTATAGTGTAACAGCCCAGCATAAATTTCATTTGGTAGTGCGGATGCAACGATGCTGAATACCTTGGCATCTAGTTCAATTTTTTGAAAACCCTGGTCCGTATAGTTCTCAATTTTCTTAGGAACAAAAACCTTTAGATCCTCAGCACTCGGCACCATTGGAACATGTGGTCTAAAGATAACCGACTTCCAACATCCGGTATTTTGTTGAGCAAGGATGTGACCCATCCTTCTCTGCCAGATGTTGTATTCATTTCGTTTCAACATGGGTGGTTTGAAGAGTGAACCGATGCTATTGTTAACATCTTGTGATTGTGACGTCATCCTGGTTGTTTTACAGGTACTGATTAATCAACTTTGCTCGTGATTAAACCTTACTCAGTTTTTCAACAAAACGAACTATTATGAGTACCCAACGATTATGAGCTGAACTTTTACGTCAAAATGATTGTTAGATCAAGTTTGACTATCCTATCTCTGATACCAATTGTTAGGATCTGAGTTTCTTATGATTGTGTTTTTGTTTTATAATTATGAAGATGAATGAGAATTGCAGCGGAATTAAATGGAAACAAAACTTTCACACACAATCAAACAGGAGAATTGCTTTCAACATACATGTTTAACTTTGAACTGAATGATTAAATTTATTTCAATCTTCAATTACAAATGCATGCATGTATTACAAACTCCCCCTCAGCCTGAGCTCACAATAGTTTGTTCGTACAGGATGACAAGTGGTGAAAGAGCTAATAGAACAGTACATGGTACTGTTCTATTTATAGGCGCGAGCAAATTACTGAAGCATCTTTGCTGACGTCACCATGAAAGTGACATCTAACCTCCTAACAACCTACAACCACTGATCTATACAAACACTGTTATCTAACCACTGATTATAATACAATACAAATAAGTAAACTAAACTACTGCTACTTCATTCCACTGTTGTGACTCCAGCAGTACTTTATATCTACAGCAGTGCTTGACCCATATTAGTAGATTGAGCAATCAGTGTTTGTTTTCATCAGTCTTGAGACTTGTTGTAGGTGAACAGTGGATGGAGGTCATCAGTTGTTAGGCCACTTCCAAGGGGAAAGATTGAATACAAACATCTGCTTATTATGGATCCACTGCTCTGATCCAGTTTTGGCTTTATCAACTGTTCCGTTGGTAGGGTTCAATCCCAACAATCTCCCCCTGGAACAGATGATGCCAAAACCCTTCATTATTCTTGGATCTTCATTGCCTCATCAAAAGTTCACTGACTTGACCTTTGAATTGTAATTCAAAGTCCTAGGAATCTGTATCATTTTCATCCCTACACAGTGGAAGCTCAAGGAGATCCTGAAGATCTTCAACACCCAGCCCAAGTGCTTGTTCCCTTGATATATACTCCACTTTCCCATTGGATTTGAGAAATGTCAATATGTGGGTCTTTTGATCAGACTTCCACTTTAGTATTTTTAAACCCAATGGGTTTCTTGGGAGAGATTTATTTGTTGATGGGTTTGGAGATGGAGGCCTGGTGATGACTGGTTGAGCAGTGTTTGTAGATTTTGCCAATTCAGGATTTTCTGCTATCATCTGTTTAAGGACCATTTTTATAATGAAATCCCCTGCTGCTACATCTTCTGCTGTTTCTGCATCCATCTGCTTTTGTTTTCTTCTTTGATAAAGGATGGCAGCAGGTGGAGCAGTGGATCTCCTGATTTGTAGCTTTTTTGGTTTAGCTGGAACCACTGCTTCAGGGTAAACAGGATTTTGTGGAATGTTTGGATTCTTCTTTCTCAACTCTTCCAACTTTTTGTAAGAGGCCAACACTTTATCCTCTGACCACCTTGTCACTTGATTCCTTGACCCAAAATCAGCTGTAATAAGCTCTTCTTTCATTCTCTTCAGCCTTAAGGTCCTTTCAGGTACATTTTTCTTGTATTTGGTCCAAACAGGAGGAGTGTGTTTAACTTTGTCTTTGTTCATCTTTTGTATTCTTTCTAACTCCTCTTTAAGCTCAGATATGGTCCATTCTTTATATTGAGCCTTATCTGCCTTGTATTTCTTGAATGCCATGATATGATCAAGGTAATCTTTTCTCAGGCTTTCATCATCTCTTTCTGAAAGTTTTTGACAAAGATCTTTTGCAAACTGCTCCAAAGTTCTGACTTGGGTGAGCAGATATTGAAAGTTTCTTTGAATCTCTTTGTCTGATTTTCCTTCTGTGTTTCTTTTAGAGATATCCTCTGCCTGTTGAGCCTTTAGCTTCAAATATTCTTCTATGTTGTTAGGCCTAGGATAACCTTGAATAGATGGCAGGTTCCTTTTTGCAGGGTCATCTTCAGAGTAGAAAGATTTTATCTCCTCTCTAACTAATGGAAGGTCTAATGGGTATTGGACAGCTGCAGAAACAATGGCAGTGTTTGGATTTGAGGCTTTTACTGAAGAGAGTGGAACAGGGTTAGGAATGGTTGCAAGAGTCAGTGGTTGTGAAGAAGTTGGAGGTGGTGAAGAATCATCATCCAATAGTATCCTTTTCCTTTTTGGTTTAGGAGAGGTTGGTGGTGTTTTGGTTGGTTGAGTGGTGGTGATTTGAGTGGTAGGTGATTGACTAACAGCTGTTGAAACAACTCGTGTTTCAACCACTGCTGCCATTACAACATATGATGTGTCATCTGATGTCTTCTGCTTTTTAGCAGGTGGTTTTGGTGGTAGTGACGATGTTTTTAGTGGTGATTTGGTTTTTGGTAAGGCAGTGGATTGTATAGTGGGGGCAGTGGTTGAAGTGTATTTTGAAGTGGTGGTTGTAGGGTTAACATCTGCTGAAACCACTGAAGTACCAACAGTTGTTGATACAACAGGTGTTTTAACAGCTGTTGGTTTGGAGGTTTGATGTGAGGAGTTTTTGGGAGTTTGGGAAGCATGTTTAGTGATTCTGGAAGGTGTGATTTTGGGTTGCCTCATTTCTCTAGTGGGCTGCCTTCTTTTGGGCTTAGGAGTTTCTTCTTCATCTTCCTTGGGCTCTGAAGTACCCTATTCTTCCATTGTCATTAAAACTTCCTTTTCTTCCTCAAACCTTGATTTTCCCTTTGCCTCCATATCCATTTTCAGCCTTGCTTTTTCATCGGCAAAAGCATTTAGGGTTTCATCAACCTTTTTAGATCCATCTGGCCTAGGGAGATCTGCAAGCATACTTGAATTATCTGGTGCAATGTACAGACCATTTTCATATCCATTTTTCTTTAACTGCTTCATTTTCTCCCCCTTTTTGGCATCATTATGTGGTGGGTTGTCCACAAAAATGATTGAGGGAGGAGCAGTGCCAGTGGTTTTTAATAAATGGGCCTTAATTGCTTTTGATGTCTGCCCGTGTATCCTTAAACCTTGCTTCCATCAAATTTCTGATCTTTTGAACTTGAATTTCTTGTTGCTGATCTGCATATTCTCTTTGTTTGTGAAGCATATGTTGAAATAATTCCCAAAGTTCAGCAGCAGTGGGAGCAGATGTTGCAGCTGGTGCAGTAGTGGGTGGTGCCTTTTGTGCTTGTAACAACTGTTGCATCATTGTTTTGATTTCAGCAACAGTTGTATCAATCTTGTCAACCCTCTCTGTCAATTCTCGGTACATTAAACCATCACCCAAGCTAATGGGATCATCTGATTTCCCACCAGTGGTGGTTGTATCAGTGGTTGACTTAGGGAAAGTTTCCTAAAAGTCATCCCCTGATGCCCCTTTTTCTTGGTACTGGGGACTTCTTCCTTCAGGAGGAGAAACCATTTTAAGTGTACCAATGAATGCTGGAAATACCCTGATACCCCAAGAAGAAATTGCCTTCAAGGGAGTCTCATTTATGAAACTACTAGCCAAGTGTAAACCAGTGAGTTCAACACTTGTAGTAGCCGCTCCACTTGAACTACTGACAGGAAGTACTTGTACTTCCTGTAGTGTAACCTCCTCAACTATTGGTGGGTTAACAGAAATTGAGACACCAGACTCAGTCACTTGTTGTGGCATAATCTCATTGACAGGTGATTGAGATAAACTGATTTGTGTCTGGGCTAAATCAACTGCATCCAATAGAGGTAATATGGTAGGTGGAATTTGTGCAGTGAGGATAGGGGTGGAAAGAGAATTTGCCCCGGGAGGTGGGTTGTGGATGATGGAATCAAGTGATTCTAGAGCATCATAACGTGGTGTCCCTGTGCTTACAACCTGTTCTTTTTTAGAAGAAGCGGGAGGAGTTTGAGGCTCAGGTTGAGATCTTTCTTCCAACTGCTGTGAGGAAGTAGCAGCAGTGGTTATTGGTGACTTTTGTGTTGTCACTGGCAGTTGCTCTGGGATCTCATCTTCCAGAGTTGCCTTTTATGTAGGTTTGGGGGGTTTTTATGATTTTTTTCTTTGGTCTTTTTGTGGTTTTAGGTGGGGGTTTCACAGCAGTGGTAGTGCTATTGTGATCACCTTAAGCAGTGGGCTCAACAGAAGGTACCTGAGGAGCAGTGGTTGCTGCTAAAGTCTACTCAGGAACCTCTGCTTGTGTTTTGGAATTTTTTGACAGCCTTGTAAATGTTTCAGAAGTTAGGCTGTTTATTTGACAAGGTTCTCCTTGGATAAGAACACGAGCATTATCTTTGAAAATTTCTTTTGAAAATAGTAGCTCAGGAACCTTGGAAATAGCAAAAATGATTATTTATTAACATTTTTAACCAGGTCATTGAAGATCTCCTGGGAGTAGTTAAAATTTTCTTCATTCAAAATAGCATAACCCAGGTATTGAATCTTCAATGGTATTTCATTGAAAGCAGTGGTTTTATTGGACACACACATAACACATAAGGAGAGTATGAAATAACCTTATGGCAGGAGGAAAACTGCCCTTTTGTAAAGTATCTTTTTTCATCTCCTCTTCATACCCCCTTTCAAGAAAATCAGTTTGATACTCTGTTTTGGGAAAAGATGTTTTACCTTGAAGATCATCGAGTTCAAAGACTTCCGAGATGGTTTTTGGTGTTATTGTGACTGGAACACCCTTTATTGAAGAATTAATGGCTAAGGGCTTTTTATCCTTAGATTCAAGTTTAGCATTTTTCCAAAATTCTTGCTGGGTTTCCTGGTAAATTATGGCATCATAGGTCAACAAAGTTTTGTACTTTGAAGACGAAAGAGCGTCAATGACGGAATCGAAAGTGGTGGTATGACTTGGTTTTTCAAGAAGACCCAAGTAATTGTGAGAAGTTTTATATGGAAGAGCCATGGTGAATTTGGTGTGATTGCAGAGGGAAGAAGACGATGAGTGATTTGAGAGAAATGGAGAGAAATGGATGGTAACTGCTTTGAGAAAGGAATTTTGAATTCGATTCGACAGTGAAAACCCTGTTGGGGTTTTGATCAGGGTTTTATAAAGGGAAAAAGTGAATGCTGGCATGGTAGCGGTTACAAAGATCTGACGGATATGTACTGTCCATGTGCCAACCTCTGATGAGTAATGGAAGATAGTTGTTTAGGAAACCACTGATGGAACAAGTATCAGTGGTTACAACGGTTATAATGAGAACAGTGGCTGATTTTTAACTATCAGTGGATAGCCTATTAGTGGGTTAAAACATTGATTTTGAACAACAGTGGTTGACTTTCAGCAGTGGACAGCATTTAACAGAACAGATGTTTGAACCAAAAACAGTGGTTATGGCAGACTTTTAAGGATTTATGAAAATTTTCATTTTTTAGCAATTTTTAAGGATGGATTTTTGATTTTCTGAAAACATTTTAATGCTTTTATTCATAGAAAGACAAGATTTTGCTTGTTATTCCATGTTCAGCATGCCAATCCTAGAAATCAGGCTTTCAAAGGTAGATGTATCTAATGCTTTTTTAGCACATCTGCCAGTTGATCTTTAGTTGGAACATGATGCAGAGAAATCAAACCTTTTTCATAGCAATCCCTCACAAAGTGATTTCTGATGTCTATGTGCTTGGTGGTTGAATGAGATACTGGATTTTTGATGATATTTTCTGCTGCCTGACTGTCCAACATGAGAGGTATCTTTAACGCAGTGATACCAAAATCCAGGAATTGATTTTGAAGCCAAAGCAGTTGGGCTGTACAGCTTGCAGCAGCTATATACTCTGCCTCAGCAGTGGATGTGGAAACAGCTGCTTGCTTTTTACTTTGCCAAGACACTAAGAAAATTGCCTAGGAATTGGCACCCTCCTGAAGTGGACTTCCTTGTTTTGTCACATCCAGCAAAGTCACTATCTGAGAAACCTGAAAGCTTGATATTTCCATCAGCTGGATACAAGATACCAAGTGTGGGAGCACCTTTTAGGTATCTGAATATCCTTTTTACAGCAATAAGGTTAGACTTTCTAGGGGCTGATTGGGATCTTGCACAAACACATGTTGCAAACATGATGTCTGGCATGGATGCAGTTAGGTACAATAAAGACCCAATCATGCTTCTATAAAGAGTTTGATCAACCAAATCATCCTTTTCATTAGACATATGACTATTTTATTGGTTGCTATGGGTGTACTGCATGGTTTACAATCAACCATCTCAAATTTCTTTAATAGTTCTTTGGCATATTTTCCTTGATGAATGAAAGTTCCATTTTGCAGTTACCTTACTTGGAGACCAAGAAAGCACTGGAGTTCACCCATTACACTCATCTCAAACTCAGCTGTCATGAGTTTTCTGAACTCTTCACACATTTTGTGACATGTGCTTCCAAAAATGATGTCATCCACATAAATCTGGACAATCATCAAGTCTTTCCCTCTCCATTATAGAAATAGTGTTTTGTCAATTTTACCTCTTGTGAAACCAATGGAAAAAAGAAAGGTGGAAAGAGTTTCTTACCAGGCTCTAGGTGCTTGTTTCAAGCCATACAAAGCTTTATTTAGCTTGTAGACATGATTTGGATAAAATGGATCCTCAAAACCTGGAGGTTGACAAACATATACCTCTTCTTGAATTTTACCATAGAGGAATGCACATTTGATATCTATTTGATACACCTTTATGTTGTGGTTGACGGCAAAGGCCAGAAACAGTCTGATAGCTTCCAATCTTGCTACAGTGGCAAAAGTTTCATCATAGTCAATGCCCTCTTCCTATCTGAAACCTTGAACCACTAGCCTTGCTTTATTCTTGACAACAATGCCCCTTTCATCAGTTTTATTCTTGAAGACCCACTTTGTGCCAATTGGACTCACATCCTCTGGCAGTGGTACAAGCTCCCATACTTGTTGTCTTTTAAACTGTTGGAGCTCCTCTTGCATGGCTTCTACCCAGCTGTTGTCTTTTAGTGCCTCTTAGTACTTGACTGACTGATGGAGAGATAGAAAACCAGCAAAAAGACAGATGTTTTAGGATTGCTTTCTTGTGAGAACCCCTTCAATGATGTTGCCAATGATTTGGTCAGGTGGATGAGACTTCAAGAAGATTAGATCTCCTTTGTATGGAACAATGGCATTTAATGGTGAGGGCTGCAGATGTGAATCATCTGAGCTAACCACTGATGGTGACTTTGATGATCCATCAGTGGCTTGAAATGGAGGTGGAGGAATAGGTGGTAATGGTGTGGAAACATGTTGACTTTTATCAATTGTTTGAGGACTTTTATCACAGTGTTTGATGATGTGGAAGCAGGGGTTAATGGGCTACTTTGGTCAACAACTGTTGATGTAGCAGTGGTTGAGCTTTGACAGCTGTTTTGAACATCTGCTGCTCTACCATTTGATGAAGACTTTTGTTGTGGAATGATGACTTCATATCCATAGTCTGATGGAGGATTTTGAGATGGACCTGCACAGTTAGTTTTGACAGAAACATTTTCAAAAGTAAATTTATCAAGATCAAACAAATATGCAGGGTTTCCAGGGATTTTCATTCAACTTCACATTCAAAGTCTCTTCCACTGTTTTGGTCCTTGTGTTAAACACTTTGTAGGCCTCAGCAGTGGTTGAGTATCCCAAATGATATCCACTGTCTACTTTGGCTACAAATTTTGAGATGGAATCTTTTAAATTTAAAATGAAACATGGGCAGCCAAATACTTTGAAGTATGTGATCAATGGTTTTATTTTATACAAAATTTCATAAGCATTCTTTTGATGCCTAGGGTTAATTAAAACTCTGTTCTGAACATAGCAAGCAGCGTTTACTGCCTCTGCCCAGAAAGTTAATGGCAAACCTGAATCTGCATGCATGGTTCTGGCTGCATCAATCAGAGTTCTATTTTTCCTTTCAACCACCCCATTCTGCTCTGGTGTTCTTGGAATGCTGTACTGCCTTACAATTCCTTTTGACACACAGAAGGTATCCAACTCCTTTTTTTTTGAATTTTGTGCCATTGTTACTCCTGAAGACTTTTACTAGCAAGTCAAACTGCTTTTCAACCTGTGTCACAAAGTCTTGCAGAATGCCTGCTTTTCAACCTGCTTTTCAACCAGTGTCACAAAGTCTTTCTGAGGTTCGAGACGTGGAAAGTCGGATGGACGTTGCTGAGTTCCTCCGGTAGTTCGAGTCTGTAGGCCACTTTGCCAATCCTTTCCAGAATCTTAAAGGGTCCAACATATCGAGGCGCGAGCTTTCCTTTCTTGCCGAATCTGATCACCCCCTTCCAAGGTGATACCTTTAGGAGTACGTGATCGCCAACGTCAAATTCAAGGGGCTTGCGGTGTCTATCGGCGTAACTCTTTTGACGACTTCGAGCTTTCAAGAGATTATCTCGGATCTAGAAGATTTTGTCAGTCGTTTCTTGTAATAACTCAGGACCGGTAATTTGCGCATCTCCGATCTCGTGCCATACAATAGGCGATCGACATTTTCTTCCGTATAATGCCTCAAATGGTGCCATTTGAATGCTAGAGTGATAACTGTTATTGTACGAGAATTCGACTAAAGATAAGTGCGCGTCCCAATTACCACCGAAATCTATGACACACGAGCGAAGCATGTCTTAAAGGGTACGAATCGTGCGTTCAGTCTGACCATCAGTCTGGGGATGGAAAGCAGTACTAAGGTTAAGAGTAGTACCGAGAGCAGATTGAAACCTTTCCTAAAGGCATGAGGTGAAACAACCATCACGGTCAGAGATAATGTCACGAGGTGTCCCATGTCGACAAATAACCTCGTCGGTATAGATTCGTGCTAATCGTTCTACCTTATAGTCTTCCCGTATCGGTAGAAAGTGAGCGGATTTGGTGAGACGGTCAACGATAACCCAGATGCTGTCGTGACCTGATGGCATGCGCGGAAGTTTCGTTATGAAATCCATAGCTATACCCTCCCATTTCCACATAGGGATCTCGGGTTGGACGAGTAAGCAAGAGGGGCTTTGTTGTTCAGCCTTGACCTTCGAACAGGTTAGGCATTTCAAAACATAGATAGCGATATCCTTCTTCATGTCCGGCCACCAGTACTTGTAGCGAAGGTCCTGGTACATTTTATCGGCACTGGGATGAATGGAATATCGAGACTTGTGGGCTTTGTTTAGCAGAATCTCTCGTAAGTTATTGCGTTTGGGAATCCAAATTCGGTCTAGATAGTGAAATATACCATTCGATTTATTCACTAGTTGTTCGCCATTACTGATAATCCTTTCTTTCTTCAAGGTGCGTTCGGTAAAACAAGCATGTTGGGCATCGCGAATAAGAGCTTCGAGATTGTGTTGGGCTTGAGTATTACGAATGCTATGCAAATAGCTTCATCGACTGAGAGCATCGGCAACGACATTTGCTTTGCCTGGATGGTAACGAATCTCACAGTCGTAATCGTTGAGAAGTTCTACCCATCGGCGTTGACGCATATTCAGTTCCTTTTGGTTCAAGATGTGTTGTAGGCTCTTATGATCTGTGAAGATCGTACACTTAGTACCGTATAGGTAGTGTCGCCAAATATTTAACGCAAAAACAACTACACCAAGCTCGAGGTCGTGGGTTGTATAGTTCTTCTCGTGGATCTTGAGCTGTCGAGATGCATACGCGATAACCTTGTCCTGTTGCATAAGAACACAACCAAGACCAAGGTTTGAGGCATCACAATAGACTATGAAGTCATCGTTTCCATCGGGTAAAGCGAGAACAGGAGCATTGCAGAGCATACGCTTGAGAGTTTGAAAGGTAGTCTCTTGTTCAGTTCCCCAAACAAAAGACTTGTCTTTATGCGTGAGAGAAGTAAGCGGGACAACGATCTTCGAGAAGTCAATGATGAATCGACGGTAATAGCCCGCCAATCCAAGGAATGAGCGAATTTCAGACGATGATTTGGGTGTAACCCAACTCTTAACAGCTTTGATCTTTGCGGGGTCGACGTGGATACCTTGACTATTGACAATATGACCGAGGAATTGAACCTCCTCTAGCTAGAATTCGCACTTGGAGAACATGGCATAGAGTCGATTCCCTTGGAGTAATTCAAGAACCAAACGTAGATGTTGCGCATGTTCGGCTTTTGTTTTCGAATAGATAAGGATCTCGTCGATGAATACAATGACGAAGTGGTCGAGATAGGGTTTACACACGCGATTCATCAAATCCATGAAAATCACGGGTGTGTTGGTTAAACCAAAGGGCATAATAACGAACTCGTAGTGACCTTATCGTGTTCGGAACGCGGTTTTAGGTATATCTTCCTCTTGAATTTGTAACTGGTGATAGCCTGAGCACATATCGATCTTTGAGAAACACGTAGCACCTTGTAATTGATCAAACAAATCATCAATTCGAGGTAAAGGATAGCTATTCTTGATAGTCAGCTTATTCAAATCCCTATAATCGATGCACATCCGGAATGATCCGTCCTTCTTTTTGACGAAAAGGACTGGTGTGCCCCATGGAGAGGTGATAGGGTGAATGAAGCCCTTATCAAGCAATTCCTGGAGCTGACTTGAGAGTTCACACATTTCGATGGAGCGAGACGATAAGGCGCTTTAGCAACAGGATTTGCTCCAGGAACAAGGTCGATTCGGAAATCAATATCACGAGATGGCAGTAAGCCAGGTGAATCATCAGGAAAGACGTTAGGAAAATCACAAACTACAAGCACCTTTTCCATTGCCTTCTCTTTCTTTTCCTTCTCTGCTATTACGATGTCTGCCAAGAAAGCTTTGTATTCCTTGTGGAGATACTTGCTTGCTTGGATACACGACATGAGTTTGAGATTCTTCGAAGGAGTTTCACCATAAACCCACAATTGGTCTCCGTTTGAGAGAGAGAAATGAATCATTTTATCGAAGCACACAATTCCGGCATGATTCTCATGAAGAAAGTCCATGCCTATTATGGCGTCGAAACTACCGAGCTGCATCGAAATGAGGTTTATTAGGAAAACATGATTGTTGAGCTCAAGAGTACAATCACGCAGAACGGAACTAACAGTGATGGTTCTTCCGGTGGCAACTTCTACGTCGAAGGTTGATGGGAGGTTAACACGTTTACGGTTTAGGAGCCTTTCGAATTCGAATATTACAAAACAGTTATCGGCTCCAGTGTCAAATAAACACGAAGCATATATCCATTTACGAGAAACGTACCATTAACCACGTTGTTGTCTGCTTGAGCCTGACGGGCGTTGATGTTGAAGACTCTCCCGCGGGCGGCTTGCTGAGCTGGCTGCTACTGCTGTTGTTGGTGTTGTTGCTGCGCTGGTTGCTGCTGTGGCTCTTGCTTCACCACCCTGTTCAGGCAGACATTTGCGAAGTGGTTGGGATCACCACACGCATAGCGGGCTCTTGCGTGAGCAGCGTGATGTCTGTCGTTAGTGACATGCAAAAACCGAAATAAACTAGTAGATAGGATAAGTCGGATATCGAACCAGAGGAGGATTGTGGAAAGTGTCGTAATGAAAAGTATTGATTAACTATTACTAAATTGAGAAATCGATTTGTTTGATTATGTGAAAGAACTAAATTAACAAGTAAAAAGTGTGATTTAAATCAGTAGGAAGAAAGATGGTTCCTCTAGATTTCAGGTTTTGCAATTAACTTCAATTATGTGTTTAATCGTTACCTACATAGACATAGGTGTTAATTTTGATTGACTAATTGTGATAACCAACGACTAAGTACTCCGGTCAATACATAACGGGAGGTTATCGAATGATTATCAATTACAATTTACAAACCCTAACCCCATGTCAAATATATCCCAATTACTAGAACTCTCGGGAACTAAATGCTTAGAAATTAAGGTTTAAATAAACATAACTGTTTACAATCAAGAAATCAAATCCATGGTGAAAAGCATCGAATGCTTAGATCACCAGGTTAAAACGATTGTATCAAACACATAATATTCATTAACTTACAAAACCCTCCATCCGGAGGAAACCACAAAAGACTAGCCGCTCATTAGGGTTGGTTGATCTTCAATGGCTTGACAAACACTTGAATAAATCATCATCACTCTAATTATTATAATAAAAATAATAGTGAAATGGTAGTGGGAATAATGATGATGATGTTTTCTAATCTCCCTTGACTTTTCGTGCTCTCCTTCACGTGATCTTCTTTTTCTTGGTTTTCATGAGATGATGATTTATCTTGTTGACTTCCTCAAACCTCGTATGTCAGCTCCGTTGAGATGATGATATTAATTAAAATGTTGATGTCGGCTACTCCCTCAAAAACCCTATGCTGGCCGATGATGTTGATTTGATATATGAAAAACATAAAAAGAAACCCTCACATGCGTCCCTTTTTGTCTTCCCGGGTCGTAGGCTACGAACTCAACTCGTAGCTTACGAGTTAAAACTTCTGTTTCTTTTATTCCCTTTACATCTCCACTCGTAACCTACGAAACATAACTTGTAGGCTACGATTTAAAAATTCTGTCCCAACTTGTTTTCACACACCACCAACTCGTAAGCTACGAGTTGGTGTTCATAAGCTATGATCGAGACAGATCCCATCTTTCCTCCTCACTTTCAAACTTTCAACAATTTACAAACTAGTCCCTGTACTTTGATTCTTCAATCTCCCATCATATGTAAGCATAACATAACTTTCAACTTAGTACCGAATGACCCCTCAACTTTTGTTCTTCTTGATTCTTGCATATATGAACTCCACACAACTTTCATAAATTACCGAATTAGTCCCCGAACTTTGCTTTTTTCACACTCATTTTACTCGTGAGTCTTTGTATCACCCGAACAAGCTTCAATATTCATCCTTGAGCTGCAATATCTCATCCCATGCTCACAACTTCATCTTTAACCATCATAAATGCACCGGTTTATGTGTTTTAGCTGAAAATCAACAAATTCTCATAGTCACTTCATTCTAGACAATTAAACACATCAAATACACATAAATCATTATATTTAAACATTCTAAAGCTCGGGTTTTTCCCTCTCCATCACAGCGGGAGCAAGAGCTGCTTGTGGTCCCTGAGGAGCGGGAAGAGGAGCTGGTAGAGCAGGGGTTTGAACTTGAGCTTGGCGGGGACCAGTACGGCAGTTGGCAGTAAAGTGGCCGTAAAGGTTGTATTGAATACAAAATCGACAAGCGATCCCAACAGGATGATGATAAGTACAAGTAGGGTAGAGAGGGTGTGGACCAGTATATGCACGTTTGGCCGACGGTGCATTGGTCACTGGTGTCGCTACTTGGTGGTTCTGGTTTTTCTGTTGGACAGGGACAGCATTGAGAGGAGTGGTAGTGACAGCACAGTTCTTGTTGTTGTTGTTGTTCTTGCGCTTGCGACGTGAAGACTTTGAAGATTGCGGTGCGGCGGTTTCAGCGGTGGGAGCAGCGGTAACTTTATGGAGACTCTTGGTGGTTTTATCGAAGTAATCAGCCCTAACTCGATTGTCATTAATTTTGGCAGCGAGCAGATAGGTTTCTACGATGGTGGTTATCTTGGCGGCTTGCACGAAATCAGCAACACAATCTGGTAAAGCACGGATGTATTTCTTGATGGTGATGTCAGCAGTAGAGACTTGACCAGGACAAATGATGCTTAGCTGCTTAAAGTGGGCAGTTATACCAGCATTGTCGCCACCTTCCTGCTTAATGTTCCAAAACTCGTCCTCCAGCTTCTGATGCTCATGGGGAGGGCAGAATTCCTTCATCATGATTTCCTTTAACTCCTCCCAAGTAAGCCCATAGGCTGCGTTATTCCCCCGCATGTTCCTTTTGGCGGTCCACCATTCTAGAGCCCTGGACTGGAAAACGCCGGTTGCGTTGACATTGCGAAGGTTATCAGGACAGCCGCTTTGGCGCAGAGTGACTTCAATTGAGTCGAACCATTGAAACATGGCACTAGGCCCGTCTTCATCGGTGAACTCTTTGGGGCCGCAGGCCTTAAACTGCTTGAAGCTAAAAGTAGCCTTAGGCGAGTCTGTCCTAGATTCCTTAGAGGACTTGCTAGCATTTTCATGAAGTTCACTGACAATTTGCGGAATGACTTTAGCCATCTGCTTAGCGACGAGCGACGCGATGCGTTTGTCAGCGTTGTTTCGGCGGGAAGCGCGAGTAGTGTGCGATCCAAATGACGACATTGTCTGCACTGACATCGCCATAGGACTCAGACACATGTCAATTAAATCTAGTGTAGCCTAGCGTATCTCCACACGCTACTCTTATATATATATAAAGCTCAGAAACACATCTAATCACATAACCACGTAAGCACATAATCACGTAAGCATAAAAACACATAAGCATGTAAGCACATAGTTCACATAACCACTATATTTTGCACGTATTCACCTACATATTCTGCACGTATTCACTTATTATTCACAGCTGCGAAAAATGATTCGAGAGTTGCGAATGCGAGTAGCGATAGCGAGTAGTATAAACAGCGAGTAGCGTTGCGATTAGCTTGTAGTGTGTCTACGATTTGTTAGCATGTCATGATTTGTGTGTGTTTGCGGAGCAAGAAGCATTATATCGAAACCATTTGATTTAGAGCACAGTGCTCTTTATCTCAATATGTTAACAAAATAAACATATAACCACATAAATCACATAAAATCCATAATTCATAGAGTCAGCGGTGGCGATCCTCATAATCAAAACACATAAAAGCGATAAGTGTAAAATCAGTGAAAAATAGAATATCTTGGGTGTTCGAGACTTTGACTACCCAAAGTGATTCGACTATTCTCAAGGGCTTCGAGTACACGTATTGGCGTAGTAGACTATTCTCAAGGACTTCGAGTACACGTATTGGCGTAGTAGACTATTCTCAAGGACTTTGACTACCCAGATCATCCGTTTGTGTGTGTTTTGACAGCCTTAGGAAAGGATGACCTTGAGCGGTAGTATGCGATGTTTGCGCAAGAGTGTAGAGTTCAGCGAATTCGAGTGAGAATTATCAAGCAAGCTCGTACATAACCCCAACTAGGTTTGCATAAGTCGGTCTGTTGGTACTTAGACTATAGACTAGGTCAATTCTAAGACATCGACCTGAACTAGGTCTAGTCTTGCCTAATTCCCTATAGTTATGGCTCTAATACCAATCTGTCACACCCCAACCGATGACGGAAACATCAGGGCGCGGCACTGAGCGAAACAGATTATCCAAGAGATTCCATAACATCTATGATTACCAAATATTTAAGCATTACATCCCATACCATAACATATAAAGTAGCACAGTTATTACAGACAAAGTGTTCTCAAAGACAAGTAAAAACTGTTTCGACAACTCATATATTGTGTATTCGTTTCTAGACTCCCCTAGACTTGATTTCATCACAGCATGCAAGCATAAGCATCCTAAACACCTGTCACATACGTTAAAATAAAAGTCAATACACATAGTGTAAAGGTGAGCATACAAGTTTAATAGCATAATAGTAGCGAGAGCGATTTACGCATAACTAGCATGTAACACGTAGTAATGCAAAGCAAGTAGGTTATCGACAATGAAATATGCACAGACGTGACTGCAAGTTGTAGAATGCGCAACACATATCACCACTGCGATACGTGAAGAAAAGCCTGTTAGGATCTGAGTTTCTTTTTTATTGTGTTTTTGTTTAGAGATTAATGAAGATGAACAAGTAATTGCAGCGGAAATAAATGGAAATAAACTTTGCACACAAATAAACAGGAGAAATGCTTTCAACACACATGTTTGAACATTGAACCGAATGATTAAATTTATTTCAATCACTGATTACAACTTTGCATGCATGTAATACAAACTCCCCCTCAGCCTGAGCTCACAGTGAATTGTTCATGCAGGAAGACAAGTGGTGAAAGAGCCAATAGAACAGTGCAGGGTACTGTTCTATTTATAAGCACGAGCAAACTACTGAAGCATCTTGGCTGACGTCACCATGAAAGTGACATCTAACCTCCTAATAAACTCTAACTACTAATCTAATACAAACACTATTTAGCAAACTACTAATTACATTACATAACAAAGGAAAGACTAAACTATTGCCTTCTCCTTCCACTGTTGTGACTCCATTAGTACTTGTATCATCAGCAGTGCTTGACCCATAACAGTAGATTGATCAACAGGTCTTCAATCTTCATCAGTCTTTACATGACCAGCAGTTGTTTGTAGAACAACACTTGTATATGGACAGTGGATAGAGACCATCAGATGTTAGAATCACTTTCAATGGGAAAGACTTGGATACATCCACTGCTTATTCTGGATCCACTGCTCTGATCTAGTTTTGGCTTTAATCAACTGTTCCTCTGGTAGGGTTCAATCCCAACAATCTCCCCCTAGAACAGATGATGCCAAAACTCTTCATTATTGTGGAACTTTATTGTCTCATCAACAGCTCCCTAACTTGTCCTTTAAATTTCAATTCAAAGTCCAATGAGTTTGTGTCATCCTCATCCCTGCACAGTGGAAGATCAAGTAGATCTTGCAGATCTTCAACACCCAGGCCCAGTGCTTGTTCCCTTGATATTTTCTTCACATCACCACTTGACTTGATCAGGGTCAATACGTGGGTTTGTTTGTCAGATTTCCACTTTTGTACTTTTGAGTCCAGTGGGTTTCTTGGGAGAGGCTTTATTGAAGATGAGTTTGGTGAAGGTGGCCTGGTGATGACTGGCTGAGCAGTGCTTTGAGCTTGAGCAAGTTCAGCATTTTCGGCCATCATCTGCTTAATGACTGCTTTTATAATATCATCACTAGCAGCTACATCCTATGGTGTTTCTGCTTCCATCTGTTTTTGTCTTCTTCTTTGATAAATGAAGGCACCAGGTGGAGCAGTAGATTTCCTGACTGGCAGCTTTGGTGGTCTTGTTGAAACCTTTTCATCAGGATAAACAGGCTTTTGTGGAATGTTTGAGTTTTTCTTTCTTAATTCTTCCAGCCTTTGATAAGAAGCAATCACCTTTTCTTCTTTCCACCTTGTCACTTGATTCCTAGACCCAAAATCAGTAGTGATCAATTCCTCTTTCATTCTATTCAGCTTTAACACTTTATCAGGCACATTCTTTTTGTAATTTGCCCAAACAGGAGGAGTATGTTTGACTTTATCTTTGTTCATTTTCTCAATTCTTTCTAACTCTTCCTTGAGCTCTCCCACTGTCCATTCTTTATATTGAACTTTGTCACCCTTGTACCTTTTGAAGGCCATGATGTACTCAATATAGTCTTTTCTTAGGGTCTCATCATCTCTTTCTAACAGTTGCTGACAGAGGTTCTTTGAAAACCTTTCCAAAGTATTGACTTGAGTAAGAAGAAATTGGTAGTTTCTTTGGATTTCCTTATCAGTTTTACCCTTTTAATTTCTTTTGGAAATATCCTCTGTTTGTTAACCTTTCACTTTCAAGTATTCTTTAATATTTTTAGGTCTTGGATATCCTTCAACAGATGGCAAACTCCTTTTGTCAGGATCATCTTCTGAATAGAAGGATTTTATTTCTTCTCTAACAGCTGCAAGCTCTAAAGGATACTGAACAGCTGCAGAGACAATAGCAGTGGTTGGGTTAAAGACTTATGCAGATGAGAATGGAACAGGGTTTGGAATTATTGCAAGTGACAATGGTTGTGAAGATGTTGGTGGAGGTGAAGAATCATCATCTTCCAGGATAACCCTTCTCCTTTTTGGTTTAGGAGAGGCTGGTGGTGTTTTGGATGGTCGTGAAGTGGTGATTTGAGTGGTGGTGTTTGAAGTGGATGGTGGTTGACTAACAGTTGTTGAAACAACTGGTGTTTCAACCACTGTTGTCATTACAACTGATGATGTGTCATCAGCTGTCTTCTAGTTTTTGGCAGGAGGCTGTTTTTGTGGTGAGGATGTTTTTGGTGGTGATGGTATTTTTGGTGTGGCAGTTGTTGTAGTGGGATCAGTGGTTGTGGTTGAAATGATGGTTGTTGGTTTAACAACTACTGAAACCACTGAGGTACCAACAGTTGTTGATACAACAGGTGTTACAACAGCTGTTGGTTTGGAAGATTGATGTGAGGAGCTTTTGGAAGGTTTGGAAGAATGTTTTGTGGATCTGGATGGTGTGGACTTTGGTTGCCTCACTTTTCTTGTGGGCTGCTTTCTTTTCTACTCAGGATTTTCTTCATCCTTTGGCTCAGAAGTACCCTGCTCATTCATCTCCATAAAAGCTCTTTTCTCTTGCTCAAACCTGGCTTTATCCTTTGCCTCCATATCCTTTTTAACCCTTGCTTTTGCACCAACAATGGCATTTGTGGTCACATCAATCTTTTTAGTACCATCTAGCAAGGGGATGTCTGCAAGCATGCTTGAATTATCAGGTGAAATGTAAAGACCATCTTCATACCCCTTTTTGTTCAACTGCTTTAATTTTTCCCCCTTTTTGGCATCAGCCGGTGGAGGGTTATCCAAAAAAATGATAGAGGGAGGAGCAGTGCCAGTGGTGTTTAATAAATGGGCCTTTATAGCCTTGATATCTGCTTGTGTGTCTTTAAACCTTGCTTCCATGACATTTCTGATCTTTTAAACCTGAATCTCATGTTGCTGATCAGCTAATTGTCTTTGATGGATGAGCAATGGTTGAAACAAATTCCAGAGCTCATTTGCAGCAGGTGCAGGTGGTGGTGCAGGTGCTTGAGCTGGAGCAGTAGTGGGTGGTACCTTTTGAACTTTCAACAACTGTTGCAGCATGTCTTTAATTTCTGCAACAGATGTATCCAGTTTGTCAGTTCTAGCCAGCAATTCTCGGTACATTAAACCATCACCCAACTTAATGGGATCATCTGATTTCCCACTAGCAGTGGTTGTAACAGTGGTTGATTCAGGAAATGTATCCCAAAAATCATCCACTGATGCCCCTTTGTCTTGGTCCTGGGGAGCTCTTCCTTTAAAATGAGAAACACTTTTTAGTGAGCCAGTAAATACTGGATACACAAATGTTCCCAGAGAAGAAATTGCCTTCAAGGAAGTCTTATTGATGAAACCACTGTCCAAGTGCAAACCAGTGGGCTCAGCACTTGTAGTGGCTGCTTCACTTGAACTACCACCAAGAGTTACTTGTAACTCAAGGGGTGTAACCTCCTCAGGTGTTGTTGGTGGGTTAGCAATGATTGAAACACCAGACCCACTCACTTGTTGAGATATATTCTCATTGACAGGTGAGTGAGAAGGACTGGTTTGTGTCTGGTTTAAATCAAGAGCATCCAATAAAAGTTTTGTTTGTGGGGGAATTATGGCAATGAGGATGGGTGTATAAAGTGAATTTGCCCTAGGCAGTGGGCTGTGGATGATAGAATCAAGTGATTCTAGAGCATCATATTGTGGTGTCCCTATGTGTACGACCTGTTCTTTTTTAGAAGAAGGAGGAAGAGTATGAGGCGTGGGTTGAGATCTTTCTACCATCTGCTGTGAGGAAGTAGCAGTAGTGGTTTCTGGTGACTTTTGTGCTGTCACTGGCATTTGCTCTGGGATCTCATCTTCCAGAGTTGCCTTTGTTTTGGGTTTGGGGGGCTTTTGAGTTTTCTTTTGTTTTGTTTTTCTGGTGGTTTTAGGTGTTGGTTTCACAACAGTTGTTTTGCTGTTGTGATCACCTAGAGCAGTGGGCTCAGCAGTAGATACCTGAGGAGCAGTGGTAGCTGCTAAATTCTCCTCAGGAACCCCTACTTTTGTTTTAGAAACTTTTGCTAGCCTTGTAAATGTTTCAGATGTAAGGCCATTTATTTGAAAAGGTTCACCTTGGATAAGCACATAAGCATTATCCTTTGAAAATTTCTTTTGAAAATAGAAGCTCAAGAACCTCGAAAACAGTAAAAATGATTTTTTATCAACATTTTTAACCAAATCATCAAAGATCTCCTGGGAGTAGTTAAAATTTTCTTTATGTAAAATAGCATAACCCAGGTATTGGATCTTTAATGGTATTTCATTAAAAGCAGTTGTTTTATTTGAAACACACATCAAGAGGGTATGAAATAAAAATCTTGTTGCAGGAGGAAAACTACCTTTTTGTAAGGTATCCTTTTTCATTTCCACAGCATACCCCCCTCTCAATGAAATCAGTTTGATACTCGATTTTGGGAAAAGAAGTTTTACCTTGCTGATCATCGAGTTCAAATACCTCTGAAATGGATTGTGGTGTGATTTGAACTGCTTTACCCTTTATTAAGGAGTTGATGGCTATGACCACATCATTTTGAGACTCAAGTGTGGCATTTTTCCAAAACTCCCTCTGGGTTGCCAGAAAAATTAGAGCATCTGCAGTCAACAAAGTTTTGTACTTTGAAGATGAAAGAGCATCGATGATGGAATTGTAGGTATCGGTATGACTTGGTTTTGTGAGTAGACCCAAATAGTTATGGGGAGCTTTGTATGGAATTTCAATGGGTTCGGTGGCCATTTGAGTGACCTTTTTAGAGGATGAAGATGGTGATTTGGGATCGGAAGAAGACATGAGTAAGTTGCAAGATGAAGAAGACGATGAGGGATTTGAGAGATAGAGATGGAAACTGCTTTGAGAAAGGAATTTTAGAATTCAATTCGACAGTGTAAAACCCTGTTTGGGGGTTTGAGGAGGGTTTTATAAAGGAAAAAATGAATGCTGACGTGGCAGCGGTTACAAAAGATCTGACCGCTATGTACTGTCCATGTGCCAACCCCTGATGAATAATGGAGAACAGGTGTTTTAGGAAACCACTGATGGAGCAAATATCAGTGGTTGTAACGGTTATAATGAAAGCAGTAGGTGATTTTAACTATAAGTGGATAGCATATCAGTGGATGAAAACACTGATTTTGAACAACAGTGATTACCAAGGAATTGAGAGAACAGGGGTTGACTTTCAGCAGTGGACAGTTTTTAGTAGAACAGATGTTTGAACAAAACAGTGGTTATGGCAGACTTTTAAGGATTTAATGAAAAATTCATTTTTAGCTATTTTTAAAGATGGATTTTTTATTTTCTGAAAACATTTTAATGCTTTTATTCATAGAAACACAAGATTTTGCTTGTTATTCCATGTTTAGCATTCCAATCCTAGAGATCAAGCTTTCAAAGGTGGATGTGTCTAATGCTTTTGTTAGCACATCTGCCAGCTGATCTTTAGTTGGAACATGATGTAGAGAAATCAAACCTTTTTCATAGCAATCCCTCAAAAAGTGATGTCTGATGTCTATGTGCTTGGTGGTTGAATGAGATACTGGATTTTTGATGATATTTTCTGCTGCCTGACTGTCCAACATGAGAGGTGTCTTTAGGGCAGTGATACCAAAATCCAGCAATTGATTTTGAAGCCAAAGCAGTTGGTCTGTATAGCTTGCAGCAGCTATATACTCTGCCTCAGCAGTGGATGTGGAAACAGCTGCTTGCTTTTTGCTTTGCCAAGACACTAAGCAACTGCCTAGGAATTGGCACCCTCCTGAAGTGGACTTCCTTGTTTTGTCACATCCAGCAAAGTCACTATCTGAGAAACCTGAAAGCTTGATATTTCCATCAGCTGGATACCAAATACCAAGTGTGGGAGCACCTTTTAGGTATCTGAATATCCTTTTTATAGCAATTAAGTTTGACTTTCTAGGGGCTGATTGGGATCTTGCACAAACACATGTTGCAAACATGATGTCTGGCCTAGATGTAGTTAGGTACAATAAAGACCCAATCATGCTTCTATATAAAATTTGATCAACCAAGTCATCCTTTTCATCAGACATGACAATTTTATTGGTTGCAATGGGTGTACTGCATGGCTTACAATCATCCATCTCAAATTTCTTTAAGAGTTCTTTGGCATATTTGCCTTGATGCATAAAAGTGCCATTTTGCAGTTGCCTTACTTGGAGACCAAGAAAGCACTGGAGTTCACCCATTGCACTCAATTCAAACTCAGTTGTCATGAGTTGCCTAAACTCTTCACACATTTTATTACATGTGCTTCCAAAGATGATGTCATCCACATAAATCTGGACAATCATCAACTCCTTTCCTCTCCATTTTAATAACAGTGTTTTGTCTATTTTACCTCTTGTGAAACCAATGGAAAGTAGAAAGGTGGAAAGAGTTTCATACCAATCTCTTGGTGCTTGTTTCAGGCCATACAAAGCTTTATTTAGCTTGTAGACATGATTTGGATTAAATGGATCCTCAAAGCCTGGAGGTTGACAAACATAAACCTCTTCTTGAATCTTACCATAGAGGAATGCACATTTGATATCCATTTGATATACCTTGATGTTGTGGTTGACAGCAAAGGCCAGGAATAGTCTGATAGGTTCACGTCTTGCTACAGGGGCAAATGTTTCATCATAGTCAATGCCCTCTTCCTGTCTGAAACCTTGAACCACAAGCCTAGCTTTATTCTTGACAACTATACCCCTTTCATCAGTTTTGTTTTTGAAGACCCACTTTGTGCCAATAGGACTTACACCCTCTGGCAGTGGTACAAGTTCCCATACTTGTTGTCTTTTGAACTGTTGGAGCTCCTCTTGCATGGCTTCTACCCAGCTGTTTTCTTTCAGTGCCTCTTGGTACTTGACTGGCTGATGGAGAGATAGGAAACCAGCAAAAAGACAGATGTTTTGGGATTGACTTCTTGTGAGCACCCCTTCACTGATGTTGCCAATGATTTGGTCAGGTGGATGAGACTTCAAGAAGATTAGATCTCCTTTGTATGGAACAATGGCATTTAATGGTGAGGGCTGCAGATGTGAATCATCTGAGCTAACCACTGCTGGTGACTTTGATGATCCAGCAGTGGCTTCAAATGGAGGTGGAGGAATACGAGGAACAGGTGTGAAAACTAGTTGATGTTTATCCTCTGTTTGATGGCTTTTGTCAACAGTGGTTGATGAGGAAGGGCTACTTTGGTCAACAACTATTGAGGTATCAGTGGATGAGCTTTGACAGCTGTTTTGAACGTCTGCTGCTCTTCCCATTGAAGCAGACTTTTGTTAAGGAATGATGACTTCATACCCATAGTCTGATGAAGGATTTTCTGGTGAACCTGCATTGTTAGTCTTGACAGCAACACTTTCAAATGTGAACTTATCAAGATCAAATAATTCAGCAGGGTTTGCTGGGATTTTCATTGATGAAAGTTCATTGAACTTCACATTCAAAGTCTCTTCCACTGTTTTGGTCCTAGTGTTAAACACTTTGTAGGCCTTAGCAGTGGTTGAGTATCCCAGATGATAACCACAATCAATTTTGGCTGCAAACTTTGAGATAGAATCTTTTAAGTTTAAAATGAAACATGGGCAACCAAAAACTTTGAAATATGAAATTAATGGCTTTATTTTATACAGCAGTTCATAGGCAGTCTTTTGATGCCTGGAGTTGATTAAAACTCTGTTTTTGACTTAGCAAGCAGTGTTTACTGCCTCTGCCCAAAAAGTTAATGGCAAACCTAAATCAGCAAGCATGGTTCTGACAGCCTCAATCAAAGTCCTGTTCTTTCTCTCAACAACCCCATTTTACTCTGGTGTTCTGGGAATGTTGTACTGCCTTACAATTCCTTTTGACACACAGAAATCATCTAACTCCTTATTTCTGAACTCTGTGCCATTGTCACTCCTAAAGATTTTCACTAGAAGATCAAACTGCTTTTCAACCTGTGTAACAAAGTCTTGCAGAATGCCTGCAGTCTCATCTTTGGAATGTAAAAAGTAAGTCCATGTAAACCTAGAAAAGTCATCAACAATAACCAAACAATATCTTTTCTTCCTAAGACTCATGACTTTAACTGGGCCAAACAAATCCATGTGAAGCATTTACAAGCACTTGGTTGTTTTGGACTCTTCAATTGATTTGTATGAGCTTTTATGTTGTTTTCCTTTTAGGCAGGAAACACAATGCTCTGGACAGGTGAATAGTTTTTGAGGTAAGCCTCTTACTAACCCCTGTTTTGAAATAGCAGTGATTGTCTTGAGATTTGTGTGCCCCAATCTCCTGTGCCATAATTCTGTCTCTTTGTTAGAGGCAGCTGAGAACAGACAGGCATCAGTCCTGGGGCTCTCTTTTGACATATCCACCACATAAACATTGCCACTTCTTTGTGCAACAAGTTGGGTTTTTCCATTTTTTATTATTGCTTCAATCTTTTCAACCATTTCTGGTCCAACAATCCTATAACACTCTTTTGTAAAGAATGAGCCATAGCCCTTATCACTCATTTGAGAGACACTTAAGAGGTTGAATTTTAGATTGTCTATTAGATTGACATTTTCAAACTTAACTTTACCAGACTGAACTGTACCAGACCCCAGAACCTTCCCTTTACTATTATTGCCAAAGGATATATCACCCCCTCCATGAGTTTTGAAATCTTTGAGAAGGGCTCTACATCCTGTCATGTGCCTGGAGCCTCCACTATCTACATACCAAAGACTATCTAAGCATCCAGAAGCTCCCTGCACATGTAGTAAAAGGTTAGTTCATTAGGGTCTCCAAAGCCAATAAGGCTTTGGATGGGGTCTCAACAATGTCTAGGTTAAGTTTAGGTGGATGGACAGTGGTTATCTCAGGGGTTTGGACAGTTTTGGTACTGTTTTTCTCTAACCACTGTTAGGGGTCTTGCCCAATGATTTACTGGTACCCAAAAGGATGCATAATAACTCTTGGTTTAGAAGGCTTTTTGTAAACCTCATAAACATGTGGGATCATTTGGTATGGTGGTTGACCTTTACCTCTTCGGTATTGGTTGGCAAGGGGTGCATCAGTCACCTGAACATCTCTTTTAACGGAGGTTTGGTTTAGCTGTTTTGTAACAGCTGTTTGAACTGGCACAAACAGTGGTTGATTCTTGGTGAATCTGACAGATGATGTTGATGAACTCAAGGATGTTTTTGCAGTGTACTCATTCTTTTTTACATCAAAGGATTTGAGATACACACATTCCTGAGTTTTGTGGTTTGTTTTACCACAGATGGTGCAGCTCTCAGCAGGTACAATAACACTAGTTTTGTTGATATCATATGCTTTTAGATGAAAACAGCCTTTTGTTAGATGGTTCTTCTTTTCACAGAAATCACAAAACAGGCTTTTAACTTTTTCTCTTCTTTTCTTCTTCTCAGACTCCTTAGCAACAGAGTTTTGAACCACTGTTGGGATGTCTTTGAGAGGAATGACCTTTGCTTTAGGAGCTTTTACACTATCAGTGGTTGTGAAGTCCATTGGTTTAAAATTTTCAAGAATGTCACACTCATCAGACCATGTGGGTTTAAATTGGTATTTCTCAATTTTTTCAAAGGTTGAGGATCCCACAGATCTTTCCAGAGTGATTTTGTTACCAAGTTTGTCAGTTATCTTAACTTCTTGGCCATTCTTGTTTGTTGGTGTTATTTCAACTAAACCAGCTTGTTTTGCAACAGTGTTTTCAATTTCATCATATTTTCAAAATTCCTATGCCAAATTTTACATTGCTTTCAAGCTGTTTTTCAAGCATGACCTCATAACCTTTGCAAGATTCCACCCATCTTTCACAAGTGATTTGGGTGGATTCCAACTCCTTTTTGCAAACTTGATATTTTTCTACCATTATTTGGAGTTGCTCCTCTTTTAGACTGCAGATTTCTTTATCCTTTTCAGCCAATTTGTTTTTAAGTTCTTTTAAAGACTTTTCAAATTTGACTTCATCATTCAACACTCTATCCCTAAGGTTTTCATTCACCTCTTTAATGTTAGCAAATGCTATGATGCACTTGTCTGAACACGGATTTTCAAGAACCTGAGATGATACCTTAGCTGCAGCCATCATGGCACAATCACAAGTATGCTATTTCTCATCAGTCACCTTCTCTTCTTCTTCAGACCAGGGATTAGACAGTGGTTCTATCAGGGGTTCTGAATTTTCTCCTAGCAGTATTTCACCAGCAACAACAGTAACTACTGCTTCAGCAACTTCATCCACTATTTCAGCACTTAGTTGTCCTTTTTTAGCATCCAGCTCTTCTGGTATTGACTCTAATGCCATAAGATAAAATTCATCATTAGAAGCATCATTAATAGCATAGAGTGCAAAATTTTCATCACCAAGTTCATCAGGCATACTGCTCCAGTCAACAAAGCCTTGGGTGAAAAAGCTTTGCTGATCTGGTTGAACCACTGTTGGTGGTGCAGCTTGTTGTGGTGCAACTGGTTGCACTTGAACCTGAGGTACAGGAGCTTGGACATACTGAATTTGAGGGACAGTGGTTTGAACATAATGCACAGGAACAGGGTTTGCATAATGAGCAGTGTTTACATGGGCAGCAGGGGTATAATGGGAATAGTGCACAGTGCTTTGGTTTTGTGGTCTAGGGTTTGAGCTAGGATGAGTAATAATTGGACCAGTGGTTTGACTCCTACATTCCCGAGCAAAATGACCTAGCCTATTGCACTTATAACACTTGATCTTTGACTTATCCAACCCACTTTTAAATTCCCATGTAACCCTGGGAATTTTCTCCCTGTCCTTTTATAGAATTTACTTCTTCTTACACTAAGCAAAACCAATTGATGCAAAATGTCCATTTCTTCAAGATCAATTGGATCAAAGTGTTGTAAGTCATTGAGTTCAAAGCACAGATTATCAGAGTTCTGGCTTTCTCCATTTGCTGTGAAAGCAAAGTTAGATGAGTGAGGATCAGAGTTGAAATTACCACCAGCAGTTATGTCAATAAAATGATCATAACTCTGATCCTTACTACTGCCAGACTCTTCTTGACCCAGAAGAGCTGTGTTGCCAAATGAATAATCATCTGCAACTTTGTTAGACTCTTGCAACTTCTTTTTCTGGTTTAACTCTCTTTCATAGGTCAGGAGTCTACCATGAAGTTGGGTCAGTGTCAGATCTTTGAACTCAACAGAGTTTCTAGTTACAAAGGCAATTGTATCCCATTTTTCAGGCAGTGATCTAAGAAACCTGCTATTTTGCGTAGATTTAGGAAATTCAACTTTAACAAGTCTTAGCTCACTAATGAGACAACTGAATCGCTCAAACTGTTTAGTTAATGATTCACCCTTAATGTGACAAAAGGTTTCATACTGCTGATTCAGAATTTCCCTGTTATTTTCAATTACTTCTTCGGTCCCCCCAAATTGTTCCTTAAGTGCATCCCATAATTCCTTGGCACTGTTACAGTGTAACAGCCCAGTATAAATTTCATTGGGTAGTGCAGATGCAATGATGCTAAATGCTTTGGCATCCAGTTCGAATTTTTGAAAATCAGTTTCAGTATAGTTTTCAGGTTTCTTAGGTTCAAACTTCTTTGAGTCCTCAGCACCCGGCACCATTGGAACATGTGGTCCAAAGACAACCGATCTCCAACATCCAGTATTTTGTTGAGCAAGGATATAACCATCCTTCTCTCCCAGATGTTGTATTCATTTCGTTTCAACATGGGTGGTTTGAAAAGTGAACCGATGTTATTTTTATCATCTTGTGATTGTGACGTCATCCTGGTTGTTTTACAGGTACTGATTAATCAACTTTGATCGTGATTAAACCTTACTCTGTTTTTCAACAAAATGAACAATTATCAGTATCAACGATTGTGAGCTGAACTATTTATGTCAAAATGATTGTTAGATCAAATTTGACTGTCCGGGCTCTGATACCAATTCTTAGGATCTGAGTTTCTTTTTTATTGTGTTTTTGTTTAGAGATTAATGAAGATGAACAAGTAATTGCAGCGGAAATAAATGGAAATAAACTTTGCACACAATCAAACAGGAGAAATGCTTTCAACACACATGTTTGAACATTGAACCGAATGATTAAATTTATTTCAATCACTGATTACAACTTTGCATGCATGTAATACAAACTTCCCCTTAGCCTGAGCTCACAGTGAAACAGTGAATTGTTCGTGCAGGAAGACAAGTGGTGAAAGAGCCAATAGAACAATACAGGGTACTGTTCTATTTATAAGCACGAGCAAACTACTAAAGCATCTTGGCTGACGTCACCATGAAAGTGACATCTAACCTCCTAACAAACTCTAACTACTGATCTAATACAAACACTGTTTAGCAAACTACTGATTACATTACATAACAAAGGAAAGACTAAACTACTGCCTTCTCATTCCACTGTTGTGACTCCAGCAGTACATGTATCATCAGCAGTGCTTGACCCATGACAGTAGATTAATCAACAGGTCTTCAATCTTCATCAGTCTTTACATGACCAGCAGTTGTTTGTAGAACGGCACTTGTATATGGACAGTGGATAGAGACCATCAGATGTTAGAATCACTTTCAAGGGGAGAGACTTGTATACATCCACTGCTTATTCTGGATCCACTGCTCTGATCCAATTTTGGCTTTAATCAACTGTTCCTCTGGTAGGGTTCAATCCCAACAAAGCCCTTAACAACCCCTGTCCACGACAGGTGCTGAGTCCAAACTATAGTACTATCGTTGCTAAGGTGTCAGGCAACAATCACTGTGTAAACACAACATACAAGCATTCATCGAGTAACACGTATAACATGCGAGAGCGGTTAGTGTATAAATTGTGTTTGCATTGTGTGATCGATGTGATTTGATATAGATAACGTATGTAACACCCAAAAGTGCGTAAAGCAAAAAGGGATCGAGTATACTCACAGATTGTGTTTAGTAAATAAACACTCTCTTGGATTGAAGGGAGCGCTGAGAGATTAGCCTGAACACAGTACGATGGTATAAGCGTTGAACGGTGCGTAAAACGGTGTCGAGTGAGCTGAGTGACGGAAAGTCATCCGATCGAATGACCTTCCAGACAGATGGTCATCCGGACGGATGGACATTCGCTCGGAGGGTTGTCCGTTTGGGATGGATGTGTTTGTGTATGATAGAACTTTGAAGTTTTCGTTGTAGCATTTCAAAATACATGAAATGTCTCTACCCTTCAGGTCATCCGATCGGACGGTCATCCGGATGGATGGCAGTCCGCTCGGATGGCAATCCGAGTGGAGACTATATTCTTTGAAACTTTTGAGATTGCTTAAGTGTTAAACAACACAAGTCCCTGGGCCGAATAGCTATTCGATCGGATGGCTATCCGATCGGAGGGCCGTTCATCCGGGCGACTTGTTCGAGTTGGAAAGTTTTGTAAAATTAACTAAGTTTAGCGTGTGAACCGAGACGGTATGAGAACGTGTCAAACAACAGGAACTACCGCAAGTCTAGTCATCCGTTCGGATGGGAACCACCCCGTTCGATCAACGACTGTTCTTGATGGGATTTCATGTTCGACCCGTTAATCAGTCATCTTCTCCGATAGGACTCTGTTCTCAGTCCAACACTCCACTATGGAATGAGTAGAAGGCCTGACGAGCTTGGATCCTATCGGTTTTTATGTGAAAAGTTGAGATTTTTGAAGAAAAGTTTAAAACACCTTGATTACGTTTAGATGTAGGAGAAATCTGTGTTTAAACATGTTGAAATCACTTAGATCTGAGTTGTTCTTGGTGGAATGAGGACACACTTTGGTGTTCTTGAGAACCCCATGATGACATCATTCTAAAACAACCCAAATCCTCTGATTTCATGGTGAAAAGTTAAGATTTGATGGTGAAAATAGTGAAGAAGTGTGTGTAGATGATAGAAGTACAAGATTTGGGGTAGAAACTTACAAGGATCGTGAGGAATCGAGAGAAAATAGCCTAAAAGTGTGCTGGTCGAACGAGAGCTGTCACATCACATGAACAGTGATGTGACAGGTGCTATTTATAAGCAAGAGAGGAGAAAGGGCGGTGCCATGTGACAGATCGGAGGGCCTTCCGATCGGATGGTCATCCGGTCGGATGGTCCTTCGATCTGAGGACTCCGGCGAGTTGGTTACCGACCTTTCGTTTTGAGCGTTGGGCGTTGCGATGACGTGCGAGTAAGCGATGCGATAGTATTACACATTAGTTACACCAATAACATAACTACTAACTACCATAAAAGTTAAACTTGTTATTCGAGTCTGGGATGAGATTGCGTTGCGATAGAGTTGCGATTGCGTTTGCGAATAATCACCTCAAACAATATAAACATGCACAAGCAACACATAAAGGAACACACATGTAAAACAATATCCATAACCTGTAATTCGAGTTGCGATGCGATAGCGATGTGATAGCGTATAAGTAGATTAGCGTTGAGTTATCTTTATCGCATTGTTACTCCACATAATACAACTAAGTTATCATAAAATAACTAAATCAACGTAAATTGAAGTATCGGTCGAAGAAGTTCAAGAGTACAAGCAATAATTAAGCAAGAAAAGACAAATCTAATTAGCAATCTTTTCTTCCTTTGACATTGACTTTGACTTGTACTTTGACTTCAAAAAGTCGGGTTGTTACATCTCCTAAAACCTTTGCTGAACCTACTAAAACTGTATCCTCTGCTAAATCAAAAACCACTACTGAACCCAAAACCTTTGAACCAAAAGCTAAACCTTCACCACAAAAACCCTCACCATAACAACCACCACTACAGAAGCAAAAAAAAGCTTCACCACCACCATCACCAAACCACCCAACAAATGCTGGTACAACAAATGTATCAGTAGACGTTAGCCAAACAACTGCTGATACACCATTTATTTCAGCAGCTGTTAGCAAAACCTCTGCCATGATCATTTTCTCTACACCTCCAACCATTTAACCACCTTCCACACCACAAAGATTTCCTACACATCCACCTTTACCACCAAAACGTCCACCATTACCAAAAGTCAAGTTCAAATGCAAGAGAAAAACTCATGTTGTGTTAGAAGATGATGAGGAGATTAAATCACCAATCCCCTTATCATCTGTCCCCATTCAAACCAAACCGCTCTTATCATTTCCACCCAAATCCACTGTATCCCTTCCACCTGCTACACAACCATCAATCATTCCCTTGGCTACTCAGTATCCTCTAGAAATTTACACTGTCAGAAGTGAAATTGAATCATTTTTCACAACAGAGGATGCATCACAAAGATCCTTCCCATCTCTATGGTTATAGAACGCCCAAGAACTTAGATCAATATCTTAAGTTGAAGGCACACAAGCTGAATACATTGCCAAAGAGAAGAGCAAAGGGATGGATGACATGAAGTTTTAGGGTATCTTATCACATGAACTTAGCAAAGTCAGTAAACTTGAAGACTTTGCTAAGGACCTGAGCAAATCCATGTCTGAGAAGCCTATCACTGCTGAGCTTGACAAGGAACTAAGGGCAGATTACATTGAACACATCATAGCTCACAAACCATACAAGGCAACTAGAGTTCAATTCAAAGACTGGTCATCTGATGCTCCCAGGGACGAAATTGAAAGAATCACCAAAATGCTCAATGATCCTTCAGTGAAGCCTACTCCACCTGATTGGAAGAAAGGAAAACAAGTTAATCCAGATAAGGCATTGAAGCTTAAAAGAATGAAAGCAGAGCTTGTGGCTGCAAGTTATGGTACAGCTAAATCCATTGCCAGATGGTTTGAAGCCAAAATAGTTACAACCTACAAAAGACTGGAACAACTTAGAGCCAAAGATCCCACAGTTTCTCAAAAGCCAACATATCCTCCAACAGCTGCCATCCCTCAACAGACTCAAACTTCCAAAAAGCTACCCTCGGCATCTGCTTTATCCATGGCTGCCTTAAGACAAATAAAAAGGCAAAAGCAGATTGATGAGGAAGATGAGCAGAAGTTTAAAAACATCAGAAAAGGGGGAATAAGATGCCAAGTTAATTTTCACATAGATCCTGCTGCTAACTTACTTGCTGCTAAATTAAGAGAAACACTTGCAAATATTGTCAGCAGGCCTCATTCACCAAACTCATCATCAATAAGTCTTGTCCCAAGAAAACCAACTAATCCAAAAATACTAAAGTGGAAGTCATTCTCAGACACCCACGTATTGACTTTGCTCAGATCAGATGGTAGGGCTGAGAAACTGAAAATGGAGAATGCATATGGTCTGGATTCGATAAACAAAAGTTTTTTACGATCGAAATAAACAAAAGTTAGTTGACTACTCGGTGAGAGATTTAATCAAATAGGCTATTTAGTTGACTTCTGATTCGATAAACAAAAGTTGTTTTTTACGATCGAAATAACAACAGGGGGCATTGGAAAAACGTTATGGAGATTGGTTAAAGGAAAGATATGAAATTGGAAGTTTGTTGAGGTTGTTCTCGAGAAGTCGAAGGAAAAAAGGTAAGTGGAATTAATTTGTTAGAAAACAATTTTTGGTGGTTATTAAACAAAGAAAGAACAAGTGGGTATTTTATTTTACGTGGAAATTTAAATGTGAAGTAATTCATTCAAAAGGAAAAGTAAAAAGACGTACATGTAAAAAAGAGGAGGACTCATCAAAGTTAAAGTGGGTGATCCGTGTGAAGAGTTCAACGCGTTGTGGAATAGCGATTGTGTGATGCAATCAAAACGAGGCGAGAAGCGCTGTTGAAAGATGTCCCGACTACGTATAATTCATATAATATACATGAAAGTGTGTATGAGGTTTGGTTTTACAATTTTCTAAGAAGTTGAAATGTTGTTATTGACCTTTAATGTACAAGTGTGTGCAGGTTTGTAAAGATCAAGGTCCAAGGTGTAATATTGATGAGAGGCCAAGGTTTGCTGTGTAAGTCGGTCATATAAGGGGGTCAAACGGTCTTAAAACAATTACTAACACGTTGAAATGTTGTTATTGACCTTTTGGGGTCGAACGATCATATAAGTGGGTCAAATGGTCTTATAACCGTTGGTAATGGTCAAAAAGTGGAGAAACATAGCGGGTATATGAAGTAGTGAATCCTATCCGTGAATGCAACCCAAGGGGATGGCGGTGGTGTACTCACAACCCCTACCCACATGGCCCCCCACCACCGTTATAATTATACCCATTGTTTTTTCTTCTTAAAATAGCTTCTCCTTATAGTTTACATATTACGAATAAAATATTTTCATAATTAATGGATAATTTTTTATGTGATAAATGGGTAAAAAAGAAGAATAATTTTAAACTAGAATTAAGTTACTTCTTTCTACTTTATAAAATACTTGGTTATCCATGTAAACTTCACGAGGTTGGACCATTTAAATTATGTATACAACAAATGTAAAATAAAAGGACTATCTAAATTTCTCGGGTCGCAAAAATTAATTATATTAATCTAATTATGTCGTTAAATAAAATAAAATAAAAAGAAATGTTTTCAAACGTTATATTGTTTTATGATTGTTTTGAATTAACAGTTGTAGTTCAGATAAATTTAACTTAATTGACAAAATTTGTAAGAAAACATGTATTAAACAATGTTTATTGACATTGTAAACGACTCCATAAAAAATACTTAAAGAAAAATATGTAGCATAAACAAACAATTTGTATTATAAAATAAACTTATAAACGATTGTATTCTCCTCAATCAATATGTAAAAAAAATATTTTGAAGTTCATTATATATTAAGTAATACATTTTAAGAAATAGATTAACTAGCGTTATTATATTAAATATAATTAAAAATATATTTTTTTTCCAGAAATGAAATTAAATTTGGAAAAACAAAATTAGTAAATAAGTAATATTTTTAAAGCTGTAATTTTATTGAGAAGTAATTTTTGTTTATTTTGGAACTCAATTATTGTTTAACCGAATACTTATGCCAAAAAATTAAGTTATATCAATTTACTATAAACACGACACATATAAATGTTAGGTTTTACTATCAGCATAAATCTATTTACATATTTTTATAAATCTTATTAAAAGCAAAATATCACCAAAAAGCGCATAACCCAAATTATTGTGTTTCAAAATTTTAAATTTTTAAATTTTAAATATATACATAACTGAATATTCAATAGAAATAAGTTTTATATAAAATAAATATTTGTTTTAAAATTAAAAGTTAGTAAAATAATAATTTGACTAGTTTTAAAGTTGCTAAACTAGGATGTTAATAAATGATAATTACAAATTAAAGAATGATTGAAATTGATTTACAAATCTACCATAAATAAATGCATTTCAAATTTCAAAAATACACATAACTGAATATTTAGTAAAAATGAGTTTCATATAATATAACATGTAAGCTTCAAAAATAAAAATTAGTAAAATAATAACTTGATTGATCTTAATTTGCTCCATAATTATATTACCACAATAATAAAATCTTTTACAAAATTATTAAATGATAATTACAAATTAAAGAATGATTAAAATTAATTTAGATATCTTCCATTAATAAACAGATTTCAAATTCAAAATTTCAAAAATATAAATAATTAAATATTCATTAAAAATGAGTTTCATATAATATAACATTTATGCTTTAAAATAAAATTTAAGTAAAATACTAATTTAATTGGTCTAAATTTGCTCCACAATTATATTACCACCATAATAAAATCTTTTATATTGGACAATAAACAAATAAAATAACTTTAAGTTTGAAGGTTGTTAAATTAGGAAGTTAATAGATGATAATTACAAATTAAAGAATGACTGAAATTGATTTAGAAATCGGCCATAAATAAACCTATTTCAAATTTCAATTTTTCAAAAATAAATAACCGAATATGGTAATTATTTAGATAATGTATTAAATACAGTCAAAAAAGAATTGTTAACATTTACTCAATATAAATCATTAAACATGTAGAACTAACAAAATCCGGTTTATAAACTTTCAAATATTTTTGGATTTATCTAAACATAACATAAGAACATTGAAAAAAAATAATTGAAAATCTAAAACGTAAAACATCTCATTAGTGAGAAAATATATTTATTTACATATAGTTAACGAACTATTTAAGAACATACTAAAATGTTAGGTTATACATATTATAAGAATAATCATGTTTAATAAAAGCCAATATAAACAAGAATAATATAACATACCAAGTAAACGATTCTGGATCATGGATAAATTTAAAGAATCTGGGATTCATCTTCTTTGGATTCATATGTGCAGAAAATTTGTCATCACAATTAAAAAATGCATTATATAATAATAATAATAATAATAATAATAATAATAATAATAATAATAATCAACTGTTAACAATACTAAATACAAATCATGAAAAATGAAATTGAAGTGTCAATAAATTTCATTTAGTGCAGAATCTCTAATTGAAACTATTTTCATACTTTAAAAAAGCAATATTTGAAATGCCAAAACACTTTAATATAATTGCATATCATTTAGCAAAGATAACTTCATATTTATTGCATTTCAAAATATATATTTAAAAATTTAATAAAACTAAAAAAATGAAAAATTGCAAAATTATTGCATTTCAAAATATATATTTAAAAATTAATAAAACTAAAAAAATTAAAAATTGAAAAATTATAAATATAATTAAAACTAAAACTAATCTTTAACAACCATGGATGCAAATTTGAAAGATCGAAAACATATATATTCTAATTATTCTAAAAATACATGAATGCAAGCAACCATGAATGAAAATTTTAAACAATCTGAAAAATATACATTGTTATTATTATAAAAATAGATGAATGAATGCATCTTGGCAAACAAAAAAACTGGACACTGAAAAAAAACAAATATAGATAAAATATACACAAACATCAAGTCAAAAGATAAACTGGAGAAAAACGATACTTAATAACCTACAACTAAATATAGGATTTAAAACACAGAAAAGCAATTAAACTGGTAGAGCATAGCAAATTTTATCAACATTGAACAAACCTGTTTTCAATTGAAGAATAGTTGTAAAATTGTTGCATCCGATTTTGGGTTTCAACATTAAAAAAAAAGACATTAGTAACTTACACATAAAATCAAACGCAAAGAACATACCTATGATTGTGATTGCAGAAGGAAGAAGATGATGAAGGATTCGATGGTATTGATTTAAAAAACAAAAGAAAACAAAAATCAAACATCAATAACTTTGAATCTATATAATATATAAACAACACGAATCTATAACATACCTGTAATTGTAGTGCTCTAACCTAAAAAGATAGAAGAAGAACAATGACGTTAATATGATGAAAATCAATGTTTGATAAAGACAACATAATCGAAAACATTCACATATAATATAATGGATCAACAAACTTACTTCGATTTCGTGAGATTGTTCAAGGAAGAACTTAATTAGGTTAGAGAGAGATAAGCGAAGTTGTGTCCATGATGAATTGAGATTATGATCTCAATAATTGAGATCTTGCAATTTAAATTAGATCCGATTACAAAAGGTGGGTATCTGGATTCAATAAATCCGACTCGAATAACATTCGGATCCCGCCTCTACATAGTTTAATATAATTTCCCGCTAAAATCACCTTGAGCTTACACCATGACATATCAAGTGTCCCAAATCATTTTCGTTTATTATAGGAAAAATTACAAGTTTTGTTCTTTATCTATATACCCTTTTTCAGGTGGTGTCCTTTTCAACGAATTTTGACAGGTTTTGCCCTTTATAGGGAATTTTGTTGCACGTCTTGTCCTTTAGCCCTAACCCAGTTAGAATTTCTCCTTTCTAGAGTATATTATGTAAATAACTTATATTCAAGGACTATTTTGTAAAATAATAAAAAGATATGTTAATAAAATACACCTACTCTCTCTCCTCTCTCTATTCTCTCTCTATCAAACAATCTAAAGATCCTCTCTGTCTTTCTTCACACTCTCTATAAAATAAACCTACTCTCTCTCTCTCTCTTCCGCCTCACCCTGCATCCACCACCGAGAAACCATCGTCCAGCCACCACCAACTGCATCCACCACCGTGTAACCACCGTCCAACCATCACCAATTATAACCCAAAACCCTTCATCATCTACAACCACCCCCAAACAACCCATTCATCTTCTTTTTTTCTATCTCTCTCAAACACACGCTCAGATCTGCAACTTGAAAATTTAACAACAATTGTTCATTCATCGCTCAGATCTACAACTCGAAATTCCAGTTACAGTTGTTCATTCATCACTCAATCATGCCTTTCTCTCTCTCTTTCTCTCTAACACACCCTCGGTGACTTATTTCTTAGATTTGTGAGTTTTGTGATTTGTTGATTCACCATGAACGGCTAGGGATTTGTGTTGATTTCACCGGCAGGAGAGAGAGAGGTGAGAAGATATAGAGGGGTTTATAAAAAAAAGTCAAAGAACCCACATTTTCTTCAACGTAGTTCAAGCAACAGTACACGTGATGGCAGAGTTAGGTTGTTTGGCTGCAATCTTCTTTCCGTTCTTGATTAACTGAACTCTCGCACACTTTCTGATGGCAGAGTTAGGCTATTTGGTTTCAATACCACTGTACACATGTTGTTTAACAAACTGTTGTTTAAAATGTAAGAAGTGGAAATTAACTGATTAAAAATATAACGAGTGTTCGGTTACTTACATCTTCTCTGTCACACCCCAACCGATGGCGGAAACATCGGAGTGTGAGCACTAAGCGTTCAGATTGCTCATGAGATTCCATAACACTATTTGTTTCAATAAAAATTAGATCAAATTCATCATAACAATGTCTAAAAGCAAACACAACCATCACAAGTATCGGATACAGACCAAAACTAATATTGTTCAAATTGTTCAAAGATTCTAAGTTAACTAGGTGACGTTTCTAAGCATCTCCTAGCCAAATTCCATGCATTCCCAAGCATCCTATCAGCCTGCAACATGTATTAAAATATCAATACAAAAGTGTTGGCGAGTATACAAGTTTGAATAATAGAATAATAGGTTAAAACAACTCATATCCATAATGTAAACAATAAAATAGTTTCAGCCGTGCTAGTGTCGCAGTCCACGTAGTGATAGCCCAAGTATCCCGATGCTTTAGTGTTTACCCAAGACTCAAGGTAAACTAGAATCCTCCTAACAATACCCCCCGAGAATAATGGGAGAGGTGCATCTCCTATAGCGCTGCTATTGTTAAGGCGGAACTACACACTCTGGATTAAATGTCACATAGCATAAAGAGTCAAGAGTCAAGGATCACAAGTTTCATGTTCACTTAGGATAGAATATAAGTTTCAAAGATTCAAGTTTAAGTTTCATAGAATACATGTTACACCCCAAAAGTTTAAAGTAAAAAGGGGATCGAGTATACTCACAGTGATTGCTTAACAGTATAAACTGCTATTGGATCAAAGGGAGCTCTTTTTATAATTAGCCTGATTAGATTACAATAGGGTAAGAGTCAGGCAGAGTAACAAGATCGAATAACGTTTCAAACCAGTCACTAGATCGAATGGCTGTCCGATCGAGTGGCTATTCGATCGGATTTCCAGTCGTTCGGGTGACATAGGTGTGTGAAGGGACAGATGCCTGCCCGATCGGATGGCCATCCGATCGGGTTGCCTCATGCTTAGAAATGAGGGGATAAGGTGGCTGCCCGATCTGATTATTGTCCGATCGGGTGGTCACTCGATCCACGTGTCACAATTTGTTAAGTGTACTAGTCACCTTGGCCGGATGGTTGCTCGATCGGACGGCTGTCCGATCGGGTTGCCATTTGGTCAAGACTCCCAAGGGTTCCAAGCTTCAAGGTTACAAGGCAAGAGTCACTCGATAGAGTGGTTGTCCGATCGGACGGCTTTTCGATCGGATTGTCGCTCGATCGGGCGATCCTTGTTCTTGTTTGCCATTGTAAAATCTCTAAATTTCTAGGTTAATGGTGACGGTACGGTACGTATCGTGACAACAGTATACTCATTAGTATCCCGGCGTCCTAATCGGGTGGGAATCACCCCCTATCCGTTCAGTCGTCGGTTCGTAACAAGTTAATGTCAAATCCGTCCCATGCTCGTCTTTTCTGGTAATAACTCAGATCTAAGCTGACATTAGACTATTCATCCAGTCCACAATCCGTTTAGACCCGATTTCCATCGAATAAGGTAAAAGTTTTGAGAAAAGATGAAAATACATAAGTTTTATAGAAAAAATCTAGATTTAGCGTAGACTTAGGTTAGGTTTAGTGTAAAAACGCATGAATCATCTTAGATCTTAACTAGATCTTGCTTAGAATGACATCACATGTCAATTTATACGAACCTCCATGATGACGTCACCCTCAAGAACTCAGATCTGAGAGATTTCACAGTGAAAAGTGTGATTTTCAAGTGAGAATCACATAGAGAATGATGTGTAGATCAAGAAAGTACAAGAATCTAGCCTTAAAACGTACCGGAATCGAAGAGAAATGAAGAATTGAAGAGTGTGCGTGCCTTGGTCGAGCAGAGCTGTCACATCACTCAAAATGGTGATGTGACAGGTCTATTTATAGGGTGAGAGTTGCATTAGGGTGGTGCAAGGTGGATAGGGTGGCTGGTCGATCGAGTGGTCACCCGATCGGGTGGTCATCCGATCGGGTGGTCATCCGACCGGGTGGTCATCCGATCGGACAGCCACTCTGGCCAATCCCTTCTTTCTACGTTCCCAACTTAGATTCGTTTTGCGAGTTATATTTAGCGTTGCGCTGCGTATAGTTTGGTTAAAGTATATATATTACATTACAAACCAAAAGTTTCCAAGTTTCATAGATTCCGCCAGTGACAAGGCTCCAGTCTCTCGTTTAACCAAGAATCAAGTTTCACGAGTCTAAGGAGTCAAGCACCAAATAAGTTTCAAGAGTCAAGAATCATAGTTTCTCAAGCATCAAGAATCAAGAGTCCAAGTATCAAGAATCATAAAGAATCTAGTTTCCACAGTATCAAGAATCAAGTGTCTAGATTAAGTATCAAGAGTCAGGTATTTAGATTAAGTATCGAGTCTCATAGTTTAAGTGTCAAGAATCATGCATCTAGAATAAAGAATCAAGCATCATAGTATCAATCATCAATCATCAATAAGATTCATGCCAAAAGTATCAAAGTATCAATATCACATAACTACAGGGAATATAATTGACAATAGATAAAAGTTCAGGGACTGATCTTGCCAAAAGCCTAAAGTTTAGGGACGCTGGGCGTTACAGTCTCCCCTCCTTTAGGAGATTTCGTCCCCGAAATCTTAGAAGAAGACTGCTCGAAGAGATGCGGGTACTTGGCCTTCATATCACTTTTCAACTCCCAAGTGAATTCGGCACCACGCTTTCCTTCCCACCGAACCTTGACAATGGGAATTTTGCTGCGCCTTAGACGCTTGACAGTTTGATCCATGATTTCGACCGGTTTCTCCACAAACTGAACAGTTTCGTTTATTTGCAAGTCTTCAAGAGGAACCTGCAGTCCCTCGTCGGCTAGGCATTTACGTAGGTTGGATACGTGGAACACTGGATGCACGTTGTTTAGCTCTTGTGGCAAATCGAGTTTGTATGCTACCTTGCCAATCCTTTCAAGTATCACGAAAGGACCCATATAGCGAGGCGCAAGCTTTCCCTTCTTTCCAAAACGAACTACTCCCTTCCAGGGAGATACCTTGAGAAGAACCCGGTCACCAACAGCAAATTCCAAAGGCTTCCGCCTATTATCAGCATAGCTCTTTTGTCTGCTCCTTGCCTTGATCAAGTTATCACGGATTTGAAGAATCTTATCCGTTGTCTCTTGAACAATCTCAGGGCCAGTGAACTGCTTTTCCCCAACCTCATGCCAGCTGAGAGGAGATCGGCACTTTCGCCCATATAAAGCTTCAAAAGGAGCCATCTGAATACTGGAATGATAGATGTTGTTGTACGAGAACTCAATCAATGGTAAATGTACATCCCAGTTACCACCAAAGTCGATGACACAAGAACGGAGCATGTCCTCTAGGGTTTGAATAGTATGCTCGGTCTGCCCATCCGTCTGAGGATGGAAGGCCGTGCTAAGATTCAAGTGCGAACCCATAGCGGACTGAAACGTTTGCCAAAGACGTGAAGTAAAACGACCATCACGGTCCAAGATTATGTCAAGAGGTATGCCATGATGGCATATAATCTCATCAGTATAGACTCGAGCAAGTTTCTCCACTCTGTAATCCTCACGGATAGGGAGAAAGTGAACGGATTTGGTCAAACGATCAATAATCACCCAGATACTATCGTGACCTTTAGATGTACGGGGAAGCTTCGTAATAAAGTCCATAGCGATACTATCCCATTTCCAAACTAGAATTTTGGGTTGTTCTAAGAGTCCAGAAGGACGCTGGTGTTCCGCCTTTCCCTTCGAGCAAGTAAGGCACTTAGACACATATATAGCAATGTCCCTCTTCATGCCAGGCCACCAATAAATCACACGCAGATCCTGGTACATCTTATCGGCACCTGGATGGATAGAGTAACGGGATTTGTGAGCCTCGGTCATAATGAGCTCATGGAGGTTATCGCGATCTGGTACCCAGATGCGATTTAGATAATACTGCAAACCATCATATTTAGTTTCGAGCTGGTCCATCCTAGTGCCGTGGTTTTCTTCTTCTAAACTTCCTTCATTTGCTGATGAATACTGGGCGTCACGAATACAAGCATGTAGATCACTAGAGATGCGAATAGCCTTGAAATGGGTCTTACGACTAAGGGCGTCGGCTACTACATTCACCTTGCCTGGATGATAGCGAATTTCGCAATCGTAGTCGTTAAGCAATTCCACCCAACGTCTCTGTCGCATGTTCAGCTCTTTTTGGTCAAAGATATGCTGAAGGCTCCTATGGTCGGTGAAGACCACACACTAAGTACCATAAAGGTAGTGTCGCCAGATCTTTAACGCAAAAATAACCGCACCAAAATCCAGATCGTGAGTAGTGTAGTTTTTCTCATGTATTTTGAGCTAACGGGAGGCATAAGCAATAACCTTGTCTCGCTGCATGAGCACACAGCCCAATCCACGGTTCGAGGCATCACAATACACCACAAAATTGTCATTGCCATCAGGTAGAGTTAGCACAGGAGCATTGCACAAAAGGTTCTTAAGAGTTTGAAAGGATTCCTCTTGTTCGGGACCCCAAACAAAAGGTTTCTCCTTTTGGGTTAGAGTAGTAAGAGGAACAGCGATTTTAGAAAAATCCGCGATGAATCGGCGGTAATAACCCCGCCAATCCTAGAAAAGAACGAATCTCGGACACGGATTTAGGCGTACACCAATTCTTTACTGCCTCAATCTTAGAAGGGTCAACATGAATACCCTGACTACTAACAATATGACCAAGAAATTGCACTTCATCAATCCAAAACTCACACTTAGAAAATTTAGCATACAAACGTTCACCACGTAGGAGTTCAAGCATAAGACGTAGATGGCGAGCATGATCAGCTTTAGACTTAGAATAAATAAGAATATCATCAATAAAGACTATCACAAAACGATCCAAGTAGGGTTTACAAACATGGTTCATAAGGTCCATGAATACTGCAGGTGCGTTGGTCAAGCCAAAAGGCATGACTACGAACTCGTAGTGCCCATATCGAGTACGAAACGCAGTTTTTAGAAATCATCTTCGAGGACACGTAATGATGATATCCAGAACGTAGGTCAATCTTTGAGAAACAGGACGCGCCTTGTAGTTGATCAAATAGGTCATCGATACGAGGGAGCGGATAACGATTCTTCACAGTAAGCTTATTAAGTTCACGATAGTCGATGCACATACGGAATGAACCGTCCTTCTTCTTAACAAATAAAATGGGAGCACCCCACGGGGAGGTACTTGGACGAATAAAACCCTTATCGAGTAATTCCTGTAGCTGACTAGATAACTCTTGCATCTCGAAAGGTGCAAGACGGTAAGGAGCCGTGGCGACAGGAGTCGCACCGGGTACTAGATCAATACGAAAGTCAACGGATCTGGGAGGAGGAAGACCAGGAAGATCTTCAGGAAAGACATCAGTGAAGTCACACACCACTGGAACGTCGCTTACGTTCTTCCCCTTGCCTTTTTGTTCCACCACGTGGGCCAAGAAAGTAGGTTTCTGTTTACGTAAGCTTCTGCTCGCTTGTGTGCATGACATCAATCTCAGTCCTTTTGAAGGTCGGTCTCCATAGACGATCAAAGTATCACCAGAGGGAAGAGGAAGACGAACAAGTTTCTCATGACAAACAATCTTGGCATGGTTCTTACGCAACCAGTCCATGCCAATGATGACATCAAAACTACCCAATCTCATGGGTATAAGATCAATAGAGAAGACGTGATCGTTAAGAATCAAGGAATAATCACGCACGATAGAATTCACAAGAATCGACTTACCATTAGCGACCTCAACCGAGAACGACTCAGGTAACTTGGAGCGTGTACAATTTATCAAAGACTTAAATTCCACGGACACAAAGCTCTTATCGGCACCAGTATCAAATAGAATCGAAGCATAAAGGTTATTAACAAGGAACATACCATTGACAACCTCATTGTCATTGCGAGCCTGATTTGCATTAAGATTGAACACTCATCCACGAGCGGCTGGCTGCTGGTCCTGGTTCAACTGAGGACACTGGTTACGAAGGTGGGTAGTATTTCCACACTTGTAGCATGCACGAACAACGTTGACTGGCCTTGGGTTCTACAGAGGTGCTGGAAGTGCAGGTAGAGCTGCCTGAGCTGGGGCTTGCTGAGCTTGCGGGGCCGGGTTAGCTTGACCATAGCGATTACAGTTGGTGCACAGACGACATGCAGAATCAGCAGGATGATGGTAGTTGCAATTTGCACACTTGGGATGAGGCCCAGTGTATTGCTTCTTAGATTCGGGAGCAACAGGGTTAGTAGTAGCAGTAGCAGGAGCGGGTTTAGCAGCAGGGTTTGCAGTAGGAGTAATAGCATTACAACCGGAACCCTGAGCTTTCCTTTTCTTGTTCTTGCTTCCGCCTGACTGCTGGGTAACTTGATTCGCAAACTTGGAGGGAGCAGGAGTAGCAAACTGCTTATCACGCACATGGTTGTTGTTCAAACTTGCTGCCAAACGATAGACCTCCTCAATAGTTTCCAGTTGAGCAGCTTCAATAGAATCACGCATAGCAGGAGGTAGACCTTTGATGTACTTGGTTATCATTCGCTTAGAAGTCGAAACCAAGTGAGGAACGATAAGACTCAGCTGCTTAAATCGGGTAGTATAAGCCAGGTTGTCATCACTAACCTGCTTCAGATGCCAAAACTCTTCTTCAAGCTTCAACTGTTCATGAGGAGGGCAGAACTCAAGCATCATTAGTTCTCGCACCTCGAGCCATGGAAGAGCATAGGCATCTTCGTTTGAACGGATGTTTCTCTCATTCGACCACCACTCCAATGCTCTACCTTGAAACATTCCAGTTGCACTCCTAGTCTTCAAGTGGTCTGGGCACTCGCTGTTAATGAAGGTAACCTCGATGTTGTCAAACCACTCGAGCATAGCAGTCACCCCATCACTGCTCGTGAAGGACTTAGGGTTGTAAGAGATGAAATGCTTATAGTTGAACTTAGTAGGCTTTTTGTCCACAGCCTTGGAGTCTGCAGAGGATGGAGGCGTGTTTGATCCTTGGAGCTCAGAGACGATCTTTGGCACGACTCTAGCAATCTGGTCGGCCATGAATGACATCATCTTTTTCTGAGACTTTTCCCTAGATTTCCTAAGAGTGTCGGATAGCTTTCGAGAAGGCATCCTAAAGATCTAATAAGAGGATCGTATAAGTCTAAATTAACACATGTCAACATAGATTCACGTGCAGTAGACTAAGACTCAAGATTCACAAGATTCTCATAGATTCTGCAAACCCACGACTTTCGCATGGCGCGTTGTACGGAGTTTGGCAACAGGTCAGAAGCGCTTATATATAGGAAGTACCAGCGGCGTATCCACCACGCTTCGGGCACATTGCTTCCATCCCGCACTCGGTGTCATGTTACGTGTCGTAATTGCCAAACAATACACTCATCATTATCACAATACACACATAGACTAAACCAATTGATTCCAATAGATTACACACTGCAATCCACTACCCTCACATGGCATGTTTACGAAGCTTGGCAGTATGTCGGAAGCACTTATATATAGGAAGTACCAGCGGCGTATCCACCACGCTTCGGACACAATACTTCCACCTCGTACTCGATGTCATGTTCACATGTCGATATCCACACTCATCGTAGATTATTCCAAATAGATTCAGATAGTCTCAAGTAGATTCCAATAGATTCAATAGTTTCCCATAGATTCAATAGATTCAATAGACTCCAAATAGATTCAATAGATTCTGCAGATTCAATAGATTCACATTGTTTCACATAGACTCGTGCTAACAATCCACAACCAACGAAGCCCCGCATGGCACGTGTTATGAAAGTTTGGCAGCATGACGGAAGCACTTATATATAGGAAGTACCAGCGGCGTATCCACCATGCTTCAATCATGCCATGTCCGTCTCTTCGTCGGTGTCATGCCTCGTTAACCACCACTTTCGATTTCACCACTCCTCAATAATAGATTAACTAGATAGATTCAACCACATAGATTAATAAGGTAGATTCAATCACTCAACCCGAGCCTACAAGACTACGAATTTCACTTAGCGCGTGATACGAAGGTTTGGTAACATGCCAAAAACGCTTATATATAGGAAGTACCAGCGGCGTATCCACCACGCTTCGGACATGCCACTTTCCCCTTCGTCTTCGGTGCTAGGTTACATTTCGCATTTTGTTTCTCCATCACACACACATTCGTAGCTTACACATAGGTTTCACTAGAGTACACGATAGATTTCACATAAGTTTCTCATAGAATATACAAAATAGACCTTTCATAGCTTTAAAATCCCACATCAGACACTAAATTTCGCATCGCACTTGGTACGAAAGTGGGTAACTTGCCAGAAACACTTATATATAGGAAGTACCAGCGGCGTATCCACCATGTTTCGGACACGTCACTTTCCTCTCGTATTCCATGCCATGTTACACCTAGTGTCTTACAATCACATTATCACATAGACTGCACATAGAATAAAGCTTCATAAATTTAGTTCTATCTGAGATCAGAGTTTATGTTTTAGATTGCGGACAACGTGTGATTCGTGTAAAAGTCTCATAACAAACAATGAATCAAAATATAGGAAGAATAGAGTTTAAAACCACACATAAAAATCGAGATAGCAAAACAAAATAGGCTTGTAAAACATAGAGTGTTCCGGGTAGAGGAACGGTGACTAACCAAAGTGATTCGAACCCCTTTTGTAACAACCCTCGGTAAAACCAACACCCTCATAATATTCTCGACACTCTCATATATTATAGAATATCCCAATATGTTTTATATTATACCCCGTATGTGAAAACCGAGCCTGAATTATGTTTTAACATATAAAATAAATCAAAAATAAGAAAAATGGAGTTGAGGCGGGCCGCGTAGACCCACCCCAACATCTCACGCGGGCGGTATCAAGACTGGAATTGACTCCGCTGATTTCTTTAGTTAAAGCGGGCCGCGTAAGAGTTCATGTTTAGTCGACGCGGGCCGCTAGAGACCATGAAACGCGGATACACCCAGAGGCCGACAAGTGTCATCATCGTGGCGGTCTAGAGGATGACCGGGCTAAGCTATAGTGTTGACCAGGGTTGACGCGGGCATCGTAACCCTGGCCTGTGTTTTACACGGGGCGCCTAAGAGTCAATATCAGCAACTATAAATAGAACGTATCAGTTTTCCTTTTCCGTCACTCACAATCTCAATTCTAAATCTCAATTCTGTAGAAGAGTTATAATACACGGGTATTATACCCCTAATTAGCGAGGTTCTGCTCCGTTGTAAGTATTATAACCCTAGTTTCGTAATAGTTACGCTGCCCGAATGATTTAGGGTTCCGTAACAACTGTCGTGGTTCTGCCCGACGTAGTTGTTGGAATACCGTCTCGGGGAGGGTATCATTAATATTTTCAAAGGGTTATGGTACTAACCAATGTACATTTGTATAAATTATAGATTATACCCAGGAAACCCTTACGAAAAGCCTAAGACAGCAATGTGAGTTTATCCTCTTTTTGTTAACCTTTTTGGAATGTTTTACAAAACCTTAATTGTTTACAATGAAATTAACCGGTGATTGAGTCTTTGTAGTTCTTCAATTACTGCCGGTATTATGGGGTTTTGTATACAAAATTTATTACTACGAGTAGTAGTAAGTCTGAATGACAGTGCATTACCATTGGACGACGAGTTAGCGAATGGGTAATTTGACCATAGCCATAGATCTGGTCGAGTGGCAAATACTGAATGAGTAATTGTGTAGAAATAAACAATGTGATCGCTCTCAATACTGTTTTAATTGATAAAAGGTTTCTTGATTAAACTTGGATTCACTCACCAGTATTTCCGACTGACAAATGTTTTTAAAACGCGTTACAGGTAACACAATGTGAACAACCAATTAATGAAAGCCAGCTGGAGAGCACTGAAGGCTTGGGAAAAAAATGTGGCTATAAAAGTTACCTAATAAACGATGTTTTAAATTCAATAAAATAGGGTTTGTCCCTATAAATGCATTGTAATAAGAAACTTGGGTTTTTCCCATGTGATTATTAATATTAAATGAGGTGGTTTTACTCTGATAAACATTTCCTAACTACGGTCCTGATGTAAATTCCGCTGCGAGATTAAATAACCTGATACCACCAAAACTCTGAGATCGCGTCCGCCCGTTCCTGGGAATTAGGGATCGGGGGTTGCGACACCTTTCGAATTGAGGTAGCGTGTCGTGACTTACTCAGACAAATACGTCATCGATGTTAGGCCTACGATATTCGTTCTTTTGGTCATTTCACGTGCTCAACTGATCGGGAGTTACGAGAATTTGGCTAGACATGTAATAATTAAGGAGTGGGACTAGTTATCAAGATCTGAGTTTCACCTCTAACTTGACAACATCATACCCTAACAATGTTGGTACTCATCCGTAGATAAGACCTAGTAGCATAGTATGGAGATTCCCCATCAAGGTTTGGATGTCACTCCTGTCTTGAAGGCAAATCTCGTGCAAAATACAAACACCGGTGAACAGTGTTTTCAAAGCATCAAGTGTATATTATGCTAGCCTTAGGAAAGGCATGCAAGTTTAAAAGAACAAGTGCTGCTAGGAAGCAGATATGATAGAATACATAAGTCTTAAACAACAAATAAGAGTCAAGATTCCTAGAACTATAGACTAGGGCAAGTATTCCTACTTATCCTAATTCCCTATAGTTATGGCTCTGATACCAAATCTGTCACACCCCAACCGATGGCGGAAACATAGGAGTGCGAGCACTAAGCGTTCAAATTGCTCATGAGATTCCATAACAGTATTTGTTTCAATAAAAATTAGATCAAATTCATCATAACAATGTCTAAAAGCAAACACAACCATCACAAGTATTGGATACAGACCAAAACTAATATTGTTCAAATTGTTCAAAGATTCTAAGTTAACTAGGTGACGTTTCTAAGCATCTCCTAGCCGAATTCCATGCATTCCCAAGCATCCTATCAGCCTGCAACATGTATTAAAATATCAATACAAAAGTATTGGCGAGTATACAAGTTTGAATAATAGAATAATAGGTTAAAACAACTCATATCCATAATGTAAACAATAAAATAGTTTCAGCCGTGCTAGTGTCGCAGTCCACGCAGTGATAGCCCAAGTATCCCGATGCTTTAGTGTTTACCCAAGACTCAAGATAAACTAGAATCCTCCTAACAATACCCCCCGAGAATAATGGGAGAGGTGCATCTCCTATAGCGCTACTATTGTTAAGGCGGAACTACACACTCTGGATTAAACGTCACATAGCACAAAGAGTCAAGAGTCAAGGATCACAAGTTTCATGTTCACTTAGGATAGAGTATAAGTTTCAAAGATTCAAGTTTAAGTTTCATAGAATACATGTTACACCCCCAAAAGTTTAAAGTAAAAAGGGGATCGAGTATATTCACAGTGATTGCTTAACAGTATAAACTGCTATTGGATCAAAGGGAGCTCTTTTTATAATTAGCCTGATTAGATTACAATAGGGTAAGAGTCGGGCAGAGTAACGAGATCGAATAAAGTGTCAAACCAGTCACTGGATCGAATGGATGTCCGATCGAGTGGTTATCCGATCGGATTGCCAGTCGTTCGAGTGACATAGGTGTGTGAAGGGACAGATGGCTGCCCGATCGGATGGCCATCCGATCGGGTTGCCTCTTGCTTACAAATGAGGGGATAAGGTGGCTGCCCGATCGGATTACTGTCCGATCGGGTGGTCACTTGATCCACGTGTTGTTAAGTGTACTAGTCACCTTGGTCGGATCGGGTTGCCATTTGGTCAAGACTCCCAAGGGTTCCAAGCTTCAAGGTTACAAGGCAAGAGTCACTCGATAGAGTGGTTGTCCGATCAGACGGCTGTTCGATCGGATTGCCGCTCGATCGGGCGATCCTTGTTCTTGTTTGCCATTGTAAAATCTCTAAGTTTCTAGGTTAACAGTGACGGTACGGTACGTATCGTGACAACAGTAAACTCATTAGTATCCCGGCGTCCTAATCGGGTGGGAATCACCCCCTGTCCGTTCATTCGTCGGTTCGTAACAAGTTAATGTCAAATCCGTCCCATGCTCGTCTTTTCTGGTAATAACTCAGATCTAAGCCGACTTTAGACTATTCATCCAGTCCACAATCCGTTTAGACCTAATTTCCATCGAATAAGGTAAAACTTTTGAGAAAAGACGAAGATACGTAAGTTTTATAGAAAAATTCTAGATTTAGCGTAGACTTAGGTTAGGTTTAGTGTACAAACGCATGAATCATCTTAGATCTGAACTAGATCTTGCTTAGAATGACATCACATGTCAGTTTATACGAACCTCCATGATGACGTCACCCTCAAGAACTCAGATCCGAGAGATTTCACGGTGAAAAGTGTGATTTTCAAGTGAGAATCACGTAGAGAAAGATGTGTAGATCAAGAAAGTACAAGAATCTAGCCTTAAAACGTATCGGGATCGAAGAGAAATGAAGAATTGAAGAGTGCGCGTGCCTTGGTCGAGCAGAGCTGTCACATCACTCAAAATGGTGATGTGACAGGTCTATTTATAGGGTGAGAGTTGCATTAGGGCGGTGCAAGGTGGATAGGGTGGCTGGTCGATCGAGTGGTCACCCGATCGGGTGGTCATCCGATCGGACGGCCACTCTGGCCAATCTCTTCTTTCTACGTTCCTGACTTAGATTCGTTTTGCGAGTTATATTTAGCGTTGCGTTGCGTATAGTTTGGTTAAAGTATATAGATTACATTACAAACCAAAAGTTTCCAAGTTTCATAGATTCCGCCAGTGACAAGGCTCCAGTCTCTCGTTTAACCAAGAATCAAGTTTCACGAGTCTAAGGAGTCAAGCACCAAATAAGTTTCAAGAGTCAAGAATCATAGTTTCTCAAGCATCAAGAATCAAAAGTCCAAGTATCAAGTATCAAGTATCAAGAATCATAAAGAATCTAGTTTCCACATTATCAAGAATCAAGTGTCTAGATTAAGTATCAAGAGTCAGGTATCTAGATTAAATATCGAGTCTCATATTTTAAGTGTCAAGAATCATGCATCTAGAATAAAGAATCAAGCATCATAGTATCAATCATCAATAAGATTCATGCCAAAAGTATCAAAGTATAAACATCACATAACTACAGGGACTATAATTGACAATAGATAAAAGTTCAGGGACTGATCTTGCCAAGAGCCTAAAGTTTAGGGACGCTGTGTAACAACTCTCATCAAAAAGTACTAATTATTACTTTAATTGACCAATAGGAAACCCTAATTGAGAAACCCAAGTGATTCTGTACAAACCCTAAGATTTTCAGAAAAATCAGAATCAGGATCAGGGCCCCTAAAACTCAGGGGGGGTATTTCCTAGTTACGATTATCCACTTAAAACGTAGGCAGAAAGGAATTTACGAAAACCGTCGACTCAGCTGAGCTAGTCCCACACGTGGCAACCCTATGCATGAAAATAGTTCTTACGCGGGCCGCCTCAAGTTAGCTTAGATCTCACGCGGGCCGCCTAAGGGTCAAAATTCGGCTATAAATAGAGGAGTTTGGGACTTGATTCTGGGAGTTGAAACGACGAAGAAATTCGAAAAATACGCTGAGTTATGCTCTGTATACTCCAATTAACACACACGGTTCACTAATCGACGCCGCAATCAGGGTATTAGCACAATCGCTGCTACGATTCATTTTCCGACGATCAATATATCCAATGAATGTTTAAGTGCCGCCCACATTAGGGTTATACTTTATCGTTCGTCATTAATTTGACGGATCATCGTTAATTCGATGGATGAAGTATTGTACTTTATCGTTCGTCATTAATTTGACGGATCATCGTTAAATCGATGGATGAAGTATTGCACTTTGTCGTTCGTTGTGAGAATTTGATCTCGTGAGTTATCGTAATTGCTGGATTGATTACTAACCCAGTTTTGTGTGCCTGTTATTAAAATTAGGTTGAAAAGGCTAAATCAGTAGGCTAAACTCTGCCCGTATAAATCTGCAATGTGAGTCATTCTCCTTTTCTCACAGTTTGTGAGTCATTATCTTTTTATCAAATTATTTTACAATACCTCAAATTATTTTCAAGGTTATAATTACAGGGACTAAGTCGTGGATATCTTGAATTACTGGTTAGTGGGGTATTGTGCACATTACTAATTTTCTCCCAGTTAGGTTCATTGACCTACTCGGGATAATCACTGTTAGGTTCATTGACCTACAGGGATAATCATCACTATTTAGGTTCATTGATCTAAATAGTGGTATGACCATCGTCACCATTGTGACTTGTCACCATTGTGACAGAATGCCAGATAAAAATAAGATAGAAGCCATTGTAATCGCTCTTATGCTGTAATTTATAACTATGCATCATTATGCAAAATAGAATGATTCACTCAGTATTTCCCGCTGACAAAACCTTTTTCAAACATGTTTCAGGTGACCTGTTATGAATCAGGAAAAGTGCCATATAGCACTACAAGCTCAAGGAAGTGGCTCAGTATAAAATAAAGAAACATGTTTTGTAAAATAAAAGATTTCTTTGTGAAATCAAATTATTGTAAATTACCGGGTTTTATCCCGCGTTGTGAAATAAAATAATCGGGAAATATTTACATTTTTAAAAGATCCTGATGAAAACTTCCGCTGTCAAACTCAATTAATTAAATACCGCAGGATTTCTGTCCCGCGGCTCCTGAAACGGGTCAAACCGGGTCGGGGGCCGTGACAGAAAAAGGTGGTATCAGAGCCACTTATCGAGCCACTGATTTAAGCCAATTAAGTATTTAGAAAATACTTAATTTTTATTAATTGCTATTTTGTGATTATATGTTTTATTATCTGACTAATTTTGAATAATATGGGCAGATTTTTATATGTTAGCTACTGTAGTAGTAAATATAAATCTTTAAATAATTTGACCAAAGTTTTAGCACTTTTATTATCTAAAGTCTAGAAACCTTATAAATAAATTTACAAATAAAACCTAGTATGTTTTCATATTCGGTTGTTTCATAGTTACCCAATATGAAATAATATTTAAAAGTTTTCTATGAAATTTGATATAATTTTTAAACTTAGTAATTGTGTGTATCTTGCATAAACAGCATGAGTGATCTGTCGAAAGCCCTTCAGAATTTAAATATCTATCCAGTAAGAATTGAAGTTTCCAGAGATTTCAATAGGTATATTCCAGACATATAAGAACCTATAGAATTCAACGCTTTACCTCTTGAGAAACCTAAACCTAAGAAAATGGAAATTGGGGAAAGTTCTAGGCAAATTGAGGGATTACCATCTCAAGAAGAACTAGATTTTATAATGGCAACCGATGATACTATTAAGCCTGTTAATGAAAATAATTTTATAAACTTAGAACCAGCTATTCCAAACCTTTCAATCCACTCGCAAATAGACGAATGGGTGACTAATGAAATACTGTTACAAAACCATCCCTATAGTCTTTTTCCTAAGTTCAATCCAGAACCTTTACCAAATTTACCAATAAGTAACGAGAATAGGACTGAACTCCATCATTTTGACAAAATGGATGTTAGGAATAGGATCCAAGAAATTTTGGGACAGATCTCCTGGAAATACGATGAGAAGGAACGCCGTTACTAGAACATCACCAGACAAAGGATAGGGGATTATGAAAATATGGTTGTGTAATCATAATAGTAAAATCAGTATGTGTAAAATAAATAATAAAACGGGTGTATATAAGAAGCATGATATAATGAAATATTAGAAAAGTTACAATTTTGTTTGTATATTCATTTATGTGATTATGTGCAACTAAATTATGACATTGGATTATTTCCTTTATACTAATTATTTATCTATAAATTAGATATCAGATGGAAAACGCTAATAATGAACCAGTTAATGAGGGTAATCAATCTGAGCAACAACCGGGGGATCAATATGTGACTAGGCAAGATATAGAAAATATCGTTGCTCAAGGGATAGCCAACGCTATTCCAGGAATAGTTGCTCAAGGGATAGCCAATGCTATTCCAGCAATCATTGCTGCTGTTAAAAATCCGATTGAACCTCAACAAATTATTCCAAGCAAACGCATTTCTGAAGATAACTTCAGTAATAGCGTAAACGGAGGCAATAATCATGTTAATCATGATAATGAACCACGGCAAGCTCCGCTCCCTCAGAAAAGGAAAGTTGCAACGCCTGGTTGCACTTACAAAGAATTTCTTGCTTGTAAACCCACTGAGTTTGCAGGCAATGAAGGAGCGACTGCAGCACTGCGTTGGTTAGAGAAAACCGAGGCAGTAATTGCCATAAGTAAATGTGCTCAGGATGATCAGGTCATGTATGCATCAAACCTTTTCAAAGAAGTGGCGCTAGAATGGTGGAATACGATGTTACAAGCAAAAGGAAGAAGGATGGCATATGCTATGAACTGGGAAGAATTTAAGAGCTTTGTAGAAAGAAAATTCTGCCCTGAATACGAAAAGGAACAAATGACAAATAAGTTTCTAACCCATCGGATGGTGGATGTAGATTGTCGAGGATATACTACGACATTCTTCGAATATGCTCGAGTGGTACCAACCCTGGCTTCGCCAGAGCCGGTACTTATTTCTCGTTATATTTGGGGATTGATTTCTGAAATCCGTAATATCGTCAAGGCTGCAAAACCTCGCACGATTGATGATGCAGTAGAATTAGCCAATACTCTGACTGACGAACTAGTACGGACAAGAGAAGAAAATAGAAGGAAGGAAGTAGCCCAAAAGATTACCCAAGAATTTCGTTCGGGTAACCATAACAATTTCAAGAAAGGAGGGAATGGGCAATCTTCTACTAGTACATTTTGCAATTTCTGCAAAAGGAAGCATTTTGGAAGATGCAAAAGATATTGCAATTTTTGCAAAATTCCAGGGCATCAAGAAGAAGACTGTAGGAGGAAGAAATTTTCAGTTTGTTACAACTGTGGAGAAACTGGACATCTTAGGCCAAATTGTCCAAAACTGAATAAACCATTTGACAATCAAGCCAAATCGGCAGAAGGAGCAAAAAGGAATGCGAGAGCCTTTCAGCTGACTACTCAAGAAGCCGAGATGATTCCAGATGTGATAGCCGGTATGTTCTTAGCTTACAACGTTTACACAATAGTATTATTTGACTCTGGTGTAAACCAAAGTTTTATAAATACTTTACTCTGCCAAACTCTTAACTTACTGTTAACCAGTATTAGATAAATTTCTACAGTAGAAACGGCAGATGGGAATTTAGTTCTGCAAAGTGTAGAAATAGAACTTTTAAGTCATATGCAACCATATTGGTTGAATTCGATGGTATGTTAGGAATGAATTGATTAGTAAAACCACTATGTTCGAATTCTTTGTGATAAGAATTCCATAGAAATTCAGGTAACTACTGGAGAAGTAATAACGATTACAGGAGATAAAACCCTGTAAGCCCATAAAGTTCATATCAGTAGTGAAAGTTGCTAATAATAAAGCAAGGAGTAGTATACATGATTTCAATAATCATTAATACTAAATAAAGAAATTAAGGAAATTTCTGTAATTTCAGAATACCCAGATGTATTTCTAGAAGATTTACCTGGATTACCACCAGATAGGAAGATAGAATTTAAGATTCATCTAATTCCAGGAATTATACCAATAGCCAAGGTTAACACAGTGTTGATTGTTAAGAAAAAGGAGGTTTCAATGAGAAAGTGTATTGATTATAAGGAATTGAATAAGGTTACAATTAAGAATCAATACCTATTACCTAGAATTGATGATCTATTCAATCAATTTCAGGAAGATAGATAAGTTTTCTAAGATCAACTTATGTTCCGGATATTATCAATTAAAAGTATCAGAGGAAGATGTACCTAAGACTGTTTTCAGAACTAGGTATGGTCATTACTAGTTTACAGTCCTGCCCTTCGAATTAAAGAATGCACCTGCAGCATTCATGGACATGATAAATAGGATCGGTACACCATATTGGATAAATTGATAATAATCTTCATTGACGATATACTTATGTATTCCAAAAGTTAGGAAGAACATTATCAACACTTGCATGTACTCTTAACTTTGTTAAGAAAAGAAAAGCTTTACGCCAAATTTTCGAAGAATGAATTTTGGCTGCTAGAAGTGCAATTTTAGGACATATGGTGAATCCCGAAGGTATTCACGTAAATTCTGATAAGATATTACCAAATGAAAGGTTCCCTAATCCGCAATGGAAATTAGAAGTTTAGTCGGATATTACAGACAATTTATTAAGGATTTTTTTTTTATTATATAGTTATACCATTAACTAGGTTAACCTGTAAAATAGCTAAGCTTGAATGAGGATCTTAAAGTAGAAATTAACCAAATACTCAGATATTAGCTATATGAACTGAAGATTTTGAAGTATAAGGTAATGCTTCAAAGTTAGGATTTGAATGCGTGTTAATGCAACGCAAAAAGGTAATTGCGTATGCATCAAGGTAATTGAAAAAGAACGAAGGAACTATACCACTCATGAGTTAGAATTAGGAACCATAATTTTTGCCTTAAGATTTGGAGACATTATCTGTATGGAAGTAAGTTTACTATCTATACGGATCATAAGAATTTAAGATATATAGTTAGGCAAAAAGAATTAAACATGAGGCAAAGGAGATATATGTAACTACGACTGTGATATTTAGTATCACAAAGAAAAGGATGAAGACGACAAGAGATCGTCAGAAAAGTATACAGATAAATAGATAAAAGTCGTTGGAGTTCGAGTTGGAGATAAAATACTATTGAAAGTATCTCCTTGGAAAGGAGTTGGTAGATTTGGTAAGAAAGGAAAACTAAAGTCCAATGTACGTAGGATCATTTCCAGTAATTCAACGTATTGGACCAGTTACTTATCGTTTACAACTACCAGGAAGATTAGCTGGAGTACATGATATATTTCATGTATCCAATTTCAAGAAATATCTATCAGATGAATCTTTGGTAGTACCTCTTCAAGATATAGAGGTAAACGAAAAGTTAAAAATATGTGGATAAACCTCTTCAGATAGAAGATAGAAAGATCAAATGATTAGTGTTAGTTCAAGTAAAGTGGGATTCAAAGATAGGACCTTAATACACTTGGAAACTGGAAATTAAAGCGAAAGTATACTCAATTATTCCGATAAATCTCGAGGACGAGATTTTTCTTAAGGTGGGGAGAATGTAACAACTCTCATCAAAAAGTACTAATTATTACTTTAATTGACCAATAGGAAACCCTAATTGAGAAACCCAAGTGATTCTGTACAAACCCTAAGATTTTCAGAAAAATCAGAATCAGGATCAGGGCCCCTAAAACTCAGGGGGGGTATTTCCTAGTTACGATTATCCACTTAAAACGTAGGCAGAAAGGAATTTACGAAAACCGTCGACTCAGCTGAGCTAGTCCCACACGTGGCAACCCTATGCATGAAAATAGTTCTTACGCGGGCCGCCTCAAGTTAGCTTAGATCTCACGCGGGCCGCCTAAGGGTCAAAATTCGGCTATAAATAGAGGAGTTTGGGACTTGATTCTGGGAGTTGAAAAGACGAAGAAATTCGAAAAATACGCTGAGTTATGCTCTGTATACTCCAATTAACACACACGATTCACTAATCGACGCCGCAATCAGGGTATTAGCACAATCGCTGCTACGATTCATTTTCCGACGATCAATATATCCAATGAATGTTTAAGTGCCGCCCACATTAGGGTTATACTTTATCGTTCGTCATTAATTTGACGGATCATCGTTAATTCGATGGATGAAGTATTGTACTTTATCGTTCGTCATTAATTTGACGGATCATCGTTAAATCGATGGATGAAGTATTGCACTTTGTCGTTCGTTGTGAGAATTTGATCTCGTGAGTTATCGTAATTGCTGGATTGATTACTAACCCAGTTTTGTGTGCCTGTTATTAAAATTAGGTTGAAAAGGCTAAATCAGTAGGCTAAACTCTGCCCGTATAAATCTGCAATGTGAGTCATTCTCCTTTTCTCACAGTTTGTGAGTCATTATCTTTTTATCAAATTATTTTACAATACCTCAAATTATTTTCAAGGTTATAATTACAGGGACTAAGTCGTGGATATCTTGAATTACTGGTTAGTGGGGTATTGTGCACATTACTAATTTTCTCCCAGTTAGGTTCATTGACCTACTCGGGATAATCACTGTTAGGTTCATTGACCTACAGGGATAATCATCACTATTTAGGTTCATTGATCTAAATAGTGGTATGACCATCGTCACCATTGTGACTTGTCACCATTGTGACAGAATGCCAGATAAAAATAAGATAGAAGCCATTGTAATCGCTCTTATGCTGTAATTTATAACTATGCATCATTATGCAAAATAGAATGATTCACTCAGTATTTCCCGCTGACAAAACTTTTTTCAAACATGTTTCAGGTGACCTGTTATGAATCAGGAAAAGTGCCATATAGCACTACAAGCTCAAGGAAGTGGCTCAGTATAAAATAAAGAAACATGTTTTGTAAAATAAAAGATTTCTTTGTGAAATCAAATTATTGTAAATTACCAGGTTTTATCCCGCGTTGTGAAATAAAATAATCGGGAAATATTTACATTTTTAAAAGATCCTGATGAAAACTTCCGCTGTCAAACTCAATTAATTAAATACCGCAGGATTTCTGTCCCGCGGCTCCTGAAACGGGTCAAACCGTGTCGGGGGCCGTGACACGCTGGGCGTTACATTCTCGAGGGTTCCGATTTATTTGGGGTTAGGGTTCCGATGGTGGTTGCAAGGTGAAGACGATGGTGGTTGCAAGGGAGTAAGCGGTGGTTGGATGGTGAAGACAGTGGTGGCGGCGGCATATGGTGGTGTTGGTGAAGACGGTGGTGGTAGGTGAAGGGAGAGAGGGGGAGGGGATATTTTTTAAAGAATAAATTACAAGTGTTGTCCTTTAAATAAGTAAAAAGACTAAATTACCCATGTGTAATAAGATTTAACAGAAAAAATCTAACTGTGTTAGGGCTAAAGGACAAGATGTGCAACAAAATTCCCTATAAAGGGCAAAACTTGTCAAAATTCGTTAAAAATGACACGGTTTGAAAAAGGTTATATAGATAAAGGACAAAACTTGTAATTTTTTCTTTATTATATTATATAGATTTCTTTGTTTATAGCCATGGAGGGAGTTGGACAGAAAAAAAAAGGTAGGAAAATATGATGGTGACACGTGTCCAACTTTATATTCATTTATCAAAATAGTAGATTAGATAAAGAAAAAACATCACCAACTATCTTAATAACCAGAACAGAGATAGGACAATGAAAACAAAACCACGAGTGAATAATGACTAACAAACTAATTAAAATTTAATAATAATAATTATAATAATAATTCAAACAAAAATAACTAAAATAGATAATAAACTCGTCGAACATCTCTAACCATTATACAAATCAGTTAAAAGACTATAATTCTAGTTCAAAAATGAAAACATCTTGAATATTCTTTGAAAACACACTAGATGCATAAAAAAAGAAAATTGTTTACATATAGTTTTAGTTGTGATAATTTCTTATTTGTTCGAGCTATATCTAGTGAGCACTATATGCAAGTATGTATATGATGTGTCCAAACCTATAACAATGCGTCTAACTTCACTGTTTGTCTCAAGTTTCGCCTACACATATGCAAGTATGTATATGATGTGTCCAAACCTATAACAATGCGTCTGACTTCACTGTTTGTCTCAAGTTTCGCCTACACAAATATACCTATTTTGCATCTGATACATTATAACATTATAGCTAATCATATTGAAAAGTTAAATCATGTAATTTTATATACAACCCGTATATCTAATTAATGACATTAAGACTGCATTATTAATAACTTAAAGAGTAAAAAGAACTATCAAATTTATATAATATCAAATCAATTATAAAAGCCAAAAGATACTATTAATTATTGTTACTTATAATATAAAACCATTATACTCTAAATATACAAATGAAACCAATAATAGATATAAAAACCATTTATAAATATCCAAACTGATGCTCTAGTGTAGAAGTTTCTTTAAACACTAGATTTTTTTTAATTGTAACCATAAACGGGTCGGCATGCTGGAAAAACTCTAGATTTTTTTTTTTTTTTTAAATTTTAACCTTAAATGGGTCGGCATACTGGAAAGAATCGGCTCTGGTTAATCTGAAGTTGACCCATTTACCAACGAAAACTCATTTAGCCTCAATGCTACTTGTTTCTTTTATGTCACAGGTGGTAAGAAATTGTATATAATAAGATACTAACATGATGTAATTGATCTTAACTTATGAAATTTTATATTGTTGTAGTTGAATTATTTAACTATTTGATGAAACACTGGTTAACACCGATGGTCAACTAGCTGGATCGTCTCTTCTGTGGATTCAATCTCCTTCCTTACTCGTCAAATGACTAGGGTCCTGCAAAACAGCAACACCGTTAACTCGTTAAGAGGGGAATATGGGGGTTTCCCTCTTAACCGGGCTCCGGCGTGAGAATAAGTACTGTTCCGAGGAAGAAAACAGCGTGTGTTGAGTGTGAGAGAGTGGAGAATCGAATAGAATAACCTGAATGATGAAGGGTCCTATTTATAGCCGGAGGGTGAAAGAGGGAGGAGCAGCCTTGCCAGCTGTTATCGGACGCCAGCTGTCCGACCAAGGGGAATATCCTCTTGGCCTCCTCTGCCGCGTCCAGGATAGTGGTCCACGTGGCGCGCCGATATTTGTCCGTGCTGGAGGAATTGTACTGCTGTTGTCGGTCTCCTCCTAGATTTGTTGCAGGTCTACATGGCGCTGGGTGACTGGTGACACGTGTCGTCCTTCCAGTCGGGAAGAGCATCTTTGGTGCCACCTTGGCGTCTTCCAGAAGCTTCTGGATTCACTTGCTGATGTAGGCGCCATGTTGGATGAAAAAGTGGTGTGGTCCTTGCCATGTTGGTAAAGAATTGGGACCATACCTCTTCAAGTCCCCCCAGTCCAGTGTGCCTTCTAGTTGAGTTTATCGTCTAGGAGGGATTCTGAACTTATAAGGGTTGTGGTTGTTGTTGTTTAATGCATGTTGGTTATCCTGCGCGGTTGAGCCATGTGGACGCATGGCGCATGGCGTGTTGGTAACTTTGCAAAGTTGAGCCAACTGGACGCGTGGCGCATGGCGTGTTGGTAACTTTACAAAGTTGAGCAAACTGGACGCGTGGCGCATGGCGTGTTGGTAACTTTACAAAGTTGAGCCAACTGGACGCGTGGCGCATGGCGTGTTGGTAGCTTCTGAAAGAAGTTTCCTTTTTTGGAGTGAAGACAACTGATGTGACTGTCCGTTGTGAGGTGAACAGTCGCCTTTTCAGTGGCGTCAGTTGCTTTTTCCCACATTGTCAGGTATGCGTCGCCTACTTTCCCAAAAAAAGAGGTGACGGTTTCTCTTCCTTATGACGTGTCATCTCCCGGTTGGATGTCCGCCCGTACTCCTGACAGCCCATTACCCATCGCATTAAATGCGATGGGTATAAATATATGGCGGTTCCCTCATCTTCCTTCACTTTTCGAAATTTGAACTCCATTTTCCTCTCATATTTCTCTACCTCTCTCCCTCTTCCGAGTTCCTCCCTATCTCCTCTTTTCATCTTCTTACACTATGTCTTCTGGAGCCAATCCTTCAATGAAAAAGAGAAAGTATAAGCCCAGGAACCCTCCAGGTCCTGACCGGGTGGCGATAGGTTGGAAGGAAGAAGAATTCCAGAATTTGGTTAGAGACATGGGTTTTCTTCCTGAATGGGGTGCTCAGTTCCCTACCCCAAGGTCTACTGCTTTGGACGCTCCCCCGGGGTATATAGCGTTGTATGCCGCTTTCTTCCGGGAGGGTAACTTCCGTCTCCCTATGACCAAGTTTACTGCTGAAGTGTTGACGAATTATGGGCTGCATATTTCTCAAATCAACGCCCTGGGGCTTCCTCGTCTTACACATTTCGAGTTCATATGCAGGGCCAACCGTATTGAGCCAACCTTTGAGATGTTTAACGTTTTTTACAACGTGAGTTACACCGGTGGGTTTTACTCCTTCAACTCCCGGACCGGTGGTGTTATCCCTTCTAGTTCCAACCCACCAAAAAGCCTTCACGATTGGAAACAGAAGTAAGTTCTTCTATATTCGCCGTGGGGTTATTCCGGTGGACATGCATTACCGGGCAGAGAGTGAAGGATTCCCAAGATAGATGTGACTATAAATTTTGCTGAGCAAGAGTGGTATAAGAAGTTGACACGGAAAGCCACTTCTATTTGTCAGATTGAGGAGAGGGCCTTGGTGGGTGCTGGTATGAGCATGTTGTGGGTCCCGAAGAACCCTAAGGGTGTCCCTGTTTATGGCTATGATGGGAAAGGTATTAATGTTGTTTATTTACGTTTTCGTTCATTTTTTACTTCATTATGCCCTTCCTTATGTTCTTTCGTTTTACAGTTGGATATAGTTTGTTGAATGTTCTCGATCCAAAGGCTGTCGGTGCCATGGTTGAAGCGGTGATTACTGGGGATAAACCTGTGTGGTTGGACCAAATCCGTGGCCGTTTCTTGCATCCCACCAGCGATAGTTTTGCTGCTTATGCCAATACTATCCTAGGTGAAGATGATGGTGATGAGCTTGATGACACTGTTGATCCTGCTCGAGAGGAAGTTATTGTTCTCTCGAGTGAGGGTTCTGACAGATCACGTGAAGGCCTAATTCCTCGTTCCCCTCGTGCAGGTCCAGCGCAAGGGGCTGTGAACGAGCCCGTGAATGAGCCTGTTGATGTTGATGTTGATCTTCCGGTGGAAACTGCTGAGCAATTAGAGACCAGGAAGAAGAAAAAACTCGATAAGTCTGAGAAGAAGGAAAAAAGGGTTGAGGAGAACGTTACTGAAGCTCCTCGTAAGCGATCTTCTATCCCTCCTTTCCTGGATTATGTTGTCGTTTCTGATACGCTATCTGGTTTAGGCGCAGGGGGTAAGCGTACTGAGCTTGACCCTGAGGATGATGAAACGTTGACAGAGATCATGAAGAAGAAAAAGGTTCTTGAGGATAAGAAGAAAGAGCTTGATGAACAAGCTGCTGCTGCTCTTGCCGCCAAGAGAGCTAAACTTCAGAAGGAAACTCCTTATGCACCCTCGGAGTCTGAGATTGACATGGGTGTTTTTAGCTCGAAGTGTGGTAATCTCTTGGAGGAGATATATTGTGACAACCCTCACAAATCCAGGTATCCGTACACTCTAATTAATATTTAATTAGTGTTTAATTACTGTGCTTGATTACAATGATGAATAAACTGCTTTCTATTTTCTGATACATACATACTCATGCAGCATACTTTATTTACTGTCACTTCATTTATTACACACAAACAATAGTGACAAACTTGATGCACAAAAGCACAGTTAGCACAGTAAACGGATAACCCAGAAAACCTGCTGACATTGCCAGCACCTATACAGACATTATATTGAGGCCAGTATGAGCCGGGAATAGATTACTACACTAGTAGGGAGTGTAGGGAGGTGAGGATCATAAAACTGCATCACTAGGTGATTATTATAGTGACCGGAAGTGCCTAAAACATACTTAAAATGCAGAATTCTGCACTAAACACCAAAAATTCAGCTTTTGACAAAGCTAGTAAAGTACAAAAACTTGGTAAAATAATTCTAGACACTTTCGAAAGTGTTGGTAATTTATTGTGTCACTAAAAACAATATAAAAGACACTTTAAATACTTATTTAACACTTTAACGGATCAACATCCAACCGAACAACCGGACTTTACCCGGAACATAAAAATATTGCCAAAGACATTGTTTATACTTTTCTGAGCTAGTTAGGGTCCCCGAACACCCTAACACCCGTTATATTATTACACACACACTAATACACTTACTTATCACTTTGAGATCTAACTAATTAGTAACTATCCATTTGAAAACCAACCCCTTACCCCCCCCCCTCACTTCGACGGTCCCCAAGGGTGGGACACACCCTTGTTTCTTTGATTAATTTAATCCAACATGTTGTATATCTAGAGAACATATTGCATGTTGGTTAATGAGGAATTGGATTATACTTAAACACCAAAGGTTAAGAACTCTCATTTCACAATCATCAACTCAAACTTGCTCTTCTCTTTCCCTCCTTACTTGTCTTCGGCCGAACACCATCACCACCATACACACACCATCAAGTCTTGATCTAGCCATTCTTCATACATACAAAGGTGCAAGGGATCATACAAGAAGGCTCGGTGCTCTCGGAAGTTCAAGAACCTCTCTAGATTTCTTTTATCCACCACATTTACACCTTGTTTCTTCCCTAGCCTTGTGCTAGTAGTAAGTGCTTCTAATCATCATCTTGATCTTGTTTATGGTGGTTAATAGATGATTTAATGGTTAAAAATTATGAAACACTAAAGAACTTACATTAAAGTCTTGAACATAAGATGGATAAGGTGGATAAAGAGAAGATATGTGTGTATATCATGTAAATCTTGTATGGTTGTTATTATTTGATGTTGTTGTTAGTAGAAACAAGATGGATCATCGTCTAGACATACTAGTCCATGTTTGAGAGCATGAACTAGTAGGATGTAAAAGTTAGAAAGTTGAAGGATGATGGATCCATCCATTCATAAGTCTTGAACTTGAATAAACATAATTTTTCTTGTAAAATGAAGTTGTAAACTTGTGGATCTAAAGATCGACAAGTGGTTTTTCGGAAGAACAAAGCAAAAATATTAGTTTTGTTAAAACCCAGATCTTATACAAACTAAAAGCATTTTTAGTAAATAAACAAGTGGGTAAACACTTGTGTAAACAAGAAAATATAACAAGAGTTATTTTTGTAAATCATGACTAGAAGTTGTTAAACTTCAAATCCTTTAAAAATAAAGTTTTTAAGAAACTAATTTTATTTTTAAAGATAACAAGACCTACTAAGCATGATGGAAACTTACTACATATTTTTACACACTTTCAAGTTCATGAGCTTATGATTTAGGCTTGTTTTTGTCAAAGTTTGATATTTAAAGATTGTACATTGTTGATTGTTGATTAAATTTTGAAAAGAAAATGATACGCTAGTAAGCGTGGACGCCTCCATTTACAGAGGAAACTCTGGCGAAATATTTCTAGAAATATTTCTAGAAATATAACACTTAGAAATATTTTTATAACAAATGGTTACAAATATATTTTTAACTTGGTTTTCAAAATAAACTTCGCCATGATTTTTATTTCAAACATACCAAGTACCGGAGGTTGATTTTCGTAAATAAAGTTTGTTAAATATATATTTAGAATATATATTTTATAATAAAACGCTTGTGTAATTATGTGATTATTTTGTGAACTATATATATTATTTTTAGGGCAAAAATAATATAACTGGAGAATATTACGAAATTACGACTCCAAAATAATACCAACGCTCTCACAAATAAATGTTTAAGTTACACCGGTATTGTTATTACAACGCGAATTTTAAAACGTAACTTATGTATATTTCGGAAAATACTCTCATATGTATATTTTGATAAGTATTATTTTGGAAATGGTATGAGATAAAATATAATATTTTTAGGAAAAATATATATATTTTGGAATTAAAATATTTTTGACAAGTGAATAAAATATATTCTTCAAGTGAGACTTAAAAATATATTTTCGGAATTATAAAGCATACATGTATTAAAAACCCCCATCCTTGGGAAGGAATACACTTATAAAATAAATAAGAAGTGTGAATACAAAATAGTTCCCTAACTATTTCTCCAAAAACGTTAAACCCTATGCCAAGGCACGGCCATCCGTCTAATAGGTATTAGTACGTGTAGGTCATCACGCAGCCGGTTGAGTTGGAGACTTACATTCGGGATACGCACTTCTGTGAGTTCATGTCCCCCTTTTCTCTTTACTGTTTTCAGTTTTATACTTCGGGGGTGTAATACATGTGACAAGTATTACAGACACTTTTTATACATGGTATGGTTAGCTTAAGGAGGGTTTACTACTTAGATCATGTGAGTGGGTAGGCTGGAACTTGAGGCCATTAATCCTCATTGTAGGATCGAGGGTCATGAGCGGTAGATCTATTTGGGTGTAGCGACCCCAGCTCCTGAGTCCACAGTACGGACCATGGAGTGACTTTGAGCCCGACGCATAAATCTGCTGGGTTTGAGTCTTCCTACAGCACTTCACACATATCATTGGCTTTGCAACCCAATGGTGATCTCTTTTTTTCCTTAATTGCTACATACCAGGGATTTTCATACATACTACAAAGGTTTATACATACTCACTTTTACATGAACTCGCTCAACTTTTTGTTGATTTTTCAACTTACATGTATTTCAGGAAATTAGGGGATCTGGCAAGGTATGCACTGTCGTCACGCGGCGTAGGAGTAATGATGTCATCCGAGTTTAGGAAATGTGACCTTTGCATGGACGGGTCGCAAGTTTTAAACTGTGTTTCTATTCATGTCTTTTGGTTGTGTTTTGTGAACAAGTTCTAATTATGTCGTTGTAATCTGTCTTAAGTGTCAACTTTTAAAAACAATGTGGTTGTGGTAACTTTCAAAACTTGTTAAATGGATGAACATCATGGTTTTATTTTCATATAGCATTGTTGTGATTATGCTATGGTATTAAGAAGTCACACCAAAATAAACCCACGCTTCCGCAAAGACAGGGTGTGACAGCTTGGTATCAGAGCAACGATCATAGCGAACTAGGATTTCTTCTCGAGTCTAGACTATGATCACTAGGGCTCTCACGAAAACATTTTTACATTGCATACACTAAAACGTCCAGATCCAGGATATAAAACATTTTTACAACAAAAAGGCACAAATACACTTTTATGTTTATATTTCAGTCTTAGAGACTGAGGGAGGATCAGTCTTAGAGACTGAGGGGGGATCAGTCTTAGAGACTGAGGGGGGATCAGTCTTAGAGACTGAGGGAGGATCAGTCTTAGAGACTGAGGGAGGATCAGTCTTAGGGACTGAGGGAGGAACAGCCTTAGAGGCTGGGGATAATTAGTCTTAGAGACTGGGAGGAGTGGTCTTAGAGACCAGGGATTTAGTCTTAGAGACTGGGAGGATTGGTCTTAGAGACCATGGAGTTAGTCTGAGAGGCTAGGAAGTTCAGTCTGAGAGGCTGGGAGGATAGTCTGGGAAGACTAGGATGATTACTTGCTTGCTTTATTGTGGCTAACATGTTTATTTGACTTTATGATTGATATATATATGTGATTTTGTTACAGACGTCATGGCTTCATCATCAAACACAGGGATATCGGACACGCTAGACCCCATGGCGATAGTGTCCGATGACGAGATTCCCTCAGAGCGAGAGGTCTACACATCAGACACCACCAGCACAGACGACGATGATTTCCAGCCGTTCGCGCTGCCCGACGTTGGAGTTGAGCCTGCTGATGGCCTTCCTGCCAGGGATTTACCACTTGCGGTGATCCCTACTCCTATACCGCTTGCTGCTTTTCCAGTTGTTGACATGCCACTTGATGCCGTTTCTGACGACGACATCGATCTGTTTAAGGAGGATCCGCCTGAGGCTGACTATGAGGGCGGGGCCCCTATTGCTGCTGACGTTATTCTTTCCATTGCTGAGGCACCTTTTGAGGAGCCTCCTGTTGGTTCACCTGTCCCGGACTCATTGGAGTCTGTGGCATCTGCTTCTTCGCACGACCATGGTGTGCAGCCTCACTTTTCTGACCCTGACATGGCGATGTCAGCTGCACCCGGTCCATCGCACGAGTTCGATCATGAGGTTGATGACGCTTTTGAGCCGATCTTTCCCCCTGACTTCGACCCTGACCACGATATTGAGTTTATTCACATGGATCAGCCCCCAGAGGCACCTGTAGATCCTATTGGTCCTTTGCTTGACATCCCTGCTGATCTTAACATGGAGTTTGTTGACCCGGAGCCTGCTGTGGCCCCAGAGCCTGTAGTTGCTCCTGACCCTGTCCATGATGATGCACCAGCCGTTGCCCATTTTATTGATGATATACCCGTGGCAGATCTGCCCGCTGTTGCTCCACCCTTGATAGAGGATCCTGTTGTTGAGGCACCACTTCCCGATCCCATGCCGGTACTTTTTGACCGTGCACCTTTTGCTGCTCACATAGATCCACGTTACGCCGACACCCGTAATGGGTGGATCGACGATGACAACTATCCACCACACGTGGTACCCGTCACACCTGTTTCGGCACCCACTGATATTCCACTATCCCACCCACACACGACCGATGTCCACCGTACCGATCTCCCAATTACCTTTCTCCAGGACATCCCTCCACCACGTCCTGGGGAGGGTTCATCACGACAGCCTGTTGATCACGTACCTTTCATGACAGGAGGTAGCCAGTTTATACCTCAGATTCCTCATTCTACTGTTGTTCCACCTGTATCGATGTCTGATCCGTTCATGCCTCCGTTTTCTTCTGTTGCACCACTTACTGCACCATCGTTCATACCGTCTAGCGAGCCATTTTTATGGACTACGCCCCCTATCATGCCACTGTCTGATCCGTACCACCCGTACCATGTTGGGTACTCTACTGAGGACATTCTCACTTCTTTGATGATACAGCAGGATGCTTTGACGCGTCGTATTCAGGTTTTGGAGAGTGCTCCACGTCCATCTTGTCATTGTCAGACACCATTTGCAGCACCACATGCTCCTCGTCCACTTTCCCCCGATTCATACGCTTGTTTTTGGACTTCTGAGCAGCAGATAGCATATTTGTTGTGCGTCTTTTGCGCTTTAGAGGAGGACTGGTTACTCATGCATCGCTTGTTATTCTCTCATTTTCCTCCTCCTCCTCCTCCTCCGCCGCCATCAGCATAGGCATATTTTTGGTTTGTTGCAGGTGATGTTACTTTTGGTGAGAAAACAGCGATTGGGCCGACTACACAGCATTTTGAAGACCACATTTTGGACATGATGACTTTTGATGTTTGATGTTTGGTTGTTGTATATGTTTAGACGATTCAGATGAGGGCATTGTGACCCTTAGTCTCTTTTGGGATGTACGATACATTTGGAAAACTTGTAAACATTGTATGGTGGTCTTGTTTATATAAAAGCCCAATCGCAGTATTCTCATTACATGCCTTGTTAAAAATTATTTGTTATATGATTATAACATGAGATGTTATGTGATTGATGAATGCTACTAGATATACATTTTATTATACTTACTATGGCCTGACCTACATGATCATCTTTTAGAAGATGCCTCCAAGACGCGAAGTACGCATGCCTACTACCCAGGCAGAACTCCAAGGGATAATTACCGCCGCTATAGCACAGTATGCAGCCTCCCAGGGAGGAACCAGTGGGAGCATTTCGAACAATAACGGCAATAACAATCCACCTCATGGTAATGACAAGTTTCTTGAGACATATTACCATACATTTGGATATTTATAGCACGTCCACTAATACCATTTGTAAATTCTAATGTATGTGCAGGGTGCACCTACAAGCAGTTTCTCGACTGCAAGCCCGTGAATTTCGACGGCACAGGAGGTGCCGTTGCGTTTGTTAGGTGGGCTGAAAAGACAGACTCTGTCCTAAGAATGAGCAAATGCGCTCTCGATCAACAAGTGACTTACATCTCAGGGCTGTTTCTGGATGGAGCCCTATCGTGGTGGAACCTACAAGTGCAGACTTTAGGAGAAGCTGCTGCTTACGCGCTAACATGGGCTGAATTAAAAGATTTAATGAGGAAGAAGTACTGCTCGCGTGCTGAGATACAAAGGCTAGAAACTGAATTCTGGCACTTAAGGATGGATGGTCCCAAGATTGCAGAATATGTTCAAAGATTTCATGATTTATCTCACGTAGTACCGTACATGGTCACACCAGAGTTTAAACGTATTAAGAGATTTATCTAGGGATTGGCACCCCAGATAATGAGTATGGTTACCACGTCCAAGCCCGCGACGATTACAGAAGCCATCGACCTAAGTGTAGCGCTTACTGAAGAGGCCATTAGGTTGAACAAGTTCTCAATTTCCAATCAGAAGAAAAAGGAAACACATGTGGAACCGTCTGGGGAAAACAAGCGAAAATTTTCCAATTTCAAGCAAGGAACCAGCCATATAAGCAAGAAGGGTGAATCGAGCACACCGGCGTTGAAAACAAAGGAAAGGGTTATATGGGCACTCTGCCTAAGTGTAACGCATGCCAGCGCCATCATTCTGGCCGGTGCGGATTGAGAACATGTGAAGCTTGTGGGAAAATTGGTCACTCGAAGGATACTTGCTGGGTTAGTGCTGACCGGGGTGGCCAAGGAGGTTTTGGTAATAGGAACAACAACCGTGGTGGTAATGGAAATCGTCCACAAGGGAATCATGGCAGAAATGGAAACCGTGGGAACGTTGCGAATCAAGCTGGGAATGGAAATCGCAACCAAAACAACACTCAAGCTGGGAATGGAAATGGCCAAGGGCCAGGATGCTTTAATTGTGGAGATGTTGGGCACTTTAAGAGGGAATGCCCAAAATTGAACCAAGCACGGGGAAGAGTCTTTAACATTGGCGCAAGGGAAGCGCGCCAGGATCCGAACGTTGTCACCGGTACGTTCCCTATAAACCAACGTTTTGCATCTGTTCTTTTTGATACTGGTGCCGATTATAGCTTCGTGTCGTTAGAATTTAAGAATATACTTGGATTGACCGCTAGTAAATTAGATGTTCCATACTCGATTGAATTGGCGAATGGGAAACTAGTTGAAACCAGTGAAGTTGTCCGAGGATGCGTGATTGAACTAGGAGGGCACGAGTTTACGCTAGACCTGCTACCAGTCGAGCTGGGGAGCTTCGACGTGGTAGTGGGAATGGATTGGTTGTCAAGCAACAAGGCCGAGATTGTTTGCCGCGAGAAGACCATCCGCATCCCTATGACGGATGAAGAAACGATCGTAGTGCACGGAGAGAAGCATGATACGCCGCTGAGGATTATTTGCTGTCTGAAAGCTAGAAAGTGTTTACAGAAGGGATGTGTTGCCTACTTGGCACACATCGTGGATATGGAAGCTGCTGAACCAAAGATCGAAGACATTCCCGTAGTAAAAGAATATCCTGAAGTCTTTCCAGAAGACTTGCCAGGATTGCCGCCTCAAAGGCAAGTCGAGTTCCACATTGACTTGGTTCCAGGCGCCGCGCCTGTAGCCAAGGCACCCTATAGACTTGCACCTTCGGGATGCATGAGTTGTCAACGCAACTCCAGGAGCTATTAGATAAAGGATTCATCAGACCAAGCTTCTCACCTTGGGGAGCTCCGGTTCTGTTTGTTAAAAAGAAGGATGGTAGTTTCCGTATGTGCATAGACTACCGCGAGCTTAATAAGTTGACTATCAAGAATATATATCCTTTGCCGAGAATCGATGATCTATTTGATCAGCTGCAGGGTTCAAGCTTTTATTCGAAGATCGATTTGCGATCAGGATATCACCAACTAAGGATACAAGAGGAAAGTATCCCGAAGACGGCCTTTAGGACTCGTTATGGACATTACGTGTTCCTAGTTATGCCGTTTGGGCTGACAAATGCGCCAGCAGTTTTCATGGACCTAATGAACCGAGTCTGCAAGCCGTACTTGGACAAGTTTATGATCGTGTTTATCGACGACATTCTGATTTACTCAAAGACGAAGGACGAGCACGAACAACACTTAAGAGCTATTCTAGAGCTACTCAAAAAGGAAAAGTTATATGCTAAGTTCTCGAAGTGTGAGTTTTGGCTACGCGAAGTCAAGTTTCTTGGACATGTGGTTAATGGAAATGGAATCCATGTTGATCCCACAAAGATCGAGGCGATCAAGAATTGGGAGACTCCAAAGACGCCAACCGAAATTCGACAGTTCTTAGGTTTGGCCGGTTATTATCGAAGGTTCATTGAGTATTTCTCCAAGATCGCTCAACCCTTGACCGCACTCATGCAGAAAGACAAGAAGTTTGATTAGAGTGACAAACAAGAAGAAGCGTTTCAGTTATTGAAGAACAAGCTTTGCGATGCACCGATTTTATCGCTACCCGAAGGAACGGATGATTTTGTGGTATATTGTGACGCCTCGCGTCAAGGTTTGGGTTGCGTATTGATGCAGAGACAAAAGGTTATAGCTTATGCGTCGCGCCAGTTGAAGGTACATGAGAAAAATTATACCACGCACGACTTGGAACTAGGCGCAGTGGTGTTTGCATTGAAAATCTGGCGACATTATTTGTATGGTACGCGATGTACAATTTTCACTGATCACAAGAGCTTACAGCACATATTTAACCAAAAGGAGCTTAGCATGAGGCAAAGACGCTGGGTAGAGCTGCTGAATGATTACGATTGCGAGATCAAATATCACCCAGGGAAAGCGAATGTGGTCGTTGATGCCCTGAGTCGAAAAGAAAGGATCAAGCCCATAAGGGTTAGGGCTTTGGAGATGATTGTCCAGACAGACCTCTCTTTACGCATTCGTGCCGCGCAGAGAGAAGCTTTGAAAGAAAGGAATATCGAGGGTGAGTATCTCCGTGGGATGGAGAAGCAGTTGTTACCAAACGAGGAAGGGACGTTGTGCTTCATGAAACGAATTTGGGTTCCTCTGTTTGGTGGTTTGAGAAAGGTTATTTTCGATGAAGCTCACAAATCTCGGTACTCAATTCATCCAGGAGCGGATAAGATGTACCAAGATCTTAAGGATTTCTATTGGTGGCCTAGGATGAAAGGCGATGTTGCGGTATATGTTAGCAGATGTTTAACGTGCGCCAAGGTAAAGGCCGAGTACCAGAAGCCCTCAAGTCTTCTGCAGCAACCTGAAATACCCAAATGGAAATGGGAACAAATTTCAATGGATTTCATTACGAAACTGCCAAAGACGCCCAAAGGCCATGATACAATTTGGGTGATAGTAGACCGTCTAACGAAGTCTGCGCACTTCTTGCCAATCAAAGAGAAAGACAATACGAGTAAACTTGCGGAAATATATATGACGGAGATTGTCGCACGTCATGGAGTGCCCCTCTCAATTATCTCTGATAGAGATGGGAGATTTGTGTCAAGGATTTGGCAGTCCTTCCAAGAAGCTTTTGGCTCACAGTTGAATCTGAGCACTGCATTTCATCCACAAACTGATGGCCAAAGTGAACGAACTATTCAGACATTGGAAGATATGCTGAGAGCATGTGTAATGGATTTAGGTGGTAGCTGGGATAATCATTTACCTTTGGTCGAATTCTCGTACAACAACAGATACCACACAAGCATTGGAGCTGCGCCATTCGAAGCCCTTTACGGACGCAAATGTCGATCACCCTTATGCTGGGCTGATGCGGGTGATAGACAGCTTGTTGGTCCCGAAATAGTCCAAGAGACGACAGACAAGATTGCACAAATTCGAAAGCGCATCGAGGCGGCTCGCGACAGACAGAAAGCCTATGCAAACCGAAGAAAGAAACCTTTAGAGTTTCAAGTTGGGGATATGGTTTTGTTAAAGGTTTCACCCTGGAAGGGTGTAGCACGCTTTGGAAAGCGTGGGAAGCTGAATCCGCATTACATTGGCCCGTTCAGAATCCTGCAAAGGATTGGGCTTGTAGCCTACAAGTTGGACCTACCTGCCAAACTTAATGGTGTTCATGATACATTCCATGTATCGAATTTGAAAAAGAGTCCAACACAAGAGACAGTTATCATTCCTACTGACGAAGTCAATATCGATGACACGTTCCACTTTACCAAAGAACCCGGCGAGGTTACGGATTGGAAAGTTAACAAAACACGCAGGAGTAGTGTCAAGCTCGTCAAAGTTCGATGGAACGCAAAACATGGTCCTGAATTCACGTGGGAATGTGAGGATCGTATGAAAGAGAAATACCCCCATTTGTTTCCCAAGACCCCTGCAACTAGAAGCAGAGCCTAAAATTTCGGGACAAAATTTCTCTAACGGGGGGAGAATGTGACAACCCTCACAAATCCAGGTATCCGTACACTCTAATTAATATTTAATTAGTGCTTAATTACTGTGCTTGATTACAATGATGAATAAACTGCTTTCTGTTTTCTGATACATACATACTCATGCATCATACTTTATTTACTGTCACTTCATTTATTACACACAAACAATAGTGACAAACTTGATGCACAAAAGCACAGTTAGCACAGTAAACGGATAACCCAGAAAACATGCTGACATTGCCAGCACCTATACAGACAATATATTGAGGCCAGTATGAGCCGGGAATAGATTACTACACTAGTAGGGAGTGTAGGGAGGTGAGGATCATAAAACTGCATCACTAGGTGATTATTATAGTGACCGGAAGTGCCTAAAACATACTTAAAGTGCAGAATTCTGCACTAAACACCAAAAATTCAGCTTTTGACAAAGCTAGTAAAGTACAAAAACTTGGTAAAATAATTCTAGACACTTTCCAAAGTGTTGGTAATTTATTGTGTCACTAAAAACAATATAAAAGACACTTTAAATACTAATTTAACACTTTAACGGATCAACATCCAACCGAACAACCGGACTTTACCCGGAACATAAAAATATTGCCAAAGACATTGTTTATACTTTTCTGAGCTAGTTAGGGTCCCCGAACACCCTAACACCCGTTATATTATTACACACACACTAATACACTTACTTATCACTTTGAGATCTAACTAATTAGTAACTATCCATTTGAAAACCAACCCCTTACCCCCCCCCCCCTCACTTCGACGGTCCCCAAGGGTGGGACACACCCTTGTTTCTTTGATTAATTTAATCCAACATGTTGTATATCTAGAGAACATATTGCATGTTGGTTAATGAGGAATTGGATTATACTTAAACACCAAAGGTTAAGAACTCTCATTTCCCAATCACCAACTCAAACTTGCTCTTCTCTTTCCCTCCTTGCTTGTCTTCGGCCGAACACCATCACCGCCATACACACACCATCAAGTCTTGATCTAGCCATTCTTCATACATACAAAGGTGCAAGGGATTATACAAGAAGGCTCGGTGATCTCGGAAGTTCAAGAACCTCTCTAGATTTCTTTTATCCACCACATTTACACCTTGTTTCTTCCCTAGCCTTGTGCTAGTAGTAAGTGCTTCTAATCATCATCTTGATCTTGTTTATGGTGGTTGATAGATGATTTAATGGTTAAAAATTATGAAACACTAAAGAACTTACATTAAAGTCTTGAACATAAGATGGATAAGGTGGATAAAGAGAAGATATGTGTGTAAATCATGTAAATCTTGTATAGTTGTTATTATTTGATGTTGTTGTTAGTAGAAACAAGATGGATCATTGTCTAGACATACTAGTCCATGTTTGAGAGCATGAACTAGTAGGATGTAAAAGTTAGAAAGTTGAAGGATGATGGATCCATCCATTCATAAGTCTTGAACTTGAATAAACATAATTTTTCTTGTAAAATGAAGTTGTAAACTTGTGGATCTAAAGATCTACAAGTGGTTTTTCGGAAGAACCAAGCAAAAATATTAGTTTTGTTAAAACCCGGATCTTATACAAACTAAAAGCATTTTTAGTAAATAAACAAGTGGGTAAACACTTGTGTAAACAAGAAAATATAACAAGAGTTATTTTTGTAAATCATGACTAGAAGTTGTTAAACTTCAAATCCTTTAAAAATAAAGTTTTTAAGAAACTAATTTTATTTTTAAAGATAACAAGACCTACTAAGCATGATGGAAACTTACTACATATTTTTACACACTTTCAAGTTCATGAGCTTATGATTTAGGCTTGTTTTTGTCAAAGTTTGATATTTAAAGATTGTACATTGTTGATTGTTGATTAAATTTTGAAAAGAAAATGATACGCTAGTAAGCGTGGACGCCTCCATTTACAGAGGAAACTCTAGCGAAATTTTTCTAGAAATATAACACTTAGAAATATTTTTATAACAAATGGTTACAAATATATTTTTAACTTGGTTTTCAAAATAAACTTCGCCATGATTTTTATTTCAAACATACCAAGTACCGGAGGTTGATTTTCGTAAATAAAGTTTGTTAAATATATATTTAGAATATATATTTTATAATAAAACGCTTGTGTAATTATGTGATTATTTTGTGAACTATATATATTATTTTTAGGGCAAAAATAATATAACTGGAGAATATTACGAAATTACGACTCCAAAATAATACCAACGCTCTCACAAATAAATGTTTAAGTTACACCGATATTGTTATTACAACGCGAATTTTAAAACGTAACTTATGTATATTTCGGAAAATACTCTCATATGTATATTTTGATAAGTATTATTTTGGAAATGGTATGAGATAAAATATAATATTTTTGGGAAAAATATATATATTTTGGAATTAAAATATTTTTGACAAGTGAATAAAATATATTCTTCAAGCGAGACTTAAAAATATATTTTTTGAATTATAAAGCATACATGTATTAAAAACCCCCATCCTTGGGAAGGAATACACTTATAAAATAAATAAGAAGTGTGAATACGAAATAGTTCCCTAACTATTTCTCCAAAAACGTTAAACCCTAAGCCAAGGTGATGCGTGTGAAGTGTTATATATATTAGGTGTATATTTTAAGCCCCTTTAACACTTTTTTAGTCAAGTTTTAAATTTATAAAACACGATATTTACGAACACTAAACACACATATGGGCAAGTGCACCCATCGTGAGCGTAGTATAGTGTTGGTAAGATACCGAGGTCGTCCAAGGACACAAGAGCGTTTAGTACCGGTTTATCCTCAACGTCTAATCAAATCAAAAAGTTTAGAAAAATGTTTTAAGCTAAGAAAAATAAAAACTAACTAAAATGCTGAAAAATAAAAATAAAAGAAAAAAAACAGATAGACAAGATGAATCACTTGGTTCCGACTCGTGTATAGTGTAACCTTTGATTATTTCCGCACTTTTGCACTTATTTAAGAGATTATCTTAGTTATTGTAGTAGGCCCCTCTTTTGAAGGTGACGTTACCCTCAACCCAGTAGTTTGAGTCAGCAAGGATACAATCCTAAAGGGTCGGATTATTGAAAGATAATTAATTAAGTTATTAATGCAAATTATGGTAGGCCCCTCTTTTGGAGGTGACGTTACCCTCGACTAAGTAGTCTGAGTCAGCAGGGATACAGTCCTAAATAGCCGGGTTATAGTATTAATAGTAGTTAACTTATGAGGGGATCAAAGAGTTTGGACCCCCGCCATCCAATACCGTTAAGTATTGAAGGAGGTCCTACTAAATTTGACCCAGGTCCATTGCAGGACCTCTAAACACTGAACAATGGCAGGACTCTTACCAAACCGTTCCCTTAACCCCCGACCAGGTAGCCAACATACCTCCATATAGACCGTGGAGATATGAATGGTGAAAATCTTTTATTTTATATAGACAGTAAAATAATGTCAAGACACCACGGACAAACGATAAGGAAGAATCACCTTCAACATAAGAAACTAGTTATTAAAGTCATTAATACAAAACCAAATAAAAAGTGCGAAAAGATTAGAAATAAAAAGTATTACACTAGACACTTGTCTTCACCAAGTGATGTAAGAGACTTAGGCAAACATGGCCTTGATTGTCAAGAACTCTTACGATCAATCTTGGATCCCGAGACGACTCACACACTTTATGATGGACAATGGATGATGGTGGTGGATGATGGTGTTATGGTGGTGGTGGGTGGTGGGTGAAGTGTGAGAGAGGTGGTGTGCCAAGGGATGGTTTGAGCTTGAGCCAAGCACTCCTATTTATAGGCTGAACAGAAGCTCGGGCACGGCCCCGTGTCCAGTGGGCACGGCCCCGTGTCCACATCCTTCTCTTTCTTCATTTAATGCAGCTTGTCTTATTAGTTGACCACGCCCCCGTGTCCGCTGAGCACGACCCCGTGTGCAGAAGAATCTTTGTACTATGAAGATTTGCCTGGATTGTGCGAATCTTATAGTTGACCACGGCCCCATGTCCGCAGAGCACGGCCCCGTGGTGGGCAATAGAAGCTTCTACCACTTTGTCTTTTCTGCTGACACTTGGGCACGCCCCCGTGCTGGCTGAGCATGGGGCGTGTTCAGTCTTCTGTCTTCTTGTTTTGCTTGGGAAGATGCTGTCGTGGGGTCGGGCATGTCACGTTTGTTCCTTTTCTTGTATTTATGTTAGATTTTGATGTCTTTTTGCTTCTTTTCTTAATTTGAGCTCATTTAATCCTGAAAATACAAAAGGAAGACAAAAGCACACGTTTTCCAACATTAGTACTAAAAAAGGGTTAGTTTTATGCCACAATTGATGAAATTTATATGTTGCATTTTGCACACATCAAATACCCCCACACTTGAATCTTTGCTTGTCCTCAAGCAAAACTCTTTATAATGTGGCTTTACACTCCCAAATGGAATGGGTAGAGAAGATGGTTTTTGGGCTTGTCATAGAGTGTCGGGATTTCCAAGATTCTTTATTTAGTTTTATTTTTATTTATTTACAATTCTATTCGTCATGATTTATTTAAAACTTTTCATAAGATAAATTACTTATTAGGGCATAACATGCCTTTTTAAAATTTTCTTTATATACAAGTTCACATACCTCACGGGGGATCACTCAACACTCGGCCGAAGATGTATTTTTGTGGATCACTCGAGAGCGGTATGGAACTTACTCCTACCATAAGCTTGCCAAGCAATCAATCCTCCTCCTTTTTAACTTATATACCTTTGTAGATGTCAAGAGGACTTTTGGGTGAAGGGTTAGACTTGGGTTAAAGGTAGGTGGTTGGGTTAGTGGTTAGTAGAAAAAGGGCGAAAAGCGTAACAAGCGTCGGTTTTCGTAAGACTTTTTATTTTTGTAACTTTTATTTTGATGAAGCTATTATTCAAACAAAGTTATTTTTGATGAACTTGTTTGTTTATTTTCTTTTGCTTCATCATAATTTTTTTTTTTTTTGAAAAGCATTACGAAAAACCGAGCTAGTTACTAAAACAAAGGGTTAAAAATAAAAAGGTTTTGGTGGGTAAAAGGGTGTTTGGTTTGGGTTATGAAATGAAAAGGTTTAGGCTCAAAGGGGCTAACTAGGGGGATTTTGGGTAGGTGGTAAAAAAAAAGAAAATAATGTTGTAGAAATAAAAAGGGTTAGTCCTAATGCCTCCATCATTTACTTACTCGGGTTTAAGTTGGTAAGGACCGGGAGTGTATCGTCATGGCAAGTTCTAGAGTCGTAAGAACCAAGCGGCTATTCACACAAGAAACGAAAAATGAGCATTTAGTTTAATGATATGTATTTGTATGCTCAATAAAGGCTCAAAACTCACTTTTGTGGGAATGGGTTTTTACGTGATCAAGTATATACTCAAATTTTAACTAAGTTTGCCATGCCTTTTCATAATTTTCTTATGTTGGTTCTTTTTTATCACGACGCTATCGGTTGTAAATTCGTAAAAATATAACCTTTTTAGAACTTGAAATTCCCAAGTTAAACCTAGACAAGTAAAAAAATGAAAATTTTTGAAAAAATTTGGGGTGATTAGCGGTTCCAATAGAGTTTTGTGTAAGGCTTGTATTTAGGACTTGCAAGATTCAAGGTTTTAGCATCCCCCCCCCCCCACACTTAAATTACACATTGTCCTCAATGTGTCCCAAAAATAAGTTTTTAGGTTGATTGAATGTGTAAAAGGTGTGATTTAAGCAAAAATTTATGTTACTGGGCACTGGACACGGCCCCGTGTTGTCCGGGCACGGCCCCGTGTTCAAGTGCCAGTAACAAAATTAAATCAAGAGAAACAGAAGCCTGGACACGGGGGCGTGTTGGGTGAACACGGCCCGTGTCCAGTTACCCGAACTGGGTCTTTTCTGCAGACTGTGCAGCACGGGGCCGTGTTGGGCAGACACGGCCCGTGTCGAGCTTACTGTAAACGAAGAATTTTGTCGGATGGTCCTGTTTTCCTGCATGGGGTGCTGGTTCAAGTTTCCCTTGTATCCTTTGCCATCTCAAGTGTGTTTTATTCCTGAAAATTAAAACTAACTAGAAAACATAGAAATTAATCTAAACTAAACTAAGGATAGTTCCGCGGAATGCCTCCGTGGTACGCCACGTTTATAAGGGTCCTTGGCTAGACCCAAATCCTGGTCATATGTTACCCAAGTGGGATGTATTGCATCCCATGTTACACCATCGGAGAGCGTCATCCAAGCTTGAGTCTATGACCTTCATGTAGTTGACCGGGTCTTCGTCCTTTACTCTCTTTCCACATTCAAACTTCACTTCCTTGTCCCCAAACTTCAATGTTAGCGTTCCGTCATTCATATCCACCACTGCTTGGGCGGTGGCTAGAAATGGCCTCCCGAGGATGAGAGGGACATCGGCGTCTTCCTCCATGTCTAGGATGACAAAGTCGGTTGGGAAAACGAAGTTGTCAACCTTGACCAATAGATTTTCAGCGACACCTTGTGGAAATTCGACGGATCTGTCGGCGAGTTGTATGCTCATCTTTGTAGGGCTCGTTGTTCCTAGGCCGAGTCGTTTGAACATTGATGTGGGCATGAGGTTAATGCTAGCCCCAAGATCGGCTAATGCATTACGAACGGGGGATTCCCCAATCGAGCAAGGAATTGTGAAGCTTCCGGGATCGATTTTCTTTTGTGGAAGTTTGTTGAGTACTAAGGCGGAGCATTCTTCGCCTAAGTTAACTAATTGCAATGATTCAATTTTCCTTTTGTGAGTGAGGAAATCCCTCATGAATTTTGCATATTTAGGCATTTGGGTTAGGACCTCAATAAAAGGAATATTAACATGCAATTGTTTTAGTAAATTTTCGAACTTTGCGAATTGCTCATCGGTCTTTTGACAATTTAACCTACCGGGGTACGGAATTAGAGGAGTCTTGGTGGGCTCTTGATTTGGTAAAGAAGCCTTTTCTGGTTGGGGAGCGGGTGGAGTCGTGGCTTGGCTGGGCTGGCTTCTTTCATCTGGCGGTAATGGAGCATCCTCGGGACCCACGGTTCGATTTCTTAATGTGATAAGATGTACTTATGCTTTCGGGTTGGTTTCGGTATTGCTAGGTAACGTGCCTTATGGTCTCTCGGAGAAATTTTGAGCTATTTGATTTAATTGTTTTTCAATGTTTTGAATGCTAGCTTGTTGATTTCTAAAATTCAATTCCAATTGTTGAAATCGATCCGAGTTTTTCTTTTCGGTGTCAGAGATGAGGCGAGATACAGTATCTTCAAGCCTTTCTCTTCCACCTTGTTGTTGAGAAAAATTTTGTGGTTGTTGAAAGTTAGTTCGTTGGTTTTGTTGGTTACTACTATTGCCGGGATCTCTCCAACCAAGATTAGGGTGGTTACGCCATCCCTGGTTGTAGGTACCCGTTGGTGGACCCGACGGCCTAGGTCTATTATCAATGTAGTTTACCGTTTCGGTTTGGTCATCTACTTCTTTCATACAACTCCAATTTTCATGTGGCCCACCACATCCTTCACAAGCCATAACCGAGGCCGTTTTTGTCATTTCTAGCTTTTTGATTTTTGAAGAGAGGGCCTCGATTTGGGCTTGTAAAGAAGTGCTTTCATCAACCTTATGGGCGCCTGGGGCAATAGATTTATTACCTCGGGGAGTGTACCATTGAAAATTGGTTTGAGCAATTTCCTCAATTTGATTATATATTTCATTTGGGCGACGATTACCTAAAAGTCCCCCGGAGCTAGAATCAAGTGTTTGTCTTGTGTGTGGCAACAACCCATTGTAGAAAGTGGATACTTGTTGCCATACCGCAAGACCGTGATGAGGACACTTTCTTAGTAGCTCCTTGAACCTTTCCCAAGTTTCATATAAGGATTCCCCATCCTCTTGTGAATAGGTATTAATTTCAGACATTAATTTAGCAGTTTTAGCATGAGGGAAATACTTATATAGAAACTTTTGGGCTAGTTCATCCCAGGTGTTTACCGAGCCAACTGGGAGGGTGTTAAGCCAAGCCTTAGCTCAGTCTTTTAGTGAAAATGGAAACATTCGAAGGCGGATGGCGTCATTTGATGCTCCATTGATCCGAAATGTATCACATATTTCTAAGAAATTAGTAATATGTAGATGGGGATCCTCGTCCGCAAGCCCATGGAAGGTTGCGGAGTTTTGAAGCATTTGTATCAAATGTGGTCGAAGTTCGAAGTTATTGGCTTCGACATTTGGTGCGTTGATAGCGGCACCGAGATCACCTACGGTGGGCCGTAGGTAATCCATGAGGGTACGTTGATCCGCCATTGGAAGTGGGTCCCCCGAAACTTTCTCTTGATTTTTAGCTTTAAGTCTTTTTCTGAGAAAGCGTTCGGGTTCTTCTAGAGGTTCTTTTATGTCTCTACTAGAACTGGAGCTCATGCACTACGTAGGAAGTTCAAATGTGGCGCCTGGGTCCCTAATCCTGCAATAAAAACAGAAAAGAACGTTGGTCAGAAGGTTCACCACGGCCCCGTGCTCAGTGAACACGGCCCGTGGTCGGAGGTACAGTGTTTGTTTTCCGGATCCCTGTTACTGGGAGTTGGACACGGCCCCGTGTTGCACCGACACGGCCCCGTGCTCAGCTCTCTGTAACTCGAAAAATAAAAACTGCCAGTGATAGTGCTGGGCACGGCCTGTGTCCGACCAGGCACGGCCCGTGCTGAGCTCTGCAGAAGCTGAAAAATTAAGAAAAATCCTAAAAAAATGAAAAAAAAAGAAAAAGATTAGGCCGTTGATTCCTAACTTTCTTAAAATCCTGTGTCCCCGGCAGCGGCGCCAAAAACTTGATGCGTGTGAAGTGTTATATATATTAGATGTATATTTTAAGCCCCTTTAACACTTTTTTAGTCAAGTTTTAAATTTATAAAACACGATATTTACTAACACTAAACACACATATGGGCAAGTGCACCCATCGTGAGCGTAGTATAGTGTTGGTAAGATACCGAGGTCGTCCAAGGACACAAGAGCTTTTAGTACCGGTTTATCCTCAATGTCTAATCAAATCAAAAAGTTTAGAAAAATGTTTTAAGCTAAGAAAAATAAAAACTAACTAAAATGCTGAAAAATAAAAATAAAAGAAAAAAAAAACAGATAGACAAGATGAATCACTTGGTTCCGACTCGTGTATAGTGTAACCTTTGATTATTTCCGCACTTTTGCACTTATTTAAGAGATTATCTTAGTTATTGTAGTAGGCCCCTCTTTTGAAGGTGACGTTACCCTCAACCCAGTAGTTTGAGTCAGCAAGGATACAATCCTAAAGGGTCGGATTATTGAAAGATAATTAATTAAGTTATTAATGCAAATTATGGTAGGCCCCTCTTTTGTAGGTGACGTTACCCTCGACTAAGTAGTCTGAGTCAGCAGGGATACAGTCCTAAATAGTCGGGTTATAGTATTAATAGTAGTTAACTTATGAGGGGATCAAAGAGTTTGGACTCCCGCCATCCAATACCGTTAAGTATTGAAGGAGGTCCTACTAAATTTAACCCAGGTCCATTGCAGGACCTCTAAACGCTGAACAATGGCAAGACTCTTACCAAACCGTTCCCTTAACCCCCGACCAGGTAGCCAACATACCTCCATATAGACCGTGGAGATATGAATGGTGAAAATCTTTTATTTTATATAGACAGTAAAATAATGTCAAGACACCACGAACAAACGATAAGGAAGAATCACCTTCAACATAAGAAACTAGTTATTAAAGTCATTAATACAAAACCAAATAAAAAGTGCGAAAAGATTAGAAATAAAAAGTATTACACTAGACACTTGTCTTCACCAAGTGATGTAAGAGACTTAGGCAAACATGGCCTTGATTGTCAAGAACTCTTACGATCAATCTTGGATCCTGAGATGACTCACACACTCTATGATGGACAATGGATGATGGTGGTGGATGATGGTGTTATGGTGGTGGTGGGTGGTGGGTGAAGTGTGAGAGAGGTGGTGTGCCAAGGGATGGTTTGAGCTTGAGCCAAGCACTCCTATTTATAGGCTGAACAGAAGCTCGGGCACGGCCCCGTGTCCAGTGGGCATGGCCCCGTGTCCACATCCTTCTCTTTCTTCATTTAATGCAGCTTGTCTTATTAGTTGACCACGCCCCCGTGTCCGCTGAGCACGACCCCGTGTGCAGAAGAATCTTTGTACTATGAAGATTTGCCTGGATTGTGCGAATCTTATAGTTGACCACGGCCCCGTGTCCGCTGAGCACGGCTCCGTGGTGGGCAATAGAAGCTTCTACCACTTTGTCTTTTCTGCTGACACTTGGGCACGCCCCCGTGCTGGCTGAGCACGGGGCGTGTTCAGTCTTCTGTCTTCTTGTTTTGCTTGGGAAGATGCTGTTGTGGGGTCGGGCATGTCACGTTTGTTCCTTTTCTTGTATTTATGTTAGATTTTGATGTCTTTTTGATTCTTTTGTTAATTTGAGCTCATTTAATCCTGAAAATACAAAAGGAAGACAAAAGCACACTTTTTCCAACATTAGTACTAAAAAGGGTTAGTTTTATGCCACAATTGATGAAATTTATATGTTGCATTTTGCACACATCACAAGGCACGGCCATCCGTCTAATAGGTATTAGTACGTGTAGGTCGTCACGCAGCCGGTTGAGTTGGAGACTTACGTTCGGGATACGCACTTCTGTGAGTTCATGTCCCCCTTTTCTCTTTACTGTTTTCAGTTTTATACTTCGGGGGTGTAATACATGCGATAAGTATTACAGACACTTTTTATACATGGTATGGTTAGCTTAAGGAGGGTTTACTACTTAGATCATGTGAGTGGGTAGGCTGGAACTTGAGGCCATTAATCCTCATTGTAGGACCGAGGGTCATGAGCGGTAGATCTATTTGGGTGTAGCGAGCCCAGCTCCTGAGTCCACAGTACAGACCATGGAGTGACTTTGAGCCCGACGCATAAATCTGCTAGGTTTGAGTCTTCCTACAGCACTTCACACATATCATTGGCTTTGCAACCCAATGGTGATCTCTTTTTTTCCTTAATTGCTACATACCAGGGATTTTCATACATACTACAAAGGTTTATACATACTCACTTTTACATGAACTCGCTCAACTTTTTGTTGATTTTTCAACTTACATGTATTTCAGGAAATTAGGGGATCTGGCAAGGTATGCACTGTCGTCACGCTGCGTAGGAGTAATGATGTCATCCGAGTTTAGGAAATGTGACCTTTGCCTGGACGGGTCGCAAGTCTTAAACTGTGTTTCTATTCATGTCTTTTGGTTGTGTTTTGTGAAGAAGTTCTAATTATGTCGTTGTTGTAATCTGTCTTAAGTGTTAACTTTTAAAAACAATGTGGTTGTGGTAACTTTCAAAACTTGTTAAATGGATGAACATCATGGTTTTATTTTCATATAGCATTGTTGAGATTATGCTATTGTATTAAGAAGTCACACCAAAATAAACCCACGCTTCCGCAAAGCCAGGGTGTGACATATATGTTGCTTCTGGTTCTCGAGGTAAAGACTTTTTCACTTATAAGTCTTGTTGGTTGCTTTTCGTTCTTGTTTTGACTGTCGTGGCTGTCTGGCGACATGTGTTAAGTCGGGTAAAGCTTCCTTTAAGATTGACATTTCAAAGATTACTCCTCCTACCTCTCCTCCTTCTAGGACTTTGGGTCTGTCCCCCCCCCCCCCTGAGGATTTTGGTGAGAAGGAGAAACAAGGTTATGTGGTGGTTGAACAAGTCGGAGAAGGTGGTGCTGGTGATGCAGGTCGTGCTGGTGGTGATGGTGGTGATGGTCGGGGCAAGGGTGTTGATACCGAGGCAGAGTCTAGTGAGGCTACACCTCACCAGACCATCTATACCAGACGTCCACCAGGTTCTGGTGGTGGTGCTACTTTGGGGGTACCCCGGAGTCTCGAGTTTGAAAATATCCAAGCTGGGTCCTGGGATACCCATAACCCAGCATGTGATGATCTGCCGCATGCTCCTCGGTGGAAATTGACTCAAGGCTCCCGTATGAATGATCATGATAACTGCCGAGAGTTCTTCTCCTTATCCCTCCCCCCTGCTGAGAGGGTATTTCAAAAAAGGCGTAACCGGTTGGATCTCTTGGATGATCATATTCATGCCGCGGTCAACTTTTTTGCTACCTCCCAGGAGATTGTTCGAGAATGGAAGCTGATGGGGGAGGATACTCTTAAATTTGAAAATGCGAAAAAAGCATTTGCTGAAGAGAGGGAGAAGTTCAATGCCGAGAGGAAGGGTTTATTGTGGAGGGTTTCTGATGCTGAAGAAAAGCTTGCGCGGGAAAAACAGTTTAATACCAACAAACAAAAAGAATGGGAGATCGCTTGTGAAAGGACTAACAAGGAGTTGCAAGCACAACGTGAAGCGATTGTTAGGATGTATGGAGAGAAGCTTAAAATCAGTGAAGAAGCTGAAGAAGAGCGTGTTGCGCACCGAAAGAGAGAGCGGGAGTATATCGAGCGCATAGCTAAGCTGGAAAAGTTTGTTGAGGAAAAAAATCGCTGAAAGCAAGGCTTCTGAGATTTTAGCTGAGGAAATGTCTGCTGATTGGAAGTGGCTACTTGCACGTGCGGTGCCTCTGGTAACTTCCTTTGTGTATGTTTGCAGTTAGTTGTTTTTTTATTATTCATCTCATGTTTCTATTCATTTCTGCAGATTTCTGAACGTATTGTAAAATCTCATGAGCTTGCCAACCATATGTTTGAATTGGGTCAAGCGGCATATAATAGTGGGCGGAAGGACGGTTACAGCAAAGGTAGGGCGGCAATGGCAAATAAGGAGAAAGATTATCATTTTGAGTTGTACAAGGAAGATTGTGGTGCTGCCTATGCTGAGAAACGTCGTGACTTTGAATTTATCGAGTTTGGTATTGTGAAGGCTGTCGACAAGTTATCCCGGAAACCTGACGGCATTGCCTTGTTGAAGAAAGCTCTTGGAGATGAAACTCATGGAACCGGGTGTGCCGGCACTAGCCGCCAGGAGTGAAGGTGTCCGGCCTGTGCGCTGTGTATGGGCTTGATAGCCTTGTAACCACTTGACAATTTCCTAAACAATTCGCCTTAATACTTTGTGAACAATTTGCTCATGGTTGACATGTCTGTGATTATTTTGTTATATTTGACATATTTCATGTTAATTTTTGGTTTTGCTTCCTGTGAATTTTGTTATCGTCACAATATGTGCATGTGTAATTACTTTGATTAGGTGTCACGAATGAATGATGGCGCTGACAGGTTGTGCTGTGTTAGTTACAACGTTTGTTCTGTCGTTTAAACGCACAGGTTGATTCGTGTATACGAAGTGATTGAGTTACAGGTTATTGTGTTGACTCGGCTGTGTTCAGCTTTAGGGGTCTTACAATGTTTGTTTACCATGTTTTCGATGCTTTCGTGTTTATGTGGGCACGAAGTATTTATTTGGCGTTTTTTAGGCTTTGGTTGTGTTTTTGACCCGGCTGTGCACTTGGTTATGACAAGCCTTGGAGGTCTACAACGTTTCCTAATTTTGTGCCATTGATGTTTTCGTGTATGCCTGAAGTAATATATGAAGTTGGGATAAAAATTCGCATGAGATAAGATAGCCAAACACTTCTTGTATTAGTGTTAAACGTGTTGGCGCGCAGCCATTACAAGTACATAGAAAAAACTTCGACCATCTACATGTAGCATCTTCTTAACTGCTGAGCATTCCAGGTTCTTGGGACTTCCTTGTTCTCAAGCGTGCGTAGCTTGTATGCTCCCTTTCCAAGAACTTTATCTATGACATAAGATCCCTCCCACTTGGGGGATAATTTACCCGGTTTTTCGGTGTTAGACACCTCATTGTCCCTTAGGACGTAGTCACCGGGGTTGAACGTGCAAATTCGGACCTTACTGTTGTAGTACTTTTCCAACTTGGTCTTGTATTTCACCTCATTGATTGCTGCCATTTCCCTTCTCTCTTCTAGAAGGTCTAGATCCAACCTTCTTTCTTCTTCGTTGTTGATCATGTTCATGGAGAGCATTCTTAGGGATGGCAGGCCGATCTCTGCTGGTATCACGGCTTCAGACCCATAGACTAGGCTGAACGTTGTTTCGCCGTTGCTTGTCTTTGGCATCGTCCTATGGGCCCATAATATGCTGGGTAGCTCGTCGACCCAACCTCTTCGCTGTGTCCCGAGCCGTGCTTTAATACCATCAACTATGCTCTTGTTCACGGCTTCGACTTGACCGTTTCCCTGCGGGAGTGCAACCGAGGAAAAGGTATGTTCTATCTGCAACTCCTTGAACCAATTTTGGAGATCATCGGCAGCGAAATTTGTTCCGTTATCGGTGATGATTCTCAGAGGTAGCCCGAACCGGCAAATTATTTGTTCCCAGATGAACCTTCGTACTACTGTAGTTGTGGTTGACGCCAACGCCTTTGCTTCCACCCATTTTGTGAAATAGTCGACTGCGACTATGATGAATTTCACTGCTCCTGGGGCTTCTGGAAAAGGACCAACCATATCTATCCCCCATTGTTGAAACGGCCACGCCGTTGTTACTGGGATTAGTTCATTCTTGGGGCGCAGTGTCTTCGGAGCATGTCTCTGACAAACGCTGCATTTCCTCAAAACCTTTACCGCATCCAGATACATTCCGGGCCAGTAGTAACCAGCGTTCATAACTTTGGCCACTACCATTCTTGGGCCGGCGTGAATGCCGCAGATGCCCTCATGTACTTCTCGGATCAGTAGTTTGCATCTTCTGGATCGACACATCTCAATAGCGGTCCTAGGTAAGACTTTCGGTACAGAATTCCATCAACCATCTGGTAGTGCTCGGACTTGTACTGCACTTTCCTTGCTTCGGCTTTGTTTTCCGGCAATACTCCAGACTGGAGATACATAATTATCCGAGTCATCCAAGACGTTGTTCCCAATTGAATAACGCTCACTTGTCTTAGCGATACCGATGGATTGCTCAGAACTTCAATGCGCACGTCCTTGGCCAGGTGCTGGAAACTGGTGGATGTGAGTTTACTTAATGCGTCTGCTGGTTTATTCTCACTTCGGTTGATATGGTGCACCTTGTAAGAATTGAAGTTTTGTAGCAATGTTTTTGCTTGCTCTAAGTATAACTCCATCACATCTCATTTGGCATCGTATTGGCTATTGATTTGCCCCGCTACTAGCATGGAGTCCACATGCGCCTCGATGTGTTTGACTCCCATCTTGATTGCTAACATCAAACCAGCGAGAAAGGCTTCATATTCGGCTTCATTATTCGTGCTCTTGAAGTCTAACCGGATGGCATACGTGAATTCGTGTTTCTCTGGACTTACCAGCCTAAGTCCTGCGCCCGCGCCATCTGTGTATAGTAGCCATGGTTCTTCCAACTGTTGCCTTTCAGCTCTTTCCATTGCCTTACATTCTCTGTCTTTATCATCAGGCACTTCGGTCATGAAATCAGCCAACACCTGGCCTTTAATTGCTGGCCTTGGTCTGAAAACCACATTGTGGCCTCCCAATTCTATAGCCCATTTCTCTAATCTTCCAGATATCTCAGGCCTTGCGAGGATGTTGCCAATGTTGTAATTCGTTAAAACGTGGATGACGTGATTGGCGAAGTACATGCGCAGTCGTCTTGATGCGTGAATCAACGCCAGCACCAGTTTATCCATTATGGCATACCTTGTTTCCGGATCATTCAAGGTGCGAGACACATAATAGACTGGTGTCTGTACGCCTTGTCGGTCCACGAGCAGAACTGCTCCGACTACTTTGTCTGATGCTGACAAGTACATCACTAGAGGTTCTCCTTTCACTGGTGCTGTCAGTGTTGGCAATCTTATGAGGCAATCTTTCATCTCTCGGAACGTAGTTTCGGCTTCCGGAGTCCACTGAAATTGACTTTTCTTCATGCAGTTGCGAAGTGTTTTGATAAATGGGAAAGACTTAGTTGCGTGATTGGCTAGGAAACGGTTGAGTGCTGCTAACCGTCCAACCAATTTCTGCATCTCCTTGATTGTTGACGATGAAGGCATCCGCTCGATCACTTGCACCTTTTCCGGATTGACTTTAAACCCATCTTTTGTTACGATGAAACCCATGAACTTTCCTTCTTCCATGCCAAAGGAACATTTCGCTGGATTTAGCTTGATACTCACCCCGCGCAGTGTGTCGAACGTTTTTTGAATATTTACCAGCATCATACTTTCTTCTTTGCTCATGATGACCAGGTCATCCATGTACCCTTCGATGTATTTGCCGATAGCATCGCTGAACGTTTCATTCATCAATATTTGATAAGTTGCGCCTGCATTCTTTAAACCAAAGGGCATTGTTGTGTAGCAGTATAGCCCTGTTGGTGTGCGGAATGCAGTCTTGTCTTCATCTTGGATGGCCATCTGCACCTGATGGTATCCCTTATAGCATTCAAGGAAACATTTCCATCTGAATGTCGCCAGCGAATCGATCTTCTCATCAATATCTGGTAAAGCATAACAGTCGCGCGGGCATGCTTTGTTTAGATATTTGTAGTCCACACACATCCTCCAACTGCCGTTCCCTTTTTGGACCATTACAGGGCTCGCCACCCAAGTTTGATATCAGACTTCTCTGATGATGCCAGCATTTAACAGCTCTGTGACTTGTTCTTGCATAGCATCGTGCTTTATGTCTCCTAAATGACGTTTGGCATGCACCACAGGTTTGGCAGTCTCTGAGACGTTTAGTCTGTGCTCTGCTATGTGCCGTGGAACACCCACCATGTCAGCTGGTGTCCAGGCGAACACGTCCATGTTTTCAAACAACAACTTTTTTAGCGCCGCGCGCGTGAGATCAGACATCGCAGGGCCTAGGGTGACTGTTTGTTCTGGGTATTTGCTGTTCAGTACCCATTTTTCAGCTTCTGCGCGTGGTGCGGATTTGCTTGCTTTTGCGGGCCTGATTTCGTCTGTCGCCAAGACTTCTTTGCTTGCGTAAATTATTGCTACCCCTGTCTCTGTTGGGAAACCCACAGCTGAATGTGGTCCAGAGCAAATCATACTAAAATCTCCTTGGGACTCTCTTCCCAAAAGGATATCATATCTTGAATGTGCGGGTAGCACCATGAACGTAACTTCTTCAGTTCTTGAATTCCTTCCGTCTGAGAGCAGCACCGGAAATGATATATGGCCGAGAGGAAAAACGGCTTCGTTGCAGAAACCAGTTAGTGGGTAATCTACTGGTTCCAAGCGCGCTTTGTCCTCTTGGTCAAATTGATTAAAGCATTGTTCGTATATGATATCTTCGGTGCTCCCTGGATCAATGAAAATGTAGTCGGTTTGGTAGTGACCGATTACGCCAGATATGACTATAGGCCTTCTCTCTCTCGGACCTCATCTTACTATGGGGAAGACAACTTGTCTTTCGCGCCATGAGTCATCTTGTGTGCGCTTGTTATAATTCTTTCGCGGCCTTCGTGGACCCCTTTGAACCATGTGAATTTCTAATTTTCGGAGCTTTTTGTTGTCTGGCCCTTCTTCTCTTCTTTGAATTTGACGGTTATCGCGCTTCCCGCCCTTCACCAGGTAGGTGAGCCTTCCGTCTCTCAGGGCTCTCTCTATCTCTTGCTTTAGTCTGAAACAGTCATCGGTCAGGTGATCGGTGTCTTTGTGGAATTCACAGAAAAGATTTGGGTCTTGTCCCCTTTTGTTTCGCATCTGTAGAGGTGGTTTGAACTGGTGGTTCTCGGTTGACAAGACCTCGGAAGGGGTCTTTGTTAGGGGCGTCCACTGTTTTTCTCTATTTTCTCTTTTGACCTCTTTGCGATGGGCGATCTGGTTGATTGTGTTGCGCGCATCTTCTCTTACTGGGCTTCTTTCCCTATAACTAGACGTTTTCCATGATTGGCCTTTGCCTTTCTTGTTGCGCCGATCATTGTGGTTGTAACTGTATTGACGGTTGTCACCACCGGTCAATTGTTTGTCAGTGCGCGCAATTGTTTTTGCTGCCTCGATGAAGGTTTCCCAATCTTTGGGGCCTCCATCTCTTCCTTTCAGTCGTTTGATCAGGTCGTCACACTTTACTGCCCTCATAAAGTGTGCGCGCATCATCTTCTCGCCTACGTCTCCGATTTCCACGCATTCTTTGTTATATCTAGTGATGAAGTCTTCCATGCTTTCGTGATCCTTCCTCCATATATTCAAACAATCAGCTGGATCTCTGGTATGCCTGCGCTGTTGGGAGAAGTGTGCAAGGAACTTGTCTCGAAAATCGATCCATGACTTAATTTTTCCTGCTGGCAGGCTGTTGAACCAGACGCGCGCCGCGCCGACAAAGGTTTTTGCGAAAAGATGACACCAAGTTGGTAGGTTCCAGCCACCTGTTACTCCTGCGCCATTGAAGACTTGGAGGTGGTCATCGGGTTCTGTTAAGCCATTGTATTTACCTACGTTATGCGGCAGTTTTGTCTTATCAATAACGGCTGTTGCAATCTCTCTGATGAATTTGGAGTTTTCAACCATGCTGTCTGGGCAATAGCTTAAAGAGTAATCATGTTCTGCTTTTGGATTGTACCCCGCGCGCTTGTGGGGTTTGTACGCTTCGTGTTCTGGTGGTAATCTGTTGAATACCGTGCTTTCTTTCTTGTACGTTGGGTCATCTTCTTCATTATAGCTATCCTATTCGCCGTTTATATTGCGCGGGCCTAAACGACTTTGTACTGGTTTTCTTAGTTGATGGGAGTACTGCACATAATTGCTTTCTGTTTCGCCATAAGTATCGCGCGTGTCATGTGCGCTTTGCCTTCTGATGTTTGGCACAGGTGCTTTTTCAGCATTTAAGTTCCACGCATTGGCCTGCTGAGGCATGTGAGTACTCAGAGACCTTTGCGGTGGAGTAACAAAAGCGGATTGGTTAGCTTGTGCTTGGAGCAAGGCTTGTTGTGCGCTAAGTTGTGTATAGACAAGATTTAGAGACGCCATTTTTTCGGCATACCATGAAGCCAGAGTTTTTCCCTCGGGTAGCCCTAAAAGTGCAGAAAAGTTCAATTGTGTTTGGTCCGATGGGGCTGAGGGGCCAGCTCCATGGTTTGGTGTTTGAACTGTTGGAGGTGTTTGGTGAACTACCCCAGGTGGAGGTTGGAAAGTGGCTCCATTTGTGGTTTGGTTGATGACCCTGGGTGGGGGTTGGAAAGTGGCTCCGTTTGTGGTTTGGTTGACCATTCTGGATGCACTTCCAAAGATAACAGGGAAATCGTTGTTCACTCGCCCTTCTTGGATGGTCTCGTTCCCCTGGACACTTTGGACTTGCGCAGTGTCCGTGATGAGTTCAAAGGAATAGACTTCTCCATCTATTTGAGGAGAAGGGTTTGATTCAGCCATTCTAGAGTGTTTTTTTTTTTTTTTTTTTTTGAACGAAAAGGAGATGAAAGTGGTTTGCAAAAATTGCGGATGGCGCCAATGATGAAACACTGGTTAACACCGATGGTCAACTAGCTGGATCGTCTCTTCTGTGGGTTCAATCTCCTTCCTTACTCGCCAAATGACTAGGGTCCTGCAAAACAGCAACACCGTTAACTCGTTAAGAGTGGAATATGGGGGTTTCCCTCTTAACCGGGCTCCGGCGTGAGAATAAGTATTGTTCCGAGGAAGAAAACAGCGTGTGTTGAGTGTGAGAGAGTGGAGAATCGAATAGAATAACCTGAATGATGAAGGGTCCTATTTATAGCCGGAGGGTGAAAGAGGGATGAGCAGCCTTGCCAGCTGTTATCGGACGCCAGCTGTCCGACCAAGGGGAATATCTTCTTGGTCTCCTCTGTCGCGTCCAGGATAGTGGTCCACGTGGCGCGCCGATATTTGTCCGTGCTGGAGGAATTGTACTTCTGTTGTCGGTCTGCTCCTAGATTTGTTGAAGGTCTACATGGCGCTGGGTGACTGGTGACACGTGTCGTCCTTCCTGTCGGGAAGAGCATCTTTGGTGCCACCTTGGCGTCTTCCAGAAGCTTCTGGATTCACTTGCTGATGTAGGCGCCATGTTGGATGAAAAAGTGGTGTGGTCCTTGCCATGTTGGTAAAGAATTGGGACCATACCTCTTCACTATTGAAAATACATGGGAAGGTTCATTGGGGAACACTAAAAATGTGGGGAACAGCGGGGAACCGACTTAAACGAACTCCGATTGGACTCATTCCAGTGGCGTTGGAACCGGCTCGTCGAACCCTAACTAAGATCTCTTAACCCTAAACCCTAAATCCTAACTCCTAAACTGTAAACCCTAAAGCTCAAAAATAAGGCTAAAACCTAAGCTAAACCGTAAAATCTAAACTATAAATCATAAAAGCTAAACCCTAAAGGCTAAACCTAAAGCTAAACCCTATAGCTAAACACTAAAGCTAAACCCTAAACCCTAAAGCTAAACTCTAAACTCTAAAGCTAAACCCTAAGGCTAAACCCTAATATATTTAGGGTTTAGGGGTTATGATTTAGGGTTTAGGATTAAGAGATCCTAGTTAGGGTTCGACGAAACGATTCCAACGCCACTGGAATGAGTCTAATCCGAGTTCGTTTGAGTCGGTTCCCCACTGTTCCCCAATGAATCTCACACTGAAAATATATTGTTGCAAATAGATCAATGAATTGTTTATAAACTAGTTTTTGCCCCGCCCGCGTTGCGGGGCAATAAGCCGAATATTTCTCTCTCATAACATATATGTCTATACAGAGGGCAAAATCGTAACTATATTTTGAACTGGAGGCGAAATCATAATTTTAAACTGAGAGCAAAATCATAATTTTGAGCTAGGGGGAAAACATAATTTTATTTTGAACTGTGGGCAAAAACGTAATTTTGAGCTGATGGCAGAATCGTAATTTTGAGCTAGAGGAAAAAGCAACATTTTATTTTGAACTGGGGGCAAAAACGTAATTTTAAACGGGGGGCGAAACCGTAATTTTAAACTGGGAACAAAATTAAAAGTGAGTTTTTGAACCGAGGGCAAAAGCGTAATTTTAAGCTAAAGGTAAATTTATAATTTTATTTTGAGCTGTGGGCAAAAACATAATTTTAAACGAATGACGAAAGCGTAATATTAAACTGGGAATAAAATTAAATTAAAATTAGTTTGGTCCAATAGGAAAGTGTCAGGCAGCTGCCTGACACTATTCCCCCATCTTCTAAATGTATATGTAGTATAGTATAGTATAGTATAGTATAGTAGGGGTGCTAAATGGGTCATGTTCGCGGGTTGGCAGGTTCAACCCGACCCAAACCCGAAAATTTTAGACAAACCCGAACCCGAAAATCGTGTCATACATATGAACACGAACCCGAACCGAATATTCACATGCTGACCCGAACCCGACCCGTTTAACCCGAATCTTTTTATTTTTTTCTGCAAATTAATATGTTAAAATTAACATCTACTAAAGTTACACAAATTTATACAATAATATTTATTAAAATCATTAAATCTTATGTCAATTTCCCTTTTTAAGTTATAATTATAGCATAAAATACACATCCAATTTAATTTATGACATAGAACATATTGTAAAAAAATATAATATAATAGAGATGGGTTAAACAGGTCAACCCGCCAACCCGACCGGGTTGACCCGAACCTGACCCGTTTAGCTAAACGGGTTCGCGGGTTCAACCTGAAACAGACCCGAACCCGTTTTGACCAAACCCAAACCCGCGAATTTCATGTTAGGTTCGTGTCGTGTTTTCGGGTCGTGTCAGAAATTCACACCCCTATAGTATAGTATAGTATAGTATAGTATAGTATAGTATAGTATAGTATAGTATAGTATAGTATAGTATAGTATAGTATAATATAATATAATATAATATATATGTAGTATAATATAATATATAAGTAGTGTTTCGTGAAGGTGTGTTTGGTAATGAGTGGAGAGTTTGATGTCTGGCGTGCACTATCTTGACTCACAAAAGAAATCAGGCATCTAAGTTAGTCCATCAAATCAAACCTTTTGCCCATTTTGGGTACAACTCTTTAAACTATTTGAGGGTCATGCCATATTGTTTGTGTTTTAGTTTATTATTTAGTTACATTAAACAATTTGTTTTAGGGGAGGAGGGGTGGTTCATTAGTGATAGATTCTATCACTCTCACTGTCCAATAAAATCATGCCATGTCATCAACCAAATTTCTATCACTAGTGATAGAAATGTAGAGGGGGTGGTATCACTAGCGATGAGATTTCAATGTACAAGTATTAATGCATAATGTACAAGATACACATTCATCACTAAACTTTTCAACGCGTTATATATATAACTCGTTATACTTGACCACGAGTGATAGAATTAGGCGGGGCGGTGTTCCACGAGTGATACAATTGTATCACGGTTCCACCCCGTGTGGCCTTAGGGTTTCAATTATTTAATATGGTGATGAATAGGGCTGTTCATGAGCTGAGCCGAGCTGAGCTAGGGCAAGCTTAGGCTCGGCTCGATTGTAAACCGAGCTAGCTGGCCTCGGATTTGAAACCGAGCTGAAAATTTAAGCTCGGGCTCGGCTTGGTTTTAAACCGAGTTGGCTCGTCTCGGCTTGGTTTGGCTCGATTTTAAAAATAAAAATTAATAAATAACTCTCAAAATTCAGTATTCTAAAATATTATTTAATACTTCAAAAGAATATATATTTAAAATAAGTTCGACCTAATACATTACAAGACAAAATCACGTTTAATAACACAAAATAAGTTATATTTCAAGTAAATAGAATATTTGTTCATTAGTACGACAATCAACCTTTAAATATGTCATAGATATCAAATTACAAGCCTAAATACATGTAAATAATAATCATTTTTGTAATATATTATATGTATATAAAAATAAAATATATTATAAGTAAAATAATTCGAGCTAAGCCGAGCCGGGCTACCAAGAGAGCTAAACCGAGCCAATTTGGCTCATCACGAGCCGAGCCGAGCTAGACTCACTTTCTAACCGAGCCAAGCCGGCTCGGCTCACTTTCAAACCAAGCCATATCGAGCGAGCTTTTGCCGAGCTAAATCCGAGCGAGCTCCGAGCCGCGAGCTTTTTGAACAGCCCTAGTGCGAAAACGTATTGTAATGAAGAAAGTATAATCTTGTATTGTTTATGTAGGCATCCATCACTTGTGGTCTAGTGGTTGGAAAGACTTGAGTTCTCCTTGGATACTCAAGTTCAATCCCCACTAGTGTCATATTTGGTGGATAAAGTCAATGAATGCTAGTTCTCTCAGATCTTAGGTCAAGAGTTCGAGCCCGAGCCACCCCGAGTTTTAGTCCACCATGCGTTACGCCAAAGAGATTCTCTCTTGTGGCGGCGCAAGCCTCTGCCACTGGCAGTGGGTGACATGGTTTCCCGGTGAACGTCATTAGCCAAACTTTGACGCCAGCGTGGAGCCGGTTAACACAACATAGCTCGGCCAGAGTAGTGTTAACGCCCTGTGTTTAGGTGGGTGTGAAATATCTTTCACAACAAATTAAAGATTCTCACCATTTAAAAAAAAATTGTATATGTAGGCATGGCATTCCTTGGTGTACAAATAGGCTTAGTAAAAACATTAGCTCGTAGTTTAGACTTTAGAGTTCATTGTATACCGTTTATATCATGGTTGCAAAAATCCCGACTAGGTGCCGATTAATCCTCGATTAATCCCCGGTTAATCCCGATTAATCGCTAGTCCCCACCCCACCGGCCGACTAGCGACTAGCGATTTCTACAACCATGGTTTATATGCATTGACTATACTAATCTTCATATGATTAGTGCTTGCATAAAATATTGAATTGGCTAAAAGATAATTTGCTTAATAAAATATTGAATTGGATAATTGCCTAGAATTTCTCCACTTAAAAGTCAAAGCTTTAGATCATGGAGCTCCCAATTAACTTAGAGGAGACTAAGGAGCTTTTTTTACCTTTTAATGAGTCTTTTAATGGTTCAGACTTTTTACTGGTTCAGTACTTAATGGTTCAGACTGTTTGTTTTATGAGCAGATGTCTGAATGGTTCAGACATTTGCCTCTGAATGGTTAAGATTTATACAGAGTCTGAATGGTTAAGACCTTTAATCTGATTTGGTCAGACATTTGCCTCTGAACGGTTAAGCATTATACAGGCTCTTAGTGGTTCAGACCTCTTACTGGTTCAGCACTTAACCATTCAGATGTTGCCAACCAGCCCCTAAAACCTAGTGAGTTTGCAAGAGATTTATATTTTGAGGAAGATGATAACACAAAATTACTAAAGAGTTAAATGTCATTTTAGTCCCAGTGGTTTGGGCCATTTTGTCAGTTTAGTTCAAAGGTTTTATTTTTCGCCTGTGGGTCCAAAAAGGTTTTATCGTTGCTATTTTAGTCCACTGGGTTAACTTCATCCATTTTTCTGTTAACGAGAAGGGCAATTCGGTCATTTTATATGTAATTCTGTTAACTAGAAGGACAATTTCGCCTTATAAAATCACCAAATTGCCATTCTCATTAACAAAAAGAGTAAACTGCCATTTTGGTCCCTGTGGTTTGGCCAGTTTTGCCACTTTAGTCCAAATCTCAAACTTATTACATCCAGGGCCCTATGGTTTGGTTTTTGTTGCCATTTTAGTCCAAATTTCAATTTTGGTCAGATTCCCCATTAATGACCATGGTATTTTGTCTTTACCCTCAGGGGTATTTTAGTCATTTTGAAATTATTATAACTCAATTATATATATATAATACCCTAATCCTCTTTACCCTCCATTCATCTGTCCTCTTCCTCTGCATTATTCAGACTTGAAGAACCCTAATCCTCTTTACCCGGTGATATCTTTTGCCGACAACGAACACCCACAACCATCCCTCAATCTCCCATTCTCTTTTTCATCTCAAATACACCACACCACCCCCATTCCGCCTCGATTTAATGGCCGGCCACCACTGTGGTGGTGGCGACGAGAGAGAGAGAGAAAGAGAGAGATCGGAGAAGCAGAGAAGACGGCGGAGAGAATCAGGGGGCGGTGGTTGAAAGGGGCGGTGGTTGAAAGGGGCGGTGGTTGCAGGGGGTTGTTGGTTGCGGTGGTGGATGGGTTGCAGGGGGTGGTGGCTGTAAAGGGATTGTGGTTGCGGTGGTGGATTAGTTGCAGGGAGATGTTGGTTGAAGAGGGGTGGAGAAGATGATGGATTAGAGGTAACTGTTGAGTTCATGTTTTTCTTTGAATCTGATTTTGAGCGTCTTCTTCAACTGTTTTGTCGCCGTCGATCTCAGCGACTCCGACGGATTCGCTGACCGGTGCACCTAATGCTGGTAGCCTGAACAGAGTCGTCGTTGCTGGATCTGTTGTTGTGGTTGCGTTAGCTGCAATGTTTGTGGTTTAGAGATGTGGTTGAGTTAGGGTTTGTTGATGTTAGCACATTTTGGGTGTACGTTGTGTCACACCCCTTTCTGCGGCGGAAGCACGAGGTGTGATCATGAAAGGTTCTCATTGCATACGAAGAGTAAACATGCTACATGCTCGTAAAATAACATTCAAATACCATAATTTGAAAACATACGTTAGCGTTTACATCGCTAAGTCGCATAAAACATTGTCTTAAAAGTTTACAACTTTATTCAAAGTTAAACACAAGCGACATCCACGAGCATAAGCTAGACCACGCGCACATCCATCCTAGTTACCTGAAATACATGTGAGTTTTTGGAAAAACGTCAACATAAAGTTGGTGTGAATTCATGCAGTTTTGTATTTCATGTTTGTATACTTTGTATGAAAACATAGTTTGTGAGTAAATCAAGTTTTCATATATAAATCCAGTTTCATGTGTACACCACGTACCCATTTATAATTCAATCTTTTCTTGAGTACCCCACGTACTTCAAGTTATATATCAATTTGTATGGTATGAATTTTATGTAAATACAGTGTTTCTGTAATTATCAGATTGTTAATGGGTTGCAAAGCCATTAACCTGTGGCACGTCATAGGAAGTCACCAAACCTAAGGCATTTAATTGGTATATTCTGAGACACAAAAGCACCACTCGATTCTCGCCCCGACCGAGTGTGAGGCTGCCAGGCACCCGTTAGATCTAACCTTTTGTTCTGCGGTCTGGATGTATACGTTGATTAATGGTGCTTCTGAACCCTATTCGTGACACTATTTCTCATAACGCCTCCTACTTGGTTCTCGTTCTCACCAAGCGCGTTTCTTGTTATCATTTCTCATAGCGCCTTATACTTGGTTCTCGTCTCACCAAATGCGCTTCTCATATTCTTATATTTTGTCACACTTGGTTCTCGTTCTCACCAAGTGTACTTCTTGTATTTATATCATACCATTTATAAATATTGTACTTTTGTACATGTATTTCACCCCCGAAGTTATAAAAACTGAAAACAGTTAAAGAGAAAAGGGGGAGCATGAACTCACAACTTTGCGTTCCTAGCGTCGTAAACTCCACCGGGTTTGCTTAATTAACGTCGTAACCTATACGCGTTTTCTTAACGTTAGTCACTAGACTTGCGTCGCACAAGTACAGTCACTCTCTTTTGTATATTTTCTTGTGTTAAAAATATTCTATATTTTTAACTATGTATCTTACTTATATTATTTTCTTCAAAAATAAATATAAGTCTTTTGTGTTTTGCACTTTGCACCCGAATTATGTTTCTTGTATGTTGTATGTGTATTTTTATATTTCTACTCCTCATGAGTATTTAGTGTATTTTTAAGTCTTAATACACTAGCACGTATAACACATACTATATACACTTAACACACAAGTTGGTGATCAAATAATATATATTTTTCTCTCAAAAATATATACTTATTATCCATTTTTATTCTTGAAGAAATCCTCATTTCTTATCACCAAAAATTAGGGAAACCTTAGTAATACTTTTAAACACATTTTTAGGGGATAAGTTTCCCAAAACTTATATTTTTCTAAGTGTCAAAATTTATAAAAATTTTGACAGAGTTTCCCCTAAAAATGGAGGTTTCCCACGTTTTCAAAACGTGTGTTTATTTTCTTTTAAATCATCATCAATCATCAATAATCATCAGCAACAATTATCAACCATACTTATCAACAATAATCACTAATTTCATGAACTTGAATATTTACAAAGATTGTGTAGTATCTTACTAGCACATTTAGTAAGTCTTGTTATCTCTAAAAATAAGTTTAATTTCTTAAAAATCTTATTTTTAAAGAATATGAAGTTTTACAACTTCTAGTCGGTTTTTACGAAAACTTTTTCTTCGTCAAAACTTTTGTTACACAAGTATTCCATACACTTGTTTGTTCCCAAAAACCACTTTTGTTTGTGTAAGATCCGGTTTAGAACATGTGATTTCTTGGACACTTGGTCCTTTGAAAATACCGCTTGTAGATACGTAGATCTACTAGTTTTAAACACTTTTGTACAAGTTAAAACATTTTTACACAAGTTCATGGTTTATGTGTGGTAGGGTTTCACCTTTTAACCCTTGTTACTTCTAAAATAGCTTTATGTTAAGATCCATGATCTTACCAAACCGGGTTAAACGATGATCCGAGCTACCACATCATAGATCGGGTCTAGATAACCATGTATTTCAAATACTACAACTTTTACACAACTTATGTGCTATTAACCACCATTTTTCATGCTTTTAGTAGACTTTTGTGCATCATTTCGCATTTTAACAAGATTTAACCAACACAAATCCTTTTAACCACTTTAGATAAGTTCAAATATGAGTTCTAAGTGTTATACCTCTAGCTCAAGGCTAGGGAAGAATCTTGGCGAAAAAGTGGGTGGATAAAAGCTAACGGTAGAGGTCCTTCGTGTTTCGCTTGCACCAAGCTTCCTAATACGAGGCCCTTAACGCGTGTGTGGACTTGAAATGGCAAGATCAAGAACCGAAATATGATGGATGGGAGAGGGGTGTTTGGCCGTGAGCTAGATAGAGAGAAAGAGAGAGTTCTTGTTGTGTGTTGTGTGATGAAAAGTGATGGTGGGTTAATGCACATACTTATAGACAATTATCATGTGCATTATCCAAAGGTCTATGTGTCCTCTAGATATGGGACATAGTTGGTTAAGATAATAAAAAAAATACAAGCTTAGTCCCATGGTGACCGATCGGCCCAAAGGGGGGGGGGGGTCTTGGTTCGATTTAAACTAGGTAGTTAGGGAGTTTAGTTACGTTAGATAGGTTAGTTAAGTGTTTAACTCCGTTAGTAATATAAAGTGTGTTATGACGGGTGTTAGGGTAATCAGAGACCCTAACTGGCTCAGAAAAATATAATTAGTGAAAATACTAATATTTTCATGTTCCGGGTAAAGTCCGGTTGTTCGGTTATATACCGATTCGTTAAAGTGCTAAATTACACCTTTTAGTGTCTAATAAGTGTCTTTTTGTAACACTATCGGTTCCCAACACTTAGGGAAATATTCTGGATAATAAAACGACATTTCTGCATAATATTTATATGTCTAAATGCTGAATTATTGCTGATTTGTATAAATTCTGCACTTAAAGTGCGTTTCGGGTGCTTTTTAGTGCTTGTTTTTGCTTTCGCAATGTCTATAAATTAAACCCTTACATATACTCTAGGGTTTTAATGTATTTTTGTCGTCGGACCTACACCTAGGCCTCTATTTTATTGTCTGACTGCTTTCTGCAGTCCTGTTGACACATTGTGTCTTACCGGTGAGTTTACTATTATTCTGACGCAACGCTCTCGTTTATGCATAAAGCAATATTTTGCAGTATACAACATGCATGAATTCACTTGTTTAATCATGTGTTCAGACATTGCTGACAATTAAACTCATAATTGCAGTCATTAAGCAATAATTATAGTGTACGGAAATTACCGGTTTGTGCCAGTTGTCACAGTCTCCCCCCGTTAAAAGAATTTCGTCCCGAAATTCAGACTGAACTAACTCTCGCTGGAGTCTTCTTGAATAGGTGGGGATACTTTTTCTTGAACTGGTCTTCACGTTCCCATGTGTACTCGTGTCCGTGCTTAGAGCTCCAACGTACTTTGACAAGTTTCACACTGCTCCTCCTGGTCTTGTTGACTTTCCAGTCAGTAACCTCAACGGGTTGTTCTGTAAATCGGAGGGCTTCATCAATATGCACTTCATCCAACGGGATGGTCACGTTTTCTTGCGTTGGACTCTTCTTCAGGTTGGATACATGAAACGTATCATGTACTCCATTAAGTTCTGCCGGTAACTCCAACTTGTATGCCACGGTACCAATTCTTCTCAATATTCTGAATGGTCCGATGTATCGTGGATTCAACTTTCCACGCTTTCCAAATCTGACTACGCCCTTCCATGGTGAGACTTTTAACAACACTTTGTCTCCCACCTTGAAATCTACCGATTTTCTATTTGGATCCGCGTAGCTCTTTTGTCGCTCTCGAGCTGCCTTAATGCGCTCTCGGATCTGCGCAATCTTGTCGGTTGTCTCTTGTACAAGTTCAGGACCAACCATACGTTTATCTCCGGCATCTGCCCAACATAAGGGCGATCGGCATTTGCGGCCATACAGAGCTTCGAACGGCGCGGCTTTTATGCTCGTATGATAACTGTTATTGTAGGAAAACTCAACTAAAGGTAGATGAGTATCCCAGCTGCCGCCTAGATCCATGACACATGCGCGAAGCATATCTTCTAACGTTTGTATTGTCCGTTCGCTCTGGCCGTCTGTTTGCGGATGGAATGCCGTGCTCAGATTTAACTGAGATCCAAAGGCTTCCTGAAATGATTGCCAGATTCTTGAGACAAGGCGTCCATCTCTGTCTGAAATGATTGAGATTGGCACTCCATGACGTGCCACAATTTCTCTTAAGTATATCTCTGCCAGCTTTCCAGTGCTATCCTTCTCTCGGATTGGTAGGAAATGCGCAGACTTCGTCAATCGATCAACTATTACCCATATCATATCGTGCCCTCTCGGGGTCCTGGGTAATTTCGTTATGAAGTCCATCGAGATTTGTTCCCACTTCCACACGGGAATCTCTGGTTGTTGTAGTAGGCCGGACGGTTTCTGATATTCGGCCTTAACCTTCGCACAGGTTAGGCATTTTCCAACATAAACAGCAACGTCGCTTTTTGAGTCTCGGCCACCAATAGTACTCTTTCAAGTCTTGGTACATCTTGTCCGATCCTGGATGGATCGAATATCTCGATTTGTGGGCTTCATTAAGGATGACCTCACGTATGCCACCACAGAGTGGAACCCAGATACGCTTCTTGAAGTATAAGGCTCCCTCTTCATTTGGCACCATGTAATTCAATGCACCCCGGAGGTATTCAGTTTTACGGTTCTCTTCTTTAAGAGCTTCTTGTTGTGCATCCCGAATGCGTGCAGTGAGGTTCGTTCGAATCGTCATTTCCAATGCTCGAACCCTTAGGGTCTTAACCCTTTCTTTTCGGCTCAACGCGTCTGCTACAACGTTCGCCTTTCCAGGATGGTACTTAATCTCACAGTCATAATCATTCAGCAGCTCGACCCAACGTCGCTGGCGCATATTCAATTCCTTCTGATCAAATATGTGTTGTAAGCTTTTGTGATCTGTGAAGATTGTACATTGAGTACCATATAAATAATGTCGCCAAATCTTCAAGGCGAATACCACTGCGCCCAACTCTAGGTCGTGAGTGGTATAATTTCTTTCATGAACCTTCAGTTGTCTTGAAGCGTAAGCGATGACTTTTTGGCGTTGCATGAGCACGCAACCCAAGCCTTGTCGTGAGGCGTCGCAGTATACCACGAAGTCTTCAGTGCCTTCGGGTAACGATAGTATCGGTGCATCGCAGAGCTTGTTCTTAAGTAGCTGAAAGGCTTCTTCTTGTTTGTGACCCCAGTCGTACTTCTTGTCTTTCTGAGTCAGGGTCGTTAGCGGTTGAGCTATCTTCGAGAAATTCTCAATGAATCGCCGATAGTAGCCCGCTAAGCCCAAAAATTGACGAACTTCGGTTGGGGTCTTGGGAGCTTCCCAATTCTTTATTGCTTCAATCTTGGACGGGTCTACATGAATGCCCTTTTCATTCACCACATGGCCAAGAAATTGTACTTCGCGAATCCAGAATTCGCATTTTGAGAACTTTGCATAAAGTTTCTCTTTCTTCAGTAGCTCCAAGATAGTTCTGAGATGTTGCTCATGCTCTTCTTTTGTTCGCGAGTAAATCAGGATATCATCGATAAATACAATCACAAATTTATCGAGATATGGTTTGCATACGCGGTTCATCAGATCCATAAAGACCGCTGGTGCATTCGTCAGCCCAAACGGCATCACCAGAAATTCGTAGTGCCCATATCGCGTTCTGAATGCAGTCTTTGGTACGCTTTCCTCTTGGATTTTCAGCTGATGATATCCAGATCGAAGGTCGATCTTGGAATAGTAGCTTGATCCTTGCAGTTGATCAAATAAGTCATCAATCCTCGGTAGTGGATACCGATTCTTGATAGTGAGCTTGTTTAGTTCCCTGTAATCGATACACATCCGCAGTGTTCCATCCTTCTTCTTCACGAACAATACTGGAGCTCCCCAGGGTGAGAAGCTTGGCCTTATGAATCCTTTATCCAACAACTCCTGGAGCTGTGTAGATAATTCTTGCATTTCGGATGGTGCAAGTCGATAGGGTGCCTTGGCTACAGGAGCAGCTCCTGGAACCAAGTCTATACGGAATTCGACTTGTCGTTGCGGAGGTAGTCCTGGCAGATCTTCAGGGAATACATCAGGAAATTCCTTCACCACAGGAATGTCTTCGAGTTTTGGCTCCTCAGCCTTCTTGTCTATAACGTGTGCTAGGAAAGCAACACATCCTTTCCTTAAGCACTTCTGTGCCTTCATACAACTGATGATTCGAAGAGGCGCGTCTCGTTTTTCTCCATGCACGATAAGAGTTTCACCATTCGCTAAAGGGATGCGAATGATTTTCTCATGACAAATAACTTCAGCTTTGTTCTTGGACAACCAGTCCATTCCGACTACTACATCGAAGCTACCCAATTGAATAGGTAAGAGGTCGATGCTAAAATTTCGTTCGCCAAGTTCTAGTGTGCAGCCTCTAACAACTTCGCCCGATTCAACAAGTTTACCATTGGCTAGTTCTATGGAATAAGGAATTTCTAATCCACTAGATTCTATTCCGAGTATGCGTTTAAATTCCACAGACATGAAGCTATAATCGGTGCCAGTGTCAAATAGTATGGATGCAAAGTGATTGTTAATGAGAAACGTACCGGTGACCACATTAGGGTCCTCGCGTGCGTCTCTTGCTCCAATCACAAATGCTCGAGCCGGAGCGTTGTTTCTCTCTGGGCAGTTCTTCATGAAGTGATCATTGCTTCCACACTTGAAGCATCCTTGGTTCTGCCCTTTCCCGTTGCCATTCTTATTACCAGCACCGTTTCCATTTCGGTTCTTTCCTTTTCCCCAACAGTCTTCGGTTTGATGACCCAATTTACCACATTTGTCGCACCTTGGAATGCGACAAGCTCCATCATGATGATACTTACATTTTTGGCATTCAGGCATGGAGCCTTGGTATGCCTTGGTTGAAAGGGTCTTCGCCTCCTGAGGCGGATTAGTGTCGCGCTTCTTGTTGAAACCCTTGTTGTTGCGAGTAGCTTGGTTCAAACTTGTATGCTTTCTCTTTTTGTCACCGGACGACTCAGCATGCGTCTCGGTCTTCTCAGTGGGGTTCAATGATAGCTTCTTCATACGAACACAATCTTCAGTAAGGCTGACAGCCAGAGTTACAGCCTCGGTGATTGTTTGTGGTTTAGCCGACGTCACCATGCCACGAAACTCTGAGGCTAGTCCCCAAATGTAGCGTTCCACACGCTTAAATTCAGGAGTCACCATGTAGGGAAGCACTCTTGACAGATCGTGGAACCTTCGAGTGTAACCATTGATGTCAGCACCTTCCATAGTCAAGTGCCAGAACTCTGTCTCCAGCCTTTGGAGTTCGGCACGAGAGCAGTACTTCTCTCTCATCCTTTCCTTCAGTGCATCCCAAGTTAGGCCATAAGCGGCATCATCACCCAAGGTTTGGGCTTGCAGGTTCCACCAAGTCAGAGCTTCATCGACAAACAACCCAGTAGCAAAGGTGACTTGTTGATCCGCAGTACACTTGCTCATGTGGAAAGTAGCTTCAGTCTTCTCCGTCCAGCGCACAAATGCTACCGCACCTCCTGTGCCGTCATAGTTCAGCGGCTTGCAGTCGAGGAACTGCTTGAAAGTGCAGCCTTGAGCTGCATTGCCTCCAGACGAATCTCCATTCCCATTACCCCTAGCGTTGCTTGGTCCTCCACTGTCTTGAGTTCGGTTCGCCTCGTACTGGGCGATAGCAGCGGAGATCCTTTCCTCCAGTAGAGCGTTCAGCTCATCAGCAGTTCTTGGTAGTGGGGGAGGAGGAGGTTGATCGTCATTGCGAGCATTCACAGTTTTCCTGGGTGCCATGTTCTGACAGAACATAACACAACAGGGTTAGACATTAGTTTGATATCGTCACCCTAGACAGTAGTATCATATATTCACAGGTATATATACCACATAAGTGACATCAAACAATTATTACTCTAGCAGAGTACTTAGTAGGCTTGCTCTGGGGGAGTCTATACGTGACAAGACTTGCTGTGGTTTCTGTGCACTGAATCCCATAATTATGTATGCATCCATAATTACGTAACCCCTTGCACAGTCCGCACAGTTCGTTTCATCCTCGTATTTCTTCCTTCAGATAGGCCATCGCTTTCGGGTAAAGTCACGTATACTTGTGACATTCTACCTCTAGTATATGCTAATTATCACACATAATTGCAAGTAATTTCTAGTCAATGACAAGTGCTACTCTAGTGCACTCTAAGTCTCGTAGTGTCTTTTCTAGACTCATGTAGACAGTTTCAGGTAGTGGATGTCGCGGGACGTTTTATGCAATGAAAACTCTTTGAAAATTGTTTTCGTGAATGGATCCTAGAGATTGTAGACTAGACTCGAGAAGGAATCCTGGTTCACTACAATCGCAGCTCTGATACCAATCTGTCACACCCCTTTCTGCGGCGGAAGCACGAGGTGTGATCATGAAAGGTTCTCATTGCATACGAAGAGTAAACATGCTACATGCTCGTAAAATAACATTCAAATACCATAATTTGAAAACATACGTTAGCGTTTACATCGCTAAGTCGCATAAAACATTGTCTTAAAAGTTTACAACTTTATTCAAAGTTAAACACAAGCGACATCCACGAGCATAAGCTAGACCACGCGCACATCCATCCTAGTTACCTGAAATACATGTGAGTTTTTGGAAAAACGTCAACATAAAGTTGGTGTGAATTCATGCAGTTTTGTATTTCATGTTTGTATACTTTGTATGAAAACATAGTTTGTGAGTAAATCAAGTTTTCATATATAAATCCAGTTTCATGTGTACACCACGTACCCATTTATAATTCAATCTTTTCTTGAGTACCCCACGTACTTCAAGTTATATATCAATTTGTATGGTATGAATTTTATGTAAATACAGTGTTTCTGTAATTATCAGATTGTTAATGGGTTGCAAAGCCATTAACCTGTGGCACGTCATAGGAAGTCACCAAACCTAAGGCATTTAATTGGTATATTCTGAGACACAAAAGCACCACTCGATTCTCGCCCCGACCGAGTGTGAGGCTGCCAGGCACCCGTTAGATCTAACCTTTTGTTCTGCGGTCTGGATGTATACGTTGATTAATGGTGCTTCTGAACCCTATTCGTGACACTATTTCTCATAACGCCTCCTACTTGGTTCTCGTTCTCACCAAGCGCGTTTCTTGTTATCATTTCTCATAGCGCCTTATACTTGGTTCTCGTCTCACCAAATGCGCTTCTCATATTCTTATATTTTGTCACACTTGGTTCTCGTTCTCACCAAGTGTACTTCTTGTATTTATATCATACCATTTATAAATATTGTACTTTTGTACATGTATTTCACCCCCGAAGTTATAAAAACTGAAAACAGTTAAAGAGAAAAGGGGGAGCATGAACTCACAACTTTGCGTTCCTAGCGTCGTAAACTCCACCGGGTTTGCTTAATTAACGTCGTAACCTATACGCGTTTTCTTAACGTTAGTCACTAGACTTGCGTCGCACAAGTACAGTCACTCTCTTTTGTATATTTTCTTGTGCTAAAAATATTCTATATTTTTAACTATGTATCTTACTTATATTATTTTCTTCAAAAATAAATATAAGTCTTTTGTGTTTTGCACTTTGCACCCGAATTATGTTTCTTGTATGTTGTATGTGTATTTTTATATTTCTACTCCTCATGAGTATTTAGTGTATTTTTAAGTCTTAATACACTAGCACGTATAACACATACTATATACACTTAACACACAAGTTGGTGATCAAATAATATATATTTTTCTCTCAAAAATATATACTTATTATCCATTTTTATTCTTGAAGAAATCCTCATTTCTTATCACCAAAAATTAGGGAAACCTTAGTAATACTTTTAAACACATTTTTAGGGGATAAGTTTCCCAAAACTTATATTTTTCTAAGTGTCAAAATTTATAAAAATTTTGACAGAGTTTCCCCTAAAAATGGAGGTTTCCCACGTTTTCAAAACGTGTGTTTATTTTCTTTTAAATCATCATCAATCATCAATAATCATCAGCAACAATTATCAACCATACTTATCAACAATAATCACTAATTTCATGAACTTGAATATTTACAAAGATTGTGTAGTATCTTACTAGCACATTTAGTAAGTCTTGTTATCTCTAAAAATAAGTTTAATTTCTTAAAAATCTTATTTTTAAAGAATATGAAGTTTTACAACTTCTAGTCGGTTTTTACGAAAACTTTTTCTTCGTCAAAACTTTTGTTACACAAGTATTCCATACACTTGTTTGTTCCCAAAAACCACTTTTGTTTGTGTAAGATCCGGTTTAGAACATGTGATTTCTTGGACACTTGGTCCTTTGAAAATACCGCTTGTAGATACGTAGATCTACTAGTTTTAAACACTTTTGTACAAGTTAAAACATTTTTACACAAGTTCATGGTTTATGTGTGGTAGGGTTTCACCTTTTAACCCTTGTTACTTCTAAAATAGCTTTATGTTAAGATCCATGATCTTACCAAACCGGGTTAAACGATGATCCGAGCTACCACATCATAGATCGGGTCTAGATAACCATGTATTTCAAATACTACAACTTTTACACAACTTATGTGCTATTAACCACCATTTTTCATGCTTTTAGTAGACTTTTGTGCATCATTTCGCATTTTAACAAGATTTAACCAACACAAATCCTTTTAACCACTTTAGATAAGTTCAAATATGAGTTCTAAGTGTTATACCTCTAGCTCAAGGCTAGGGAAGAATCTTGGCGAAAAAGTGGGTGGATAAAAGCTAACGGTAGAGGTCCTTCGTGTTTCGCTTGCACCAAGCTTCCTAATACGAGGCCCTTAACGCGTGTGTGGACTTGAAATGGCAAGATCAAGAACCGAAATATGATGGATGGGAGAGGGGTGTTTGGCCGTGAGCTAGATAGAGAGAAAGAGAGAGTTCTTGTTGTGTGTTGTGTGATGAAAAGTGATGGTGGGTTAATGCACATACTTATAGACAATTATCATGTGCATTATCCAAAGGTCTATGTGTCCTCTAGATATGGGACATAGTTGGTTAAGATAATAAAAAAAATACAAGCTTAGTCCCATGGTGACCGATCGGCCCAAAGGGGGGGGGGGGTCTTGGTTCGATTTAAACTAGGTAGTTAGGGAGTTTAGTTACGTTAGATAGGTTAGTTAAGTGTTTAACTCCGTTAGTAATATAAAGTGTGTTATGACGGGTGTTAGGGTAATCAGAGACCCTAACTGGCTCAGAAAAATATAATTAGTGAAAATACTAATATTTTCATGTTCCGGGTAAAGTCCGGTTGTTCGGTTATATACCGATTCGTTAAAGTGCTAAATTACACCTTTTAGTGTCTAATAAGTGTCTTTTTGTAACACTATCGGTTCCCAACACTTAGGGAAATATTCTGGATAATAAAACGACATTTCTGCATAATATTTATATGTCTAAATGCTGAATTATTGCTGATTTGTATAAATTATGAACTTAAAGTGCGTTTCGGGTGCTTTTTAGTGCTTGTTTTTGCTTTCGCAATGTCTATAAATTAAACCCTTACATATACTCTAGGGTTTTAATGTATTTTTGTCGTCGGACCTACACCTAGGCCTCTATTTTATTGTCTGACTGCTTTCTGCAGTCCTGTTGACACATTGTGTCTTACCGGTGAGTTTACTATTATTCTGACGCAACGCTCTCGTTTATGCATAAAGCAATATTTTGCAGTATACAACATGCATGAATTCACTTGTTTAATCATGTGTTCAGACATTGCTGACAATTAAACTCATAATTGCAGTCATTAAGCAATAATTATAGTGTACGGAAATTACCGGTTTGTGCCAGTTGTCACACGTTGAAATTTCAATCACTGAGATGACGATTGGTTATTGGTTTGTTTTTGGTAATATTTTGTATAATTGTTTGTTTATTGGAGTAAGTTATACTGTGATATGTTAGGTCTTGTTTCGGTTATGTGCTGTGTTTTCCGGTGAAACGGCAGAAGTTGTTCGAGAAAGAGGAGAGAGGGAGAAAGGGGGTGTTGAGAGGGAGAGAGAGTGCAGAGAAAGGGGTGTTTGGGATTTATAATCAGAGTTTAGGGGGTGTTTGGGATTTATAATCAGTTTAGGGGGTGTTTGGATTAATAATCATTTACAATAAAACCAAAATGACAAAAATACCCCTGGAGATAAGGACAAAACAAGGGGGTTGAAATTGGGAATTCTAGTCAAATTTCACTTTTGGACCAAAATGGCAACAAAAACCAAACCACAGGGCCCTGGATGTAATAAGTTTGAGATTTGGACTAAAGTGGCAAAACTGGCCAAACCACAGGGACCAAAATGGCAGTTTACTCTAACAAAAATAATGGATGAAGTTAACTCAGTGGACTAAAATGGCAACGGTGAAACCTTTTTGGACTCTCAGACGGAAAATGAAACCTTTAGATTAAACTGACAAAATAACCCAAATCATAGAGACTAAAATAGCATTTAACTCATTACTAAAAGAGTTCCTTTATGTATGCATGAAATTGGGGTAATTTGTATTCTACGTCCTTTAAGTTCAGTATAATTTCAGACTTATCCTTTAATTAACAAAATTACAACGTATGTTCTTTATATTTTAATTTCTTTACAACAGATGTCATTTATGATTTAATTTCTTTATAGCGAATGTCCTTTATTTTTGTAATCTTTTAAAGGAGAAATGACACCGCCTGTAAATTAATTAGAACATAAAGGATATTCGCTGTAATTCCGTTAGTTAGGCTGGAGGGTGTGGGGCGCCACCCTTCCGCCACCTAGACCACCATAGCGCCCCCCCTCCAATTTTGACCACACCGCCGGCGCCATAGCCGGGGCGCCATTGATGCTCCGCCACCATGGTAACGAGCTGCAACGGGCTCTATAGGTGGGACCCACTTGTTTTGCACCAATGAAATTTTTTTTTTTTTAATTTTCTTTAATATAGGGCTCCATGGTTGAGTTGGATCCTAGGTGGCACTGACGTGGAGCTTAGGTGGACTTGATAAAGCCCATGGGGCTCCATCCACACCCCATAGCCTTAAAGGACAACGTTAGAAATTTTGCTAAAATTTAAAGGACGTAAAATCTAACTTACCCCATGAAATTGCAAATTTCAGCCTTCAGGTTTAAAAATCACGCAAATCAACCTTTTGCTTTGTATTTTCTTGCAGTTTTAACCTTTAATATAAATCAATCCACCTTTTCAATGGTAGATCAATTCAAACCATTCACCGGCTACCCAACTTTCTCCACTGCCGGCCATCCAACCAGCACCGCCACCACTACCTACCCTTAATTACGTCGCCCCACCACCAAGGCACATACTTTCAACCCTTACTACTCAAACTCGTAAAAAACCACAATTGTATAAATGTTAACTCCCCTCACCAGCAACATCGTTAATAAATAAGCACGATCGAAAATCCACAGTTTGTCAACAACCATATTTATTATCTTTAAATTAATGTCAAATTACAAATGAATTACTACATCATTAGCAAACCAGTTCAATCGATTTTATGGGGAATTAATCGAAAGTTGATGCGGTAAAGAGGTGTGACGATGGTGATCCGATGACTTGTCTTTTCTCATTTAGAAAGTAAGAGCTACAGGGGTATGTGTTTGGTGGTAGGATATAAAGTGAGGTCATGAGTCGTTAGAAGGTGGGTGTGGATTGGCGATGAGCAAACGACCAAGAAGAAGAATCAGGTTGTGTGCCAATTTAAATTCATTTTAGCTAATAAAATAAATCTAGCTTAGTGTCACATGAAAAAAAAAAAAAAACAATTACGTTTATAAATGATAAAGTGGCGATGTAAGATTAAATATGTATTTAATCTGTCATCATTATCATTTATATATAATATAGATCAAGATATATAAAAACCTACAAGTAGGAGTTGGCTGCAAAGCTAATTTATCTATATTTACATTCTCTGCTGGCATGTTTGTTGTATCAGCTATTATCTATAGGTTTTCTGTTATGTTTAAACAGAACTGATCAACCGGCAAATACTATATTATTATAGATAATAAACAAAATTTGTCTAAGGTATAATATATTCTTTATAAACCCTAGAAGTTTAAAAGGTTGGTTTTAATGGTGTTTTGCTTTGTTTTATTCTACACGAATATCCATCAATAAATCGGGGATTACAGGAAAAAGTGTTATGACGGAACATGGTATGGTGGTAAAGTGAAGTATTTTTTTTTTTTTTTTTTTTTCTAAAAGAGTGTTGGTTAAAAGAATATTTATCAAAATGAATTATTTGAAAAATATTTCACATAATGGGTGTTTTTTTTCTTTTAAAAAAACTTCTTTTTTCTCACTCCTAATGTTATTGAACTAGTTAATGCCCCGCCCGCGTTGCGGGGCGATGGCCAAATAATTCTCAATCAATTAAAAAACACTATTATAGTTTTGTTAGAAAAAAAAACTAAAAAATGACAAGATCGTAGTTCTGAGCTCAGGGCAAAACTGTAGTTTGTCAGGATTAATGAGCGAGTGTTAGGCAGCTCATTGACATGGAAAAAATTAAATCCAGTCAACTAATAAAAAAAACACTTCTATAGTTTTGCTAAAAAAACTAAAACGATAGCAATACTGTAATTTGAACCGAGGGCAAAGTTGTATTTGTTGACTTTGGTAAAATCGTAATTCGCCAAAAGTTAAAGTGATGACAATACTATAAATTTGAACCAGAGACAAAATCGTAATATAACTTTGCACTAAGGACAAAATCATAATTTTAAGCTGGGGACAAAACTATATTTTTAATTTGAACTGAGGGCAAAATCGTAATTTTGAGTGGGGGGGGGGGGGGGCAAAAGCATACTTTTATTTTGAACCGGGCAAAAACATAATTTTAAACTGAAGGCGAAATCATAATTTTTGAAACGGGGCGAAAATGCAAAATCCTCATTTTTAGTTTGGGGCAAAAGCAAAAATTTATTTTGAACTGGGGGCCAAAAATGTAATTGTAATCTGGGGATAAAATCATAATTTGGAACCAAGGGCAAAATCGTAATTTTAAGCGAGTGACAAAAACGTAATTTTATTTTGAAGTGGGGGGCACAAACGTAGTTTTATTTTAAATTAAGGACGAAACCGTAATTTTATAACGAATATAAAACAATAAAATGGTTGGTCGAATAGGGAAGTGCCACACAGCTGCGTGGCACTATTCCCTAACTTGCTGCGTGGCACTATTCCCCTAACTTGCTTTCTGTATATGTAGGGAATTGAAAATTCATATTTAAAGTATATGTTTTTCTAGTGTGATTCTAATAATTATCGTTATACCCCATTTTTAAAATAACTTCAAGTTATATATACCGTTGTAATATATATATTTCTGGTTAATTTATGCTTATTTAGTGAAAGATATATATATTTTTACAACCCTTATTATTATTTAATATCTTGGTTTAAAACACAATAAGTATGAAACATTTTTTGCTGTTTATATATATTGTTTAAATATCAATTCCACTAATATCTGGGTGACATAATCGAACTTAGCCACCAAAGTATTTCGACTATATCATATGTGAAATTCTATACAATCTTAAAAGAAAAAATTGATAGAAATTCCACAGGCTTTGCCTCCCCCTTCCCCCATGCTTTCACGAGGTTATAATTTTAGCACCTTGACTTTGGTACCTTCAAGTCTCATAAAATGAAATTTAGTTCTTAAACTACTACTCCATTTTACAAATAGTTTGCTTTTGACAACCCAACTTTGTGGTAGTTTCCTTTTCAGCCCCAACTTTGTTATAGTTTCATTCTTACCTCAAAACTTTATCAAATTTTATCTTTACCCTTTCTTAGCCCTTAACTCCTTAAGTTTAAGAAATGTAATTTGTAACCACTTAACTTTTTATGAATTTTGTAAATGCCACTTTGACCACCTCGAGTGTTTTTGGCTTGACGATATAAATTCGAGTTAGTCGGGTCGCGTATAATACGTTATGATTGTACGATATAAATTCGATTTATGTTACGTTTTGATCCAATTGCAATGCAACTATAGGATGCATTGAGTTCAATTTGATACGTCAAAACGTGCGTTTTCATATGGTTAACACATCACATAACGCTTGGACTAATCCGTTCGATATTTGCGAAGCACCCGCGCGGGTCTTATTACTAGTTTTAGCCATAAACTTTTTTTGAGGTTTTAGCGATATATTAATCCAGATAGTATATTACTTTGGGTGAAATGAATTTAATTGTATATTTTTTATTGGGATATTGGATTTAAATAACCTCAATTTTCATTAATTGGCGGATAACACTCCCAACTTTCGATTTGTACACAAGCACTCCCAACTTTCAACTTATTGGCCGATAACACTCCCTAACTAAAAGAACCCTAACACAGTTAACTGATGTCATCTACCACATCATCAAAAATGCCATGTCAGTTGCCTCATCAGTTGCCACGTCATCAAAAATGTCATGTCAACGACCACATCATAAAAATGCCACATCAGCTGCCACGTCAGCAAAAATGGTCACATTGGATGTCACATCAGCAAAAACTAAATGGGTTAGGGTTCAGTTAGTTAGGGAGTGTTATTTGCCAATAAGTTGAAAGTTGGCAGTGCTGGTGTACAAATCGAAAGATGGGAGTGTTATTGGCCAATTGGTGAAAGTTTGGGTTATTTAAATCTAATATTCCTTTTTTATTATATTTGATTTTTAATTTTAGTTTTTTTTTCCAGTTTAATATGAAAATAAATGAGCTTCTCACCGAAGGATTCACGAATGGTTTACTAAATGTTTGATTAGTATGCATGCCTAGCCTATTGTATTTCGTATATATCGGTAATGAATAAAAGTAGGGAGTAATGCAGTTGGGCCTGAGTTCGACTAGGCTCGAGCTCGACTTGTATTATTCCACTCAAGCTCAGGTCGACTTGAGCTTTAAGTGAACCGATATCGAGTTGTTTACGAGCATCTTACCTTGTCTGCACTCTATATAAAGGTCGTAGAAATGAAATTACAACATATTTAAACGGGTCTGAAATTTAGTTATCATAAAGATAAGAAAAATTAGTAAAGCAAAATGAAAACTAAGCTGTAAAAATTAATAAAAAAAAACGAAATTTTAAAAATAAAATGTTAGGTGGAAGATCGTATACGATTAACAAAACAAAACTAAAACTAAAAAATAGTTAAAAAATGCGTAAACAACTAAAATTCATAGTATGTATTACCTGAATAAACATAATTTAAACTTTACGAACTTATATAAATTTAATTGATATTTTACAAATGGGGGTATAAAACTATAAATACATATTCTTTAAATATAAGTTTTTTGTATCTGATAAGATTAGGAGTGAGAAAGTGTTTCTAAAAAAACACCCATTATGGGTAATATTTTTTAGAGTAAATTACAAGTTTTGTCCTTTATGTATGTCCCAAATTGCAGGCGCTGTCCTTTGTCTTTAAAATTGATGGGTTTTGTCCTTAATGTTTGCAAATCTTGCACGTTATGTCCTTTAGGCCAAACCCAGTTAGATTTTTTGGTTAAATGAAGGCATGTGCAAGGCACATGAGGGTAGTATTGTCATTTCACCTCCCACTTGTCTTTCCCCTTATTTAAAAAAGGTTTTAGAAAATAAAAAAATTTATATATAAACACCTCTCTCTACTCTATACTCTCTCTCTCTAAAACACCCACCCTCACTAGTCACCTCCACCATCTGCCATCACCCACCCTCACCAGGCACCCCCACCATCTGCCATCACCCACTTACTTTTTTGGTGCAAACCAAGCCTGTTCTTGGACAAAGGATCTTCTTTTGTGCAATCATCCTCATAACACTTTTCAAACAAATAGATCAAACTTTAAACTGATACAATATCATAATAGTAGTGGAATTCTGTTGAATTTGAAACTGTCATATGATGTAGTTACAACATTGGACCAAACAAAAACGGCTCTGATACAATATCAGATTTTTTGCATCATGTTGATTATAAAATACAGAAGATATTATCTCTATATACAAGAGACAGTACTAACTACTAACTGCTTAACTTGTTAGGAAAGTCAACATAAAGTCAATGCACAGTAGATATTCCTCTTCTTCTTTATCATATCTTTCTGTTTTGTTCTTCTTCCTCTTTGACGCTAAAGGATTTCAAATTAGTGCGAAATTAGTAGGAAGACATGAAATTTAGAGGTGATTGCTGGGAATTTAGATAATCTGTGTGAATAATATCGAAGAATAAAATTGGGGAAAATTACCTGTAGGTATTGAACAACTGGTGGCGGCTGCGTTAGTGAATCGTTTGAGAGGTTGTTCATACCTCTGAGTTTCGATTATTCACTATCTAGGGTTTGATTTCAAGTGAGTTGTTCATACCTCTCATCGATCACATGAATTGTACGCCGATTTGTGTTTTCTCGTGTTTCTGACCGGCGCAAGGGTTGAAAAAATTTAGGCCTGGCTCTGCTATTGGCGGTGAAGGGGGTTGGTGTCACACCGATTCATCTCGAAACCACCACCATTTTTTTATCGCCGGCTACCTTCATCATGATCGTCTTTATCGTGGTGGGTTTAATGGTATTTGTTGCTAGTTTGGGTTGTTGCAGGTAGGGGTTAGGGTTCTGGTGGAGATGGTGGTGGTGGTGGTGGGAGGTGGCGGCAGGTGAGAGAGGAGGAGAGAAGAGAGAGAGTAAGAATTTAGAGAGAGAAGGCATGAGAGAGAGAGAGAAATGGCAGATTATTTTGTATTTATAATTTTTTTTATTTTTTTACAATCTAGCCCCTAAACATAATCAGTTTTACACAATAGCCTCTAAAGATATGAAATGACAATACTACCCTCATGTGCCTTGCACATGTCTTCATTTAACCAAAAAATCTAACTGGGTTTGGCCTAAAGGACATAACGTGCAAGATTTGCAAACATTAAGGACAAAACCCATCAATTTTAAAGACAAAGGACAGCGCCTGCAATTTGGGACATACATAAAGGACAAAACTTGTAATTTACTCTATTTTTTAAATCAACCATTTTGATAAATAAATTTTCCACTAACACTCTTTATTGAAAAAAAAAAAAAAAAAACTTTGGTAAAGTGTCTTCCATCCTCTATATCTAAGAGGGTTTAAATCCTGCAAATTACATGTATAAAGTATTTTGAAGTATGTTAGTTTGTCTTTTAAAAAAAAGATAGAATAGTTGATTTCTCACTTGGTTAATCTACAATAATTTTGGTATGTAAATCTCTAGTGTTTTGTCGGAGCACCCAACACATTCCATATAATTGGCACTCTTTTGAAGAGACTTGTGGCCCCATGCATTTTGCCCTACGGGCTACGGCCAAAGGACACTTGGTAATCGTGGACTTTCTTTCCAATCTTGAGAGATATATATATTGTGTTAGAAAAAGGAATACTTTAAACTTGTTTCTAGAAAATATCTGATCCTAAATTATTTATTATTTTATCTATACACGGAGTAGTCATTTATTAGGCCATACGTAACGGTTAATGTCGCATAAGGGGCATTTTCCGTCACATCAACATTATAACGCCTCTTAAAAATGTGTAATGGTTAATCTCCATTAATGTCCCCATTCCATCATTACTTTCCAATTTTGTTATCTTCATTGGACATTATACTAGAAATGTCTCTTCCTTTTCATGCTCACATAAAACCTACGGAGATGGTGTCGAGGGCATTATCAAGCTATTTGTAAGGTCCCGTGTTTGCGTCTAATAAAAGACGACTAAAGGACACTAGAAATATAAAAATTTCTTAAGAGTGTCCAACTTTTCGCAATTTAAAACGATGATATCAATAACATATATGCATTAATTTTAACAAAATTTGGGCATGACCCGTCCATAAAACGAGCATACCCCTGTTTTAAACATAATCAGACTAGATACATTTCTACGATTCGTTCAACAAAATACTACTAAGAACCAATACAACAAATTTTGGACCAAAAACATTTGAACAAGCTAGCGGAAGCGTTTGGTATGACATAACATGAACACGCGCTCGCTCCGATTCTCCAAGTCGCCTAAATTGAGGATTTACCTACATTCAACAACAAAGCTTTAAAAAGTTAGTCGTTATACTTGTTTGCTTATAAAACCGTCATTTTAGTTCCATTCGTGTACGTACTTTCATTTCTCTTACGCATTCGATTACCCAATTAAATGGGTATGACATATACTCTCATACAACTAACCCGTTAGTAGGTGATGACGACCAAACATAAAATATTGTATAACCTAAAACGTCCATAGCATATTCTAACCGCTTAAGTTACTTCAACCCGATTATCCTTCCAACATTCAATCATTTCATTACTATATCAACACTTCGAAAGTCCGACATTCATAAACCTGCACTTTCAAACATACTCAATAATAACTTGGTTAGCAAACCCGTAATCTCAACATATTCAAGTACTACATCTTCGTAAAAAGGTCGCCAACCATTTATATGCATCTATTTAACTACAACACAATGTACGCCTTTCGCATAATTATGTACATACATACATATATATATATATATATATATATATATATATATATATATATATATATATATATCTTCTATACACATCACGCATACTAGTTTATACGACTTAAACTCACCATGACTCCAATTATTCATATTTACATACCATCCTATTCTCTTAACTTAATTAACACACCTCCCTAGTCATGCATATGACCATCCGATAATAGACTTACTTACAAACAAGTTCCATCCATTCGCATGTATAACACATTCGGTCAAAATCTTATAAAGGGAAACCGTCCAAACCCCCAGGGGACGTAAATTACGGCCTACCCAGTAAAATACGGCCCAAAATACGGCCTAAAATACGGCCTGCCTGCTGTTTACGGCCTCAAACATGATGCTGATGCAGGGGAGGCCGTAAATTCCGGCCTGGGGCGTAATTTACGGCACCTGTGTCTTTGTTTCGTCCGTTTACGCTAAAACTTGCGTAACTTTCAAACCGTTTACCCATTTAACCTCTCGTTTCTTCCTACATGATTGTAAATTAACATTCTATCATGTAAACTTGAAATCCAACATCCGAGTTAAGGAATTTCTTAACTTATACGTGTTCGGCTTATTATTCATCTACGAATTGTTCGACCCGTTCATGCATTTATCAAAATAATCTATTGATTTGACCTCAACTTCATATGAACTTAATAATTAAACATTATATTACTTAAACAAACTAAGAAGTGATTATGGAAATCACTTACCTTGTGCTCGCCATGTTTATGCTAGTTTCTTTGCCTCCTCTTTGACCCGTTTGCTTCCCATGAGTTGGTCCATCTTGACATGGTTCTTATTCTTTCAAGCTATCTTGTTTACAACATTGTTAGCATATATGCTTATACATAATAACATCCATTTCCAACACATGGGTCACATTGACTTTCACTAGTCCATTATAACATACACAAGTCCTATTTTAACAATTATTTCATTCCAATTCCATACAATTTAACATATCATCAAATCATGGCATGTTAGAACATACCCATTATACTATATATGCTTCACACTCATGTAGTAAGACACATACAACCACATTCACCTAGATTCCACGTATGTACATAAACAACTTCCATTCATACTAGTATTTAGGTAATCCTACATGTAGCATCATAATCCATGATTCGCCAACCTAAATCACCATTCGAATATTTCTTCTTCCTTGTACATTCACGTTCTTACAATTAATTCATAACCATATTTAGAAAGTTCGGCAACACATGGAGTCCATTGTATCATTTAAGCATAAGGTACCATTCCTAAAGCATACTACTACCACATGATACTAGCAAATCCAATCTTCTACATGAATCATATCTAAAGCACACTTCTTATGTTAATTCACTATTCAACACACCATTATTACTTCCTATACACATTCATTCATTGGTTACATCCAATCTCATCCAATAATCTCACCTATGCATTTCATCAAACACTTGGTGTGCATGCCATCATTTAAGCATATAGTACAAGTATTTTATGCATACTCTTCCTAGTTCATAACATAGATTATCAATTTCAACTAGAATTATATAACTTTTATACCATTATCTAACAATTACTTCTTACAATCAACATCAAATATCAACATCACACAAGCATTGAACATGTATAATCATCTATATCATCATCTCTACTACTACAAATAGGTTTATAAAATTTTCTTTCAATTAAACTAAAATCAAGCATGATTTCCACTCTAGGGAGTAACCCTAACATCTAATTAACACAAATCATACCACGAATTCATGATTGGGTTGAAACCCTTTTTCTACAATTCACCAAATCCAGAAATTCGACTTACCACTTCACTAGGTATGCTTAGATGATCGATAAGAGGGCTCATGCACTGGATTTTCTTATGATTTTAGGCTTCAATTGCTTGATTTCTTGAGTTTAGGGTTTCCCCCTCCTCCTGCCCTGTTCGATCGATCCCCCAGACACACTCACTGTGTTTGGGGTTTTATTTGTTTTTTTTTTTTATTAATTTAAGTTTAATCACTTTGCACTTTACCCCCTTCACTTAGTTGCTAATTACAAATCTAATCTTTAAACCACATTTAACTACCATCTTGCCATAAATTCTTAATTATGTTACGTTTGTTATTTATCCTCACTTGTTTTATTGAGTTTTCATTTTTGGGGCGTTACACTATTTCACGCCCCTATAATACCCATTACTCATATTCTTAGTGAATAAAATGTAGTAGTATACGAATTTTTAGTAGCCCAAGAAAGTGATAACCTGAAATATTAGATTTTAATTTACCACTACACTATTCAGAATTCGTGGTATTAAGTAAGAACATTTTTAACTAACGGTATCAAAAGTAACATTTCACGCTAAATTTTTTAAGAATAGACATATATTGATATTTGAACTCTGATCGAGCATGGTATAATGTGAAACCTAGTCCTAAATCTACACCAATACCCGTTATAAACTCGAACCCTCAATCATTATGTAGATATACATTTTTATTCAATAACGTACTTTTTTAACCATGCCAATTTTTATTATTTGCATTTTGTATATTGATGTGTTTGTATTTTACACGTTAAGGGGCGGTTTGTTTAGCTATTAATGACACTTTTAATGGTTCAAAACTCTTACTGGTTTATCACTTAATGGTTCAAACTATTTGTTTCACGAGCAGATGTTTTAATGATTCAGACATTTGCCTTTGAATGCTTAAGCATTATACAGAGTCTGAATGGTTAAGACATCTTATTTGAATTTGTCAGACATTTGCCTCTGAACGGTTAAGTATTATACTTGCTCTTAATGATTAAGACATCTTACTGGTTCATCACTTAATGGTTCAGACCACTTGCTGGTTTAGTACTTACCCATTTAAAAGTTACCAAATAATCCCTAAGTTACCAATGTATAAAATATAAAGTAAGATTTTATGAGTGTAAATTGGAAGTTTGTGTTAAATGTTATATTTATAGATACACTGACTATATTTTTTTTTTAGACGAAGTGAATTATATATTGTATATTTTTGCATGAATTATATATTTATATGCATATCTACATAAATTTAGTCAAAATATAATAAGCCTGTTGCATATGAAACATAAATACAAATATTATTTTACAAAATCATATATATTTTGTTGATAGTCACATTTAGGATTAAATTTTACATATGTATTTCCTTATATCTGGCTTGTGTTTGATAACCAGAAATGTATAATAGATCAGATGCTCAATTTTCAATTGATTTAAGGCTCGTCGATCCATGTAATTGAGGCATTGATCTTGTTTGGCATCTTGAAAACTAAAGTTTTAATTTTAAAACGTAGGCTTTGACCTTTGACCCAAGTAGTGGGCAAACATACACTTATGACTTGGCCACCACCCGAAAAAAAATATCTACCAAAATAGTGTTGTTGAAAAAGTATTTACCCAAATAGTGTTGTTTAGATTTATTTGTTAAATGTTACATTTATAGATACATTGACTATACTTTTTTTTTTGAGATGAAGTGAATTATATATTGTATATTTTATGCATGAATTATATATTTATATGCATATCTACATAAATTTAGTCAAAATATAATAAGCCTGTTGCATATGAAACATAAATACAAATATTATTTTACAAAATCATATATATTTTGTTGATAGTCACATTTAGGATTAAATTTTACATATGTATTTCCTTATATCTGGCTTGTGTTTGATAACCAGAAATGTATAATAGATCAAATGCTCAATTTTCAATTGATTTAAGGCTCGTCGATCCATGTAATTGAGGCATTGATCTTGTTTGGCATCTTGAAAACTAAAGTTTCAATTTTAAAACGTAGAGTTTGACCTTTAACCCAAGTAGTGGGCAAACATACACTTGTGACTTGGCCACCCATTTTGGCCACTGCATGAAAAAAAATATTTACCAAAATAGTATTGTTGAAAAAGTATTTACCATAATGGTGTTTTTGTAGATTTATTTGTTAAATGTTACATTTATAGATACACTGACTATACTTTTTTTTTAGACGAAGTGAATTATATATTGTATATTTTATGCATGAATTATATATTTATATGCATATCACATAAATTTAGTCAAAATATAATAAGCCTTTGCATATGAAACATAAATACAAATATTATTCTACAAAATCATATATATTTTGTTGATAGTCACATTTAGGATTAAATTTACATATGTATGTCCTTATATCTGGCTTGTGTTTGATAACCAGAAATGTATAATAGATCAAATGCTTAATTTTTAATTGATTTAAGGCTCGTCGATCCATGTAATTGAGACATTGATCTTGTTTGGCATCTTGAAAACTAAAGTTTCAATTTTAAAACGTAGAGTTTGACCTTTGACCCAATTAGTGGGCAAACATACACTTGTGACTTGGCCACTACCCGAAAAAAAATATTTACCAAAATAGTATTGTTGAAAAAGTATTTACCATAATAGTGTTTTTGTAGATTTATTTGTTAAATGTTACATTTATAGATACACTGACTATACTTTTTTTTTGAGACGAAGTGAATTATATATTGTATATTTTATGCATGAATTATATATTTCTATGCATATCACATAAATTTAGTCAAAATATAATAAGCCTTTGCATATGAAACATAAATACAAATATTATTCTACAAAATCATATATATTTTTGTTGATAGTCACATTTAGGATTAAATTTTACATATGTATTTCCTTATATCTGGCTTGTGTTTGATAACCAGAAATGTATAATAGATCAGATGCTCAATTTTCAATTGATTTAAGGCTCGTCGATCAATGTAATTGAGGCATTGATCTTGTTTGGCATCTTGAAAACTAAAGTTTCAATTTTAAAACGTAGGGTTTGACCTTTGACCCAAGTAGTGGGCAAACATAGACTTGTGACTTGGCCACCCATTTTGGCCACCACCCGAAAAAAATATTTATCAAAAAAAGTATTTACTAGAATGGTGTTTTTGTAGATTTATTTGTTAAATGTTACATTTATAGATACACTGACTATTTTTTTTTTTTTTGACACGAAGTGAATTATATATTGTATATTTTATGCATGAATTATATATTTATATGCATATCTACATAAATTTAGTCAAAATATAATAAGGCTGTTGCATATGAAACATAAATACAAATATTATTTTACAAAATTATATATATTTTGTTGATAGTCACATTTAGGATTAAATTTTACATATGTATTTCCTTATATCTGGCTTGTGTTTGATAACCAGAAATGTTTAATAGATTAGATGCTCGATTTTCAATTGATTTAAGGCTCGTCGATCCATGTAATTGAGGCATTGATCTTGTTTGGCATCTTGAAAACTAAAGTTTCAATTTTAAAACGTAGGGTTTGACCTTTGACCCAAGTAGTGGGCAAACATACACTTGTGACTTGGCCAACACCCGCAAAAAAATCACTACCATCATTTCATATCTTAGACCATGGGGTATGGTGGGGCGGGGGTTTGGGGCATGGGTTGACACGTGGAGTTCGAGCTCCCCCACTGGTGAGTGACGTGTTCGTGGGGTATGGCGGGGCGTGGCTAGCCCGGCGTGGCTTGGCCTTGTGTATTAAAATAAAATAAAAAATCTAAAATTAAAAAATATGCCCTAGCCAACAAGCCAATAAGAGCCGGCCACATAGGATTGCTAGCATGCGCCACGCCCGGCCTTAAACTCCCGCCCATGAGGCCACGCCCAAACCCAAGCCCACCCGGGGTGGTGACTTGGGCGTTTCTCTCCAACCCACGCCCCAACCCCGCCCCAACCCCGCCCCATACCCCATAGTCTTATATCAAATCACCACTGACATTAATCACGGCTTTTTCTTATTCCATTTGGTCGAATTATCAATTACTCAATTGTTGTGTCCCAATATGTTACATTCAATCCCATTTAAATACTAGACTATAAGAGCATCCAGACGAAATACACTAGCAGCAGGGTCGGCTCTAAGAATTCGTGTACCTTATTCGAACTTCAAAAAATGTGCCCTTAGGCCTTAACGAAATTGGGTATTTGGCTCAATAAAGGTCTAAACCTAATGCAAATGGCTAATAACTAATCTAAAGCATAAGAATAGTTTTGTAAGTAGGCCTATGTTGGTGTTTGTATAGGTATACCATATTAAAAAGAAATTTTTACGTATACATATCGGGTTTTTTTTCTAAAAATCGCGTGCCGTCCGAAATATCGAGCCCTGACCGGTGGTCTTCCACGCCCACCCACAGGGCCAGCCCTGACTAGCAGTATCAAGGTGTGTTGATAAGATGTTCATCTTCGTGTGGTTGATGGTTTAAGTCCCATAGTGGATATTTGTGTAAATTTTGAGTTGAATTAAAGGGTGTATGACTTAGCCATTGAAAAAAGAAGTGATATTGGATTTAAAAAACCCCAACTTTCACCAATTGGTCGATAACACTCTAAACTTTGGATTTATACATCAGCACTCCCAACTTTCAACTTATTGGCCGATAACACTCCCTAACTAACTAAACTCTAACCCAGTTAGTTTTTGCTGATGTGGCATCTGATATGGCCCTTTTTGCTGACATGACAGCTGATGTGGCTTTTGCTGATTACATGGCGGCTGATGTGGCAGCTGGCGTGACATTTTGATGACGTGGCGGCTGATGTGGCAGCTGACGTGGTATTTTTGTGATGACGTGACAGCTGACATCAGCTAACTGGGTTAGGGTCCGGTTAGTTAGGGATTATTATCGGCCAATAAGTTGAAAGTTAGGAGTGCTGATATATAAATCGAAAGTTGGGAGTGTTATCGGGCAATCGATGAAAGTTAGGGTTATTTAAATCCAATATCCCAAAAAAGAAAGAGCATCTGTAATAACTTACATAGAGGAGAAAGGGAGGTAGATGTAGAGGAAAGAGGGAGGATAGATGGTTTTGTTGAAGAACGCTCTCGAATAGCTTCTGTGAGAGGGGGAGGGGAAATGGAGGGCCATCAAATGGCGTTTTTATAGCCGGTTTTGGCTGTGAGAGGGGCAAAGCTCAAATAGGATAAGCAACAACGTGAAGCCAGTTTTGGAGCCTCATATCATAGATGCACTAAATTCAACCAATGATATATATATATATATATATATATATATATATAGGGGAAGGTTCATTGGGGAACACTAAAAAAGTGGGGAACAGCGGGGAACCGGCTCAAACGAACTCCGATTGGACTCATTCCAGCGACGTTGGAACCGGCTAGTCGAACCCTAACTAAGATCTCTTAACCCTAAACCCTAAATCCTAACTCCTAAACTCTAAACCCTAAAGCTAAAAATTAAGGCTAAAACCTAAGCTAAACCGTAAAATCTAAACTATAAACCCTAAAAGCTAAACCCTAAAGGCTAAACCTAAAGCTAAACCCTATAGCTAAACCCTAAAGCTAAACCCTAAACCCTAAAGCTAAACTCTAAACCCTAAAGCTAAACCCTAAAGCTAAACCCTAAAGCTAAACCCAAAGGCTAAACCCAAAAGCTAAACCCTAAAAGCCAAACCCTAATATATTTAGGGTTTAGGGGTTATGATTTAGGGTTTAGGGTTAAGAGATCCTAGTTAGGGTTCGACGAGACGGTTCCAACTCCGCTGGAATGAGTCCAATCGGAGTTCGTTTGAGTCGGTTCCCCACTGTTCCCCACTTTTTTAGTGTTCCCCAATGAACCTCACACTATATATATATATATATATATACACACACACACTAATAGGTTGAAACGATAATGAATTAAGAAAAAACAACCTTCAAAGTAACTGAAATTTGTAAGGTTGTTATCACTAATGGAAAAACTTATAATCAAGAAGTTATTTTGTGATGTGATGGATAGGGACGCTTTCCATGTTTTCTTAAACAAGTCTTGAGAAGATGATGTGGATGCATAATATACAGAACATGTATCTCTTTACTTAGGGAAAAGAAGTGGATAATGACCATGCTTATTAGGACATAATCACTTATATAAAAATATAGAATGTAAAACCCTTTTAACGTTATAGTTTCTCATCATAAGTTTTGCGTAGAAACAAAAGAAACATAAAAACTATTGGTGTAGTAGTAAAAGGAAGTGAAAATGTGTCATTAGACTTTGTTTTAGATGTAATAAACCTTTACTACAAGATTTTAAAAGATAGCGTCTAAATATACATCTAATAATCTACCACAATTAAGGAATAATATTCAACACCAAATTGACTTGGTTCGTAGCGAAAGCCTCCCTAATCTCTCCATGTTACTGCATGAGCCGTAAAGAGTATGATGTCATGAGGCAGAAAGTTGAAAAGTTTTTGAATAAAGGAATCATCAAGGAAAACACTAGTCCATGTGTTGTGCTTTCTTATCTCACACCCCAAAAAGATAAGAATTAGAGAATTTTTGTGGACAACTTGTTGATTAACAAGATCACTTTGAGGTACAAATATCCAATCCTTTGTTTCGATGTTTATTAGATAAACAGCCAGGGACGATGTTATTCTTCAAGATAGATTTGTGAAATGGCTATCGTAATATTCAAATCAAGCCAGCAGATGAGTGGAAGACAACTTTCAATATGAAGGAAGTGTTGTACGAGTGGCTAGTATAATATTTGGTCTATCAAATGCGCATAATGCATTTATTCATTTGCCAAATTAGGTACTCACACTGTTCTTGGAGTAGTTTGTGGTGGCATGTCTTGATGATAGTTTTATGTATAGCATTAGAGAGAAAAAACATCCACATCACTTGTGCACCATCTTGTCTACCCTTCAAGATAACAATTATATGCTATCAAAACAAATATAGTTTTCCGACAGCTTGTGTTCCATTTCTTGGTCATATTGTGAGTGTCGAATGCATACACATAAATAATGACAAGATCAAAAAAATTCAAGACATACCCTAGTAGAAGAGTGGGACTGGGATTCTTAGCTTTCATGGTCTTGTTATCTTTTACTAGTGGTTCATTTATAAATTTAGTAGTAACTAGTCCAAGTGGTAGGGTGTAGCTGAGAAAAATGGAACTCGTTAAAGGTGATTAGGAGCTAATTGTAGTGATGCAAGCCATAAGAGGATGGGAGCACCAGGAGTTTGTTGATCACTCTGACCATCATGCTCTCAAGTAGTTCTATACTCAAAAGAGCTTCAATAAAGTGTACATGAGATAGGCAATCTTTCTATAAAAAATAGCTATATCATCAGGCATAACTTTAAGCATCCAACAAAAGTTAGCTGATTCCATTAGTAGAAGAATGACCCTTCTTGGTCTTGTTAATATATGTTGGACAACATAGTTTCAGTGTCAAGTCCCCTTGTAAATACCTATGTTATGTTTGTTATTATGTGTTTAGTTAGTAAATGTGTCACAATAAACAACCGGATAGGAAGATAGAAAACCGGTTGGTAATTATGTTTTGGCGGGAACAACCATCATTAACTATCCTGTAAGCGTTCGAACAAAGGGTATAACTACCCACAATACTATCATTTGTAAATAAGAAGTGTATCTTTGTTTTATAATTATCTCTTGAGTTCTAGATATTCTAAATTGTTAAGTTCACTTGTTATGGAAGCGTACAATTCACTAAGTTGGTATTAGAGCCATAAGATCAAAGGAACCTGTGAAGATACCTTGGAGATCAATTCATTTTGGGCAGTATTGATGGCATAGATTTGTCTCCATTTAGTCCTGTGATTAGACATGGTGGGGTAGAACAAGAAGCCGTGAATGATCAAGTTGATCAAAATGATGTGGTTGATCAGGTAGATCAAATGGATATGCATGGTTGGGTATATCAAGGTAGTGCATATATTTCGGTAGACAGAGAGGCTTCGAATGTGGAAGACTTGTGTGTCAAACTAGGATCCTTCAACATTGGTAAAGGATCTGCAAAACAACACTAATAGAAACCCAAGACCAAGGAAAAAGCAATCGAATCCGAAAAACAAGAGGTATGATTTAAAGAACCATTCTTGTAATTATTGTGCAAAACCAAATAGGTTTCATGGTGTTTTTTAAACAAGAATCTAGAACTCCGAGACTCTTTTAAATGGAACAGATAAGTATGGTTGGGACGATGCATGGTTCGTTAGTTTAAACCAAAAAACCCATGTTTGTGGAAATAAAGGTATGTTAAGGAAATTAAGAAACTCATATGGTGTTGAAACTTATGGTTATGGCCGGTACAAATAATTTTTTTCATGGAAGGGGACAAGTAATAACTTACTCTAACAAGGAAGATCATTTGGTTGAATCAGTTTACAACATCCCATCACTAAACTGAAACATCCTAAGTATGAGTCAGTTATCAAGTCAAGGTTATGATATAAAGTTTGCAGTAACAAAGTCTGAAGATAGTGATGGTGAATTCAAGGAAAAATGGAATGACATACAACAGCCAGATGAAACCGAACTACCTTGGAAACATTTTGAGCAAATGCAGATTGAAGAACAAAAAGATTTGGAATGTGAAAACAAAGGAAAAGATCATGTAATCTATCCAAAACTTATATTATCCATAGAAGATTGTCTGCCCTTTACGGATTTAATCCAAGTCACTGTTAAGATTGAAGCTCATAAGGAGAAGTTTAACAAAGAATTCGCCATGGTTGTCGAATGGTTTTTAAAGGAATTCAGTAAGATCAATGCTTCATGCCATATTCCACCTTTGGACAACAATGGCAAAAGGCTAAGTTTGTTGGTCCTTTATATAATAGTGACATCGGGTGGTGGATACAAGGAGATCAATGACAACAAGAAGTGGAGTGACGTTGCAAGAATCATCAGTTATAATTCTGATATGAATGAAGTTCTAAATATCACAGACTTGCGTTATCTCAAAATTCTTGAAGAGTATTACCTAAAGATCAAATGGAAAGAATTACACTTTGAAGTTAGAGAGACAAGCAGATCAAAGGTGAAAAGATCATACACAAGGAAGGATGGAGACATGGTTGAAGAAGGTGAATTGCCGCTTAAGAAACGGAAAAGAATGTAGGAAGAAACTTGCCATCACCCCGTGATCTGGCCAGCAACAACAACTTACTTTGAAGATTCAAGATTAACTTGATATCGAAATTAGGGCAGTGATTGTTAGATAACTTAACTTCGACATCGAGTCCCCTATTAAATATTTATGTTATGTTTACTAGCAAGGTGCCCGCGCGATACGGCGGGGTGACAATTTGCATTGTGGTACACATTTTTGTTAGCTTATCAACTCAGTTGTGATCTATTGTATAGTACTTAGGTTAGTTTTCTGATTCGTATGATGTTCTACAAATTTTTATTATGTTTATTGTTTTCTTAGGTTTTTGAGTTAGTGGCACCAATTGACCTATCTATATCATAAGACTTACACATCTCAATAACATAAGAAATAGGAGCATAAGTCATTTGTAGCATTGTTACATAAAATTAGAAACATAAGAAAACTTAAAACATAAAAATAAATGTTTAACGATAGAAGCAAAAAAAAAAAAAAAAAACAGCCTCCCTTTGCATTATACGTACCCAACCAAAACTTACACCAATGTGATATTAACAAGACCAGCCAGCGAAGCCCACATATGTTTAGCATTTTAATCAGTCGTCGGATCTCCCTCTGCATCTCTCTTCCTAATCCCAATTACTCTGGTTAAAATAAGATTTCGTATTACTTTGACACTTAGGATTTGTAAAATTATATTTAGATTATTATATGAATTTGCAACAATTTCAACATCTAAAAACATCATTTTCCCAAAAGAAAAAAAAAAGAATATATATTTCCAAATTATAGTTAAAAGCCCCAACTGGAAGTAATCCCATAGTACACATCATCTAGCTTTTCTCCTTGAATTTGATTTAACAGCAGCTACTCGTAGCTGAATATCTGTTAAAAATTCAATGGGTAAGCACGAAATAATAAATATAACTTAGGAATAAAAATTATATTCAAACATATAATTTATTAATTTCAAATAATCTTCAAAGTATCAAATCACTAAATTACCTTGTCCCTTCCAACTGCGCTTTACACATGTTTATCCATTATTCACAAAACTAAAAGGGTTCAATTTCTATTGCGAGATGATTCAAGATGATAAATTAGACGGAGAAAATTTAAATTAAAAAAAAAACAAGGATATGTACTTACATATATCAGTGAGATAACATGTTGAACAACAATATCCAATTCCCCTTCGTTGTAATTAAAACGAACATGTGACAGCTAGGTTTAATTGTTCCTCACAACCAGGTGATAACCTACCATAATCTTATCTTGAAGATGATGATGATGGTTGTGGTTACCGTTGGTTTAGCCTCTGACCTTCGTTGGAACCCTAGTCTCCTACACCAGAGTGCATTAGAGGTGGCTAAACCATTGTCGGGAAGCTGTAACAACCGACATTCGTCATTACGCGGACCAATCTAACAGCCGATGGAACATACGATCGAAAGAGGACTTACCAGAGCTAGTCGGAGTCTTCGCCGAAACCCTAGCCACCATCGCCGGAGGAAGTGACTAGGGTTTTCTGTCATTGTCTTCCTCCTCGTTTTAACCTTGGAACCGGTGAAGGTTATGTGGCTCTTGAGGACCACTACCGTCACCACCGTATGGAAGGTTGTAACCAAATCATTACCACCGCCACTCGCCTGCTCAATCTGTTTTCACCGCGTCAGAGTATAGCTGGCGCCGCCGTAGCACCACCACTGCCACCCTCAAATTTCTCTCTCTATATCGCTCTTGCGTGTTCTCCCTTTTTGTTTCTCTTTCTATCGATTGAAGTGGTAAGAGAAAGCATAGATTTCGGCTCTAATTTGGTAACCTTATTTCAACATTTAGAAGTTACAAAAGATGGAGCCAAATGTAATTTACATATTTCTTAACATGATAGGTTTAATGCGTTGTACATTAAAACAAGGGATTAAAATCTAATTAAGATGAAGGGTTAAAATGTGACTATTGTTTAAAAGACTAATTTACCCTTATTTTAGAGGGTGTATATATAAATTAAAAATGAAAAGTTCTTATTTTTTGGGTATCTTAAAAGGAAAAGATTATTAGTTCTTATTTTCTTCTTTAATCACTTGTACATTAAAGCATTATCTACTTGTACCTTTTAATCTGTGCGTCGATATTGAACAAGACAACTACCGAAACGTCGACAAAAATGTGCAGGTCGTCATGCTATCTTTGGATTTTTTTTAAACAATATAGTTTATAAGATATGTCAAGAATAAATAAATAAATTATAAGTTTGTTGTGGAGGGGTGAATTGTAACTAATTATCTATAATTTTGTTAAAACCTTAGGGATTTAAGTGTAATAAGTTTAGGGGCTAAAAAATAAATAGTGTTCAAAAGACCAAACTATCCTCATTTTAGGGGCCTTTCTATAAATAAAGGGGGGGGGGGGAGTTCTTATTTTTTTGGGTATCTTAAAATGACCTTGCCTCATGCATTATAATATAGTATAGATTATTAACTATTTTAGTTAGTAAATGTGTCACACTAAATAACCAGATAGGAAGATAGAAAACCGGTTGATAGTTATGTTTTGGCAGGAACAAATGTCATTAACTATCTTGTAACCGTTCAAAAAAAGGGTATAAATACCCGCAATCTTGTCATTTGTAAAAAAGGAGTATATGTTTATTTTTAATTCTCTATCAAGTTCTAGTTATTCCAAATCGTTAAGTTCACTCGTTATGGAAGCATACAATACTCTGAATAACGAGATGGTGGAATTTCAAGCTTGTGAAACAATTATATGAGAAAAGTGAATTCAATAAAATTTGGGAGGAATTAGACACCACACAAAACAGAGTGGTTTCATACTACATGATGGATACATTTTTAATGGAAGTTTTCTTTGTTTCCCTCGACCATACCTAAGAGAAAAGGTGACCAAAAGGTAACATGAAGTAGGCTTATAAGCTTACCTTAGTTGATACAAGACTAATGTTGTTGTTGAAGTGAGGTACTTTTAGTCTAGGATAAAAAGAGACTGGTGAAGATTTATGCCAAAGTGTCAGGAGAGTAAAGGAAAGTATAAAGTACTAGAAATGTCACTTTGAATTCCATGAGCCGCATTGGAAGTTATCTTCAGAGACTTCATTTCTGGTCCTCCTCGGACTCAACATGGTGTACATTCGGTATTTATAGCCGTGGACCGATTTCTAAAATTGTCACATTTCATTCTATGTAAGAAGATATATGATTTTTCCATATTCAATTTTTCTTCAATAGTTTTTTTTTTTTAATTTACATGATGTGTCTAACTCTATGACTTCTTAAAAACCACATGCTAGGCTTTAGTTCAGAACTTGACTTTACTTGTATAGCTCATGCGTATTCTGGTTGTCAAGCAAAATTGTAAATCATACAATAGGCACATAATTTATCGGTTTTGTAAACAAAAGCCTAATATGTGGAATGCAACACTCACCAAGTGAAATTTACATACAACATTGTGATCCACATCTCAACAAGAGCCTCCTATTTTTCAATTATCTACAAGGATTCACCAATACATCTTATACAAGGCGAATCATGAAACAATTAAGTAAAAGATCAAAGATTCATAGCTCAAGTGTAAACAACAGAAGAAAAGCATACACGTTCCAAGACACTTGAGGTTAGAGATGATGTCATGATCTACTTTCTTATAGAGTGGTTCTTGATCTATTTTCTTATAGATCCTTCAAAAGATCAACCATAATGTATGTCCTTGATCTCCACCAACACCATGTTTGCCTCTAGTACATTGTGACAAACATTTATAAGCATTACGCCTCAGACAATACTATCTATCCTAGGAACTCAAGGTAAAGTTCTTTGTAAGTGAAGGGGAAATGATACCATGCTATCCAAGAATTGACAAACTTATATTTAAAGCAACTATATAAAAACAAGTGAGCCACAAAAGAGCTTAACATACAATAAGCATATATAACTTTTGATCTGTAAGTAGAAATGAGAACGTTGTATAGGTTCCAGACTCTAAATAAATCAGCCACATGCGGTTTATTCAATCTTCTGACACATATTCTCTGATCTAGAGGCCCGATTCTAACTTTCACAACCTCCCTTATATTTCGTAATTTTGATTGATTTTGTTATGCCATTGGTTTTAATTACAGGTTATTAACTGTATTGATCTACAAAGATTTAACCATACTTGTCAACATTAGATTTTGAGTAAATTGGCATTTCGTCCCTTTGGTTTGTCCAATTATGTCAGTCTAGGCTAAATTTCAAATTTATACCATATTCGTCCTAAACATTCTTGAAACATGGTACGAAAATGGTACTTTAGTCCAAAAAGTTAATGTTTATAAAATTCGTCTGTTTAATGAGGGGTAAAAAGGTCATTTGTTTGAGTTAACAGCCATTTTCGTCCCTGTGGTTTGTCCAAATATGACAGTTCAGGCCAAATTTCAAAGTTGTACCATTTCCGTCCCTTATTTAATTAACCCCACCATTGCCACCATCAAAGACACCATCCACCATCATCCCCACCCGACCACATGCAATCCACCTTGTAACATCCGTAAAAAACGGATCTCCAAAATCCGACCCAGATTTTTTTTTTCAAAAAATGAACCCTTTTAAAATTAAATAAAAACAATAATTTTTGTAACTTTTATTATTTTTGATATTTAATTAATCGTACGAATTGCGTTGGATTATAACCGGATTAAAAATGTTAAGGGTATAAGCGGTTTCAGTTAGTTTCGTTAGGTTTATATAAGGGAAGCGTTAACGGAGTTAAATGTGCTAGTTACAAGTTAAGGGGGTTGTTTTGTAATTCACGGAAACTATATAAGTAAAGCAAACCAATTAACTAGGTTAGTAAACCTAGTTAGGTTAGCGTTAACCATATAAAGTAGACTAACTAGGTTAGTTAGTCTTGTTAGGGAAATGAACTAACTAAGTTAGTGTTAGAAATAGATCAATTAACAACTTTTATAAACTACAGGGACTAAATCTGCAATTATAGGAAAAGAATTAATGAGAAAAAGTATAAAAAACTGGCTTGACATGGGACTCTAACTCGGGTCACTACCAAAACGAAACACACATTCACCGCTGAGTTGCACAACTTGCTACGGGATATGTACGCTCGAAATCTCTTTTATATGCAAGCAGTCACCTGAAAGTTGGGATAACAAAGGAAAAGAAACAAGGAAACATAAAAAGGGTAAGGGACAGGATTCGAACCCATGCCCGCACTCGTATCATAACTTAGCACGCACAAAGAAACCACTGGTCTACCACTGAACTTGTGATATGGAATGGATATATTTAATACTTAAGGTAAACTGAGTTTCTCTACTCCTTCGTTGTTCGCAGTCATGCAACCCAACAAGTTCCAACTCCTATGTAACATTTTAAGCGTCCAAATCATTTTGCAACTGATAAATGTGGTGGAAGAACTAAAGAGCTATCATAAATCGTTCGTATATCTTTCATAAACTAGAGGAATTCATTCCAATAACATCACCATTATACATCATGAAAGTTTCTTGAAGTTTCATTTTGGGTTTCCTTTGTTTACGTAAAATTTGGTCTTGAAACGTATACCCCTTTTATCCTCTAATTAAACCAAAGAAAACCCCACTGGAAGATTCGTATTTCATCAACTGTGCATCGCGGATTTGATCAAAGAAGATACTAGGGCTTGTAAACTCAAATGTAGGGCTGTGCAACGGTTCAGAACCAGACCAAACCAAACCGAACCAGGACCAAACCAGAACCATTTAATTCTAAATATAAGAACTGGAACCGAACCGTATTCTAACGGTTCCGGTTTGGTTCGGAACCAAGTTAAACGGTTTTAGCGTAACGGTTCTTGCCGGAACCGGTTGTCAATTAAATCCTAAAACTAAGAACAAAATAAAAACAATTAAAACAATAAACCGTTTAAAACATATAACTAAGAGTTGCAACATTCACAATTCAAATTAATCAGAGTAAAATTAGCAACAATAAAATGTTTTAAACCGAAAGTATACAATGTAAAAAACCAAAAGTTAACTAAAAAACTTTTAGTTAACCATCACAAAAACTTCATTCAAACATTATGTCAAAACTATTTCAATATTCTTTAATACTAGATACATTTTTATTAAATATAACATTTTAAGTTTAAATGAATTAATAGGGTTTTTAAATATATTATTTAAAGTTTAAACCCAAACGGGTTCCAGCGGTTCTTTAAACGGAACCGCTGGTTATAACCGGAACCGAACTGTCACGACCCCCGACCTGTTTTGCCCGGTCCGAAAGTTGCGGGACAGAAACCCGTGGTATTGGTATTTAATTTGGCAGCGGAAATTTTTAACATAATCGTTTAGACTGAAAACACTCAATTATTTATTTATAAGTTTCGGGATAAACCTCGTGTTTTACAATAAAGAAATTTTACTGGGAAATTCCCTGATTACAAAAAAACATGTTTATTTATTTACTGAGCCACTTCATTCAAGCTGGAGTGCTACGTGGCACTTTTCCTTGTTCACAGTAAATCACCTGAAACATGTTTTAAAAAGATTTGATCAGCGAAAAATACTGATACTGGCGAGTGCATTCAGTTTACAAAATGACACAGTGTTATAATTCACAGTATTAAGAGCGATTACAATGTTTATATATCAACCAATTACCCCAAATCGGTATTTGTCACTCGACCGAATCTGTGACTATGGTCATATCACCCATTGGCTAACCTGTTGTCCAATGGTGAAGATTATCAAGTAGTTTATACAAAACCCCACATACCGGCAGTAATTGAAGATTACAAAGACTTAATCCCTGTAATTATAACTTTGAAAAACAAGTAGGGTTTTGAAAACAATTTGGTAAAAAGAGAATGACTCACATTGCAGGTTTAAACGGACAGAGTCTGCCTACTGATTAAGCCGGTAACCTAGTTAAATGAAAATGCAAATGAAACTAGGTTAGTAACTTAATTCAACATTTACGATAATTTCACGAGATCGGAACCCTCACGACGAATGACAAAGTATAGCCCGAATTCAGGCAGCACTTAAACATCCATTGGATCGGTTTTAATCGATCGGACATTGTATCGTAGCAGTGATCGAGTTATTACCCCGTTATCGTAGCAGCGTCTTGATATTCTAAATTGTGATTTTAAGAAGAAAGAAAGCAGTTTGAGTGAAGATTTTCGAGCAAAATGAATTGGCCATGCAGCGTCGAATTTATAGCTGAAATTTGGCTTTCTCGCGGCCCGCGACAGCCTGAAGGGAGATCTTTCACGGCCCGCGAGGACCACCCTATCTACGGCTAGGGCTGCCGTGTCATCCCCTAGGCTTGCCACGGTGTGACATGTGGCCCTGATGCGTATCCAGAGATTCACAGGTCTGTCACGCCCCGCGAAGACCTTGGCTTCATCTTTCACACCCCGCGAGCGAGTCCCCAATTTTGATTTTCTTGATTTTTCATAAAAAGTAGGGTTTTAGGGGTTCGGGTGTTCACTTACGGAGCGTTTTAAGACATTTTCACGCAAGTCGTTACATCCTCCCCACCTTGTTTAAAATCTCGTCCTCGAGATTTACTGGAACAAGTAAGGATATTTTCTTTTCATCTCCGATTCCAGCTCCCATGTGTACTCAGGTCCCCTTTTCGAATCCCACTTTACTTTGACCAGCACCAATCTCTTGTGTTTGAGGTGCTTGACCTTTCTGTGTTCTATCTGAAGAGGTTTTTCAACAAACTTTAACTTTTCATTTACCTCTATATCTTGAAGAGGTACTACTAGTGATTCATCAAATAAACACCTCTTAAGATTAGATACATGAAATACATCATGTACATCGGCCAATTCTTCTGGAAGTTGTAATCGATAGGCCACTGGTCCTATTCGTTGGATGATTTTGAAAGGTCCGACATATCTTGGACTTAGCTTTCCTTTCTTACTGAATCGGACTATTCCTTTCCAAGGAGAAACTTTTAATAGCACTTTATCACCAATTTGAAATTCTAACGGCTATCGTCGATTATCGGCATAACTCTTTTGGCGATCTCGAGCCGTTTTTAATCTCTCCTTGATTTGAGTCATCTTGTCAGTGGTTTCCTGCACGATCTCGGGACCTGATAGTTGACTTTCTCCTATTTCTGCCCCGCATACTGGAGTTCGACACTTTCGTCCATAAAGTGCTTCGGACGGGGCAACATTGATGCTTGTATGATAACTATTGTTATAGGAGAATTCTATTAATGGTAAGTGGTCATCCCAATTTCCACCGAAGTCTATTACACATGCTCTGAGCATGTCTTCTAGTGTTTGGATCCTTCTTTCACTTTGTCCATTTGTTTGGGGATGATATGCGGTACTTAAATTTAATCGTGTCCCCATTGCTTCTTGGAAACTTGTCCAGAAATGCAAAGTGAAACGACTATCCTTATCTGACACAATGGAGAGTGGAACTCCATGTAGTGACACTATCTCGTCTATGTATAACTTAGCTAATATTTCCATGCTTAATGTTTCCTTCATTGGTAGGAAATGAGCTGATTTGGTTAATCGATCTACAATCACCCAGATTGCATCGTTACCTTTCCTGGTTTTGGGTAGCTTAGTAACAAAGTCCATTGTTATTAATTCCCATTTCCATATAGGCATTTCTAATTCTTGAAGTAACCCTGAAGGTTTCTGGTGTTCTGCCTTAACTTGCGAACAAGTTAGAGACTTAGAAACGTATCTAGCTATGTCATTTTTCATTCCTATCCACCAGAAGTTATTCCTTAAATCTTGATACATCTTATTATTACGAGGATGCATCGTATACCTAGATTTATGGGCTTCCTCTAATATCTTATTTTGTAAGTTTCCTTGTCTAGGTACCCAAATCCTTTTCCTATGGAATCTCCAAATTCCATCAGTCCCTTGCTCTAATTCCTTTATCCGTCCTTTCATTCCTTCCGCATTATCCTGGATTGCTGTTTCTTGAATATTTTTCAGTTGTTCCATTAAATCTAATTGTAGATTTAATCTAAGAGCACGAACTCGTCTTTGTGTTTCATGGTATTTACGACTTAGGGTATCAGCTATTACATTTGCCTTTCCTTCGTGATATAGAATATCACAGTCGTAATCACTTAAAATTTCCATCCATCTTCTTTGCCTCATGTTTAATTCTTTTTGCCCAAATATGTATCTTAAACTTTTATGATCTGTGAAGACAGTAAACTTACTTTCGTACAAATAATGTCTCCAAATCTTAAGGGCAAAAATTATTGCTCCTAATTCTAAGTCATGAGTCGTGTAATTCTCTTCGTGCTTTTTCAGTTGCCTTGATGCATACGCAATTACCTTCTTATGTTGCATTAGCACACATCCTAATCCTAGCTTAGAAGCATCGCAGTAGACTTCAAAATCTCCTGTTCCTTCTGGTAAGGCAAGAATTGGGGTATTAGTTAACCTTTGCTTTAGGATTCTAAAGGCTTCCTCCTGCTTGGGTCCCCATTCAAACTTAAAAGTTTTACAGGTTAACTTAGTTAATGGAACAACTATCTTAGAAAAGTCTTTGATGAAGCGCCTATAGTATCCAGCTAATCCTAGAAAACTTCTGACTTCGGTAGATGATTGCGGGACCTTCCAATTTGTGATTGCTTCTATCTTGGAGGGATCTACGTAGATGCCTTCGTGATTAACCATGTGTCCTAAAAATTGCACCTCTTGTAGCCAAAATTCACACTTCAAGAATTTGGCGTAAAGCTTTTCCTTTCTTAACAAGGTTAAAAGTGCATGCAGGTGCTCACAATGTTCGTCCTGGCTTTTGGAATAAATAACTATATCTTCGATGAAGACAATTACGAACTTATCCAAATACGGCTCACAGATCCTATTCATCATATCCATGAATGCTGCAGGAGCATTTGTTAATCCAAAGGGCATGACTGTAAACTCGTAGTGACCATATCTAGTCCTGAAAGCAGTTTTAGGTATATCTTCTTCCGGTACCTTCAACTGATGGTATTCTAAGCGCAAATCTATCTTAGAGAAGTACCTAGCTCCTTGAAGTTGATCAAAAAGATCATCAATCCTAGGCAATGGGTATCGATTCTTAATGGTAACCTTATTCAATTCCCTATAATCGATACACACCCGCATCGACCCATCCTTCTTTTTCACGAACAACACCGGTGCTCCCCAAGGGGATGAACTGGGTTGTATGAATCCTTTGCTTAATAATTCATCTAATTACTTTTTCAGTTCTAGCATTTCTGTGGGTGCTAACCGATAAGGTGCCTCAGCTATTGGAGCAATTCCAGGAATTATATGAATTCTAAACTCTACTTCCTTATCTGGCGGTAATCCAGGTAGCTCTTCTGGGAATACATCAGGGTATTCCGATACTACTGGAATTTCCTTAAGTTCTTTGCTTTTAGTGTTAATGATTACCGAAATCATATACACTATTCCTTGTTTCCGTTCGTAACTAGCAACTTTCATTACTGAAATGGACTTCATTGGTTTACGTGGCTTATCTCCTGTAACCAAAATTACCTCTCCTGCTGGCGTATGTATTTCTATGGAATTTTTATCACATAGGATTCGAGCATGGTTGGCGACTAACTAATCCATTCCTAATACGACATCGAATCCTGCTAAATTCATAGGTAGAAGGTTTGCAGAAAATTTGTGGCCTGAAAGTTCTATTTTTCCTTCTTGGAGTACCTTATCTATTTTAACAGAATTTCCTTCTGCCGTTTCTACCGTATAAACTTGCCTAAGTTTGGTTAAAGGTTGCTTAAGAGCTTGGCAGAATGAAGTATTTATAAAACTTTGGTTTGCACCAGAGTCAAATGATACTTTAGCGTAAACGTCATGAACTAGGAACGTACCAGCTATCACATCAGGAATCAGATCTGCTTCTTGCGTTGTCAGCTGAAAGGCTCTTGTATTCTTTTTAATAGCTCCATCAGTCGCTTTTGCCTTGTTGTCAGCTGGTTTGACCAATTTAGGGCAATCTGGTTTAAAATGCCCAGCTTCTCCGCAATTGTAGCAGATCTTTGATTTCTTTTTGCACTCCTCCTCTCGGTGCCCCGGTTCTTTGCAGAAATTGTAATTTTCTTTACATTTTCTAAAATGTTTTCTTTTACAGTTTCTGCAGAATGGCGGTGTGGAAGATTGCCCAGTTCCCTTTTTCTTGAAGTTATTGTTGTTATTACCCCCACATAAACCTTAGGTAATCTTTTGAGCCAATTCCTTTTTCCTGTTTTCTTCTCTCGTACGTACCAATCCGTCGGTCAAGGTGTTAGCTAATTCGACCGCATCGTCAATTATTCGGGGTCTCGCAACCTTGGGTAATCTTTTGAGCCAATTCCTTTTTCCTGTTTTCTTCTCTCGTACGTACCAATCCGTCGGTCAAGGTGTTAGCTAATTCGACCGCATCGTCAATTATTCGGGGTCTCGCAGCCTTGACTATGTCACGAATCTCGCTAATTAGTCCCCAAATGTAGCGAGAGATAAGTACCGGTTCTGGCGAGGCCAAAGTCGGTACAATCCTGGCATACTCGAAAAATTTCGAAGTATGCTCACGACAATTAACATCCACCATCCGGTGGTTCAGGAATTCGTTTGTCATCTGTTCCTTTTCGTAGGAAGGACAGAACTTTCTTTCTACCAATTCTTTAAATTCCTCCCAACTCATGGCATAAGCTATGCCACTTCCTTTTGCTTGCATCACCGTGTTCCACCATTCTAATGCTTCTTCTTTGAAAAGGTGGGATGCATATATCACCATGTCTTCTTCTGCGCACTTACTGATTTTGATAACAGCTTCGGTCTTTTCTAACCAACGTAATGCGGCAGTTGCCCCTTCATTGCCTGCAAATTCAACTGGCTTACAGGAGAGAAATTCTTTGTAAGTGCACCCAGTTGTCATCGCCTTCATTTTCTTATATACAGGGGCTTGAATTACATTATTATTATTATTATTGTTATTATTATCGCCCCCATTCACACTATGGCTGAAATTATCGTCGCGGGTGCGCTTGCTAAGGTTGGCTTGGGAAGGTTCAACAGGATTTCTAACGGCGGCGACGATTGCTGGGATAGCATTGGCTATTCCCTAAGCAACTATATTTTCTATATATTGTCTATCGAGAAATTGTTCTTCATTATTTGGTTCCGATTGGTTAACTTCATTTTTCGGTTGGTTTACTGCGTCTGCCATCTGTATTATTAATAATATTCACGAATTATTGTCACAAAATAGATAGCAACTAAACATAATAAAGCAATCACAACCACAATTAAGTCAACACATATAACCAAAATCATCAATATTGCGACATTTATATTTATATATATATATATTATTTATGCATCCATACAAACCAGATATTTACAGCTGTTTTATTTTAGTATTATTATACAATATTATATTTTTATGATTATTATTATTATTATATTAATATATATTTTTATTTTATATTTTTTTCATATATTATTATTACACACTAACTATACTACGGTTAACAGTCTTCAAAAACGAAACTCCCGTTCGTCGTACTTCCACGAGAGGCTTTCTCCTATAGCCCGGATCCGGTTTCCTGCATCCATCAGCTCCTCGCCGTACCTGCGTAGTTCCGCGATGTTTTCTGGGCTCATGGGTGGAAAAGGAGCAGGGTCTGGGTCAGGCTGTGGGAAGTACACATTTGGATTATTCATAAAATTTTGGAAGTGCCAGTCGCTGGTCCACCATTCTTCCATTTGACCCGAAAGAGGTTGGGGGTTGACATTTGGGTCTGGGATGGCAGGTTCCAAATTGATAGGGAGTTCCGATTGTGCGGGAAAATTCAGAAGGGTTTCGTCTACTGGGCCGAAAAGATCACAGTTTGCCAATTTTCTATCTAGCTCCTCCCAGGGTGGTAAAGTTGGAGCTTGGCCATAACTTTCTCCCACTTCTTTTTCTTTTCCCTTGGGGTCAACAGTTTTCTTCACTTTTTGGGCAACAGGTTTCTTCCTTCTTCCTCTTTTCCAGTCCAAAAGCCTTATTCTTTTCTTGGGTTTGGGCTTTTCCTGGGACTGGAATGCTAGTGGCTCGTCTACATCGGTCTGGTATCCGGACTGGATTCCGGTAGCTTCCATTTCCATGCAATGGATTGAGAGGTTTTGAAGAGCCTCAGATAGTTCACTCATGCTGTTAGTCACATATAAGGAAACACAAAATTTCTAAGTTAAAATTTTAAATTATTGCAAATGGATTTTCACAGAAGCACAAAAATTTGTATCTAAAATTTAAGTATTTTTCAAATACTTAATTGGCTTAAACCAGTGACTCTGATACCACCTTTTCTCTCACGACCCCCGACCCGTTTTGCCTGGTCCGGAAGTCGCGGGACAGAAACCCGTGGTATTGGTATTTAATTTGGCAGCGGAAATTTTTAACAGGATCGTTTAGACTGAAAACACTCAATTATTTATTTATAAGTTTCGGGATAAACCCCGTGTTTTACAATAAAGGAATTTTACTGGGAAATTCCCTGATTACAGAAAAACATGTTTGTTTATTTACTGAGCCACTTCATTCAAGCTGGAGTGCTACGCGGCACTTTTTCTTGTTCACAGTAAATCACCTGAAACATGTTGTAAAAAGATTTGATCAGCGAAAAATACTGGCGTGTGCATTGAGTTTACAAAATGACACAGTGTTATAATTCACAATATTAAGAGCGATTACAATGTTTATATATCAAACAATTACCCCAAATCGGTATTTGTCACTCAACCGAATCTGTGACTATGGTCATATCACCCATTGGCTAACCCGTTGTCCAATGGTGAAGATTATCAAGTAGTGTATACAAAACCCCACATACCGGCAGTAATTGAAGATTACAAAGACTTAATCCCTGTAATTATAACTTTGAAAAACAAGTAGGGTTTTGAAAACAATTTGGTAAAAAGAGAATGACTCACATTGCAGGTTTAAACGGACAGAGTCTGCCTACTGATTAAGCCGGAAACCTAGTTAAATGAAAATGCAAACGAAACTAGGGTAGTAACTTAATTCAACATTTACGATAATTTCACGAGATCGAAACCCTCACGACGAATGACAAAGTATAGCCCGAATTCAGGCAGCACTTAAACATCCATCAGATCGGTTTTAATCGATCGGACATTGTATCGTAGCAGTGATCGAGTTATTACCCCTTTATTGTAGCAACGTCTTGATATTCTAAATTGTGATTTTAAGCAGAAAGAAAGCAGTCTGAGTGAAGATTTTCGAGCAAAATGAACTGTCCATGCAACGTCGAATTTATAGCTGAAATTTGGCTTTCTCGCGGCCAGCGACAGCCTGAAGGGAGATCCTTCGCGGCCCGCGAGGGCCACCCTAGCTACGGCTAGGGCTGCCGTGTCATCCCCTAGGCTTGCCACGTGTGTGACACGTGGCCCTGATGCTTATCCGGAGACTCACAGGTCTGTCGCGCCCCGCGAAGACCTTGGCTTCATCTTTCGCGCCCCGCGAGCAAGTACCAAATTTTGATTTTCTTGATTTTTCATAAAAAGTAGGGTTTTAGGGGTTCGGGTTTTCACTTACGGAGCGTTTTAAGACATCTTCGCGCAAGTCGTTACACGAACCGGGAACCGTTTTCTCCCAAACTTAAGAACCGGAACCGGACCCGAAATACAACAATATGGTTCGGATCTGGCGGTACCGGTTCGGTTCCCCGGTTCTGGCGGTTCAGAACCGTAAATTGCTCAGCCCTACTCAAATGACGATATCTCCTTCAATTCGTAACCTTTTCAGGTGATTCCAAAGCCCATTACGTTTAATTTTTCCTTCTCTACAAAAGTCTTGTATCAATTTCAGTGATAGAAGGCTGAATTATTCGAATTTAATTATAGTTGAAACTAAGGTTCTTTGTCCATAGAATTTGAGGCTTTTAGGTTTAGACTTGTGTTTTGATGAAATTGAAAATAGAATATTGTTACAGATCATATTAGTGTATTTTATGTGTGTTTTGAGAATTTTTAGATGTTAATTAGAATTTTGGTGAATTATTTAAGTTTTAATCAATAGATAAATCAAATAAAAATACAAAATAATCTTAAAAAAATCAATAAATATTTTTATTGATTATTTTAGATTACTAAAATCCTAGGGAATTTTATATTTTTTCCTTAATTTTTGGGAATTCATGAATTTAATTTGGATTTATACATGTTTTAATTATTTAAAAATACAAAATTTTCATAAATAAATTCTATAAATAGTTTTACTGATTTTTGTATATTATATAATTGTATTAGGAATTTCATATAGTTTTTCATTAATTTTAGATAATAATTTTATTAAAGAATTTATGGAAGTGTTAAATAAATAAAATTTGATTTATAAAATTTATTATAAATAAACAGCATGTGATAATCTTTAAATCAGGTATATAAAATTATTGGAAGGTTTTAGTGAATTTATCTAAATATGGGCATTTACAAATCATTAAAACCTTTTAAATTGATATTGCTAAGAATTGTCATATATTAATAATTCTAGAAAAATATTTTTGTAAAGAGTTAAATGCCCGGATAGTCCTTGTGGTTTGCCCTTTTTTCATCTTTAGTCCCTAACTTTCTAAAATTATAGCTATAGTCCCCAACTTTTCAATTTTCGTTCCCGGATAGTCCCTGTGCCTAATATCAGTTAGTTTTCTTACTTAAGAGGTTGTGAAATGACAAAAATACCCTTTCCTTTTAAAAGGGCAAACCACAGGGACTATTCAGGCATTTAATAAATACGAAAAATAAAATAAAAATCTAACTAATAAGTCAAATTTTAAGTGGGTCCCACAACCTACCCCACCCTCACCCTACCCTATCATAATCTTCTTCTTCTCAACATCCATTACCCACATGCAAATCCCTATGCCAACATTAGTAACAAGGAATAGAGAATCCACTGTGTTGTCTTTAGCTTTATGAAACCATCCTCTGCTTCCAAGAAGCTAGCAGAATACAATACCTCCTAATCTTTACCTTCACATAGCAACCCTTTCTCCATCTCACCGTCTCTTGATCCCATCTCAAACCCTAACCTAACTCCGCAATCATCAATAAACAGCGATTAAACACACTTTGATAGATGGAATACAAAACAGAAACCTCACCGATAGGGATGATGATTACAATAGGCACTGTTTTGCTGGCTAGGATGAGTTCTGAGATTATCATCATATTGAAAAGTTTCAAACTTTTGGGAGCAGTACTGTAATATTTAAAATTTTTGGTACGTGAAGTGTGTAATTGATAAAGATCAAGGGGTTATTGGTACAACTTGAAATAAAAAGGGACAATGTCACAAAAATGTAACCAAGTTTGCTCATTGTTCCAATTAAGTCATCCAAACTTTTTTTTGTCTTTGTAAGGTAACTAAACTTTAAATTAGTGTCTTAATAGTGTGTAATTACCAGGTCATCAGGTTACCATCCTAACCTATTTAATTTCTTTTATATGATATATGTTCACACATCCCTTTTTCATCTCCTCATCAATTGGCTCACTATCTTCATCGCATCCACAATCGATCTTCATCACAGTCGGCAGTGCATCAAAACTTTAACACTATATTCAATCACAAAAACCATCTCTGTCCATCATCGTTTCATCTTCATCAGCATCATGGCGTTGTCCATCACCGTCATGTGTCTGTTAAAGTTTCACCATAAACCGGCGACCGTCATGGATGAAAAAAATATGAACCCATTCCTGTTGAGCCTAACTATGAGATGTGATGGCGTCGATGATGAAGTACGGGGGATAGATGGAGATTAGACGGTGACTTATAACCCATATGATATTTAACATCTGAATCTCAAATCTGAGAAGTGATGGCAACAATGATGCTAAATCATATGATTTGTCGCTAAACTGGGCACAACTAAAAAGGATGGAGATCAATTGAAGTCTGCTTCGAACATTGTGGGACTAAATTTGGGCCGTCTTTGATTGGTTTAAGATTGGGTGGCTACAAATTGGGTGAAAACTAGATATACAGTAACACAAAGGAATAGAGTTTTAGTGAATATGATGATAAAGAAAATGCCATATATTAAAACAAGAGAAATTGTCATTAACTAAATTCCACATCATATTAAAGATTAAAAAATTTAAATAAAACCTGACACATCACCAATGTAACCTGGTAACCTAATAATTACATAGTATTAGAACGATAAATAAACCTTCAATGATTTTAAAGAGACAAAAAAAGTTGTAGTGACTTAATTGAGACACGTGCCAAACTTTGTTACATTTCTGTAAAGTTACCCCAAATAAAAAAGGAAAATTTAATGGTATGGCGTAAACCCTAGGAGAAGAAAAGAAAAGAAAGCAACAACAATGGCCGAAGGGAAAAAAAATGAAGACTAATGGGGTTGCAAAAGAAGAAATATTTGCTGCTTGTGATTTCGCTAGTCTTGGCCTTCACCCTGCCTTATGTGACTAACTTAAAGGTATGAATGAAATTTCACTCCCAATTCATCTTTTGTTACTGTATCTGCTTGTTTATCTATTGGTTTAATCTGATCTGCAGGTGGGTGATGGATGAAGAAGATGATACTTATTAATTAGATTTTTATTTTTTTATTTATTAAATTCTCGGATAGTCCCTGTGGTTTGCCCTTTCAAGGAAAGGGTATTTTGGTCATTTCACACGCTCTTAACTGAGAAAACTAACTGATGTTAGGCACAAGGACTATTTGAGAAAGAAAATTGAAAAGTTGGGGACTATAGCTGTAATTTTAGAAAGTTAAGGACTAAAGGTGAAAAATGGCAAACTACAGGGACTATCCGGGCATTTAACTCTTTTGTAAATATATATTGATTTGGTTATTTTGCTGAATAATTGTTTTATATAATTTAAGTCCCCGAATAAGAGAACCTAGTTTCCTAAAATAAATATTTTGTCCGTTCATTTCAGTATTTCGTTTATTTATTTTAGGGTGATTATTATTGTTCTTATTTCTAGACTCTATCTATTCCTTTGCGTGTGGTAATTCTCGTAGAACAATTCTTCGCAACTTGTGAGTGATTTCTTCTATGTTTTCCCTTTTTCATTTTTATAAATTTGGGGTGTATCATGTTATACAAATTTCCGAATTACTTTACTTTTAACATGCTATGTTCAAAGTGTTAACATGTGGGTGTCTATACGCGTTTCCTTCATTTTATATGCTATGTCTTGTCATTCTATTGCATGCTATTGTGTCATGTGGATCCATGGCTAACTAGGTGTGACACCCGGTTATTTTAAGTCTGTACAGTACTAGTGTGACACGTGTTATGAATATATGAAGGCACTAAACTATTGAATATGAAGTTAATATAAGGAATTTAAAGTGTTGATAAATCCAAACTTTGTTAAATATTATGTTGGCAATAATAAGATAAACGTTTATCGCGTAATGAACAAAATGCGAAACGAACGTTGGTGACCGCCCGGATAATGTTAAAATCCTAAAAATATTACATTATGATTAAAATCCTATTTTTAATCATATTCGTGAAGAAAAATAAATTAAAACGCTTAAAATCCTTATTTTGCGAATTTAAGTGCGTAAAATACCGTGCGTATAACGCAAAATACAGACAACGCAGCCAGTCTAGGCGAACAAAATATTGTTCAGCAATATTATGGTGAGTTAATTTTTATAGAATGATAAAAATAGTTTTAAACGCCTTAAAACCCAATTTAAACGGGAAATAAAATACCCGGTAGTCAGTTAAATACCTGTTTCTTGCATGAATATGTGTATGTATAGATTTTAAAAGAGAGAAAGTATGAGTGTAGGTAGAGGTGGCGGCACCATAAGGTACCCACCAAATTCTTGTTGTGCCATGTGTTACAATTGTAGGAACCTAATGATTACCAACTTTCTTACACTCTACTTAAAACAAGTTTTCGAGAATTAAACCATTCATTTTCTTTCCTTTCCTTTACACATCTCGGCCGAAACACACACATACACACCCAACTTTCAAATTTCAAATAATTTCTTTGAAGATCATGGCCATTTCAAGCTAGTTTCAAGGTGTTTTGAAGAATCAAGGGTGATTTCAAGGTAATTCCAAGAAGGTTCAAGCTCCATATCATCAAACTTTGTCAAAAACCCACCAAAATCTTGAAGGTATAAACTTATTTTTAAAATCATGTTCATGATTCTTGGTGATGATGATGATAGTTGAAGGTTTCTCTTGATCTTGGAATTATTCACAAACTTGAAATGAGTTTTTAAACAAAATAAAAATGGAAGCAAATATGTATATATGTGTGGCCGTAGGTGTATTTATATGTGTGGTAATGTTTGTGTTTTGATTTTGCTAAGATGATGATTCTTGTATGATGAGGTTTATAAAAAGTGTTTGCATGATTAATCATAAAGGGTTTTTATGAAAAGTGTTATGTTAAAGTCTTATGATTTGAAGTGAGTATAAGAAAAGTGGAATTTTGAAAGTGTATATGTATGTATGTATATATGATCCCTATGTGTATATATATGTATACGAATATATGGGTTTTGTTTGCATGTTCATAAATGTGAAAAATGTTACATGTATTTGATGTTGTAATGATTGAATAAAGATTATGATTTGAATGGGTTAGGAAATCATAATAAATGTAGGATGAGTATATTTAATCTTGGATGATGATGATGAAGTAAATGTGCATTAGATGTTTGTGCATAAGCTTGCATGATAATTTAATGATCATAAGAAAATGAAAATGTTATGGTATGATGAAAATACATATAAATCAGAATAATCTTGCAAATATGATGTTATATGATGTATTTTGATGATATAAAATCATGTCATAGATTTGGTAGCTTTGCATGTTGTACATGTAGCCTAAAAAGTAGTAAAATAGGTGAATTTGCATGATTTATGTGTCTTACATGAGACCTGCACTATCATGAGTATAACCACCATTTTAATCATTAAATAACATGTGTTGTGTTAAAATATCAAGCCGTGATGATTTGGGATGGTTACGGTAAAGTTCGGTACAAGACTATGCGTTAAAAACGGTAAAAACCGGCTTTTAAAGTGATTTTTGCAAAACTGTTTTAAATCAGATTATAAACTGATATTTTATAATAAATATATGTATTTTAACTTATATTAAGTATCTTTGGTGTTTGAGTAGTCAAACGTGACTTCCGACGCCTGAAAACATTACCGAAAACGTTAAAATACGCATATTTCAATGTACACGAAAACAGATATTCAAGGGTGAACTTTATGTGTTATAAAGTGATATGTGAATATGAGAATGAATAATGTGATATGTTAAGTGAATACATGATAGTAGGAATTAAGACTATGCATGTAAGCTTGTACGGTTAAAACGGTAATTTCGTTAAATATCATGTTAAATATATATAACTTATTTGTCGAGCATGAAAATAATACATAGGTTAACTTGATGAGTTATTTCGTGTGTAAATGCTTTAAAAATGATAAAACATATAAAAGTTGATATAATACGTGTATAACGATATATGATAATATGCTCATGTTTATGTAAATATATTACGAAGCGCAAATATTTATAACGTCCCTATATGCCCTAAAAATACACCCTTATACGAAAAACGGCCCGAAATACCTTTATTTTTACAAAAATTAAATAAAAATTAATTTTTTTATCGCTCACGGCCCACGACAAAGCCAAGGAAGGCTGTCGCGGGGCGTGACAGCTAGGCCTCCAGGCCGCCCCCTGAGCCGCCACGTGTCCCCACTCGTGTCGAAGCTAGCTAGTGACTGGTCAAATTTAGGGCCTACCCTGCCTAGCTCGCGGGGCGCGAAGACCTTTTTGTTTTCTTTCGCAGGGCGTGACAAAAGGTCGATTAGACCCTATAAATGGGTGCCATCGGCATTCAGTTGCAAACCGTTCATTTTCAATCTTTCTCTCTCAATTCTCTAAAGCTAAAATTATACCCGGGCATAATACCCACTAAAATAGCGAAGCTTTGTGTAACACCTGTGCCTCCACGGCCATCAAACAAATGCCAAACCAATGAAATAATGTATTTCATACTTTGGACTTGTATAAATATGTGTATCTTTTGCACATATCGACTCATGTTCGATTTCAAGCTCTAAATCGCTTTCTGGAAGGTTATACGCGCACTAATGCGTAAATATAACCAGTTTAATGCAACGAACACTCCGGAATAGTGAAATAGGCTTAACATACCTTAAATAACCTATACATAACTTAGATATAAGTTTTGGAAGGTTTGGTGTGGTAAAATCAAAGTTATATCGCTTACAGGGACTAAATATGACAAACTGCGAAAGTATGCCAATTTGAACTGTAACAGACATTCCGGAACATGACCATAAGTTAAACATACCATAAATATCCTTTACATAGCTTAGAAATAGGCTTTGAGGGGTTCGGTGTGCTAAAATAAACTTTTGTGTCATTCAGGGACTAAAAGTGTCAAAAAGTGCACAAGTTTGCATTTTCGCGCATAACTTACGTTCTGAATACATCTGGACATCCAAAAATTTATGTAAGCATGACTATATTTTATTTTAGTGTTCGCCATAAGAAAAATCCATTCGACACGTCATTTGGATCGTTTTTCGCGCTTATGCGCATTCCGTCGTAATTAAGCGAACATCGCGTTCGTACGACGAAACGAACCATCATCCGGCATATTTTTGAGTATGTTTTGAGTTCCCTATACTTTAACTTCATTTTTGAGCCTTGAAATGAGGTTAACGGGGTTCAAACGCATCGAAAAAGGCCTTAAACACGTGCAGGGACCATTCCTGCCACTTTTGAAACTTTTCTGAAACTGGGGGGTCAGTGGCGTAGCGCGACTGCCTAGGCCCTCACCGTCGCGCTACGCGACTGCCTAGTCTGGGGCAGAAACATGCAGAAAACTCATTTTTCGCATTTTCGAGACCGGATTCGATGTATCGACAGCTGTTTACAGTTGTTATCCACTCCCAAATCCCTTGCCAAGTGTTGATTCCCTATGGTTAGTGGCAATTTAGGCACCATAACATTCCGACACTTGTACGGACATGATTAAGGCACGATTTTCGACAAACGATCCTAACGGTTCGGGTATTCCTATAAATACCCAACCCACACAACATCAAAACCCACTAGAATTCTGATTTTGAGAGCTCTAAGTTGAAACCATTGTTTCATACCTGAGTTCTTGGATCGGGATTAGCATTCGGGGACCCTTCGTAAGTATTCTTTCGTTCTTTTCCTTATTTTACTGCTTTTCGAGTCAGAAAGTCAAACTTTGTTTGACTTTCAGCGTTGACCAGTAATGGTCAATGCGAAGTTCGTTTGAACTTCGCAACGTGATTGTAATCACGATGGTCATAGTCCCTTGGGACTATGCCTACTGATTACCACGTTGTCTAGGGTCGTAGGGTAAGCGATCTAATAAATCGCTTATACCTCGAACCCGACCCAGTTTGGTCGATCATTAGGATCCGACCAAATACATTAGGTGACCCTAGTATAGGGCATAACCTTCCGAGGTTATACCCTATGGTCACATCGTTTAAGTAGTTGTATGATAAGTAGTTTATATGCCTTAGGTAAATTACCAGAATACCCTTTTCATGTATAATTGGTAATTAAGCATATGTAACCTAAACTTTTGTCACATAACTGATTATGTAACATGTTTAGGCATATAACACTTGTCATAGGACTAGTTAGACGGTCCGAACGCGTTTCACGCGCACGACGCGTTAAAGTAGCATAAGCTACCTAAACGGGTCGTAATGGGTCGTAGACAGTTATGTTAGGTTTCGTTTAGTATGTAGGCTTTGTTAAACCATATCACACGAGTCTCCACACTCGTTTGGTTTACAAACCCTAATGCTACCCAGTCTTCCGATTTAGGTCCGGTTATTTAACATAGTTACCTATATTAGGTGCCGTTTGATTTCGAGATCTCTAGCACTGTTTGGTGGTTATCTTTAGACAACTGAGCAATCTCAAGTGAGTACATAGACCCCTCTTTTACTGTTTTCCAAACTGTTTTGGGGTGGAACACATGTGCCTACTTGTTACTTTCATGCTTTCCTGTTTTAACATCATATACTGCTATGTTCGTTAGTACATTATAGTACATGATTTCATTACATTTTATGCTATGTATGTCCATTGCGTTCATACTTAGTACATCGTTTTACATTTTCATTTATGCTATTTATGTCCATTGCGTGCATACTTAGTACATTGTTTTTCATCACATGCTTACATTTTGGTATGACATTTGGTTTGTTTACATGGGACAATACATTCATTAACACCGATCATGCCGTTCGTTAGTAGGTAGTGGTACCATAGGAATTGACAACTCCCGTTCCGGACGTCCCAGGGAAAGGGGGATGAAAGGAATGACCGAATTCGTTGATATAAGACAGATAGACCTTTAATTTGTTTAAAGGGTTTATCACCACAGTCGCCAGGCTTGGATGTATGCATATTCACAATACCGCATAGATGTTCATATTAAATATTTGCATGCATTCACACAAAACATAGCTTTGATTTAAACCAAGTTTTACTTCAATACTTTGTTTTTGTGCATATGGTTTAGTTGAGACCTTTCACTTGCCATACATGACATTTTGACATAGACATTTGACATGGATATTTGACATAGACATTTGACATGGATATTTGACATAGACATTTGACATGGATATTTGACATAGACATTTGACATGGATATTTGACATAGACATTTTGACATGATTTACATCTTGACATGAACATTTTACATTGTTTGGTTTGGTTTGATTAAGTGATTAAGTAACGATGCGTGTGTAATATGATACAAGCATGGTGGATACGCCGCTGGTACTTCCTATATATAAGTGTTTGTATGGTATTACATATCGTAGCGTTATTTGAATCATTTCGGTTTGATACATATAACATTTTATACAAATAACATACTTTTCACAAGACATTTATTTACAAACAACTTATCTTTTACAAACTCATTTTACTTGGTTATTCATTTAACCATACATTATTCTCTTATTTATACTTATCATCTGATCTTATCGTTTTTCAAATGATTTAAAAGACAAAGCAAATAACAAGGTTCATGACTAAACAATTTCTCAAACATAAGTCATGAATCTTATTTTCACAAAACCTATGTATCTCACAGGCATTTTTATGCTGACGTACCTATTTTCACATGTGTTTTTCAGGAACTGTTGCTTAAGATGGTCAAGATACACATAGACAGACTTGGGCTTTAGTGACAATAAAAGATGCAAGACTAGTTAATTATGTTGTATTTATTTGTTTATTTAGACATTGTAACACTTTTAAATCAATAAAACGAAACTTTAATTTCCATGGTTGTGAAACATTAATTCTGTTGCAACACGCCCCGATGTTTCCGCCGCGAGTTGTTGTTTTACGCGGTCGGGGTGTGACACTTTGCCTCATTGTAAGTATTATAACCCCCGATTACGTATTAGATACCCTGCCCGATTGATCTAGTGCTCCGTAACGCCTATCGAGGCTCTGCCCGATGTAGTCGTTGGAGTTCTGTCTCGGGGAGGGATAACTAATGTAAATTGGGTTATTATACTAACGCGTGTGTATTGTTTAATTAATAGATTAAAATCAGGAAGTCACAAAAGAAATACCTAAAGTAGCAATGTGAGTAATCCTTCTTGTTGTAAACTGTTTTTACAAAACCTCAATTATTTTACATGATAATTAACAGTGATTGAGTATTTGTAATTCTACAATTATCGTTGGTATGTTGGGGTTTTGTATACAAAATTTGTTAATACACTGTGAGTAGTAACATGACTAAAAGTCGGGTTGACAGTACCGTGGGTGGTAATTAAAGTAGAAAAATAAACAAATGTAATTACGAGATCGCCCTCAATACTGTACAATGATAAAACCTGTTTTGATTAAATTGGGATTCACTCACTAGTATTTCCCACTGACAAAATGTTTTTAAACGCGTTTCAGGTAACAAAATGTGAAAGCCAAAATAGAAGCCAGCTGGACAGCACTGAAGGCTTGGAAAAGTGGCTATAAAAGTTACCTAAATTAATAAGATGTTTTATTTCAATAAATAGGGTTTATCCCTATAAACCTGTTTGTAATGGAAACTTGGGAATTTCCCATGTGTTTATAAGAATGTGGTATTTTACTCTGATAAAATATTTCCTAACTACGGTCCTGATGTAAATTCCGCTGCAAAATTGATAAACACCGATACTGGCTTGCGGCTGCCCATTCTCAGAGTTAGGGGCCTGGGGTTGCGACAAAGAGTGGTATCAGAGCTACAGCCACTGATTTCAGCCACAGAAGTGTTCCGCTGACAATAATTGTTAATTATGTTAGGAAATAATCTACATGATTACGTGAAAATCTGTATATTATTGTTTTGTGTTATTTGACAATTTGTTAGTTTATAGTATGAGTGATCAAGGACCATCGGACGTCTATCGTCAATTGTCTAGTTCTCCTAGAGATGAAGGAACCTCTTCCCAGCCTACCCCCTCGGGGTATTCAGCTGACACAGAAGAAGGGATTTTCATATTCAAAGCGCAATCCGAAGAACCATTCCCTACCAAAAAGAGAGGATGGTTCAGTAGGGGAGCTCACGAGCGTAGGAAAAGAATGAGAAAGTTGCACCAGCAAAGGGCATTAGCAGCAGCAAATAGGGAGATGAATGTCGATACCGAAGACATAGTCAATAGGCGACTGGCCAATTTCTATATATTAGCTACCACAACCGCAGACCCAAACTTAGAACAAATCATTGCACCACAGCCACTACCCTTGTTTCCAACTCAACCCATGGAAATAGAACCTAATCTAGGAGACCAGATTCCCTTACCTGCCTTTGACCCAAACGAAATTCCTAGAGTTCCATCACCCCATCCTCCAGATTATGACCCATGGTTTGACGACCATAGGGATTATTGAGAACTCTACCCACAGGAGGAGCCCATGCCAAACCCAGCAGCACCTTACCCTAACCTTGACCCTTTAGATCCATACTGGGATAACGACCAATATATTCGGGAAATCCTAGAAAACCCATACCCATACGAAGAACCGATGCCCCAGTACCCTGACCCATACCAGCACCCGCACCACCCATGAGCACCGAGAACGTGCAGGAACTCCGCACTTTTGGTGAGGAGTTGTTTGATGAAAGTGAAAAGATAAGGCAAATAGGGGATAGGCTCGTTTGGAAATACGATGAGCGTAACATGCAATGCTGGATGAACCCCTATCAATAATATATATATATCGACTAAAATAGATAATCCAATAGCTACTGATGCATAACTTGTATTGTATTTTAAATTCCAATTGCGGTTTGTATTTAGATGCATAATATATAAAATAGAGTAAATGTCGCAATGCACGACGATTTTGATCAATGAGTTGTTGTGTGATTATTCGCATTAAACATTGCTCTGTGATATTAATACTTGGTAAATGTTTATAATCCAGATGGACAACGAAGTGAATCAAGAAAACTAGAATAACAATAATAACGGCAACCAGATAGATAATAGTGCCATCCAACACATAGTGGCACAAGGGATTATAGATGCTATGCCATATATCATCCAAACTGTTAAAGAGGCAGAAAATAAAAGTAAAAGTGGAAGTAAACGACCACCTAATGAACCTAGTCACAGCGTAAACAATGGACCGTTACTTCAATTGCCTATTCCAAAAAGAAGAAGAACCATGTCTTATGGTTGTTTTATAAAGAATTATGGTCTTGTAAACCAATAGAATTCTCGGGCAACGAAGGAGCCATTACAGCTCTACCCTGGATAGAAAAGACTGAGGCAGTCTTAAAAATAAGCAAGTGTGCAGAGGAAGACAAAATCATGTTTGCTTCCAATCTTTTTAAGAATGTAGCATTAGAATGGTGGAATACTATTCTCCTGTCTAGGGGAAGTGATAGAGTCTATAATATGGAATGGACTGAGTTTAAGAACATGGTTGAAAGGATATTCTGTCCACCCAATGAAAAAGAACAGATTGCTAATAAGTTCTTAAACCTTAGAATGACTGGAGTAGATTGTAAGGGTTACACTACCGTATTCTTCGAATATGCTAGAATAGTGCAAACCCTAGCTTCACCAGAACCAGTATTAATCTCCCGTTACATTTGGGGATTAGTCAGGAGATTAGACACGTAGTCAAGGCAGCTAGACCACCAACCATAGAAGAAGCTGTAGAACTAGCAAATACCTTGACTGATGAACTAGTACGTACACAAGAAGAAAACCAAAGGAAGAACCTAGTCCAGAAACTTACCCAAGAATTTCGCTACGGTAATTCCAACCGTGGGAGGAACGTAGGTTCTACTTCTGCACCTTATTGTAAGGCCTGCAAGAAGAAGTATTCAGGAAGATGTGTGACAACTGTCAAAATTCCAGGTATCCGTACAACTGTTAAACCATGATTAGTGCTTAATGACTGTGCTGAATTACAATTAATCACTTGAATTGCTTTCTGATTATTGCCATATACATGCATGTGCATCACATATTACTTAATGTCATATCATTAATGCATGATGTAACAGCCGTCTAATTATTACTTGAATTTAATAAAAATTCATACGATTTATATAAAAGGTGTCTAAATTAAAACATAGTTACCAAAATAAAGTTCCAAGTGATCAAAACTAGTCAACAAACGACTAGTTAAAACATTCATGACCTGATTATCAAGTTATTTACATTCAAAAGAAATAGAACATTGTTTAACAAAGTTATAAAATCGCGGAAGCTTCAAAAGTTGTGTTCGGTTCTTCAAAAACTTGCTTGACCGCCATCCGTATACTTGCAATACCTAGAAACTAAAAATTTTTAACAATTATTAGTATTAGTGTTCTTAGAAATTTGCATAATCGAAATTACGCTCAGAAACGGATTCGATTAACTAAGATGTGCAGAAATTAACAAAAGCTACTGGACTCTACCGTAACTTACGGTAGATGCCGTAAGTTACGGTAGACACTGGGTGACCCTAGTCTGCCGTAACACAGTGGTGAGTCACCGTAACACTTGGATTCTCTACCGTAAGTTACGGTATCACCGTAACTTACGGTAGTCTCTGTAATTTTGTTGTTTGGCTGATTTGTTTATTTCATCCAAACCCAAACCTCGGATTCCTCATTTTCAACACCCACGCTCCTATCACCGGTTTGCGTGTTTAGTAATTCACTACCCGTCACTCGGGCTCGAAATCTAGAAGTAAGGTACTACCGTTATTCGACTCATACCTTCTCTTAATGACCCGTTTAGTTTACCCTTGTGGATTCCATCATTCAAACAAACCAACACGCTAAACTTTCGTATTCTATATGTCAATTATTAATAAATGACAAAAGACCAATTAACCATATTACGAAGCATTAGCCACGCATTAGTTGATTATCCGACCCGTTTGGCTCATCTACGGAATCCTCCATTATGATGACTACCAACGAGATCTTAACCAATTCTTGACCTTTTATCCCATATAACGGACATTATCGCTTTAATTCAACACAACCTTTATTCTACAATTCAACTACACATATGCCAATTATCAAAATTTACCCAATGTAACGGATCGAGTTACTTACCTTCAAAGTACGCCCTTCAAACGCAAGTCGCCACCGGCTTGTCCACTCGATGTTCCGGTGTCCTTTCCTATAGAGTTCAATCACATCACGTTTAGAAATCTTTTTAATTCGTATATCGCACAATTTGCCAAAACATCGTAATTATGCGTTTTAACTTTAAATTTCAGGTTTAAGTCTTCTTTGAGGCATTTATACAAACACCTTAAGGGCAGAATTTTAAATAATTCATTAACAAGCTCATAACTTGTCATATAACCCGAATTTTCATCAATCAAACTATCTAACACAAATATTTGCCTTTATAATTCTGAAATAACTTTACATATGTCAAATTACACTAGAACAACCCCAAATTTCCTAATGTTTATCAAGTTCTACATAACCCACTAATCACCTACAATGGTGACCATGGATTTCACTAGAACTTAGCATAATTTCAACATGTACTTGTCTAGGGTTTACTCCTAGACATTTTAATGTTCCTAATTCATCTACAAACCACACATGCATCATCAGATTTCAAGTTCTCTAAATTCATGAGAATTTCAAGTAGAGAATTTTTGTCAAATTTTACATACCTTATGATCTCCTTGCAATGGGGATCATTAATCTTAGCTCGGATTTCGTTTTTGATCAGATTTGAACCCTCAATTTATGAGATTTGTGGAAGCTTGGGTTTTGAAGAACCCTGGTCGCCTTCCCCCTGTCTGGTTCGACCTCCACCCACGCCCCTAAGTGGGTTTTGAGTTTTAATTTTTGTTTTAATAATATTAGTTTCAATTTACACCCCTTAGGCCCCTCAACTATCATTTGGTTCTTGTTTTAGCTTTTTAACTCATTTATAAGTCACTAAAAGACTTTTACCTAACTAGGTTATTTTAATCCTAGCTAGTTCACTTGTGTATTTATCAACATCATATTTAAAATAAACGATTCGCATTTTCGGGGTGTTACAAGTCCACCCCCCTTAAAAGGGTTTCGTCCCCGCAACCAAAGTACGTACCGAATAAGGTAGGGTAGAGACGTCGCATCTCTTCTTCGGACTCCCATGTAGTGTCCGAACCCTTCCTATGCTCCCACTTGATCTTGACCTGATCGATTTGCTTATTTCGCAAGTGCTTAACCTTTCGATCTAAAATCTCCAATGGCCTTACCGCATAATTCAGGCTATTATCCACCTCGATATCATCGTAATAGATATAAGCTGTTTCCTCCGCTAGACATTTCCACAATTGCGACACATGAAACGTGCCATGTATCCCACTCAACTCTTCCGGTAGCTCAAGGCGATAAGCTACCTTGCCTACCCGTTCAATGATTTTAAATGGCCCGATAAACCTCGGGCTTAGTTTCCCTCTTTTTCTGAATCTGATAACGCCTTTCCATGGGGAAACCTTGAGCATCACCCTGTCACCTACCTGGAATTCAATTGGTCTCCGTATTTTGTCAGCATAAGACTTTTGTCTATCTTGGGCCGCTTTTAAGTGAGCTCGAACTATGTCAATTTTCTTATTAGTGGCATGGACAACATCATTAGGGGCCAGTTCACGTGGACCCACTTCACCCCAACACACCGGGGTTCTACACTTTATACCATATAACATCTCATAAGGTGCCATGCCGATACTCGAATGGTAACTATTGTTATATGAAAATTCGGCCAAGGGTGGATAAACATCCCAACTTCCACCGAAGTCAATGATACATGCCCGTAACATATCTTCTAGCGTCTGTATTGTTCTTTCACTCTGCCCATCCGTCTGAGGATGGTAGGCGGTGCTAATGAAGAGTTTCGTTCCCATCTGTTCTTGGAAATCTCGCCAAAAATTTGAAGTAAACCGGGTATCTCTATCCGACACCATAGATACCGGTACTCCATGACGTACCACTATTTCGTTTGTATACACCTCGGACATCTTTTCCGAAGTATATGTTTCGCGTATAGGAATAAAGTGTGCACTCTTCGTCAATCTATCCACAATCAACCATATGGCGTCGAATCCCCGAATTGTTTTAGGTAGTTTGGTCAATAGGTCCATAGTGATATGTTCCCATTTCCAAACCAGAATCTCCAAAGGTTGCAGTTTCCCATAAGGTTTCTGGTGTTCCGCCTTGACTTGTAAACAAGTCAAGCACTTCTCCACATGTTTCACCACATCCCTCTTCATTCCGGGCCACCAATAATTTTGTTTCAGATCGTTATACATCTTGGTCGCACCCGGATGAATAGAATATTGGGATTTATGGGCTTCATCAAGTAGTAGCGCCTTCACTCCACAAGTATTTGGAACCCATATTCTTCCGGATCGAGTCTTCAACCCGTTCTTACCTCCGACAAGTCTTTTAACTGGCCGATTATTCTTTCCTTCTTCCAGTTCTCCTCTTTTACTGCTTCTACTTACGCCTCTCGGATACGTTCAAGTATACCCGAGGTCACCACAACCTGCATTGACCTTACTCGTATTGGGACATAGTCCACTTTTCTGCTCAGAGCATCCGCCACCACATTTGCCTTTTCAGGGTGGTACTGTATTTCGCAGTCGATATCCTTCACCGTTTCCAACCATCGTCTCTGGCGCATATTTAACTCCTTCTGATCGAAGAAGTATTTTAAGCTTTTGTGATCGGTGAATATGGTGCACTTTACCCCATATAAGTAGTGCCTCCATATTTTTAATGCAAACACCACTGCAGCCAATTCAAGATCGTGCATGGGATATTTCTTCTCATGTATCTTCAATTGCCTCGAGGCATAAGCTATAACCTTGCCCCGTTGCATCAGAACACATCCAAGACCCGATAATGAGGCATCTGAGTAAACCACCAAGTCCTCGACTCCGTCCGGAAATGTTAATACCAGAGCTTGAGTTAGCTTCTCTTTTAGCGTCTGAAACGTCCTTTCTTGTTCAACACCCCAAATGAACTTTTCCTCCTTCCGGGTTAACTTTGTTAGTGGCGACGCAATTTTGGAGAAATCTTGAATAAATCTCCTATAGTATCCCGTAAGCCCTAAGAAGCTTCTAATTTCCGAAGGGTTCTTTGGAGGATTCCATTTCGACACGGCCTCAACTTTTGACGGATCCACCAATATTCCATCGGCACTTATGATGTGGCCGAGGAATTGCACCTCTCATAACCAAAAGGCGCACTTCGAGAATTTCGCATATAACCTTTCTCGTCTAAGTGTCTCTAACACCTCTTGTAAGTGGTGTGCATGCTCAGCTTCACTTTTCGAATACACCAAAATATCATCGATAAACACGATGACTGATTTATCCAGCATTGGCTTGCAAACCCGGTTCATAAGGTCCATGAAAGCCGCGGGTGCATTTGTTAGCCCAAATGACATCACGAGGAACTCGTAATGTCCGTGTCGCGTGCGGAAAGCCGTCTTCGGCATATCTTTTTCCTTGACCTTTAGTTGGTGATACCCCGATTTAAGGTCAATCTTTGAAAACCAGTTCGCACCTTGTAATTGGTCAAATAGATCATCTATCCTCGGAAGCGGGTATCGGTTCTTTACCGTGAGTTTGTTTAACTCCCGGTAATCGATACACTTGCGCATGCTTCCGTCTTTCTTTTTCACGAACAGTACCAGTGCGCCCCAAGGAGACACACTCGGCCTTATGAATCCTTTGTTAAGCAGGTCTTGAATCTGGGACATCAACTCTTGTAATTCCGATGGCGCGAGTCGGTACGGTGCTCTAGCTATGGGTTTTGCGCCCGGAATCAATTCGATTCCGAACTCTACTTCTTGTTCAGGCGGTATCCCCGGTAAATCTTCCGGAAATACATCTTCGAAGTCCCGTACTACCGGTACGTCTACAATCTTCAGTGATTCTTTCTCGGGCTCATTCGCGTATATCATAAATGCCTTACATCCTTGCTTCATAAGCTTGTGTGCTTTTAACATCGAGCATATTATGGGGTTACCTCCTTTTTCTCCATAGATAGTGACGTGTTTTCCGCTCGGAGACGTTAGCTTTATCTCCTTACGGAAACACACAACCTTTGCGTGGTGCTGAGATAGCCAATCCATTCCAACGACTACTTGAAATTCCCCCATTGACAAGGTCTATCAGGTATTCTTCATCATCGATGCTTAATTTGCAGCCTCGACAAATATCACAAACTATAAAACTTTTATTATCCCCTATTTCAACTTCTAAGGGCACAGATAATTTCGTCAATACAAATGAAGGATGTCGAATAAATCCATGCGAAATGAAAGATTTATTCGCACCCGTATCAAACAATACACGTACAGGAATTGAGTTAATTGTGAATATACCTGAGACCACATCGGGTTCTATCTTCGCTTCGGCCACGGTAAGTTGGAAGGACCTAGCCTTTGCCTTAGGGGCTTCTGCTGAAGATTCTTTAACGTCTCTCCTTCCAACTAAGTCTGGGCATTCAGACTTTTTGTGGCCGTGCTGATAACATTTGTAGCAAACTGAGACTTTACCCGGGCATAGGGATGCCGTGTGCCCCGTTTTACTACATATGGGGCACGATTTGTCTTTGAACCGACACTCTCCCTTGTGCCCCTTTCCACACACTTTACAACTTGGCGACCCACCTTTAGCATCAACCTTCTTTCCCGATTCTCCAGTTCGAGCTTTCTTTGTAGGGCTTGGATTCACATCTTGTGCCCTTCGCTCACCCCTTTCAACTTGTTTCTTCAGCTCGATTTTCCGTTCCCGAGCAACGTTTATGATCTCGGTAAGGGTCTCGTATTTTGAAGGAGTCATAAACTCCCTATACTCGGCGCTTAACATGTTATAGTAGTAGTATATCTTTTGTTCCTCATTCGTCACCAATTCATTGCAAAACTTCATCTTATCCATAAACGTCGCCGTAATCTTGTCTATGGTCTCGCCCTTGTGCCTAAGTTGCATGAACTCTTCCTTAATTTTATTAATGACCGCCTTGGGACTATGATGTTTAAGAAATGGTGTCTTAAAATCTTCCCATGTCATGGCCCTTGCCGCTTCGGCCCCTATTTCTTTCTTTTTATTGTCCCACCAATCTTTGGCTTGACCTCTCAACTGACCCGTTCCGTAAGCAACAAAGTCACCTTCGTCACAATGGGTTCTTTCAAACACTCCTTCAACATCGCTTAACCATCTCTGACATATTATCGGGTCAACCTCCCCGTTGTAGATTGGCGGTTTACATGCCATAAACTCTTTGTACGAACATCCCTTACGTTCTCCCGATTTCTCTTTCATAAGGTTGACGCTATCTTCCAACCTTTTGACTCGTTCTTTGACAAGTGACAACACCGTGTTTTGAATTTTGTCTATAAACCCAGATATACTACCTTCAATTGCCTTCCCAACTTCTTCGGCAATTATCTCTTTCATTCGTTCGGTGCTTGTCGGCACCGGATCATTATCGTTTCCTTTCGACATCTTGAAACTGAAATGTTTACATTAAACATTAAACATTTCATTTATAACATAGCTTTATTTGCTTTGGTTTAGCCAAGTTCGTAACTTGCTTTCACCGTTCACTTTTGGTGCACTTTCCGGGTTTGAGTGTGTTAACACGCTCTTCCCATACACATTAATTCGCATCTCATTTCTCACATAAGATAGGATCTACTAAAATAATTAATTAATTCTTATCGGACGATCGATTAAGCTTGAACCGAACACTTTGTTGACAACCTTAAGCTCTGATTACCAACTTGTAACACCCGTCTAATTATTACTTGAATTTAATAAAAATTCATACGATTTATATAAAAGGTGTCTAAATTAAAACACAGTTACCAAAATAAAGTTCCAAGTGATCAAAACTAGTCAACAAATGACTAGTTAAAACATTCATGACCTGATTAGCAAGTTGTTTACATTCAAAAGAAATAGAACATTGTTTAACAAAGTTATAAAATCGCGGAAGCTTCAAAAGTTGTGTTCGGTTCTTCAAAAACTTACTTGACCGCCATCCGTATACTTGCAATACCTAGAAACTGAAATTTTTTAACAATTATTAGTATTAGTGTTCTTAGATTTTTGCATAATCGAAACTACGCTCAGAAACGGATTCGATTAACTAAGATGTGCAGAAATTAATAAAAGGTACTGGACTCTACCGTAACTTACGGTAGATACCGTAAGTTACGGTAGACACTGGGTGACACTAGTCTGCCGTAACACAGTGGTGAGTCACCGTAACACTTGGATTCTCTACCGTAAGTTACGGTATCACCGTAACTTACGGTAGTCTCTGTAATTTTGTTGTTTGGCTGATTTGTTTATTTCATCCAAACCCAAACCTCGGATTCCTCATTTTCAACACCCACGCTCCCATCACCGGTTTGCGTGTTTAGTAATTCACTACCCGTCACTCGGGCTTGAAATCTAGAAGTAAGGTACTACCGTTATTCGACTCATACCTTCTCTTAATGACCCGTTTAGTTTACCCTTGTGGATTCCATCATTCAAACAAACCAACACGCTAAACTTTCGTATTCTATATGTCAATTATTAATAAATGACAAAAGACCAATTAACCATATTACGAAGCATTAGCCACGCATTAGTTGATTATCCGACCCGTTTGGCTCATCTACGGAATCCCCCATTATGATGACTACCAACGAGATCTTAACCAATTCTTGACCTTTTATCCCATATAACGGACATTATCGCTTTAATTCAACACAACCTTTATTCTACAATTCAACTACACATATGCCAATTATCAAAATTTACCCAATGTAACGGATCGAGTTACATACCTTCAAAGTACGCCCTTCAAACGCAAGTCGCCACCGGCTTGTCCACTCGATGTTCCGGTGTCCTTTCCTATAGAGTTCAATCACATCACATTTAGAACTCTTTTTAATTCGTATATTGCACAATTTGCCAAAACATCGTAATTATGCGTTTTAACTTTAAATTTCAGGTTTAAGTCTTCTTTGAGGCATTTATACAAACACCTTAAGGGCAGAATTTTAAATAATTCATTAACAAGCTCATAACTTGTCATATAACCCGAATTTTCATCAATCAAACTATCTAACACAAATATTTGCCTTTATAATTCTGAAATAACTTTACATATGTCAAATTACACTAGAACAACCCCAAATTTCCTAATGTTTATCAAGTTCTACATAACCCACTAATCACCTACAATGGTGACCATGGATTTCACTAGAACTTAGCATAATTTCAACATGTACTTGTCTAGGGTTTACTCCTAGACATTTTAATGTTCCTAATTCATCTACAAACCACACATGCATCATCAGATTTCAAGTTCTCTAAATTCATGAGAATTTCAAGTAGAGAGTTTTTGTCAAATTTTACATACCTTATGATCTCCTTGCAATGGGGATCATTAATCTTAGCTCGGATTTTCGTTTTTGATCAGATTTGAACCCTCAATTTATGAGATTTGTGGAAGCTTAGGTTTTGAAGAACCCTGGTCGCCTTCCCCCTGCCTGGTTCGACCTCCACCCACGCCCCTAAGTGGGTTTTGATTTTTAATTTTTGTTTTAATAATATTAGTTTCAATTTACACCCCTTAGGCCCCTCAACTATCATTTGGTTCTTGTTTTAGCTTTTTAACTCATTTATAAGTCACTAAAAGACTTTTACCTAACTAGGTTATTTTAATCCTAGCTAGTTCACTTGTGTATTTATCAACGTCATATTTAAAATAAACGATTTGCATTTTCGGGGTGTTACACATGAGAACTTTATTGACTCAAATGATACACGAAACACATTTAGCACAGTTATCAGACAAATCAGGAAAATGCTGACAGAGTTTAGTACATAGACAGACAGTGTGTTGAGACATAGAATGAGCCAGAAACCAAGTATTACACTAGTATTGTGTGTAGGAAGGTAAGGATCATAAAACTGCCTTCCTAGAGATAGTTTAAGTGCCGGAAAGTGCCAAAAACTCACATAAACTGCAGAATTCTGCAAAAAATCAGCAAATTCAACATTTGAACACATTTATATCATGCAGAAATATGGTTAAATGGTCCTGAATGCTTTCCTAAGTGTCGGGAATCAAAAGTGTCACAAAAGGTAACATAAAGCACACTAAACTACATAGTTTAGCACCTTAACGAACCGGTAACCAACCAAACAACCGGACACTACCCGAAACACCAAATTTTTACTAGAAGCACTGTTTTAACATTACCAAGCTAGTTATGGTCCCCGAACATCATAACACTATAAAAAATATCTAGTAACCAAATCTCTAACTACATACTTGAATTTTAACTAATAACTAACCATTAGTTTAAACCTAGTCTACTACCCCCCCCCCCCCACCTAGTGGATGGCCAACATGGCCCCCACACTTGTGATTTTCTTTCAATTAAAAACTAGATCATGTTGGTGCTTTTAGAACATATGAACCTTGGGTTAAAGTCTTAAAATGGTTATAAGTATAACCTAAGTGATCTAAGTCTCATATCATCACACACTACAACACACACATCTTCTCCTCTTCATCCTCTTGTGTTCTTGGCCGAAACCCAACCCATACCACTCACCATCATTCAAGTCCACAACCATCTTATCATCGGCCATCCCGATGGTGAGCATATTGTGGCACCGATCCTCGCTCCAGTTCCCCCAGTGGTCATCCCTCCTGAGGATTGGCCTTTTGACGATCTGTTTGATGATGATTTTGATCTGTTTCTTGATGGTCCTCCCGATGTTGCCCATGGTGATGGAGAGCTCGATGAGGACGTTGTTGATGTTCCACTTCTTGGGATCCCCATTATTGAGATTTCTTCTGATTATAGTTTACACTCTGTCTCAGATTCCTTTGAGTCTGTGACGTCTTCCGCCTTGCAGGCAGTTGGATTGTGACGTTATGCCACTGATTCCAATGATGATACAGCCATGTTAGCTGCACCATCCCCTCCATACGAGCTTGAGCCTGGTCTTGAACTAGACTTTGCTCCCGTCGATCAGCCTGATGTAGCACCTGCTGATCCTGAGCCGATACCTGCTTCTGAGCCTTTACCTGATCATGACCATATTCCTTTTGGCATACCTGACATTGCACCCCTCATACCAGATCCAGTTCCTGCACCCGTTGATCCTCTTGTTATTGTTAGGATCGGAGGCTCTCATGATTGTGTTTGTTTGTGTAAATTGAATAATCAATAGAAATGAACAGAGTTTAAGTGCAGTGGAAATGAACAACAAACTTTGTAAACACAATCAAGGAAGAAAATAGTTTTGATAAACACATGATTTGCATTAGTTGAAAGATTACAAAGTCAATCAAAAGATTACAAAGCGTGCTTACAAACTAAGCTCCCCCTCAGCTTGATACCCCATGGTTGGATTGTACAAGATGAAAGGATTGAATTGAGGAGAAGAACTCACTCAAGACGATCAAATGTAACAGTACAGGGTACTGTGCCATTTATAGACAACCCAAACCACTGAGGCATCTCAGCTGACGTCACCATGAAAGCGACGTCTAACGGCCTAACAACCTATATCTACTGTTCTCATACAAACACCGCTAAACCTAACCACTGACAATACATAAAACAGATGATATACTAAACTACTGTTCTCTCTAATCATCAGTGCTTTCCTCAAGGTTGATCAGTCCTTGATTGGGCAGTGCTTTGTTATCAGCAGTTTGTACCAGCAGTGCTTAGTTTCCAGCAGTCTTCTAGGCTTCATCAGTAGTTAGGCAGAACAGCAGCAGTTGTATTCGGGCAGTGGATATAAGATCATCAGCTGTTATAATCACTGTCAAGGGGTAAGCCTAATGTAAAACCGCTGTTTATTTTGAATCCACTGTCATGATCCGGTTTTGGCTTTTCATTATCTGTTCCTCTGGTAGGGTTCAATCCCAACAATCTCCCCCTGGAACAGATAATGCCAAAACCCTTCATTATTCTGGATCTTTATTCCTCATCAGAAGTTCCTTAGCTTGTCTTTTGAATTCTTCTTCAAATTCCTTGGAACTTAGATCATCCTCATCCCTGCACAGTGTAAGTTCAAGGAGATCCTGCAAATCTTCAACACTAAGGCCTAGTGCTTCTTTCCTTGATATGTACTTCACTTCGCCATTGGATCTAACTAGAGTCAATACGTGGGTCTTTTGATCAGACATCCACTTTAGTACTTTTAAACCCAATGGGTTTCTTGAGAGAGATTTATTCAATGATGAGTTGGGAGATGTTGGACTTGTGAAAACTTGCAGGCTTTCAGACATTCGTTTGAAGGCCATTTCAATAACATTATTTGCTGCAGCTATGTCTTCTGCAATCTCCTTTTCTATCTGATCCTGTCTCTTTTGTTGATCTCGCTCAATGTCTGAAACTTCTGAAGTATTTGGTGATGCAGGCTTAGTTAACACCTTCTTAAAAAGGTTTTGAAGTTTTTCCGAGCTTTCTTCTTTTAGACCCATTTTCATGATGGTTTCTGTGAAGTACTCAACTTCCTTTTCCTTTACCTCTTCACTAGTCAGCTGTTCTCCTTCTTCTCGGTTTGACACAAGAATAGGATTTCCTGTTGCCCTGAACAGTGTTCTGAGGTTTTCAATCTGTTATTCAAGCTTCATCATTTGTTCATGCTTCTTTGAAGTGCCTGAAACAGTTATCTTCCTTTTCTTCAGCCTTTCATAAGCTTCATCAGTATGCTGCTTTGACCATTTTGATATGGCATTGGTAGTGTCCACTTTTGCATCCACCAACTCCTGTTTCTTTCTTTTGTACTCAGCTGTTAGGTCAGTGATGAGCTTTTTGTATTTGATCCAATTTGGAGCATTTTTCTTCTTTCTAGGATCGTTCTTGATTCTATCAATCCTATCAGCTTCATGCTTTAAAGCCACTATTGGCCATTCTTCAAATTGGTTTTCTTCAGCAGGATAAAATTTTTCTTGCATTATGTATGCAAGAAGTTTTCTTCTCATCTCTTTTCGTTGATCTGCCTTTTCTTTGCTCAGCTCTTGTGCAAAATCTTTTATTTGTTTGACTTTTGTGAGCAGAAGTTCCAATCTTTCAGCAATGGCTTCATCACCTTGACCTTCACATTCAACCTTGGCTCTTATCTTAGCCTGTCTTGCTTTGAGCTCAAGATATTCATCCATGTCTTCTGGAACTATGAAGCCAACGAGTGAAGGAAATCTTCTGTTTGAAGGATCATCATCAGTGTAGAATTGCCTCATCTCATTTTTTATAGCTTCTAGTTCCAACGGATATTTTGCAGCAGTGGGATCATATTTGTCCTCATTTGGCTGAGTAAGTTTTCTTTTTCTGGTGTAGAGCTTTGATGGTTGTGATGTGAGACTGGTGAAAACAGTGGTGGATGGCTGACTCACAGTGGTTGAAGCAAATATGGCTTGAGATGTAGTGAGGGTGTTTGGACCAACAGTAGTTGTAACAACTGGTGTTTCAACTATTGTTGTCCTTACAACAGATGTTGTAACATCTGTTGTCTTCTACTTTTTCGCAGGAGGTGATGATGGTGATGGTGATGTAATGTTGATGAGAGCAGTGGTGTATGACTGACTAACAGCTGTTGAAACAACTGGTGTTCCAACCTCTGTTGTCATTACAACTACTGATGTATCAGCAGATGTCTTCTGCTTTTGAGCAGGGGTTGGTTGAAGTGCTGGTGATGGTGCTGATGATGGTTTGGGTGGGGCAGTGGTTGTAGTTGTGTGTGTTGTAGTGGTGTGTGTTGAAGAAATGGCAGCTGTTTGGCTAGTAGTTTTTGGAACTACTGCTGTATCAGCTGTTTTGATGGAAGTTTGAGGTTTAGATGTCTGTTTTACTTGATCTGGTACAATATACAGACCATCTTCTATTCCCTTCTTCTTCAACTTGATTTTCTCCCCCTTTTTGGCATTATCTGAAAGGGGGTTATCCATGAAGAGGATAGTGGAGGGAACTTTTCCTCCATGGGCAGTCTTTTGTATGCTGGCCTTTATAGCCTTGATGTCTGCTTGAGTATCTTTAAATCTTGACTCCACCATGTTTGTTAGCATTTTTACATGCATTTCATGCTGTTGATCAGCTGTTTGTTTTTGTTTTTCTAGCAAAGGTTGAAAAAGATTCCAGAGCTCATTTGCAGCAAGTGCTTGTGGTTGAGCAGGTGCTTGAGGTGGAACAGCAGTGGATTGTGCTTTCTGAGCCTTTAACAGCTGCTGCACCATGGCTTTTATTTCAGCAACTGAATCTTCAAGTTTTTCAACTCTGCCCGTCAATTCCTGATATTTTGCATCATCACCCAAATCAATGGGATCACCTGAAACCCCACCAACAGTGGTTGTATCAATGTGTGACTTAGGAACTGTGTTCCAAAAATCATCCATTGATGCCCCTTGCTCTTGGTACTGGGGACTTCTTTCTTCAGCACTTGATAATCCTTTGATGATACCAGTGGTTAAAACTAACTTGTTGGTGGTTATCGAAGGTGCTATAGAAGAAATTGCCTTCAAGGGAGTCTTACTAATGAAACAACTGTCCAACTGAAGATCTGTTGATCCATCAGTTGTAGTTGTTGCTCCGCTTGAACTACCACCGAGAGTTACTTGTAACTCAGGGGGTGTAACCTCCTCAATTGTTGCTGGGATAGCAGGAGTAGTAGCATCAGACCCAGTCACTTGAGGGAGTATACTCTCAGTGACAGGTGATAGAGAGGAACTGGTTTATGTCTGAGCTATAGCAACTGCATGCAACAAGGGTATTATTGTTTGTGGCATTATGATTGGTGAGGGTATGGGTGTTGAAAGAGACATGTCCTTGGGATCAGGACTGAGGAAGATGGATCCGATTGGGTCCAGAGCTTCATATTGTGGGGTCCCTGTGCTTACAACCTGATCCTTTTGTGAGGAAGCAGGAGGAGTTTTAGGTAATGGTGGAGATCTTTCTACCAACTGCTGTGAGGAAGTAGCAGCAGTGGTTTTTGGTGACATTTGTGTTGTCACTGGCAGTTGCTCTGGGATCTCATCTTCCAGAGTTGCCTTTTTCTTGGGTTTGGTGGGCTTTTTGTAAGATTTTCTTTTGGTCTTTTTGGTGATGTCAGGTGTGGGTTTCAAAGCAGTGGTAGTGCTGCTATGATCACCTGGAGCAGTGGGCTCAGCAATAGTTGCCTGAGGAGCAGTGGTAGCTGCTAAAATCTGCTCAGGCACCACTGCTTTTAATTTTATCGGTGCCATCATTCTGGAAAATGTTTCATTTGTTAAACCCTTTATTTGAAAATAAACACCTTGTTTAAGCAAATTTTCATTCTCTTTTTCAAATTTTTGTTTAAAATAGTAGCTCAGAAATCTTGGAAAAAGTAGAAATGCTTTGCTATCAACATTTTTTATTAATTCATTAAAGATCTCCTGGGAGTAGTTGTAATCTTTATTATTTAAAATAGCATAGCCCAGGCATTGAATCTTCAATGGTATTTCGTTAAAGGTTGTTGTTTTATTAGAAACACACATCAGAAGTGTGTGAAATAAAAACCTTGGTGCAGAAGGGAAGTAACCTTTTTGTAAGGTATCTACCTTTGATTGTTCTGCATATCCCCTTTTTACGAAATCAGTTTTCATCTCGGCTTTATCAAAAGAGATTTTACCTTTCTGATCGTCGAGTTTAAAGACTTCGGAGATTGATTGTGGTGTGATTTGAATCATTTTACCCTGTATCGAGGAGTTAATGGCTATGACCTTATCATCTTGTTTTTCAAGCGTAGCCTTTTTCCAGAACTCTCTCTGGGTTTGTAGATAAATGGGAGCATCTGCTGTCAACAAAGTTTTGTACTTTGATGCAGATAATGTATCAATGATGGAGTCGAAGGTGTGGTTATCGGTGGGTTTTGTGAGCAAACCCAGATAATTATGAGGAGATTTGTATGGTATCTCGATGGATTCTTCGGCCGTTTGAGCGACCTTTTTGGAAGATGATGATGGCTTTGATTTTGATTGTGATTTTGATTTTGATTTCGTCATTTTTGCGGAGAAGAACGAAAAATGATTTTAGGAAGAAGGGTTGGAAACTGCTTTGAGAAGAGAATTTTGGAATTCAATTCGACAGTGTAAAACCCTGTTTGGGGTTTTGATCAGGGTTTTATTTAGGGAAAAAGTGATCGCTGATGTGGCAACGGTTATTATGATCTGAAGGCTAAAAACTGACCACGTGTCAACAGATGATGAAGAGATGAATTATGGAGAACAGTTGTTTTGAAGACCACTGATGAAGCAAATATCAGTGGTTACAACGGTCAAAATGAGGACAGTGGGTGATTTTTACTATCAGTGGATAAGTCACTGATTTTGAGCATCAGTGCTTTGTCAAGAGAATGGAAGGATCAGTGGTTGACTTTCAACAGTGGGCAATATTTAGTGAGCAGATGTTTGAACAAAACAGTGATTAGGGTAAATGGTACAGATTTGAAGGACAAGTATTTCAGTAACTGTATAGAAAAGTTTCCATTCAAGGTTTTTGCCACATGTCAATTTCACATTTTGAAGCTTTTTCAAATTTCTGACAGTGATTTAGTACCCCAGATGATGTAGACTTTTTACTAAGGCAACTCATTCTTGTTGTAATACTTAAATTAACACATGAGTACCTAAGTATTTTAAGCACTTTTGACAATCAATCTTTGACCAGTTTTAAAACAAACTTGAGTTAAACATGACCTTGATACATGAACCATTTTCTTTTGAACCGTTTTGAGGATGATATTACCATTAAAAATAAATGTAATATATCCTGACAGGAGATTGAAACTTTACTATCAAAAACCAGTAAAGGTTCAAAATATATTATCAAAAAAAAATATGAAATAACATATCCTCCTTTATTTGGAGAAAATCCCTTTTAAAAATATTAAAGAATTTTCTGAAAACAGCATCAAAAGGAACTGGCATAAATTTCCATTATAGTTCAATTCATATCAATCTCAAGTTTGTGAAAATGGTCAGTGGTTGAACAACAGTAGTATGACATTTTAAATCCATTTTGACCCCTGTTTGGTACCATTTTCATGTTGATTTATTGTCAAAAATCAGGACACATGTACACAAGAGCTTTGAAAATCCTGTTATAGACTTTGTTACCATGTGATGATTCTGAACATTTGTCTAGTCCTCTTGTAAGTTCAATCACTGGGAACACTATTGTCACCTGAACTTTCCTGAACCAATGATCACAAACAGTTGCTTAATGACCATTATTACCCCAAGCTTTGACTCTTAAGTGTTTTATGTTTATACTCTTTTCTTCTGACTTCAAAAGTTTTGAGATAAACACACTTCTGAGTTTTTGTGAATTTTCTTCTTCCCTTTTTACCCTTCCCAATCATAAGTAATGAAATACTTACTGAGAGGCATTTATTGAAGGAATACTTGTTCCAAAATCATTTTGCAGTAATGTTTTGAGAGATTTGGTCATTTCTGCACATGCTTATGCCAACCTCCTCATTACCTATGCTCTGGACATTTTTGACTCCTGATTTTCTTAATGTATTTTAACATAGTTGATTTTATCCTTTTTGAGGATCTCAACCTGTTTTCAACACGTAAGATCTGAATGGCTAAAGTTTTAATTTCCCTCTTTTTATGTTATCAAAAACACTAATGTTTTATGAACATAGGTTTTTGTTAATCTGAGGTTCATACTCTAGCATTTAATAAAGTGACATCACAATTTTCATAACAGCAGTTGAAATCAATTTTGAAAATAAGAAATAATTCCATAGTTTAACAGATATGTTTTCAGATCTGAAAGCTATGAGTGACTTGTGTATGATATCACATGTTGTGTGAAATTTGTGTGTCATATGACATCTTGGTTGTTTTACAGAGTATTTGAGTAGCAGTTTTAAGCATTGTTACTCGTTACTCTGTTTTTCAACTAAATACAACCAACCTTAGTATCAATGAATTTTGAGCCGAACTGTAATCTCAAATTGATTGTTAGATCGAATTTGACTGTCCAGGCTCTGATACCAATTGTTAGGATCAGAGGCTCTCATGATTGTGTTTGTTTGTGTAAATTGAATAATCAATAGAAATGAACAGAGTTTAAGTGCAGCGGAAATGAACAACAAACTTTGTAAACACAATCAAGGAAGAAAATAGTTTAGATAAACACATGATTTGCATTAGTTGAAAGATTACAAAGTCAATCAAAAGATTACAAAGCGTGCTTACAAACTAAGCTCCCCCTCAGCTTGATACCCCATGGTTGGATTGTACAAGATGAAAGGATTGAATTGAGGAGAAGAACTCACTCAAGACGATCAAATGTAACAGTACAGGGTACTGTGCCATTTATAGACAAACCAAACCACTGAGGCATCTCAGCTGACGTCACCATGAAAGCGACGTCTAACAGCCTAACAACCTATATCTACTGTTCTCATACAAACACTGCTAAACCTAACCACTGATAATACGTAAAACAGATGATATACTAAACTACTGTTCTCTCTAATCATCAGTGCTTTCCTTAAGGTTGATCAGTCCTTGATTGGGCAGTGCTTTGTTATCAGCAATTTGTACCAGCAGTGCTTAGTTTCCAGCAGTCTTCTAGGCTTCATCAGTAGTTAGGCAGAACAGCAGCAGTTGTATTCGGGCAGTGGATATAAGACCATCATCTGTTATAATCACTGTCAAGGGGAAAGCCTAATGTAAAACCGCTGTTTATTTTGAATCCACTGTCATGATCCGGTTTTGGCTTTTCATTATCTGTTCCTCTGGTAGGGTTCAATCCCAACAATCTCCCCCTAGAACAGATAATGCCAAAACCCTTCATTATTCTGGATCTTTATTCCTCATCAGAAGTTCCTTAGCTTGTCTTTTGAATTCTTCTTCAAATTCCTTGGAACTTAGATCATCCTCATCCCTGCACAGTGTAAGTTCAAGGAGATCCTGCAAATCTTCAACACTAAGGCCTAGTGCTTCTTTCCTTGATATGTACTTCACTTCGCCATTGGATCTGACTAGAGTCAATACGTGGGTCTTTTGATCAGACATCCACTTTAGTACTTTTAAACCCAATGGGTTTCTTGAGAGAGATTTATTCAATGATGAGTTGGGAGATGTTGGCCTTGTGAAAACTTACAGACTTTCAGACATTCGTTTAAAGGCCATTTCAATAACATTGTTTGCTGCAGCTATGTCTTCTGCAGTCTCCTTTTCTATCTGCTCCTGTCTCTTTTGTTGATCTGGCTCAATGTCTGAAACTTCTGAAGTATTTGGTGATGCATGCTTAGTTAACACCTTCTTAAAAAGGTTTTGAAGTTTTTCCGAGCTTTCTTCTTTTAGACCCATTTTCATGATGGTTTCTGTGAAGTACTCAACTTCCTTTTTCTTTACCTCTTCACTAGTCAGCTGTTCTCCTTCTTCTTGATTTGACACAAGAATAGGATTTCCTGTTGCCCTGAACAGTGTTTTGAGGTTTTCAATCTGTTGTTCAAGCTTCATCATTTGTTCATGCTTCTTTGAAGTGCCTGAAACAGTTATCTTCCTTTTCTTCAGCCTTTCATAAGCTTCATCAGTATGCTGCTTTGACCATTTTGATATGGCATTGGCAGTGTCCACTTTTGCATCTACCAACTCCTGTTTCTTTCTTTTGTACTCAGCTGTTAGGTCAGTGATGAGCTTTTTGTATTTGATCCAATTTGGAGCATTTTTCTTCTTTCTAGGATCGTTCTTGATTCTATCAATCCTATCAGCTTCATGCTTTAAAGCCACTATTGGCCATTCTTCAAATTGGTTTTCTTCAGTAGGATAAAATTTTTCTTGCATTATGTATGCAAGAAGTTTTCTTCTCATCTCTTTTCGTTGATCTGCCTTTTCTTTGCTCATCTCTTGTGCAAAATCTTTTATTTGTTTGACTTTTGTGAGCAGAAGTTCCAATCTTTCAGCAATGGCTTCATCACCTTGACCTTCACATTCAACCTTGGCTCTTATCTTAGCCTGTCTTGCTTTAAGCTCAAGATATTCATCCATGTCTTCTGGAACTATGAAGCCAACGAGTGAAGGAAATCTTCTGTTTGAAGGATCATCATCAGTGTAGAATTGCCTCATCTCATTTTTTATAGCTTCTAGTTCCAACGGATATTTTGCAGCAGTGGGATCATATTTGTCCTCATTTGGCTGAGTAAGTTTTCTTTTTCTGGTGTAGAGCTTTGCTGGTTGTGATGTGAGACTGGTGAAAACAGTGGTGGATGGCTGACTCACAGTGGTTGAAGCAAATATGGCTTGAGATGTAGTGAGGGTGTTTGGACCAACAGTAGTTGTAACAACTGGTGTTTCAACTATTGTTGTCCTTACAACAGATGTTGTAACATCTGTTGTCTTCTGCTTTTTCACAGGAGGTGATGATGGTGATGGTGATGTAATGTTGATGAGAGCAGTGGTGTATGACTGACTAACAGCTGTTGAAACAACTGGTGTTCCAACCTCTGTTGTCATTACAACTACTGATGTATCAGCAGATGTCTTCTGCTTTTGAGCAGGGGTTGGTTGAAGTGCTGGTGATGGTACTGATGATGGTTTGGGTGGGGCAGTGGTTGTAGTTGTGTGTGTTGTAGTGGTGTGTGTTGAAGAAATGGCAGCTGTTTGGCTAGTAGTTTTTGTAACTACTGCTGTATCAGCTGTTTTGATGGAAGTTTGAGGTTTTGTGGTTTGAGGTTTAGATGTCTGTTTTACTTGATCTGGTTCAATATACAGACCATCTTCTATTCCCTTCTTCTTCAACTTGATTTTCTCCCCCTTTTTGGCAGTATCTGAAAGGGGGTTATCCATGAAGAGGATAGTGGAGGGAACTTTTCCTCCATGGGCAGTCTTTTGTATGCTGGCCTTTATAGCCTTGATGTCTGCTTGAGTATCTTTAAATCTTGACTCCACCATGTTTGTTAGCATTTTTACATGCATTTCATGCTGTTGATCAGCTGTTTGTTTTTGTTTTTCTAGCAAAGGTTGAAAAAGATTCCAGAGCTCATTTGCAGCAAGTGCTTGTGGTTGAGCAGGTGCTTGAGGTGGAACAGCAGTGGATTGTGCTTTCTGAGCCTTTAACAGCTGCTGTACCATGTCTTTTATTTCAGCAACTGAATCTTCAAGTTTTTCAACTCTGCCCGTCAATTCCTGATATTTTGCATCATCACCCAAATCAATGGGATCACCTGAAACCCCACCAGCAGTGGTTGTATCAATGTGTGACTTAGGAACTGTGTTCCAAAAATCATCCATTGATGCCCCTTGTTCTTGGTACTGGGGACTTCTTTCTTCAGCACTTGATAATCCTTTGATGATACCAGTGGTTAAAACTAACTTGCTGGTGGTTATCGAAGGTGCTATAGAAGAAATTGCCTTCAAGGGAGTCTTACTAATGAAACAACTGTCCAACTGAAGATCTGTTGATCCATCAGTTGTAGTTGCTGCTCCGCTTGAACTACCACCGAGAGTTACTTGTAACTCAGGGGGTGTAACCTCCTCAATTGTTGCTGGGATAGCAGGAGTAGTAGCATCAGACCCAGTCACTTGTGGGAGTATACTCTCAGTGACAGGTGATAGAGAGGAACTGGTTTGTGTCTGAGCTATAGCAACTGCATGCAACAAGGGTATTATTGTTTGTGGCATTATGATTGGTGAGGGTATGGGTATTGAAAGAGACATGTCCTTGGGATCAGGACTGAGGAAGATGGATCCGATTGGGTCCAGAGCTTCATATTGTGGGGTCCCTGTGCTTACAACCTGATCCTTTTGTGAGGAAGCAGGAGGAGTTTTAGGTAATGGTGGAGATCTTTCTACCAACTGCTGTGAGGAAGTAGCAGCAGTGGTTTTTGGTGACATTTGTGTTGTCACTGGCACTTGCTCTGGGATCTCATCTTCCAGAGTTTCCTTTTTCTTGGGTTTGGTGGGCTTTTTGTAAGATTTTCTTTTGGTCTTTTTGGTTATGTCAGGTGTGGGTTTCAAAGCAGTGGTAGTGCTGCTATGATCACCTGGAGCAGTGGGCTCAGCAATAGTTGCCTGAGGAGCAGTGGTAGCTGCTAATGTCTGCTCAGGCACCTCTGCTTTTAATTTTATCGGTGCCATCATTCTGGAAAATGTTTCATTTGTTAAACCCTTTATTTGAAAATAGACACCTTGTTTAAGCAAATTTTCATTCTCTTTTTCAAGTTTTTGTTTAAAATAGTAGCTCAGAAATCTTGGAAAAAGTAGAAATGCTGTGCTATCAACATTTTTTATTAAGTCATTAAAGATCTCCTGGGAGTAGTTGTAATCTTTATTATTTAAAATAGCATAGCCCAGGCATTGAATCTTCAATGGTATTTAGTTAAAGGCTGTTGTTTTATTAGAAACACACATCAGAAGTGTGTGAAATAAAAACCTTGGTGCAGAAGGGAAGTAACCTTTTTGTAAGGTATCTACCTTTGATTGTTCTGCATATCCCCTTTTTACGAAATCAGTTTTCATCTTGGCTTTATCAAAAGAGATTTTACCTTTCTGATCATCGAGTTTAAAGGCTTCGGAGATTGATTGTGGTGTGATTTGAATCATTTTACCCTGTATCGAGGAGTTAATGGCTATGACCTTATCATCTTGTTTTTCAAGCGTAGCCTTTTTCCAGAACTCTCTCTGGGTTTGTAGATAAATGGGAGCATCTGCTGTCAACAAAGTTTTGTACTTTGATGCAGATAATGTATCAATGATGGAGTCGAAGGTGTGGTTATCGGTGGGTTTTGTGAGCAAACCCAGATAATTATGAGGAGATTTGTATGGTATCTCGATGGATTCTTCGGCCGTTTGAGCGACCTTTTTGGAAGATGATGATGGCTTTGATTTTGATTGTGATTTTGATTTTGATTTCGTCATTTTTGCGGAGAAGAACGAAAAATGATTTTAGGAAGAAGGGTTGGAAACTGCTTTGAGAAGAGAATTTTGGAATTCAATTCGACAGTGTAAAACCCTGTTTGGGGTTTTGATCAGGGTTTTATTTAGGGAAAAAGTGATCGCTGATGTGGCAACGGTTATTATGATCTGAAGGCTAAAAACTGACCACGTGTCAACAGATGATGAAGAGATGAATTATGGAGAACAGTTGTTTTGAAGACCACTGATGAAGCAAATATCAGTGGTTACAACGGTCAAAATGAGGACAGTGGGTGATTTTTACTATCAGTGGATAAGTCACTGATTTTGAGCATCAGTGCTTTGTCAAGAGAATGGAAGGATCAGTGGTTGACTTTCAACAGTGGGCAATATTTAGTGAGCAGATGTTTGAACAAAACAGTGATTAGGGTAAATGGTACAGATTTGAAGGACAAGTATTTCAGTAACTGTATAGAAATTTGTGTGTCATATGACATCTTGTTACTCGTTACTCTGTTTTTCAACTAAATACAACCAACCTTAGTATCAATGAATTTTGAGCCGAACTGTTATGTCAAATTGATTGTTAGATCGAATTTGACTGTCCAGGCTCTGATACCAATTGTTAGGATCAGAGGCTCTCATGATTGTGTTTGTTTGTGTAAATTGAATAATCAATAGAAATGAACAGAGTTTAAGTGCAGCGGAAATGAACAACAAACTTTGTAAACACAATCAAGGAAGAAAATAGTTTTGATAAACACATGATTTGCATTAGTTGAAAGATTACAAAGTCAATCAAAAGATTACAAAGCGTGCTTACAAACTAAGCTCCCCCTCAGCTTGATACCCCATGGTTGGATTGTACAAGATGAAAGGATTGAATTGAGGAGAAGAACTCACTCAAGACGATCAAATGTAACAGTACAGGGTACTGTGCCATTTATAGACAAACCAAACCACTGAGGCATCTCAGCTGACGTCACCATGAAAGCGAAGTCTAACAGCCTAACAACCTATATCTACTGTTCTCATACAAACACTGCTAAACCTAACCACTGACAATACATAAAACAGATGATATACTAAACTACTGTTCTCTCTAATCATCAGTGCTTTCCTCAAGGTTGATCAGTCCTTGATTGGGCAGTGCTTTGTTATCAGCAGTTTGTACCAGCAGTGCTTAGTTTCCAGCAGTCTTCTAGGCTTCATCAGTAGTTAGGCAGAACAGCAACAGTTGTATTCGGGCAGTGGATATAAGATCATCAGCTGTTATAATCACTGTCAAGGGGAAAGCCTAATGTAAAACCGCTGTTTATTTTGAATCCACTGTCATGATCCGGTTTTGGCTTTTCATTATCTGTTCCTCTGGTAGGGTTCAATCCCAACAATCTCCCCCTAGAACAGATAATACCAAAACCCTTCATTATTCTGGATCTTTATTCCTCATCAGAAGTTCCTTAGCTTGTCTTTTGAATTCTTCTTCAAATTCCTTGGAACTTAGATCATCCTCATCCCTGCACAGTGTAAGTTCAAGGAGATCTTGCAAATCTTCAACACTAAGGCCTAGTGCTTCTTTCCTTGATATGTACTTCACTTCGCCATTGGATCTGACTAGAGTCAATACGTGGGTCTTTTGATCAGACATCCACTTTAGTACTTTTAAACCCAGTGGGTTTCTTGAGAGAGATTTATTCAATGATGAGTTGGGAGATGTTGGCCTTGTGAAAACTTGCAGACTTTCAGACATTCGTTTGAAGGCCATTTCAATAACATTGTTTGCTGCAGCTATGTCTTCTACAGTCTCCTTTTCTATCTGCTCCTGTCTCTTTTGTTGATCTGGCTCAATATCTGAAACTTCTGAAGTATTTGGTGATGCAGGCTTTGTTAACACCTTCTTAAAAAGGTTTTGAAGTTTTTCCGAGCTTTCTTCTTTTAGACCCATTTTCATGATGGTTTCTGTGAAGTACTCAACTTCCTTTTCCTTTACCTCTTCACTAGTCAGCTGTTCTCCTTCTTCTCGGTTTGACACAAGAATAGGATTTCCTGTTGCCCTGAACAGTGTTTTGAGGTTTTCAATCTGTTGTTCAAGCTTCATCATTTGTTCATGCTTCTTTGAAGTGCCTGAAACAGTTATCTTCCTTTTCTTCAGCCTTTCATAAGCTTCATCAGTATGCTGCTTTGACCATTTTGATATGGCATTGGCAGTGTCCACTTTTGCATCCACCAACTCCTGTTTCTTTCTTTTGTACTCAGCTGTTAGGTCAGTGATGAGCTTTTTGTATTTGATCCAATTTGGAGCATTTTTCTTCTTTCTAGGATCGTTCTTGATTCTATCAATCCTATCAGCTTCATGCTTTAAAGCCACTATTGGCCATTCTTCAAATTGGTTTTCTTCAGCAGGATAAAATTTTTCTTGCATTATGTATGCAAGAAGTTTTCTTCTCATCTCTTTTCGTTGATCTGCCTTTTCTTTGCTCAGCTCTTGTGCAAAATCTTTTATTTGTTTGACTTTTGTGAGCAGAAGTTCCAATCTTTCAGCAATGGCTTCATCACCTTGACCTTCACATTCAACCTTGGCTCTTATCTTAGCCTGTCTTGCTTTAAGCTCAAGATATTCATCCATGTCTTCTGGAACTATGAAGCCAACGAGTGAAGGAAATCTTCTGTTTGAAGGATCATCATCAGTGTAGAATTGCCTCATCTCATTTTTTATAGCTTCTAGTTCCAACGGATATTTTGCAGCAGTGGGATCATATTTGTCCTCATTTGGCTGAGTAAGTTTTCTTTTTCTGGTGTAGAGCTTTGCTGGTTGTGATGTGAGACTGGTGAAAACAGTGGTGGATGGCTGACTCACAGTGGTTGAAGCAAATATGGCTTGAGATGTAGTGAGGGTGTTTGGACCAACAGTAAATGTAACAACTGGTGTTTCAACTATTGTTGTCCTTACAACAGATGTTGTAACATCTGTTGTCTTCTGCTTTTTCGCAGGAGGTGATGATGGTGATGGTGATGTAATGTTGATGAGAGCAGTGGTGTATGACTGACTAACAGCTGTTGAAACAACTGGTGTTCCAACCTCTGTTGTCATTACAACTACTGATGTATCAGCAGATGTCTTCTGCTTTTGAGCAGGGGTTGGTTGAAGTGCTGGTGATGGTGCTGATGATGGTTTGGGTGGGGCAGTGGTTGTAGTTGTGTGTGTTGTAGTGGTGTATGTTGAAGAAATGGCAGCTGTTTGGCTAGTAGTTTTTGGAACTACTGCTGTATCAGACTGTTTTGATGGAAGTTTGAGGTTTTGTGGTTTGAGGTTTAGATGTCTGTTTTACTTGATCTGGTTCAATATACAGACCATCTTCTATTCCCTTCTTCTTCAACTTAATTTTCTCCCCCTTTTTGGCATTATCTGAAAGGGGGTTATCCATGAAGAGGATAGTGGAGGGAACTTTTCCTCCATGGGCAGTCTTTTGTATGCTGGCCTTTATAGCCTTGATGTCTGCTTGAGTATCTTTAAATCTTGACTCCACCATGTTTGTTAGCATTTTTACATGCATTTCATGCTGTTGATCAGCTGTTTGTTTTTGTTTTTCTAGCAAAGGTTGAAAAAGATTCCAGAGCTCATTTGCAGCAAGTGCTTGTGGTTGAGCAGGTGCTTGAGGTGGAACAGCAGTGGATTGTGCTTTCTGAGCCTTTAACAGCTGCTGCACCATGTCTTTTATTTCAGCAACTGAATCTTCAAGTTTTTCAACTCTGCCCGTCAATTCCTGATATTTTGCATCATCACCCAAATCAATGGGATCACCTGAAACCCCACCAGCAGTGGTTATATCAATGTGTGACTTAGGAACTGTGTTCCAAAAATCATCCATTGATGCCCCTTGTTCTTGGTACTGGGGACTTCTTTCTTCAGCACTTGATAATCCTTTGATGATACCAGTGGTTAAAACTAACTTGCTGGTGGTTATCGAAGGTGCTATAGAAGAAATTGCCTTCAAGGGAGTCTTACTAATGAAACAACTATCCAACTGAAGATCTGTTGATCCATCAGTTGTAGTTGCTGCTCCGCTTGAACTACCACCGAGAGTTACTTGTAACTCAGGGGGTGTAACCTCCTCAATTGTTGCTGGGATAGCAGGAGTAGTAGCATCAGACCCAGTCACTTGTGGGAGTATACTCTCAGTGACAGGTGATAGAGAGGAATCGGTTTGTGTCTGAGCTATAGCAACTGCATGCAACAAGGGTATTATTGTTTGTGGCATTATGATTGGTGAGGGTATGGGTGTTGAAAGAGACATGTCCTTGGGATCAGGACTGAGGAAGATGGATCCGATTGGGTCCAGAGCTTCATATTGTGGGGTCCCTGTGCTTACAACCTGATCCTTTTGTGAGGATGCAGGAGGAGTTTTAGGTAATGGTGGAGATCTTTCTACCAACTGCTGTGAGGAAGTAGCAGCAGTGGTTTTTGGTGACATTTGTGTTGTCACTGGCAGTTGCTCTGGGATCTCATCTTCCAGAGTTGCCTCTTTCTTGGGTTTGGTGGGCTTTTTGTAAGATTTTCTTTTGGTCTTTTTGGTGATGTCAGGTGTGGGTTTCAAAGCAGTGGTAGTGCTGCTATGATCACCTGGAGCAGTGGGCTCAGCAATAGTTGCCTGAGGAGCAGTGGTAGCTGCTAAAGTCTGCTCAAGCACCTCTGCTTTTAATTTTATCGGTGCCATCATTCTGGAAAATGTTTCATTTGTTAAACCCTTTATTTGAAAATAGACACCTTGTTTAAGCAAATTTTCATTCTCTTTTTCAAATTTTTGTTTAAAATAGTAGCTCAGAAATCTTGGAAAAAGTAGAAATGCTTTGCTATCAACATTTTTTATTAAGTCATTAAAGATCTCCTGGGAGTAGTTGTAATCTTTATTATTTAAAATAGCATAGCCCAGGCATTGAATCTTCAATGGTATTTCGTTAAAGGCTGTTGTTTTATTAGAAACACACATCAAAAGTGTGTGAAATAAAAACCTTGGTGAAGAAGGGAAGTAACCTTTTTGTAAGGTATCTACCTTTGATTGTTCTGCATATCCCCTTTTTACGAAATCAGTTTTCATCTCGGCTTTATCAAAAGAGATTTTACCTTTCTGATCGTCGAGTTTAAAGACTTCGGAGATTGATTGTGGTGTGATTTGAATCATTTTACCCTGTATCGAGGAGTTAATGGCTATGACCTTATCATCTTGTTTTTCAAGCGTAGCCTTTTTCCAGAACTCTCTCTGGGTTTGTAGATAAATGGGAGCATCTGCTGTCAACAAAGTTTTGTACTTTGATGCAGATAATGTATCAATGATGGAGTCGAAGGTGTGGTTATCGGTGGGTTTTGTGAGCAAACCCAGATAATTATGAGGAGATTTGTATGGTATCTCGATGGATTCTTCGGCCGTTTGAGCGACCTTTTTGGAAGATGATGATGGCTTTGAGTTACTTCTATCATTGCAGGTTCAGTATGAGATCATGATTCGTAGGATTTTGGAGCATGAGATGACATCGCGTCCTTTGCCATGTCCGTATCAGCCTGCTTTTGTCTCCCCTCGCTCATCACCATCTCCATTTTCACATCCTCCTGCATCGCTTACTCCATTTCCTGAGTTTGATGCTCGATTTCTTACCGTCGAGCAGCAGATCAGTTATCTATTGCGTCATGTTTATGATCTTGAGGAGGAGCTTGCGCATGTGCGCAGCTTGCTTTTCTTTCCTCCACCTCCTCCTCCTCCACCTCCATCAGCATAGCCGGTTTTTGGTTTTATGTAGGTAGCTTGCTTTTGATGAGAGCACCACTATTGAGCTGAGCTTGTGAAGCCTTTTGGAGATCACCTTTTTGATTATATGACTATTGTAGATTGATTGACTTGTTGGACAAGGGTAGCGTGACCCTGTGTTCCCTTTTGATACGATACTCTTGCAAAACATGTAACAATATTTGTAGTCGATGATTAATGAAAGCTAAACCGTCATCCTCTCATTAAATACATTTTTAATTTACATGTTTGTAATTTGATTGTGATGACATGCTTGCTATGATAAACACTATTACATATACGTACTACTTATTATACAAACAAGACCTGACCTATACAATCTTCTTTATAGAAGATGCCTCCTCGAAGGAACACTCAGTTGCCCACAAAAGAGGCAGAACTGCAAGAACGAATTTCACAGGCAATCGCACAACATGAGGCCTTACGCTCTGAGCACAGCGGAGGTACCTCAGGGAATAACCCACCTCACGGTAATGTTTAAGTCACCTAAGACACATTACAATACGTTTGGACATTCCATGTGCGTTTGCTAATGCTTTCTATGAATGATGTTGCTTGTACAGGTTGTACTTACAAGCAGTTCCTAGACTGCAAGCCTCTGAACTTTGACGGTACTGGAGGTGCCGTAGCTTTCGTAAGATGGGCTGAGAAAACAGACTCTGTGCTGCGAATAAGCAAGTGTGCGCCAGAGCATCAAGTCACTTACATTTCTGGATTGTTTCTCGATGGAGCCCTGTCGTGGTGGAACCTTCAGGTTCAGACCCTAGGTGAGACGACAGCGTATGGTATGAATTGGGATGAGATAAAAGAGCTAATGCGTAAGAAGTACTGTTCGAGGGCTGAGATTCAGAAGTTGGAAACCGAGTTCTGGAATCCGAAAATGGATGGTCCTAAGATTGCTGAGTATGTACAGAGATTCCATGACCTGTCTCGTGTTGTCCCCTACATGGTAGAGCCAGAATTCAAACGTGTTGAACGTTTCATTTGGGGATTGGCACCCCAAATAATGAGCATGGTGACTACTTTGAAGCCTCCAACAATCACTGAAGAGATTGATTTGAGCGTAGCATTGACTGAAGAAGCAATTAGATTGAACAAGTTTTCAATCTCTGAGGGAAAGAAGAAGGAGACTCATGTCGAGTCGTCAGGAGAGAACAAGAGGAAGTTCTCGAATTTTAAGAAGGGTACCCAAGGAAACAACAATGGTGGTAACAAGAGAAGAGATGCTAACCCACCAGCCGAGGTGAGGACTGGTGCTGCAAGTTCTAAGAACAAAGGGAAAGTTTACATGGGCACCCTGCCCAAGTGTGATATTTGTCAGCATCATCACACAGGGCGATGTAGGTATGGGAAATGTGAGAACTGTGGCAAGGTAGGGCATGCCACGGAGGCGTGCTGGTACGGTACTGGACGAAGAAATGGAGGATCTGGTGGAAATGGTAATGGAAATCGTAACGGTAATGGGAATCAGACTGGGAACTGCAATCAAGAAGGAAATGGAAGTTTCGGTGGAAATGGAAATCGTGGTGGTTCTGGAAATCAAGCTGGTAACGGAAACCGTGGAGCAAACAACAACCAAGGCGGAAATGGAAATGGAAATGGGAATGGTCGCGGCCAAGGTTGTTTTGGTTGTGGTGATGTTGGGCATTTCAAGCGGGATTGCCCGAAGAACAATCAAGCTCAAGGAAGAGTCTTCAACATTGGAGCTAGGGAAGCTCGTCAGGATCCGAACGTAGTCACTGGTATGTTCCCTATCAACCAACACTTTGCATCTGTGCTATTTGATACTGGTGCCGATTATAGCTTCGCGTCCCTAGAATTTAAGAATATACTTGGGCTAGTTGCAAGTAAATTATATATTCCGTACTCGATAGAACTAGCTAATGGGAAGCTAGTAGAGGCAAACGAAGTAATTAGAGGTTGTGCAATAGAACTTGGAGAGCATGAGTTTACACTTGATTTGCTGCCTGTTGAGTTGGGAAGTTTCGACGTAGTAGTTGGAATGGATTAGTTGTCGAGTAACCGAGCTGAGATCGTATGTCATGAGAAGATTATTCGTATTCCGACAACGAATGGAGAGACGATTGTAGTTCACGGAGAAAAGCATGATATGCCTCTACGGATTGTCAGTTGCTTGAAAGCATGAAAGTTGTTGCGGAAAGGATGTGTTGCCTTTTTGGCTCACATTGTTGATAAGGAAGCCAAAGAGCCGAAGCTGGAAGAAATCCCTGTGGTAAGGGAATATCCGGAAGTCTTCGCTGAAGACTTGCCAGGATTGCCGCCCCAACGACAAGTTGAATTCCATATTGACTTGGTTCCGGGCGCCGCACCTGCAGCCAAGGCACCTTATCGACTTGCGCCTTCTAAGATGCAAGAGTTATCGACGCAGCTTCAGTAGTTATTAGATAAGGGATTTATTAGACCAAGCTTCTCGCCTTGGGGAGCTCCAGTTCTATTTGTAAAGAACAAGGACGGTAGTTTTCATCTGTGCATTGACTACAGAGAGCTGAACAAGTTAACCATCAAGAATCGGTATCCTTTGCCGAGGATTGATGATCTCTTCGATCAACTTCAGGGTTCGAGTTACTACTCCAAGATCGACCTTCGATCAGGTTATCACCAGCTGCGTATTCAAGAAGAGAGTATACCGAAGACTGCCTTTAGAACTCGTTATGGACATTACGAGTTTCTAGTAATGCCGTTTGGTTTGACAAATGCACCGGTAGTGTTTATGGATTTGATGAACCGAGTTTGCAAGCCATATCTCGATAAATTCGTGATTGTATTTATCGATGATATTTTGATTTATTCGCGGATGAAGGAAGAGCATGACAAACACCTTAGAGTCATTTTAGAGTTGCTCAAGAAGGAGAAACTGTATGCTAAATTCTCGAAGTGCGAAGTTCTGGTTGCGTGAGGTACAATTCCTTGGCCATGTGGTAAACAAGGATGGAATCCATGTGGATCCCACCAAGATCGAGGCGATTAAGAATTGGGAAACCCCGAAGACGCCTGTCACACCCAACCGATGGCGGAATCATCGGGGCATGGCACTGAGCGAAACAGATTGTCCAGAAGTTTCCATAACAATTATCATTACCATTCAATTTAAATAACATGTCCCATACCATGTCTCAAACAGTAAACAAATTATTATAGATAAAAATCTAAGCAAATAATTCTGTTCCGACAACTCAGATTTAAAATAGGGCAATTGTTTATCTGCTTCTAGAGACCCTTGATTCAATTACTACAGTCAACTATTTGTTGGGCTCTAAAGCTTTATTCTAGCTTCAATTTCCTACCAGATGTGCATCCTAGGCACCTGTCACATACGTTAAAATAAAGTCAATACATATAATGTAAAGGTGAGCATACAAGTTTAATAATAGCATATAAAGTTCGAATTCGTTTACGCATAACCAGCACGTACACATAGTGAAATGAAGCACGTTAGTTATCGACATAGATCCATCGATACCAATGACTGCGCGTTGACTGCCCGAGGCAGTTCGCAATACATGATTACCACCGTAATCCATGTAAGTAATTGTCCTTAACAACCCCCGTGTGAACGGGTGCTGAGTCCAAACTATAGTACTGTCGTTGCTAAGGCAGGTAGAAAGCATTCCATGTGTAAACATAACAAACAAGCATTCATAAGCCACGTATAACATGCATTAATGGTTAGCGTTCAAATAGTATTGAGTAGTGTGTTTGATGTGATTTGAATAGTTGTAACGTATGTAACACCCAAAAGTGCATAAAGCAAAAAGGGACCGAGTATACTCACAGCGGTTGATGGATTGAAGGGAGCGCTTAGCGAGTAAAGTTAGCCTGAATGGATTGATAGCATAACGATAAGTGACGCGTAAAACGATACAAAGGGTGAATGGGTCGGATAGCAGTTCGATTGGATGGTAATCCGATCGGACGGCTAATCGTGCGGATAACAATCCGTTCGGATGATCATCCGATCGGACGGTAGTCCGGTCGGATGACTATTCGAGTGGATTGTTTCTTCCTATGAGATGAGCGTGTTTGTGTATGATGGCTTGTCTTTTGAAGTTTTCGTTGTAGCATTTTGAAAACATTGAAGTATCTCTATTATTCAAGTCGGTCGATCAGACGGTCAATCGTGCGGACAACAATCCGTTCGGATGGTCATCCGGTCGGACGGTAATCCGGTCGGATAGCGATCTTAGTGATGAGGTTACTTTGTGGGAACAATTCATTACCAGAAGAGTCACTCGGTCGGATGTCCATCCGACCGGGTGGCAACCCTGTTAGTGAACATGTTGAAAATTGTTTAAGTCTTTAAAGTCCTAGTGTCTCATGATCCGAAGAGTAATCCGGTCGGATGGTAGTTCGATCGGATGGCAATTCGTTCGATACTCAAACTTCAGATAGAGTTGATGAGGTGTGGGACCCAAGGTGTTATCCGTTCGGACAGCAATCCGTTCGGACAGCAATCCGTTCGGGTGGCTTATCCGCTCGGACAGTAATCCGGTCGGACAATATTCTGTCCCGATTGTTCCGTTCGTCCTACACTTGGTCATCTTGATTGTTTGTCGTTTTATCGAGACATTTTGACAACGTGTTAACCAACAGAACCCCATCTTGACCCAAGCGACCTGATCGACAGGGATCACCCTAGTTCGGCCAGTTAACCGATTCAAGACGGTTGTTCTTGTTTAACCGGAAATTGGTGGTCTCGTGAGTAGAATCCAGATCTTGAGCTAGCATAACACTAAGAATGAGTGGAGGACTAGATCTAGATCCGTTTCTATCGGTTTCAAGCGTATTGAGTGCAAAAGAGTTGAAAGAAAGTTAGAAACCATCTTTCAATCCTTTTTCACTGTGTTTATGTTTAGATCTAGTATAGATCTTTGTTCATTTGTGTGGAAATCAGTTATATCCGAGTTGTTCTCAGTGGATTGAAGCTAAAACATGAAGTTCTTCAAGAACTCACGATGACATCATCCTAGAACACCTCAAATCTAGCGATTTTATGGTTAAAAGTTAAGATTCAAAAGATAGAAAGGTGTAGGAGTGCGTGTAGGTCAAGAAAGTACAAGATTTAGGACGAGATCTTACCGGGATTGAGAGAAATCGAAGAAAAGGTGAGCTGAGCATGCTGGTCGGACGAGAGTTTCCAAAAGTAGAAAGTTTGAGAGTGACATGGGTATTTATAGGATTCCAAAAAGGGAAAGGGTGGGTCGGTCGGATGGCATCTCGCCCGAATGACTATCCGGTCGGATGTCATCTCGGTAGGATGGCATCTTGACGCCATGGCCAAGTGGCAGCCCGGTCGGATGGCTATGCGTTCGACGCGATGATTTTTACTGATTCGATTTCGATTGCGAGCGGTTCGATACGATAGGGTTTCCTAGTCAAATTACTTTCAGTCCCAATCACTCATACCTCGCACTATCCCTTCTCTACTAATTATCATAGTTCGATTGTGATTCGAGTTCGATGTCGATTGAGTTCGATTGCATTTCGAGTTCGATTGTGTTTCGATTGATTACCACACATAACATAAATGAACATGCACAAGTAACACATAAGGCGCACACACACACGTATAACAATAACTAATATGCGTAGTTCGAGTTGCGATTCGATGTCGATTTGATTAGCATAGTTTGATTATCGTTTAGTTAGCTTTATCGCATTGTTACTTCCTATAGTTCACAGTCGTAAGTCGATTGGATTGCGAATAACACTAATCGATTATTGTAATTATAGACACTTACTCCACATAATAGCTAAAATAAAAGAAATCAATTATTAGTCGGTTGCGCGAAATCGGTCATTGACTTTGACCTTGACTTTGACTTTGACTTCTCGAAAACACGGGGTGTTATAGCCTCCCCTTGTTTAGGGAATTTCGTCCCGAAATTAAGCTGGAAGTTGTACAACACCGTGAATTACTTTGGAGAACTTTCTCTTTCTAGACTTTCTCCTAAAATAAATGCGGGTACTTCGCCTTCATGTCGCTTTCGAGTTCCCAAGTGAACTCTGCGCCTCGTTTGCCTTCCCATCGGACTTTCACAATAGGAATGCGCGAGCGCCTGAGTTGCTTGGTTTGGCGGTCCATGATTTCGACAGGCTTCTCCACGAAGTGTAGTGTTTCGTTCACTTGCAGGTCATCGAGAGGTACAATTAGGTCATGCTCAGCCAGACACTTTCGGAGGTTCGAAACGTGGAAAGTCTGGTGGACGTTACTAAGTTCCTCCGGTAGTTCGAGTCTGTAGGCGACTTTTCCGATCCTTTCCAGAATCTTAAAAGGTCCAACATATCAAGGCGCGAGCTTTCCTTTCTTGCCCAATCAGACCACACCCTTCCAAGGTGATACCTTTAGGAGTACGTAGTCACCAACGTCAAATTCAAGGGGCTTGCGTCTTCTATCGGCATAACTTTTCTGTCAATTCCGAGCTTTTACCAGGTTGTCTCGAATTTGGAAAATTTTGTCTGTCGTTTCTTGTAATAGCTCAGGACCGGTTAATTGTGAGTGACCGATCTCGTGCCACACAATAGGCGATTGACATCTTCTTCCGTATAAAGCCTCGAATGGTGCCATTTGAATGCTTGCATGATAGCTTTTGTTATACGAGAATTCGACTAACGGCAGGTATTTATCCCAATTACCACCAAAGTCTATGACACACGAACGGAGCATGTCTTCAAGAGTACGAATCGTTCTTTCAGTCTGACCGTCGGTTTGAGGGTGGAAAGCGGTACTTAGATTTAGCGATGTACCGAGTGCCATTTGAAATGCTTCCCACAGTCGCGAGGTAAACCGAGCGTCACGATCAGAGATGATATCACGAGGCGTCCCATGATTACAAATGATCTCGTCGGTGTAGATTCGGGCAAATCGTTCTACCTTGTAGTCTTCCCGTATTGGCAAAAAGTGAGCTGATTTAGTCAAATGGTCAACCACAACCCAAATGCTGTCGTGACCTGATGACGTGTGCGGAAGCTTTGTTATAAAGTCCATAGCTATACTCTCCCACTTCCACATGGGGATTGGTGGTTGTTCGAGTAAGCCAGAGGGTCTTTGATGTTCAGCCTTGACTCTCGCACAGGTCGGGCATTTTCCAACATAGAGAGCAATATCCCTTTTCATGCCCGGCCACCAGCACTTATAACGAAGGTCCTGGTACATTTTGTCGGCACCGGGGTGAATAGAATACCGGGATTTGTGGGCTTCGTCCATCAGAATCTGTCGTAAATCGGTCCGTTTAGGGATCCAAATTCGGTCCAGAAAGTGGAATATCCCATTCGACTTGCTCACAAGTTGGGCTCCATCGTGGTAGATTCTTTCTTTCTTTAGAGTGCGTTCGTTAAAACACGCATGCTGAGCTCGCGGATGAGGGTCTCGAGGTCGTGTTAGGCTTGAACATTACGAGTGCTAAGCAGATAGTTCCGTCTGCTGAGTGCGTCGGCAACAACATTTGCCTTGCCTGGGTGATAATGAATCTCACAGTCGTAATCGTTGAGAAGTTCTACCCATCTGCATTGACGCATATTAAGTTCCTTCTGATTAAAGATATGCTGTAGGCTCCTATGATCGGTGAAGATCGTACACTTGGTACCGTACAGGTAGTGTCGCCAAATCTTTAATGCAAAAACAACTGCGCCTAGCTCGAGATCATGGGTTGTATAGTTCTTCTCGTGGATTTTGAGCTGACGAGATGCGTAAGCTATAACCTTGTCCCGTTGCATGAGGACACAACCAAGACCAAGGTTGGAAGCATCACAGTAGACAATGAAATCGTTGTTTCCGTCGGGTAATGTGAGAACAGGAGCATTGCAAAGCATGTGCTTGAGGGTTTGGAAGGCAGACTCTTGTTCGGTTCTCCAAACAAAAGGTTTGTCTTTGTGCGTGAGAGCGGTAAGTGGCACAGCGATCTTTGAGAATCCCTTGATAAATCGTCGATAATAGCCCGCTAGTCCGAGAAAAGAACGGACTTCAGATGGGTTCTTAGGTGTAATCCAACCCTTAACGGCTTCGATCTTCGCAGGGTCGACGTGAATACCTTGACTATTAACAATGTGACCCAGAAACTGAACCTCCTCGAACCAGAATTCACACTTAGAGAACTTGGCGTAGAGTTGATTCCCCTGGAGTAGCTCGAGAACCAAACGTAGATGTTGCGCGTGTTCGGTTTTCGATTTGGAATAGATCAAGACATCGTCGATGAATACGATGACGAAACGGTCGAGATATGGTTTACACACGCGATTCATCAGATCCATAAAACCGCAGGTGCGTTGGTTAAACCAAAGGGCATAACAACGAATTCGTAGTGGCCGTATCGAGTGCGAAACGCGGTTTTGGGTATATCCTCCTCTTGAATGCGTAGTTGGTGGTATCCTGAGTGTAGATCGATCTTCGAGAAGCACGTAACACCTTGTAGCTGATCAAACAAATCATCGATGCGGGGTAGGGGATAGCGGTTCTTGATAGTTAACTTATTCAATTCCCAATAGTCGATGCACATCCTGAACGCCCCATCCTTCTTTTTGACGAAAAGGACTGGCTCACCCCAAGGAGAGGTGCTCGGGCGAATGAAGCCTTTCTCAAGTAATTCCTGGAGTTGGTTTGAAAGTTCACACATTTCGGACGACGCGAGTCGATAAGGAGCTTTGGCAATAGGGTTGGCTCCAGGAATGAGGTCGATACGAAAGTCGATATCACGACTTGGTGGTAGTCCGAGAAGATCCTCTGGAAAAACATTAGGAAATTCTCGAACCACAGGAACGTCTTTCACTTCCTTCTTCTCTTTCTTTTCCTTCTCCGCTACTACAATGTTAGCCAAGAAAGCCCTGTATTCCTTGCGGAGATACTTGCTAGCTTGAACACATGACATGAGCTTGAGACCTTTCGAAGTAGTATCACCGTAAACACACAATAAATCACCATTCGCAAGCGAGAATCGGATCATCTTGTCGAAGCACACAACTTCAGCATGGTTTTTGCGAAGAAAGTCCATGCCCACTATGACGTCAAAACTTCCGAGTTGCATCGGAATAAGGTTGATTGGGAAGATGTGATTGTTGAGCTCAAGAGTACAATCACGAAGAACAGAATTAACGGCGACAGTTCTTCCGGTAGCGACTTCAAAATCGAACGTCGAGGAGAGTTGGGAGCGTTTACGACTAAGGAGTTTCTCGAATTCGAACGACACAAAGCAATTATCGGCTCCAGTATCAAACAAACATGAAGCATAAGTACCATTCACAAGGAACGTACCATTGACCACATTGTTGTCGGCTTGGGCTTGACGCACATTGATGTTGAAAGTTCGTGCGCGTGCTGCTTGTTGCTGCTGCTGCTGTTGTTGCTGGTGTTGCTGTTGCTGCTGAGGCTGCTGCTGCTGGGGCTCTTGTTTCACGACCCTGTTTGGGCACATGTTGGTGAAATGACTAGGATCGCCACATGCGAAGCAAACTCTAGCGTTGACCGCGGGTGCCGGAGGAGCTTGTTGACCCTGAGGGGCGGTGAGTAGAGCTTGATGAGCAGGAGCTTGTCGAGCACGGCAGTTGGTAGTGAAATGGCCGTACATATTGCAATGAGCACAGAAACGGCAAGCAATGGTAGTCGGGTGGTGGTAGGTACAAGTAGGGCAGAGCGGGTGTGGCCAAGTGTATGCACGCTTTGCAGGCGGTGCATTTGCCACATGCGCCGCTACTTGATGCTGTTGGGCTGGTACAGCTTGAATCGGTGCAGCAGTGATCGCACAGTTCTTGTTGCTGGAGCTATTCTTTCTCTTGTTCTTCCTCTTGTTGCTCGATGAGGTGGTGGTTTCAGCAGTTGGTGCGGCGGTGGTAGCTTGATGCAGGTGCTTTGAAGCTTTATGTAACATCCCGAAAATACAAAACTTTATATTAGAATTATAAAGTGCATAATAAACAAGAATAAGCTAACTAGGATAAATAACCTAGTTAGCTAGGAGTCTTGTAGTAACACATGAATGAGTTAAAAAGGCCAAAGATATAAACTAATTAAGAGTGGAGGGACTTAGGTTGTCAAAATTGAAACTTGAATTGCTAATATTAGTAAAATAAAAATCCAAACACTCCATTTTGGAGTTCCTGGATCGATCAAGGCAGGAGAGGGCGACCCCCACTCTCAAAAACCCTAACTTCCACTAAAACTCTCAATTGAAGGCCTAAATCAAGCTAAACTCGAAATCTGAACATGGAATCGTGATCACCTCGTCAAGAGGATCATAAGGTATGTCAAATTAGGTTATTTAAGTTCAACCCAAATTCTTGCATGTTATTGAAATCGAGTGTTGAACTTGATTTTGTGTTGTAAACACGAAATTGGAAGTAATATAAGGTTTAGGGACAAACCCTAGACGATTTCTTGTCAAATTCTTGCATGATAGTTGTAAGGATCAAAATCACTATAGTGGGTGATTAATATGTTAGAAGAACTTGATAAACACTAGGATTAAGACTCTTGTTCTAGTGTAAACTGAAATTGTGAGCTAATCTCTGAAATTGTTGATGTTAAAATATGTGTATATTGTCTAATTGAAGTTAATAGAAGTGATAATTTCAAGTTATGAACTTGGTTTAGATCATGTAGAAATCTGACCCGCTAGGTGTTTGATGAAATGCCTAAATGAGGGTTAAAATGTTAAAAGTTGGGTGAAAACGCAGATTTGATAATGTTAAGAAATAATGCGTTAAAGCTTATGAAAGAGTTCTAAACTTGATTATGAATTGAACTCTTTAGGCAAAGAGTCCGGAACGTCAAGCGGACACATCGGAGGGGATACGCGTGGAAAAAGTGTGCTTTGAAGGTACGTGACTTTAGTCTCGTTATATTATGTAATAATGTTTGGTTTTAGTGTACAAACGATGTCGGATTGTAATAGATGCGTTTGATGCATCGTTAAAGTGGCGAAGTTCACTAGATCATCAAACGGGTCAAAATAAAGATTTGAAGTTCGGTTTGGCATGTTAATAAAGTGATGGTCTTCACTAGATAGCCAAACGGGTCAAAATGTTGCTTGTAAACGAATCACGTGAGTAGAGACTTGAAAGTCTCATATCTCGCTAGGTGATGGATGGTACTACACCAATAAATTGGTTATGATATTTTAAGTCTACGAACCCGGTATATCGGGTCAAACAATAGAAGTTAATAGAATGTGTCGTTTGAAACGGAATGCTTGAATTCCGAGAAAACAAGTGTTTAGTTCTGAGAGAACGCGAAGCCATGGTATGGCGCAAATACTCCAAGGTCATAAGCCCGGGAAATTGGGTAACTATGTCTAAAGTGTCCTTAGGATTGAAATATGGAATTATGCACTTTTGCTAATGGGTTGGAATTTTTGAAATAAGGAAATTGTGAGCTGAACGTCGGTATCTCGGTTTCCGTGATGTGAAATTTATATGGTTAGATCCGAAATTTTATTACGGACTCGTAGGAAAAAGAATCGGTTAAATCGGACTAATGAGTAAAAAGTTATGATATTTTAAAGTTGAAAAATAGTTAAAGGGCAAAGATGCAGAGCCCACCGTAACTTACGGTCCCACCGTAATTTACGGTGGACATCAAAAGTGTTACGGTATGTTACTCCTGTGTTACGGCAGAACCAGACACACTCAGGGTCTACCGTAACTTACGGTAGACACCGTAAGTTACGGTGGAACCCAGGAAACTTATGTTTTATTTGTTATTTCTCGATGTTGAAATTCATTTATATGTAACGTATTATTGACAAAACTAATGTTTTTAGTGTATGACCCTAGGTATGGATGAAGCCCTCCCGGATGGTGATCAAATACGTTGTCAAGAACCGAACACGCATTTTGAAGCTTCCGCACTAAACTTAATCTTGTCTAAACTTTAAATATGTTGTAAATACTTTTGTTAATCGTGTTTTGAATCCTTTAAACTAGTTGTTAGTTGACTAGTAGGGGTTGACTTTAAACTGGTTATGCAGTATCTTGGATGTGTTTGGTACTATCACAAGTGTGTATGGTTTTAAACACGAAATGTTTTTGTAAACTCTGATTTTTATAAAGTTCTTATGATTATTATTTAAATACTGTTCAAAATATTAAGGGTGTTACAAGTTGGTAATCAGAGCCCAAGGTTGTTAACAAGTGTTCGGTTCAGGCTTGATCAAACATCCGGTAAGAGTTAATTGTTCTAAAGTAGAGTTACTAAGTATAAAAAGGGAAGTAATGAATGGAAATGCATGGGAAGAGCGTGTTAACACACTCAAACCCGGAAAGTGCATTAAATAAGAACGGTGAAAACAAGTTATGAACTTGAATAAACCGAAGTGAATAAATCATACGTCATAGATGAAATGTTTAACGCTTAATGTAAACATTTCAGTTAAAGATGACGGACAAAGGTAATGATGATGCGGTGCCAAGAGTCACCGAGTAAACGAGAGAAGTGATTGCTGAGGAGGTAGGAAAAGCAATCGAAAACAGTTTGTCGGGTTTTATCGACAAAATCCAAAACACGGTATTATCAGTGGTGGAAGAAAGGATCAAGAAATTGGAGGATAATACCAATTTAGCAAAGGAGAAGTCGGGAGGACGAAAATCTTGTTCTTATAAAGAGTTCATGGCGTGTAAACCGCCAATCTACAATGGGGAGGTTGACCCAATAATATGCCAACGGTGGCTAAGTGATATGGAGGGAGTATTTGAAAGGACCCATTGCGATGAGGATGACTTCGTGGCTTATGGCACGGGTCAGTTAAGGGGTCAGGCGAAAGATTGGTGGGATAACAAGAAGAAAGAGATCGGAAGTGAAGTGGCTAAGGCTATGACATGGGACGAGTTTAAGACGCCGTTTCTTAAACATCATAGTCCCAAGGCAATCATAAACAAAATCAAGGAAGAATTTATGCAGCTTCGACACAAGGGTGAATCTATCGATAAAATCACGGGAACGTTCATGGATAAAATGAAGTTTTGTGATGATCTCATAACGAACGAAGAGCAGAAAATATATTATTATTATAATATGTTGAGCGCCGAGTATAGGGAGTTTATGACTCCTTCGAAGTATGAGACTCTCACCGAGATTATAAACGTTGCTCGGGAACGGGAGATAGAGTTGAAGAAACAGATAGAAAGAGGCGAAAGAAGGGCACATGTAGTCAACCCAAGCCCGACGAAAAAGGCACGTCCGAACGAATCCTCAAAGAAACAAGAAGGAAAAAGCGGGTCATCAAGCTGCAAGATATGCGGGAAAGGGCACAAGGGTGAGTGCCGGTTTAAGGACAAGCCGTGTCCTATTTGTGGGAAAACCGGGAACACGGCTGCGTTGTGCTCGGGGAAGGTGTCGGTGTGTTACAAATGTTATCAGCCAGGTCACAAGAAATCGGAGTGTCCGGAATTGATCGGGAAGAAAGATGACAAGGATACACGTACTGAGACACCAAGAGCAAAAGCAAGATGTCACACCCCTATTTTCCACGTGTCACCGGTGGGCCCGGTGGGGAGTATCGTGACGTAGTTGGTATCATCATAGACAAACAACACAATATATAAATGCACAGCGGAAGCAAAGATAGATTCATTTCAACTTTAATAAATTGTAATATTAATTATCACAAATAGTTGAAACGGATCCACAGGCGGATCAAAATAAAATAAGATATTGTTCAACAGCTTTATTGTCGTCCAAGCTTGCGAGACTTATTGTGGACGCTCTAGAAGACCGCCAGCCTAGTACGAGTAGTACCTGCACTTAATCTTTTTGGAAAAATACGTCAGTTTACACTGGTAAATACAATTTAACTGACTCATTTTGAAAAGGTTGAAAATTGATTTGAATGCACGTGGCACAAAACATTTTATAACTTGGGATAATTATGTAATATAATCTTGTGAACGTATTACATGTTACTTGTGCGTTCAGTAGCCCGGATCTTGTCCGGGTTAAAGATCAATAGACCCACCACATTATAGAGTTATACACTGACAGGTGTACGCCTACACCTCGTGCTCAGGTCGTGGCCATCTCGTAAGATGATGCCAAGGATATCCGGGACATGGTCATTAACCCCCCAAAGGCTTTAAGTGAACAAGATTGTTTAAACGAGCCGATCAAATTATTCAATTAACCACCCAAAGATGTAAGATTTGATGCTCGATCAAGCGGTATTCTATATACCGTAACCCAAGCCCGTATAGGGAAAATAAGTTAAAAGTATTTACCTGAGCTAAATATAAATTCAATCTCAGCCGTATCAAATCAGCAAGTACAGATAGCTTTTACTGGGCTCCTGAATCTGGAACGAAGGTTTTTAACAACCTATTAGATTCCTAACGGGTCTTAATTAAGCCTATGCTTAGACCGGTTAGTTTTAAAAAGGAAGACACGGTTCAAATGCATGATAAAGCGAATACCGGTTTAGAATGTGGTTTTGACCCGACAAGCTTGTATGCTTGTTTAATATGGGTAACTTAAACACAATCTGGATTTTGAGACAAAAATGATAATGCTTGACCCGTTTCGGTCAATTTATGCAAACTAGTTACATAAACCGAACCGAACGCGAAAAGGGCGTTACGGGTAACCATAAGAGTCACATGCAAGTTCCCTGATTTAATATGCCTTAATTATGTTATAATATCAGTAAGATATTTTCAATTATGCCCAAATCGGATATAAACTCACATTATGCCTCGTAAGGGCGTTTTGGTCATTTAAAAGATTATTAAAAGAGTTTATTTGTAAATCTGAGTTACGGGTCTGATTTATACAGTAGGTATACTAATTTTAACATATTATAACAGTAGGGTATGACCCATATGTGAAACTTATCATTTAAAACCAAACTATGCACCTTAGGGGTATTTTGGTAATTTCACAAGGGCTTAAAAGGTCAAAACTGGAAACCTGAGTTCAAAAACTTTTACTTACGGTTATTATCTCAAAATATACTAAAAACATCAGTAGGTATCAACCTTATATGTTTAATATGGTTATAGCACATACTATGCGTTAAAAATGCTTAAAAAGGCGATTTGGAGCCATTTCCGGGTTTTTAAAAGAAAGCTGATATTTTTATAATTCCAGAAGGCTCAAAATATTTTATTTAATAAATAAAATCAGTAGAAAAAGGTTTGGGGTCAAAAGGATTAGTAAAACTCATTTTATGGCTAAAAAGGGCAAAATCGGTATTACCCGAATTAAACTTAAAGACCTATGTTATGCTGCGCCAAAAATTTAATAAAAATCTTTAAAAATCCCAAAATATTATATAACATCAGTGGGTAAAAAGTTTTGATATCAAAAAGTGGGTTTAAATAGGCTATTCGCTAATTACGCCATTTAATTAACATAATGTTTTCAAATTATGATAATGAGCATAACTCTTAATCTAGACCTCAAACTGATATCAAATTTTAGGTGCAAGTTTATAAATCAGCAACAAATGTTTCTACTCTTTCACTTTTTCAAAAATCACGTTTTATAGTCAAAAGGGCATAATAGTCAACATTTAAGCATAAATCGGAAACATGCATATGAATCGGATAAGTATTGAACCACGTTGAAAAATCTCAGAGAGTTATACTTATATGAAACCTGGTCCAAAATGAGCTCTAAGGCAGACCTTAAACAAGGTTAATCAGGTCAGATTTGAGAGTCAAAGTATTAGTCAAACTGTTAGACTTTTGATTCAAAACAAGCAATTACACCAAAGTGATCAGTTTGACATGTTCTTGTAACATTTACCAAATTATTTAAGTGACAAAACATGATCCATAACCTCTATATTATCAGTTTTGATTAATTTAAGAATCTTCCCTGTTTGACTTTTAGATTACTAACTTTGACTTATCAAATAGACTAGAATTCGTGGAAATCAGAAAGCATGATCCTAATGGATTATAACCAACTTGATTACCATCATAAAACAAGATTCAATTGGACTTTTTACTGATCAATTCATGAGCAAATCAGAAAGTCAAACAGAAGTCAAAATATAGTGTTCTTGGCTAAATTAAACTATGAACAAGAATCAAAACATGATTGGAATACTTACAATCACTGAATGAAAGATCAAGAACACTAGAAAATTCCAAGATGATACTCCAATTTCGGATTTGAGTAGATGAGGAAAGTTTGAAGTTGAAAAATTTATAAAAATGAAGAACATGTTGTGTTCTATAGGATTCTTGGAACGAATTGGATGTTGCCAGGTGTTAAACCATTTATAAAATTCTATGGGCTGCCCCTAGAGTCGATTTTGAGAGTTAGAAACCAGTTTTGATCATGAAAACAGCAACGAACAGGCTGTAATCAGCTGTTTTGCATTCTGTGCAGGCCTTGTGGCCCGCGTGAGATGTCTGTGTGGCCTACGCGGCCCGCCTGACAGTCCAGGTCTGCACAGCAGTTTCAAAAACGACAGAATTGGTCCCTGTCAGCTCATGAAGTCATTTTAGGCACGTTCAAGGCCCGTTAGCCTCATATAAAGGCCCCACTATGATGTTTAAACTTAGGGGACATGAAACATGTTCAAAAACATGTCGGATGTCGGTTCGTTTGGCCGTACGGTCAAGTTATGCGTCGAATTACGACGAAACACGGACGGACGCTAAAAACGATCCAAATTACACGACGGATGGAATTTTATCAAGGCGATCACTAAAATAAAATATTTTAGTGCTTACATAAATGTTTGGGTGTCCGGGGATATTCAGAATGTGAGATATGCGCGAAAGTGCAAACTTGTGCACTTTTTGACACTTTTAGTCCCTGCATGACCTTAAAGTTTATTTTTGCGCACCAAACACCTCTAAGCCTATATCTAAGCTATATAAAGGATAAATAGGGTATGTTTAGCTCATGGTTATATTCCGGAAGGTTCGAAACCCAACGAATCGGCATACTTTTGCCGTTTGACGCAAATAGTCCCTTAATTGCGCAAAGTAGCGCGAAATGCTGTTTAATGATAGCAAAGCCTTCCATGGCCCATATTGATCATTCCCAAGTATATACATAGATGTTACTACGCTCCCGTTCGCTTAAATGGTCACCGAAGGGCGTAGATTCAAAAGTTGACGCTTTAGGTCCCTCTATTGCGCAAACTTGCGCATTTCATCATTTAATAGCATTGAAGCCTCATCTAATCCATATTAGACATTCTTGAAAGTATTATTAAACATCACGATGCTTCGGATTCGCTAAAAGGTCATTCAGAGGTATAATTAAACATATTGACACTTTTAGCCCCTCTAACTTGCAAAGTTGCGCGTAACTTTACTTATAGGCATAAAAACCTTAGATGGCCATTATTTGGCATTCCCGAGAGTATAATTAAATATTATTAAGCTCCCGGTTTGTTAGAAGGTCACTCAGAGGTAAGAATTAACATGTTGACGCTTTTAACCCTTTATTGCGCAAACTTTCAATTAAATACGCAAACGACTACACTTATTCATCAAGTGGCACATTTGTGAATATAAACATCGTGAGAGGTTATTTGGAAACTTATTTTAGGTATGCTAACACTTCCAGTCCTTTTATTATCAAAGTTTTCGATTTTTCGAAAAATTAGTCCCTTAAATTCCACATTGGACTTTATTAGGGTTTATTACACGTGTCAATACATCATTGGACGTGATTTTACGAGGTGTTACATCCTCACCCCCTTAAAAGAAATCTCGACCTCGAGATTTGCTAAAATGCTGGAAGTACTTTTTGTCACATAACGGACTTAACTTCTATAGCATATCTGGAGTCTCTCCAAGCTCCCAATTTGACCTCTATATAATAGGTTCATGTATCCTTTTTGAGGTCTCTTATCCTGTCGATCCGCATTCGATACAGGTTTATCATTATATCACAAATCTGCCAACCGTTATGTGATAGTGCTTCTTGACTTATTGGCGAAACATATCCTTTTAATCCTTAGGGTGTAATACATTGCGAGCTCCGCCAAGCTCCTTAAATAGGTTTTAGCTCATAAGCTATTTGATCTTTGATACATTCGATTATTCAAATGATTTTATATACTCAGAGCTTAACTAGTCTGATAATTAACAAACTGGCACACCCTTCCAGGGTGATATCTTTGTTGAACCTTATTCCTTAATCAAGGACTTAGGAGGGTTGCTATTCTCATTAATCTTTGATTTTCTGCCAAACTGACAACTTACAGATGATCATGGATTTGTATGATCCTATTCGTTGTTTCCAAGGCAACTTTCAGATCCTGATGATTGGACGTACCGATCTTCTACTTAACAATAGATATCCAACATTCCATTTAAGCAAGGTCTCCAAAGGAGCAGCCTTGGTACTTATACATCAACTATTATAGAAAAGCTTACCTCAATGTGAAATGGTTATTCCAACCATTATTTAAAACTAATCTTAAGGGATAGTTAATACTCACAGTTAGTCGAACAAATCGACGATCCTGGGCAGCTGATGAAAATTCTTAATTGTTGCCTAATTTAGGTTGCGGTAATCAATGCATAGGCAAAATGAACCGTCTCTCTTAATTAACAATACCGAATTCTTAGAATATAGGGTTAGGCTATATGAATTCTTTATTTCAAAACTTATTTAATCGGGGTTTTGATTTCCCCCAATGATGATACTAGCCGTGTTGGGGATTTCATAAAAATACAACCCTAAATGGGATATAAATCTTAATTCTACCTGCCTCTCAGGAGGTAAACAGGTAATCAAGATACAATGAGGTTATAGAGATTTTCCAAATCTCAGGCTCCAGTTCATCTGTCATATTTTGTGTCAGATAATTGACACATTTATGTCACAAGTCCATGAATTCCTTAATCGGGAACATTTACTTTGGCAATTCCATTCTGGATATCTTCCTTGAATACCATTAGTTGACTTTAGTACCATATGACTATTAGAATATCCTTGCGGTTCCATGCATTAAATCTCCATACTGATCAGGCATGGAAGCAATCTATGGAACATATTAAGATACACCAATCCTCATGTGGCGCTTTTATCATACCATCTGGTATTCGCAATCGATGGAGATCAAAGAGATATCAACTATACATGCTGACGCACTTCTTCTAGAGAGAGTACTTCTAGAATTCCATGATTAGAGATTTCTAACAGGAATAGAAGAAATGGTTCTTATGATTTTGCCTGTAAGTTTTACCTTACACTTACTATCTGGGGTTCTTACGGGAAAGATTAAAAGTTTGCTAAGCTTATGGTTTTATGAGAGACTTAGCAGTACCTGCAACCAAACGTAACTCCTAGCCATAAAATCACCATAATGGATTTATCTGGTGTCATTATTAATGTGAGCTGCCTCTAATCATACATCAGGAGGGCTAAACGCCTCTATTCTTAAACCTTTTAAACTTAGCTATAAAACCTTTGACAAATTGTAGGGCAATCTCGGCCTCGACTGGTTATTTCTTAATCTATAAAACGTGAGTAGTTGAGGTGGATCCATAATGGATTCATAGTAAGCAGGCTTCGAAACCTTAATGTGCCCTCTTATTGCTGATGCTAAAACATAATATATATATAGTGTATTATGCTTAAATTCTAGGTTGACCGAATAAGAGCACTATTTCAACCAATGAACCAAGGTTTGCAACCTACTGCCGATAGTGTATAGCTCTTATGGGGGAGTCGGAAAAATTCTTATTCCATCTTTTCCATTTCGCAGGGCGGATACCAGGTTTTCCTAATAAGGTCCTTAAAATTTGGACCATCCCATACTGTATAAGGGAATCTTTCTTGTGGACTCCATTAATGTCCTCACTGATCAAGGGTATTACCACCGAATGATTGTGACGTATACCTTACCATGTTCTTTCTAGTATAACCACTGATATACTTAATGGTTTCTACTCCATCCTTTCTAGTATTTAGTCAACATAAGCAGGCCAAGAGTAACCAAAACATAGAGGTAAAATCTTGGATTCAAATACTTAGTCAACATAAGGAGGATAAGTAGGTGACTTATAGTAAGAAGTAAGGAAGTTATTTTACATGTGCTTATATTCAATCAAAATAGAAATTTCACAAACTAGGCACCTAGCTTGGTTGGCTAGGCGCGCGAAAGGGTGTGGCCTAGACCCAGGTTCGATTCCGGGGACGGCCGGTTCCACCATTTTTTTTTTGTTGTTTAATATTAATTAAACGTACGGATACATGTAATTATGAGGGTTGTCTCATAAGGAGTCTTGATAACTACTTGTTTCTTATTATACACAATATGGGCTTGATTTTCAAGACAACCAAATCGATTTTTTTTATCACTATATTGAGTCCTTTTACTTTAACGGAAACTAGGACATCGGACGAATGATTCCTAATGGATATAAAACATCCATCTAATATTGCTGAAGTAGTCTCTGAGGTACTATTGACCAATTTTACTTTATGCTTAACGCTTAGAGTTTTAACAGGCAGATTTAATGATTTACAAAATCTATTGTCTACGAAAGACTTATCTGAACCTGAATCAAGTAATACTCTAGCATGAGCGTTATTGATAAAGAAAGTACCTGTTGTGACATTGTCATCCTGAATAGCCTCTTGATCATATAGACTGTTAGGGTTGGGTATTCACCACTTTGAACAGGGGGTCGTAAAGACCATCACTAACTTTGTCTCTTTTCTGATAGAATAGAGTACAACCCGTAGGAATTTCATCGCTAGATGATGCTAGTTAGCATGATCATCATTTTAGGCGATATCAGTCACGATCGCATTGATCATATAGACTATTATGTTTGGACATAGTCCATCATTTTTAGACAGGGAGTCAAAGACCACCACTGTCGTTGTCCTAACGGACAATCAGTTTAGCCTGTTATGCTCAGTCTTGCATTATTATTCTGACCAATTGGATGAGTGTGAGCTTCAGATGGGTCAGCCATGGTGAAGCTTTGAAGGCTACAGACCATGTAGTAATAATTTGCTGATTTGTCGAACTTGATGATTAAATAGCCATGGTGTAAATCAACCATATAGGTGAATAGATAGTATTAAATTTATTTGATTATGTTTTGCCTAGGTTTTTTTTAAATAAACCATCTTTGGCGTTTAAATGGAATAAAATCCTTTATATTTACTAGACTGGGGACATAAGTCACGACTGTCAATGTCATACTGACATCTTATATAGCACAATGGCTTGTTCCAAAGGATTTTTCGATGGCACAGATGCCTTGTCACTAGGGAAATTTTAAAACATAATCAATGATTCCTTTGGATCGGAAAATTTCAAAATTCATTGTCTTGACAAGAAGTTATGAAATAAAACTATCGTTCTCATGTTTGCATCTTTGCCCGTAGGTATACATCCCAGGTGGATGTTTAGATGTGTACATCATGTTCGACGTTTATTAGCCATGATTCCTATTGATTATATAGGCTAAATAAAGGGTTTGGAAGCTCCTAATATAAAGATGACAAATCGTGATTTTATCGTATCACTGTTGTCGTGAGTGTTAACACGTTTTCAAGTGTTTAATAAGGATCTGAATCTCTTTTAAACAGGTTTTACCATTTTAGCTAGGTCTTCAATGACATTCAAGCTAGGTCAAACCTTTTAAGATTCTCTTTTAATATTTATACTGGCAGGAAAAGAATGATATCTATTTTATTCAGGATTTTCATTATAATTATCCTAAATTTAATAAAAATATAATTATGGCACAAAAGACCAAGTCACAGGGATAACTTTATATTATCAACCTTGATTTTGTAGAATTAAGGTATTTAGGCTTGAACGTGTTCTTGCCTTTTCTTGACAGGGAGTTGTAGGCTAGGACTGTCTTTTGTCTTATATGACAATGAGTATAGCCCGTAGGCAGTATATCCCTAGTTATAATTTAATAATAGCTCAACAGCCTAGTCACATGGACAGATTTAATTTATAAACCAGGATGTTACAAAATCGAGGTATTAAGGCTTGAATCAAAGTTCATTACCTTTTCTTGACTGGGAGTTGTAGGCTGTCACACCCTGGCTTTGCGGAAGCGTGGTTAATTTTGGTGTGACTTCTTAATACCATAGCTTAACCATAACAAGCTATATGAATTAAAAACCATGCAAGTCATCCATTAAGTTTTGAAAACAAAATACAGTACCATTGTTTTAACCAACAACCATAACCTTGTTCAACAACATTACAAACTAAAACATAACATAAACGTGGTTTAAGGACTGTGTCTTGTCCAGGAAAGAGACACATCCCCTAAACCCTGATGACTCCATGACAAGTGCAGCGGAAAACGTTCCATACCGTGCCAGATCCGTTTAATTTCCTGAAATACATGTGAGTTGAAAAATCAACAATAATGTTGAGCGAGTTCATGTGCAAGTGAGTAAGTAAAAACACTTGTAAGTATAAAAGTTTCCTGGTATGTAGCAGTGTAAGAGGACTTGTGATCACCAATGGTTTGCAAGGCCATTAGCATGTTGTGAAATGCAAGTAGGTAGACACAACCCTAGCCGATTTTGCGTTGGGTACCAAGTCACTCCAGGTCCGTTCTGTTAGTCCTCCGAGAGGCCTGTTCTGTTGGGCCGGGAGCTGGGCTCGCTACACCCAGATAGATCTACCGCTCGAGTCCCTCGGTGTTCTAACTACCCATTCACATGATCTAAACCTCCTTACGTAAATCATACCGTGTATAAAGTACTTGTAAACAAAGTAACATGTATTTCACCCCCGCAGTTAAGAAAACTGAAAACAGTTAGAGAAAAGGGGGGACATGAACTCACAGTGAATGCGCGTCTCTACCAAGTGTCTCCAATACAGTAAGCTGTGCAACGACCTACAAGTGCTAATTCTATTAGACGGACGGCCGTGCTTTAGCTTTATAGTTTAAGTCTTTGGGAAATAGTTAGACAACTATTTCGTGTTTATGTTCCGTATACACTTGGTAGTTATACTTCTTCCCAAGGATGGGGGATACAATACATGTGCGTAAGTTACGTTTTATCAATCTTGTGGTAATGTAATTACCGGGGTAACTTATATGTTTGTGGAAGCGTTCGCAAAGTTTTGGGATCATTAACGCTTGTAAATATTATTTTTACTCTAAAATAATATTTATGTATTTTCACAAAATAATCATAAACAGTGTTGTGACAAATATACTTATCACGTTAATCTTTGTGAAAATCCCACCTCCGAATATTTAGTAAAATATAGTGCTGGCGAAATTTATGTTTCGAAAGTATGTCCAAAAATAGTTCTAACACTTGTTGTGTGAAAATTCTAAGTGTTAGGTTTTTAGGAAAATTTCGCCAGAGTTTCCTCTGTAACTGGAGGTGGCCACGCTTTCAAGCGTATCATTTTCTTTTAACAAATCAATCAACAACTTCTTTATCCAATCAAACAATTTCCGACACATCAAACTAGTCGACAAGTATGTAAATTTGCATAATCGCATGAACTTGTAGTTTTTCCGCATCTATAACGTAAATCCCCTTTATATATGTAGATCTTTATATAAAGTAGCTTTAACCTTGTAAAAACCTCGTGTTTGGAAAAATCCGTCTTTACAACTTCTAGTAACAAGTGACAAAGCTACTTCTTTGTCGGGTCTTTTTGTTTCACAAGTGTTTAAACACTTGTGGTTTATAAAACCATATTTACTAGTGTAAGATCCACTTTTTAAAATACATGATTTCTTTAATGTGTGGTTCTTCAAAAATACCACTTGCAGATACGTAGATCCGCTATTTTTAAACACCATTGTACCGGTTAAATCACTTTTACACAAGTAAAATATTTCTACACAAGTTCATGTATCTTGTGTGGTAGAGTTTCACCTTTAACCCTTGTATTTAGTCAAAAACGAGCTTATGTGAAGATACATGATCTTACAAAGTCGGGTTAAACGATGTTCCGAGCTACCACATCATAGATCGGGTCTCAATAATCACATATTTCAAGTCCTACGATTTTTACACAAGTTATATGTCTTTAACCACCATTTTAAGTATTTTACTAGACTTTTGATCATCATCTTTCATTTTAACGAGATTCAACCGACATAATTTCTTTTAACCACTTTAGATATGCTTAAAAACAAGTTTTAAGTGATATACCTCTAGCTCAAGGCTAGGGAAGATCTTTGGCGAAAAAGAGGTGGATAAAAGCTAACGGTAGAGGTCCTTCGCGTTCCGAGCGTTCCGAGCGCACCAAAGCTCCTAATATGTGACCCTTGAAGTGTGTATGATGATGGAATTGTAAGATTGAAACTTGAAAGTATGATGGTGAGTGGAAGAGGGTTCGGCCGAGATGGAGGGGAGCAAGAGAGAGTGGTTTTTGGTTGGTGATAATTATCTCAAGTGATTAGTGTGTATTTATAGGAAAGATTAAGTGATATTGTCCATTGGTCACAATGTCTTCAAGATATTAGGCAACAATCAATTTAATAAACTTGGTTTGTACTAGTGTGTTTCCCCTAGTTAGGGGACGGTTAGAACATGGGGGGGGGGGGGTTGGTTCGATTTAAACTAGTAATTAGGGGGGGTTTAGTTTAGTTAAATAGGTTAACTAAGTGTTTAACCTCGTTAGTTGTATGTTACACGTTATGGCGGGTGTTAGGGTGATCAGGGACCCTAACTGGCTCAGAAAAATAAAAATAGTGAAAATACTAATATTTTCATGTTCCGGGTAAAGTCCGGGTGTTCGGTTGGATAGTAATCCGTTAAAGCCTTTTGTAACGCTTTAAAGTGTCGTTATTACATTTTTAGTGACACAATTTGTTTTCCCGACACTTTAGAAAGTGTCTAGTAATATTTTCTCATGTTCTGGCACTTTACTAGTCAGCTAGAAGCTGGTTTGTTTATTAAAGTGCTGTGTTTGGTACTTAAAGTACGTTTTTGGCACATCCGAATCAGTGTATCTTATTCCTAGAGACGCAGTACCACAACCCTTATATCCCTACACTCACTACCAGTGTAGCCAAAATATATGAGGCTCTTAACAGGCCTGAGAGGCAGTGTCTGCCTGATGCTGGTTATATCAGCATGTTCACTGTGTATCCGTTTAGTGCTACTGTGCTTTTTGTGCATCATGTTTGTCACTAGGGTTCAGCATGTAAATAATGTAGTGACAGCATTTAAAGTATGATGCAAGTAAGTGCATGTATCAGTATGCAGGTAGCAGTTTATCAGCTAGTTTCAAACAAGCACAGTATTTAAGCAGTAATTAATCATTAATTAAGTTGTACGGATGCCTGGTTTAGTGCGGGTTGTCACATTCTCCCCCCGTTAAATAAATTTCGTCCCGAAATTTAAGTTCTGCTTGTAGAAGCAGGGTTCTTAGGAAATAAGTGGGGGTATTTCTCTTTCATCCGGTCCTCACGTTCCCAGGTGAATTCAGGACCATGTCTGGCTTTCCAACGAACTTTGACGAGCTTGACACTGCTCCGGCGGGTCTTGTTAACTTTCCAATCCGTGACCTCAACAGGTTCTTCAACGAAGTGGAGCGTGTCGTCAATATGAATCTCGTCGATAGGAATGGCAACGTCAACTTGAGTTGGGCTTTTCTTTAAATTGGATACATGAAATGTATCGTGAACACCATTCAGTTCAGCAGGTGGTCCAACTTGTATGCTACAGTTCCAATTCTTTCCAGAATTCTGAAAGGACCAATGTAGCGCGGATTTAACTTCCCATGCTTTCCAAAGCGTGCCACCCCCTTCCAGGGTGAAACCTTCAATAACACCATTTCTCCAACTTGGAAATCCACATGTTTCCGGTCTTGGATCCGCGTAGGCCTTTTGTCTGTGGCGAGCTGCTTCGATGCGTTTAAGTATTTGCGCAATCTTGTCTGTCGTCTCTTGGACGATCTCGGGACCAGCAAGCTGCCTATCACCTGCGTCAGACCACATAGGGGTGATCGGCACTTGCGTCCGTATAGGGCTTCAAATGGCGCGACACCAATACTGGTGTGGTAGCTGTTGTTGTATGAAAATTCGACCAAAGGTAAGTGTTTATCCCAGCTACCGCCCAAATCCATAACACATGCCCTCAGCATGTCTTCCAAAGTTTGTATCGTTCGCTCGCTCTGGCCGTCTGTTTGCGGATGGAACGCAGTGCTCAGATTCAATTGTGAGCCAAAAAAATTCTTGGAAGGATTGCCATATCCTTGACACAAATCTTCTATCTCTATTAGAGATGATCGAGAGAGGTACTCCATGACGTGCTACGATCTCTCTCAAGTAAATTTCCGCAAGTTTACTAGTACTGTCTTTCTCCTTGATTGGCAGAAAGTGTGCGGACTTTGTTAGGCGGTCAACAATCACCCAAATCATATCATGGCCTCTTGGCGTTCTTGGCAATTTTGTAACAAAATCCATTGAGATTTGTTCCCACTTCCACTTGGGAATCTCAGGTTGTTGCAGAAGTCCCGAAGGCTTATGGTATTCCGCTTTAACCTTAGCGCACGTTAAACATTTGCTCACGTAAACAGCAACGTCGCCTTTCATCCTAGGCCACCAGTAATAACTTTTGAGATCTTGGTACATCTCATCCGATCCAGGGTGGATAGAGTACCGTGACTTGTGCGCTTCATCGAAAATAACTTCCCTTAATCCACCAAACAGAGGAACCCAAATCCTTTTCTCAAAACATAACGTTCCTTCCTCGTTTGGTACCAAAAGCTTCTCCATTCTACGGAGATATTCTTCCTCGAGGTTTCCCTCCTTGAGAGCTTCCTTTTGTGCGGCACGAATGCGCAAGGAAAGATCGGTTCGTATAATCATTTCCAAAGCCCTGACCCTTATGGGCTTGATTCTTTCTTTACGACTTAGGGCATCGGCGACTACATTCGCCTTCCCTGGGTGATACTTATCTCGCAGTCGTAATCGTTCAATAATTCAACCCATCGTCTTTGCCTCATATTCAACTCCTTCTGGTTGAATATATGCTGTAGGCTCTTGTGATCTGTGAAGATTGTGCACTTCGTACCATACAGGTAGTGTCTCCAGATCTTTAAAGCGAAAACCACTGCGCCAAGCTCTAAATCGTGGGTGGTATAGTTCTTTTCGTGCACTTTCAGTTGGCGTGATGCGTAAGCAATGACCTTTTGGCGTTGCATCAACACACAACCCAATCCTTGACGCGATGCGTCGCAGTATACCACAAAATCGTCAGTACCTTCTGGTAGAGCTAAGATTGGCGCGTTACAAAGCTTGTCCTTCAATATCTGAAACGCTTCATCCTGTTTGATTCCCCAATCAAACATCTTATCCTTCTGTGTGAGGAGCGTCAAAGGTTGAGCGATCTTTGAAAAGTCCTCGATGAACCTTCTATAGTAGCCAGCCAAACCCAAGAATTGTCGAATCTCGGTTGGCATTGTAGGCGTTTCCCAATTTTTGATCGCCTCGATCTTTGTGGGATCAACATGGATTCCATTTCCATTAACCACATGTCCAAGAAACTGGACTTCGCGTAGCCAAAACTTGCACTTAGAGAACTTGGCATACAACTGTTCCTTCTTTAGCAGCTCCAAAATAGCTCTTAGATGCTGTTCGTGTTCAGCCTTTGTCCTTGAATAAATCAAGATGTCGTCGATAAACACAATCACGAACTTGTCCAAGTATGGCTTGCAAACTTTATTCATTAGATCCATGAATACCGCAGGTGCGTTTATCAAACCAAATGGCATAACAAGGAACTCGTAGTGTCCATGATGAGTTCGGAAGGCTGTTTTCGGGATACTTTCCTCCTGTATCCTTAATTGATGGTATCCAGATCGAAGATCGATCTTAGAGTAAAAGCTTGAACCTTGAAGTTGATCGAACAGATCGTCGATTCTTGGCAGAGGATACCTGTTCTTGATCGTCAGCTTGTTCAATTCCCTGTAGTTGATGTTTATTTGAAAATCATCATCCTCCTTTTTGATGGGTAACAATGGGATTACCCCAAAAAGGAATTTTTGGTCTGTTATCTTCCTTCTCTAACCATTGCTAACACTTCTCTGTCAGTCCTTGCATCTCCGAAAATGTAAGTTGCTATGATGCATCGACTACGGGTGCAGTGCCCGGAATTAAGTCGACGCGGGATTCGACTAATCGTGAGGAGATGATTCCGGCAAGTCTTCGAGGAAGACTTCGGGGTATTCTCCAATCACAAGGATACCTTTGAGTTTTGGTTCTTCGACTTCCTTTTCCATAACATGAGCCAAGAATGCAACATATCCTTTGTGCGAGAATTTTTGGGTCTTCTTATAATCCGCAGGAGCGTATCCTGCTCCATGAGTCACGATCATTTCTTCGTTCGTTGTCGGGGCGCGGATGACAATCTCCGCATGGTTGTTCGTCAACAAGTCCATCGCAATCATCACGTCGAAGTCTTCCAAACTCAACTGGCAATAGATCTAGCGTAAACTTACGCTCTCCGGGTTCTATCGTGCCGATTCCAGTTACCGCGTTGGCTTCCACTAGCTTCCCCTAAGCTAGTTCTAATGGGTACTGGAATAACTACTTACTCGCTACGTAAACCAATTATGTCCTTGAATACTAGAATTGTGAATCGTAAAATTTGCAACAGTAGTTGGCAATACAGATGCATAAAATTGAGTAATGTGGGACGTACCGCTATCCATGCTTGGATCTCTGGCGTGCCTCCCTAGCTCCGACGGGGAGCTTTCATCCTTGCGCCTGATTGTCTTCGGGCAATATCTTCTGAAATGCTTTTTGCTTCCACAATTTAAACATCCTCGAGCACGCTTCTGTTCATCACTCATTCTGCTTTGACAATTATTGTTGTCGTTGTCCCCTTCGTGATTCTTACTACCGTCCTGGCCCCCATTACTAAGTTTAGTATTTTGCCAACAAGTTTCCTTGACATGTCCCACCTTGCCACAGTTACCACAATTTCCATATTTGCATCGCCCGACATGATAACGTAAACAATTGTCGCACTTAGGTAGGATACCCTTGTAATCTTTTCCCTGTGGGCGACTTCCAAAACCACCATGGTTATTATCTTTATTCCCAAATCCTCCTTGGCCTCCCCGACCGGCAGGGGCCCAACAAGTGTCCTTCAAGTGACCACGTTTCCCACATACTTCGCATGTTTTCAGTCCGCATTGGCCAGAATGATGACGCTGGCATGTGTTACACTTGGGCAGAGTGCCCATATAACCCTTTCCTTTGTTCTCATTATTCGTTCGGGTACCTTCAGTGAGCTTCCTTTTGTTCTTTCCGGATGACTCTACCTGAGTCTCCTTGTCAGGGTCTGCGAGTTTTTCTAGTCTAATTGCCTCCGTAGCGAGTGCCAAACCCATCTTACTTGCAGCATTAGTTGTTGGTGGCGTTGATGTTGTCATCAAGCTCAAGACTTGAGGCGCCAGTTCCCAAATGAATTGTTCCAATTTCTTCAGTTCCGGTTTTACCAGGTACGGAACAATTTGTGACAGATCATGAAGTCGTTGCACGTACTCCAACACCTTCGGACCTTCCATCATTAGGCTCCGAAATTCATCTTCCTACTTCTGGGTTTCCGTTTGGGGGCAATACTTCTTATGCATCATTCCTTTCAACTCATCCCAAGTTAACGCGTATGCTGTAGTTAGGCCCATTATTCGAACCTGAAGATTCCACCATAATCGAGCTCCATCTTGAAACAACTCAGAAACGTATGGGACCTGTTGTTCTGGCGTACAGCCACTCATTCGAAAGATGGATTCCATACTTTCAATCCATTTTACAAAAGTTATGGCACCCCCAGTGCCGTCGAACTTCGGAGGCTTGTAGTTGAGGAAGTGCCAGTAGGAACAACCGTTATTTTCTGAGGTACCTCTGATAGGTTCGGAGCGTAGGGCCTCGTGCTGTGCTATAGCTGCAGCAATTATCTCTTTCAGTTCTGCCTCAGAGGTGGGCATGCGCATTTCGCGTCTTGGCGGCATCTTCTAAAAGATGTTTCACATAGGTTAGGTCATAGCAAGTGAAATGTACGTATGCATTCAACAATACCAACACATAACATCTCATGTTATCAACAAGTCAATCACATAACCTCTTATGTTATAGGACATAAACAATTGATTGAACATCGCATGTGATGAGAATACTGCGATTGTATTGCCATAATTTGAGACCACAATGTAAAGCTTACAAGTACACCACTATATCATACTATATCAATGACTTAGTAGGGGACGACCCTAGACAAGTCGTGCGATCGCTGGACATGTTCAGGAGTCTCTGGTTCGTCCTTTCTCAAATTTCAGGACTTCACGTCAAGTTTCTGAATTTCTGTCCTAAAACAACATTTCTTCTCAATCGTTTCCTTGAGCTCGTCCCATAGCAGTGTCTGTGCCAAGGGTCTGAACCTGGAGGTTCCATTAAGAGAGTGTGCCATCTAGAAATATCCCCGAGATGTAGGTAACACTCTGTTGGGGCGAACAGTTACCCGTTCTTAGAATGGAGTTGGTCTCTTCGGACCAACGAACAAATGCAACGGTGCCTCCTGTTTTATCAAAGTTCAAAGGCTTGCAGTTCAGGAACTGTTTATAAGTGCAGCCAGTTGGAGGGTTATCTCCAGTAATGCCATCGTTGTACTTAAAGTGGAGGGCTTCATGTCGTGCATTTATCTGTGAGATGCGTTCTTGCAGCTCGTCTTCTGTCCTTGGCGACGTACTGGTGTTCGTGTCACGTCTGGGTGACATTCTCTTTTTGTCGAAATAGTGTGAAGCGGGTTGGACAATGTTTCAATTGTCTATGGGGTATATATAGCAACGTAAGCCATCATGTAATCACCCCATTTCACACGCAAATATACTCACTGTATAAGTGGGGAAATAAATTCCTGAGCCTTCACATAGGCTTGTCAATTTGTTGCTTGTAATAGAATGAACTCGAGGCTACATCGCCTAGGTCATTTTTGTTTAAGTTATTTCCTGCTGCATTGGTTGTCATTAGCTTGACCTGCAGAGTCCACCAGGATTCTTGTGCACTACAAATCGTTATTACGTGGGCCCCCGTAATAATAAATTGTCTTGCACAGTTACCCCAAATTTTCTCTCATCCAAGCAGATGATCAATCAAGGAGCAACAGCCGGTGCATTGGCATGAACAGGGTCATACTCCAATGCGGGGTCAGGAGCAACGCCTGGCTCAGGGGCCACGGCTAGCTTCGAATCAAAAACTCCATCTCAAAATCAGCTGGATCAACAATTACAGGGGTTACAGGATCCCCCAAGGGCTGGTCTAAGTGCATGAACTCAATGTCATGGTCTGGATCAACACCAGGCGGAAAAACAGAATTGTCCTCAAAATCACGATCAAACTCAAAGCTGTGTGTGGGATCCGGTGCAGCTGATGATGCCATATCAGGGTCCGTGTCGTGTAAGTGGTGCTGCATTCCCTGTATGTTCGAAGACGCGGATGTCAGAGACTCAAATGAGTCTGGGATAGGGGAATGAGTTTCCCCTACAGGAGCGTCCGCATGCAGTAGTCTAATGCTAGCAGCGAGAGGGCCTTGCCCTCAAGTGGGTCCTCCTCTTAATAGTTCGACATCGTCTTCAGAGACAACGTCGGGGCATATCAACAACGAGATAAGCGGCAAGGGGCACAGGAGCAGGGATCACTGCCAGTGGCAAATTCCCAACAAGATGGCCATCAGTAGGCTCTGCTACGACTTCCGGCAGTGCACAAAGGGCTGAAAGTCGTCTTTGTCTGTGCCGGTAGTATCAGAAATGTACACCTCGTGCTTCGTTGAACTATGTCGTCTGATACTATGGTCATGGGGTTCGTAGTGCCCATCTTTCTAGTACTTGATGAAAGCATAACGTTCGTAACACAAACACATATACGTATAATAATCAATCATATAATCAGTTAATCACATAAGTCACCAAGTAAGGTATCACATACTTCTCCTAGTCTTACTAGCCAATTTTATCCAGTCTATAAGACTGCTCTATCCTTCACTTAAACCAAACCTCGATCCTCTAGACCGATCCTCAGCCCTCCAAGCTGAGCCTTTTCTTCCTAGCCTTGCTAGCCCACTACCTCGGTCACCTAGACCGAGCCTCGATCCTCCAGATCGATCCTATAACAAACCAACGTGCTCAACTACCTTAATCACCTCGATCCTCCAGATCGATCCTCAGCCCTCCAAGCTGAGCCTATAATTAATAAAATGTGCTCAACATTTGTTTGTAAAAAGTTTTGGATCTGGACTTAAGTGGTATGCAGAAAAATGTTTTCGTGAGAGCCCTAGTGATCATAGTCTAGACTCGAGAAAGAATCCTAGTTCGCTATGATCAGGGCTCTGATACCAAGCTGTCACACCCTGGCTTTGCGGAAGCGTGGTTAATTTTGGTGTGACTTCTTAATACCATAGCTTAACCATAACAAGCTATATGAATTAAAAACCATGCAAGTCATCCATTAAGTTTTGAAAACAAAATACAGTACCATTGTTTTAACCAACAACCATAACCTTGTTCAACAACATTACAAACTAAAACATAACATAAACGTGGTTTAAGGACTGTGTCTTGTCCAGGAAAGAGACACATCCCCTAAACCCTGATGACTCCATGACAAGTGCAGCGGAAAACGTTCCATACCGTGCCAGATCCGTTTAATTTCCTGAAATACATGTGAGTTGAAAAATCAACAATAATGTTGAGCGAGTTCATGTGCAAGTGAGTAAGTAAAAACACTTGTAAGTATAAAAGTTTCCTGGTATGTAGCAGTGTAAGAGGACTTGTGATCACCAATGGTTTGCAAGGCCATTAGCATGTTGTGAAATGCAAGTAGGTAGACACAACCCTAGCCGATTTTGCGTTGGGTACCAAGTCACTCTAGGTCCGTTCTGTTAGTCCTCCGAGAGGCCTGTTCTGTTGGGCCGGGAGCTGGGCTCGCTACACCCAGATAGATCTACCGCTCGAGTCCCTCGGTGTTCTAACTACCCATTCACATGATCTAAACCTCCTTACGTAAATCATACCGTGTATAAAGTACTTGTAAACAAAGTAACATGTATTTCACCCCCGCAGTTAAGAAAACTGAAAACAGTTAGAGAAAAGGGGGGACATGAACTCACAGTGAATGCGCATCTCTACCAAGTGTCTCCAATACAGTAAGCTGTGCAACGACCTACAAGTGCTAATTCTATTAGACGGACGGCCGTGCTTTAGCTTTATAGTTTAAGTCTTTGGGAAATAGTTAGACAACTATTTCGTGTTTATGTTCCGTATACACTTGGTAGTTATACTTCTTCCCAAGGATGGGGGATACAATACATGTGCGTAAGTTACGTTTTATCAATCTTGTGGTAATGTAATTACCGGGGTAACTTATATGTTTGTGGAAGCGTTCGCAAAGTTTTGGGATCATTAACGCTTGTAAATATTATTTTTACTCTAAAATAATATTTATGTATTTTCACAAAATAATCATAAACAGTGTTGTGACAAATATACTTATCACGTTAATCTTTGTGAAAATCCCACCTCCGAATATTTAGTAAAATATAGTGCTGGCGAAATTTATGTTTCGAAAGTATGTCCAAAAATAGTTCTAACACTTGTTGTGTGAAAATTCTAAGTGTTAGGTTTTTAGGAAAATTTCGCCAGAGTTTCCTCTGTAACTGGAGGTGGCCACGCTTTCAAGCGTATCATTTTCTTTTAACAAATCAATCAACAACTTCTTTATCCAATCAAACAATTTCCGACACATCAAACTAGTCGACAAGTATGTAAATTTGCATAATCGCATGAACTTGTAGTTTTTCCGCATCTATAACGTAAATCCCCTTTATATATGTAGATCTTTATATAAAGTAGCTTTAACCTTGTAAAAACCTCGTGTTTGGAAAAATCCGTCTTTACAACTTCTAGTAACAAGTGACAAAGCTACTTCTTTGTCGGGTCTTTTTGTTTCACAAGTGTTTAAACACTTGTGGTTTATAAAACCATATTTACTAGTGTAAGATCCACTTTTTAAAATACATGATTTCTTTAATGTGTGGTTCTTCAAAAATACCACTTGCAGATACGTAGATCCGCTATTTTTAAACACCATTGTACCGGTTAAATCACTTTTACACAAGTAAAATATTTCTACACAAGTTCATGTATCTTGTGTGGTAGAGTTTCACCTTTAACCCTTGTATTTAGTCAAAAACGAGCTTATGTGAAGATACATGATCTTACAAAGTCGGGTTAAACGATGTTCCGAGCTACCACATCATAGATCGGGTCTCAATAATCACATATTTCAAGTCCTACGATTTTTACACAAGTTATATGTCTTTAACCACCATTTTAAGTATTTTACTAGACTTTTGATCATCATCTTTCATTTTAACGAGATTCAACCGACATAATTTCTTTTAACCACTTTAGATATGCTTAAAAACAAGTTTTAAGTGATATACCTCTAGCTCAAGGCTAGGGAAGATCTTTGGCGAAAAAGAGGTGGATAAAAGCTAACGGTAGAGGTCCTTCGCGTTCCGAGCGCACCAAAGCTCCTAATATGTGACCCTTGAAGTGTGTATGATGATGGAATTGTAAGATTGAAACTTGAAAGTATGATGGTGAGTGGAAGAGGGTTCGGCCGAGATGGAGGGGAGCAAGAGAGAGTGGTTTTTGGTTGGTGATAATTATCTTAAGTGATTAGTGTGTATTTATAGGAAAGATTAAGTGATATTGTCCATTGGTCACAATGTCTTCAAGATATTAGGCAACAATCAATTTAATAAACTTGGTTTGTACTAGTGTGTTTCCCCTAGTTAGGGGACGGTTAGAACATGGGGGGGGGGGGGGTTGGTTCGATTTAAACTAGTAATTAGGGGGGGTTTAGTTTAGTTAAATAGGTTAACTAAGTGTTTAACCTCGTTAGTTGTATGTTACACGTTATGGCGGGTGTTAGGGTGATCAGGGACCCTAACTGGCTCAGAAAAATAAAAATAGTGAAAATACTAATATTTTCATGTTCCGGGTAAAGTCCGGGTGTTCGGTTGGATAGTAATCCGTTAAAGCCTTTTGTAACGCTTTAAAGTGTCGTTATTACATTTTTAGTGACACAATTTGTTTTCCCGACACTTTAGAAAGTGTCTAGTAATATTTTCTCATGTTCTGGCACTTTACTAGTCAGCTAGAAGCTGGTTTGTTTATTAAAGTGCTGTGTTTGGTACTTAAAGTACGTTTTTGGCACATCCGAATCAGTGTATCTTATTCCTAGAGACGCAGTACCACAACCCTTATATCCCTACACTCACTACCAGTGTAGCCAAAATATATGAGGCTCTTAACAGGCCTGAGAGGCAGTGTCTGCCTGATGCTGGTTATATCAGCATGTTCACTGTGTATCCGTTTAGTGCTACTGTGCTTTTTGTGCATCATGTTTGTCACTAGGGTTCAGCATGTAAATAATGTAGTGACAGCATTTAAAGTATGATGCAAGTAAGTGCATGTATCAGTATGCAGGTAGCAGTTTATCAGCTAGTTTCAAACAAGCACAGTATTTAAGCAGTAATTAATCATTAATTAAGTTGTACGGATGCCTGGTTTAGTGCGGGTTGTCACATAGGCTACCACTGTCTTTATTAAAATTTCTGGCCCGTGGGCCTATCAATTAACATCTCGTAAGATGTTAAGACATATAGTCATTGCACTGATGATACGTTCAGCGGTCACAGTAATGACATGACGACATGATCAGTGCCATTAATTTAATCAACTGTCGTTCAGTGGTCATAATAATGACATGACGGCAGGATTAGCACGTTAATTTAAATCAACTGTCATTCAGCGGTCATAATAATGACATAACGACAGGATTAGTACTTTAATTTAAATCAATTGTCGTTCAGCGGTCATAATAATGACATAACGACCAGATTATCGTCTAGAGGGCTTTGAGCATAGCTCACCCCCTTTGGACGGGGAATCTCAAAAGATCACAACTGTCGATGTCGCAATCAGACAGTGTATTATAGCCCGTGGCACTTCATCCTTAAGGGATGATTATTTTAATAAGGAAGGATTGGAATAACCCATTCTAGGGATGACTTACGTGATTTTATCGAACCACGTTTGCCAGGAGTGTTAACATATTACGGATGTTAACAAGGATTTGAATCTCTTGAATAGGTCCTACCATCTTGGCCTCGTCATATAGGCTAGGTTTACCCTTAAGATTCCTTTTTAATAATTAATGCAGAATAATCCTAACTCGGGATGTTAATAAGGATCTGAACCTAAATTGAGGATCTGCCGTCTTGGCCGGGTCTCAACAATGACACGAGGCTAGGTCTTGTCCTTTTTAGATTTTGCCATTTTATTATAATGGTTGATCTTATAATAGAAATATTATTTTAATTTATTTTATATATTATATTCATATATAATGATATAATTGAAATTTAGATAAAACATCCCAATGGTTTTAAAAGAGGTATAGAATTGCCCTAAAAGGGACTTAAAAGAAATGATGTTGTCCTCAAAGGGATCAAAACATAAATATCGTTATAAAGACTTTTAAGGAAACGATCTTCAGTAAAAGGAGTCTCTTCTTCATTTTAGTTCTGAATGTCCTCTCCTTGGTCGTACATTAATCCTAGTCGCAACACGAAGCTCGGCCTTTCCTAGGCTTCAAATGGGGAGAATTTCATTACATCTCCTCGCTTGGCGACATACTAAAATATATAATTGAAAGTAATAATCCTCCGAAGAGACGAGAGTATTCCTATGTTAAGTCTAGACTCAGAAGGTCAAAGAATGTGCTATCGTGTCATTGAGATTAAACACAAAAAGCTGGTGTTTAATTCACTCAATGTTGGCTCTGATACCAACCTGTCACACCCCTATTTTCCACGTGTCACCGGTGGGCCCGGTGGGGAGTATCGTGACGTAGTTGGTATCATCATAGACAAACAACACAATATATAAATGCACAGCGGAAGCAAAGATAGATTCATTTCAACTTTAATAAATTGTAATATTAATTATCACAAATAGTTGAAACGGATCCACAGGCGGATCAAAATAAAATAAGATATTGTTCAACAGCTTTATTGTCGTCCAAGCTTGCGAGACTTATTGTGGACGCTCTAGAAGACCGCCAGCCTAGTACGAGTAGTACATACACTTAATCTTTTTCGAAAAATACGTCAGTTTACACTGGTAAATACAATTTAACTGACTCATTTTGAAAAGGTTGAAAATTGATTTGAATGCACGTGGCACAAAACATTTTATAACTTGGGATAATTATGTAATATAATCTTGTGAACGTATTACATGTTACTTGTGCGTTCAGTAGCCCGGATCTTGTCCAGGTTAAAGATCAATAGACCCACCACATTATAGAGTTATACACTGACAGGTGTACGCCTACACCTCGTGCTCAGGTCGTGGCCATCTCGTAAGATGATGCCAAGGATATCCGGGACATGGTCATTAACCCCCCAAAGGCTTTAAGTGAACAAGACTGTTTAAACGAGCCGATCAAATTATTCAATTAACCACCCAAAGATGTAAGATTTGATGCTCGATCAAGCGGTATTCTATATACCGTAACCCAAGCCCGTATAGGGAAAATAAGTTAAAAGTATTTACCTGAGCTAAATATAAATTCAATCTCAGCCGTATCAAATCAGCAAGTACAGATAGCTTTTACTGGGCTCCTAAATCTGGAACGAAGGTTTTTAACAACCTATTAGATTCCTAACGGGTCTTAATTAAGCCTATGCTTAGACCGGTTAGTTTTAAAAAGGAAGACACGGTTCAAATGCATGATAAAGCGAATACCGGTTTAGAATGTGGTTTTGACCCGACAAGCTTGTATGCTTGTTTAATATGGGTAACTTAAACACATTCTGGATTTTGAGACAAAAATGATAATGCTTGACCCGTTTCGGTCAATTTATGCAAACTAGTTACATAAACCAAACCGAACGCGAAAAGGGCGTTACGGGTAACCATAAGAGTCACATGCAAGTTCCCTGATTTAATATGCCTTAATTATGTTATAATATCAGTAAGATATTTTCTATTATGCCTAAATCGGATATAAACTCACATTATGCCTCGTAAGGGCATTTTGGTCATTTAAAAGATTATTAAAGAGTTTATTTGTAAATCTGAGTTACGGGTCTGATTTATACAGTAGGTATACTAATTTTAACATATTATAACAGTAGGGTATGACCCATATGTGAAACTTATCATTTAAAACCAAACTATGCACCTTAGGGGTATTTTGGTAATTTCACAAGGGCTTAAAAGGTCAATACTGGAAACCTGAGTTCAAAAACTTTTACTTACGTTATTATCTCAAAATATACTAAAAACATCAGTAGGTATCAACCTTATATGTTTAATATGGTTATAGCACATACTATGCGTTAAAAATGCTTAAAAAGGCGATTTGGAGCCATTTCCGGGTTTTTAAAAGAAAGCTGATATTTTTATAATTCCAGAAGGCTCAAAATATTTTATTTAATAAATTAAATCAGTAGAAAAAGGTTTGGGGTCAAAAGGATTAGTAAAACTCATTTTATGGCTAAAAAGGGCAAAATCGGTATTACCCGAATTAAACTTAAAGACCTATGTTATGCTCCGCCAAAAATTTAATAAAAATCTTTAAAAATCCCAAAATATTATATAACATCAGTGGGTAAAAAGTTTTGATATCAAAAAGTGGGTTTAAATAGGCTATTCGCTAATTACGCCATTTAATTAACATAATGTTTTCAAATTACGATAATGAGCATAACTCTTAATCTAGACCTCAAACTGATATCAAATTTTAGGTGCAAGTTTATAAATCAGCAACAAATGTTTCTACTCTTTCACTTTTTCAAAAATCACGTTTTATAGTCAAAAGGGCATAATAGTCAACATTTAAGCATAAATCGGAAACATGCATATGAATCGGATAAGTATTGAACCAAGTTGAAAAATCTCAGAGAGTTATACTTATATGAAACCTGGTCCAAAATGAGCTCTAAGGCAGACCTTAAACAAGGTTAATCAGGTCAGATTTGAGAGTCAAAGCATTAGTCAAACTGTTAGACTTTTGATTCAAAACAAGCAATTACACCAAAGTGATCAGTTTGACATGTTCTTGTAACATTTACCAAATTATTTAAGTGACAAAACATGATCCATAACCTCTATATTATCAGTTTTGATTAATTTAAGAATCTGCCCAGTTTGACTTTTAGATTACTAACTTTGACTTATCAAATAGACTAGAATTCGTGGAAATCAGAAAGCATGATCCTAATGGATTATAACCAACTTGATTACCATCATAAAACAAGATTCAATTGGACTTTTTGCTGATCAATTCATGATCAAATCAGAAAGTCAAACAGAAGTCAAAATATAGTGTTCTTGGCTAAATTAAACTATGAACAAGAATCAAAACATGATTGGAATACTTACAATCACTGAATGAAAGATCAAGAACACTAGAAAATTCCAAGATGATACTCCAATTTCGGATTTGAGCAGATGAGGAAAGTTTGAAGTTGCAAAATTTATAAAAATGAAGAACATGTTGTGTTCTATAGGATTCTTGGAACGAATTGGATGTTGCCAGGTGTTAAACCATTTATAAAATTCTATGGGCTGCCCCTAGAGTCGATTTTGAGAGTTAGAAACCAGTTTTGATCATGAAAACAGCAACGAACAGGCTATAATCAGCTATTCTACATTCTGTGCAGGCCTCACGGCCCGCGTGAGATGTCTGTGTGGCCTACGCGGCCCGCCTGACAGTCCAGGTCTGCACAGCAGTTTCAAAAACGACAGAATTGGTCCCTGTCAGCTCATGAAGTCATTTTAGGCACGTTCAAGGCCCGTTAACCTCATATAAAGGCCCCACTATGATGTTTAAACTTAGGGGACATGAAACATGTTCAAAAACATGTCGGATGTCGGTTCGTTTGGCCGTACGGTCACGTTATGCGTCGAATTACGACGAAACACGGACGGACGCTAAAAACGATCCAAATTACACGACGGATGGAATTTTATCAAGGCGATCACTAAAATAAAATATTTTAGTGCTTACATAAATTTTTGGGTGTCCGGGGATATTCAGAATGTGAGATATGCGCGAAAGTGCAAACTTGTGCACTTTTTGACACTTTTAGTCCCTGCATGACCTTAAAGTTTATTTTTGCGCACCAAACACCTCTAAGCCTATATCTAAGCTATATAAAGGATAAATAGGGTATGTTTAGCTCATGGTTATATTCCAGAAGGTTCGAAACCCAACGAATCGGCATACTTTTGCCGTTTGACGCAAATAGTCCCTTAATTGCGCAAAGTAGCGCGAAATGCTGTTTAGTGATAGCAAAGCCTTCCATGGACCATATTGATCATTCCCAAGTATATACATACATGTTACTATGCTCCCGTTCGCTTAAATGGTCACCGAAGGGCGTAGATTCAAAAGTTGACGCTTTAGGTCCCTCTATTGCGCAAACTTGCGCATTTCATCATTTAATAGCATTGAAGCCTCATCTAATCCATATTAGACATTCTTGAAAGTATTATTAAACATCATGATGCTTCGGATTCGCTAAAAGGTCATTCAGAGGTATAATTAAACATATTGACACTTTTAGCCCCTCTAACTTGCAAAGTTGCGCGTAACTTTACTTATAGGCATAAAAACCTTAGATGGCCATTATTTGGCATTCCCGAGAGTATAATTAAATATTATTAAGCTCCCGGTTTGTTAGAAGGTCACTCAGAGGTAAGAATTAACATGTTGACGCTTTTAACCCTTTATTGCGCAAACTTTCAATTAAATACGCAAACGGCTACACTTATTCATCAAGTGGCACATTTGTGAATATAAACATCGTGAGAGGTTATTTGGAAACTTATTTTAGGTATGCTAACACTTCCAGTCCTTTTATTATCAAATTTTTTGATTTTTCGAAAAATTAGTCCCTTAAATTCCACATTGGACTTTATTAGAGTTTATTACACGTGTCAATACATCATTGGACGTGATTTTACGAGGTGTTACACAAGATCCTTCCAGTTAACGGCAGCCGAGGCAAAGGTGGAACCCGATGTGGTTTCAGGTATATTTGCTATAAACTCGATTCCCGCACATGTGTTATTTGATACGGGTGCGAATAAATCCTTTGTTTCACATGGATTTATTCGACATCCTTCTTTTGTACTAACGAAATTGCCTATGCCATTAGAGGTAGAAATAGGTGATAACAAAAGTTTCCTTGTATGTGATGTATGTCGTGACTGCAAAATAAACATTGATGATTAGGAATATCTAATAGACTTGATCCCTATGTCAATGGGAGAATTCCAAGTAGTGGTCGGGATGGATTGGTTATCTCGACATCATGCAGAAGTGATATGTTTCCGCAAGGAGATAAAATTGACATCTCCAAGCGGAAAGCAGGTTACCATCTATGGCGAAAAAGGGGGCAGTCCCGTTATGTGCTCAATACTAAAAGCTCATAAGCTTATGAGGCGCGGATGTAAAGCCTTTATGATATACGCAAACGAACCCGCCAAAGAGAAGCCGAAGATTGAAGACGTACCAGTGGTACGCAAATACGCTGATGTATTTCCGGAAGATTTACCGGGAATACCGCCAGAACGGGAGGTAGAGTTCGGAATTGAATTGATTCCGGGCGCGAAACCTGTGGCTAAGGCGCCGTATCGGTTAGCGCCATCAGAATTGCAAGAATTGATGTCTCAAATCCAAGAATTGCTCGACAAGGGATTTATTCGGCCAAGTGTGTCTCCATGGGGCGCACCAGTGTTATTCGTGAGAAAGAAGGACGGGAGCATGCGTATGTGCATCGATTACCGGGAGTTGAATAAACTCACGATAAAGAATCGATATCCGCTTCCAAGAATTGATGACCTATTTGACCAATTACAAGGTGCAAGTTGGTTCTCAAAAATCGACCTCAGATCGGTGTATCATCAGTTAAAACTCAAAGAGGAGGATGTACCGAAAATGGCTTTCCGTACACGGTACGGACATTACGAGTTTCTCGTGATGTCCTTTGGGTTAACTAATGCACCCGCGGCTTTCATGGATCTTATGAACCGGGTTTGCAAACCCATGCTAGACAAGTTAGTGATAGTGTTCATTGATGACATCTTGATATACTCCAAGAATGAAGCAGAACACGCAGGTCATTTGCGTGAAGTGTTGGAGACGCTCAGAAGAGAGAAATTGTATGCGAAATTCTCAAAGTGTGCCTTCTGGCTACGGGAGGTGCAATTTCTGGGGCACATCATTAGTGCAAATGGGGTGTTAGTAGACCCATCGAAAATAGAAGCTGTGGCAAGATGGAATCCACCGAAAAATCCTTCAGAAATCAGAAGTTTCTTGGGGCTTGCGGGTTATTATCGGAGGTTCATGCAAGATTTCTCCAAATTCGCCATGCCATTAACCAAATTAACCCGTAAGGCGAAAAGTTTATTTGGGGTGAAGATCAGGAAAGGGCGTTTCAAATGCTCAAAGAGAAACTGACCCATGCACCGGTATTGTCATTACCGGATGGGACGGAAGATATGGTTGTTTACTCGGATGCGTCGCATTCGGGACTTGGCTGCGTTTTGATGCAGCGGGTCAAGGTTATAGCCTATGCCTCGAGGCAGCTAAAGACTCATGAGAAGAAATATCCTACCCATGACCTCGAGTTGGCAGCAGTGGTGTTCGCCTTGAAAATATGGAGGCATTATTTGTATGGGGTGAAGTGCACTATCTTTACCGACCATAAAAGTTTAAGGTATTTCTTCGATCAGAAGGAATTAAATATGAGGCAGAGACGGTGGTTAGAAACTGTCAAAGACTTTGATTGTGAAATACATTACCACCCCGGGAAGGCTAATGTAGTGGCAGACGCGTTGAGCCGAAAGACAGACTATACGCCTATTCGAGTGCGATCGATGCAACTAATTGTGACATCGGGTTTGCTTGAACAAATCCGGAAATCTCAAATTGAAGCAATCAAGGAGGAAAATGTGAAGAGGGAAAGGATAGTTAGGCAGCTAAAAGACCTGGAGGATGATAACCAAGGATTGAAAACTCGGTTTGGGAGAATTTGGGTTCCGAATACATGTGGAGCCAAGGTGCGTCTACTTGACGAGGCCCATAAATCTCATTATTCAATTCATCCGGGGGCGACCAAAATGTATAATGACTTAAAACAAAACTATGGCCCGGAATGAAAAGAGATATTGTGAAATATGTGGAGAAGTGTTTGACTTGTTTACAAGTCAAAGCGGAGCACCAAAAGCCATATGGAAGGTTGCAACCGTTGGATATCCCAGTTTGGAAATGGGAACAAATCACGATGGATTTGTTAACCAAATTGCCCAAAACCAATCGCGGGTTTGATGCTATATGGGTAGTCATGGATAGATTGACGAAAAGTGCTCACTTCATTCCGATTCGTGAGACTTATACATCCGAGAAGATGTCGGAGGTGTACACCAATGAAATCATAGCACGTCATGGAGTGCCGATATCCATTGTTTCAGACAGAGATACTCGGTTTACTTCAAAATTTTGGTGTGAATTCCAAGAGCAAATGGGAACTAAATTGTTCATTAGCACTGCTTACCATCCACAAACGGATGGGCAGAGTGAAAGAACAATACAAACGTTGGAGGATATGCTGCGGGCTTGCATCATTGATTTCGGGGGTAGTTGGGATGTTTATCTACCCTTGGTCGAATTTTCATATAACAACAGCTATCAATCGAGCATTAAAATGGCCCCGTATGAACTGTTATATGGCAGAAAATGTCGAACTCCGGTATGTTGGGGAGAAGTGGGTCCACGAGGGCTAGCACCCACTGATATAATCTGAAATACGAATGAGAAAATCGACATGATTCGGGCACACTTGAAAGCGGCTCAAGACAGGCAAAAGGCATATGCGGATAAAAGGAATAGGCCAATTGAATTTCAGGTTGGCGACATGGTTATGCTAAAAGTTTCCCCATGGAAGGGCATTATTAGATTCAGAAAAAAGGGGGAAACTAAGCCTGAGATTTATTGGGCCATTCAGAATCATTGAACGGGTTGGTAAAGTAGCTTATCGTCTCGAATTACCCAAGGAGTTGAGTGGGATTCATAGCACATTCCACGTGTCACATCTCCGAAAATGTTTGGCAGACGAAACTGCTCGTATCCACTACGATGATATCGAGGTGGATAACAGCCTCAACTATGCAGTGAAGCCAATTGCGATTTTAGATCGTAAGGAGAAGAGTTTGAGGAACAAAGTAATTAACCAAGTGAAGGTTAAATGGGAACACAGGAAGGGTGCGGATACCACATGGGAATCCGAAGAAGAAATGCAATGGCTCTACCCTATATTGTTTGGTACGTATACTGGTTTCGGGGACGAAACCCTTTTAAGGGGGGTTGACTTGTAACATCCCGAAAATACAAAACTTTATATTAGAATTATAAAGTGCATAATAAACAAGAATAAGCTAACTAGGATAAATAACCTAGTTAGCTAGGAGTCTTGTAGTAACACATGAATGAGTTAAAAAGGCCAAAGATATAAACTAATTAAGAGTGGAGGGACTTAGGTTGTCAAAATTGAAACTTGAATTGCTAATATTAGTAAAATAAAATCCAAACACTCCATTTTGGAGTTCCTGGATCGATCAAGGCAGGAGAGGGCGACCCCCACTCTCAAAAACCCTAACTTCCACTAAAACTCTCAATTGAAGGCCTAAATCAAGCTAAACTCGAAATCTGAACATGGAATCGTGATCACCTCGTCAAGAGGATCATAAGGTATGTCAAATTAGGTTATTTAAGTTCAACCCAAATTCTTGCATGTTATTGAAATCGAGTGTTGAGCTTGATTTTGTGTTGTAAACACGAAATTGGAAGTAATATAAGGTTTAGGGACAAACCCTAGACGATTTCTTGTCAAATTCTTGCATGATAGTTGTAAGGATCAAAATCACTATAGTGGGTGATTAATATGTTAGAAGAACTTGATAAACACTAGGATTAAGACTCTTGTTCTAGTGTAAACTGAAACTGTGAGCTAATCTCTGAAATTGTTGATGTTAAAATATGTGTATATTGTCTAATTGAAGTTAATAGAAGTGATAATTTCAAGTTATGAACTTGGTTTAGATCATGTAGAAATCTGACCCGCTAGGTGTTTGATGAAATGCCTAAATGAGGGTTAAAATGTTAAAAGTTAGGTGAAAACGCAGATTTGATAATGTTAAGAAATAATGCGTTAAAGCTTATGAAAGAGTTCTAAACTTGATTATGAATTGAACTCTTTAGGCAAAGAGTCCGGAACGTCAAGCGGACACATCGGAGGGGATACGCGTGGAAAAAGTGTGCTTTGAAGGTACGTGACTTTAGTCTCGTTATATTATGTAATAATGTTTGGTTTTAGTGTACAAACGATGTCGGATTGTAATAGATGCGTTTGATGCATCGTTAAAGTGGCGAAGTTCACTAGATCATCAAACGGGTCAAAATAAAGATTTGAAGTTCGGTTTGGCATGTTAATAAAGTGATGGTCTTCACTAGATAGCCAAACGGGTCAAAATGTTGCTTGTAAACGAATCACGTGAGTAGAGACTTGAAAGTCTCATATCTCGCTAGGTGATGGATGGTACTACACCAATAAATTGGTTATGATATTTTAAGTCTACGAACCCGGTATATCGGGTCAAACAATAGAAGTTAATAGAATGTGTCGTTTGAAACGGAATGCTTGAATTCCGAGAAAACAAGTGTTTAGTTCTGAGAGAACGCGAAGCCATGGTATGGCGCGAATACTCCAAGGTCATAAGCCCGGGAAATTGGGTAACTATGTCTAAAGTGTCCTTAGGATTGAAATATGGAATTATGCACTTTTGCTAATGGGTTGGAATTTTTGAAATAAGGAAATTGTGAGCCGAACGTCGGTATCTCGGTTTCCGTGATGTGAAATTTATATGGTTAGATTCGAAATTTTATTACGGACTCGTAGGAAAAAGAATCGGTTAAATCGGACTAATGAGTAAAAAGTTATGATCTTTTAAAGTTGAAAAATAGTTAAAGGGCAAAGATGCAGAGCCCACCGTAACTTACGGTCCCACCGTAATTTACGGTGGACATCAAAAGTGTTACGGTATGTTACTCCTGTGTTACGGCAGAACCAGACACACTCAGGGTCTACCGTAACTTACGGTAGACACCGTAAGTTACGGTGGAACCCAGGAAACTTATGTTTTATTTGTTATTTCTCGATGTTGAAATTCGTTTATATGTAACGTATTATTGACAAAACTAATGTTTTTAGTGTATGACCCTAGGTATGGATGAAGCCCTCCCGGATGGTGATCAAATACGTTGTCAAGAACCGAACACGCATTTTGAAGCTTCCGCACTAAACTTAATCTTGTCTAAACTTTAAACATGTTGTAAATACTTTTGTTAATCGTGTTTTGAATCCTTTAAACTAGTTGTTAGTTGACTAGTAGGGGTTGACTTTAAACTGGTTATGCACTATCTTGGATGTGTTTGGTACTATCACAAGTGTGTATGGTTTTAAACACGAAATGTTTTTGTAAACTCTGATTTTTATAAAGTTCTTATGATTATTATTTAAATAATGTTCAAAATATTAAGGGTGTTACACTTTATCCCAGACACCGGCCTTGACCCGCTTGTCGTTGATTTCAGCAGCCAGTAGATAAGTTTCTTTGATCGTCGTAGTCTTAGCCGCTTGAACGAAATCAGTAACACAGTCAGGCAGGGCTCGGATATACTTCTTGATTGCCATGTCTGGAGTCTTGACCTGATCGGGACAAATGATGCTGAGCTGTTTGAAGCAAGCAGTGAGTGCAACATTTTCACCATCCTTTTGCTGTATGTGCCAAAATTCATCTTCTAGCTTCTAACGTTCATGAGGAGGGCAGAATTCTTCCAGCATGACTTCCTTGAGCTCGTCCCATGACAGACCGTAGGCTGCATCGTTCCCTCACTTGTTCCTCTCGGCCGTCCACCAGTCTAGTGCACGGGACTGGAAAACGCCGGTAGCATTCAGAGTTCGGAGGTCATCGGGGCAACCACTCTGTCGTAGAGTGACCTCAATGGAATGAAACCATTGGAATAGTGCAGTAGGACCTCCCTCACCAGTGAATTCTTTTGGCCCACACGACTTGAATTGCTTGAAATTGAAGGCCTTGGTGGTAGCTTTAGGAGCTTCGGTCCTTGATTCCTCAGATGATTTGCTGACATTCTCATAAACATCACTCACGGCCTTTGCTACACTTTTCGTGATGATGGCAGCAAGGCGTTTGTCTCTCTTTTCTTGACGAGAAAGTAAGGGATGACGGGATCCAGATGACATTGTCTGCAACAGACATCGTCACAGGACTCAACACATTGTATTCGAATCTCACCCCACACGTCTACTACTTACTAAAGCTCAGGAAAACGCATAATCATGTAGAACACATAAACAATTAACTACGTAGAACACAAAATCACATAAACACATAGCACATAATCCACAGAACACGTAAGCATGAATTCACAAGATGCCGTCAAAATACAGAAACCTATCATTTACAGTTCGCGATCGTTCGAACATAGCGATCGCGTTTGATATATCGAGTCGTGTAGTATAAGCGTATAACGTAGCATAAAGTCATCCATCGTTCAGCGATTTGTTAACGTTGTGTAGTGTGTTGTGTGATCAGCAGAAGCAAAAGGCGTTAGATCGAATCCAATAGTACCTCAAAACGCTAACAAATAAACATAAACCACACAAATCACATAAAATCGACGAATCATCAGAGTCAGCAGTTTCGGGCTTAGAACCGAAACACATAAAATTCGAGATATAGATTGTCTGCGGCTAGTAGACTTCGACCACCCAAAGTGGTTCGACTATTCACAAGGATCTGGTGTGAACATTTGACCTTCAGGATTATGCTATTGCCTCGATTCTTGGGCGTTTGGCACAGATCCTGTTAGTCATATTGTGACTTCAGGTCATTGGAGTCCGTCGAAACTTTGGTGAGAGCTTTGTAAAAGGAGCGGAACAAGTAGTCAAGGTTAGGGTTTCACCCCTAGCTTAACAACTTCGTCCCTGTTTTAATAAAATAGAGGAGATTATTCATCAAAATATGGATCTCACTCCTGATTTGGCATAATTCTCCCCGTTTGTAGACAAAATGCGGGTTGTTCGAGCAACTTTAGTCGAGAGTTTGCGGATTTCACACCTAATCTCGACTTTATCGCCTATTCATAATTGAAAATTCGAGTGCAGTGATAGTGTAGCATAAGTGAGAATAGTGAGGAATAAGCTCGTACTTAATCCCTACTGGATGTACTCAAGTTGGTCTGTTAGTTCCTAACTATAGACTAGGTATCTAAGACATCGACCCAGACCAGGTCGTGTCTTGCCTAATTCCCTATAGTTATGGCTCTGATACCAATCTGTCACACCCCAACCGATGGCGGAATCATCGGGGCATGGCACTAAGCGAAACAGATTGTCCAGAAGTTTCCATAACAATTATCATTACCATTCAATTTAAATAACATGTCCCATACCATGTCTCAAACGGTAAACAAATTATTACAGATAAAAATCTAGGCAAATAATTCTGTTCCGACAACTCAGATTTAAAATAGGGCAATTTTTTATCTGCTTCTAGAGACCCTTGATTCAATTACTACAGACAACTATTTGTTGGGCTCTAAAGCTTTATTCTAGCTTCAATTTCCAACCAGATGTGCATCCTGCGCACCTGTCACATACGTTAAAATAAAGTCAATACATATAATGTAAAGGTGAGCATACAAGTTTAATAATAGCATATAAAGTTCGAATTCGTTTAAGCATAACCAACACGTACACATAGTGAAATGAAGCACGTTAGTTATCGACATAGATCCATCGATACCAATGACTGCGGGTTGACTGCCAGAGGCAGTTCGCAATACATGATTACCACCGTAATCCATGCAAGTAATTGTCCTTAACAACCCCCGTGTGAACGGGTGCTGAGTCCAAACTATAGTACTATCGTTACTAAGGCAGGTAGACAGCATTCCATGTGTAAACATAACAAACAAGCATTCATAAGCCACGTATAACATGCATTAACGGTTAGCGTTCAAATAGTATTGAGTAGTGTGTTTGATGTGATTTGAATAGTTGTAACGTATGTAACACCCAAAAGTGCATAAAGCAAAAAGGGATCGAGTATACTCACAGCGGTTGATGGATTGAAGGGAGCGCTTAGCGAGTAAAGTTAGCCTGAATGGATTGATAGCATAACGATAAGTGACGCGTAAAACGATACAAAGGGTGAATGGGTCGGATAGCAGTTCGGTCGGATGGTAATCCGATCAGACGGCTAATCGTGCGGATAACAATCCGTTCGGATAGTCATCCGGTCTGACGGTAGTCCGGTCGGATGACTATTCGAGTGGATTGTTTCTTCCTATGAGATGAACGTGTTTGTGTATGATGGCTTGTCTTTTGAAGTTTTCGTTGTAGCATTTTGAAAACATTGAAGTATCTCTATCATTCAAGTCGGTCGATCGGACGGTCAATCGTGCGGACAACAATCCGTTCGGATGGTCATCCGGTCGGACGGTAATCCGGTCGGACGGCGACCTTAGTGATGAGGTTACTTTGTGGGAACAATTCATTAGCAGAAGAGTCACTCGGTCGGATGTCCATCCGACCGGGTGGTAACCCTGTTAGTGAACATGTTGAAAATTGTTTAAGTCTTTAAAGTCCTAGTATCTCATGATCCGAAGAGTAATCCGGTCGGATGGTAGTTCGATCGAATGGCAATTCGTTTGATACTCAAACTTCAGATAGAGTTGATGAGGTGTGGGACCCAAGGTGTTATCCGTTCGGACAACAATCCGTTCGGGTGGCTTATCCGCTCGGACAGTAATCCGGTCGGACAGCATTCCGTCCCGATTGTTCCGTTCGTCCTACACTTGGTCGTCTTGATTGTTTGTCGTTTTATCGAGACGTTTTGACAACGTGTTAACCAACAGAACCCCATCTTGACCCAAGCGACCTGATCGACAGGGATCACCCTAGTTCGGCCAGTTAACCGATTCAAGACGGTTGTTCTTGTTTAACCCGAAATCGGTGGTCTCGTGAGTAGAATCCAGATCTTGAGCTAGCACAACACTAAGAATGAGTGGAGGACTAGATCTAGATCCGTTTCTATCGGTTTCAAGCGTATTGAGTGCAAAAGAGTTGAAAGAAAGTTAGAAACCATCTTTCAATCCTTTTTCACTGTGTTTATGTTTAGATCTAGTATAGATCTTTGTTCATTTGTGTGGAAATCAGTTAGATCCGAGTTGTTCTCAGTGGATTGAAGCCAAAACATGAAGTTCTTCAAGAACTCACGATGACATCATCCCAGAACACCTCAAATCTAGCAATTTTACGGTTAAAAGTTAAGATTCAAAAGATAGAAAGGTGTAGGAGTGCGTGTAGGTCAAGAAAGTACAAGATTTAGGACGAGATCTTACCAGGATTGAGAGAAATCGAAGAAAAGGTGAGCTGAGCGTGCTGGTCGGACGAGAGTTTCCAAAAGTAGAAAGTTTGAGAGTGACATGGGTATTTATAGGATTCCAAAAAGGGAAATGGTGGGTCGGTCGGATGGCATCTCACCCGAATGACTATCCGGTCGGATGTCATCTCGGTCGGGTGGCATCTTGACGCCATGGCCAAGTGGCAGCCCGGTCGGATGGCTATCCGGCCGGATGGCACTTGGTTCGTGCGTTCGACGCGACGATTTTTACTGATTCGATTTCGATTGCGAGCGGTTCGATACGATAGGGTTTCCTAGTCAAATTACTTTCAGACCCAATCACTCATACCTCACACTATCCCTTCTCTACTAATTATCATAGTTCGATTGTGATTCGAGTTCGATGTCGATTGAGTTCGATTGCATTTCTAGTTCGATTGCGTTTCGATTGATTACCACACATAACATAAATGAACATGCACAAGTAACACATAAGGCACACACACACGTATAACAATAACTAATATGCGTAGTTCGAGTTGCGATTCGATGTCGATTTGATTAGCATAGTTTGATTATCGTTTAGTTAGCTTTATCGCATTGTTACTTCCTATAGTTCACAGTCGTAAGTCGATTGGATTGCGAATAACACACGTCGATTATTGTAATTATAGACACTTACTCCACATAATAGCTAAAATAAAAGAAATCTAATATTAGTCGGTTGCGCGAAATTGGTCGTTGACTTTGACCTTGACTTTGACTTTAACTTCTCGAAAACACGGGGTGTTACAACCCCTACCGAGATCCGACAGTTTTTGGGTTTAGCTGGGTATTATCATAGATTCATTGAGGATTTTTCTAAAATCGCTCAACCGTTGACCTCCTTTACTCAAAAGGATAAGAAGTATGAATGGGGAGATAAATAAGAGGAAGCTTTCCAGTTGCTAAAGAACAAGCTTTGCGATGCACCTATTTTATCCCTACCCGAAGGCACCGACGACTTCGTGGTATACTGTGACGCCTCGCGTCAGGGATTAGGCTATGTGCTGATGCAGCGACAGAAGGTTATCGCTTATGCTTCGCGCCAGTTAAAGGTTCATGAGAAGAACTACACCACACATGATTTGGAATTAGGCGCAGTGGTGTTTGCTTTGAAGATTTGGCGGCATTATTTGTATGGCACCCGATGCACGATCTTTACAGATCATAAAAGCCTACAACACATATTCGATCAGAAACCTTAATATGAGACAACGGCGATGGGTAGAGCTGTTAAATGATTATGATTGCAAAATCAAATATCACCCAGGAAAGGCAAATGTGGTGGCAGACGCCTTAAGTCGGAAAGAGAGGATTAAGCCCATAAGGGTTAGGGCTTTGGAGATGATTATACAGACAGACCTCTCATTGCGCATTCGTGCTGTGAAAAGGGAAGCTCTAAAGAGAGAAAACTTAAAGGCTGAATATCTCCGTGGGATGGAGAAAAAGTTGGCACCCAACGAGGAAGGAACCTTATGTTTTATGGGACGAATTTGGGTTCCTCTCTTTGGTGGTCTTAGAGATGTGATTTTTGATGAAGCTCATAAATCGAGGTACTCGATCAACCCCGGATCGGACAAGATGTACCAAGATTTGAAGGATTTCTATTGGTGGCCAAGACTTAAGGGTGATGTAGCTACTTATGTTGGAAAATGCTTGACCTGCGCCAAAGTGAAGGCTGAGTATCAGAAGCCTTCAGGTCTTCTGCAGCAACCTGAGATACCCATGTGGAAGTGGGAACATATCTCAATGGATTTCATAACAAAGTTGCCTAAGACACCTACAGGTCATGACACGATTTGGGTAATCGTGGACCGTCTGACAAAATCTGCGCACTTTTTGCCGATTAGAGAAAAGGATAACACCGGTAAGCTAGCTGAGCTGTACCTAAAGGAGATAGTCGCACGACATGGAGTGCCTATCTCAATTATCTCAAATAGAGACGAAAGGTTCGTGTCAAGGATTTGGCAATCCTTTCAGGAAGCGTTTGGTTCTCAGTTGAATCTGAGTACTGCTTTCCATCCACAGACGGACGGTTAAAGTGAGAGAATGATTCAGACGCTTGAACATATGTTACGAGCTTGTGTAATGGACTTGGGTGGCAGTTGGGACACTCACCTGCCTTTGGTAGAATTCTCCTATAACAACACTTACCATACAAGCATTCAAGCTGCACCTTTCGAGGCTCTCTACGGAGGAAAGTGTCAATCACCATTATGCTGGGCAGATGCAGGTGATAGACAGCTGGTTGGTCCTGAACTGGTCCAAGAAACGACTGACAAGATCATACAGATACGAGAGCGCATTAGGGCAGCTCGTGATCGACAAAAGAGCTATGCGAACCAAAGAAGGAAACCTTTGGAATTCGAAGTGGGTGATATGGTTTTGTTGAAAGTTTCACCTTGGAAAGGTGTGGCACGCTTTGGGAAGCGTGGTAAGTTAAACCCATGATTTATCGGACCATTCAAAATCCTAGAAAGGATTGGTCCTGTAGCTTACAAGTTGGATCTACCAGCAGAACTCAATGGTGTTCATGATACATTTCATGTATCTAATCCGAAGAAGAGTCCAACACAAGAAACAGTGGTTATTCCTGCTGACGAAGTTCACATTGACGACACACTCCACTTTATCGAAGAACCCGTTGAGGTTACTGATTGGAAAGTTAACAAGACTCGGAGGAGTAGTGTTAAACTCGTCAAGCTTCGATGGAATGCGCGTCACGGCCCAGAGTTTACTTGGGAGCGTGAAGACCGCATGAAAGCTAAATACCCGCATTTATTCCCTAACTCCCCTGCTGCTAGTAGTAAGGCTTAAAATTACGAGACAAAATTTTCTTAACAGGGGAAGAATGTGACAGCTGTCAAAATTCCAGGTATCCGTACAACTGTTAAACCATGATTAGTGCTTAATGACTGTGCTGAATTACAATTAATCACTTGAATTGCTTTCTGATTATTACCATATACATGCATGTGCATCACATATTGCTTAATGTCATATCATTAATGCATGAGAACTTTATTGACTCAAATGATGCACGAAACACAGTTAGCACAAATATCAGACAAATCAGGAAAATGCTGACAGAGTTCAGTACATAGACAGACAGTGTGTTGAGGCACAGAATGAGCCAGAAACCAAGTATTACACTAGTATACAATGTTGTAGAAGGCGCTAGGCGCTAGTCGGGCGGTGAGGTACCGCCTAGGGATTAATCGGGATTAATAGGGATTAATCGGGATTAATCAGATTGGACTTTTTAAGTATAATTTTACAAATTTTTATATATATATAGATAACTTTATACTTTTTATTAATAAATATACAAGTTTAGGAGATAACTTTATATTTTTTATTAATAAATTTAAAATTTTAGGAACCATATGTAAACTATTGAAAGGTAGAGGGGGTTAAATGTTAAAATACCTAAACTTAAGTGTTAAAATAGGTTTATAACTAAGATTTGGGCTTTAAACCAATGGGCCAGATTCAAAAATGGGTCAAATTTTATGTTTAATGGGCTGTAAAACATGGACCGATTAGTCCGATTTTGACCGCCTGGGACCGATTTTGACCGCCTAAGCCCGATTTTGACCATATCCGCCTAATTGGACCGACTAGCTAAAAATTAGTCAGTAACTCACCGCCTAGCGCCTAGGCGCCGATTAATCGGCCGCCTAGGCCGATTTCTGCAGCATTGTTAGTATAGTGTGTAGGAAGGTAAGGATCACAAAACTGCCTTCCTAGAGATAGTTTAAGTGCCGGAAAGTGCCTAAAACTCACATAAACTGTAGAATTCTGCAGAAAATCAGCAAATTCAGCATTTGAACACATTTATATCATGCAGAAATATGGTTAAATGGTCCTGAATGCTTTCCTAAGTGTCAGGAATCAAAAGTGTCACAAAAGGTAACATAAAGCACACTAAACTGCGTAGTTTAGCACCTTAACGAACCGGTAACCAACCGAACAACCGAACACTACCCGAAACACCAAATTTTCAGTAGAAGCACTGTTTTAACATTACCAAGCTAGTTATGGTCCCCGAACATCATAACACTATAAAAAATATCTAGTAACCAAATCTCTAACTACATACTTGAATTTTAACTAATAAACTAACCATTAGTTTAAACCAAATCTACTACCCCCCCCCCCCCACCTAGTGGACGGCCAACATGGCCCCCACACTTGTGATTTTCTTTCAATTAAAAACTAGATCATGTTGGTCCTTTAAGAACATATGAACCTTGGGTTAAAGTCTTAAAATGGTTATAAGTATAACCTAAGTGATCTAAGTCTCATATCCTCACACACTAAAACACACACATCTTCTCCTCTTGCTCCTCTTGTGTTCTCGGCCGAAACCTAACCCACATACACTCACCATCATTCAATCATTCTCATACATTCCAAGCATAAATCAAGGTGTTAGAAGGTGCACAAAGGAGCTAGGAGCTTGTAGAAGTTGAAAGACCTTCTTCATTTGCTTTTATCCACTCTATTTCTCCTCTTGATCATCCCTAGCCTTGAGCTAGTGGTAAGAACATCCTATACTCCATTTTACATCATATCTTAGTGGTTAAAAGAAGATACCTAATGATAATCTTGAAGAACATTAAGAAACATGAACTTGAAACATGAACATAAGCTTGAATACAAAAGAAAACTTAATGTTTATGTGTTGTTATGCTTGATGATTGTTGTTTATTCATGTATTTGATGTTGATCATCATATGATCTTGCTAGATCATGATTAAAAACATAATCTAGCAAGATGAGAGGATGAAAATGTTGTAGGATTATAGATCATCCTCACATAGAACATGAACTTGAAAGAATATGTGGTTTTCTTGTAAAATAATGATCAAAGTAAGTTGTAATACTTGTAGATCTAAAATTTCATGGATGATTTCTCAAGAAACCAAGTTAAAAATACAAGTTTTACTAAATCTTGGTTCTTACATAAATAAACCTTATTTGTGGTGGTTAATAAAGTGTAGAAACACTTATGTAACAAGAAAAATTCATAAAGAAACATTTTTAGAAAATAAGATTGTAAGTTGTAAAGATCTAAATTCTTTAAAAATGATGTTTTTAAAGAATCAACCACACTTTAAAGGGTAACAAGGCTTACTAAAAACACTAGTAAGTTACTACAAATTTTTATAAATTTTCAAGTTCATGAAGTGGTAGTTCATGCTTGTTTTTGGCAAAATTGGTAAGTGTAGATTGTTTATTGTTGATTGTGGATTGATTGTGTTGATTTTACAAAAGAAAATGATATACCATCAAGGTATGGAAACCTATATTTTTAGGAGAAACTATGGCAAAATTTTTCTAAAAATTAAACACTTAGAAAAATATTTCTAAACAAATATTTACAAGAATATTTCAAACCATGGATTTTCACATAAACTTTGCCATAATTTTTGTTACAAAAATTATAAATATTGGAGGTTGGTTTTTATAAATAAAAGTGACTAAATATGTATTTAGGAAATATATATTTAGAAGTCACCATGTGTGTGATTATTTGTATATTATGTGTATTAGTTATATTATTTTAGGATTTGAAATAATATAACTCATCTATATACCAAAAATTACAATCCAAAATATTACCAAAATTCCACGAATATGAATATACAAGTTATACACAAAATACGTATATTTTTTGTAAATAATATTTTGGACACCAAGAGGACAAAATATGATTTTCACGATTATTACAAAGTTATATCATATATTTTTGACAAAAAGAAAATATATTATTTTTGGGTGAATAAAAATATGTATTGTCTTGGAAATATTAGAAGATATATTATTGTTGGAAGAAATATACAATTTTCGCAAACAAAAACGGAACATATTATTTTTGGAGAAAAATAAACATATATATATATATATATATATATATATATATATATATATATTCCAAGTTAGACTTGAAAATATATTATTTTTGGAACTTATATGAAAATACAAATATTTTTGCCAAAGGAAAAATTATAAATAATTTTTCTAAGTAGCATTTCTCAAAATATATATTTTGGAAATATATATATATATATATATTGAAGTATTTTTTTACTAGGAATATTATTCCGGAAAAAACTTATACAAAATTAAGTATAAGGATACTTAATAAACACAATAAAAATACGTATTCTCGTACGTATAAATACGCTCCGGAATACGACACCAATACTTGGCAAAATATATAAGTATGAATGCACCCATCCTTGGGAAGGATATACATGTATAAATACATAAAAGTTAACAAGCTAAAATATATTGTTTTAACTATTATTCCAAAAATTTAGTAAATATAATTTAAGTTAAAATATTTATTATTTTGACAAATAATTATATAACTTGGAATAATATTGAAGACACAAGAAAGTAACTCAAAGACACTAATTTATACTAAGTCAAGGCACAACCCGCTCAGCTAATAAACCATAGTACATTGTAGGTAGTCGTGCACGCGAGTTAGCAGCTTTGGGTTATGACCAGATACGAAGAACGCAAGACTGTGAGTTCATGTCCCCCTTTTTGTTTAACTATTTTCGTTTTATAACTTCGGGGGTGAAATACATGTTACAAATGATTACGATTACAAATTGTTAACTAAGAAATGAACTGTTAGATCATGTGAATGGGTAGGCGTTAACTTGAGACCATTAATCCTTTATAAGGACCGAGGGGCATGAGTGATAGATCTATTTGGGTGTTGCGAGCCCCACCCATGGGTCCGCGAGTTGACCATATGTGGTGACAATGTTGTTCTAGCCGGGAGGCCCGGTACGAAATACGCAAAGGATTGAGCCTTCCTACACCGTTGCACACATGTTAATGGCCTTGCAAACCATTAATTGATCTGTTCATATTCTCTTTCATACCAGGATTTACAAACATACATACATACTTTCACTGATTCAAAGGTTTATTCGTACACACAAAACAAACACATGAACTCGCTCAACTTTTGTTGACGTTTTCAAACTACATGTATTTCAGGGAATTAAAGGTGGATCTGGCAGGGCATTTGAAGGTTTCAAGTTATGTTATGAATAAAAGATGTCATCCATGGTCTTAGGGTTTGGTTAGTGGGTCTTATCCTGGACAAGACACATCTTCCAAAGCCTGGTTTTATCTAAAGTCTTTTGTTGAGTCCTTATGGAACTCTAAACAATTCGTATGGTTTGTAATTCGAATTTGAAGTCTACGTGCCAAGACAATGTTGTTATGTTTTTAAACTTATTTAATGGATGATCATCGCTAGTTTTATCATATAGTTGTTGTTATGATTGAATGCAATGATATTTAAGCAAGTCACACATAATCACGCTTCCGCAAAAGTCAGGGTGTGACAAGATGTTCCACATACGGCAATTTCTGCAAGATACCAGGACACAAGGAAGAAGGCTGTAGGAAGAAACCTAGTAATGGAGTATGCTTCAATTGTGGAGAAAGGGGACATATCAAGCCGAACTGTCTGAAACTATCTCTAGCCATGAACAACAAGACTACCAAGAATGCTAGGGCATTTGTTCTGAGAGCCAAAGAAGCCAAGATGATTCCGGAGGTGATTGCCGGTACGTTCTTAGTTAATGATGTTTTTGCTAAAGTATTATTTGACTCTGGTGCGAACCAAATTTTTATTAATACTTCATTTTGCAAACTTCTCAATCAACCATTAACTAAACTTCAACAAGAATGTCAAGTAGAGACAGCAAATGGGGAATCCATTAAGATTACTGAAATCTTGCAGGGAGCAAGAATAGAAATTTCAAAACATAATTTTATTGCAAATCATTACCCAATGAATCTGGCTGGATTTGATATCGTATTAGGAATGGATTTGTTAGTAGCCAATAAAGCCAGTATTCTATGTGATCAAAAGTCAATCCAAGTAAATTCACCAAAGGGTGAAAAGATCACAATTAAAGGAAATAAACCATCTCGATCCACGAAATTCATCTCTGTGATGAAAACAGTGAGTTGTGCAAGAAAAGGGTCACTAGTGTATATGATTTCTATAATCATTAACGCTAAAGAAAAAGAATCGAAAGATATTCCCGTAGTATCTCAATTCTCAGATGTATTTCCAGAAGAATTACCAGGACTACCGCCAGACAGGGAAGTTGAATTCAGAATTCACCTGCTACCAGGAACAACACCGATTGCCAAAGCACCTTACCGTTTGGCACCGGCAGAGATGCAAGAGCTGAAGAAACAGCTGGATGAACTTTTGGAGAAAGGATTCATACAGCCCAATCCATTGCCATGGGGAGCACCGATCTTATTTGTCAAAAATAAAGATGGGTCAATGCGTTTGTGCATTGATTACCGAGAATTAAACAAAGTCACGATTAAAAATCGGTACCCATTACCGAGAATCGATGATCTGTTTGATCAATTGCAAGGAGCTTGATTCTTTTCAAAAATTGACCTACGTTCAGGATATCATCAATTAAAGGTACATGAAGAGGACATTCCTAAGACCGCTTTTAGAACAAGGTATGGCCATTATGAATTTACCGCCATGCCATTTGGTTTAACCAATGCCCCAGCTGCATTTATAGACATGATGAACAAAATATGTAAGCCATATCTGGATAAATTCATAATTGTCTTTATAGATGATATTCTCATTTACTCTAAGAGTAAAGAGGAACATGCAGCGCATCTACATGCACTCCTAAATTTGTTGAGAAAAGAAAAGCTTTATGCTAAATTTTCGAAATGCGAATTTTGGTTAGAAGAAGTGAAATTTCTTGGACATTTAGTTAATCATGAAGGAATTCATTTGGATCCCACAAATATTGAGGTAATTACTAAATGGAAAGTCCCTGAATCACCAACGGAGGTGAGAAGTTTTCTCGGACTAGCAGGTTACTATAGACGGTTTATCCAAAATTTTTCTGGAATAGCCATTCCCTTAACAAAACTAACCAGTAAGTCTGTTAAGTTTGAATGGGGACCAAAACAAGAAGAAGCCTTTAGAATTCTTAAGCAAAGATTAACCAACGCACCCATACTAGCGTTACCAGAAGGAACTGAAGACATTGTAGTCTATTGTGACGCTTCTAAGTTAGGTTATGGATGTGTGTTGATGCAACATCAAAAGGTTATAGCCTATGCCTCTAGACAACTTAAGAATCACGAAGAAAATTATTCAACCCATGATCTAGAATTAGGAGCCATAAATTTTGCCCTGAAAATTTGGAGACATTATCTTTACGGTAGTAAGTTTACCATTTTCATTGACCATAAGAGTTTAAGATATGTTTTTGGGCAAAAGGAGTTAAATATGAGACAAAGACGCTGGATGGAGATTCTTAGTGATTACGATTGTAATATCCAGTATCATGCAGGAAAAGCTAATGTAGTAGCTGATACTTTAAGTCGAAAGTATCATGAAAAACCCAGAAAAGTACGTTCTCTTAAATTAAGTTTGCAGATAGATTTAAATGAACAAATTAGAACAGCACATGAATCAGTAATCAAGGATTAAACTGGAAAATTGAAAGGAATGATTAAGGAATTAGAACAAGGAACATATGGAATTTGGAGTTTCCATAAGAAAGGAATTTGGATACCTAAACAAGGAAACCTACGCCACCGAATATTAGAAGAAGCTCATAAGTCTAAGTATACGATACATCCTGGAAGTGATAAAATGTATCAAGACTTAAGAAAGAATTTCTGGTGGATAGGAATGAAAAAAGATATAGCAGTTTATGTTGCCAAGTGTTTAACTTGTTCACAAGTCAAAACTGAACATCAGAAACCCTCAGGTTTATTACAGCAATTAGAGATGCCAATATGGAAATGGGAATTGATAACAATGGATTTTGTTACCAAATTACCCAAGACACGAAAAGGTAATGATACAATCTGGGTGATTGTAGGTAGATAGGTTAACTAAATCTGCTCATTTCTTACCGATAAAGGAAACTTTCAGTATGGAACAGTTAGCTAGGTTGTATGTAAATGAAATAGTTTCATTACATGGAATTCCTTTGTCTATTGTTGCTGATAGAGATGGCCGTTTTACTTCTCATTTTTGGACTAGTTTCGAAAAAGCAATGGGAACCAAGTTAAATCTAAGCACCGCTTATCATCCTCAAACATATGGACAAAGTGAAAGGACAATTCAGACAATGGAAGATATGCTTAGAGCTTGTGTAATTGATTTCGGAGGAAATTGGGACGATCACTTACCATTAATAGGATTTTCCTATAATAACAGCTATCATACCAGCATCAATGCTGCACCATTTGAAGCACTTTATGGACGAAAGTGCCGAACTCCAGTCTGTTGGGCAGAAATTGGAGAAAAGCAATTGTCTGGACTCAAAATAGTACAGGAAACTACGGACAAGATTATTCAAGTCAAGGAAAGACTAAAAGCAGCACGCGATCGCCAAAAGAGTTATGCTGATAACAGGTGAAAGCCATTGGAATTTCAAGTAGGAGACAAGGTATTATTAAAAGTTTTTCCTTGGAAAGGAGTGGTAAGATTCATTAAAAGGGGAAAGCTAAGCCCCAGGTATGTTGGACCTTTTGAGATTATTAGAAGAATAGGACTAGTAGCTTACCCGCTACAACTGCCAGATGAAATGGCAGGAATACATGATGTATTTCATGTATGTAATCTCAAAAAGTGCTTAGCCGATGAATCATTAGTGGTCCCTCTTAAGGACATAGAGGTAAATGAGAAACTTAAGTTTGTAGAAAGGCCTCTACCGATTGAAGATAGAAAGATCAAGAATCTCAAACACAAAAGATTGGTTCTAGTCAAAGTAAGATGGGATTCTAAGAGATGACCAGAATACACTTGAGAGCTTGAACCAGAGATGCAGAGGAAATATCCACACCTGTTCTAGTAGACCTCGAGGACGAGTTCTAAAACAAGGTGGGGAGGATATAACAACCCTCCTAAATATATCCTAAAATATTTATAAAGTCCCTATACGCCCTAAAAATACACCCCGTATACGAAAAACGGCCCGAAATACCTTTATTTATACAAAAATTAAATAAAAACGAATTTTTATTATCGCTCGCGGGCCGTGACAAATCCAAGGAAGGCTTTCGCGGGGCGCGACAGCTAGGCCACCAGGCCGTCCCCTAAGCCGCCATGTGTCCCCACTCGTGTCGAAGCTAGCTAGTGACTGGTCAAAGCTAGGGCCTACCCTGCCTAGCTCGCGGGGCGGGAAGACCCCTTTGTTTTCTTTCGCGGGGTGCGGCAAAAGGTCGATCAGACCCTATAAATGGGTGCCATCGGCATTCATTTGCAAACCGTTCATTTTCGATCTTTTTCTCTCAATTCTCTAAAGCTAAAATTGTAGGTATTATAACCCCCGGTTACGTATTAGATACGATGCCCGATTGATCTAGTGCTTCGTAACGCCTGTGGAGGCTCTGCCCGACGTAGTCGTTGGAGTTCTGTCTCAGGGAGGGTATAACTAATGTAAATTGGGTTATTATACTAACGCGTGTGCATTGTTTAATTAATAGATTATAATCAGGAAGTGACAAAAGAAATACCTAAAGTAGCAATGTGAGTAATCTTTATTTTTGTAAACTGTTTTTACAAAACCTCAATTATTTAACATGATAATTAACAGTGATTGAGTATTTGTAATTCTACAATTATCGTCGGTATGTTGGGGTTTTGTATACAAAATTTGTTATTACACTGTGAGTAGTAACATGACCACAAGTCGGGTTGATAGTACCGTGGGTGGTAATTAAAGTAGAAAAATAAACAAATGTAATTGCGAGATCGCCCTCAATACTGTACATTGATAAAACCTGTTTTGATTAAATTGGGATTCACTCACCAATATTTCCCACTGACAAAATGTTTTTAAACGCCTTTCAGGTAACAAAATGTGAAAGCCAAAATAGAAGCCAGCTGGACAGCACTGAAGGCTTGGAAAAGTGGCTATAAAAGTTACCTAAATTAAGAAAATGTTTTATTTCAATAAATAGGGTTTATCCCTATAAACCTGTTTGTAATGGAAACTTGGGAATTTCCCATGTGTTTATAAGAATGTGGTATTTTACTCTGATAAAATATTTCCTAACTACGGTCCTGATGTAAATTCCGCTGCAAAATTGATAAACACCGATACCACTGATACTAGCTTGCGGCCGCCCGTTCCCAGAGTTAGGGGTCGGGGGTTGCGACAATAACGGATATAACATAATGAGGGTCACCATCGAAATCGTTCAAATCGCGAAAATCTTAATATATGTGTGTGTGTGTGTGTGAACACATATATATAAATACGCCAACATAATCAAAATAAAGACTTTTCGAGAAAATCTCAAAGTTATGTGAAAATTCTAAGTACTGGATAAACTTAGTTGTTTGTAGAATAACTGGTTATTAAATCGTTCCTACTTAATTTAGGACGTGTAGACCAATTTGAGGGATTGCGATAATATAAAACGCACCCAAAGGTGAGTATCACTATGCCCCACTTTTACTGTTTTATACACTGTTTTGGGGAAAAAACACGCCTTTAAAAAGGATAATTAAATGTTTTAGTATGAAACATGCATTTGAGTAAATATGGTTTAGTCAGTGTCACGAGAACCCCTCCTTTACAGTTTTATGTACTGTTTTGGGGGGAAGTACACGTCGTTAAAAAGGATAAATATACGTTTTTGTATAAAATATGTCTTTGAATTATCTAAAAGTATCTTTTCATGGAAAATATGATTTTTGAATGATATAATATGTTTTATGGAAAAACATGGATTTGGAAAGATGTATGACTTAAACTATTTTCGAGGAAAACGGGATTTGATTGATATAAATATGTTTTCGAGGAAAACAAGATTTGATTGATATAAATATGTTTCGGGAAGAAACGGGAAAAGATTACGGTTTTTGGGTAAAACGATCGTGAGAAATTAATATTTGAATTTCAGTTGGGATAAGTTTATCGGGTCTCAAGAGTGTAAGCGGCGGTGAGGCTTACATTGCGTGGGGGACAACGGAAATTTGTACAGCGTTAGATATTAAATTGTTATCTAGTAGGTTATATATATTAATGCATTTGAGGAGGGCACGACGGATGCATACATGCTATTTTTAATCATTTAAGTATTGCACACGTGGAATTGTTGATAGATCTATCGGGTTGACAACCCCGTCGTGACCGGTAGCTCCGATCCACATAGCGGCGAATTATATTCTATAATTGTCTAGTATTGATTAAAACCTCAATCGTAATATGTAGCTCGTAACGTCTTGCAAACTTACGAAACTGAAAGAATGACGGAATTTAATATCAAAACCATGGGTATAAATTTTCATCGGTGATATTTTATTAAAATATACCATTTTGGATGAAACACCCACGAATTTTACAAAGGAAATAAAATTAACTTTCTTAAACATATATGGATGTTTTAACATTTAAAAATCTATAATAAGAAAGTTTTTCCTTAAACAAAATGTTATGAATTTGAATATGTGAACTCACCCTCCATTGTGTTGACACTTGATTTTTACGTGTTCTTCAGGTACATGAGTTCGGCTTCGAGGATTTTGGCTTATGTCGTCATGTGGTTGTTTGATGCGATTGTAAATAAATAATAATATTTTGACACTTTTTTTAAAACTACTTTGGGACCGTGTTTACTAAGACCCATAAGGGTTAAACAACTATGTTGTGGTTGTGGTTTACGCTTGAAACTTTAAACTTTATGTTTTAAACAAGTTAAACTATCCAAAATAAACAATGCATCGACCACTAAGACATTTATGAGTACCAACCTCCGTCACCGTCACGTTTGTATTTTCGCTGTAATGTTTTTGGGGTATGATACTAGGTTCCCCACGGCCATGGGTTGTAGCCTAGTATCGCCACCAGTATTAGACTTGCTCTTCGGGGCTTGAGACTAATGCACGCTACAATCTTGTGTCTTATATTTAGCTTGTTTCGTATAGTAGATTTGTTTTGTGCATTCTTGTTTGGTATATATGGATATGTTAGCTATGTTATTTGATATGAGAAAATCTTCATACTAATCTTGAAGTGCATGTTAAAAATATATTTTTTAAATAAATATAAAACCGTTTTCTATAAAATGAGAAAATTGCTCACCAACATATTTGTTGACCCAAAAATATATTTTTTCTAACGCGGTGCAGGCAATCAAGGTTGATGATCAAGTGACGAGGACACGTAGCATGGGCCTTAGGAAAATAACTTGAAATCTTATGATACGTTTTTTTTAACAATATGAACAATTTTGATTATTATATGTTATGTGACAATTTAAATGGACATGCTTTTAATATTGTAACAATGATTAGTTGTCATGAGTTATGGACAACCATCATGTCCAGTACCATATCCGCTACGTGTTGGGGTGTGACACACATCCACCACTGACCTCCATCCCTACCTGACCACCAAACACCATCAACCGTCTATTTCATCCAAACAACGAACATGCAAGCTCAGATTCGAATCTCACAAGTTCATCTAAAATTTAAGATAGAACCACATAGTAAAATTTCGCATACCTCATGATCCCTTTGCTGAGGTGATCACTAATCTATGCTTGGATTTCGATTCGGGCTTGATTTGCCCCTTCAATTTGATGAATTTCTGTGTTTTAGGGTTGAAGCTTGAGACCTCCTCCTTGGTCTGGTTGAAATCGCAGAACACACCACGTATGTGTGTGTGTTTTGTATTTAATATTTGATTTAATTGAAACTTTAATTCATTTGCCCATGTCTAGTCCCTCCACTTTACACAAGTTATTTAAAGGGTATCTTAACCATATTTGTTCTATTATGTCAAGACATTAACTAACTAGGTTAATATTCCTAGTTACTTGGTGGGTCCCGGGAGTTATAATCCGTTTTATTTTAAGTCCCGTTAACTCGGGCTCTTATAAACTCAATTCCTTTAAACTTTGCTTCGCTTGTATTTAATATTAGGATTTCTTATTAAATTCCAAATATTTACCGAGTTATTTTTACTACTAGCGGTACTTTACCCGTCTTTTAATATTAACGGAGTTTGATTACCAAACCTGTTTTCGGGGTGTTACAATATAATTGCATATAATTTAGCAAAGATAACTTCGTATTTATTGCATTTCAAAATATATATTTAAAAATTTAATAAAACTAAAAAAAATGAAAAATTGCAAAATTATTGCATTTCAAAATATATATTTAAAAATTTAATAAAACTAAAAAAAATGAAAAATTGCAAAATTATAAATATAATTAAAACTAAAACTAATCTTTAACAACCATGGATGCAAATTTGAAAGATCTAAAACATATATATTCTAATTATTCTAAAAATACATGAATGCAAGCAACCATGAATGAAAAATTTAAACAATCTGAAAAATATACATTGTTATTATTATAAAAATAGATGAATGAATGCATCTTGGCAAACAAAAAAACTGGACACTGAAAAAAACAAATATAGATAAAATATATACAAACATCAAGTCAAAAGATAAACTGGAGAAAAACGATACTTAATAACCTACAACTAAATATAGGATTTAAAACACAGAAAAGCAATTAAACTGGTAGAGCATAGCAAATTTTACCAACATTGAACAAACCTTTTTTTCAATTGAAGAATAGTTGTAAAATTGTTACATCCGATTTTGGGTTTCAAAGAACATACCTATGATTGTGATTGCAGAAGGAAGAAGATGATGAAGGATTCGATGGTATTGATTTAAAAAACAAAAGAAAACAAAAATCAAACATCAATAACTTTGAATCTATATAATATATAAACAACACGAATCTATAACATACATGTAATTGTAGTGCTCTAACCTAAAATGATAGAAGAAGAACAATGATGTTAATATGATGAAAATCAATGTTTGATAAAGACAACATAATCGAAAACATTCACATATAATATAATGGATCAACAAACTTACTTCGATTTCGTGAGATTGGTCAAGGAAGAACTTAATTAGGTTAGAGAGAGATAAGCGAAGTTGTGTCGATGATGAATTGAGATTATGATCTCAATAATTGAGATCTTGCAATTTATATTAGATCCGATTACAAAAGGTGGGTATCTGGATTCAATAAATCCGACCCGAATAACATTCAAATCCCGCCTCTACATAGTTTAATATAATTTCCCGCTAAAATCACCTTGAGCTTACACCACGACATATCAAGTGTCCCAAATCATTTTCATTTATTATAGGAAAAATTACAAGTTTTGTTCTTTATCTATATACCCTTTTTCAGGTGGTGTCATTTTCAACGAATTTTGATAGGTTTTCCCCTTTATAGGGAATTTTGTTGCACGTCTTGTCCTTTAGCCCTAACCCAGTTAGATTTTTTTGTTAAATCTAATCATGTGCAAGGCACATGAGGGCATTCTTATAATTTCTCCTTTCTAGAGTATATTATGTAAATAACTTATATTCAAGGACTATTTTGTAAAATAATAAAAAGATATGTAAATAAAATACACCTACTCTCTCTCCTCTCTCTATTTTCTCTCTCTATCAAATAATCTGGAGATCCTCTCTGTCTTTCTTCACACTCTCTATAAAATAAACCTACTCTCTCTCTCTCTCTCTCTCTTCCGCTTCTCCCTGCATCCACCACCGAGCAACCATCGTCCAGCCACCACCAACTGCATCCACCACCGTGTAACCACCATCCAACCACCACCAATTATAACCCAAAACCCTTCATCATCTACAACCACCCCCAAACAACCCCTTCATCTTCTTTTTTTTTCTATCTCTCTCAAACCCAGGCTCAGATCTGCAACTCGAAAATCTAACAACAGTTGTTCATTCATCGCTCAGATCTACAACTCGAAATTCCAGTTACAGTTGTTCATTCATCACTCAATCATGCCTTTCTCTCTCTCTGTCTCTCTAACACACCCTCAGTGACTTTTTTTTATTTGTTGATATCACCAATTTCTTAGATTTGTGAGTTTTGTGATTTGTTGATTCACCATGAACGGCTAGGGATTTGTGTTGATTTCACCGGTGGGAGAGATAGAGGTGAGAAGATATAGAGGGGTTTATAAAAAAAGTCAAAGCACCCACATTTTCTTCAATGTAGTTCAAGCAACTGTACACGTGATGGCAGAGTTAGGTTGTTTGGCTGCAATCTTCTTTCCGTTCTTGATTAACTGAACTCTCGCACATTTTCTGATGGCAGAGTTAGGCTGTTTGGTTTCAATACCACTGTACACATGTAGTTTAACAAACTGTTGTTTAAAATGTAAGAAGTGGAAATTAACTGATTAAAAATATAACGAGTGTTCGGTTACTTACATCTTCTCTGTCACACCCCAACCGATGGCGGAAACATCGGAGTGCGAGCATTAAGCGTTCAGATTGCTCATGAGATTCCATAACACTATTTGTTTCAATAAAATTAGATCAAATTCATCATAACAATGTCTAAAAGCAAACACAACCATCACAAGTATCGGATACAGACCAAAACTAATATTGTTCAAATTGTTCAAAGATTCTAAGTTAACTAGGTGATGTTTCTAAGCATCTCCTAGCCGAATTCCATGCATTCCCAAGCATCCTATCAACCTGCAACATGTATTAAAATATCAATACAAAAGTATTGGCGAGTATACAAGTTTGAATAACAGAATAATAGGTTAAAACAACTCATATCCATAATGTAAACAATAAAATAGTTTCAGCCGTGCTGTCCATGCAGTGATAGCCCAAGTATCCCGATGCTTTAGTGTTTACCCAAGACTCAAGGTAAACTAGAATCCTCCTAATAATACCCCCCGAGAATAATGGGAGATGTGCATCTCCTATAGCGCTACTATTGTTAAGGCGGAACTACACACTCTGGATTAAACGCCACATAGCATAAAGAGTCAAGAGTCAAGGATCACAAGTTTCATGTTCACTTAGGATAGAGTATAAGTTTCAAAGATTCAAGTTTAAGTTTCATAGAATACATGTTACACCCTAAAAGTTTAAAGTAAAAAGGGGATCGAGTATACTCACAGTGATTGCTTAACAGTATAAACTGCTATTGGATCAAAGGGAGCTCTTTTTATAATTAGCCTGATTAGATTACAATAGGGTAAGAGTCGGGCAGAGTAACGAGATCGAATAAAGTGTCAAACCAGTCACTGGATCGAATGGTTGTCCGATCGAGTGGCTATCCAATCAGATTGCCAGTCGTTCGGGTGACATGGGTGTGTGAAAGGACAGATGGCTGCCCGATCGGATGGCCATCCGATCGGGTTGCCTCTTGCTTACAAATGAGGGGATAAGGTGGCTGCCCGATCGGATTATTGTCCGATCGGGTGGTCACTCGATCCACGTGTCACAATTTGTTAAGTGTACTAGTCACCTTGGTCGGATGGTCGCTCGATCAGACGGCTGTTCGATCGGGTTGCCATTTGGTCAAGACTCCCAAGGGTTCCAAGCTTCAAGGTTACAAGGCAAGAGTCACTCGATAGAGTGGTTGTCCGATCGGACGGCTGTTCGATCGGATTGCCGCTCGATCGGGCGATCCTTGTTGTTGTTTGCCATTATAAAATCTCTAAGTTTATAGGTTAACGGTGACGGTACGGTACGTATCGTGACAACAGTAAACTCATTAGTATCCCGGCGTCCTAATCGGGTGTGAATCACCCCCTGTCCGTTCAGTCGTCGGTTCGTAACAAGTTAATGTCAAATCCGTCCCATGCTCGTCTTTTCTGGTAATAATTCAGATCTAAGCCGACTTTAGACTATTCATCCAGTCCACAATCCGTTTAGACCCGATTTCCATCGAATAAGGTAAAAGTTTTGAGAAAAGACGAAGATACCCTGAAAGCTATTTTGAACAACTGCTAAGTTCATGTGATAAGATACCCTGAAACTTCATGTCATCCATCGTCTATTTTGAACACTGTTGAGGTAGCAGTGGTTGAGCTTTGACAGCTATTTTGAACATATGCTGCTCTACCATTTGATGAAGACTTTTGTTGTGGAATGATGACTTCATATCCATAGTCTGATGGAGGATTTTGAGATGGACCTGCACTGTTAGTCTTGACAGAAACATTTTCAAAAGTAAATTTATCAAGATCAAACAAAGACTATCTAAGCATGCAGAAGCTCCCTGCACATCAAGTAAAAGGTTAGTTCATGAGGGTCTCCAAAGCCATTAAGGCTTTGGATGGGGTCTCCACAGTGTCTATGTTAAGTTCAGGTGGATGGACAGTGGTTAGCTCAGGGGTTTGGATAGTTTTAGAACTGGTTTTCTCTAACCACTATTGGGGGCTTACCCTATCATCTGCTGGTACCCAAAGGGATGCCTATTCACTTTTGGTTTAGAAGGCCTTTTGTAAGCCTTATAAACATGTGGGACCCTAGGGTATGTTGGTTGACCTTTACCTCTTCGGTATTGGTTTGCAGGGGGTGCATCAGTCACCTGAACTTCTTTTTTAACAGTGGTTTGGTTCAGCTGTTTTGTAACAGCTGTTTGAACTGGCACAAATAGTGGTTGTTGTTTGACTTGTGGTTTTGATGAACTCGTTGGTGTTTTTGACATGTACTCTTCCTTTTTGACCTCAAAGGATTTCAGGTACACACACTGTTGAGTAGAATGGTTTGATTTACCACAGATGGTGCAGCTTTGTGAAGGCACAATGGTACTTGTTTTGTTAAGATCATAAGCTTTTAACTGAAAACAATCTTTGGTCAAGTGATTTTTCTTTTCACAAAATTCACAAAACAAGTTTTTAATCTTTTCTCTTTTCTTCTTCTTTTCAGACTCCTTTGCAACAGAGTTTTGAACCACTGTTGGGATGTCCTTAAGAGGAATAACCTTGGCCTTAGGAGCTTTGACACCATCATTGGTTGTGAAGTCCATGGGTTTGAAGTTTTCAAGGATGTCACACTCATCAGACCATGTGGGTTTAAATTGGTATTTCTCAATCTCCTCAAAAGTTGAGGTCTCCACAGATCTTTCCAAAGTGATCTTATTACCAAGTTTATCAGTTATTTTAACCTCTTGGCCATCCTTGTTTGTGGGAATGATTTCAACAAAACCAGATTCATTTACAGCATTGTTTTCAACTTGGTCATGTTTTCTAAAACCTACACCAAATTTTACATTGCTTTTGATCTGTTTTTCAAGCATAACTTCATAACCTTTGCAGGATTCCACCCATTTTTCACATGTGATTTGGGTGGATTCCAACTCCTTTTTACAGGCTTGATATTTTTCTATCATAGTCTGGAGTTGGTCCTTGGTTATGCTATGCTGTTGTTTGAGACTGCAGATTTCATTATCTTTTTCTGTCAATTTGATTTTCAATTATTTTAAAGACTTTGTAAATTGAACTTCATCATTTAACACTCTATCCCTAAGGTTTTCATTCACCTCTTTAATGTTAGCAAATGCTATGATGCATTTGTCTGAACATAGATTTTTAAGAACCTGAGGTGATACCTTGGCTGCAGCCATCATGGCACAGTCACAAACATGCTCTTTCTCATCAGCCACCTTCTCTTCCTTTTCACCATGTTTCTTCTCTTCTTCTTCAGACCAGGGGTCAGACAGTGGTTCCAACAGGGGTTCTGAATTTTCTCCCAACAGTATTTCATCAGCAACAGCTATAACCACTGCTTCAGCAATTTTGTCCACTGCTTCATCACTTGACTGTCCTTCTTTAGTTTCCAACCCTTCTTGTATTGACTCTAATGCCATAAAACATAAATCACCATTAGAAGCATCATTAGTAGCATAGAGTGCAAAATTTTCATCACCTAGCTCATCAGGTAAGCTGCTCCAGTCAACAAAGCCTTGGGTGAAAAAGTTTTGCTGATCTAGTTGAACCACTGCTGGTGCAGTTTGTTGAGGTGCAGCTTGTTGTACCTAAACCTGAGGAGCAGGGGCCTAGACATACTGTATCTGAGGAACAGTGGTTTAAACATCATGCACAGGAACAGGGGTTGCAGGGTGTGCATAATGAGCAGTGTTTACATGAGCAGCAGGGGCATATTGGGCATAGTGCATAGAGTTTTGGTTATTTTGTGGTCTGGCGAATTCTTCAGAAAAAATTCTGTCTTCCACAATGGAATCTGATAAGTGAGACTAGGATGTGTGATAATTGGACTAGTGGTTTGACTTGCATTCCCTAGCAAAATGACCTAACCTTTTACACTTATAGCATTTAATCTTTGATTTATCCAGCCCCACTTTTAGATTCCCATGTAACCCTGGAAATTTTCTCCATGTCCCTTTGTAAAACTTGCTGGTTCTAACACTCAGCGGTGCAAGTTGGCGCAAAATGTCCATTTCCTCTAAGTCAGTTGGATCAAAATGCTGAAGGTCATTGAGTTCAAAGCATAGATTGTCAGAGTTCTGGCTTTTTCCATTAGCTGTGAAAGCATAACTGGATTAGCGAGGATCAGAGTTGAAGTTTGCACCAGCAGTTATGTCAATAAAATGATCATAACTCTGATCCTTACTACTGCCAGACTCTTCCTGACCCAAAGGAGCTGTGTTGCCAAATGAGTAGTTATCAGCAACTTTGCCAGACTCTTGTAACTTCTTTTTCTAGTTTAACTCCCTTTCATAGGTCAGGAGTCTACCATGAAGTTGGGTCAGGGTCAGATCTTTGAACCCAACTGAATTTCTAGTCACAAAAGCAATTGTATCCCATTTTTCAGGTAGTGACCTAAGAAACCTGTTATTTTGTGTTGAATTAGCAAACTCAACATTAACAAGTCTCAGCTCACTAATGAGACAACTAAATCGTTCAAACATTGGGTTAATGTTTCACCCTTAATGTGACAAAAGGTTTCATACTGTTGATTCAGAATTTCCCTATTATTTTCAGTTACTTCTTAAGTTCCCCCAAACTGTTCCTTCAGTGCATCCCATAATTCCTTGGCACTGTTATAGTGTAACAGCCCAGCATAAATTTCATTTGGTAGTGCGGATGAAACGATGCTGAATACCTTGGCATCTAGTTCAATTTTTTGAAAATCCTGGTCCGTATAGTTCTCAATTTTCTTAGGAACAAAAACCTTTAGATCCTCAGCACTCGGCACCATTGGAACATGTGGTCCAAAGATAACCGACTTCCAACATCCGGTATTTTGTTGAGCAAGGATGTGACCCATCCTTCTCTGCCAGATGTTGTATTCATTTCGTTTCAACATGGGTGGTTTGAAGAGTGAACCGATGCTATTGTTAACATCTTGTGATTGTGACGTCATCCTGGTTGTTTTACAGGTACTGATTAATCAACTTTGCTCGTGATTAAACCTTACTCAGTTTTTCAACAAAACGAACTATTATGAGTACCCAACGATTATGAGCTGAACTTTTACGTCAAAATGATTGTTAGATCAAGTTTGACTATCCTATCTCTGATACCAATTGTTAGGATCTGAGTTTCTTATGATTGTGTTTTTGTTTTATAATTATGAAGATGAATGAGAATTGCAGTGGAATTAAATGGAAACAAAACTTTCACACACAATCAAACAGGAGAATTGCTTTCAACATACATGTTTAACTTTGAACTGAATGATTAAATTTATTTCAATCTTCAATTACAAATGCATGCATGTATTACAAACTCCCCCTCAGCCTGAGCTCACAATAGTTTGTTCGTACAGGATGACAAGTGGTGAAAGAGCTAATAGAACAGTACAGGGTACTGTTCTATTTATAGGCGCGAGCAAATTACTGAAGCATCTTTGCTGACGTCACCATGAAAGTGACATCTAACCTCCTAACAACCTACAACCACTGATCTATACAAACACTGTTATCTAACCACTGATTATAATACAATACAAATAAGTAAACTAAACTACTGCTACTTCATTCCACTGTTGTGACTCCAGCAGTACTTTATATCTACAGCAGTGCTTGACCCATATCAGTAGATTGAGCAATCAGTGTTTGTTTTCATCAGTCTTGAGACTTGTTGTAGGTGAACAGTGGATGGAGGTCATCAGTTGTTAGGCCACTTCCAAGGGGAAAGATTGAATACAAACATCTGCTTATTATGGATCCACTGCTCTGATCCAGTTTTGGCTTTATCAACTGTTCCGTTGGTAGGGTTCAATCCCAACAATCTCCCCCTGGAACAGATGATGCCAAAACCCTTCATTATTCTTGGATCTTTATTGCCTCATCAAAAGTTCCCTGACTTGACCTTTGAATTGTAATTCAAAGTCCTAGGAATCTGTATCATTTTCATCCCTACACAGTGGAAGCTCAAGGAGATCCTGAAGATCTTCAACACCCAGCCCAAGTGCTTGTTCCCTTGATATATACTCCACTTTCCCATTGGATTTGAGAAATGTCAATATGTGGGTCTTTTGATCAGACTTCCACTTTAGTATTTTTAAACCCAATGGGTTTCTTGGGAGAGATTTATTTGTTGATGGGTTTGGAGATGGAGGCCTGGTGATGACTGGTTGAGCAGTGTTTGTAGATTTTGCCAATTCAGGATTTTCTGCTATCATCTGTTTAAGGACCATTTTTATAATGAAATCCCCTGCTGCTACATCTTCTGTTGTTTCTGCATCCATCTGCTTTTGTTTTCTTCTTTGATAAAGGATGGCAGCAGGTGGAGCAGTGGATCTCCTGATTTGTAGCTTTTTTGGTTTAGCTGGAACCACTGCTTCAGGGTAAACAGGATTTTGTGGAATGTTTGGATTCTTCTTTCTCAACTCTTCCAACTTTTTGTAAGAGGCCAACACTTTATCCTCTGACCACCTTGTCACTTGATTCCTTGACCCAAAATCAGCTGTAATAAGCTCTTCTTTCATTCTCTTCAGCCTTAAGGTCCTTTCAGGTACATTTTTCTTGTATTTGGTCCAAACAGGAGGAGTGTGTTTAACTTTGTCTTTGTTCATCTTTTGTATTCTTTCTAACTCCTCTTTAAGCTCAGATATGGTCCATTCTTTATATTGAGCCTTATCTGCCTTGTATTTCTTGAATGCCATGATATGATCAAGGTAATCTTTTCTCAGGCTTTCATCATCTCTTTCTGAAAGTTTTTGACAAAGATCTTTTGCAAACTGCTCCAAAGTTCTGACTTGGGTGAGCAGATATTGAAAGTTTCTTTGAATCTCTTTGTCTGATTTTCCTTCTGTGTTTCTTTTAGAGATATCCTCTGCCTGTTGAGCCTTTAGCTTCAAATATTCTTCTATGTTGTTAGGCCTAGGATAACCTTGAATAGATGGCAGGTTCCTTTTTGCAGGGTCATCTTCAGAGTAGAAAGATTTTATCTCCTCTCTAACTAATGGAAGGTCTAATGGGTATTGGACAGCTGCAGAAACAATGGCAGTGTTTGGATTTGAGGCTTTTACTGAAGAGAGTGGAACAGGGTTAGGAATGGTTGCAAGGGTCAGTGGTTGTGAAGAAGTTGGAGGTGGTGAAGAATCATCATCCAATAGTATCCTTTTCCTTTTTGGTTTAGGAGAGGTTGGTGGTGTTTTGGTTGGTTGAGTGGTGGTGATTTGAGTGGTAGGTGATTGACTAACAGCTGTTGAAACAACTCGTGTTTCAACCACTGCTGCCATTACAACATATGATGTGTCATCTGATGTCTTCTGCTTTTTAGCAGGTGGTTTTGGTGGTAGTGACGATGTTTTTAGTGGTGATTTGGTTTTTGGTAAGGCAGTGGATTGTATAGTGGGGGCAGTGGATTGTATAGTGGGGGCAGTGGTTGAAGTGTCTTTTGAAGTGGTGGTTGTAGGGTTAACATCTGCTGAAACCACTGAAGTACCAACAGTTGTTGATACAACAGGTGTTTTAACAGCTGTTGGTTTGGAGGTTTGATGTGAGGAGTTTTTGGGAGTTTGGGAAGCATGTTTAGTGATTCTGGAAGGTGTGATTTTGGGTTGCCTCATTTCTCTAGTGGGCTGCCTTCTTTCGGGCTTAGGAGTTTCTTCTTCATCTTCCTTGGGCTCTGAAGTACCCTATTCTTCCATTGTCATTAAAACTTCCTTTTCTTCCTCAAACCTTGATTTACCCTTTGCCTCCATATCCCTTTTCAGCCTTGCTTTTTCATCGGCAAAAGCATTTAGGGTTTCATCAACCTTTTTAGATCCATCTGGCCTAGGGAGATCTGCAAGCATACTTGAATTATCTGGTGCAATGTACAGACCATTTTCATATCCATTTTTCTTTAACTGCTTCATTTTCTCCCCCTTTTTGGCATCATTATGTGGTGGGTTGTCCACAAAAATGATTGAGGGAGGAGCAGTGCCAGTGGTTTTTAATAAATGGGCCTTAATTGCCTTGATGTCTGCCCGTGTATCCTTAAACCTTGCTTCCATCAAATTTCTGATCTTTTGAACTTGAATTTCTTGTTGCTGATCTGCATATTCTCTTTGTTTGTGAAGCATATGTTGAAATAATTCCCAAAGTTCAGCAGCAGTGGGAGCAGATGTTGCAGCTGGTGCAGTAGTGGGTGGTGCCTTTTGTGCTTGTAACAACTGTTGCATCATTGTTTTGATTTCAGCAACAGTTGTATCAATCTTGTCAACCCTCTCTGTCAATTCTCGGTACATTAAACCATCACCCAAGCTAATGGGATCATCTGATTTCCCACCAGTGGTGGTTGTATCAGTGGTTGACTTAGGGAAAGTTTCCTAAAAGTCATCCCCTGATGCCCCTTTTTCTTGGTACTGGGGACTTCTTCCTTCAGGAGGAGTAACCATTTTAAGTGTACCAGTGAATGCTGGAAATACCCTGGTACCCCAAGAAGAAATTGCCTTCAAGGGAGTCTCATTTATGAAACTACTAGCCAAGTGTAAACCAGTGAGTTCAACACTTGTAGTAGCCGCTCCACTTGAACTACTGACAGGAAGTACTTGTACTTCCTGTAGTGTAACCTCCTCAACTATTGGTGGGTTAACAGAAATTGAGACACCAGACTCAGTCACTTGTTGTGGCATAATCTCATTGACAGGTGATTGAGATAAACTGATTTGTGTCTGGGCTAAATCAACTGCATCCAATAGAGGTAATATGGTAGGTGGAATTTGTGCAGTGAGGATAGGGGTGGAAAGAGAATTTGCCCCGGGAGGTGGGCTGTGGATGATGGAATCAAGTGATTCTAGAGCATCATAACGTGGTGTCCCTGTGCTTACAACCTGTTCTTTTTTAGAAGAAGCGGGAGGAGTTTGAGGCTCAGGTTGAGATCTTTCTTCCAACTGCTGTGAGGAAGTAGCAGCAGTGGTTATTGGTGACTTTTGTGTTGTCACTGGCAGTTGCTCTGGGATCTCATCTTCCAGAGTTGCCTTTTTTGTAGGTTTGGGGGGTTTTTATGATTTTTTTCTTTGGTCTTTTTGTGGTTTTAGGTGGGGGTTTCACAGCAGTGGTAGTGCTATTGTGATCGCCTTAAGCAGTGGGCTCAACAGAAGGTACCTGAGGAGCAGTGGTTGCTGCTAAAGTCTACTCAGGAACCTCTGCTTGTGTTTTGGAATTTTTTGACAGCCTTGTAAATGTTTCAGAAGTTAGGCTGTTTATTTGACAAGGTTCTCCTTGGATAAGAACACGAGCATTATCTTTGAAAATTTCTTTTGAAAATAGTAGCTCAGGAACCTTGGAAATAGCAAAAATGATTATTTATTAACATTTTTAACCAGGTCATTGAAGATCTCCTGGGAGTAGTTAAAATTTTCTTCATTCAAAATAGCATAACCCAGGTATTGAATCTTCAATGGTATTTCATTGAAAGCAGTGGTTTTATTGGACACACACATAACACATAAGGAGAGTATGAAATAACCTTATGGCAGGAGGAAAACTGCCCTTTTGTAAAGTATCTTTTTTCATCTCCTCTTCATACCCCCTTTCAAGAAAATCAGTTTGATACTCTGTTTTGGGAAAAGATGTTTTACCTTGAAGATCATCGAGTTCAAAGACTTCCGAGATGGTTTTTGGTGTTATTGTGACTGGAACACCCTTTGTTGAAGAATTAATGGCTAAGGGCTTTTTATCCTTAGATTCAAGTTTAGCATTTTTCCAAAATTCTTGCTGGGTTTCCTGGTAAATTATGGCATCATAGGTCAACAAAGTTTTGTACTTTGAAGACGAAAGAGCGTCAATGACGGAATCGAAAGTGGTGGTATGACTTGGTTTTTCAAGAAGACCCAAGTAATTGTGAGAAGTTTTATATGGAAGAGCCATGGTGAATTTGGTGTGATTGCAGAGGGAAGAAGACGATGAGTGATTTGAGAGAAATGGAGAGAAATGGATGGTAACCGCTTTGAGAAAGGAATTTTGAATTCGATTCGACAGTGAAAACCCTGTTGGGGTTTTGATCAGGGTTTTATAAAGGGAAAAAGTGAATGCTGGCATGGCAGCGGTTACAAAGATCTGACAGATATGTACTGTCCATGTGCCAACCTCTGATGAGTAATGGAAGACAGTTGTTTAGGAAACCACTGATGGAACAAGTATCAGTGGTTACAACGGTTATAATGAGAACAGTGGCTGATTTTTAACTATCAGTGGATAGCCTATTAGTGGGTTAAAACATTGATTTTGAACAACAGTGGTTGACTTTCAGCAGTGGACAGCATTTAACAGAACAGATGTTTGAACCAAAAACAGTGGTTATGGCAGACTTTTAAGGATTTATGAAAATTTTCATTTTTTAGCAATTTTTAAGGATGGATTTTTGATTTTCTGAAAACATTTTAATGCTTTTATTCATAGAAAGACAAGATTTTGCTTGTTATTCCATGTTCAGCATGCCAATCCTAGAAATCAGGCTTTCAAAGGTAGATGTATCTAATGCTTTTTTAGCACATCTGCCAGTTGATCTTTAGTTGGAACATGATGCAGAGAAATCAAACCTTTTTCATAGCAATCCCTCACAAAGTGATTTCTGATGTCTATGTGCTTGGTGGTTGAATGAGATACTGGATTTTTGATGATATTTTCTGCTGCCTGACTGTCCAACATGAGAGGTATCTTTAACGCAGTGATACCAAAATCCAGGAATTGATTTTGAAGCCAAAGCAGTTGGGCTGTACAGCTTGCAGCAGCTATATACTCTGCCTCAGCAGTGGATGTGGAAACAGCTGCTTGCTTTTTTACTTTGCCAAGACACTAAGAAAATTGCCTAGGAATTGGCACCCTCCTGAAGTGGACTTCCTTGTTTTGTCACATCCAGCAAAGTCACTATTTGAGAAACCTGAAAGCTTGATATTTCCATCAGCTGGATACAAGATACCAAGTGTGGGAGCACCTTTTAGGTATCTGAATATCCTTTTTACAGCAATAAGGTTAGACTTTCTAGGGGCTGATTGGGATCTTGCACAAACACATGTTGCAAACATGATGTCTGGCATGGATGCAGTTAGGTACAATAAAGACCCAATCATGCTTCTATAAAGAGTTTGATCAACCAAATCATCCTTTTCATTAGACATATGACTATTTTATTGGTTGCTATGGGTGTACTGCATGGTTTACAATCAACCATCTCAAATTTCTTTAATAGTTCTTTGGCATATTTTCCTTGATGAATGAAAGTTCCATTTTGCAGTTACCTTACTTGGAGACCAAGAAAGCACTGGAGTTCACCCATTACACTCATCTCAAACTCAGTTGTCATGAGTTTTCTGAACTCTTCACACATTTTGTGACATGTGCTTCCAAAAATGATGTCATCCACATAAATCTGGACAATCATCAAGTCTTTCCCTCTCCATTATAGAAATAGTGTTTTGTCAATTTTACCTCTTGTGAAACCAATGGAAAAAAGAAAGGTGGAAAGAGTTTCTTACCAGGCTCTAGGTGCTTGTTTCAAGCCATACAAAGCTTTATTTAGCTTGTAGACATGATTTGGATAAAATGGATCCTCAAAACCTGGAGGTTGACAAACATATACCTCTTCTTGAATTTTACCATAGAGGAATGCACATTTGATATCTATTTGATACACCTTTATGTTGTGGTTGACAGCAAAGGCCAGAAACAGTCTGATAGCTTCCAATCTTGCTACAGGGGCAAAAGTTTCATCATAGTCAATGCCCTCTTCCTATCTGAAACCTTGAACCACTAGCCTTGCTTTATTCTTGACAACAATGCCCCTTTCATCAGTTTTATTCTTGAAGACCACTTTGTGCCAATTGGACTCACATCCTCTGGCAGTGGTACAAGCTCCCATACTTGTTGTCTTTTAAACTGTTGGAGCTCCTCTTGCATGGCTTCTACCCAGCTGTTGTCTTTTAGTGCCTCTTAGTACTTGACTGACTGATGGAGAGATAGAAAACCAGCAAAAAGACAGATGTTTTAGGATTGCTTTCTTGTGAGAACCCCTTCAATGATGTTGCCAATGATTTGGTCAGGTGGATGAGACTTCAAGAAGATTAGATCTCCTTTGTATGGAACAATGGCATTTAATGGTGAGGGCTGCAGATGTGAATCATCTGAGCTAACCACTGATGGTGACTTTGATGATCCATCAGTGGCTTGAAATGGAGGTGGAGGAATAGGTGGTAATGGTGTGGAAACATGTTGACTTTTATCAATTGTTTGAGGACTTTTATCACAGTGTTTGATGATGTGGAAGCAGGGGTTAATGGGCTACTTTGGTCAACAACTGTTGATGTAGCAGTGGTTGAGCTTTGACAGCTGTTTTGAACATCTGCTGCTCTACCATTTGATGAAGACTTTTGTTGTGGAATGATGACTTCATATCCATAGTCTGATGGAGGATTTTGAGATGGACCTGCACAGTTAGTTTTGACAGAAACATTTTCAAAAGTAAATTTATCAAGATCAAACAAATATGCAGGGTTTCCAGGGATTTTCATTGAACTTCACATTCAAAGTCTCTTCCACTGTTTTGGTCCTTGTGTTAAACACTTTGTAGGCCTCAGCAGTGGTTGAGTATCCCAAATGATATCCACTGTCTACTTTGGCTACAAATTTTGAGATGGAATCTTTTAAATTTAAAATGAAACATGGGCAGCCAAATACTTTGAAGTATGTGATCAATGGTTTTATTTTATAATAAAATTTCATAAGCATTCTTTTGATGCCTAGGGTTAATTAAAACTCTGTTCTGAACATAGCAAGCAGCGTTTACTGCCTCTGCCCAGAAAGTTAATGGCAAACCTGAATCTGCATGCATGGTTCTGGCTGCATCAATCAGAGTTCTATTTTTCCTTTCAACCACCCCATTCTGCTCTGGTGTTCTTGGAATGCTGTACTGCCTTACAATTCCTTTTGACACACAGAAGGCATCCAACTCCTTTTTTTTGAATTTTGTGCCATTGTTACTCCTGAAGACTTTTACTAGCAAGTCAAACTGCTTTTCAACCTGTGTCACAAAGTCTTGCAGAATGCCTGCTTTTCAACCTGCTTTTCAACCAGTGTCACAAAGTCTTTCTGAGGTTCGAGACGTGGAAAGTCGGATGGACGTTGCTGAGTTCCTCCGGTAGTTCGAGTCTGTAGGCCACTTTGCCAATCCTTTCCAGAATCTTAAAGGGTCCAACATATCGAGGCGCGAGCTTTCCTTTCTTGCCGAATCTGATCACCCCCTTCCAAGGTGATACCTTTAGGAGTACGTGATCGCCAACGTCAAATTCAAGGGGCTTGCGGTGTCTATCGGCGTAACTCTTTTGACGACTTCGAGCTTTCAAGAGATTATCTCGGATCTAGAAGATTTTGTCAGTCGTTTCTTGTAATAACTCAGGACCGGTAATTTGCGCATCTCCGATCTCGTGCCATACAATAGGCGATCGACATTTTCTTCCGTATAATGCCTCAAATGGTGCCATTTGAATGCTAGAGTGATAACTGTTATTGTACGAGAATTCGACTAAAGATAAGTGCGCGTCCCAATTACCACCGAAATCTATGACACACGAGCGAAGCATGTCTTCAAGGGTACGAATCGTGCGTTCAGTCTGACCATCAGTCTGGGGATGGAAAGCAGTACTAAGGTTAAGAGTAGTACCGAGAGCAGATTGAAACCTTTCCTAAAGGCATGAGGTGAAACAACCATCACGGTCAGAGATAATGTCACGAGGTGTCCCATGTCGACAAATAACCTCGTCGGTATAGATTCGTGCTAATCGTTCTACCTTATAGTCTTCCCGTATCGGTAGAAAGTGAGCAGATTTGGTGAGACGGTCAACGATAACCCAGATGCTGTCGTGACCTGATGGCATGCGCGGAAGTTTCGTTATGAAATCCATAGCTATACCCTCCCATTTCCACATAGGGATCTCGGGTTGGACGAGTAAGCAAGAGGGGCTTTGTTGTTCAGCCTTGACCTTCGAACAGGTTAGGCATTTCAAAACATAGATAGCGATATCCTTCTTCATGTCCGGCCACCAGTACTTGTAGCGAAGGTCCTGGTACATTTTATCGGCACTGGGATGAATGGAATATCGAGACTTGTGGGCTTTGTTTAGCAGAATCTCTCGTAAGTTATTGCGTTTGGGAATCCAAATTCGGTCTAGATAGTGAAATATACCATTCGATTTATTCACTAGTTGTTCGCCATTACTGATAATCCTTTCTTTCTTCAAGGTGCGTTCGGTAAAACAAGCATGTTGGGCATCGCGAATAAGAGCTTCGAGATTGTGTTGGGCTTGAGTATTACGAATGCTATGCAAATAGCTTCATCGACTGAGAGCATCGGCAACGACATTTGCTTTGCCTGGATGGTAACGAATCTCACAGTCGTAATCGTTGAGAAGTTCTACCCATCGGCGTTGACGCATATTCAGTTCCTTTTGGTTCAAGATGTGTTGTAGGCTCTTATGATCTGTGAAGATCGTACACTTAGTACCGTATAGGTAGTGTCGCCAAATATTTAACGCAAAAACAACTACACCAAGCTCGAGGTCGTGGGTTGTATAGTTCTTCTCGTGGATCTTGAGCTGTCGAGATGCATACGCGATAACCTTGTCCTGTTGCATAAGAACACAACCAAGACCAAGGTTTGAGGCATCACAATAGACTATGAAGTCGTCGTTTCCATCGGGTAAAGCGAGAACAGGAGCATTGCAGAGCATACGCTTGAGAGTTTGAAAGGTAGTCTCTTGTTCAGTTCCCCAAACAAAAGACTTGTCTTTATGCGTGAGAGAAGTAAGCGGGACAACGATCTTCGAGAAGTCAATGATGAATCGACGGTAATAGCCCGCCAATCCAAGGAATGAGCGAATTTCAGATGATGATTTGGGTGTAACCCAACTCTTAACAGCTTTGATCTTTGCGGGGTCGACGTGGATACCTTGACTATTGGCAATGTGACCGAGGAATTGAACCTCCTCTAGCTAGAATTCGCACTTGGAGAACATGGCATAGAGTCGATTCCCTTGGAGTAATTCAAGAACCAAACGTAGATGCTGCGCATGTTCGGCTTTTGTTTTCGAATAGATAAGGATCTCGTCGATGAATACAATGACGAAGTGGTCGAGATAGGGTTTACACACGCGATTCATCAAATCCATGAAAATCACGGGTGTGTTGGTTAAACCAAAGGGCATAATAACGAACTCGTAGTGACCTTATCGTGTTCGGAACGCGGTTTTAGGTATATCTTCCTCTTGAATTTGTAACTGGTGATAGCCTGAGCACATATCGATCTTTGAGAAACACGTAGCACCTTGTAATTGATCAAACAAATCATCAATTCGAGGTAAAGGATAGCTATTCTTGATAGTCAGCTTATTTAAATCCCTATAATCGATGCACATCCGGAATGATCCGTCCTTCTTTTTGACGAAAAGGACAGGTGTGCCCCATGGAGAGGTGATAGGGTGAATGAAGCCCTTATCAAGCAATTCCTGGAGCTGACTTGAGAGTTCACACATTTCGGATGGAGCGAGACGATAAGGCGCTTTAGCAACAGGATTTGCTCCAGGAACAAGGTTGATTCGGAAATCAATATCACGAGATGGCAGTAAGCCAGGTGAATCATCAGGAAAGACGTTAGGAAAATCACAAACTACAAGCACCTTTTCCATTGCCTTCTCTTTCTTTTCCTTCTCTGCTATTACGATGTCTGCCAAGAAAGCTTTGTATTCCTTGCGGAGATACTTGCTTGCTTGGATACACGACATGAGTTTGAGATTCTTCGAAGGAGTTTCACCATAAACCCACAATTGGTCTCCGTTTGAGAGAGAGAAATGAATCATTTTATCGAAGCACACAATTCCGGCATGATTCTCATGAAGAAAGTCCATGCCTATTATGGCGTCGAAACTACCGAGCTGCATCAGAATGAGGTTTATTAGGAAAACATGATTGTTGAGCTCAAGAGTACAATCACGCAGAACGGAACTAACAGTGATGGTTCTTCCGGTGGCAACTTCTACGTCGAAGGTTGATGGGAGGTTAACACGTTTACGGTTTAGGAGCCTTTCGAATTCGAATATTACAAAACAGTTATCGGCTCCAGTGTCAAATAAACACGAAGCATATATCCATTTACGAGAAACGTACCATTAACCACGTTGTTGTCTGCTTGAGCCTGACGGGCGTTGATGTTGAAGACTCTCCCGCGGGCTGCTTGCTGAGCTGGCTGCTACTGCTGTTGTTGGTGTTGTTGCTGCGCTGGTTGCTGCTGTGGCTCTTGCTTCACCACCCTGTTCAGGCAGACATTTGTGAAGTGGTTGGGATCACCACACGCATAGCGGGCTCTTGCGTGAGCAGCGTGATGTCTGTCGTTAGTGACATGCAAAAACCGAAATAAACTAGTAGATAGGATAAGTCGGATATCGAACCAGAGGAGGATTGTGGAAAGTGTCGTAATGAAAAGTATTGATTAACTATTACTAAATTGAGAAATCGATTTGTTTGATTATGTGAAAGAACTAAATTAACAAGTAAAAAGTGTGATTTAAATCAGTAGGAAGAAAGATGGTTCCTCTAGATTTCAGGTTTTGCAATTAACTTCAATTATGTGTTTAATCGTTACCTACATAGACATAGGTGTTAATTTTGATTGACTAATTGTGATAACCAACGACTAAGTACTCCGGTCAATACATAACGGGAGGTTATCGAATGATTATCAATTACAATTTACAAACCCTAACCCCATGTCAAATATATCCCAATTACTAGAACTCTCGGGAACTGAATGCTTAGAAATTAAGGTTTAAATAAACATAACTGTTTACAATCAAGAAATCAAATCCATGGTGAAAAGCATCGAATGCTTAGATCACCAGGTTAAAACGATTGTATCAAACACATAATATTCATTAACTTACAAAACCCTCCATCCGGAGGAAACCACAAAAGACTAGCCGCTCATTAGGGTTGGTTGATCTTCAATGGCTTGACAAACACTTGAATAAATCATCATCACTCTAATTATTATAATAAAAATAATAATGAAATGGTAGTGGGAATAATGATGATGATGTTTTCTAATCTCCCTTGACTTTTCGTGCTCTCCTTCACGTGATCTTCTTTTTCTTGGTTTTCATGAGATGATGATTTATCTTGTTGACTTCCTCAAACCTCGTATTTCAGCTCCGTTGAGATGATGATATTAATTAAAATGTTGATGTCGGCTACTCCCTCAAAAACCCTATGCTGGCCGATGATGTTGATTTGATATATGAAAAACATAAAAAGAAACCCTCACATGCGTCCCTTTTTGTCTTCCCGGGTCGTAGGCTACGAACTCAACTCGTAGCTTACGAGTTAAAACTTCTGTTTCTTTTATTCCCTTTACATCTCCACTCGTAACCTACGAAACATAACTTGTAGGCTACGATTTAAAAATTCTGTCCCAACTTGTTTTCACATACCACCAACTCGTAAGCTACGAGTTGGTGTTCATAAGCTATGATCGAGACAGATCCCATCTTTCCTCCTCACTTTTAAACTTTCAACAATTTACAAACTAGTCCCTATACTTTGATTCTTCAATCTCCCATCATATGTAAGCATAACATAACTTTCAACTTAGTACCGAATGACCCCTCAACTTTTGTTCTTCTTGATTCTTGCATATATGAACTCCACACAACTTTCATAAATTACCGAATTAGTCCCCGAACTTTGCTTTTTTCACACTCATTTTACTCGTGAGTCTTTGTATCACCCGAACAAGCTTCAATATTCATCCTTGAGCTGCAATATCTCATCCCATGCTCACAACTTCATCTTTAACCATCATAAATGCACCGGTTTATGTGTTTTACCTGAAAATCAACAAATTCTCATAGTCACTTCATTCTAGACAATTAAACACATCAAATACACATAAATCATTATATTTAAACATTCTAAAGCTCGGGTTTTTCCCTCTCCATCACAGCGGGAGCAAGAGCTGCTTGTGGTCCCTGAGGAGCGGGAAGAGGAGCTGGTAGAGCAGGGGTTTGAACTTGAGCTTGGCGGGGACCAGTACGGCAGTTGGAAGTAAAGTGGCCGTAAAGGTTGCATTGAATACAAAATCGACAAGCGATCCCAACAGGATGATGATAAGTACAAGTAGGGTAGAGAGGGTGTGGACCAGTATATGCACGTTTGGCCGACGGTGCATTGGTCACTGGTGTCGCTACTTGGTGGTTCTGGTTTTTCTGTTGGACAGGGACAGCATTGAGAGGAGTGGTAGTGACAGCACAGTTCTTGTTGTTGTTGTTGTTCTTGCGCTTGCGACGTGAAGACTTTGAAGATTGCGGTGCGGCGGTTTCAGCGGTGGGAGCAGCGGTAACTTGATGGAGACTCTTGGTGGTTTTATCGAAGTAATCAGCCCTAACTCGATTGTCATTAATTTTGGCAGCGAGCAGATAGGTTTCTACGATGGTGGTTATCTTGGCGGCTTGCACGAAATCAGCAACACAATCTGGTAAAGCACGGATGTATTTCTTGATGGTGATGTCAGCAGTAGAGACTTGACCAGGACAAATGATGCTTAGCTGCTTAAAGTGGGCAGTTATACCAGCATTGTCGCCACCTTCCTGCTTAATGTTCCAAAACTCGTCCTCCAGCTTCTGATGCTCATGGGGAGGGCAGAATTCCTTCATCATGATTTCCTTTAACTCCTCCCAAGTAAGCCCATAGGCTGCGTTATTCCCCCGCATGTTCCTTTTGGCGGTCCACCATTCTAGAGCCCTGGACTGGAAAACGCCGGTTGCGTTGACATTGCGAAGGTTATCAGGACAGCCGCTTTGGCGCAGAGTGACTTCAATTGAGTCGAACCATTGAAACATGGCACTGGGCCCGTCTTCATCGGTGAACTCTTTGGGGCCGCAGGCCTTAAACTGCTTGAAGCTAAAAGTAGCCTTAGGCGAGTCTGTCCTAGATTCCTTAGAGGACTTGCTAGCATTTTCATGAAGTTCGCTGACAATTTGCGGAATGACTTTAGCCATCTGCTTAGCGACGAGCAACGCGATGCGTTTGTCAGCGTTGTTTCGGCGGGAAGCGCGAGTAGTGTGCGATCCAAATGACGACATTATCTGCACTGACATCGCCATAGGACTCAGACACATGTCAATTAAATCTAGTGTAGCCTAGCGTATCTCCACACGCTACTCTTATATATATATAAAGCTCAGAAACACATCTAATCACATAACCACGTAAGCACATAATCACGTAAGCATAAAAACACATAAGCATGTAAGCACATAGTTCACATAACCACTATATTTTGCACGTATTCACCTACATATTCTGCACGTATTCACTTATTATTCACAGCTGCGTAAAATGATTCGAGAGTTGCGAATGCGAGTAGCGATAGCGAGTAGTATAAACAGCGAGTAGCGTTACGATTAGCTTGTAGTGTGTCTACGATTTGTTAGAATGTCATGATTTGTGTGTGTTTGCGGAGCAAGAAGCATTATATCGAAACCATTTGATTTAGAGCACAGCGCTCTTTATCTCAATATGTTAACAAAATAAACATATAACCACATAAATCACATAAAATCCATAATTCACAGAGTCAGCGGTGGCGATCCTCAGAATCAAAACACATAAAAGCGATAAGTGTAAAATCAGTGAAAAATAGAATATCTTGGGTGTTCGAGACTTTGACTACCCAAAGTGATTCGACTATTCTCAAGGGCTTCGAGTACACGTATTGGCGTAGTAGACTATTCTCAAGGACTTCGAGTACACGTATTGGCGTAGTAGACTATTCTCAAGGACTTTGACTACCTAGATCATCCGTTTGTGTGTGTTTTGACAGCCTTAGGAAAGGATGACCTTGAGCGGTAGTATGCGATGTTTGCGCAAGAGTGTAGAGTTCAGCGAATTCGAGTGAGAATTATCAAGCAAGCTCGTACATAACCCCAACTAGGTTTGCATAAGTCGGTCTGTTGGTACTTAGACTATAGACTAGGTCAATTCTAAGACATCGACCCGAACTAGGTCTAGTCTTGCCTAATTCCCTATAGTTATGGCTCTAATACCAATCTGTCACACCCCAACCGATGACGGAAACATCAGGGCGCGGCATTGAGCGAAACAGATTATCCAAGAGATTCCATAACATCTATGATTACCAAATATTTAAGCATTACGTCCCATACCATAACATATAAAGTAGCACAGTTATTACAGACAAAGTGTTCTCAAAGACAAGTAAAAACTGTTTCGACAACTCATATATTGTGTATTCGTTTCTAGACTCCCCTAGACTTGATTTCATCACAGCATGCAAGCATAAGCATCCTAAACACCTGTCACATACGTTAAAATAAAAGTCAATACACATAGTGTAAAGGTGAGCATACAAGTTTAATAGCATAATAGTAGCGAGAGCGATTTACGCATAACTAGCATGTAACACGTAGTAATGCAAAGCAAGTAGGTTATCGACAATGAAATATGCACAGACGTGACTGCAAGTTTTAGAATGCGCAACACATATCACCACTGCGATACGTGAAGAAAAGCATGTTAGGATCTGAGTTTCTTTTTTATTGTGTTTTTGTTTAGAGATTAATGAAGATGAACAAGTAATTGCAGCGGAAATAAATGGAAATAAACTTTGCACACAATCAAACAGGAGAAATGCTTTCAACACACATGTTTGAACATTGAACCGAATGATTAAATTTATTTCAATCACTGATTACAACTTTGCATGCATGTAATACAAACTCCCCCTCAGCCTGAGCTCACAGTGAATTGTTCATGCAGGAAGACAAGTGGTGAAAGAGCCAATAGAACAGTGTAGGGTACTGTTCTATTTATAAGCACGAGCAAACTACTGAAGCATCTTGGCTGACGTCACCATGAAAGTGACATCTAACCTCCTAATAAACTCTAACTACTAATCTAATACAAACACTATTTAGCAAACTACTGATTACATTACATAACAAAGGAAAGACTAAACTATTGCCTTCTCCTTCCACTGTTGTGACTCCATCAGTACTTGTATCATCAGCAGTGCTTGACCCATAACAGTAGATTGATCAACAGGTCTTCAATCTTCATCAGTCTTTACATGACCAGCAGTTGTTTGTAGAACAACACTTGTATATGGACAGTGGATAGAGACCATCAGATGTTAGAATCACTTTCAAGGGGAAAGACTTGGATACATCCACTGCTTATTCTGGATCCACTGCTCTGATCTAGTTTTGGCTTTAATCAACTGTTCCTCTGGTAGGGTTCAATCCCAACAATCTCCCCCTGGAACAGATGATGCCAAAACTCTTCATTATTGTGGAACTTTATTGTCTCATCAACAGCTCCCTAACTTGTCCTTTAAATTTCAATTCAAAGTCCAATGAGTTTGTGTCATCCTCATCCCTGCACAGTGGAAGATCAAGTAGATCTTGCAGATCTTCAACACCCAGGCCCAGTGCTTGTTCCCTTGATATTTTCTTCACATCACCACTTGACTTGATTAGGGTCAATACGTGGGTTTGTTTGTCAGATTTCCACTTTAGTACTTTTAAGTCCAGTGGGTTTCTTGGGAGAGGCTTTATTGAAGATGAGTTTGGTGAAGGTGGCCTGGTGATGATTGGCTGAGCAGTGCTTTGAGCTTGAGCAAGTTCAGCATTTTCGGCCATCATCTGCTTAATGACTGCTTTTATAATATCATCACTTGCAGCTACATCCTATGGTGTTTCTGCTTCCATCTGTTTTTGTCTTCTTCTTTGATAAATGAAGGCACCAGGTGGAGCAGTAGATTTCCTGACTGGCAGCTTTGGTGGTCTTGTTGAAACCTTTTCATCAGGATAAACAGGCTTTTGTGGAATGTTTGAGTTTTTCTTTCTTAATTCTTCCAGCCTTTGATAAGAAGCAATCACCTTTTCTTCTTTCCACCTTGTCACTTGATTCCTAGACCCAAAATCAGTAGTGATCAATTCCTCTTTCATTCTATTTAGCTTTAACACTTTATCAGGCACATTCTTTTTGTAATTTGCCCAAACAGGAGGAGTATGTTTGACTTTATCTTTGTTCATTTTCTCAATTCTTTCTAACTCTTCCTTGAGCTCTCCCACTGTCCATTCTTTATATTGAACTTTGTCACCCTTGTACCTTTTGAAGGCCATGATGTGCTCAATATAGTCTTTTCTTAGGGTCTCATCATCTCTTTCTAACAGTTGCTGACAGAGGTTCTTTGAAAACCTTTCCAAAGTATTGACTTGAGTAAGAAGAAATTGGTAGTATCTTTGGATTTCCTTATCAGTTTTACCCTTTTAATTTCTTTTGGAAATATCCTCTGCTTGTTGACCTTTCACTTTCAAGTATTCTTTAATATTTTTAGGTCTTGGATATCCTTCAACAGATGGCAAACTCCTTTTGTCAGGATCATCTTCTGAATAGAAGGATTTTATTTCTTCTCTAACAGCTGCAAGCTCTAAAGGATACTGAACAGCTGCAGAGACAATAGCAGTGGTTGGGTTAAAGACTTATGCAGATGAGAATGGAACAGGGTTTGGAATTATTGCAAGTGACAATGGTTGTGAAGATGTTGGTGGAGGTGAAGAATCATCATCTTCCAGGATAACCCTTCTCCTTTTTGGTTTAGGAGAGGCTGGTGGTGTTTTGGATGGTTGTGAAGTGGTGATTTGAGTAGCGGTGTTTGAAGTGGATGGTGGTTGACTAACAGTTGTTGAAACAACTGGTGTTTCAACCACTGTTGTCATTACAACTGATGATGTGTCATCAGCTGTCTTCTACTTTTTGGCAGGAGGCTGTTTTTGTGGTGAGGATGTTTTTGGTGGTGATGGTATTTTTGGTGTGGCAGTGGTTGTAGTGGGATCAGTGGTTGTGGTTGAAATGATGGTTGTTGGTTTAACAACTACTGAAACCACTGAGGTACCAACAGTTGTTGATACAACAGGTGTTACAACAGCTGTTGGTTTGGAAGATTGATGTGAGGAGCTTTTGGAAGGTTTGGAAGAATGTTTTGTGGATCTGGATGGTGTGGACTTTGGTTGCATCACTTTTCTTGTGGGCTGCTTTCTTTTCTACTCAGGATTTTCTTCATCCTTTGGCTCAGAAGTACCCTGCTCATTCATCTCCATAAAAGCTCTTTTCTCTTGCTCAAACCTGGCTTTATCCTTTGCCTCCATATCCTTTTTAACCCTTGCTTTTGCACCAACAATGGCATTTGTGGTCACATCAATCTTTTTAGTACCATCTAGCAAGGGGATGTCTGCAAGCATGCTTGAATTATCAGGTGCAATGTAAAGACCATCTTCATACCCCTTTTTGTTCAACTGCTTTAATTTTTCCCCCTTTTTAGCATCAGCCGGTGGAGGGTTGTCCACAAAAATGATAGAGGGAGGAGCAGTGCCAGTGGTGTTTAATAAATGGGCCTTTATAGCCTTGATATCTGCTTGTGTGTCTTTAAACCTTGCTTCCATGACATTTCTGATCTTTTGAACCTGAATCTCATGTTGCTGATCAGCTAATTGTCTTTGATGGATGAGCAATGGTTGAAACAAATTCCAGAGCTTATTTGCAGCAGGTGCAGGTGGTGGTGCAGGTGCTTGAGCTGGAGCAGTAGTGGGTGGTACCTTTTGAACTTTCAACAACTGTTGCAGCATGTCTTTAATTTCTGCAACAGATGTATCCAGTTTGTCAGTTCTAGCCAGCAATTCTCGGTACATTAAACCATCACCCAACTTAATGGGATCATCTGATTTCCCACTAGCAGTGGTTGTAACAGTGGTTGATTCAGGAAATGTATCCCAAAAATCATCCACTGATGCCCCTTTGTCTTGGTCCTGGGGAGCTCTTCCTTTAAAATGAGAAACACTTTTTAGTGAGCCAGTAAATACTGGATACACAAATGTTCCCAGAGAAGAAATTGCCTTCAAGGAAGTCTTATTGATGAAACCACTGTCCAAGTGCAAACCAGTGGGCTCAGCACTTGTAATGGCTGCTTCATTTGAACTACCACCAAGAGTTACTTGTAACTCAAGGGGTGTAATCTCCTCAGGTGTTGTTGGTGGGTTAGCAATGATTGAAACACCAGACCCACTCACTTGTTGAGATATATTCTCATTGACAGGTGAGTGAGAAGGACTGGTTTGTGTCTGGTTTAAATCAAGAGCATCCAATAAAAGTTTTGTTTGTGGGGGAATTATGGCAATGAGGATGGGTGTATAAAGTGAATTTGCCCTGGGCAGTGGGCTGTGGATGATAGAATCAAGTGATTCTAGAGCATCATATTGTGGTGTCCCTATGTGTACGACCTGTTCTTTTTTAGAAGAAGGAGGAAGAGTATGAGGCGTGGGTTGAGATCTTTCTACCATCTGCTGTGAGGAAGTAGCAGTAGTGGTTTCTGGTGACTTTTGTGCTGTCACTGGCATTTGCTCTGGGATCTCATCTTCCAGAGTTGCCTTTGTTTTGGGTTTGGGGGGCTTTTGAGTTTTCTTTTGTTTTGTTTTTCTGGTGGTTTTAGGTGTGGGTTTCACAACAGTTGTTTTGCTGTTGTGATCACCTAGAGCAGTGGGCTCAGCAGTAGATACCTGAGGAGCAGTGGTAGCTGCTAAATTCTCCTCAGGAACCCCTACTTTTGTTTTAGAAACTTTTGCTAGCCTTGTAAATGTTTCAGATGTAAGGCCATTTATTTGAAAAGGTTCACCTTGGATAAGCACATGAGCATTATCCTTTGCAAATTTCTTTTGAAAATAGAAGCTCAAGAACCTCGAAAACAGTAAAAATGATTTTTTATCAACATTTTTAACCAAATCATCAAAGATCTCCTGGGAGTAGTTAAAATTTTCTTTATGTAAAATAGCATAACCCAGGTATTGGATCTTTAATGGTATTTCATTAAAAGCAGTTGTTTTATTTGAAACACACATCAAGAGGGTATGAAATAAAAATCTTGTTGCAGGAGGAAAACTACCTTTTTGTAAGGTATCCTTTTTCATTTCCACAGCATACCCCCCTCTCAATGAAATCAGTTTGATACTCGATTTTGGGAAAAGAAGTTTTACCTTGCTGATCATCGAGTTCAAATACCTCTGAAATGGATTGTGGTGTGATTTGAACTGCTTTACCCTTTATTAAGGAGTTGATGGCTATGACCACATCATTTTGAGACTCAAGTGTGGCATTTTTCCAAAACTCCCTCTGGGTTGCCAGAAAAATTAGAGCATCTGCAGTCAACAAAGTTTTGTACTTTGAAGATGAAAGAGCATCGATGATGGAATTGTAGGTCTCGGTATGACTTGGTTTTGTGAGTAGACCCAAATAGTTATGGGGAGCTTTGTATGGAATTTCAATGGGTTCGGTGGCCATTTGAGTGACCTTTTTAGAGGATGAAGATGGTGATTTGGGATCGGAAGAAGACATGAGTAAGTTGCAAGATGAAGAAGACGATGAGGGATTTGAGAGATAGAGATGGAAACTGCTTTGAGAAAGGAATTTTAGAATTCAATTCGACAGTGTAAAACCCTGTTTGGGGGTTTGAGGAGGGTTTTATAAAGGAAAAAATGAATGCTGACGTGGCAGCGGTTACAAAAGATCTGACCGCTATGTACTGTCCATGTCCCAACCCCTGATGAATAATGGAGAACAAGTGTTTTAGGAAACCACTGATGGAGCAAATATCAGTGGTTGTAACGGTTATAATGAAAGCAGTAGGTGATTTTACCTATAAGTGGATAGCATATCAGTGGATGAAAACACTGATTTTGAACAACAGTGATTACCAAGGAATTGAGAGAATAGGGGTTGACTTTCAGCAGTGGACAGTTTTTAGTAGAACAGATGTTTGAACAAAACAGTGGTTATGGCAGACTTTTAAGGATTTAATGAAAAATTCATTTTTAGCTATTTTTAAAGATGGATTTTTGATTTTCTGAAAACATTTTAATGCTTTTATTCATAGAAACACAAGATTTTGCTTGTTATTCCATGTTTAGCATTCCAATCCTAGAGATCAAGCTTTCAAAGGTGGATGTGTCTAATGCTTTTGTTAGCACATCTGCCAGCTGATCTTTAGTTGGAACATGATGCAGAGAAATCAAACCTTTTTCATAGCAATCCCTCATAAAGTGATGTCTGATGTCTATGTGCTTGGTGGTTGAATGAGATACTGGATTTTTGATGATATTTTCTGCTGCCTGACTGTCCAACATGAGAGGTGTCTTTAGGGCAGTGATACCAAAATCCAGCAATTGATTTTGAAGCCAAAGCAGTTGGTCTGTATAGCTTGCAGCAGCTATATACTCTGCCTCAGCAGTGGATGTGGAAACAGCTGCTTGCTTTTTGCTTTGCCAAGACACTAAGCAACTGCCTAGGAATTGGCACCCTCCTGAAGTGGACTTCCTTGTTTTGTCACATCCAGCAAAGTCACTATCTGAGAAACCTGAAAGCTTGATATTTCCATCAGCTGGATACCAAATACCAAGTGTGGGAGCACCTTTTAGGTATCTGAATATCCTTTTTATAGCAATTAAGTTTGACTTTCTAGGGGCTGATTGGGATCTTGCACAAACACATGTTGCAAACATGATGTCTGGCCTAGATGTAGTTAGGTACAATAAAGACCCAATCATGCTTCTATATAAAATTTGATCAACCAAGTCATCCTTTTCATCAGACATGACAATTTTATTGGTTGCAATGGGTGTACTGCATGGCTTACAATCATCCATCTCAAATTTCTTTAAGAGTTCTTTGGCATATTTGCCTTGATGCATAAAAGTGCCATTTTGCAGTTGCCTTACTTGGAGACCAAGAAAGCACTGGAGTTCACCCATTGCACTCAATTCAAACTCAGTTGTCATGAGTTGCCTAAACTCTTCACACATTTTATTACATGTGCTTCCAAAGATGATGTCATCCACATAAATCTGGACAATCATCAACTCCTTTCCTCTCCATTTTAATAACAGTGTTTTGTCTATTTTACCTCTTGTGAAACCAATGGAAAGTAGAAAGGTGGAAAGAGTTTCATACCAATCTCTTGGTGCTTGTTTCAGGCCATACAAAGCTTTATTTAGCTTGTAGACATGATTTGGATTAAATGGATCCTCAAAGCCTGGAGGTTGACAAACATAAACCTCTTCTTGAATCTTACCATAGAGGAATGCACATTTGATATCCATTTGATATACCTTGATGTTGTGGTTGACAGCAAAGGCCAGGAATAGTCTGATAGGTTCACGTCTTGCTACAGGGGCAAATGTTTCATCATAGTCAATGCCCTCTTCCTGTCTGAAACCTTGAACCACAAGCCTAGCTTTATTCTTGACAACTATACCCCTTTCATCAGTTTTGTTTTTGAAGACCCACTTTGTGCCAATATGTGACAACCCGTGATTTACGGCTCTTAATTACGTGATTAACAGGTGTTTAACGCGATAATGAATAGTGTTTACAGCGCGAATTAACTTAATTAGGCCTTTGGAGTGCCTGGGAACGTTTATCCGACTTTACAATGCGCGAACGGTGGTTTACAGAGAAACCTGTGAAACGTTAAACGGCAAAGGATCGAAACCAAACAGAATACTGACAACGCCGTCAAATATTAAATTTTTACGATATATATATTAGCTTCGTAATAAAATTTTAGCAACTACAGTCGAAACCGGATCGAAAAACGGATTAAAGACGACAACGATACAATTTTTCGCGATTATTACCGTGATCGACGAACGGGCGTGCAAACAACGACTACCGACCGTATTTTTTGTGTATTTTAATTTTTGACGTTAAAACGGAGTTCAGAATTTGACAACGGGTCTCGTAGGAATTACGGGCCGCTTACGCACGAGATGGGCTTGTGGGCCCTGGGCCCAAGCCTAAACCTACACATAATATTGTAGATTTCTACTACAAGGTTGTTTCTTGTAGATCTTTCCAAGTCCCATCATGATCTCTAGAGATGGGAAAATCTGTGCAAAATATTTTAGCAAGATCTCTTTTAGATCTCACCAAAACTCTATTAAATCACCTCCCCTCTCTAAGTTCCCTTGTCTGCATATTGTTTATCCACACTCAACACAATTGTCATCCCTCTCTCTCTCGGTTATATATCTGGCCATACATTCATACACACACAAAGCAAAACAAAGAGTTCATCTTCTCCAACTCAAAACCCAACCCAGCCGACCACCCCCTACCTCTTCTCGGTTCCCTTCTTTCTGGCCGATACCCCCCCTTCTCGGTGATACCCACCTGATTTACCCCCTCCCCTTCTGATAATCGGCCAACCACCACCATCTTTTGGTGGTGGCGGACTTCAGCAGCAAACACCACCACCACAGGCGGCGGCGCTGTGGTGGGTGGTGCCGGTCGGCACCTCAAGCGAGACAGAGAGAGAGGAGATCGAGATGAGAGAGAGATGTCGAAGAGGGAAGGAGGGCGGCGGCGGCGGAGGTGAGCAGCGGCGGTGCTATCTTCATGTCCGACGGGCTCGGTTCAGGTTGGTTTACCCCATCTTTATTTTGGTTCAACTTTGTTACGGCTTCGGTTTGCTTAGCACATACTCTCGGTTCAGATTGTTTGGACTCGTTTCAGTTTCAGAAGTGGTACGAGTTGACTCGGTCAACTCAGCTTACGGGTCAACTCGGTCCGAGTCAACAGCGGTCAAACAGTCGGGTCCTGGTCAACTCGGGTTCGGTGATCGGGTCAAGATTCGGTCAACAAGTCAGCAAGTTATACTTCTCAGTTTCGGTTCGGGCCTCGGGTTCGGTCAGGCGGCTTGGGCAGACGGTTCGTTTCGGTTGACTCGGTCAAACCGAGTCGACTCAGCGGGTCAAACCAGTTGACTCGGTCAACTCAGTCGGCTCACTCGAGATATTGACGGAAGATTTGGTAAAGATTTAACGAGATTATTTACGTTATATTATGGTTTTATTACGTGAAACGAGCTCGAACCGACATGATTATATTTTACATTTTATGAAATATTTGTCAAATTGATATATTGTTGATTGAATATTGGTTGCTTTTTTTTGATAAAAATAGCGACACTGAGATGTCGGGACCGTCCAAAAATAGAGGAAGCTCTGCCCGTTTTTCGAGAAAAACCCTTAAACACGACACGTATTATATTTCAAAAACGACGCTTAAAGGAATTCGAGTCTATAATATTTCAAACCTTGATATTTCCAAACGCTTTTACAAATAAATATAATGTTATATTTATTTCGAACGTCGTTAACTCGTAACCTTTTACAAAATAAATATAGCTTATATATTTATTTCAAATATCAAACAACACGATCTTGTTTTATAAAATAAATATAGATATATATTTATTTCAAACACACGAATTCTTTTACAAAATAGATACAGTTTATCTATTCAACGACTCGATGAAGTTCTTATAAAATAAATATGATATTTTATATTTATTACGAACGCCGAAACGGCCTATACGTATATTTTTGGCAAATATACACAAAACGTGATATATATAATACAAGTTATTATATATTATTTTCATACGATCTCTCGAGACAACTAACGCGATATATGATACGAGTTTGTTATATGATATTTTCGTAGAAATATTCTTTTATACACGTATGACTACTCGAGACGGCTAACGCACCTACAACGTTATATTTATATATTTTTATATAAATATTTATTCATTTTAAGTCTCTCGGAAACTAAGTCTTTTTCAAGACTTATTAAATTGCTACTGACATTAAACGAGACTTAACACGTATAACTTAATCTTTTCCATTAAGTTAACAACTTACCGTTGAATCGTTCGATTAACGATTCGGTAGAGCTCGGTGACACGTAGTTAGTTACTACGTTTATTTAGAAACTTATTAGACATTCCGTGTTAGGAATAATGTAGAATGCACGCTAGCGAGTCTCCTCTTGGAAACGACATCACGAGGTCATAATTAGCTAGCTTTGCACAGGAATATTCAGGTGAGTTCATAACCCCACTTTTTACTATTTTACAGTTTTGTAAATGTTTTCGGGGTGGAAAGACATGCACGTTTTGCAAAAACAAACAAAGTTTTGAACAAACGCAAAACTCGTATTTCTAAATCATATTACGAAGGGATTTCGAGGAACGCAAATGATTTAAGAAAAGTTACTAAACATACCGGTTTTTACAAAGCAAATGCTTATTTTCGAAATATGAATGATTTTCTGGCCAGGGTGACCAGGGAGCTGGTCAGGGTGACCAGGGATCTGGCCAGGGTGACCAGGGATTTACTTTTACATGGTATGGTTAGCGTAAGGAGGGTTACTACTTAGATCATGTGAGTGGGTAGGTGGCACTTGAGGCCATTAATCCTCATTGTAGGACCGAGGGGCACGATGCGGTAGATCTATCTGGGTGTAGCGAGCCCAGCCCCCAGGACAAACAGTTAACGTTCCTCGGGGTGACTATGTTCCCGACGCACAAATCCGCTAGGTTTGAGTCTTCCTACTTGCACTTCACACATATCAATGGCCTTGCAAACCATTGGTGATCTCTTTTTCCTTATTTGCTACATACCAGGGATTTTATATTTACATACTTGTTCATACAAATTTACCACCATGTTTTATACAAAATTTAAAGCATAAGATTATGCGGGTCAAAGTCAGGGTGGGCATTGATGATTATATGAACATTACAAATACATGGTTTTATGAACATAACGTGTTACAAACACAACGTTTCCATATAACTTGGCATGAAAATGATTTTTAAATTCATTTTCTCAATACTACTTCAAAAAAAAACCGGTTATTCCAAAGATTTATTTCAAATCTTTCACAATTCCAAAGATTTATTTCAAACCTTTCACAACTCAAAAGATTTATCTCAAATCTTTTACGAACAAACTATGAACTCGCTCAACATTATGTTGATTTTTCTCGCATGTTCTTTCTCAGGTTGCTTTTCAAAGTCAAGGCACGGTTGGAATAGGAGAACCATTGGAGACTCGAGTACTTAGCGGGCGTTCAGTTTCTAGAAGTCTTTGCTTCTTTTGCTTCCGCTGTGCAATGACGATACCAGTCCAGTCACACCAAGCTCTGATAATTTCGGGGTGTGACAGATTGGTATCAGAGCTATAGGTTACAGCGAATTAGGTTTCTGTTGTGATACCTAGGCTCTAACCTCACTTTCCTCTGGGAACTTAGACTATTAATACGTTGAATACATACAGAACGCCTAGTACTCGAATATGGTCTCCAACTGTTGCCGAAAAACAAACAGTCAAAATTTTGTTTTCAAACATACGCTATTATGATGTTTTATACACGGTACACGAAACGATTGCATACAGTACACAACACTCTGAGAGTTTAGGAGATTCAGTCTGAGAGGCTGGGAAGGTAGTCTGAGAGACTAGGAGATTCAGTCTGAGAGGCTGGGAAGGTAGTCTGAGAGACTAGGAGATTCAGTCTGAGAGGCTGGGAAGGTAGTCTGAGAGACTAGGAGATTCAGTCTGAGAGGCTGGGAAGGTAGTCTGAGAGACTAGGAGATTCAGTCTGAGAGGCTGGGAGGATAGTCTAGTGGGACTAGGGAGTCAGTCTGGGAGGCTGGGAAAATTTTCTAGTAGGACTAGGGAGTCAGTCTGGGAGGCTGGGAGGCTAGTGGGACTAGGACTATTTGATTGCTTATTGGTTATTTGTGCATGTGTGTGTTTATTAAAGGTCACCACGTATGAACCGCGAATATCAGCTCGGGCACACGCTGTTATCCATATTGTATTTAACTTCCCGAGCAGGCAGCCTACGCATAACAAAACGCTAGCGCATGAGAATACATGGAGCTCAATTTCTACGTCAACGGATGTCGGGGTACATCACCTTCTACGCGGCACACAACGCTAGTGCACACGTATATGTGAAACTTAAGCTATACACCAACGGGGGTTGAAGTATGACACACACGATTATCGAGGCGAGGCCTTTGAGAAGGAACGATGACGCAATTTAACGACGACACTAGATTCCTGTCAGCAGGAGAACTAACGATCAGGAAACGACAACTTGTCACGCGATCCTGCAACGACACGAGTCACGCCAGGGAGAAGACGAATGTCTCCGTATTTCCCCCTCCCCTACCTAACTAACGACGAATACGCTATGTTCGACATTCCATGGTAATGTCACCTAACAATTGGTCGTCACACGAAACCCCAGGTAAAGTCCTCAAATTTCTTTTATTGAAATTTCGAATTTCACACTTACTGAGTAGATTTTCGTATCTCTACCCCTCTTAATGGTCATTGTATCACGATCATTTCTTTACAAGTTACATACATGGTTTTTCGTTGTAACCATGCCTAAAGTTTTCTTATCGATACATATATCTATTGTCGGATTGCGCTAAAACCAAGTTCAATTGTTTGAACTTGCCCATTACACTTATTCGATTCGAGACACCATATGATGTATTGGGAGCATCATATTCAAATCAATTTTAACGAGCACTTCAGTTGTTCCGAGTCGTGGTAAACTTGTTTGGTATTCGACTCCATTAAATTGTTAATTTCGACACCTTGTGGTGGTATTTTCACTTATTTGAACCTTGCGCTAAACTCGTTTACACATCTCATACACGGATTTAATTATTGAATTGCTATAAAACCGCTTTGGTTTATCACATTACAACAGTCTTAATACAATAGTGTGTTAAGACAATGGTACACGAATTCATTTTATATTCCGGTGTACCTACTAACGTTTCTTTCATTATCGATCGAAAGTCTTGCGATATTCATTGCTCCTTCCTCTTCGATCGAAACAGTAATTATTTGGGGTTCCATCTTCAATTGAAAATTCTTTGATGTTTGTTGGAACAAACATTCATATTTACTTCATGGCGCTTTCATTTGACTTCAAACACGGTGGATTTGTTTGATCACCGCTATTATTGAATTATTAACTTGTTTCATTCGTTGCGACACCTTGTGGCGTCGGTATGACTTTCAGCTTGCGCTGATCACGATCGAGCGTTTCATGCAAACTATTATATTTGAGATTGTTGATTCTAAGTTCATCCAGTGGATGTTATTGCTTCTAGAACTCATTTACATGTTATAAACGTTCCTATGGAATTCGATTGGTCGAAGTTCCTGTTCATTGTTGGATCCTTGTTAACTTAGTCGCACTGGTGACTGTATCATTACGTCTCGTTTCCTTTGACATCAATTACCGACACACATTTTTTAAACCGTTGGGATTCCTATTGTGAAGGAATGTCCTTGAATTCACATGATCCAAATAAGTCTTGTTTCGATTACGCGGTCATTCACTTGGTTATTATTCGGACTTACCTGCGAATAACACAATTCTGAGGGGATAACATAGTCTAAATTTCGAGGACGAAATTTCTGTAACAGGGGGAGAATGTGACAACCCGTGATTTACGGCTCTTAATTACGTGATTAACAGGTGTTTAACGCGATAATGAATAGTGTTTACAGCGCGAATTAACTTAATTAGGCCTTTGGAGTGCCTGGGAACGTTTATCCGACTTTACAATGCGCGAACGGTGGTTTACAGAGAAACCTGTGAAACGTTAAACGGCAAAGGATCGAAACCAAACAGAATACTGACAACGCCGTCAAATATTAAATTTTTACGATATATATATTAGCTTCGTAATAAAATTTTAGCAACTACAGTCGAAACCGGATCGAAAAACGGATTAAAGACGACAACGATACAATTTTTCGCGATTATTACCGTGATCGACGAACGGGCGTGCAAACAACGACTACCGACCGTATTTTTTGTGTATTTTAATTTTTGACGTTAAAACGGAGTTCAGAATTTGACAACGGGTCTCGTAGGAATTACGGGCCGCTTACGCACGAGATGGGCTTGTGGGCCCTGGGCCCAAGCCTAAACCTACACATAATATTGTAGATTTCTACTACAAGGTTGTTTCTTGTAGATCTTTCCAAGTCCCATCATGATCTCTAGAGATGGGAAAATCTGTGCAAAATATTTTAGCAAGATCTCTTTTAGATCTCACCAAAACTCTATTAAATCACCTCCCCTCTCTAAGTTCCCTTGTCTGCATATTGTTTATCCACACTCAACACAATTGTCATCCCTCTCTCTCTCGGTTATATATCTGGCCATACATTCATACACACACAAAGCAAAACAAAGAGTTCATCTTCTCCAACTCAAAACCCAACCCAGCCGACCACCCCCTACCTCTTCTCGGTTCCCTTCTTTCTGGCCGATACCCCCCCTTCTCGGTGATACCCACCTGATTTACCCCCTCCCCTTCTGATAATCGGCCAACCACCACCATCTTTTGGTGGTGGCGGACTTCAGCAGCAAACACCACCACCACAGGCGGCGGCGCTGTGGTGGGTGGTGCCGGTCGGCACCTCAAGCGAGACAGAGAGAGAGGAGATCGAGATGAGAGAGAGATGTCGAAGAGGGAAGGAGGGCGGCGGCGGCGGAGGTGAGCAGCGGCGGTGCTATCTTCATGTCCGACGGGCTCGGTTCAGGTTGGTTTACCCCATCTTTATTTTGGTTCAACTTTGTTACGGCTTCGGTTTGCTTAGCACATACTCTCGGTTCAGATTGTTTGGACTCGTTTCAGTTTCAGAAGTGGTACGAGTTGACTCGGTCAACTCAGCTTACGGGTCAACTCGGTCCGAGTCAACAGCGGTCAAACAGTCGGGTCCTGGTCAACTCGGGTTCGGTGATCGGGTCAAGATTCGGTCAACAAGTCAGCAAGTTATACTTCTCAGTTTCGGTTCGGGCCTCGGGTTCGGTCAGGCGGCTTGGGCAGACGGTTCGTTTCGGTTGACTCGGTCAAACCGAGTCGACTCAGCGGGTCAAACCAGTTGACTCGGTCAACTCAGTCGGCTCACTCGAGATATTGACGGAAGATTTGGTAAAGATTTAACGAGATTATTTACGTTATATTATGGTTTTATTACGTGAAACGAGCTCGAACCGACATGATTATATTTTACATTTTATGAAATATTTGTCAAATTGATATATTGTTGATTGAATATTGGTTGCTTTTTTTTGATAAAAATAGCGACACTGAGATGTCGGGACCGTCCAAAAATAGAGGAAGCTCTGCCCGTTTTTCGAGAAAAACCCTTAAACACGACACGTATTATATTTCAAAAACGACGCTTAAAGGAATTCGAGTCTATAATATTTCAAACCTTGATATTTCCAAACGCTTTTACAAATAAATATAATGTTATATTTATTTCGAACGTCGTTAACTCGTAACCTTTTACAAAATAAATATAGCTTATATATTTATTTCAAATATCAAACAACACGATCTTGTTTTATAAAATAAATATAGATATATATTTATTTCAAACACACGAATTCTTTTACAAAATAGATACAGTTTATCTATTCAACGACTCGATGAAGTTCTTATAAAATAAATATGATATTTTATATTTATTACGAACGCCGAAACGGCCTATACGTATATTTTTGGCAAATATACACAAAACGTGATATATATAATACAAGTTATTATATATTATTTTCATACGATCTCTCGAGACAACTAACGCGATATATGATACGAGTTTGTTATATGATATTTTCGTAGAAATATTCTTTTATACACGTATGACTACTCGAGACGGCTAACGCACCTACAACGTTATATTTATATATTTTTATATAAATATTTATTCATTTTAAGTCTCTCGGAAACTAAGTCTTTTTCAAGACTTATTAAATTGCTACTGACATTAAACGAGACTTAACACGTATAACTTAATCTTTTCCATTAAGTTAACAACTTACCGTTGAATCGTTCGATTAACGATTCGGTAGAGCTCGGTGACACGTAGTTAGTTACTACGTTTATTTAGAAACTTATTAGACATTCCGTGTTAGGAATAATGTAGAATGCACGCTAGCGAGTCTCCTCTTGGAAACGACATCACGAGGTCATAATTAGCTAGCTTTGCACAGGAATATTCAGGTGAGTTCATAACCCCACTTTTTACTATTTTACAGTTTTGTAAATGTTTTCGGGGTGGAAAGACATGCACGTTTTGCAAAAACAAACAAAGTTTTGAACAAACGCAAAACTCGTATTTCTAAATCATATTACGAAGGGATTTCGAGGAACGCAAATGATTTAAGAAAAGTTACTAAACATACCGGTTTTTACAAAGCAAATGCTTATTTTCGAAATATGAATGATTTTCTGGCCAGGGTGACCAGGGAGCTGGTCAGGGTGACCAGGGATCTGGCCAGGGTGACCAGGGATTTACTTTTACATGGTATGGTTAGCGTAAGGAGGGTTACTACTTAGATCATGTGAGTGGGTAGGTGGCACTTGAGGCCATTAATCCTCATTGTAGGACCGAGGGGCACGATGCGGTAGATCTATCTGGGTGTAGCGAGCCCAGCCCCCAGGACAAACAGTTAACGTTCCTCGGGGTGACTATGTTCCCGACGCACAAATCCGCTAGGTTTGAGTCTTCCTACTTGCACTTCACACATATCAATGGCCTTGCAAACCATTGGTGATCTCTTTTTCCTTATTTGCTACATACCAGGGATTTTATATTTACATACTTGTTCATACAAATTTACCACCATGTTTTATACAAAATTTAAAGCATAAGATTATGCGGGTCAAAGTCAGGGTGGGCATTGATGATTATATGAACATTACAAATACATGGTTTTATGAACATAACGTGTTACAAACACAACGTTTCCATATAACTTGGCATGAAAATGATTTTTAAATTCATTTTCTCAATACTACTTCAAAAAAAAACCGGTTATTCCAAAGATTTATTTCAAATCTTTCACAATTCCAAAGATTTATTTCAAACCTTTCACAACTCAAAAGATTTATCTCAAATCTTTTACGAACAAACTATGAACTCGCTCAACATTATGTTGATTTTTCTCGCATGTTCTTTCTCAGGTTGCTTTTCAAAGTCAAGGCACGGTTGGAATAGGAGAACCATTGGAGACTCGAGTACTTAGCGGGCGTTCAGTTTCTAGAAGTCTTTGCTTCTTTTGCTTCCGCTGTGCAATGACGATACCAGTCCAGTCACACCAAGCTCTGATAATTTCGGGGTGTGACACAATAGGACTTACACCCTCTGGCAGTGGTACAAGTTCCCATACTTGTTGTCTTTTGAACTGTTGGAGCTCCTCTTGCATGGCTTCTACCCAGCTGTTTTCTTTCAGTGCCTCTTGGTACTTGACTGGCTGATGGAGAGATAGGAAACCAGCAAAAAGACAGATGTTTTGGGATTGACTTCTTGTGAGCACCCCTTCACTGATGTTGCCAATGATTTGGTCAGGTGGATGAGACTTCAAGAAGATTAGATCTCCTTTGTATGGAACAATGGCATTTAATGGTGAGGGCTGCAGATGTGAATCATCTGAGCTAACCACTGCTGGTGACTTTGATGATCCAGCAGTGGCTTCAAATGGAGGTGGAGGAATACGAGGAACAGGTGTGAAAACTAGTTGATGTTTATCCTCTGTTTGATGGCTTTTGTCAACAGTGGTTGATGAGGAAGGGCTACTTTGGTCAACAACTATTGAGGTATCAGTGGATGAGCTTTGACAGCTGTTTTGAACATCTGCTGCTCTTCCCATTGAAGCAGACTTTTGTTAAGGAATGATGACTTCATACCCATAGTCTGATGAAGGATTTTCTGGTGAACCTGCATTGTTAGTCTTGACAGCAACACTTTCAAATGTGAATTTATCAAGATCAAATAATTCAGCAGGGTTTGCTGGGATTTTCATTGATGAAAGTTCATTGAACTTCACATTCAAAGTCTCTTCCACTGTTTTGGTCCTAGTGTTAAACACTTTGTAGGCCTTAGCAGTGGTTGAGTATCCCAGATGATAACCACAATCAATTTTGGCTGCAAACTTTGAGATAGAATCTTTTAAGTTTAAAATGAAACATGGGCAACCAAAAACTTTGAAATATGAAATTAATGGCTTTATTTTATACAGCAGTTCATAGGCAGTCTTTTGATGCCTGGAGTTGATTAAAACTCTGTTTTTGACTTAGCAAGCAGTGTTTACTGCCTCTGCCCAAAAAGTTAATGGCAAACCTAAATCAGCAAGCATGGTTCTGACAGCCTCAATCAAAGTCCTGTTCTTTCTCTCAACAACCCCATTTTACTCTGGTGTTTTGGGAATGTTGTACTGCCTTACAATTCCTTTTGACACACAGAAATCATCTAACTCCTTATTTCTGAACTCTGTGCCATTGTCACTCCTAAAGATTTTCACTAGAAGATCAAACTGCTTTTCAACCTGTGTAACAAAGTCTTGCAGAATGCCTGCAGTCTCATCTTTGGAATGTAAAAAGTAAGTCCATGTAAACTAGAAAAGTCATCAACAATAACCAAACAATATCTTTTCTTCCTAAGACTCATGACTTTAACTGGGCCAAACAAATCCATGTGAAGCATTTACAAGCACTTGGTTGTTTTGGACTCTTCAATTGATTTGTATGAGCTTTTATGTTGTTTTCCTTTTAGGCAGGAAACACAATGCTCTGGACAGGTGAATAGTTTTTGAGGTAAGCCTCTTACTAACCCCTGTTTTGAAATAGCAGTGATTGTCTTGAGATTTGTGTGCCCCAATCTCCTGTGCCATAATTCTGTCTCTTTGTTAGAGGCAGCTGAGAACAGACAGGCATCAGTCCTGGGGCTCTCTTTTGACATATCCACCACATAAACATTGCCACTTCTTTGTGCAACAAGTTGGGTTTTTCCATTTTTTATTATTACTTCAATCTTTTCAACCATTTCTGGTCCAACAATCCTATAACACTCTTTTGTAAAGAATGAGCCATAGCCCTTATCACTCATTTGAGAGACACTTAAGAGGTTGAATTTTAGATTGTCTATTAGATTGACATTTTCAAACTTAACTTTACCAGACTGAACTGTACCAGACCCCAGAACCTTCCCTTTACTATTATTGCCAAAGGATATATCACCCCCTCCATGAGTTTTGAAATCTTTGAGAAGGGCTCTACATCCTGTCATGTGCCTGGAGCCTCCACTATCTACATACCAAAGACTATCTAAGCATCCAGAAGCTCCCTGCACATGTAGTAAAAGGTTAGTTCATTAGGGTCTCCAAAGCCAATAAGGCTTTGGATGGGGTCTCAACAATGTCTAGGTTAAGTTTAGGTGGATGGACAGTGGTTAGCTCAGGGGTTTGGACAGTTTTGGTACTGTTTTTCTCTAACCACTGTTAGGGGTCTTGCCCAATGATTTACTGGTACCCAAAAGGATGCATAATAACTCTTGGTTTAGAAGGCTTTTTGTAAACCTCATAAACATGTGGGATCATTTGGTATGGTGGTTGACCTTTACCTCTTCGGTATTGGTTGGCAGGGGGTGCATCAGTCACCTGAACATCTCTTTTAACGGAGGTTTGGTTTAGCTGTTTTGTAACAGCTGTTTGAACTGGCACAAACAGTGGTTGATTCTTGGTGAATCTGACAGATGATGTTGATGAACTCAAGGATGTTTTTGCAGTGTACTCATTCTTTTTTACATCAAAGGATTTGAGATACACACATTCCTGAGTTTTGTGGTTTATTTTACCACAGATGGTGCAGCTCTCAGCAGGTACAATAACACTAGTTTTGTTGATATCATATGCTTTTAGATGAAAACAGTCTTTTGTTAGATTGTTCTTCTTTTCACAGAAATCACAAAACAGGCTTTTAACTTTTTCTCTTCTTTTCTTCTTCTCAGACTCCTTAGCAACAGAGTTTTGAACCACTGTTGGGATGTCTTTGAGAGGAATGACCTTTGCTTTAGGAGCTTTTACACCATCAGTGGTTGTGAAGTCCATTGGTTTAAAATTTTCAAGAATGTCACACTCATCAGACCATGTGGGTTTAAATTGGTATTTCTCAATTTTTTCAAAGGTTGAAGATCCCACAGATCTTTCCAGCGTGATTTTGTTACCAAGTTTGTCAGTTATCTTAACTTCTTGGCCATTCTTGTTGGTTGGTGTTATTTCAACTAAACCAGCTTGTTTTGCAGCAGTGTTTTCAATTTCATCATATTTTCAAAATTCCTATGCCAAATTTTACATTGCTTTCAAGCTGTTTTTCAAGCATGACCTCATAACCTTTGCAAGATTCCACCCATCTTTCACAAGTGATTTGGGTGGATTCCAACTCCTTTTTGCAAACTTGATATTTTTCTACCATTATTTGGAGTTGGTCCTCTTTTAGACTGCAGATTTCTTTATCCTTTTCAGCCAATTTGTTTTTAAGTTCTTTTAAAGACTTTTCAAATTTGACTTCATCATTCAACACTCTATGCCTAAGGTTTTCATTCACCTCTTTAATGTTAGCAAATGCTATGATGCACTTGTCTGAACACGGATTTTCAAGAACCTGAGATGATACCTTAGCTGCAGCCATCATGGCACAATCACAAGTATGCTATTTCTCATCAGTCACCTTCTCTTCTTCTTCAGACCAGGGATTAGACAGTGGTTCTATCAGGGGTTCTGAATTTTCTCCTAGCAGTATTTCACCAGCAACAACAGTAACTACTGCTTCAGCAACTTCATCCACTATTTCAGCACTTAGTTGTCCTTTTTTAGCATCCAGCTCTTCTGGTATTGACTCTAATGCCATAAGATAAAATTCATCATTAGAAGCATCATTAGTAGCATAGAGTGCAAAATTTTCATCACCAAGTTCATCAGGCATACTGCTCCAGTCAACAAAGCCTTGGGTGAAAAAGCTTTGCTGATCTGGTTGAACCACTGTTGGTGGTGCAGCTTGTTGTGGTGCAACTGGTTGCACTTAAACCTGAGGTACAGGAGCTTGGACATACTGAATTTAAGGGACAGTGGTTTGAACATAATGCACAGGAACAGGGTTTGCATAATGAGCAGTGTTTACATGGGCAGCAGGGGTATAATGGGAATAGTGCACAGTGCTTTGGTTTTGTGGTCTAGGGTTTGAGCTAGGATGAGTAATAATTGGACCAGTGGTTTGACTCCTACATTCCCGAGCAAAATGACCTAGCCTATTGCACTTATAACACTTGATCTTTGACTTATCCAACCCACTTTTAAATTCCCATGTAACCCTGGGAATTTTCTCCCTGTCCTTTTATAAAATTTGCTTCTTCTTACACTAAGCAAAGCCAATTGATGCAAAATGTCCATTTCTTCAAGATCAGTTGGATCAAAGTGTTGTAAGTCATTGAGTTCAAAGCACAGATTATCAGAGTTCTGGCTTTCTCCATTTGCTGTGAAAGCAAAGTTAGATGAGTGAGGATCAGAGTTGAAATTACCACCAGCAGTTATGTCAATAAAATGATCATAACTCTGATCCTTACTACTGCCAGACTCTTCTTGACCCAGAAGAGCTGTGTTGCCAAATGAATAATCATCTGCAACTTTGTTAGACTCTTGCAACTTCTTTTTCTGGTTTAACTCTCTTTCATAGGTCAGGAGTCTACCATGAAGTTGGGTCAGTGTCAGATCTTTGAACTCAACAGAGTTTCTAGTTACAAAGGCAATTGTATCCCATTTTTCAGGCAGTGATCTAAGAAACCTGCTATTTTGCGTAGATTTAGGAAATTCAACTTTAACAAGTCTTAGCTCACTAATGAGACAACTGAATCACTCAAACTGTTTAGTTAATGATTCACCCTTAATGTGACAAAAGGTTTCATACTGCTGATTCAGAATTTCCCTGTTATTTTCAATTACTTCTCCGGTCCCCCCAAATTGTTCCTTAAGTGCATCCCATAATTCCTTGGCACTGTTACAGTGTAACAGCCCAGTATAAATTTCATTGGGTAGTGCAGATGCAATGATGCTAAATGCTTTGGCATCCAGTTCGAATTTTTGAAAATCAGTTTCAGTATAGTTTTCAGGTTTCTTAGGTTCGAACTTCTTTGAGTCCTCAGCACCCGGCACCATTGGAACATGTGGTCCAAAGACAACCGATCTCCAACATCCAGTATTTTGTTGAGCAAGGATATAACCATCCTTCTCTCCCAGATGTTGTATTCATTTCGTTTCAACATGGGTGGTTTGAAAAGTGAACCGATGTTATTTTTATCATCTTGTGATTGTGACGTCATCCTGGTTGTTTTACAGGTACTGATTAATCAACTTTGATCGTGATTAAACCTTACTCTGTTTTTCAACAAAATGAACAATTATCAGTATCAACGATTGTGAGCTGAACTATTTATGTCAAAATGATTGTTAGATCAAATTTGACTGTCCGGGCTCTGATACCAATTCTTAGGATCTGAGTTTCTTTTTTATTGTGTTTTTGTTTAGAGATTAATGAAGATGAACAAGTAATTGCAGCGGAAATAAATGGAAATAAACTTTGCACACAATCAAACAGGAGAAATGCTTTCAACACACATGTTTGAACATTGAACCGAATGATTAAATTTATTTCAATCACTGATTACAACTTTGCATGCATGTAATACAAACTTCCCCTTAGCCTGAGCTCACAGTGAAACAGTGAATTGTTCGTGCAGGAAGACAAGTGGTGAAAGAGCCAATAGAACAATACAGGGTACTGTTCTATTTATAAGCACGAGCAAACTACTGAAGCATCTTGGCTGACGTCACCATGAAAGTGACATCTAACCTCCTAACAAACTCTAACTACTGATCTAATACAAACACTGTTTAGCAAACTACTGATTACATTACATAACAAAGGAAAGACTAAACTACTGCCTTCTCATTCCACTGTTGTGACTCCAGCAGTACATGTATCATCAGCAGTGCTTGACCCATGACAGTAGATTAATCAACAGGTCTTCAATCTTCATCAGTCTTTACATGACCAGCAGTTGTTTGTAGAACGGCACTTGTATATGGACAGTGGATAGAGACCATCAGATGTTAGAATCACTTTCAAGGGGAGAGACTTGTATACATCCACTGCTTATTCTGGATCCACTGCTCTGATCCAATTTTGGCTTTAATCAACTGTTCCTCTGGTAGGGTTCAATCCCAACAAAGCCCTTAACAACCCCTGTCCACGACAGGTGCTGAGTCCAAACTATAGTACTATCGTTGCTAAGGTGTCAGGCAACAATCACTGTGTAAACACAACATACAAGCATTCATCGAGTAACACGTATAACATGCGAGAGCGGTTAGTGTATAAATTGTGTTTGCATTGTGTGATCGATGTGATTTGATATAGATAACGTATGTAACACCCAAAAGTGCGTAAAGCAAAAAGGGATCGAGTATACTCACAGATTGTGTTTAGTAAATAAACACTCTCTTGGATTGAAGGGAGCGCTGAGAGATTAGCCTGAACACAGTACGATGGTATAAGCGTTGAACGGTGCGTAAAACGGTGTCGAGTGAGCTGAGTGACGGAAAGTCATCCGATCGAATGACCTTCCAGACAGATGGTCATCCGGATGGATGGACATTCGCTCGGAGGGTTGTCCGTTTGGGATGGATGTGTTTGTGTATGATAGAACTTTGAAGTTTTCGTTGTAGCATTTCAAAATACATGGAATGTCTCTACCCTTCAGGTCGTCCGATCGGACGGTCATCCGGATGGATGGCAGTCCGCTCGGATGGTAATCCGAGTGGAGACTATATTCTTTGAAACTTTTGAGATTGCTTAAGTGTTAAACAACACAAGTCCCTGGGCCGAATAGCTATTCGATCGGATGGCTATCCGATTGGAGGGCCGTTCATCCGGGCGACTTGTTCGAGTTGGAAAGTTTTGTAAAATTAACTAAGTTTAGCGTGTGAACCGAGACGGTATGAGAACGTGTCAAACAACAGGAACTACCGCAAGTCTAGTCATCCGTTCGGATGGGAACCACCCCGTTCGATCAACGACTGTTCTTGATGGGATTTCATGTTCGACCCGTTAATCAGTCATCTTCTCCGATAGGACTCTGTTCTCAGTCCAACACTCCACTATGGAATGAGTAGAAGGCCTGACGAGCTTGGATCCTATCGGTTTTTATGTGAAAAGTTGAGATTTTTGAAGAAAAGTTTAAAACACCTTGATTATGTTTAGATGTAGGAGAAATATGTGTTTAAACATGTTGAAATCACTTAGATCTGAGTTGTTCTTGGTGGAATGAGGACACACTTTGGTGTTCTTGAGAACCCCATGATGACATCATTCTAAAACAACCCAAATCCTCTGATTTCATAGTGAAAAGTTAAGATTTGATGGTGAAAATAGTGAAGAAGTGTGTGTAGATGATAGAAGTACAAGATTTGGGGTAGAAACTTACAAGGATCGTGAGGAATCGAGAGAAAATAGCCTAAAAGTGTGCTGGTCGAACGAGAGCTGTCACATCACATGAACAGTGATGTGACAGGTGCTATTTATAAGCAAGAGAGGAGAAAGGGCGGTGCCATGTGACAGATCGGAGGGCCTTCCGATCGGATGGTCATCCGGTCGGATGGTCCTTCGATCGGAGGACTCCGGCGAGTTGGTTACCGACCTTTCGTTTTGAGCGTTGGGCGTTGCGATGACGTGCGAGTAAGCGATGCGATAGTATTACACATTAGTTACACCAATAACATAACTACTAACTACCATAAAAGTTAAACTTGTTATTCGAGTCTGGGATGAGATTGCGTTGCGATAGAGTTGCGATTGCGTTTGCGAATAATCACCTCAAACAATATAAACATGCACAAGCAACACATAAAGGAACACACATGTAAAACAATATCCATAACCTGTAATTCGAGTTGCGATGCGATAGCGATGTGATAGCGTATAAGTAGATTAGCGTTGAGTTATCTTTATCGCATTGTTACTCCACATAATACAACTAAGTTATCATAAAATAACTAAATCAACGTAAATTGAAGTATCGGTCGAAGAAGTTCAAGAGTACAAGCAATAATTAAGCAAGAAAAGACAAATCTAATTAGCAATCTTTTCTTCCTTTGACATTGACTTTGACTTGTACTTTGACTTCAAAAAGTCGGGTTGTTACATCTCCTAAAACCTTTGCTGAACCTACTAAAACTGTATCCTCTGCTAAATCAAAAACCACTACTGAACCCAAAACCTTTGAACCAAAAGCTAAACCTTCACCACAAAAACCCTCACCATAACAACCACCACTACAGAAGCAAAAAAAAGCTTCACCACCACCATCACCAAACCACCCAACAAATGCTGGTACAACAAATGTATCAGTAGACGTTAGCCAAACAACTGCTGATACACCATTTATTTCAGCAGCTGTTAGCAAAACCTCTGCCATGATCATTTTCTCTACACCTCCAACCATTTAACCACCTTCCACACCACAAAGATTTCCTACACATCCACCTTTACCACCAAAACGTCCACCATTACCAAAAGTCAAGTTCAAATGCAAGAGAAAAACTCATGTTGTGTTAGAAGATGATGAGGAGATTAAATCACCAATCCCCTTATCATCTGTCCCCATTCAAACCAAACCGCTCTTATCATTTCCACCCAAATCCACTGTATCCCTTCCACCTGCTACACAACCATCAATCATTCCCTTGGCTACTCAGTATCCTCTAGAAATTTACACTGTCAGAAGTGAAATTGAATCATTTTTCACAACAGAGGATGCATCACAAAGATCCTTCCCATCTCTATGGTTATAGAACGCCCAAGAACTTAGATCAATATCTTAAGTTGAAGGCACACAAGCTGAATACATTGCCAAAGAGAAGAGCAAAGGGATGGATGACATGAAGTTTCAGGGTATCTTATCACATGAACTTAGCAAAGTCAGTAAACTTGAAGACTTTGCTAAGGACCTGAGCAAATCCATGTCTGAGAAGCCTATCACTGCTGAGCTTGACAAGGAACTAAGGGCAGATTACATTGAACACATCATAGCTCACAAACCATACAAGGCAACTAGAGTTCAATTCAAAGACTGGTCATCTGATGCTCCCAGGGACGAAATTGAAAGAATCACCAAAATGCTCAATGATCCTTCAGTGAAGCCTACTCCACCTGATTGGAAGAAAGGAAAACAAGTTAATCCAGATAAGGCATTGAAGCTTCAAAGAATGAGAGCAGAGCTTGTGGCTGCAAGTTATGGTACAGCTAAATCCATTGCCAGATGGTTTGAAGCCAAAATAGTTACAACCTACAAAAGACTGGAACAACTTAGAGCCAAAGATCCCACAGTTTCTCAAAAGCCAACATATCCTCCAACAGCTGCCATCCCTCAACAGACTCAAACTTCTAAAAAGCTACCCTCGGCATCTGCTTTATCCATGGCTGCCTTAAGACAAATAAAAAGGCAAAAGCAGATTGATGAGGAAGATGAGCAGAAGTTTAAAAACATCAGAAAAGGGGGAATAAGATGCCAAGTTAATTTTCACATAGATCCTGCTGCTAACTTACTTGCTGCTAAATTAAGAGAAACACTTGCAAATATTGTCAGCAGGCCTTATTCACCAAACTCATCATCAATAAGTCTTGTCCCAAGAAAACCAACTAATCCAAAAATACTAAAGTGGAAGTCATTCTCAGACACCCACGTATTGACTTTGCTCAGATCAGATGGTAGGGCTGAGAAACTGAAAATGGAGAATGCATATGGTCTGGATTCGATAAACAAAAGTTTTTTACGATCGAAATAAACAAAAGTTAGTTGACTACTCGGTGAGAGATTTAATCAAATAGGCTATTTAGTTGACTTCTGATTCGATAAACAAAAGTTGTTTTTTACGATCGAAATAACAACAGGGGGCATTGGAAAAACGTTATGGAGATTGGTTAAAGGAAAGATATGAAATTGGAAGTTTGTTGAGGTTGTTCTCGAGAAGTCAAAGGAAAAAAGGTAAGTGGAATTAATTTGTTAGAAAACAATTTTTGGTGGTTATTAAACAAAGAAAGAACAAGTGGGTATTTTATTTTACGTGGAAATTTAAATGTGAAGTAATTCATTCAAAAGGAAAAGTAAAAAGACGTACATGTAAAAAAGAGGAGGACTCATCAAAGTTAAAGTGGGTGATCCGTGTGAAGAGTTCAACGCGTTGTGGAATAGCGATTGTGTGATGCAATCAAAACAAGGCGAGAAGCGCTGTTGAAAGATGTCCCGGCTACGTATAATTCATATAATATACATGAAAGTGTGTATGAGGTTTGGTTTTACAATTTTCTAAGAAGTTGAAATGTTGTTATTGACCTTTAATGTACAAGTGTGTGCAGGTTTGTAAAGATCAAGGTCCAAGGTGTAATATTGATGAGAGGCCAAGGTTTGCTGTGTAAGTCGGTCATATAAGGGGGTCAAACGGTCTTAAAACAATTACTAACACGTTGAAATGTTGTTATTGACCTTTTGGGGTCGAACGATCATATAAGTGGGTCAAATGGTCTTATAACCGTTGGTAATGGTCAAAAAGTGGAGAAACATAGCGGGTATATGAAGTAGTGAATCCTATCCGTGAATGCAACCCAAGGGGATGGCGGTGGTGTACTCACAACCCCTACCCACATGGCCCCCCACCACCGTTATAATTATACCCATTGTTTTTTCTTCTTAAAATAGCTTCTCCTTATAGTTTACATATTACGAATAAAATATTTTCATAATTAATGGATAATTTTTTATGTGATAAATGGGTAAAAAAGAAGAATAATTTTAAACTAGAATTAAGTTACTTCTTTCTACTTTATAAAATATTTGGTTATCCATGTAAACTTCACGAGGTTGGACCATTTAAATTATGTATACAACAAATGTAAAATAAAAGGACTATCTAAATTTCTCGGGTCGCAAAAATTAATTATATTAATCTAATTATGTCGTTAAATAAAATAAAATAAAAAGAAATGTTTTCAAACGTTATATTGTTTTATGATTGTTTTGAATTAACAGTTGTAGTTCAGATAAATTTAACTTAATTGACAAAATTTGTAAGAAAACATGTATTAAACAATGTTTATTGACATTGTAAACGACTCCATAAAAAATACTTAAAGAAAAATATGTAGCATAAACAAACAATTTGTATTATAAAATAAACTTATAAACGATTGTATTCTCCTCTATCAATATGTAAAAAAAAATATTTTGAAGTTCATTATATATTAAGTAATACATTTTAAGAAATAGATTAACTAGCGTTATTATATTAAATATAATTAAAAATATATTTTTTTTCCAGAAATGAAATTAAATTTGGAAAAACAAAATTAGTAAATAAGTAATATTTTTAAAGCTGTAATTTTATTGAGAAGTAATTTTTGTTTATTTTGGAACTCAATTATTGTTTAACCGAATACTTATGCCAAAAAATTAAGTTATATCAATTTACTATAAACACGACACATATAAATGTTAGGTTTTACTATTAGCATAAATCTATTTACATATTTTTATAAATCTTATTAAAAGCAAAATATCACCAAAAAGCGCATAACCCAAATTATTGTGTTTCAAAATTTTAAATTTTTAAATTTTAAATATATACATAACTGAATATTCAATAGAAATAAGTTTTATATAAAATAAATATTTGTTTTAAAATTAAAAGTTAGTAAAATAATAATTTGACTAGTTTTAAAGTTGCTAAACTAGGATGTTAATAAATGATAATTACAAATTAAAGAATGATTGAAATTGATTTACAAATCTACCATAAATAAATGCATTTCAAATTTCAAAAATACACATAACTGAATATTTAGTAAAAATGAGTTTCATATAATATAACATGTAAGCTTCAAAAATAAAAATTAGTAAAATAATAACTTGATTGATCTTAATTTGCTCCATAATTATATTACCACAATAATAAAATCTTTTACAAAATTATTAAATGATAATTACAAATTAAAGAATGATTAAAATTAATTTAGATATCTTCCATTAATAAACAGATTTCGAATTCAAAATTTCAAAAATATAAATAATTAAATATTCATTAAAAATGAGTTTCATATAATATAACATTTATGCTTTAAAATAAAATTTAAGTAAAATACTAATTTAATTGGTCTAAATTTGCTCCACAATTATATTACCACCATAATAAAATCTTTTATATTGGACAATAAACAAATAAAATAACTTTAAGTTTGAAGGTTGTTAAATTAGGAAGTTAATAGATGATAATTACAAATTAAAGAATGACTGAAATTGATTTAGAAATCGGCCATAAATAAACCTATTTCAAATTTCAATTTTTCAAAAATAAATAACCGAATATGGTAATTATTTAGATAATGTATTAAATACAGTCAAAAAAGAATTGTTAACATTTGCTCAATATAAATCATTAAACATGTAGAACTAACAAAATCCGGTTTATAAACTTTCAAATATTTTTTGATTTATCTAAACATAACATAAGAACATTGAAAAAAAATAATTGAAAATCTAAAACGTAAAACATCTCATTAGTGAGAAAATATATTTATTTACATATAGTTAACGAACTATTTAAGAACATACTAAAATGTTAGGTTATACATATTATAAGAATAATCATGTTTAATAAAAGCCAATATAAACAAGAATAATATAACATACCAAGTAAACGATTCTGGATCATGGATAAATTTAAAGAATCTGGGATTCATCTTCTTTGGATTCATATGTGCAGAAAATTTGTCATCACAATTAAAAAATGCATTATATAATAATAATAATAATAATAATAATAATAATAATAATAATAATAGTAATCAACTATTAACAATACTAAATACAAATCATGAAAAATGTAATTGAAGTGTCAATAAATTTCATTTAGTGCAGAATCTCTAATTGAAACTATTTTCATACTTTAAAAAAGCAATATTTGAAATGCCAAAACACTTTAATATAATTGCATATCATTTAGCAAAGATAACTTCATATTTATTGCATTTCAAAATATATATTTAAAAATTTAATAAAACTAAAAAAATGAAAAATTGCAAAATTATTGCATTTCAAAATATATATTTAAAAATTTAATAAAACTAAAAAAATGAAAAATTGAAAAATTATAAATATAATTAAAACTAAAACTAATCTTTAACAACCATGGATGCAAATTTGAAAGATCGAAAACATATATATTCTAATTATTCTAAAAATACATGAATGCAAGCAACCATGAATGAAAATTTTAAACAATTTGAAAAATATACACTGTTATTATTATAAAAATAGATGAATGAATGCATCTTGGCAAACAAAAAAACTGGACACTGAAAAAAAACAAATATAGATAAAATATACACAAACATCAAGTCAAAAGATAAACTGGAGAAAAACGATACTTAATAACCTACAACTAAATATAGGATTTAAAACACAGAAAAGCAATTAAACTGGTAGAGCATAGCAAATTTTATCAACATTGAACAAACCTGTTTTCAATTGAAGAATAGTTGTAAAATTGTTGCATCCGATTTTGGGTTTCAACATTAAAAAAAAAAGACATTAGTAACTTACACATAAAATTAAACGCAAAGAACATACCTATGATTGTGATTGCAGAAGGAAGAAGATGATGAAGGATTCGATGGTATTGATTTAAAAAACAAAAGAAAACAAAAATCAAACATCAATAACTTTGAATCTATATAATATATAAACAACACGAATCTATAACATACATGTAATTGTAGTGCTCTAACCTAAAAAGATAGAAGAAGAACAATGACGTTAATATGATGAAAATCAATGTTTGATAAAGACAACATAATCGAAAACATTCACACATAATATAATGGATCAACAAACTTACTTCGATTTCGTGAGATTGTTCAAGGAAGAACTTAATTAGGTTAGAGAGAGATAAGCGAAGTTGTGTCCATGATGAATTGAGATTATGATCTCAATAATTGAGATCTTGCAATTTAAATTAGATCCGATTACAAAAGGTGGGTATCTGGATTCAATAAATCCGACTCGAATAACATTCGGATCCCGCCTCTACATAGTTTAATATAATTTCCCGCTAAAATCACCTTGAGCTTACACCATGACATATCAAGTGTCCCAAATCATTTTCATTTATTATAGGAAAAATTACAAGTTTTGTTCTTTATCTATATACCCTTTTTCAGGTGGTGTCCTTTTCAACGAATTTTGACAGGTTTTGCCCTTTATAGGGAATTTTGTTGCACGTCTTGTCCTTTAGCCCTAACCCAGTTAGAATTTCTCCTTTCTAGAGTATATTATGTAAATAACTTATATTCAAGGACTATTTTGTAAAATAATAAAAAGATATGTTAATAAAATACACCTACTCTCTCTCCTCTCTCTATTCTCTCTCTATCAAACAATCTAAAGATCCTCTCTGTCTTTCTTCACACTCTCTATAAAATAAACCTACTCTTTCTCTCTCTCTTCCGCCTCACCCTGCATCCACCACCGAGAAACCATCGTCCAGCCACCACCAACTGCATCCACCACCGTGTAACCACCGTCCAACCATCACCAATTATAACCCAAAACCCTTCATCATCTACAACCACCCCCAAACAACCCATTCATCTTCTTTTTTTCTATCTCTCTCAAACACACGCTCAGATCTGCAACTTGAAAATTTAACAACAATTGTTCATTCATCGCTCAGATCTACAACTCGAAATTCCAGTTACAGTTGTTCATTCATCACTCAATCATGCCTTTCTCTCTCTCTTTCTCTCTAACACACCCTCGGTGACTTATTTCTTAGATTTGTGAGTTTTGTGATTTGTTGATTCACCATGAACGGCTAGGGATTTGTGTTGATTTCACCGGCGGGAGAGAGAGAGGTGAGAAGATATAGAGGGGTTTATAAAAAAAAGTCAAAGAACCCACATTTTCTTCAACGTAGTTCAAGCAACAGTACACGTGATGGCAGAGTTAGGTTGTTTGGCTGCAATCTTCTTTCCGTTCTTGATTAACTGAACTCTCGCACACTTTCTGATGGCAGAGTTAGGCTATTTGGTTTCAATACCACTGTACACATGTTGTTTAACAAACTGTTGTTTAAAATGTAAGAAGTGGAAATTAACTAATTAAAAATATAACGAGTGTTCGGGTACTTACATCTTCTCTGTCACACCCCAACCGATGGCGGAAACATCGGAGTGTGAGCACTAAGCGTTCAGATTGCTCATGAGATTCCATAACACTATTTGTTTCAATAAAAATTAGATCAAATTCATCATAACAATGTCTAAAAGCAAACACAACCATCACAAGTATCGGATACAGACCAAAACTAATATTGTTCAAATTGTTCAAAGATTCTAAGTTAACTAGGTGACGTTTCTAAGCATCTCCTAGCCAAATTCCATGCATTCCCAAGCATCCTATCAGCCTGCAACATGTATTAAAATATCAATACAAAAGTATTGGCGAGTATACAAGTTTGAATAATAGAATAATAGGTTAAAACAACTCATATCCATAATGTAAACAATAAAATAGTTTCAGCCGTGCTAGTGTCGCAGTCCACGTAGTGATAGCCCAAGTATCCCGATGCTTTAGTGTTTACCCAAGACTCAAGGTAAACTAGAATCCTCCTAACAATACCCCCCGAGAATAATGGGAGAGGTGCATCTCCTATAGCGTTGCTATTGTTAAGGCGGAACTACACACTCTGGATTAAATGTCACATAGCATAAAGAGTCAAGAGTCAAGGATCACAAGTTTCATGTTCACTTAGGATAGAATATAAGTTTCAAAGATTCAAGTTTAAGTTTCATAGAATACATGTTACACCCCAAAAGTTTAAAGTAAAAAGGGGATCGAGTATACTCACAGTGATTGCTTAACAGTATAAACTGCTATTGGATCAAAGGGAGCTCTTTTTATAATTAGCCTGATTAGATTACAATAGGGTAAGAGTCGGGCAGAGTAACAAGATCGAATAACGTTTCAAACCAGTCACTAGATCGAATGGCTGTCCGATCGAGTGGCTATTCGATCGGATTTCCAGTCGTTCGGGTGACATAGGTGTGTGAAGGGACAGATGGCTGCCCGATCGGATGGCCATCCGATCGGGTTGCCTCATGCTTAGAAATGAGGGGATAAGGTGGCTGCCCGATCTGATTATTGTCCGATCGGGTGGTCACTCGATCCACGTGTCACAATTTGTTAAGTGTACTAGTCACCTTGGCCGGATGGTCGCTCGATCGGACGGCTGTCTGATTGGGTTGCCATTTGGTCAAGACTCCCAAGGGTTCCAAGCTTCAAGGTTACAAGGCAAGAGTCACTTGATAGAGTGGTTGTCCGATCAGATTATCGCTCGATCGGGCGATCCTTGTTCTTGTTTGCCATTGTAAAATCTCTAAATTTCTAGGTTAATGGTGACGGTACGGTACGTATCGTGACAACAGTATACTCATTAGTATCCCGGCGTCCTAATCGGGTGGGAATCACCCCCTATCCGTTCAGTCGTCGGTTCGTAACAAGTTAATGTCAAATCCGTCCCATGCTCGTCTTTTCTGGTAATAACTCAGATCTAAGCCGACTTTAGACTATTCATCCAGTCCACAATCCGTTTAGACCCGATTTCCATCGAATAAGGTAAAAGTTTTGAGAAAAGATGAAAATACATAAGTTTTATAGAAAAAATCTAGATTTAGCGTAGACTTAGGTTAGGTTTAGTGTAAAAACGCATGAATCATCTTAGATCTTAACTAGATCTTGCTTAGAATGACATCACATGTCAATTTATACGAACCTCCATGATGACGTCACCCTCAAGAACTCAGATCTGAGAGATTTCACAGTGAAAAGTGTGATTTTCAAGTGAGAATCACATAGAGAATGATGTGTAGATCAAGAAAGTACAAGAATCTAGCCTTAAAACGTACCGGAATCGAAGAGAAATGAAGAATTGAAGAGTGTGCGTGCCTTGGTCGAGCAGAGCTGTCACATCACTCAAAATGGTGATGTGACAGGTCTATTTATAGGGTGAGAGTTGCATTAGGGCGGTGCAAGGTGGATAGGGTGGCTGGTCGATCGAGTGGTCACCCGATCGGGTGGTCATCCGATCGGGTGGTCATCCGACCGGGTGGTCATCCGATCGGACAGCCACTCTGGCCAATCCCTTCTTTCTACGTTCCCAACTTAGATTCGTTTTGCGAGTTATATTTAGCGTTGCGCTGCGTATAGTTTGGTTAAAGTATATATATTACATTACAAACCAAAAGTTTCCAAGTTTCATAGATTCCGCCAGTGACAAGGCTCTAGTCTCTCGTTTAACCAAGAATCAAGTTTCACGAGTCTAAGGAGTCAAGCACCAAATAAGTTTCAAGAGTCAAGAATCATAGTTTCTCAAGCATCAAGAATCAAGAGTCCAAGTATCAAGAATCATAAAGAATCTAGTTTCCACAGTATCAAGAATCAAGTGTCTAGATTAAGTATCAAGAGTCAGGTATTTAGATTAAGTATCGAGTCTCATAGTTTAAGTGTCAAGAATCATGCATCTAGAATAAAGAATCAAGCATCATAGTATCAATCATCAATCATCAATAAGATTCATGCCAAAAGTATCAAAGTATCAATATCACATAACTACAGGGAATATAATTGACAATAGATAAAAGTTCAGGGACTGATCTTGCCAAAAGCCTAAAGTTTAGGGACGCTGGGCGTTACAGTCTCCCCTCCTTTAGGAGATTTCGTCCCCGAAATCTTAGAAGAAGACTGCTCGAAGAGATGCGGGTACTTGGCCTTCATATCACTTTTCAACTCCCAAGTGAATTCGGCACCACGCTTTCCTTCCCACCGAACCTTGACAATGGGAATTTTGCTGCGCCTTAGACGCTTGACAGTTTGATCCATGATTTCGACCGGTTTCTCCACAAACTGAACAGTTTCGTTTATTTGCAAGTCTTCAAGAGGAACCTGCAGTCCCTCGTCGGCTAGGCATTTACGTAGGTTGGATACGTGGAACACTGGATGCACGTTGTTTAGCTCTTGTGGCAAATCGAGTTTGTATGCTACCTTGCCAATCCTTTCAAGTATCACGAAAGGACCCATATAGCGAGGCGCAAGCTTTCCCTTCTTTCCAAAACGAACTACTCCCTTCCAGGGAGATACCTTGAGAAGAACCCGGTCACCAACAGCAAATTCCAAAGGCTTCCGCCTATTATCAGCATAGCTCTTTTGTCTGCTCCTTGCCTTGATCAAGTTATCACGGATTTGAAGAATCTTATCCGTTGTCTCTTGAACAATCTCAGGGCCAGTGAACTGCTTTTCCCCAACCTCATGCCAGCTGAGAGGAGATCGGCACTTTCGCCCATATAAAGCTTCAAAAGGAGCCATCTGAATACTGGAATGATAGATGTTGTTGTACGAGAACTCAATCAATGGTAAATGTACATCCCAGTTACCACCAAAGTCGATGACACAAGAACGGAGCATGTCCTCTAGGGTTTGAATAGTATGCTCGGTCTGCCCATCCGTCTGAGGATGGAAGGCCGTGCTAAGATTTAAGTGCGAACCCATAGCGGACTGAAACGTTTGCCAAAGACGTGAAGTAAAACGACCATCACGGTCCAAGATTATGTCAAGAGGTATGCCATGATGGCATATAATCTCATCAGTATAGACTCGAGCAAGTTTCTCCACTCTGTAATCCTCACGGATAGGGAGAAAGTGAACGGATTTGGTCAAACGATCAATAATCACCCAGATACTATCGTGACCTTTAGATGTACGGGGAAGCTTCGTAATAAAGTCCATAGCGATACTATCCCATTTCCAAACTAGAATTTTGGGTTGTTCTAAGAGTCCAGAAGGACGCTGGTGTTCCGCCTTTCCCTTCGAGCAAGTAAGGCACTTAGACACATATATAGCAATGTCCCTCTTCATGCCAGGCCACCAATAAATCACACGCAGATCCTGGTACATCTTATCGGCACCTGGATGGATAGAGTAACGGGATTTATGAGCCTCGGTCATAATGAGCTCATGGAGGTTATCGCGATCTGGTACCCAGATGCGATTTAGATAATACTGCAAACCATCATATTTAGTTTCGAGCTGGTCCATCCTAGCACCGTGGTTTTCTTCTTCTAAACTTCCTTCATTTGCTGATGAATACTGGGCGTCACGAATACAAGCATGTAGATCACTAGAGATGCGAATAGCCTTGAAATGGGTCTTACGACTAAGGGCATCGGCTACTACATTCGCCTTGCCTGGATGATAGCGAATTTCGCAATTGTAGTCGTTAAGCAATTCCACCCAACGTCTCTGTCGCATGTTCAGCTCTTTTTGGTCAAAGATATGCTGAAGGCTCCTATGGTCGGTGAAGACCACACACTAAGTACCATAAAGGTAGTGTCGCCAGATCTTTAACGCAAAAATAACCGCACCAAGCTCCAGATCGTGAGTAGTGTAGTTTTCTCATGTATTTTGAGCTGACGGGAGGCATAAGCAATAACCTTGTCTCGCTGCATGAGCACACAGCCCAATCCACGGTTCGAGGCATCACAATACACCACAAAATTGTCATTGCCATCAGGTAGAGTTAGCACAGGAGCATTGCACAAAAGGTTCTTAAGAGTTTGAAAGGATTCCTCTTGTTCGGGACCCCAAACAAAAGGTTTCTCCTTTTGGGTTAGAGTAGTAAGAGGAACATCGATTTTAGAAAAATCCGCGATGAATCGGCGGTAATAACCCCGCCAATCCTAGAAAAGAACGAATCTCGGACACGGATTTAGGCGTACACCAATTCTTTACTGCCTCAATCTTAGAAGGGTCAACATGAATACCCTGACTACTAACAATATGACCAAGAAATTTCACTTCATCAATCCGAAACTCACACTTAGAAAATTTAGCATACAAACGTTCACCACGTAGGAGTTCAAGCATAAGACGTAGATGGCGAGCATGATCAGCTTTAGACTTAGAATAAATAAGAATATCATCAATAAAGACTATCACAAAACGATCCAAGTAGGGTTTACAAACATGGTTCATAAGGTCCATGAATACTGCAGGTGCGTTGGTCAAGCCAAAAGGCATGACTACGAACTCGTAGTGCCCATATCGAGTACGAAACGCAGTTTTTAGAAATCATCTTCGAGGACACGTAATTGATGATATCCAGAACGTAGGTCAATCTTTGAGAAACAGGACGCGCCTTGTAGTTGATCAAATAGGTCATCGATACGAGGGAGCGGATAACGATTCTTCACAGTAAGCTTATTAAGTTCACGATAGTCGATGCACATACGGAATGAACCGTCCTTCTTCTTAACAAATAAAATGGGAGCACCCCACGGGGAGGTACTTGGACGAATAAAACCCTTATCGAGTAATTCCTGTAGCTGACTAGATAACTCTTGCATCTCGAAAGGTGCAAGACGGTAAGGAGCCGTGGCGACAGGAGTCGCACCGGGTACTAGATCAATACGAAAGTCAACGGATCTGGGAGGAGGAAGACCAGGAAGATCTTCAGGAAAGACATCAGTGAAGTCACACACCACTGGAACGTCGCTTACGTTCTTCCCCTTGCCTTTTTGTTCCACCACGTGGGCCAAGAAAGTAGGTTTCTGTTTACGTAAGCTTCTGCTCGCTTATGTGCATGACATCAATCTCAGTCCTTTTGAAGGTCGGTCTCCATAGACGATCAAAGTATCACCAGAGGGAAGAGGAAGACGAACAAGTTTCTCATGACAAACAATCTTGGCATGGTTCTTACGCAACTAGTCCATGCCAATGATGACATCGAAACTACCCAATCTCATGGGTATAAGATCAATAGAGAAGACGTGATCGTTAAGAATCAAGGAATAATCACGCACGATAGAATTCACAAGAATCGACTTACCATTAGCGACCTCAACCGAGAACGACTCAGGTAACTTGGAGCGTGTACAATTTATCAAAGACTTAAATTCCACGGACACAAAGCTCTTATCGGCACCAGTATCAAATAGAATCAAAGCATAAAGGTTATTAACAAGGAACATACCATTGACAACCTCATTGTCATTACGAGCCTGATTTGCATTAAGATTGAACACTCATCCACGAGCGGCTGGCTGCTGGTCCTGGTTCAGCTGAGGACACTGGTTACGAAGGTGGGTAGTATTTCCACACTTGTAGCATGCACGAACAACGTTGACTGGCCTTGGGTTCTACAGAGGTGCTGGAAGTGCAGGTAGAGCTGCCTGAGCTGGGGCTTGCTGAGCTTGCGGGGCCGGGTTAGCTTGACCATAGCGATTACAGTTGGTGTACAGACGACATGCAGAATCAGGAGGATGATGGTAGTTGCAATTTGCACACTTGGGATGAGGCCCAGTGTATTGCTTCTTAGATTCGGGAGCAACAGGGTTAGTAGTAGCAGTAGCAGGAGCGGGTTTAGCAGCAGGGTTTGCAGTAGGAGTAATAGCATTACAACCGGAACCCTGAGCTTTCCTTTTCTTGTTCTTGCTTCCGCCTGACTGCTGGGTAACTTGATTCGCAGACTTGGAGGGAGCAGGAGTAGCAAACTGCTTATCACGCACATGGTTGTTGTTCAAACTTGCTGCCAAACGATAGACCTCCTCAATAGTTTCCAGTTGAGCAGCTTCAATAGAATCACGCATAGCAGGAGGTAGACCTTTGATGTACTTGGTTATCATTCGCTTAGAAGTCGAAACCAAGTGAGGAACGATAAGACTCAGCTGCTTAAATCGGGTAGTATAAGCCAGGTTGTCATCACCAACCTGCTTCAGATGCCAAAACTCTTCTTCAAGCTTCAACTGTTCATGAGGAGGGCAGAACTCAAGCATCATTAGTTCTCGCACCTCGAGCCATGGAAGAGCATAGGCCTCTTCGTTTGAACGGATGTTTCTCTCATTCGACCACCACTCCAATGCTCTACCTTGAAACATTCCAGTTGCACTCCTAGTCTTCAAGTGGTCTGGGCACTCGCTGTTAATGAAGGTAACCTCGATGTTGTCAAACCACTCGAGCATAGCAGTCACCCCATCACTGCTCGTGAAGGACTTAGGGTTGTAAGAGATGAAATGCGTATAGTTGAACTTAGTAGGCTTTTTCTCCACAGCCTTGGAGTCTGCAGAGGATGGAGGCGTGTTTGATCCTTGGAGCTCAGAGACGATCTTTGGCACGACTCTAGCAATCTGGTCGGCCATGAATGACATCATCTTTTTCTGAGACTTTTCCCTAGATTTCCTAAGAGTGTCGGATAGCTTTCGAGAAGGCATCCTAAAGATCTAATAAGAGGATCGTATAAGTCTAAATTAACACATGTCAACATAGATTCACGTGCAGTAGACTAAGACTCAAGATTCACAAGATTCTCATAGATTCTGCAAACCCACGACTTTCGCATGGCGCGTTGTACGGAGTTTGGCAACAGGTCAGAAGCGCTTATATATAGGAAGTACCAGCGGCGTATCCACCACGCTTCGGGCACATTGCTTCCATCCCGCACTCGGCGTCGTGTTACGTGTCGTAATTGCCAAACAATACACTCATCATTATCACAATACACACATAGACTAAACCAATTGATTCCAATAGATTACACACTGCAATCCACTACCCTCACATGGCATGTTTACGAAGCTTGGCAGTATGTCGGAAGCGCTTATATATAGGAAGTACCAGCGGCGTATCCACCACGCTTCGGACACAATACTTCCACCTCGTACTCGATGTCATGTTCACATGTCGATATCCACACTCATCGTAGATTATTCCAAATAGATTCAGATAGTCTCAAGTAGATTCCAATAGATTCAATAGTTTCCCATAGATTCAATAGATTCAATAGACTCCAAATAGATTCAATAGATTCTGCAGATTCAATAGATTCACATTGTTTCACATAGACTCGTGCTAACAATCCACAACCAACGAAGCCCCGCATGGCACGTGTTATGAAAGTTTGGCAGCATGACGGAAGCACTTATATATAGGAAGTACCAGCGGCGTATCCACCATGCTTCAATCATGCCATGTCCGTCTCTTCGTCGGTGTCATGCCTCGTTAACCACCACTTTCGATTTCACCACTCCTCAATAATAGATTAACTAGATAGATTCAACCACATAGATTAATAAGGTAGATTTAATCACTCAACCCGAGCCTACAAAACTACAAATTTCACTTAGCGCGTGATACGAAGGTTTGGTAACATGCCAAAAACGCTTATATATAGGAAGTACCAGCGGCGTATCCACCACGCTTCGGACATGCCACTTTCCCCTTCGTCTTCGGCGCTAGGTTACATTTCGCATTTTGTTTCTCCATCACACACACATTCGTAGCTTACACATAGGTTTCACTAGAGTACACGATAGATTTCACATAAGTTTCTCATAGAATATACAAAATAGACCTTTCATAGCTTTAAAATCCCGCATCAGACACTAAATTTCGCATGGCACTTGGTACGAAAGTGGGTAACTTGCCAGAAACACTTATATATAGGAAGTACCAGCAGCGTATCCACCATGTTTCGGACACGTCACTTTCCTCTCGTATTCCATGCCATGTTACACCTAGTGTCTTACAATCACATTATCACATAGACTGCACATAGAATAAAGCTTCATAAATTTAGTTCTATCTGAGATCAGAGTTTATGTTTTAGATTGCGGACAACGTGTGATTCGTGTAAAAGTCTCATAACAAACAATGAATCAAAATATAGGAAGAATAGAGTTTAAAACCACACATAAAAATCGAGATAGCAAAACAAAATAGGCTTGTAAAACATAGAGTGTTCCGGGTAGAGGAACGGTGACTAACCAAAGTGATTCGAACCCCTTTTGTAACAACCCTCGGTAAAACCAACACCCTCATAATATTCTCGACACTCTCATATATTATAGAATATCCCAATATGTTTTATATTATACCCCGTATGTGAAAACCGAGCCCGAATTATGTTTTAACATATAAAATAAATCAAAAATAAGAAAAATGGAGTTGAGGCGGGCCGCGTAGACCCACCCCAACATCTCACGCGGGCGGTATCAAGACTGGAATTGACTCCGCTGATTTCTTTAGTTAAAGCGGGCCGCGTAAGAGTTCATGTTTAGTCGACGCGGGCCGCTAGAGACCATGAAACGCGGATACACCCAGAGGCCGACAAGTGTCATCATCGTGGCGGTCTAGAGGATGACCGGGCTAAGCTATAGTGTTGACCAGGGTTGACGCGGGCATCATAACCCTGGCCTGTGTTTTACACGGGGCGCCTAAGAGTCAATATCAGCAACTATAAATAGAACGTATCAGTTTTCGTTTTCCGTCGCTAACAATCTCAATTCTAAATCTCAATTCTGTAGAAGAGTTATAATACACGGGTATTATACCCCTAATTAGCGAGGTTCTGCTCCGTTGTAAGTATTATAACCCTAGTTTCGTAATAGTTACGCTGCCCGAATGATTTAGGGTTCCGTAACAACTGTCGTGGTTCTGCCCGACGTAGTTGTTGGAATACCGTCTCGGGGAGGGTATCATTAATATTTTCAAAGGGTTATGGTACTAACCAATGTACATTTGTATAAATTATAGATTATACCCAGGAAACCCTTACGAAAAGCCTAAGACAGCAATGTGAGTTTATCCTCTTTTTGTTAACCTTTTTGGAATGTTTTACAAAACCTTAATTGTTTACAATGAAATTAAGCGGTGATTGAGTCTTTGTAGTTCTTCAATTACTGCCGGTATTATGGGGTTTTGTATACAAAATTTATTACTACGAGTAGTAGTAAGTCTGAATGACAGTGCATTACCATTGGACGACGAGTTAGCGAATGGGTAATTTGACCATAGCCATAGATCTGGTCGAGTGGCAAATACTGAATGAGTAATTGTGTAGAAATAAACAATGTGATCGCTCTCAATACTGTTTTAATTGATAAAAGGTTTCTTGATTAAACTTGGATTCACTCACCAGTATTTCCGACTGACAAATGTTTTTAAAACGCGTTACAGGTAACACAATGTGAACAACCAATTAATGAAAGCCAGCTGGAGAGCACTGAAGGCTTGGGAAAAAAATGTGGCTATAAAAGTTACCTAATAAACGATGTTTTAAATTCAATAAAATAGGGTTTGTCCCTATAAATGTATTGTAATAAGAAACTTGGGTTTTTCCCATGTGATTATTAATATTAAATGAGGTGGTTTTACTCTGATAAACATTTCCTAACTACGGTCCTGATGTAAATTCCGCTGCGAGATTAAATAACCTGATACCACCAAAACTCTGAGATCGCGTCCGCCCGTTCCTGGGAATTAGGGATCGGGGGTTACGACACCTTTCGAATTGAGGTAGCGTGTCGTGACTTACTCAGACAAATACGTCATCGATGTTAGGCCTACGATATTCGTTCTTTTGGTCATTTCACGTGCTCAACTGATCGGGAGTTACGAGAATTTGGCTAGACATGTAATAATTAAGGAGTGGGACTAGTTATCAAGATCTGAGTTTCACCTCTAACTTAACAACATCATACCCTAACAATGTTGGTACTCATCCGTAGATAAGACCTAGTAGCATAGTATGGAGATTCCCCATCAAGGTTTGGATGTCACTCCTGTCTTGAAGGCAAATCTCGTGCAAAATACAAACACCGGTGAACAGTGTTTTCAAAGCATCAAGTGTATATTATGCTAGCCTTAGGAAAGGCATGCAAGTTTAAAAGAACAAGTGCTGCTAGGAAGCAGATATGATAGAATACATAAGTCTTAAACAACAAATAAGAGTCAAGATTCCTAGAACTATAGACTAGGGCAAGTATTCCTACTTATCCTAATTCCCTATAGTTATGGCTCTGATACCAAATCTGTCACACCCCAACCGATGGCGGAAACATAGGAGTGCGAGCACTAAGCGTTCAGATTGCTCATGAGATTCCATAACAGTATTTGTTTCAATAAAAATTAGATCAAATTCATCATAACAATGTCTAAAAGCAAACACAACCATCACAAGTATTGGATACAGACCAAAACTAATATTGTTCAAATTGTTCAAAGATTCTAAGTTAACTAGGTGACGTTTCTAAGCATCTCCTAGCCGAATTCCATGCATTCCCAAGCATCCTATCAGCCTGCAACATGTATTAAAATATCAATACAAAAGTATTGGCGAGTATACAAGTTTGAATAATAGAATAATAGGTTAAAACAACTCATATCCATAATGTAAACAATAAAATAGTTTCAGCCGTGCTAGTGTCGTAGTCCACGCAGTGATAGCCCAAGTATCCCGATGCTTTAGTGTTTACCCAAGACTCAAGATAAACTAGAATCCTCCTAACAATACCCCCCGAGAATAATGGGAGAGGTGCATCTCCTATAGCGCTACTATTGTTAAAGCGGAACTACACACTCTGGATTAAACGTCACATAGCACAAAGAGTCAAGAGTCAAGGATCACAAGTTTCATGTTCACTTAGGATAGAGTATAAGTTTCAAAGATTCAAGTTTAAGTTTCATAGAATACATGTTACACCCCCAAAAGTTTAAAGTAAAAAGGGAATCGAGTATATTCACAGTGATTGCTTAACAGTATAAACTGCTATTGGATCAAAGGGAGCTCTTTTTATAATTAGCCTGATTAGATTACAATAGGGTAAGAGTCGGGCAGAGTAACGAGATCGAATAAAGTGTCAAACCAGTCACTGGATCGAATGGATGTCCGATCGAGTGGCTATCCGATCGGATTGCCAGTCGTTCGAGTGACATAGGTGTGTGAAGGGACAGATGGCTGCCCGATCGGATGGCCATCCGATCGGGTTGCCTCTTGCTTACAAATGAGGGGATAAGGTGGCTGCCCGATCGGATTACTGTCCGATCGGGTGGTCACTTGATCCACGTGTTGTTAAGTGTACTAGTCACCTTGGTCAGATCGGGTTGCCATTTGGTCAAGACTCCCAAGGGTTCCAAGCTTCAAGGTTACAAGGCAAGAGTCACTCGATAGAGTGGTTGTCCGATCAGACGGCTGTTCGATCGGATTGCCGCTCGATCGGGCGATCCTTGTTCTTGTTTGCCATTGTAAAATCTCTAAGTTTCTAGGTTAACAGTGACGGTACGGTACGTATCGTGACAACAGTAAACTCATTAGTATCCCGGCGTCCTAATCGGGTGGGAATCACCCCCTGTCCGTTCATTCGTCGGTTCGTAACAAGTTAATGTCAAATCCGTCCCATGCTCGTCTTTTCTGGTAATAACTCAGATCTAAGCCAACTTTAGACTATTCATCCAGTCCACAATCCGTTTAGACCTGATTTCCATCGAATAAGGTAAAACTTTTGAGAAAAGACGAAGATACGTAAGTTTTATAGAAAAATTCTAGATTTAGCGTAGACTTAGGTTAGGTTTAGTGTACAAACGCATGAATCATCTTAGATCTGAACTAGATCTTGCTTAGAATGACATCACATGTCAGTTTATACGAACCTCCATGATGACGTCACCCTCAAGAACTCAGATCCGAGAGATTTCACGGTGAAAAGTGTGATTTTCAAGTGAGAATCATGTAGAGAAAGATGTGTAGATCAAGAAAGTACAAGAATCTAGCCGTAAAACGTATCGGGATCGAAGAGAAATGAAGAATTGAAGAGTGCGCGTGCCTTGGTCGAGCAGAGCTGTCACATCACTCAAAATGGTGATGTGACAGGTCTATTTATAGGGTGAGAGTTGCATTAGGGCGGTGCAAGGTGGATAGGGTGGCTGGTCGATCGAGTGGTCACCCGATCGGGTGGTCATCCGATCGGACGACCACTCTGGCCAATCTCTTCTTTCTACGTTCCCAACTTAGATTCGTTTTGCGAGTTATATTTAGCGTTGCGTTGCGTATAGTTTGGTTAAAGTATATAGATTACATTACAAACCAAAAGTTTCCAAGTTTCATAGATTCCGCTAGTGACAAGGCGCCAGTCTCTCGTTTAACCAAGAATCAAGTTTCACGAGTCTAAGGAGTCAAGCACCAAATAAGTTTCAAGAGTCAAGAATCATAGTTTCTCAAGCATCAAGAATCAAAAGTCCAAGTATCAAGTATCAAGAATCATAAAGAATCTAGTTTCCACAGTATCAAGAATCAAGTGTCTAGATTAAGTATCAAGAGTCAGGTATCTAGATTAAATATCGAGTCTCATATTTTAAGTGTCAAGAATCATGCATCTAGAATAAAGAATCAAGCATCATAGTATCAATCATCAATAAGATTCATGCCAAAAGTATCAAAGTATAAACATCACATAACTACAGGGACTATAATTGACAATAGATAAAAGTTCAGGGACTGATCTTGCCAAGAGCCTAAAGTTTAGGGACGCTGTGTAACAAATCTCATCAAAAAGTACTAATTATTACTTTAATTGACCAATAGGAAACCCTAATTGAGAAACCCAAGTGATTCTGTACAAACCCTAAGATTTTCAGAAAAATCAGAATCAGGATCAGGGCCCCTAAAACTCAGGGGGGGTATTTCCTAGTTACGATTATCCACTTAAAACGTAGGCAGAAAGGAATTTACGAAAACCGTCGACTCAGCTGAGCTAGTCCCACACGTGGCAACCCTATGCATGAAAATAGTTCTTACGCGGGCCGCCTCAAGTTAGCTTAGATCTCACGCGGGCCGCCTAAGGGTCAAAATTCGGCTATAAATAGAGGAGTTTGGGACTTGATTCTGGGAGTTGAAACGACGAAGAAATTCGAAAAATGCGCTGAGTTATGCTCTGTATACTCCAATTAACACACACGATTCACTAATCGACGCCGCAATCAGGGTATTAGCACAATCGCTGCTACGATTCATTTTCCGACGATCAATATATCCAATGAATGTTTAAGTGCCGCCCACATTAGGGTTATACTTTATCGTTCGTTATTAATTTGACGGATCATCGTTAATTCGATGGATGAAGTATTGTACTTTATCGTTCGTCATTAATTTGACGGATCATCGTTAAATCGATGGATGAAGTATTGCACTTTGTCGTTCGTTGTGAGAATTTGATCTCGTGAGTTATCGTAATTGCTGGATTGATTACTAACCCAGTTTTGTGTGCCTGTTATTAAAATTAGGTTGAAAAGGCTAAATCAGTAGGCTAAACTCTGCCCGTATAAATCTGCAATGTGAGTCATTCTCCTTTTCTCACAGTTTGTGAGTCATTATCTTTTTATCAAATTATTTTACAATACCTCAAATTATTTTCAAGGTTATAATTACAGGGACTAAGTCGTGGATATCTTGAATTACTGGTTAGTGGGGTATTGTGCACATTACTAATTTTCTCCCAGTTAGGTTCATTGACCTACTCGGGATAATCACTGTTAGGTTCATTGACCTACAGGGATAATCATCACTATTTAGGTTCATTGATCTAAATAGTGGTATGACCATCGTCACCATTGTGACTTGTCACCATTGTGACAGAATGCCAGATAAAAATAAGATAGAAGCCATTGTAATCGCTCTTATGCTGTAATTTATAACTATGCATCATTATGCAAAATAGAATGATTCACTCAGTATTTCCCGCTGACAAAACCTTTTTCAAACATGTTTCAGGTGACCTGTTATGAATCAGGAAAAGTGCCATATAGCACTACAAGCTCAAGGAAGTGGCTCAGTATAAAATAAAGAAACATGTTTTGTAAAATAAAAGATTTCTTTGTGAAATCAAATTATTGTAAATTACCGGGTTTTATCCCGCGTTGTGAAATAAAATAATCGGGAAATATTTACATTTTTAAAAGATCCTGATGAAAACTTCCGCTGTCAAACTCAATTAATTAAATACCGCAGGATTTCTGTCCCGCGGCTCCTAAAACGGGTCAAACCGGGTCGGGGGCCGTGACAGAAAAAGGTGGTATCAGAGCCACTTATCGAGCCACTGATTTAAGCCAATTAAGTATTTAGAAAATACTTAATTTTTATTAATTGCTATTTTGTGATTATATGTTTTATTATCTGACTAATTTTGAATAATATGGGCAGATTTTTATATGTTAGCTACTGTAGTAGTAAATATAAATCTTTAAATAATTTGACCAAAGTTTTAGCACTTTTATTATCTAAAGTCTAGAAACCTTATAAATAAATTTACAAATAAAACCTAGTATGTTTTCATATTCGGTTGTTTCATAGTTACCCAATATGAAATAATATTTAAAAGTTTTCTTTGAAATTTGATATAATTTTTAAACTTAGTAATTGTGTGTATCTTGCATAAACAGCATGAGTGATCTGTCGAAAGCCCTTCAGAATTTAAATATCTATCCAGTAAGAATTGAAGTTTCCAGAGATTTCAATAGGTATATTCCAGACATAGAAGAACCTATAGAATTCAACGCTTTACCTCTTGAGAAACCTAAACCTAAGAAAATGGAAATTGGGGAAAGTTCTAGGAAAATTGAGGGATTACCATCTCAAGAAGAACTAGATTTTATAATGGCAACCGATGATACTATTAAGCCTGTTAATGAAAATAATTTTATAAACTTAGAACCAGCTATTCCAAACCTTTCAATCCACTCGCAAATAGACGAATGGGTGACTAATGAAATACTGTTACAAAACCATCCCTATAGTCTTTTTCCTAAGTTCAATCCAGAACCTTTACCAAATTTACCAATAAGTAACGAGAATAGGACTGAACTCCATCATTTTGACAAAATGGATGTTAGGAATAGGATCCAAGAAATTTTGGGACAGATCTCCTGGAAATACGATGAGAAGGAACGCCGTTACTAGAACATCACCTGACAAAGGATAGGGGATTATGAAAATATGGTTGTGTAATCATAATAGTAAAATCAGTATGTGTAAAATAAATAATAAAACGGGTGTATATAAGAAGCATGATATAATGAAATATTAGAAAAGTTACAATTTTGTTTGTATATTCATTTATGTGATTATGTGCAACTAAATTATGACATTGGATTATTTCCTTTATACTAATTATTTATCTATAAATTAGATATCAGATGGAAAACGCTAATAATGAACCAGTTAATGAGGGTAATCAATCTGAGCAACAACCGGGGGATCAATATGTGACTAGGCAAGATATAGAAAATATCGTTGCTCAAGAGATAGCCAACGCTATTCCAGGAATAGTTGCTCAAGGGATAGCCAATGCTATTCCAGCAATCATTGCTGCTGTTAAAAATCCGATTGAACCTCAACAAATTATTCCAAGCAAACGCATTTCTGAAGATAACTTCAGTAATAGCGTAAACGGAGGCAATAATCATGTTAATCATGATAATGAACCACGGCAAGCTCCGCTCCCTAAGAAAAGGAAAGTTGCAACGCCTGGTTGCACTTACAAAGAATTTCTTGCTTGTAAACCCACTGAGTTTGCAGGCAATGAAGGAGCGACTGCAGCACTGCGTTGGTTAGAGAAAACCGAGGCAGTAATTGCCATAAGTAAATGTGCTCAGGATGATCAGGTCATGTATGCGTCAAACCTTTTCAAAGAAGTGGCGCTAGAATGGTGGAATACGATGTTACAAGCAAAAGGAAGAAGGATGGCATATGCTATGAACTGGGAAGAATTTAAGAGCTTTGTAGAAAGAAAATTTTGTCCTGAATACGAAAAGGAACAAATGACAAATAAGTTTCTAACCCATCGGATGGTGGATGTAGATTGTCGAGGATATACTACGACATTCTTCGAATATGCTCGAGTGGTACCAACCCTGGCTTCGCCAGAGCCGGTACTTATTTCTCGTTATATTTGGGGATTGATTTCTGAAATCCGTAATATCGTCAAGGCTGCAAAACCTCGCACGATTGATGATGCAGTAGAATTAGCCAATACTCTGACTGACGAACTAGTACGGACAAGAGAAGAAAATAGAAGGAAGGAAGTAGCCCAAAAGATTACCCAAGAATTTCGTTCGGGTAACCATAACAATTTCAAGAAAGGAGGGAATGGGCAATCTTCTACTAGTACATTTTGCAATTTCTGCAAAAGGAAACATTTTGGAAGATGCAAAAGATATTGCAATTTTTGCAAAATTCCAGGGCATCAAGAAGAAGACTGTAGGAGGAAGAAATTTTCAGTTTGTTACAACTGTGGAGAAACTGGACATCTTAGGCCAAATTGTCCAAAACTGAATAAACCATTTGACAATCAAGCCAAATCGGCAGAAGGAGCAAAAAGGAATGCGAGAGCCTTTCAGCTGACTACTCAAGAAGCCGAGATGATTCCAGATGTGATAGCCGGTATGTTCTTAGCTTACAACGTTTACACAATAGTATTATTTGACTCTGGTGTAAACCAAAGTTTTATAAATACTTTACTCTGCCAAACTCTTAACTTACTGTTAACCAGTATTAGATAAATTTCTACAGTAGAAACGGCAGATGGGAATTTAGTTCTGCAAAGTGTAGAAATAGAACTTTTAAGTCATATGCAACCATATTGGTTGAATTCGATGGTATGTTAGGAATGAATTGATTAGTAAAACCACTATGTTCGAATTCTTTGTGATAAGAATTCCATAGAAATTCAGGTAACTACTGGAGAAGTAATAACGATTACAGGAGATAAAACCCTGTAAGCCCATAAAGTTCATATCAGTAGTGAAAGTTGCTAATAATAAAGCAAGGAGTAGTATACATGATTTCAATAATCATTAATACTAAATAAAGAAATTAAGGAAATTTCTGTAATTTCAGAATACCCAGATGTATTTCTAGAAGATTTACCTGGATTATCACCAGATAGGAAGATAGAATTTAAGATTCATCTAATTCCAGGAATTATACCAATAGCCAAGGTTAACACAGTGTTGATTGTTAAGAAAAAGGAGGTTTCAATGAGAAAGTGTATTGATTATAAGGAATTGAATAAGGTTACAATTAAGAATCAATACCTATTACCTAGAATTGATGATCTATTCGATCAATTCCAGGAAGATAGATAAGTTTTCTAAGATCAACTTATGTTCTGGATATTATCAATTAAAAGTATCAGAGGAAGATGTACCTAAGACTGTTTTCAGAACTAGGTATGGTCATTACTAGTTTACAGTCCTGCCCTTCGAATTAAAGAATGCACCTGCAGCATTCATGGACATGATAAATAGGATCGGTACACCATATTGGATAAATTGATAATAATCTTCATTGACGATATACTTATGTATTCCAAAAGTTAGGAAGAACATTATCAACACTTGCATGTACTCTTAACTTTGTTAAGAAAAGAAAAGCTTTACGCCAAATTTTCGAAGAATGAATTTTGGCTGCTAGAAGTGCAATTTTAGGACATATGGTGAATCCCGAAGGTATTCACGTAAATTCTGATAAGATATTACCAAATGAAAGGTTCCCTAATCCGCAATGGAAATTAGAAGTTTAGTCGGATATTACAGACAATTTATTAAGGATTTTTTTTTTATTATATAGTTATACCATTAACTAGGTTAACCTGTAAAATAGCTAAGCTTGAATGAGGATCTTAAAGTAGAAATTAACCAAATACTCAGATATTAGCTATATGAACTGAAGATTTTGAAGTATAAGGTAATGCTTCAAAGTTAGGATTTGAATGCGTGTTAATGCAACGCAAAAAGGTAATTGCGTATGCATCAAGGTAATTGAAAAAGAACGAAGGAACTATACCACTCATGAGTTAGAATTAGGAACCATAATTTTTGCCTTAAGATTTGGAGACATTATCTGTATGGAAGTAAGTTTACTATCTATACGGATCATAAGAATTTAAGATATATAGTTAGGCAAAAAGAATTAAACATGAGGCAAAGGAGATATATGTAACTACGACTGTGATATTTAGTATCACAAAGAAAAGGATGAAGACGACAAGAGATCGTCAGAAAAGTATACAGATAAATAGATAAAAGTCGTTGGAGTTCGAGTTGGAGATAAAATACTATTGAAAGTATCTCCTTGGAAAGGAGTTGGTAGATTTGGTAAGAAAGGAAAACTAAAGTCCAATGTACGTAGGATCATTTCCAGTAATTCAACGTATTGGACCAGTTACTTATCGTTTACAACTACCAGGAAGATTAGCTGGAGTACATGATATATTTCATGTATCCAATTTCAAGAAATATCTATCAGATGAATCTTTGGTAGTACCTCTTCAAGATATAGAGGTAAACGAAAAGTTAAAAATATGTGGATAAACCTCTTCAGATAGAAGATAGAAAGATCAAATGATTAGTGTTAGTTCAAGTAAAGTGGGATTCAAAGATAGGACCTTAATACACTTGGAAACTGGAAATTAAAGCGAAAGTATACTCAATTATTCCGGTAAATCTCGAGGACGAGATTTTTCTTAAGGTGGGGAGAATGTAACAACTCTCATCAAAAAGTACTAAATATTACTTTAATTGACCAATAGGAAACCCTAATTGAGAAACCCAAGTGATTCTGTACAAACCCTAAGATTTTCAGAAAAATCAGAATCAGGATCAGGGCCCCTAAAACTCAGGGGGGGTATTTCCTAGTTACGATTATCCACTTAAAACGTAGGCAGAAAGGAATTTACGAAAACCGTCGACTCAGCTGAGCTAGTCCCACACGTGGCAACCCTATGCATGAAAATAGTTCTTACGCGGGCCGCCTCAAGTTAGCTTAGATCTCACGCGGGCCGCCTAAGGGTCAAAATTCGGCTATAAATAGAGGAGTTTGGGACTTGATTCTGGGAGTTGAAACGACGAAGAAATTCGAAAAATACGCTGAGTTATGCTCTGTATACTCCAATTAACACACACGATTCACTAATCGACGCCGCAATCAGGGTATTAGCACAATCGCTGCTACGATTCATTTTCCGACGATCAATATATCCAATGAATGTTTAAGTGCCGCCCACATTAGGGTTATACTTTATCGTTCGTCATTAATTTGACGGATCATCGTTAATTCGATGGATGAAGTATTGTACTTTATCGTTCGTCATTAATTTGACGGATCATCGTTAAATCGATGGATGAAGTATTGCACTTTGTCGTTCGTTGTGAGAATTTGATCTCGTGAGTTATCGTAATTGCTGGATTGATTACTAACCCAGTTTTGTGTGCCTGTTATTAAAATTAGGTTGAAAAGGCTAAATCAGTAGGCTAAACTCTGCCCGTATAAATCTGCAATGTGAGTCATTCTCCTTTTCTCACAGTTTGTGAGTCATTATCTTTTTATCAAATTATTTTACAATACCTCAAATTATTTTCAAGGTTATAATTACAGGGACTAAGTCGTGGATATCTTGAATTACTGGTTAGTGGGGTATTGTGCACATTACTAATTTTCTCCCAGTTAGGTTCATTGACCTACTCGGGATAATCACTGTTAGGTTCATTGACCTACAGGGATAATCATCACTATTTAGGTTCATTGATCTAAATAGTGGTATGACCATCGTCACCATTGTGACTTGTCACCATTGTGACAGAATGCCAGATAAAAATAAGATAGAAGCCATTGTAATCGCTCTTATGCTGTAATTTATAACTATGCATCATTATGCAAAATAGAATGATTCACTCAGTATTTCCCGCTGACAAAACCTTTTTCAAACATGTTTCAGGTGACCTGTTATGAATCAGGAAAAGTGCCATATAGCACTACAAGCTCAAGGAAGTGGCTCAGTATAAAATAAAGAAACATGTTTTGTAAAATAAAAGATTTCTTTGTGAAATCAAATTATTGTAAATTACCGGGTTTTATCCCGCGTTGTGAAATAAAATAATCGGGAAATATTTACATTTTTAAAAGATCCTGATGAAAACTTCCGCTGTCAAACTCAATTAATTAAATACCGCAGGATTTCTGTCCCGCGGCTCCTGAAACGGGTCAAACCGGGTCGGGGGCCGTGACACACTGGGCGTTACATTCTCGAGGGTTCCGATTTATTTGGGGTTAGGGTTCCGATGGTGGTTGCAAGGTGAAGACGATGGTGGTTGCAAGGGAGTAAGCGGTGGTTGGATGGTGAAGACAGTGGTGGCGGCGGCATATGGTGGTGTTGGTGAAGACGGTGGTGGTAGGTGAAGGGAGAGAGGGGGAGGGGATATTTTTTAAAGAATAAATTACAAGTGTTGTCCTTTAAATAAGTAAAAAGACTAAATTACCCATGTGTAATAAGATTTAACAGAAAAAATCTAACTGTGTTAGGGCTAAAGGACAAGATGTGCAACAAAATTCCCTATAAAGGGCAAAACTTGTCAAAATTCGTTAAAAATGACACGGTTTGAAAAAGGTTATATAGATAAAGGACAAAACTTGTAATTTTTTCTTTATTATATTATATAGATTTCTTTGTTTATAGCCATGGAGGGAGTTGGACAGAAAAAAAAAAGGTAGGAAAATATGATGGTGACACGTGTCCAACTTTATATTCATTTATCAAAATAGTAGATTAGATAAAGAAAAAACATCAACAACTATCTTAATAACCAGAACAGAGATAGGACAATGAAAACAAAACCACGAGTGAATAATGACTAACAAACTAATTAAAATTTCAACTGATAGACTAAAATCAGCCACTTTTCTCATATACACTGTACCTAACCACTGTTGTTGCCCAATAGTGGTTTCCAAGCAACTGTCATCCACTTTTTCATCAGAGGTTGCCCCATGGGTAGATGTTAACCGTCCGATCTTTGAAACCGTTGCCATGTCAGCATTCACTTTTTCCCTTTTATAAAACCCTGTTAAATCCCTAAACAGAGCTTTTACTCACCGTATCGAATTTAAAAATTCTCCAAAGCGGTTACCATCTTCTTCTTCACTTCTTCATCAACCTCTCGCAATTTCTAAACCCAAAACATGGCTCTAATTGTCAAACACCCTCATAACTACCTCCCTACTTTTGAGAAAACTGATAGAAACACCGACTTTCACTCAATAATTGACATTCTGTCATCTTCCAAATACAAAACACTTCTTACTACCGATGCACCAATTTACCAAGATACCCATCGAGATTTTTGGTCAAATGTCGAATTACATGAATAAAAGAAGGAAGTCTATGGTATAACATCAAAAGTTGGAGGTGTATTGGTTGCCATGACCCCCACTACTGTATCGAAGACATTTAAGATGAATGACTTGGCATGTAAAACTTCTTTCCCAAAAACTGAATTTCAAACAGATTTGATTGAAAGGGGTTATGATGGATAATTGGATAAAGCTACAATTTTTAAACCAAATTTTCCACCACCAATAAAATTCCTGTTCCATACCATTTTAAAATGTCTTTAAAATAAAACCACTGCTTTTTTAATGAAATACCTCTGAAAATTCAGTACTTGGGGTATGCAATTATGACAAACACTGATTTTAACTACTCCCAAGCACTGTTTACTGATTTGGTTAACAATTTGAAAAACATAAAAAATGGGAAGAATTCTGCTTTTCTCATGTTTCCCAGATTTTTAAGCTACTACCTACAAAAATATGTTCCTCAAAAAGCTTTTGAGCAGGGTACAGCTTTTAAAATGAATAGTCTATCTTCTGAAACTTTTACTCGCCTTATGGCCAAAGAGTCAAATGTTTCCAAAACAAAAGCAAAGGGGTCTGAGCAAATTTTAGATAAGTCCACATCTGCTCCTCAAACCTCTGTTGCTGAGCCCACTGCTCATGGTGATCACAGCACCACAACCACTACTGTGAAACCCCCACCATCAAAACCCAAAAAGACCAAATCCAAATCCAAAAAGCCCTCAAAAACCCATAAAAATAGGTCCTCTGGAAGATGAGATCCCAGAGGTTAACCCTGTGACAACACAAATGTCACTAGAAACCACTGTTGCTACTTCCTCACAACAAGTGGAAAGATCTCAACCTTTAAACCAAAATCCTCATGATTCCTCACAAAAGGAACATGTTGTATTCACAGGGATACCACAATATGATGCCATACCCTCATTTGAGAGTATGCTTAAAAGCCCTTCTCCCGGGGCAATGTCTCTTTCAACACCATTCCCTTCATCTCATATTCCACCAACCCTAGTACCACTGTTTGAATCTATTGATAGTCAAACTCAAAACAACCCCTCTCACCAACACATTACTGAGAGTATAACTTTAATAATAGCTGTGTCTGAACCTGCTCAATTAGCTAACCCATAAACAGTTGAGGAGGTTACACCACTTAAATTTCATGAAATTCTTGTGGGTAGTTCAAGTGGAGCAGCTACTACAAATGTTGAATCCACTGATTTACATTTGGACAGTAGTTTCATTTCTAAGACTCCCTTGAAGGCAACCACTGCTGAGGCTACCAAGGTAACCACTACTGCAGAGGGAAGTCCCCAGTACCGAGAAAAAGAGGCATCTGCTTCTGATGATTTGGAGTCTACACCTATCACCAAGGCAGATACAACCACCTCTGGTGGGAATTCAGGTGATCCTATTAAGTTAGGTGATGAATTAAAATACAAGGATTTGACGGAGAGAATGCCATCTATTGAAAACATTGTTGGCGAAATGAAAGATCTGATGAAACAGTTGGTGGATGCTTCTAAAAGTCAGCCTAGTCATCAACAAATCACCCAAGAGTTGTGGAATTCTGTGCAACCAATCTTAGCAGCTCAAAGGGAATTAGCTGAACTTCAACATAACTCACACATGGAATTGATCAGAGTTATGGTTGAGGCTAGGTACAAAGATACTCAGGCAGATATAAGGGGTATCAAAGAAGCCTTTACAAAACTAACTGGCACCTCCCCAGCTCCTGTATTTGAAAAAGAAGATCAAGATGATGCCAAAAAAGGGGAGAAAGATTCTATGAGGAAATTGTATGCTGATCCTAAAGCAAAACCAAAAGGTCAGCAACAACAAAAGCCAGGGTCTGCTAAAGATACTTCTGCAAAATCTTCTGAAAAATCTGATGTTGGAAAGAAAAAAGGGAATTGATGAGACCCTTAATATCCAAACAGATGAAGAGATTGTAGAGAAGCAGAAGAGAAAAGATACGTCAGAGAGCAAAGTAGATGTTTAGAAGAAGGAACAGGAGGATAAGATGAAAAGAGAAAACCAAACACAAAATATTGGTACTTCTGATAGAAGAAAATCATTCAGAAACAACAGAAGCCACATTTTCTAAAACATCTGCTGCTTCTAAAAAGCCTCAAACCATTGCTATATCCAAACCCAAACCATCACCACAAAAACAACCTCAAAAGAAGTAGAAAACAGCTTCACCACCACCATCTTCCACAAAGCCAACAGATGTTGATGCATCAAAAACATCAGCAGATGTTAAGGCAACAGCTGTTGAGACACCAGTGTTTTCAACAGTTGTTAGTCAATCCATTGCTCCCATGTATTTTGATCCTCCACCATCAACACACCCACCACCAACACCCCAAAGATTCCCTTCTTTTTCACCTAAACCACCTTCACCATAAAAAACTCCTCCTCCTCCTAAATTTGCCTATACACACAAAAGAAAATTTGTTGTGCTAGATGATGAAAAGGAGATTCCTTCACTAATTCCTTTATCATTTGTTCCAATCATTCCACCCTCATCATCCCCACAAATAAACCCACTTAATCATCCACCCATTGGTTACATGCCATGTGACATCCCTTTGGCAACTCAATATCCTCCGAAACTGCTTGTAGTCCAAGATGAAATGATACAATTTTATAAGGAAGAGGATCCATCTAAAAGAACCTTCCCATCTCTATTTGGCTTCAGAACACCTCAAAATCTAGAAGAATACTTACAGTTGAAAGCCAAGCAAGCAAAGGTTCTGGCCAGAGAAGAGAGAAAAGGGTTAGGGGACAGGAGATACCAAAGTCTGTTTCAACATGTTCTTAGCAAAGTTAGGAAACTTGAAGACTTTGCTAAAGACTTAAGTAAATCCATGTCAGAGTTGCCACCAAATGCTGCTCTTCAAGAGGAATTAAGGGTTGACTACTTAGATCTCATCATGAAAACCAAACCCTACAAAGTTAACAAGTCTCAATTCAAAAATTGGTCTCTAGATGATCCCAAAGAAGAAATTAACAGAATTACAATGATAACCAAAGATCCTCAGATGAAACAAACTGCAACAAATTGAAACAAATACAAGCAGGTTGATCAAGATGAGGTGTTAAGGTACAAAAGAAGGAGAGCAAAGCTTGTTACTGCAAGATATGGATCTGGAAGATCAATTGCAAGATGGTCAAAGTAGAATGTTGATGGGATTTATAGAAGGCCAAAAGAGCTCAGAAAGAAAGATCCAGATGTTCCTCAGAAGCCAGTGTATACTGAAACCACTGCTGATAGGCCTAAACAGACCCATGCCCCTAAAAAGCTGTTCTCATCCTCTGGTGTAACATATGTGCTTGTCATCATTGTGAACAGTTCAGTTATCAATAAAACAATGTTATTTGATCCCAATGTTTGTTCGGTTATGTTTTACATTTTTCATGTTTTGACTTTTATTCAATTTCAAACTCTATATCGCTTTCTGGAGAGTTATACGCAAACTGGTGCGTAAACGTAATCAGTTTAATGTGAAAAATACTCCGAAACATCAACATATACTTAACATACCTTAAATAACCTTTACATAACTTAGAAATAAGTTTTGAAGGCTTTGGTATGGCAAAAACAAGTTAATTCGCTTACAGGGACTAAATTTGACAAACTGCGAAAGTATGCCAATTTGAACTGTAACAGACATTCCGGAACTTGACCATAAGAACATACCATAAATATCCTTTACATAGCTTAGAAATAGGCTTTGAGGGGTTCGGTGTGCTAAAATAAACTTTTGGGTCATTCAGGGACTAAAAGCGTCAAAAAGTGCACAAGTTTGCACTTTCGCGCATAACTTACGTTCTGAATACATCCGGACATCCAAAAATTTATGTAAGCACTAAAATATTTTATTTTAGTGTTTGGCATGAGAAAAATCCATTCGTCGCGCAATTTGGATCGTTTTTCGCGCTTATGCGCATTCCGTCGTAATTAAGCGAACATCGCGATCGTACGACCAAACGAACTGACATCTGACATATTTTTGAGCATGTTTCATGTCCACAATGTTTAGGCATCATTTTAGGGCCTTAACGTTGGCTTAACGGGCCTTAAACGTGTCGGAAATGGCCTTAAAACACAACAGGGACTGAAACTGTCAATATGGCAAAGTTGGTTCTGATCAGACAAGGCCAGGCGGCCCGCGTAAGTCTTGTGTGTATCCTTACACGGCCCGCGTCAGTCTCCCAGACCAGATTCAATGTTTTAAACAACTGTTAACAGCCTTTCAACCTGCCCAAAGGCCAATGCCACATGTCAATCTCTTGTGGTGGGGGCAAAATGAGCTTCCACAACATTCCAACACATGTACGGATGAGATTCGATCACGTTATTCAAGGAACGATCCTAACGGTTGTCCATTTACTATAAATACCCACCTCAACTTCACTCATTCCTCACAAATCTGATCAAAAGTGCTCTAAGTTGAAGCCAATCACTTCATACCTGAGCTATTCGATCAAGATTTACTAGCGGGGACCCTTTGTAAGTGTTCCTTCGTTCTTTTATCGCTTTTCTAGTCCGAAAGTCGAACTATGTTTGACTTTCTGCGTTGACCAGTTTATGGTCAACACGAAGTTCGTTTGAACTTCATAACGTGAGCGTGATCACGATGGTTATAGTCCCTAGTGACTATACCTACTGATTTCCACGTTATCAAGGCTCAGTGACGAGTCTTAGTTTCGGCCAGAATGCGTATTCTTGCGTATTTTGTAACCAAACTACTCTTGGGTATCAAAACCGTTTGTTTTGATACCAAACCTGTTTTCTAAACTTAGTTAAGCATGTTTTAACATGCTTAGCTCGTCACTTTTAGTTTAGTGCTTATATAGGGTCGTAAGGTAAGCGATCTAAACAATCGCTTATACTTTCGAACCCGACCCGTTTGGTCGATCATTAGGATCCGACCAAGCACATTAGGTGACCATAGTATATAGGGAATAACCTTCCGAGGTTATACCTTATGGTCGCTTCGTTTAAGTAGTTGTATGATAGGTAGTTTATATGCCTTAGGTAAATTACCAAAATGCCCTTTTTACGCCAAAATTCATTTTAAGCATATGTAACATAACTTTTGGTATCTAAACTGATTTGGTAACAATATTAGACATGTTAAGGCATATTTTACTTATCATATGGCTAGTTAGGCGTTCCGAACGCGTTTTACGCGAACGACACGTTAAAGTAGCATAAGCTACCTAAACGGGTCGTAATGGGTCGTAAGCACTTAGGCTAGGTTTCATTTAGTATGTAGGCTTTGTTAAACCATAATACCTGAGTTCCCATACTCATTTGGTTTACGAGCCCTCATTCTATCCGATCCTCCGATATAGGTCCGGTTTATTAACATAGTTACCTATATTAGGTGTCGTTTGATTCCGTGATCTCTAGCATTGCTTGGTGGTTATCTTAGGACTTCTGAACAATCTCAAGTGAGTACATAGACCCCTCTTTTACTGTTTTCCAAACTGTTTTGGGGTGAAACACATGTGCCTACTTGTTACTTTCATGTTTTCCATGTTTTCACATCATATACCTGCTATGTTCGTTAGTACATTATAGTACATGATTTCATTACATTTCATGCTATGTATGCCCATTGTGTGCGTACTTAGTACATTGTTTTACATTACATTTCATGCTATGTATGTCCATTGTGTGCATACTTAGTACATTGTTTTACCTTGCATTTCTGCTATGTATGTTAACTGATAGCATGCTAGCACATTGATTTACATGACTTTTCTACTTTGTATGTTAACTTAGCATACTTAGTACATTGTTTTCATATGACATGTATACAATTGCTATAACATTTGGTTTGCACAAACGAGACTTATATACGTTCATTAACATTAGCTACGCCGCTCGGTAGTAAGTACTGGTACCATAGGACTTGACAAATCCCATTCCTGACATCCCGGGTTTGTTTGGATGTAAGGAATGACTGAATCTGAAAACATTTCTTTTGATAACCTTAACTTAGGGTTATCCGACTGTCTCAAGGCTTGAATGTATGCATTAACTTACCACATAAATGTTTGTATCAATGTAACATGAATTTACTTTGCAAGACATAACTTTTTGATATATTCAAAATACTTTGTTTTGTACATTTCTACATTTAGTTTATGTGACAATACTTTACTTACCATACATAACATTTGTTACACATTACTTGACTACATTTGGACTTTTTAACATTTGACATGGCTTATACAAGGACTTTTTGACAATTGGTTTAAACATGGACTTTATACATTGGTGGTTTGTTTAAGTGATTTAAGTAACGAGACGTGTGTAATATGATACAAGTATGGTGGATACGCCACTGGTACTTCCTATATATAAGTGCTTGTATGGTATTGCATATCGTAGCGTTATTTGAATCATTTCAATTTAGACATATAACATTTTATACAAATAACATATCTTTCACAAGACATTGCTTTACAAACAACTTATTTTATACAACTCATTTTACTTGGTTATTCACTTAACCATACATTATTCTCTTATTTATACATATCATCTGAACTTATTGTTTTTCAAACGATTTACAAAACAAATCAATTTACAAGGTTCATGACTAAACTTTATTAAACATTTTCTTAAACTTAAGTCATGAATCCTATTTTCACAAACCTATGTATCTCACAGGCATTTTTATGCTGACGTACCTATTTTCACATGTGTTTTCAGGAGCTTTTGCATAGGATGTTGATCGTGACACTAGGGCGGACCTGTGCCTTAGAGACATAAAACGAAGATAGACTTAGTTTAATTATGTTATGTACTCTTTGTTTCCTGTTTAAGACAATGTAACTCTTATGTTGATAAATAAAATACAACTTCGAATGCCATGGTTATGAAACAATTAATTCTGTTACAACACTCCCCGACGTTTTCCGCCACGTTTGATTGTTCCACGTGGTCGGGGTGTGACATCTGGTTTACCCATCAATGCCTTAAATCAATTAAAAAGGCAAAAGCAGATGGATGAGAAAGATGAGAAGAGGAATGGTGAACATAGAAAAAAGGCCATCAGAAACCAACTTCAATTTGGAAGATGATTCTGCTAACCAACTTGCTGCTCAGATAAATGGAACAATCAAAAAGTTGGCAAGTAGACCTCAATCCCCAAACTCATCTCAAATAAATCTCATCCCTAAAAGGCCATCTGATCTAAAAATACTAAAGTGGAAGTCTGATAAAGACACCCACGTATTGACTCTGCTTAGATCAGATGGTAAAGTTGAAAATGTCACACCCCGACCACGTAGAACATACAAGACGTGGCGGAAAACGTCGGGGAGTGTTGTAACAGAATTAATTGTTTCAAATCCATGGCAATTGAAGTTTCGTTTTATTGATTAAAAGTGTTACAATGTCTTAACAAACAAAGAAATACAACATAATTAACTAGTCTTGCATCTTTTATTGTCACTAAAGCCCAAGTCTGCCTATGTGTATCTTGATCATCTTATGCAACAGCTCCTGAAAAACACATGTGAAAATAGGTACGTCAGCATAAAAATGCCTGTGAGATACATAGGTTTTGTGAAAATAGGTTTCATGACTTATGTTTGAGAAAATGTTTAGTCATGAACCTTGTAATTTGCTTTGTTTTGTAAATCATTTGAAAAACGATAAGATCAGATGATATGTATAAATAAGAGAATAATGTATGGTTAAATGAATAACCATTGTAAAATGAGTCTGCATAAGATAAGTTGCTTGTAAAACAATGTATTGTGAAAAGTATGTTATTTGTATAAAATGTTATATGTCTCAAACTGAAATGATTTAAATAACGCTACGATATGTAATACCATACAAACACTTATATATAGGAAGTACCAGCGGCGTATCCACCATGCTTGTATCATATTACACACGCCTCGTTACTTAAATCACTTACTCAAACCAAACCATCAAGATGTAATGTTTAACAATTGTAGAAATGTTTATGTATAGTCAAATACGGTTCACACGGTTCACAGATACAAACGGTTCACAGATACAAACGGTTCACAGATACAAACGGCTCACAGATACAAACAGTTCACAGATACAAACGGTTCACATAGTCAAATATTTACAACGGTTCACATAGTCAAATGTTTACAACGGTTCACATAGTCAAATAGTTATAAACGGTTCACATAGTCAAATTGTTATAAACGGTTCAAAAATGTAATGTAAAACGATGTACTAAGTATGCACACAATGGACATATATAGCATAAAATGTAATGTAAAACGATGTACTAAGTATGCACATAATGGGCATACATAGCATGAAAGGTAATGAAATCATGTACTATAATGTACTAACAAACATAGCGGGTATATGATGTGAAAACAGGAAAGCATGAAAGTAACAAGTAGGCACATGTGTTTCACCCCAAAACAGTTTGGAAAAACAGTAAAAGAGGGGTCTATGTACTCACTTGAGATTGCTTAGTAGTCCTTGAGTAACAACCAAACAATGCTAGAGATCGCGGATATCAAACGGCACCTAATATAGGTAACTATGTTAATAACCGGACCTAAATCGGATGATTTAGATAGAATGAGGGTTTGTAAACCAAACGAGTATAGAGACTCGTGTCATATGGTTTAACAAAGCCTACATACTAAATGAAACCTAACCTAAGTGCTTTCGACCCATCGCGACTCATTAAGGTAGCTTATGCTACTTTAACGCGTCGTTCGCGTAGAACGCGTTCGGACCGCCTAACTAGTCCTATGACAAGTGTTATATGCCTAAACATGTTACATAATCAGTTATGTGACAAAAGTTTAGGTTACATATGCTTAATTACCAATTATACATGAAAAGGGTATTCTGGTAATTTACCTAAGGCATATAAACTACCTATCAAACAACTACTCAAACGATGTGACCATAGGGTATAACCTCGGAAGGTTATTCCCTACCTACTATGGTCACCTAATGTATTTGGTCGGATCCTAATGATCGACCAAATGGGTCGGGTTCGAAGGTATAAGCGATTTATTAGATCGCTTACCCTACGACCCTAGACAACATGGTAATCAGTAGGCATAGTCCCAAGGGACTATAACCAACGTGATTACACTCACGTTGCGAAGTTCAAACGAACTTCGCATTGACCATAAACTGGTCAACGCAGAAAGTCAAACAAAGTTTGACTTTCAGACTCGAAAAGACTCGAAAAGCAATAAAAGAACGAAAGAATACTTACAAAGGGTCCCCGAATGCTAATCGTGATCAAAATAACTCAGGTATGAAACAATGGTTCCAACTTAGAGTCTTTTTAATCAGATTCTTGTGGGTTTTGCAATGGGGGTGGATGGGTATTTATAGTTTTCGGGTAACCGTTAAGATCGTTTCATGGAAACCGTGCTCGAATCTTGTGCGTACACTTGTTGGAAAGTTATGGTGGCTAAAAATGATCCCCCATGAGCTGAAAGGGCAAGTTAGAATGTGTGGGTGTGGATTAAACAGCTGGAATCAGCTGACTAATCGATCTTATCTGTTCTGGAAGGCTGACGCGGCCAGCTTCAGGATACACCAAAACTAATGCGGGCCGCATGGGGGTTCTGATCAGAAAATAAGTTTCAAAAATGACAGTTTTGGTCCCTGTTGTGTATTTAAGCCATTTCCGACACTTCTAAGGCCCATAAAGCCAACTTTAAGGCCCTAAAATGATGCCTAAACATTGTGGACATGAAACATGCTCAAAAATATGTCGGATGTCAGTTCGTTTGGTCGTACGAACGCGATGTTCGCTTAATTACGACGGAATGCGCACAAGTGCGAAAAACGATCCAAAATGCGTGACGAATGGATTTTTCTTATGCCAAACACTAAAGTAAAATGTTTTAGTGATTACATAAATTTTTGGATGTCCGGATGTATTCAGAACGTAAGTTATGCGCGAAAGTGCAAACTTGTGCACTTTTTGACGCTTTTAGTCCCTGAATGACCCAAAAGTTTATTTTAGCACACCGAACCCCTCAAAGCCTATTTCTAAGCTATATAAAGGATATTTAAGGTGTGTTTAACTTATGGTCATGTTCCGGAAAGTCTGTTACAGTTCAAATTGGCATACTTTCGCAGTTTGTCAACTTTAGTCCCTGTAAGCGATTTAACTTGATTTTGTCATACCAAAGCCTTCAAAACTTATTTCTTAGTTATGTAAATGTTATTTAAGGTATGTTAAGCCTATGTCACTATTCCGGAGTGTTTGTTGTATTAAACTGGTTATATTTACGCATCATTGCGCGTATAACCTTCCAGAAAGTGATTTAGAGCTTGAAATCGAACAAGAGTTGATATGTGCAAAAGATACATATATTTATACAGATCCCAAGTATGAAATACAATATTTCATTGGCTTGGTATTTGTTTGATGGTTGAAGTGACACAGGTGTCACAGAAAATCTATCAAGGAAGGATGCATATGGTCTGAATGCAGATGACCTTCAAGATTTATTGAACCTTCAACTGCAAAGGGATGAAGAAGACACAAATTCCTTGGATTTTGAACTTCAATTCAAAGGGCAATTCGGGAATTGTTGATGAGGAAATAAAGATCAGAGAATAATGAAGAGTTTTGGCACCATCTGTTCTATAGGAAGATTGTTGGCTCATGTGATCCTTCCTGAAGAACAGATGATACAAAGCCAAAACCAATCTGCAACAACTGATCCTGAATAACAGTGTTTTAATCTCTATTTCCCTCCAATGGCAGTAGCATCCAACATCTGATGATCCCTAAAGTCTGCTGATACTTAAAGTCTGTTATGTACAAAGCTCTGGTGAAGATTAAAGTCTGTTGAAGACTAATCCTTTGATAAAGTCAAAGAACTGCTGGAAGTCAAAGGACTGATCAACCTTGGTGGAAAGCTTTGCTAAAGCTTCATCAGTGGTTAAGCCCATCAGCGGATAACATCATCAGTTGTTTGTTAATCAGTGTTTAATGTAACAGTGTCTTGTAATCGTAGTGTTTAGAGTTTGTTAAGATTGCTAGCTGTCACTGTCTTGGTGACGTCAGCCAAGATGCCACAGTGGTTAGGATTGTACTATAAATAGGCATTGCCTGTACTGTTCTATTAGCTCTTTCCACACACTTACATTTTGTACGAACTAGCACTTATGAGCTCAGACTGAGGGGGAGATAGTGTTCATGCATGCATATTAATTATTGTGTAAAACAATCTTTTGATTAAAAGCATATATGATGAAAGTTGTTCTTTCCTTGTTTGTGTTATAAAGTTTTTCCTTCATTTCCGCTGCAGTCACTCATCTGTTTATTTTCTTTCATTGATTATTTTATAAAAACAATACAAACAAGTAAACTCAGATCCTAACAATTATTATTATTATTATTATTATTATTATTATTATTATTATTTTAATGATAAGCATTTAAAACCTTTTTATTGGTTGTTTATACTTGGTTCATCAACTAGTATTAAGTAACCCTCGCGTTGCGGCGGGGGCGAGCACTAATGCCACACTACTGCCAGCGACCATCCACACTGAAGTTGCGGTGTTAATGCGAAGAAATTAAACCGAAACGTAAAACATAGAATAAAATAACTAAGTTGATCTAGGACTCGCGCGTTACGATGAACCCGCATCTATTTTTCCTGTTTGACAGGTTCATCATAATCTATATATAATATATATCATTACCACTATACAAACCATAATGCAAACATTACAACAACCATTGCATCAATATGTTGCAAATTATATTTATACAAGATTTTGACTAAATTAATTAGATTATTATAAATAATTATAATTTATAAATAAAACAACACAACTTTGAATGGATCAAACCGATTGAATATGGTAAGATAAGGAAACCATTATTTGATTAGGGTACAACCATTTAAGCACAATTTACAACCAAACATGCATAAAAACAGATTGAATTTGGTAAGGTAATGAAACCATTATTTGATTAAGGTACAACCACTTATGCACAACTTACAACCAATATTTGATTAAGGTACAAACATTTAAGCATAACTTACAACTAAACATGCATACATTATTAAGGTACAACCACTTAAGCACAACTTACAACCAATATTTGATTAAGGTACAAACATTTAAACACAACTTACAACTAAACATGCATACAAATGTTTTAAACTAATAGTATATAAATTGTTTTGTAAATGCTATTCACGAATCACCATCTAAATTACTCATGAACCAAACACCCAAAAGAAGCCTATATACAGTAAGATTTTGCTCATTTCATTATATAATTAACAAGACTTGTCAAGTTTTGGAGCCTTTCGTTTCTAACGCATATACACACAAGCGCACATCAAGGGCGTTCGTCCTCATAAATTTCTCTCTTCCATCTCTCCTTCACGTGCGTTAAAAAAGTGACCGCAAAACTGGTGTTTAGGAGTTGCACTTATAGTCGTATTCATTTGGATTCAACTTGCCAAACTGACTATTTTATGTGAGCAATTATTAAGGTCAACTAACTAAACATTTATTTAATAATTTGTTTGGGCTTTAAGCGACCATAATTAACCAAATCATAGTGACGTCACCAAATAGAAATGCAGAAACATAAACACTCAAGTACTTAAACGAATAATATGAGTTAATGGTTTCAAGCGAGTATATCGACCCTCTAAAGTTCCAACTTTGATTCATGTGGGTGGTTGACATGATGGTTAGGGTGGAAATCATGAGTCAAATACATATGTATATGCAAAGTGACAAGACCTAAACTAACCCGAACCACATATTGAAAACCTAGAGATAAAGTGACTTCTCCACCCCACCCACCACCACCAATGTACATTTGATTTTGGTGCTTCAGCTTTTCTTTCCTTGACCGTTCATTATTTTAATTTTTACATTCGCAATGATGGTTACACTTGTTTTAGCATCCACCAATCACCACCATGCCATCTTTTTACATAAGGACACTCGGTGTGGGGTTGTCCAGACTCGGCGACGCCCGTTGACGCTCCCAAACACCATCCCGGGTGGCTCGTCATCATCGTGAACGTCGGCAGTGGGACGATGGAGACTGGAGGTAAAGGACAAAAATTTGTGCATCTTCTTCTCACACACACATATACATACGTCATATACATATATATTTTAGGCTCATCTCCCATTTCCTTAGTTCCATCCTCTTTGCCCCATCCTCACACTCATCCTACATGGCGCTGACGTGGAGGCCCATCCTCCATCAACCACACCGAGTAGCCTAAAACTCAATCTCATCTCTCTCTATCTCTTTGTCACAGGCGTATCTGAGAATTGTTCAAGCTTGAAATAACGTGCCCTTGATCCGTAATATTTTATTATTAATATTTTTAAAAATCAAATGAGTATTGGGCTCACTAAACCTAATGTCAATGGGCTAACTTCTAAACCATAAAAACTGTTTTGTAAATGAGCCTATCTTGGGGTTGGTATGAGTATACTATTTATGAAAAAAAAAATAACATATATATATCGGATATTTAAAAAAAATCGTGCCCCTCGAAATCACAGGCACTGTGCGGTGATCATCCCACACCAGGGCGGAACTAGTCTTATAAAAGAGGTAGCACGGGCCACGTCTCAACCCCCTACCAGTGTTGTAAAAATCGCGATTAATCGGCGACTAGTCACCGATTAATCGCTAGTCGGCTCTCTACTGATTATTTTTTCGTTAATCAGTCAATTAATCGCTAGTCGGGCCTAATCGGGCCTAGTTGGTCCTAATCGGCCCAAGTCGGTTGGCCAAAAATCGGGAAAAATCGAAAAGTCAGAGATTCCGACCAAAACCTGCCAGATTCCAATCAAAACGTGTCTACTTAAAAAATTACGTATAAAAATATGTGTCTATTTGTAACAAACTTAAAATTATACATAAAAAGTTCGATCCGATTAATCCTGATTACACCCGAGTAATCCCAATTAATCGTTAGTCCCCATCCCACCGGCCGACTAGCGCCTAGTGAGTTCTACAACCATGCCCCGTACTGTAGTGTATTTTTTTTTTTTGTTTTATACAAAGGATATCCCTAAACATAAACAAGGATATCCCTAACCAAAAATAAGATGTTTGATATTATTAAAATTCCTATTTTTTATAAGCCCAAACCATTTATGTCACGGCCCCCGACCCGGTTTTACCCGTTTCAGGAGCCGCGGGACAGAAACCGGTGGTATTGTTTATTTTGGCAGCGAAAATTTTAACAGGATCTTTTTAAAACTGAAAATGCCCAATTATTTTATTTCACATCTTGGGACAAACCCCATAATTTACAATCAATGAAATTTCACGAGGAAATTCCCTGTTTATATAAAAACATGTTTACTTATTTTATTTACTGAGCCACATTCTTCAAGCTGGTGTGCTACGCGACACCTTTCCTGGTTCACATTAAATCACCTGAAACATGTTTAAAAAGATTTTATTAGCGGGGAAATACTGGCGAGTCACTCAAGTTATAATATGACACATTTGTTATAGATTACAACATAAGAACGATTACAATGGCCCCTACCTTATAATTATCTGGACCCGTGTCACACCCTGGTGACTATGGTCATACCACCATTGGGTCCTTTCACCCAATAGTGATAATTATCACTGTTAAAAGTGAGAAACAATAGTAAAGTGCACAATACCCCACTTGCCAGTAATTTAAGATAACCAAGACTTAATCCCTGTAACATATAACTGGAAAACATTTAGGTATTTGTAAAATATTTTTTGAGAAAAGAGAATGACTCACATTGTAAGTTTAGTTGGACAGAACTTTGCCTATTGATTTAGCCTCGTAACCTAGTTAAATAACAATGCACCCGAAACTAGATTAGCAACTTAATACAACTTTTACGATAAACTCACGAAATCAAAACCCTCACGACGAATGACAAAGTATAGCCCGGATCCGGGCAGCACTTAAACATCCCTCGGACCGGTTTCAATCGATCGGACATTGTATCGTAGCAGTGATCGAGTTAATACCCTGTTGTCGCAGCAGAGCATCGTGCTTGTGTGTGTTTTTGAACGAAACAACGGATATTTGAACGTACGTTGTGAATTTTAACGTCTAAACAATCAAACAGTTCAAGTCCCAAGCCCCTGGCTTTATAGCCCAAATTGGACCCGCCCGCGTGTCGCGCCTGCTGCCATGGTCCCTGGCGCGTGTCGCGGGGCAGACCAAATTAGGCTAGGGTAGCCTCGTGTCCCAAATAGCCTAGGTGAGTCAAAACTAAACGAAAATTCATGTTTTACTTTGTTTTTTTTATGGATAATTATCAATTAGGGGATACCCCCCTCGAGTTTTAGGGGGCCCTGATCCTAGCTTTGACCGTTAAAAAAAAAATTTATGGGTCGTGCCATACTACTTGGGGGTCTCAATTAGGGTTTCCTATTGTGCATTATTAAAATAAGAAATAATTATTTTGGCAAGAGTTGTTAAACCCTCCCCACCTTATTTAAAATCCCGTCCTCGAGGTTTATTGGAACAAGGAAGGGTACTTCCGCTTCATCTCGGATTCTAGTTCCCACGTGTACTCCGGTCCTCTTTTCGAATCCCACTTGACCTTGACCAGTACTAGTCTTTTGTGCTTGAGAAACTTAACCTTTCTGTCTTCTATTTGAAGTGGTTTCTCCACAAATTTTAGCTTTTCATTTACCTCTATATCTTGAAGAGGTACTACCAGGGATTCGTCAGATAGACATTTCTTGAGGTTGGATATGTGAAACACGTCATGTACTCCAGCCAGCTCTTCTGGTAGTTGTAAGCGATAGGCGACTGGTCCTATGCGTTGGATCACTGGGAAGGGTCCTATGTACGTTGGACTTAGCTTTCCTTTCTTACCGAACCGAACTACCCCTTTCCAAGGAGAGACTTTTAAGAGTACCTTGTCTCCCACTTGGAATTTTAGCGGCTTGCGTCGATTGTCGGCATAACTCTTCTGGCGATCTCGAGCCGTCTTCAGTCTTTCCTTGATTTGAGTTATCTTGTCGGTAGTTTCTTGTACAATCTCGGGACCTGACAATTGGCTTTCTCCTATTTCTGCCCAGCAAACTGGAGTTCTACACTTTCGTCCATACAGTGCTTCGAATGGGGCAGCTTCGATGCTTGCATAGTAACTATTGTTATAGGAGAATTCGATTAAAGGTAGGTGGTCATCCCAGTTTCCACCAAAATCTAATACACATGCCCTGAGCATGTCTTCCAGGGTTTGAATCGTCCTTTCACTTTGTCCGTCTGTTTGGGGATGGTATGCAGTACTTAAATTCAGTCGGGTTCCCATTGCTTCTTAGAAACTTGTCCAGAAATGTGAAGTGAAACGACTATTCCTATCGGATACAGTGGAGAAATGAACTCCATGTAAGGATACTACTTCATCTGCGTATAATTTTGCTAATCTTTCCATGCTAAAGGTTTCTTTCATGGGCAGGAAATGAGCTGATTTGGTTAATCGATCCACAATTACCCAAATTGCGTCGTTACCTTTCTTGGTTTTGGGCAACTTAGTAACAAAGTCCATTGTTATTAGTTCCCATTTCCATACAGGTATTTCTAATTGTTGGAGTAACCCTGAAGGTTTCTGATGTTCTGCCTTAACTTGTGAACAAGTTAGGCACTTAGATACATATCTAGCTATGTCCTTTTTCATCCCTATCCACCAGAAGTTATTTCTTAAATCTTGATACATTTTATTATTTCCAGGGTGTATGGTATATCTAGATTTATGGGCTTCCTCTAAAATCTTATCTCTTAAATTCCCTTGCTTAGGTACCCAAATTCTTTTCTGGTGGAATCTCCAAATTCCATCAGTCCCTTGCTCTAATTCTTTTATCCTTCCTTTCATTCCTTCAGCATCATCCTCGATTGCTGTTTCTTGAACGTTCTTCAGTTGTTCCATTAAATCTACTTGAAGATTTAATCTAAGAGCACGAATTCGTTTTTGTTTTTCATGATACTTACGACTTAGGGCATCTGCGACTACGTTTGCTTTTCCTTCGTGATATTGAATATCACAGTCGTAGTCACTTAGAATCTCCATCCATCTTCTTTGCCTCATGTTTAGTTCTTTTTGCCCAAATATGTACCTTAAACTCTTATGATCTGTATAGACTATAAACTTGCTTCTATACAGATAGTGTCTCCAAATCTTAAGGGCAAAAATTATTGCTCCTAACTCTAAGTCATGAGTCGTATAATTCTCCTCGTGCTTTTTCAATTGCCTTGAGGCATACGCAATTACCTTTTTGCGTTGCATTAGCACACATCCTAATCCTAGCTTAGAAGCGTCACAGTAGACTTCAAAATCTTCTGTTCCTTGTGGTAAGGTTAGAATTGGTGCGTTTGTTAACCTTTGCTTTAAAATCTTAAAAGCCTCTTCTTGCCTAGGTCCCCCATTCAAACTTAACTGTCTTACAGGTTAGCTTAGTTAATGGCACATCTATCTTAGAGAAGTCTTTAATGAAGCGTCTATAGTACCCAGCTAATCCTAGAAAACTTCTAACTTCGGTAGCTGACTGCGGGACCTTCCACTTGGTGATCGCTTCTATTTTGGAGGGATCTACGTGAATATCTTCGTGATTCACCATATGTCCTAAAAATTGCACCTCCTGTAGCCAAAATTCACACTTTGAGAATTTGGCGTAAAGCTCTTCCTTTCTTAATAAGGTTAAGAGCGCATGTAGATGCTCACAATGCTCGTCCTGACTTTTGGAATAAATAAGTATATCGTCGATGAAGACAATTACGAACTAATCCAAATACGGTTTCCAGATCCTATTCATCATGTCCATAAATGCTGCAGGAGCATTTGTTAATCCAAATGGCATGACAGTAAACTCGTAGTGACCATACCTAGTTCTGAAAGCAGTTTTAGGTATGTCTTCTTTTTGTACCTTCAACTGATGATATCCGGAGCGTAAATCTATCTTAGAAAAATATCTAGCCCCCTGAAGTTGATCAAAAAGATCATCAATTCTAGGTAATGGGTATCGATTTTTAATTGTGACCTTATTCAGTTCCCTATAATCGATGCACATTCGCATTGAACCATCCTTCTTCTTTACAAACAACACTTGTGCTCCCCAAGGGGATGAACTAGGTTGTATAAATCCTTTACTGAGCAATTCGTCTAATTGCTTCTTTAGTTCTAACATTTCGGTGGGTGCTAACCGATAGGGTGCCTTGGCTATTGGTGTGGTTCCAGGAACTAGATGAATTCTAAACTCTACTTTCCTATCTGGTGGTAACCCTGGTAGCTCTTCTAGAAATACCTCCGGGTACTCTGATACTACAGGAATTTCCTAAAGTTCCTTACCTTTGGTGTTAATGATTACCGAAAGCATATACACTATTCCTTGTTTTCGCTCATAACTAGCAACTTTCATTACTGAAATGAACTTTAGTGGTTTACGTGACTTATCTCCTATAACCATAATTGTTTCTCCTACGGGTGTATGGATTTCTATGGAATTCTTATCACAGAGGATTCGAGCATGGTTGGCTATCAACCAATCCATTCCTAACACGACATCGAATCCGGATAAATTCATAGGTAAAAGATTGGCGGAAAATTTATGGCCTGAGAGTTCTATCTTTCCTTTTTGCAAAATTTTATCTATTTTAACAGAATTTCCATCTGTCGTTTCTACCGTATAAATCTGCCTAAGTTTGGTTAGGGGTTGCTTAAGAGCTTGGCAGAATGAAGTATTTATAAAACTTTGGTTTGCACCAGAGTCAAATAATACTTTCGCATAAACGTCGTGAACTAGGAACGTACCAGCTATCACATCTGGAATCAGATCTGCTTCTTGCGTTGTTAGCTGGAAGGCTCTAGCGTTCTTCTTATTAGTTCCTTCAGCAGGTTTGGTCTTGTTGTCAGTTGCTTTGACCAGTTTAGGGCAGTCTGGTCTAAAATGTCCAGCTTCTCCACAGTTGAAGCAAATTTTTTAATTCTTTCTCCTGCATTCTTCTTCTTGGTGCCCCGGAATTTTGCAGAAATTACAGTACCCCTTACATTTTCCAAAGTGCTTTCTTTTACAGGTACTGCAAAATGGAGCAGTGGAGGATTGCCCAGTTCCTCTTTTCTTGAAGTTGCTACTAGTATTACCCCCACAAAATCCTTGGGTAATCTTTTGAGTCAATTCCTTCTTCCTGTTTTCTTCTCGCGTACGTACCAGCCCGTCGGTCAAGGTATTGGCTAATTCCACCGCATCGTCAATTGTGCGGGGTCTTGCAACTTTGATGTAACACCCTGGAAATATAAAACTTTATATTAGAATTATAAAGTTTAAATAAACAAGAATTTATTAACCAAGAATTTTAACCTAGTTAACTACAAGTTTAGAAATAACTTGAAATAGGGTTAAAATAACCAAAACTTTTAGATAAACAAAAGTGGAGGGACCTAAGTTGCAGAACTTGAAACTAAAAATTGATTAAAACAAAATAAATAAAAAACCGAACACACAAATTAGTGTGTCTGGTCGATCAAGAACGCAGGGGAGCGACCAGGACTCCTCACCAAACACTAACTCCACAAAATCGATCAATTGAAGGCTAAATTCTGTCCCAAATCAAAATCCGAATATAGATTACTGATCCTCATCACAAGAGGATTACAAGGTATGTAAAATTTGATGAAAACTCTCAACTTGAAATTCTCATGAAATTGGGAAATCTGAAAATTTATGTTGCATGTTTGCTATTTGGGTAGAATAGGGTTGATATAGTGTCTAGGAGTAAAACCTAGACAATAACATGCGAAATCATGACTAATCCCTAAAAATCACATGAACACATTGAAGGTGATTCATGGGTTTTGTGGGAAACTAGTAAACACTAGGATTTAGAATGATTATTCTAGTGTAATACGGGTCATAGAAAGGGATTTCTGATATGATGATGTTAAAATATGAGTATATAGTCTAATTGAAGTTAATTAGGGTGATAAACTCAAGTCATGAGATTGGTTTTGATCATGTAGAAATCTGACCCGCTAGGTGTTTGATGAAACGCCTAAATGAGGGTTAAAATGTTAAAAGTTGAGTAAAAACACAGATTTGATCATTTTAGAGAATTATGCGTTAAAGCTTGTGAAAGAGTTCTAAACTTATTGTGAATTAAACTCTTTAGGCAAAGAGTCCGGAACGTCAAGCGGACAAGCCAGAGGTGATACTCGCTTGAAAGGTGTGCTTTAAAGGTACGTTACTTTCGGTTTCGTTACAATATGCATAAACAATAGCCTTAGAATTTGTTGATGAGATTGTAGTGTCAAATGTGAGTTTGGTATGTCACAGAAGTGACGAAGTTCACTCGACAAATCAAGCGGGTCAAAAGGTTAGTTAGATATGTTGGTTGACAATATGGTTAATTGGTCATTTTGGAATGTAAATAAAGTGATGTAGCTCACTAGATAAAGAAACGGGTTAGAATATTAGTGGTAAGAAGTTTGGTATGTTGATAGAATGGTGAATTCCATTAGACAACCAAACGGGTTAAATAACGGTCAAAATGTTAGTGCTTGAAGTGACTTAAACGTCACTAATTAAATTGGAATTATTAGAGCGTAAATCATGGAATGATGTGATATGCATAAGGTTGACAAGCCCGGGAATGGGCAATTATGGTTAGAAACCAATTTTGATAAATTATACAAGCATGCAACTTGATTCGTTACATTGAGTAATTTGATAACTAGAGCATATTCAGTTGCGTTGTAGAATAAGGTAGCATTGATTGAATGACAATGTTCCTTAATTGAAATAATAGGTTAAGAATTGGTTATAAGTCGTTTGGTAGTCATCGTAATGGAGGATTCCGTAGATGAGCCAAACGGGTCGAAAAATGGTGAAATGGTATTGTTATAGATATTAATAGTTAGCATAGGCGGTTACAATCTTACGAGCATGAAATCATGAGATTGGTAATAAAATGCCGGTGATAATAAGCCCCGGAAGTTGGGTAAAAAGTGCCTATGTTTACTATTAAATAGTGTAGTAAAATAAGTGAAACTTGAATGGGTCAAATAATGCAAAAAATGACTTTTAGTCGTTCGGCCCGTAAATCAAATTTTCGGTATGAAAATCGTAATAGGCATGTTGGTAATGAATTTACAGACGCATAGGAAAAAGAATCACTTAAAACGGACTCACGTGTCAAAAGTTATGCTAATTTGAAGTTAAAATCTAAGTTTTTCGAAGCTGGCAGCAAATGCAGCTCAAGAGAAACAACCTACTGGAAAACATGTTCCTTCGCGCCACGCGAAGGATAGCTTGAATTCGGTCGTGCCACGCGAGGCACTCTCGCGGCCCGCGTAAGCTAACTAGGAGTCTCTCGTGGGGCGCGAGAGACCCTAATCCGGAAAAAATTATTTATTTCCCTTGTTTTGATACCGGATTTCGTTTATACGTGTTTTATTATTGTCAAAATTAACCTTTGACGTGGTTTTGACATTAGGTGAAGATGGTGAACTTACGGATGGCGATCAAGCATATGTCGAAGAACCGAACACTATTTTTGAAGCTTCCGCAATATCTTAATCTTTAGATAGACTATGCTTTAAGGGTTGTAAATAAATTGTTAAACGACTTTCGAATGTTTAAACTTAGTCGTTAGTTTACTAAGCTTTTGAGACTTTTGAACCTTACTTATGGAATCTATGTTATAACTAGAAATATTTTATCTAAAATGGTATGAATTACTATTAAATTCGAGTAAAATTAGACGGGTGTTACAAGTTGGTAATCAGAGCTCAAGTTTGTTAACAAAGTGTTCGGTTCAAGCTTGATCGATCGTCCGGTAAGAATTAATTGCTTTAGTAGACTTACTAGAATATTAGAAAAAGGAAATTTGAATTGATATGCACGGGAAGTGCGTGTTTACACACTCAAACCCGGAAAAGTGCACTAAGCATAAATGGTTTAAGCAAGTGGTGAACTTGGCTAGATCAAAATGAATGACGCATATGTCATAGATGAAATGTTTAACAATTAGTGTAAACATTTCAATTTCAAGATGACGTAAAGATGGGGGGAGTGCATAAATACGCTCGAACCCGGGAAAATACACTAATCAAGAAAGGTAAGGCAAGATATATATTTGACCAAACCGAAAAAGAATAACACATTATTTATGACTGAGTGAGAATGATATAAATTTCTGTATAATAAGATGGAAATGAATTAAATAATTATCGATAAATCGTGATGGATGTTTCAGTTAAAGAAATGTCTGGAGTAACCGGAGATGATTCAACATCTCAATTGACTGAACAAATGAAAGCTAAGATTTCCGAGACGGTCAGAAGGGCTCTAGAAAATAGTCTATCACAGTATATTGATAGATCACAAACCACAATCGTGCCGGTGGTGAACGATATGATGGCTGAATTGAAAGACAGCATACTACAAGAAATAGAAGAAAGGAGGGTGTTGGATATGAATCCAAGATCCGTAAAGAAGTCCAAGTCTAATAAAGCTCCCAAGAAGGGGGTTACAAAAAGTGTGTTACATCAGTGTAGATTTTGCAAAAAAAAAACAAAAAATTCACAAGGGCACATGTGGTAAACCATGACGCAAAAAGTCTAAATGTCCAAAGAGGCTTGGAACCAAGGACACAACCGACACAAAGTCTGATGCCCAGAAATCAAGGACAAAGTTGTTTTATATAACAGCCACGGAGGCTAAAGCTGAACCTGATGTCGTTTCAGGTATATTCTTGTAAATTAAATTTCAGCATAAATTTTATACAACGATATGAAACAATAACATGAAATGAATTAATTTTGTTATTGTAACAATGGGTTAAATTCATAAATCAAGAGATTAAGATTTGGATAGGAATATCCTCGAAAAAGAGACTAAATGGACAATATATATTATTTGTTGTTGTAAATGATGAAATACCAATAAATTTGGATTTAAAAGCTCGGGTATGGGTAGATACCCAAGTAACATGTTATTAATAAATTCCTCCTGAGGAAGAACGATAATCACCTTGATGAGGGTGAATATGTAAAAGAATTAGTAAGACAAACATTTTGAAAGCGTTAGAATAAGAACGAGTAAACCCCAAAAGCCGTATAACCATAACAGTGGTTTTACCAAATAAAACTCAAGAGATGGGCTTTTGAAATATTAGTAAAAGAAACAGACCTAAGGGTCGCTAACAACAGAAAGGCGGTGTTGCGATCAAATAAGCAAAATGCTTAATAATAAAAGTAAACGGAATACGCTAACACTACTGAATAAATCAAAACGAAGTCTTAATACATGCCGGAAGGGCTGCTTTGATAGTGACTTCGGTAAAATACCCGATAGATGGGTAGGAATACGGATCTATACGTAAACCAAGAGACGGTGACGCAGATTAAAGGTCAAAAGACTCGGATTAATAGTTAGGACTAAAAGACGATAAAATTTCACAAAACAGAAATTTCGATAGTTATGTTCGACTATTGCAATGCTGGATGGACTGAATAAAGTATAATACCTGATATTTCGAGTAAGCGCGAAACAAATAATGGAAGTGTGAAATATTACTGAACCTATGTGATAGGTCGTAAAAGAATATGGAAAGGGAAACGAAAACTAATAAAACCGGAGTGTTAAAGCCATTAAGATGAAGAACCCAGGTAACGGGTTGAAAGGAAATAGGGGCATAAACCAAATAACGGTATGAATAAAATAACCAACGCGAAGGACACATAAGAAGTCATAGAGTCGGAAAGATAATCCGAAAGAAAATGAGTGTAGCCTTAGACTACGGTCAAGGTCAAACGAGTAGAAGGTGATCCATGGGATCACCATAACCCCCAGATTATAAACAATGTAAAGGTCTACGGGAACAAAATGACCATTGGGTCGCAAATACAAAGGAACATACTAGGAGGGGGAGGGTCTCACCCTAAAAAGGTGAAGACCTAATAGAATAGTCTACAAGGCTAAGTAAAGGAACCTACGGGTCGATAATATAAAGCATGGAGAACCAATTAGGATTTCTCGCGTAAAATGATAATCCCGAAGAATAATCCTTGTCGCCAATTCCTTGATATGATTAATCGACATGGTTAAAGAGAGAAACATCAAACTAAAATTCAGTTTTGGTAACAACGATGTTCTAACACCTATGAATACCGAGAGAGAAATTAGAAAATGGTTAGTACTAAAGAATATAGGTCAAACGCTGAAAGCTGTAAGATGATGCATTCGGAGGAAGGATTCTTAAGAATGAAAAGTCGATGTAAAACTAAACATGGCGTGATGTGATCACGGACACAAAAGTAATAGAGAATGTAATCACGTTATAGTGTAAATGACTAGATATGAAATTATAAGCACGCAAAGGGCCGATGGCGGCAATATTGCATACCCGAATGGCGAGGTATGAGGTAAAATGGTGACCAATCAGTTTAGGTAATAAAACAAGTTGTAGCCTAAATAACACTGTGACCTATGTAGAGCGCTTGTCAATATAAGACTAGCGTCAAGTAAGTATGCTGACGGACTCGGTGACTGAATGGTCAAAGGACAACCTGATCTAAAAGGCGACAAAGGATAGGAAATAGGTGATATAGTAATGCTAAAAGTCTTCCCCAAGGAAAGGTGTTATCCGAATCAGAAAAAGAGGGAAACTAAGCCCGAGGTTTATTGGGCCATTCAGAATCACTGAACGGGTTGGTAAGGTAGCATATCGTCTTGAACTACCCGAGGAGTTGAGTGGAATTCATAGCACATTGCACGTGTCACATCTTCGAAAATGTTTAGCTGATGAAACCGCTCGTATCCACTACGATGATATCGAGGTGGATAACAGCCCCAACTATGCAGTAAATCCAATTGCAACTTTAGACCGTAAAGAGAAGAGTTTGAGGAAGAAAGTAGTTAACCAAGTGAAGGTTAAATGGGAACACAGGAAGGGTGTGGATACCACATGAGAATCCGAAGAAGAAATGCAACGGCTCTACCCTATATTTTTTGGTACGTAATACGGTTTCGGGGACGAAACCTTTTTAAGGGGGGTGGACTTGTAACACCCCGGAAATATAAAACTTTATATTAGAATTATAAAGTTTAAATAAACAAGAATTTATTAACTAGGAATTTTAACCTAGTTAACTACAAGTTTAGAAATAACTGGAAATAGGGTTAAAATAACCAAAACTTTTAGATAAACAAAAGTGGAGGGACCTAAGTTGTAGAACTTGAAACTAAAAATTGATTAAAACAAAATAAATAAAAAACCAAACACACAAATTAGTGTGTCTGGTCGATCAAGAACGCAGGGGAGCGACCAGGACTCCTCACCAAACCCTAACTCCACAAAATCGATCAATTGAAGGCTAAATTCTGTCCCAAATCAAAATCCGAATATAGATTACTGATCCTCATCATAAGAGGATTACAAGGTATGTAAAATTTGATGAAAACTCTCAACTTGAAATTCTCATGAAATTGGGAAATCTGAAAATTTATGTTGCATGTTTGCTATTTGGGTAGAATAGGGTTGATATAGTGTCTAGGAGTAAAACCTAGACAATAACATGCGAAATCATGACTAATCCCTGAAAATCACATGAACACATTGAAGGTGATTCATGGGTTTTGTGGGAAACTAGTAAACACTAGGATTTAGAATGATTATTCTAGTGTAATACGGGTCATAGAAAGGGATTTATGATATGATGATGTTAAAATATGAGTATATAGTCTAATTGAAGTTAATTAGGGTGATAAACTCAAGTCATGAGCTTGGTTTTGATCATGTAGAAATCTGACCCGCTAGGTGTTTGATGAAACGCCTAAATGAGGGTTAAAATGTTAAAAGTTGAGTAAAAACGCAGATTTGATCATTTTAGAGAATTATTCGTTAAAGCTTGTGAAAGAGTTCTAAACTTATTGTGAATTGAACTCTTTAGGCAAAGAGTCCGGAACGTCAAGCGGACAAGCCGGAGGTGATACTCGCTTGAAAGGTGTGCTTTAAGGGTACGTAACTTTTGGTTTCGTTACAATATGCATAAACAATAGCCTTAGAAATGTTGATGAGATTGTAGTGTCAAATGTGAGTTTGGTATGTCACAGAAGTGACGAAGTTCACTCGACAAATCAAGCGGGTCAAAAGGTTAGTTAGATATGTTGGTTGACAATATGGTTAATTGGTCATTTTGGAATGTAAATAAAGTGATGTAGCTCACTAGATAAAGAAACGGGTTAGAATATTAGTGGTAAGAAGTTTGGTATGTTGATAGAATGGTGAATTCCATTAGACAACCAAACGGGTTAAATAACGGTCAAAATGTTAGTGCTTGAAGTGACTTAAACGTCACTAATTAAATTGGAATTATTAGAGCGTAAATCATGGAATGATGTGATATGCATAAGGTTGACAAGCCCGGGAATGGGCAATTATGGTTAGAAACCAATTTTGATAAATTATACAAGCATGCAACTTGATTCGTTACATTGAGTAATTTGATAACTAGAGCATATTTAGTTGCGTTGTAGAATAAGGTAGCATTGATTGAATGACAATGTTCCTTAATTGAAATAATAGGTTAAGAATTGGTTATAAGTCGTTTGGTAGTCATCGTAATGGAGGATTCCATAGATGAGCTAAACGGGTCGAAAAATGGTGAAATGGTATTGTTATAGATATTAATAGTTAGCATAGGCGGTTACAATCTTACGAGCATGAAATCATGAGATTGGTAATAAAATGCCAGTGATAATAAGCCCCGGAAGTTGGGTAAAAAGTGCCTATGTTTACTATTAAATAGTGTAGTAAAATAAGTGAAACTTGAATGGGTCAAATAATGCAAAAATGACTTTTAGTCGTTCGGCCCGTAAATCAAATTTTCGGTATGAAAATCGTAATAGGCATGTTGGTAATGAATTTACAGACGCATAGGAAAAAGAATCACTTAAAACGGACTCACGTGTCAAAAGTTATGCTAATTTGAAGTTAAAATCTAAGTTTTTCGAAGCTGGCAGCAAATGCAGCTCAAGAGAAACAACCTACTGGAAAACATGTTCCTTCGCACCACGCGAAGGATAGCTTGAATTCGGTCGCGCCACGCGAGGCACCCTCGCGGCCCGCGTAAGCTAACTAGGAGTCTCTCGCGGGGCGCGAGAGACCCTAATCCGGAAAAAATTATTTGTTTCCCTTGTTTTGATACCGGATTTCATTTATACGTGTTTTATTATTGTCAAAATTAACCTTTGACGTGGTTTTGACATTAGGTGAAGATGGTGAACTTACGGATGGCGATCAAGCATATGTCGAAGAACCGAACACTATTTTTGGAGCTTCCGCAATATCTTAATCTTTAGATAGACTATGCTTTAAGGGTTGTAAATAATTTGTTAAACGACTTTCGAATGTTTAAACTTAGTCGTTAGTTTACTAAGCTTTTGAGACTTTTGAACCTTACTTATGGAATCTATGTTATAACTAGAAATATTTTATCTAAAATGGTATGAATTACTATTAAATTCGAGTAAAATTAGACGGGTGTTACATTTGATGATATCACGAATCTCGCTAATTAAACCCCAAATATAGCGAGAAATAAGTACCGGTTCTGGCGAGGCCAGAGTTGGTACAATTCTGGAATATTCGAAGAATTTCGAAGTATACCCTCGACAGTCAACATCTACCATCCGGTGGCTCAGGAACTTATTCGCCATTTGTTCCTTTTCATACTCGGGACAAAATTTTCTTTCCACCAATCGCTTAAATTCTTCCCAACTCATGGCATAAGCCATGTCACTTCTCTTGGCTTGCAACACCGTGTTCCACCATTCCAATGCCTCTTCTTTGAAGAGGTGGGATGCATATATAACCTTATCTTCTTCGGCGCATTTACTTATTTTAATTACTACTTCGGTTTTCTCTAACCAGCGTAGTGCAGCAGTTACCCCTTCGTTGCCTGCAAATTCGATCGGTTTACAGGCAAGAAATTCCTTGTAAGTGCAACCAGGCGTTGCAGCTTTCATTTTCTTAAGAAATGTGGCTTGAACCACATCATTATTATTATTTCCGCTTTCATTTACACTGTTACTGAAATTATCGTCGCGCATGCGTTTACTAGGGTTGGCTTGCGAAGGCTCAACAGGGCTTTTAACAGCAGCGACGATTGCCAGGATAGCATTGGCTATTCCCTGGGTAACGATATTTTCTATGTCTTGCCTATTAAGGAAATGATCCTCATAGTTTTGCTCAGATTGGTTAACTTTGTTAACTGGCTCATTAGCGGCGTGTTCCATCTGATAATCAACAATATATATATATATATATATATAAATTATTGGCACAAAATAAATAACAATCTAACATAATAAAGCAATCACACATAATTATGTCAACACGTATAGCCAAAATTGTCGACTTTACGACTTTCATATTTTTATATATATTAGTATGCATCGATACATACCAGTTATATTACAAAAGTTTTATTTGAGTTATTTTACATGATTATATTTTTATTATTTATTATTATTATTTTATTATTATATTACTATTAAACACACAACCACAGATAACTGGCCCCTCAGAAACGACGCTCCCTCTCGTTGTATTTCCATGAGATTCTCTCTCCCACATCCCTAATTCTATTTCCTGCATCCACCAGTTCCTCGCCGTAGTGACAGAGTTCAGCCAAGTTTTCTGCTCTCATAGGTGGGTTTGGTGCAGGCTCAGGGTCAAACTGAGGAAAATAGACATTGGGGTTATTCATGAAATTCTGAAACTGCTAGTCATTTGTCCACCATTCCTCCAGCTGGCTTCTTCCTACGCCCATGTTTCCAGTCCAAGATTCTCCTTCTCTTTTTCGGCTTTGGTTTCTCCTAGGCCTGGGCCTGGAATGTTAGTGGTTCCTCCATATCTGGCAGGTAGCCAGATGGGTTTCCTGTGGTATCCATATCGGTGGTATGGATAGTAAAGTTTTGGAGTGCCTCCGACAGTTCATTCATGCTGTTAACACACACGAAGAAACACACACAAATTTAAGTTAAAATTTTATTTACTTTTTCACCGAATCACAGAATGTCAATCAGAAAAATTAAGTATTTCTAAATACTTAATTGGCTTAAATCAGTGGCTCTGATACCACTTTTTTTTGTCACGGGCCCCGTCCCGGTTTTACCCGTTTCAGGAGCCGCGGGACAGAAACCCGTGGTATTGTTTATTTTGGCAGTGGAAATTTTAACAAGATCTTTTTAAAACTGAAAATGCCCAATTATTTTATTTCACATCTTGGGACAAACCCCATAATTTACAATCAAGGAAATTTCACGAGGAAATTCCCTGTTTATACAAAAACATGTTTACTTATTTTATTTACTGAGCCACATTCTTCAAGCTGGTGTGCTACGCGACACCTTTCCTGGTTCACAGTAAATCACCTGAAACATGTTTAAAAAGATTTTATCAGCGGGGAAATACTGGTGAGTCACTCAAGTTATAATATGACACATTCGTTATAGATTACAGCATAAGAGCGATTACAATGGCCCCTATCTTATAATTATCTGTCCCCGTGTCACACCCTGGTGACGATGGTCATACCACCATTGGGTCCTTTCACCCAATAGTGATGATTATCACTGTTAAAAGTGAGAAACAATAGTAATGTGCACAATACCCCACTTACTAGTAATTTAAGATAACCAAGACTTAATCCCTGTAACATATAACTGGAAAACATTTAGGTATTTGTAAAATATTTTTTGACAAAAGAGAATGACTCACATTGTAAGTTTAGTTGGACAGAACTTTGCCTACTGATTTAGCCTCGTAACTTAGTTAAATAACAATGCACTCGAAACTAGGTTAGCAACTTAATACAACTTTTACGATAAACTCACGAAATCAAAACCCTCACGACGAATGACAAAGTATAGCCCAGATTTGGGAAGCACTTAAACATCCATCGGACAGGTTTCAATCGATCGGACATTGTATCGTAGCAGTGATCGAGTTAATACCCTGTTGTCGCAGCAGAGCGTCGTGCTTGTGAGTGTTTTTGAACGAAACTTCGGATATTTGAACGTACGTTGTGAATTTTAACGTCGAAACAATCAAACAGTTCAAGTCCCAAGCCCCTGGCTTTATAGCCCAAATTGGACCCGCCCGCGTGTCGCACCGGCTGCCATGGTCCCTGGCGCGTGTCGCGGGGCAGACCAAATTAGGCTAGGGTAGCCTCGTGTCCCAAATAGCCTAGGTGAGTCAAAACTAAACGAAAATTCGTGTTTTACTTCTTTTTTTTATGGATAATTATCAATTAGGGGATACCCTCCTCGAGTTTTAGGGGGCCCTGATCCTAGCTTTGACCGTTAAAAAAAAAATTATGAGTCGTGCCATACTACTTGGGGGTCTCAATTTGGGTTTCCTATTGTGCATTATTAAAATAAGAAATAATTATTTTGGCAAGAGTTGTTACAATTTACAACCCAAAACTTGTAGAATAATTGAAAGGAGACTAATTTGTAAATGACAAAGCTTAGCCCAAGATCCAAAACAATAAAATAAACCTTTTAAGTATGGGTGGCAATTGGAAACCAAATGTCGGATAGAAGCCAGTGCTGATCGTCAGTGGCGAAGCTTGAGCTTTCTGACCGGGAGGTCGAAAACGTATTTAGCCAAAACTTTCTATAAAGCCAAGGGGTCAAAAACGTATATGCCCAAAAATTTATATACGAAAACCACATACTCTCCACTAATTAGTGAAAAAGTTTGGGGGGTCGGTCGCCCCCACTATGCTACGCCATTGCTGATCGTCCCTGCTGAAATCGTCGCAGTTGACCGAATGCAAGGTAAAAAAAATTAGGATACCTCTAAGTTAATGGGCTAGCTCCGCCACTGCCCCACACACCCTCATTGTCTCCCCTGCTCTTTGTGTATATATTTATGTATGTATATATTAGTTCTATCAATAAGTGAACGTTTCATCATTGGTGCTTTGATGGACTTTTGTTGTTCTAAATTTAGTGTAGGAAATTAAGAAAGCTATAATATGTTTCTTATGAACGGAGATATATTAGAAACCTCTAGCGTGAAACTAGAGACAGAAAAGCAAGTGACATAAGAGAGTGAGGAAAAGCTATAATATATCTTACACTAAATTTTGAATAAGAAAAGTCCATCTTGGCACTAATATTGATTACACTAAATTCATAATAAGAAAAGAAAAGTCCATCCAAGCACCAAAATGTCACTTATCGATGAAAACTAATACATATATATTGTGGGCGGTTGTAGTAACATGCATGTATATTCCGGCGGTTGTGGGAGAATGTGGGTTTTATGCAACACAGTAGGGATGTACTAAAAAGTATTAAAATTATGAGGGTAGAAATCATCATCCCGTGATATGTGTTAAAAGGAACCAAAGTGAAAAGGGGTAGTAGATGCGTCTAGAGAGAAGAAAACCTTAGCTCATTCTTCTCACATGTCAAGGTAACATTAGAGCTGAGATATCATGTTAACCCGAACTGAACATGATACACACGAATCTCATCATCTTCATCATCAGCATCATACTCAGTATATCTCACCAATAGCAAAACTAAGGTAGAGTCTGAGGAGGGTTAGATGTAGACAGCCTTACCTCTACCCCGTAGAAATAGAGAGGCTACTTCTAATGAGACCCCCGGCTTGTATCAAGCCTTGGACATAAGGCCTATAACACTCAGCAATTGAGACAAACGCCGATTAGTGCATGTACCCCCTTATCTTTCAGCTATCAACGCCACCATATGATGCATGATTAATCATCCCCCTCTTTTAACGTTATTTTCACTAAATTAGTAAAATATTGTTAAAATTAGTGCACTTTCACTTTTGCCACCCGAGCGCCCACGCATGTATACATTATATGAGCATACCTCAAGCGGTGCGTAGATAATACACGAACCTGAAATAGGTAAACACGAACACGAAATCTTATCATGCCAGATTTTTCAAACATGAACATGAAACTGATAATAAACAGGTTACATAAAATGACATGTTAAGACACAAAAAAATTACCGGCATATCATAAGATATGTTAAGACACAAACACGACATGTTATTAAATATATAGACTTTACTTCTAGGTATTTTTTTTAATTTAAAATTAGGAGCCCCACATAACTTTTTATTAAAAATTATAAACGTGTCATTAACGGGTTTTAACAGGATAACAAGTATTTAACCTGTTAAGACACAAATTAAATAGGTCTTAACGTGTCAACCTGTTATAGACACGAAACCTGTTACGGTTTCTCGTATAAACATGTATTTGATGATTGATTGCATAACAAGTAAGTACGAATTTAATATGATATTTGTAAAACATGAATTTTCATTATAATCGAAGTCTCAGATTACAATATGGAAATGAAAGGCGAATTCCAAGGTTTCAAAAATTAGAAAGTATGGAATACACGAAACGTTACAGTCTCCCATAATTTAAGAAATTTCATCCCAAAATTTGTTCAGGAGGAAGACTCGAGGAAAAGGTGTGGGTATTTGATCTTCATATCACTTTCGAGTTCCCAAGTAAATTTAGCGTCGCGCTTTCCTTCTCAACGCACCTTAGGTTCAAATCTTGCAAGAGACATTCTTTTTAACACATCTGATTTGTCTTCTAACACATCAGATTTACATTTAAGCCCACTAGAGTTATGGCTGAACCCATTAGATTTCAAAAATATATATTAGAAGGTGTGTAGTCCAACTGGTTAACTCTTCGAACTTGTAAACCAAAGGTCTGGGGATCAAACATTGCCAGTGACATTATTTTTATTAGATTTTTCTATTTTATGAATCGAATTTCTGACCAAGACTCTTTAATATCATCAAATTTCTTGTTTAAACAATTATATCTTATAAGAAAAAAAATAAATGATTAAATGGCTCATTGGTTCACAATTTCAAATCTTGTGACTAACATTTATTTTTAATTAACGTTTATTTTATTTAAACCTATATTTAATGTTTATTTACTTATTTTATTACGATTATACAACTAAAAATAACATTATGTTTCATTAGTAAATACAAATATGAATATACATATATAGATAATAATTATTTCTTAATCTAAGCAAACCGAATTTATATAAATGATTACTTAAATAAACTTGAGCATTTAAGCTAAACGTGGATTAAACAAGATCTCTCAACAAACAAATATATGTACCTTATATATACGAACACGCCCTTATGAGATTTATGGACACGATGTAGGTTTATACGAACACATAGGACAAAGATCTATTTTTGTAAGACAACAAATCAAGCAACAAGGTACGAATCCTTACCCCTTTCCATTTTGTTATCTTGTTCAGTTATTTATAAACACGTTGACTATTGTTTTATTTTGGGACTACTAACGTCTTTGGGATATCGATTCGTTTGACTGGTGATTCATTCCTTTTTCAGACTTTAAATATAACTTGATATCGTGTTATAGGATTATGAATCATGTGATAGTAATCTAGTTTAACAATAAACGGTACCATATAATAGGTATCAGAATATGCAATAATATTTATTGCATTGTATTTATTATTGCATGTATTGTATTGTATTGTATTTATTATTGCATGTTCTGATACCTATTTTATGGTTACCGTTTATTGTTAAACTAGATTACTATTTCTGACTGACTATGCTCTGTGTAACACCTCGTAAAATCACGTCCAATGATATGTTGACACGTGTACTAAACCCTAATAAAGTCAAACGTTGAGTTGGAGGGACTATTTTTGCGAAAAATCAAAAACTTTGAATACGAAAGGACTAAAAGTGTCAACATGCTTAATATAAGCCTCCGAATGACGTTACACGGTATTCATATTCACAAATGAGCCAGTTGTTGATCGAGAGTAGCCGTTTGCGTAATTAATTGAAAGTTTGCGCGACGAAGGGTTAAAAGCGTCAACATGTTAATTCTTACCTCTGAGTGACCTTTTAACAAACTGGGAGCTTCATGATGTTTTATTATACTCTCGGGAATGCCAAATATTGTTCATCTAAGGCTTTTATGCCTATAAGTAACGTTACGCGCAACTTTGCAAGTTTAAGGGGTTAAAAGCGTCAATATGTTTAATTATACCTCTGAATGACCTTTTTACGAACCTGAAGCATTGTGATGTTTAATAATACTCTCGAGATTGCCTAATATGGATTAGATAGGGCTTTGATGCTATTAAACGATGATATGCGCAAGTTTGCGCATTTAGAGGGACCAAAAGCGCCAACTTTTAAATCTACGCCTTTGGGTGACCATTTAAGTGAACGGGAGCATCGTAATATTTAATCATATGCTCGGGAATACTCAATATGGGCCATGAAAGGCTTAAACATCGTTAAACGACATTACGCGCTACTTTGTGCGAATAAGGGACTAAACGCGACGACTAGCGAAACTACGCCTTTGAGAGGCCTTTTGAACAAACCAGGAACTCTGTATCGCTCAGTCGAACTTCTGGGTGTGCCGAAGATTGGCCGCTAACGCATTTACACCTTATAATGAAAATATACTTGAAAATGGAAAGTTACGTGCCAATTATGTCAATTCTGAAAGTAAAGCATGCTTAATGAAGTCAAGGACTGATCTGGACATTTTCGAAAGTCTAAACAGGATTCAAAAAGAGTGCAAAGACTGATCGGATCATTCTGAAGGTTTAAAAAGAGATTAACATGAGTGCAGGGACTGATCTAGTCATTTTTTAGACTTTATATATGTAGAAAACACTTTAATCCAGATAGGGACCAGAGCTGCCAAATCTGCCAAACTATTATTTCTGAGCTGGCTCTTGTCACGGCCAGGACCCAGGTCTGGGCCTGCTCTCGTGGGCTACCAGAACAGCAAACATGTAAGGTCTAAACTTTGTAAAGAGACTAGAAAGCTTTCATTTGACAAAATAGCAAACGGGTCGAATAATTCATAAGTAAAATTCTACATTTAACTTCATGGTAGCTAACATAGTGATTAGAAGAGGAGTTTTCAACCGAAACGTTTCAAGACCAACAACATAGTTTAACATCTAATAACTACCTGGTTAAGTTACTTACAAAAGACCCGTTTATAACAAAGACATCATTTAACAAAAGTTTAAACCACAACTAGGATCTTTGCGGAAGCGTGCATCATAAGTGTGTTCGGTCCAAGAAGTGCCATCCATCAAGTAGCTTTACCTACATACAACCAAAGAATTAGACATTAAAAATTAGATATTTCATACGACACAAAGTTACTAGTCGGGCTACAAGGAAACCCTTTTTAAACCTTCATTCGAACATGACTTTCTCAACTTAGCACATTATCCTTTCTAACTCATTCAATCCACATTCATATCATGTATTCGATTTACACTAACTCAATACAAGTATACAGCTTCGACTATAACAAAATAATAGCGTTTTTCATTAATTCATGCTAATAATATTTTGTAAACAAAGAACTTACCTTTGTCGTTGTTCGTTTGAGATCCGGAGCGACTTGAACTTTCTTCCTTGATTCCTACAATCCATAATCACATACTTTAAATTCATGTCGTTCTTTTTCATTCCGTTAATTACAACTTCAAATTAACAATCAACAAACTCCCAATTCTAAACATTTAACTTTGTAAATTCATTTGATCACCTCATTCAAGCATTTTAACAAACACTTGGCATGCGTACTACTAATTGAGCATAGTGTACTAGTCTTTTATGCATAACATGGCTAGTTCATATAAATAACATCAAGAATATCAATTTCAACCAAAATCTCATACAACCTTCATCCTAATTCGATTCCACATAGCAACAGCTTATTGAGAACATCAACACAACATCATTATGCTAATTTACACCAAAATTTCATGTTACATATCACTACCATTCTATTCTAAGTGGGTTTTTCGTCTCTAACACTAATTTAACACATTTCAAGCATTCTTCATGTTCAAATGGTGGTCCTAGTTCATTATCATACTTAATTTCATATAAACTCAAAGATTTCTTGAAACCCCATATATACAAGATCACCAAATCGTAAAATTCTTGTTACCTTATGCTTTAGTAGACCTAGATGATCAAGAATTCATTAACATGCAAGAGTTATGGCCATGATTAGGGCTTCAATTTGCTCAATTTTGTGAAGATGCGGGGAGTTCTTTCTCCCTCTTGCTCCTGGCGACCAAACACGCACACCAGTGGGTGTGTTGTGTGTTTTTATTGTTTTTAATAATCTATCTTTCATTATTTACACATTCCACCCCTCACGTATGCATACTTATTTTAAATGGCCAAAACTTATTTACTTAGTTAAAATCCTAATTCACATTCTAACTAGGTTCACTTCCTAGTTATTTCCTAGAACATATTATAGAAATATTTATGTAAACACATATAATTAAATTCGGGGCGTTACAAGTCCACCCCCTTAAGAAAGGTTTCGTCCCCGAAACCTGATTACGTACCGAACAAAGACGGGTAGAACCTTCTCATTTCATCCTCCGGTTCCCAAGTGAGATCCGACCCTTTCCTGTGTTACCATTGAACTAGAACTTGCTTGATCTCTTTGTTGCGAAGAGTCTTCACCTTGGAATCTTTTATAGCTACTGGTCTTTCAACGTAATTCATTATCTCGTCTACTTCAATGTCCTCAAGAGGTACATGAGCTGTTTCATCCGCAAGACACTTCTGTAGTTGTGACACATGAAAGGTGTTGTGAATCCCTTCTAATGTTGAGGGTAATTCCAACCGGTAGGCTACCTTTCCAATACGAGCTAAGATCTTAAATAGTCCGATGTACCGGGGACCCAACTTTCCTCGCTTATGAAATCTAATTATGCCTTTCCATGGAGACACCTTCAAGAATACTTTGTCCCCCACTTGGAACTCAATAGGGCGTCTTCTTTTATCTGCATATGACTTTTGTCAGTCTTGTGCCGCTTTTAATCGAGTCCGTACAATGTTGATCTTTTCATTAGTTATAGCTACTACATCTTTAGGCGCGAGTTCCCTTTGTCCCATTTCTCCCCAACAAACGGGGGTTCGACACTTTCTCCCATATAGCATTTCGTATGGCGCCATTTGTATGCTACTTTGGTAGCTGTTATTATACGAGAACTCCACTAATGGCAAATGTTCATCCCAATTTGCCCCGAAATCCATAATGCACGCTCTCAACATGTCTACGAGAGTCTGAATGGTTCGTTCGGATTGACCATTCGTTTGTGGATGGTATGCAGTACTCACATGCAATAGGGTACCCATTCCTTCATGAAATTTTCGCCAGTAACGGGAGGTAAATCGCGTATCCCGGTCCGACACAATAGACACCGGTACACCGTGGCGAGAAACGATCTCATTCACATAAATTTCCGCTAACCTTTCCGAGGAATAAGTCTCCCGAATGGGTAGAAAATGGGCGCTTTTGGTAAGGCGGTCGACAACGACCCATATTGCGTCATGCCCTTTCTTTGTTTTAGGAAGTTTGGTTACAAGATCCATGGTTACATTTTCCCATTTCCAAACCGGAATTTCTAAGGGTTGCAATTTCCCGTATGGTTTTTGATGTTCCGCCTTTACTTGAGAACATGTCAAACATTTAGATACGTACTTAACAATGTCGCGTTTCATTCCCGGCCACCAATAATTTTCTTTCAAATCCCGGTACATTTTAGTGGCTCCCGGATGAACTGAGTAACGGGACTTGTGTGCTTCTTCCAATAATAAGGTCTTTGCTTCACAATATCGTGGTATCCAAACCCGCCCATACCTTGTTTTTAACCCGCTCGCGTTTACTTCAAGTTTATTGTCGAACCCTTTCGTCCTTTCACTTTTCGGATTACCAACATTCAAAGACTCATCTTGCACTTTTCGTATTGTTTCGAGGAGGTTTGGCGTGACTATCATTCTCATTGACTTTACCCGAATAGGCGGTGGGTATTCTTTCCGACTTAATGCATCCGTCACAACATTGGCTTTACCCGGATGGTAAAGAATGTCACAATCGTAATCCTTGATCAATTCTAGCCACCTTCGTTGCCTCATATTAAGATCTTTCTGCTCGAAAAAATATTTAAGGCTTTTGTGATCTGAATAAATCATACACTTTGTTCCATACAAATAATGCCTCCAGATTTTGCAAGGCAAAAACTACCGCCGCCAGTTCTAAATCATGGGTTGGATAGTTAATTTCATGTTGTTTCAGTTGTCTTGAAGCGTAGGCAATAACTTTGCCTCGTTGCATCAAGACACATCCCAACCCTTGATGAGATGCTTCGGCGTAGACCACTAAGTCTTCCGTTCCCTCTAGCAAGGTTAATACGGGAGAGCTTGACAATTTCTCTTTTAACATTTGGAAAGCTTTTTGTTGATCATCACCCCATTCAAACTTTTCTTCCTTCTTTGTCAGTTTGGTTAAAGGGGGAGCTATTTTGGAGAAATCTTGTATGAATCTCCGATAATAGCCGGCTAGACCGAGGAAACTTCTTATTTCTGTAACACCCTAATTCGTATTTGACAAAAAGTCGCAGCGGAAACACGAACCATAAAATTTCTTTCATTATAAATACCTCATCTTACTTAAAATTTAACTTTAACATAATTCTTGTTCATAAATCCGTCATCCTCTTATTTACTAATTAAAAACATAGCTTACGTTTACTACATTTTACATTCAACATTCCCGTACAATCTCTCAAGTGGCTCGGTCTTCAATCCCTAATCCTTGTGATAATTGCTCATTATCCGTACAACCTGCATTCACCACATACATTCATAACATTAGCACACATTAAAGAAACAAAGTTCATTCGCGTACACTTCACACTTCGTCATCTACTAAGCTTTAAGCGTTCCATCTGCATTCCATTTCCTGGTGAGGCTTCAATAATGTACCTGCATTACTTTTCATTCTCGAGGCACACCATTAATAACGTTAACCCTCATCGTCTCTAAATCATGCTTACATACATACTCACATACATATCTACATACGTACATATTTTCCCTACAACTTTACATACGTGCATACACTCATACATGCCTTTATACATACATACATACACATCTACATACATACAAACCTTTCCCACATCATTGCTTACATACATACCCTCGTACATATCTTTACACATACATACATACACATCTACATGCATACAAACCTTTCCCACATCATTGCATACATACATACCCTCGTACATATCTTTACACATACATACATACACATCTACATGCATACAAACCTTTCCCACATCATTGCATACATACATACCCTCGTACATATCTTTACACATACATACATACACATCTACATGCATACAAACCTTTCCCACATCATTGCATACATACCAATGAGAATTAAATTAATAATTCTTACCTGGGGTACGGGATCCCACTTTAAGGTTCCCAAATGGAACCTAAGGTGGGATTCTTGCCTGGGCTATGGGATCTCGCTTTGAGGTTCAGGAACCTGAGGTGGGATTCTTACCTGGGCTATGGGATCCCGCTTTAAGGTTCAGGAACCTGAGGTGGGATTCTTACCTGGGCTAAGGGATCCCGCTTTAAGGTTCAGGAACCTGAGGTGGGATTCTTACCTGGGCTATGGGATCCCGCTTTAAGGTTCAGGAACCTGAGGTGGGATTCTTACCTGCATGCTTGTAATTTCACATTCTATCATATGAACTTAAATCCCACATCCGGATTACGGAAATTCTTAACTTACGCTCTATCGGCTTATTATCATTTTCTAACTATTTGACCCGTTATGGGTATTTGCGCATTAAACGGTTTATGACAACAAAACCATACTTCCCATTTCCATACTTGTCCAAAACATTAAACTAATCGTATAGCTTGTTCTTAAACCACTTATTAAGATCATTTGCCCAAAATACCCATCAAGGGCATTTTGGTCAACTTTAATCCCATCCTTTACGACGAAAGACTACGACACATAATTGACTTCAACCATCATGCTTAGTTAATTAAAACGCCTTATAACTTAAACGAACATAAGAAGTGATTGCAGAAATCACTTACCTCGTGCGTCCGAGTTCGTGTCCGTTATCTTGTCTCTTTTTGACCCGTTAGCCTTTCATGCTTGAGTCCTTCTCGACATGATTCCTATACTTTCATGTCACCAAATCACATTCTTATTAGCATACATAATTGTACAAGCTAACGATCATATCGATCGTATAATTCATATTTGACGTTCATAGTCACTTCTAACAAGCATAATACATGTAACCAAATTCATATCATTTCCAACTTGTGGAGTCCGTAACGTCATCGCATTAGACACACATACGTCTAACACGCATCATATAACTTACTTTAGTCTTACAATTATGACAACATGACAGTTGACTTTTAGAAGTCAACGGTCCATTTACTTTAACTTTTGACTTTTCATTAACACGCATACGACATGACTTGTCAACCACATAGTTCAATACCTTCGAAATCCAAATTCCTTATCACACATGACACATAATTGGTTTAACACGTAATCCATGATCTTTCGATCCTTACATTTGTGTCATAATGCCTAACCATGTTATAAATTATCGGTTGACTTTCAGAAAGTCAACCTTCTAGCATATAACTTCCAACTTATGGACACGCATTCATGTTGATATAGTGAACCATATCAATGACATGACATTCATTTCATACATAAAGTTGTATGACACTAACAACTACATGATCACCTAGTCACATACACCATATACCGTTTACATTTCATAATCATGGTGTAGGACACACACATACCTAAGCACATGATCGACTAACTACATACATGCACATGTATCGTCAATCCAACACATACTAACATATTCATGATTCTTTAGTTGACAACCATATTCAAAGCTAGTAATTTGACATAATCTCAACCTCTTCACATGTTCATCCGATGTTTAGCATACAATTTCACATACTAGCTTATACGAGGCATTTCATCAAACACTTGGTGTGCGTGCACAATTTAATGCACAATGTACAACTAATTTATGCATAATCTTCCTAGTTCATACATAATTCATCAATTTCTTCCTTCCCATCAACACGAATCATACATGCATAATCATCAAACATATAATCATCACATTTCTTCCAATCCTTTTAACAAGAATCCATCATACATAACATGATACATCAATTTTGGACAAGAATTGGACCTTGATGATATATCCATGCTATCATCTTCACCCTAACAATTGGGTTTCACCTTTACACATCAAATTAACACAAACCATACATAACATATGTTTTATATGATGATTTTAACACTTATACCACTACGTCAAAATTGGGCTTTAGCCACACTTTTTCAAACACAAGCCTGCCACAGTTTTGACTAAATGTGTGGCTAAAGGTCATTTATAATATTTTAAAACACTTTTAGCCACACATTTTGTTATTAATGTGACCATTGTATTACAACTCAAAACATTTGGTCACACTTTTTTTAAAAAATGTGACATTTACTAGCCAGTCTAGCCACAGCTCGAAAAGTGTGGCCAAACGTGACCTACTGCCACAGTATTTGTATAATTTTTAAATTTGTGTGGCGAAAACACATCTTTTTCAAACCTTTAGTCACACTTTCAATAAAAAGTGTGACAATCACTAGTCACAATAGAAAAGTGTGGCCAAATTTTACTAACTGGCACAATAAATTTTTAATGATATGGCTAAAAATAATATATATATACGGCCACTTACGTATTTATGTGACTAAAAAGTGATATTTATCAGCCACTTATAAGTTTTTATATGTGTCTAAAAATTATCAATGGTTATGGCAAAACAAAAAAATGTGACTACAAGTTGTATCTCCTCACACTTTAATTAGTTTACGTGACCATCTTTAGTTACCCACCCACAAAATACACCCAAAATCTTCAATTCCTATTCATCCCTCCATCAAGCTCCATCCTTTTCACCCAGCCTATTCATCCCTCTGTTCCAGTGCCTTCCTCTGCAACCAGGTAACTCTCCCCTACAGAGTAGTCCTAATTTTGAAATTAAAAAACCTAGGTTTATGGAGGAAGGATGTAGAACTGAAGACGGAGATGATGAATTATGGTTGCATACCAACAGCTCTTTTAAGATACCGCGTTATTGTATAGGTTAATCTACAAATACATCTTGTCTCATATCATATATTTGAGGATTCTGTCAAATTTCAACAAAAATATGGGTGAGGTAGTTACAGTACGGTAGATTGCGTTTGAGTTTTTGTTATAATGTCGTACAATGATTTAATCTGGTAGATTCCAATTCGGTTAATGTTCGATTTGATTTTTTGCATCTAGATCATACCAAATCCGGATCCGAATCTGTTAAAGGATTTGCGAACGTTTCGAGATGACGGCTGGTGCTGAAATTGTTAGCAGTGAGATGGTTTGTAAGGTGGAGGAGGAATAGTGTCGTTCTGGTGTGAATGCAGTAGGTGGTGTTGCTACTGTTGATTGTAATGTCTGTGGTAATGGTAATTGTAATGGCAACAGCGATTCCGCCTATGTGTTTGTGAACTTGAGTGTCGAGGTGAGTGCTGGCGAGTTTGGTGATGCAGGTGTAATGTTGAGCAGTTTAAGAATGAAGGGGTGGCTGTTGATCCGCTGATATCGGAGACTAATGGCGTTATTCACGGGGCTATGACAGTAAGTGTTACGGAGGTAAGTGTGGTAAAGACGATGTGAATGTTGAGAATGGATTGGCTGTTGATCCTCTTATGGTCCTGGTGAGTAATGGCATTGCTAAGGATGTTAAGGGTCATCTTGACAAGGGCTTGGGGGAACATAAGACAGATGTTAAGAGCACCAAAGAAGTGGATGATACCGGTTCGGGGCTTACCGAGTCAACTCTGAACAGTATATAAAGCTCTCAAGTGACTGGTTCTGAGTTTGAGTATGCTATTAATCAGTCTCAAGGACTTCACACACTTCTGGGGTCTTTTCTACTAAATCTTGCAGGAGATGGATAGAAGCAACTGATATTGACGCACGCTCACCCAAAATAAGTTGGTTAACTAGGGTCCCTTTAAAAACTCAATGCTTTGTGTGGCCACTAGCTCTAAACCGAATCCCTGTTGCATCTTCGCTGGTGCAATGTGGCGTGCAGATCCAAGATGTCAACTGCTCTCTGTGCGCTTTGAAGGTGGAAGACGTTGTTCACACTCTTATTCTTGCTCGGTTGCTGTAGAAACATGGTGCAGAGTCTCAGAGTAGATTGGTATTGACGTCAGATCCTGCAACTTGGTTCTGGAACTTCTCCAATTCCCAGCTTCCTCCCTTGGTTTGAATACAGGACAAAAAAAAATACTCTGGTTGATTATATATTCTGGAATTTTGCTTATCTGGCTTAACCAGAACTCATGAAAATTCTCAGCATACAAAAGAACGGCTAATCAAATTCTGGAAGTATTCAAAGACCATGGGTTGATTTATGTCCTGGTGGTTGCTCAAAATTCCTGTATACATTTTGATGCATATTTTTGAAGCCTTTATGGTGGAGAAAGTATTTCCTAACAGCCCATGTTTTTTCTTTGAAAATGGGGGCATGGTTATTTTTGGTATTTTTTAGTATTATGGTCTTGATGCAGATTTTGGTTTATCAGTTGGTGCTAAACTGGTTTAATGAGATTGGGAAGATCTTGTGGACTGATAAAGGAGTCTCCTTCATATACAGGAAGTATTTAAAAAACTCAGTTGTCAATGGGAAAGCAAAATATATACCAGATCTAGAAATTTAATAAGGCAGGGGTATTATGGGAATCTTTTTTGAAATGAATATCAACCAGCAAATTGTTGGATTTGATTTGATGACGTATGTTTGTTGGCTGCAATATCTGGAAATTAAACCCCAACATAATCACAGTTAGGACGGGCAAATGGGTTGGGTCGGGTCAGAACGGGTCATGGGTCAGAACTGGTTAGGGTCAGAATGGGTCAAATTAAAAAAAGGTTGTTTTGGGTTGGGTCAGAACGGGTCCGGGTTGGAATGGATTCGGGTCCAAACAGGTTCGGGTCAGATCGGGTCTAGTTCAAAATGGGTTTCGGGTCGAAACGGGTTGGGTTTTTTTTGCTATTTCTATAAACATGATTTCATCATTAATATACCTTTTGTTCGAGTCTCTACAGAGATCGAAAAAAAAACGACCAAAAAGAAACAAAAAACCGAAACCAAAACGAATCCGACTAAAACGATACAAAAAAATCGAAACCGAAAAACCAACCAAAACGAAACAATACAACCGAAACCGAACCGAAACGACTAAAACGAAACAAAAAACTAAATAAAATTGAAACCGAAACGAAACATAAAAACTCAAACGAAATGACCAAACCGAAACAAAAACAAACCGAAACGGTATAAAAAAAAACTATAAAGATCAAAACCAATCCGAAACAAAACCGAAAAAAACCCATCAAAACGAAATAAAAAAATTAAAACCGAACCGAGATGGAACCGAATAAACCTACCAAACAGAAACAAAAAAACCGAAACCGAACCTAAACGATGTTTTTGAGGGGTGCATCTGGAATGGTTTGACTATTCCATGTGGGATTAGGGAATGGTTTAAGACTTAGTTTTTGTTAATGATGTTTAAATAGGTTTTTTTTAACGGCGAACGAAATTTCTTCATACCAACAGGGTGTTAGTGCCACCAAAATACAATGTTTACACCAGCTACAAACAGAAAAAGGCTGAAAACAAAACTGCAAAAAAATCTGCAGCAAAATCGCAAAAAATCTGCAGAAAAAAACTGCAAAAATCTGCAGCAAAATCGCAGAAAAAAACATACATTACAACCCCATTGCCTTTACGTTAAACTCGCACCCACTGGCTCCATTCTAAGCTTTGTTTAACTTATAAAAGCCCGAGCTTGCCTCGTTTCGAGGTTTGTTTCTAAAGCTCGAGCTCGGCGCGTAGGTAATTTTTCAAGCTCGAGCTCGGCACGGTTAACATTCCTTTACAATCCAACCATTCATACAACTGTAGGCAAAGGTTCTAATATTATCATTCAGCATTACATATTATTCAGACAATAGTAGGGAAAGGTTCTAATAAAATTTGTCACCGTTATGGACATATGCTTATAACCATAGTTGTTTTGACTTTAAAAGTCCAAAATATATATATGTCTAATAATGTCTTACTTGTTAAACAATTTTTTTAACGACATCTTTTTTTTAGTCGCCTCTGTTTTAATGATATATATCTTCTTGTACGATGAATCCTTCTCATTTAAATGATATATCGTAACATAATAATGGATGGGATGTTGCTAATTAATGAGATCCTTTTTTTCGTAGGTGAATATATCTAGTAGGTTTGAATTGTATATTTCTAATATATATTAGATTTTGCATCTTGAATTAATATGGTATTATAATGCTTCTGACGGACCAACAACACCCTTCTCGATGATAATTTGATGTGCACGCATATCGTGATGTAGATAACCCATGGATCTCACGACTCGTGAACAACTGGCCAAATCTAGGCGATAATTTGATGTGCACGCATGTCGTGATAATTTAAAGTTTGAATTTGTAAATATCCTTATGCCCGTCATTGTAGCTATTTTAACAACATTTTTACTGGTATCAATGTTATCAGGACCAACACCGGTATTCGCTTCGGTAACGTAGGGTATGCGGGTACCGGTGCCTTGATGATCGAAACCGATTCCGTCCTCACAACGTCGATTGATTTTGTCTATAAATTGATTTTGTCTAATAACTTATAGTCACGCACGCGCTCATGTATTTTATTAAATATATTTGACAAATGTAAAAATTTAAAATTTTTAATAACTTTTATATTAAAAAATAATTTAAAATCAAAATAAAATAACCATTTTGTTAGTTATAGAAAATTAAATAAACTAAAACCATAAATCATATTTATTCGGTAAAAAAATAGTTTAGGTTGGTTGATGGTCAACTAGGCTCAACGAAGGTCAATTTCGGTTGATGATGCTTAATGATGGTCAATTAGGCCTAATGATGGTTAACTAGGCCCAATGAAGGTCAATTACGGTTAATAAGGCTCAATGATCAAGTTGGCTCACATAAAGTCAATTTGGGTTAATAAGGCTCAATGATGGTCTATTATGTTCAACGATGGTCAATTAGAACCAATGATAGTCATTTAGGCCCGATGATGGTTATTTGAGTTCAAAAAAGTCAATTAGGCCCAATGAAGGTCAATTGGGGTTGTTGAGCTCAATGATGGTCAATTAGGCCTAATGATGGTTAACTAGGCCCAATGAAGGCCAATTAGGGTTAATAAGGCTCAATGATGGTCAAGTAGGCTCACTGAAAGTCAAAGTCAATTAGGGTTAATAAGGCTCAATGATGGTCTATTATGTTCAACGATGGTCAACTAGAATCAATGATAGTCATTTAGGCCCAATGATGGTTATTTGGGTTCAAAAAGTCAATTAGGCCCAATGAAGGTCAGTTGGGGTTGTTGAAATCAATGATGGTCAATTAGGCCTAATGATGGTCAAGTAGGCTCACGGAAAGTCAATTTGGGTTAATAAGGCTCAATGATGGTTTATTATGTTCAACGATGGTCAATTAGAACCAATGATAGTCATTTAGGCCCACTGATGGTTATTTGGGTTCAACAAGATCAATTAGGCCCAATGAAGGTCAATTAGAGTTGTTGAGCTCAATAATTGTCAATTAGACCCAATGATGGTCAGTTGGGCCAATGAAGGTGAATTGGTTGTTATAGTGCTCTGGTGAGTAGGGGTGTGAATTTCTAACACGACCCGAAAAACAACACGAACCGTAGGAAATTTGACCATTAGGGACTAAATTAGTATGGTCATTATCAGTTAATTACGATTAGGCCTATAATTGGTTAATTAGGATAATTGATGGTCAAGTGGGTAACTGATGGCCAATAAGGCCACTGGTGGTCAAGTGATTCGAGTTAGGATCAATTAGAGATAATGATTGCAAATTATAGGTAATTATTGTAGAGCCAATGAGGATCATTTATAGTGAAATATTCAGTTATTTTATTTAATCAAATATGTTAGTTAGTTGTCAAACAAGATTAGTTAGGGACATTTATACGCAACATAAATCTTTCAAACGTAACATAAAATTGTAGGATATTGATCATGTATAGTTTTACATGTATAGTTTTACAATATTATTTGGATATAAAAGCTAGGATATTAATCATGTATAGTTTTACAATATTATTTATAAATAAAACTTATTTCTATATAAGTTTTTTCTTATACTTTTATATAAAATATAATATTATATTCCTGTATAATTTTTTATAATCATTTTTGTGTAATATATGAAAAAATCTAACTTTAATTTTCATTTCCCACCACTTACCCAAAAAAAATTCTAGTTTCCCCCTCGTTTCTATTTTGTCTCCCTCTCAAAATTTGTTCATTTTCACTTTCCCCCTATTTTCCTTAACTCAATGGATTAATTCCCTCCCAAAATTCATCCCTGGATATGGTAAACTGATACACCCTTTTGTTTTTATGACTAATCGACTTGTTATTTTGGCATATGATATAGAGAGAAAGAGACCAGACACAGACACGAAGCATCTCCATTGAATCCATCTAGTCTCTGCTTTGATTGAACGCGAACCGAGGGAAGAGGAACAAAAATCGGAACCCTGCCATCCGATTAGCGGTTGTCTCTTTTGATTCTAGTTCTTAATCGGAGCTCTAAAAACCATTTAAGGACTGACGTGATTAAGGTAAGTACAAGAACCCTAATTTCTTCGTATCTATTCAAAAAGCGTCATGTGGTTGTTTATTCGTAAGATATATTACCATCGTAGTGATACAGTTGCTTGTCACCATTGTTTAGGCGTCTAGGGTTCTGATTAGAAATCCATGTATTCAAAATGTGTGTAGTGGCTGTTTAGACTTTAGAATTAGGGTTTGAAATTTTTTTGTGTTGCTCACGTGATTCTTTTTGAAAACCACAACTATTTTTTTTAAAAGGCAGCTTTGTTATTTGAACAAATCAAAACTAGCCAGTGGCATACAGAAACATAAAATAAAAAGAGCATTTTATTAATAATTACATTAGAAATTGAAAGTCAACCAACTTTCCCACTCTATAACAATATTCCCAGATCTGTTTGTTGCTTTGCAAATAATAATTAGTAGGTGAGGGCTGGTATAATAAATTTAGGATATAAAGACTCATATACAGATTTGGTATAAACTTGACTCATTTTGATACCTATATACTGAATAAAACAAGAACTGGTAGTTGTTTATACCGGTATTTACCCTTTTTTCACATTTGAATATCGGTACCGAACCGTACCGGGTATTTTCGGTACTGATACACGATTTTGGTGATATGAGCACATCCCTAATGGACATACCCACTATATGGACGCACGAGTCACTTGCACCCTGCCAATATTTTCTTTAGTGTTATACATGTCAAGTTAAGTCCATTGGGCATGTCAAAAGTAAATGGCATATTTAATAATTGAAACTTAATAAACAAATCCATGTTAGCGACAACTGTAAAACCAAAAAAGGAATAGGAACAAACGATGTATTTTTGTTATTTTATTATATGGCCAGACCCGATCCAACTCGAACCGGAACAAAAAAATATTATATAGAAATAGTTAATCGACTAAAAAATGTCAAACCCTCACGAACCAATCTAAACTGTAGACTTGTGTTAGACAAACTTGGTATAAACTTGAGTCTAGATCTCATTTTTGTTAAACTCATTTCTGGAAAATTTAATCGTTCATACTATTGTCTATGATAACAATATTTTGTCAAACTCATTTCTAGCATCTTGGATTTTGAAGAAGAAAGTGATTTCTCGGATAGGGATTTGACAGATGAATCTGAAAGTGATATCTCGGATATGGATTTGACAGAGAACATAGTACCTAAAACAAAAATACCAAAGAGGGGGTTGACAAGGTTACAAAAAATGCGTACAACATTTACAAACTCGGGTGGAAGAAAACACATGTAAGTGACTTATTTTATTAGCATATTAATACCTTAATAGTTATCAAATGTTAACTATTGTTAGCCATCGTATATTGCAACCTATTTATTTAAATTTGACATGAGCATTACAATTTTAGAACTTGTTTCTGTTTCACAAAATGGTATTATTTGTATTTGCTCCCTTGTTACATTTTGTAGGTAAATTCTGTGGACAAACATGTTGGATCAACGCATAATGCTAGTGCTACCACATCTAAAATAGTGCAAAAAGAAATGGCAACAACTGTACGCATGATAATTTCATTATTTTTTTTATAATTCCCATATAATTGTTGATATTTTATAACATAATTAATTGAATTGTAGGTAAATTCTATGGACAACAATCCTGTATGAAAGGACAATGCTAATGTTACCACATCTAACATATCAAGTAAAGTAGTGCAAACAGAAGTCACTCCTCATGTTACCACATCTAAAATGGTGCCAAAAGAAATTATAATAACAGTAAGTATTTGAAAATTTAATATTCTTTTTTATAGTTTTTATGTATGATTGCTGATTTTCTATAGCTTGATTAATTAAATGCTTTTAGGAAAATGTGACAATCAGAAAAAAAAAAAAAAAAGATGTTGTCTACGGATGAGACTTCACTTCTTGGGTCATCATCTCATTTGGAATCACAAGAAAATATACATAATACACATTCAGCAAATGTTCTAGAGGTATATGTTACGAAATACAATATTTCTATTGACTTTAACCTTAAGATGTTGATATAACATTTTTTTTGTAGAAAATCAAGTATACTTTGTATACTATAAATTTGAACAATTGTGTGGGATATAGTACGATTCACTTGTCAGTGGAAAAACAAAGCATTCATTGTGTTCCACTACAAGATAATTGCTATAGAGTTTCTATTGATAGAGTTATAAAAGTAGCAACAATTTTACAGTAGAATCAAGGGAGTTCAAAACAGTCGGGATGCACTAAATACTTTTGTTGCTTGGCCAAAATCACTTGTTAAAACTTGCCAAAAGGTCTGTTCTTTATTAATATATGATTAAGATTAATTACTCTAGTTATTGATATTTGTTTCATGTTTTTTTTTTTGCTTCAGGTACCAAATCTATCAAGTATTCAAACACAAAACACTACAACTCAAATGGCAAAGAAGCAAAAGATACGTTTTACAAAGCTAGATGACATAAAAAAAAGACAAGGAGCAAGTAGAACAAGAAAACACTCTAAACTAGTTCTTACTTTATGTGTACAATCATTTACTTTTCTAATAATGGTAGAAAGTTTTTGATTAGAAGTTTGAATTTTGGTATTTAAATTGAAAACATTATGCACAGCTTTTGGTTTATTAATTTTAATATTATTTGGTTTTAGGTTTTCTCATGTTTCATGATGTTTTTATTGTACGAGAATGGCCACATAGAACCACAATATACATGTGTGATCAAATGATAGTCATTAGCCACACTTAAAAGCACAACTTCATGTGGCTTTACATAAACATTAGCCACACGAGCACTTTATTATTTTTGTGTGACAAAATGATAGCAAACGTCATGTAAAGACAGATTATGTGTGACCAAAGGTTAAACATTAGTTACACTTAAAATTACAAATTTTCATGTGGCTTTACATAATCGTTAGTCACATCATCGTTACTTTGTTAATTTTGGTGTGACGAAATCCATGTGGAAAAAATATAATGTGTGGCTAAAGGTTAGACGATAGCCATATTAAAATTATAAAATTTCATGTGGCTTTACATAACCATTAGTCACACCATAGCCATTTTTTTTATTTTCGTGTGACGAAATATTAGCAAACGTTATAGATAAAAAATAAAATGGTGACCAAAGATTAAATAATAGCCACACTTAGAATTACAACTTTATGTGTGACTAAAGGTTAGACAATAGTCACATTTAAAATTACAAAGTTTTTTTGTGTGTCTAGAAATAGATTTTAGTCACACTTATAGTAAATTCATGTGACTAAATAATAGAAACGACCACACTTACAGTGTGTTTATGTGGCCATTACTACCATTTAGTCATACTTAATGAAGGAAATGCTTGATTACAACAATCTTTTTGCCACATGTTTTTTAAATTAATGTGGCTAAAACAATCTTTTTAGTGACTACATAATATAAATGGTCACACTTATTGTAAATTCATGTGGCTACATAATAGAAACAACCACAGTTGTAATATATTCTTGTGGTCATTGATACCATTAAGTCACACATAATTAACCATTTGCTTGATTACAACAACCTTTTGCCACATTTTTATAAAATTGATGTGGCTAAAACAAACATTTTAGTGACTATACAATACAAACGGCCACACTTAGAGTGAGTTCATGTGGCTATATAATACAAACGACCACACATACAATAAATTCATGTGACAATTGATACTATTTAGCCACATTAATGGACCATTTGCTTGATTACAACTACCTTTTTGCCACATTTTTATAATTATTGTGGCTAAAACAAACTTATTAGTGACTATATAATAGAAATGGTCACACTCATAGTAAATTCATGTGGCCGTGGCTACCACTTTAGCCACACTTATTGGACAAAATGATTGATTTCAATAAGACCTTTTAGCCACAGTTTAAGTTGCTACGGGCACACATAAGTGAATGTGGCCATATGATACATACGATGACTCGACCTTTGGTCACACTTGAGCTGGAAAAAAAAAAGTGTGGCGAAAGACATATGGTCACACTTTTTTTATGTGGCCGTAAGCCTTTTTTGACGTAGTGTACATGATCAATTTCACATTAACTTACGGATTAGAACATAACCCACTTCACACATGATCACCAATCTTTGATTCAAGACATACCTTACGATCCCCTTGTGAAGGTGATCACTAATTCATGCTCGGTTGTGAATTTGGGCCTTGATTCATTCTTCAATTTGAAGCTTTTGCATGAACTAGGGTTTGGTTCATGGGGGTGTTCCCCTGATCGATCTAGAACACACACGATGTGTGTGTTGTGTGTGTGTTTGTTTTGTTTTTAAAACATAACTTTCCCCTTTTTCAACTTTGGCCCCTCATGTTTATTACTTACTCATGTTTGGCACAACTTTCATCTTCTAAATAGTTTTTATCATACACTTTATTAGGTTAAATAACCTAGTCATTTATTTCTTAATGTACCATAGCATAACATTTAACGAACATAAACATTCGGGTTTTGGGGTGTTACAAGTCTACCCCCCTTAAATAAGGTTTCGTCCCCGAAACCTTTCTCATTTCCTCTTACACACACACATTCATGTTTGACTTCATAGTCGCATCATAATCATAAGTAACCATCCTATCTCAATTCATAATTATTCAATCAATTGGCTTCTTCTTCTTAACAAGTCTATACTCTCCATGGCATACTTTCATATAACATTCTCATTTCCTTTGACCCGTTAAAACTGGTTAATATACATTCTTATTCAAACTTATAATAATGCTTACACTCATATGATCATTTTATAACAGATTAAATACCTTCATCTCATCCTTTGAGATTTCATTCTATAGACGCATTGCATAACATTTAACCCTTGTTTTGTTATCACAACAAAACTACCATTTCATAGTCACACCTACGTGCTTAACTCCGTAGCTAACATCATTCTACGTTTCTATAATCTTTTGTACCATACATATCCTCACGTTACTTGCACATTCGGATATTTTCATTCCTATCATTCTTTTGTTCTTTTGCTTTACATTACTTTTATGACTTGTTTGACGCATACATGGTCAAGCTATTGACTTCTTCTTATGTAGACTAGTTCCGTCTTTTATATCTTAAATCCGTTTCGCGGATTCGAACACATTATTCATACCTTTCGTACCTTCTATGTTTTGAATCCGTCTCGCGGATTCAAACATTGCATTTACGCCTTTCCTTCTTTGAATCCGTCTTGCGGATTCAAACATTGCATATACACTTTTCATCCCTTGAATCCGTCTCGCGGGTTCAAGCATTGCATTCATATCCTTCATTCTTTGAATCCGTCTCGCGGATTCAAACATTGCATATACGCTTTTCATCCCTTGAATCCGTCTCGCGGATTCAAGCATTGCATTCATATCTTTCATTCTTTGAATCCGTCTCGCGGATTCAAACATTGCATGTACGCTTTTCATCCCTTGAATCCGTCTCGCGGGTTCAAGCATTGCATTCATGTTTCGAATCCGTCTCGCGGATTCTAGCATAGCATTTCATGTTTCGAATCCGTCTCGCGGATTCTAGCATAGCATTTCATGTTTCGAATCCGTCTCGCGGATTCTAGCATAGCATTTCATGTTTCGAATCCGTCTCGCGGATTCTAGCATAGCATTTCATGTTTCGAATCCGTCTCGCGGATTCTAGCATAGCATTTCATGTTTCGAATCCGTCTCGCGGATTCTAGCATAGCATTTCATGTTTCGAATCCGTCTCGCGGATTCTAGCATAGCATTTCATGTTTCGAATCCGTCTTGCGGATTCTAGCATAGCATTTCATGTTTCGAATCCGTCTCGCGGATTCTAACATAGCATTTGATACTCTCATTCTTGAGAGTCTTACATTTCTCTTCACCCTCACGTCCACCTACTACCTAATTCTAACGGACATACCTGTATTAATTATCACGGTCCCACGAACGTCATATGCTTCACGTGTACTGGCCAGGTACACAATCCACATACTAGTTTCGTGTCTTCGTGTAATTGTCACCTTATGTCCGAAGAATTAGGTTTCGGCACGTGTATCATTTTTCAAAACATGTTTACTATACCATCATGGTCCTTCATTTAGCATTTTTTTTTCTTCCCTTAATGCATTTTACCATTTCATATACCGACATATTGAATTTACGTACCTGGGTTCAACTTTATCTTATTTCATGCCTTGGTGTCGGTACTTGACCGCACTCGCGGATCATCCTCTTCAAACGCTTATACTTACCTTGCATATACAAAACCGTCAGTTTCTTTATGCGTGTACATAAGTACATACTTACATTCTCTTTTACCTTTGGATCTTGACCGAGTCTTGGATTGTAGGGGTTTCTTATCACAAGAGCACACAGGTTTGAGTTCAAGCACTTACCTTCTTACACTTGATTCTCTCAAACCAGGGCTCTGATACCAACTTGTAACACCCTAATTCGTATTTGACAAAAAGTCGCAGCGGAAACACGAACCATAAAATTTCTTTCATTATAAATACCTCATCTTACTTAAAATTTAACTTTAACATAATTCTTGTTCATAAATCCGTCATCCTCTTATTTACTAATTAAAAACATAGCTTACGTTTACTACATTTTACATTCAACGTTCCCGTACAATCTCTCAAGTGGCTCGGTCTTCAATCCCTAATCCTTGTGATAATTGCTCATTATCCGTACAACCTGCATTCACCACATACATTCATAACATTAGCACACATTAAAGAAACAAAGTTCATTCGCGTACACTTCACACTTCGTCATCTACTAAGCTTTAAGCGTTCCATCTGCATTCCATTTCCTGGTGAGGCTTCAATAATGTACCTGCATTACTTTTCATTCTCGAGGCACACCATTAATAACGTTAACCCTCATCGTCTCTAAATCATGCTTACATACATACTCACATACATATCTACATACGTACATATTTTCCCTACAACTTTACATACGTGCATACACTCATACATGCCTTTATACATACATACATACACATCTACATACATACAAACCTTTCCCACATCATTGCTTACATACATACCCTCGTACATATCTTTACACATACATACATACACATCTACATGCATACAAACCTTTCCCACGTCATTGCATACATACATACCCTCGTACATATCTTTACACATACATACATACACATCTACATGCATACAAACCTTTCCCACATCATTGCATACATACATACCCTCGTACATATCTTTACACATACATACATACACATCTACATGCATACAAACCTTTCCCACATCATTGCATACATACCAATGAGAATTAAATTAATAATTCTTACCTGGGGTACGGGATCCCACTTTAAGGTTCCCAAATGGAACCTAAGGTGGGATTCTTGCCTGGGCTATGGGATCTCGCTTTGAGGTTCAGGAACCTGAGGTGGGATTCTTACCTGGGCTATGGGATCCCGCTTTAAGGTTCAGGAACCTGAGGTGGGATTCTTACCTGGGCTAAGGGATCCCGCTTTAAGGTTCAGGAACCTGAGGTGGGATTCTTACCTGGGCTATGGGATCCCGCTTTAAGGTTCAGGAACCTGAGGTGGGATTCTTACCTGCATGCTTGTAATTTCACATTCTATCATATGAACTTAAATCCCACATCCGGATTACGGAAATTCTTAACTTACGCTCTATCGGCTTATTATCATTTTCTAACTATTTGACCCGTTATGGGTATTTGCGCATTAAACGGTTTATGACAACAAAACCATACTTCCCATTTCCATACTTGTCCAAAACATTAAACTAATCGTATAGCTTGTTCTTAAACCACTTATTAAGATCATTTGCCCAAAATACCCATCAAGGGCATTTTGGTCAACTTTAATCCCATCCTTTACGACGAAAGACTACGACACATAATTGACTTCAACCATCATGCTTAGTTAATTAAAACGCCTTATAACTTAAACGAACATAAGAAGTGATTGCAGAAATCACTTACCTCGTGCGTCCGAGTTCGTGTCCGTTATCTTGTCTCTTTTTGACCCGTTAGCCTTTCATGCTTGAGTCCTTCTCGACATGATTCCTATACTTTCATGTCACCAAATCACATTCTTATTAGCATACATAATTGTACAAGCTAACGATCATATCGATCGTATAATTCATATTTGACGTTCATAGTCACTTCTAACAAGCATACTACATGTAACCAAATTCATATCATTTCCAACTCGTGGAGTCCATAACGTCATCGCATTAGACACACATACGTCTAACACGCATCATATAACTTACTTTAGTCTTACAATTATGACAACATGACAGTTGACTTTTAGAAGTCAACGGTCCATTTACTTTAACTTTTGACTTTTCATTAACACGCATACGACATGACTTGTCAACCACATAGTTCAATACCTTCGAAATCCAAATTCCTTATCACACATGACACATAATTGGTCTAACACGTAATCCATGATCTTTCGATCCTTACATTTGTGTCATAATGCCTAACCATGTTATAAATTATCGGTTGACTTTCAGAAAGTCAACCTTCTAGCATATAAACTTCCAACTTATGGACACGCATTCATGTTGATATAGTGAACCATATCAATGACATGACATTCATTTCATACATAAAGTTGTATGACACTAACAACTACATGATCACCTAGTCACATACACCATATACCGTTTACATTTCATAATCATGGTGTAGGACACACACATACCTAAGCACATGATCGACTAACTACATACATGCACATGTATCGTCAATCCAACACATACTAACATATTCATGATTCTTTAGTTGACAACCATATTCAAAGCTAGTAATTTGACATAATCTCAACCTCTTCACATGTTCATCCGATGTTTAGCATACAATTTCACATACTAGCTTATACGAGGCATTTCATCAAACACTTGGTGTGCGTGCACAATTTAATGCACAATGTACAACTAATTTATGCATAATCTTCCTAGTTCATACATAATTCATCAATTTCTTCCTTCCCATCAACACGAATCATACATGCATAATCATCAAACATATAATCATCACATTTCTTCCAATCCTTTTAACAAGAATCCATCATACATAACATGATACATCAATTTTGGACAAGAATTGGACCTTGATGATATATCCATGCTATCATCTTCACCCTAACAATTGGGTTTCACCTTTACACATCAAATTAACACAAACCATACATAACATATGTTTTATATGATGATTTTAACACTTATACATGATCAATTTCACATTAACTTACGGATTAGAACATAACCCACTTCACACATGATCACCAATCTTTGATTCAAGACATACCTTACGATCCCCTTGTGAAGGTGATCACTAATTCATGCTCGGTTATGAATTTGGGCCTTGATTCATTCTTCAATTTGAAGCTTTTGCATGAACTAGGGTTTGGTTCATGGGGGTGTTCCCCTGATCGATCTAGAACACACACGATGTGTGTGTTGTGTGTGTGTTTGTTTTGTTTTTAAAACATAACTTTCCCCTTTTTCAACTTTGGCCCCTCATGTTTATTACTTACTCATGTTTGGCACAACTTTCATCTTCTAAATAGTTTTTATCATACACTTTATTAGGTTAAATAACCTAGTCATTTATTTCTTAATGTACCATAGCATAACATTTAACGAACATAAACATTCGGGTTTTGGGGTGTTACAATTTCACTAGCATTCTTTGAGGGTACCCATTTTATCACGGCTTCCACTTTAGAAGGATCCATCAAAATCCCTCTTTCATTAATTACATGGCCTAAGAACTGCACTTCCCTGAGCCAAAACGCACATTTAGAAAACTTAGCGTATAATCTTTCCTTTCGAAGCGTTTCAAGTACCTGACGTAGACGACTCGCATGTTCAGACTCGCTACGAGAGTATACTAAAATGTCATCAATAAACACTATGACGAATTGATCTAACATATTTCGGCATACTCTATTCATTAGATCCATAAAAGCGGCCGGAGCGTTAGTTAACCCGAATGACATTACTAAAAATTCATAATGTTCGTAACGGGTTCTGAACGTGGTCTTAGGTACGTCCTCTTCCCTTACTCGTACTTGATGGTAACCTGATCGCAAGTCGATTTTTGAGAACCAACTTGCCCCTTGTAATTAATCGAAAAGGTCATCTATTCTCGGAAGGGGATATCGGTTCTTTATCGTGAGTTTGTTGAGCTCACGATAGTCGATGCACATTCTCATCGACCCATCCTTCTTTTTAACAAACAAAATGTGCGCTCCCCACGGAGACACGCTAGGGCGTATGAAGCCCTTGTCAAGAAGTTCTTGTAATTGGACCATTAATTCTCGTACTTTCGCGGGTGCCAACCGGTAAGGGGCCTTGGCTACTGGTTTGGCATTTGGTTCCAACTCGATACGGAATTCAACTTCTCGCTCGGGTGGAAATCCCGGTAATTCATCCGGAAACACCTCCGGGTATTCATTCACAATCTTAGTATCTTCAATTCTTAAGGCACCTAATTTTGTGTCGACAACATAGGCTAAGAATACCTTACTTCCATTCTTCACATACTTAACCGCTTCTAAGATAGTACAGAATTTCGCCTCTACCTTTCTTTCCCCATGAATACTTACCCGTCTTCCTTTAGGAGATGTTACATGAATGATTTTGCTTTCACATAAGATTTCCGCATGATAGCAGGATAACCAATCCATACCTACAACTACTTTAAATTCTCCTAAGATCATGGGAATCAATTCAATGTCAAAATCCTCATCCTCAATAGTAATTTTACAATTTCTACATATCTCATTCAAAAGGTAACTCTTACAGTCGGCTATTTCTACCTCTAAAGGTGTAGGCATTCTTTCTACCATGAATAAAGGGGAATGTATAAACTCGGTCGAAATGAATGATCTACTAGCCCCGGTATCAAACAATACATATGTAGGTATAGAGTTTATCATAAAGATACCTGACACCACATTCGGGTGAGCTCTAGCTTCCTCCGTAGAGATTTGGAACATTCTTCCTTTAGCTTTAGCGGGTTCTTCCTTCTTTCCTTCTTTCTTCACCCCTTGTTTGAGTTTTGGGCATTCAGCCTTCACATGGCCTGACTCATTACAGTTGTAGCACACTCTCTTGGGATTTGGGAAATTATAATACGGATGCCCTTCTTGTCCGCAGTTGTAACATCCTTTCCTTCCCAATAAACATTCACCCGAATGAGGTTTTCCACATGTTTTACATCGTGGAAACCCTCCTTTAGAGGCTTCTTTCTTTCCTTGATCTTGTGTCTTAGGTTTCTTGGAAGAACCTTGTGTTGATCCTTTCTCAACTTGCCTTTTCTCCCCGCGTTCAGCCTGTCTTTTTAACTCAATTTCCCTATCCCTCGCCAAATTGATAATCTCGTCCAAAGTTTCACATTTAGAAGGAGTTATGAACTCCCGATATTCAGCCTTAAGCATGCCATGATAACGGATAATCTTCTTCCTCTCCGTTCCGACTATTTCTCAGCAAAACTTCAGCTGATCAAGAAAGGTATTTGTGATCTCATCAATTGATTCATCCTTTTGTCGGAGTCGGAGAAAATCTTCTTGGATTCGATCCACGGCTGATTGTGGACAATGGTACTTGATAAAAGGTTGCTTGAATTCTTGCCAAGTTAAGGTTTGAACTCTATCCTCGCCGATTTCTTTACTATATGTATCCCACCAATCTTTAGCCCTTCGTAAAAGTTGCCCCGTGGCAAACATGACTTGATCTTCTTTATCACAATGACTACGTATGAACACTCCCTCCACATTGGATATCCATCTTTGACATTCAATGGGATCAATTTCTCCACTATAAGTCGAAGGCTTACATGCCATGAAATCCTTATAGGTGCACCGTCGTGCTTCCTTCTTGCCTTGAATCCCGGTTATCATTTCTTTCAACTCATCTACCTTACTCGTTATCAAAGTCTCCACCGTGCTTAGTACTTGGCTCTCCACTTCTTGCGCTAGCTTCGAAACATTTGCATCAAACGCCTTCGCTACTTCATCCGAAATCATCTTGTTTAACTCGTTTCGAGTTATCCGTTCTGTGGTATCCGTGTTTCCTCCACTTGCCATATACAATTAAATATTCATGTTAAACATCATTACATTCATTCTCCTTATCTTTCTATACATCATTCGTTCTTAGTAATTCATTCTCATAAGTCATAAACCCCCTCCAATCTTTCTTTACAACATTCTAAATGCGTTAATTACTTCATTCGTTCGTGTTCGAGACTTCCCATTCCTTCCCACATTCATCATTAAAACATGTTAGCTGTCTTGAATTCTTAGTTTCATAATCAATTTGAGATGTTCCTAGTGTTATACGAATACTAGAATCGAATTAGAGGCCCTTGCACAACAATTAAACAATTCAGAAAAAAAAAGCAAACAAGGAGACGTCGTCGCCGACGGCACATGGGTGCGTCGCCGACGGTTGCTGCAAAGTTGCGTCGCTGTCATCGTCCGTAGGCAGGAACTTAAGCCGTCGGGTGAAGGGGTGCCGTCGCCGACGGCACATAGGTGCGTCACCGACGGTCTCTCCATTTTGCAGATGCTGATTTGCTTAAAAATTTCATTTCCAGGCCTTTATTCAACCCGAAACAGTCCCGTGGAGTTCCAGAGTCCCCCGTAACATTTCTAAACATCTAAACTAGATCGTTATTGTAAATTAACCATAATTCCCTTCCCGTTTCCCATTAAAACATAGCTCGAAAACCTTAAATCACTTACTTGCGTGGCGCTTTGGAATGAACACACCTTCACGAGAGCTTTCGGTTTGAGTCCGAGCACCATAACTTGCTCGAATCTCTCAAACCTTGGCTCTGATACCAACTTGTAAGGTCTAAACTTTGTAAAGAGACTAGAAAGCTTTCATTTGACAAAATAGCAAACGGGTCGAATAATTCATAAGTAAAATTCTACATTTAACTTCATGGTAGCTAACATAGTGATTACAAAAGGAGTTTTCAACCCAAACGTTTCAAGACCAACAACATAGTTTAACATCTAATAACTACCGGGTTAAGTTACTTACAAAAGACCCGTTTATAACAAAGACATCATTTAACAAAAGTTTAAACCACAACTAGGATCTTTGCGGAAGCGTGCATCATAAGTGTGTTCGGTCCAAGAAGTGCCATCCATCAAGTAGCTTTACCTACATACAACCAAAGAATTAGACATTTAAAATTAGATATTTCATACGACACCAAGTTACTAGTCGGGCTACAAGGAAACCCTTTTTAAACCTTCATTCGAACATGACTTTCTCAACTTAGCACATTATCCTTTCTAACTCATTCAATCCACATTCATATCATGTATTCGATTTACACTAACTCAATACAAGTATACGGCTTCGACTATAACAAAATAATAGCGTTTTTCATTAATTCATGCTAATAATATTTTGTAAACAAAGAACTTACCTTTGTTGTTGTTCGTTTGAGATCCGGAGCGACTTGAACTTTCTTCCTTGATTCCTACAATCCATAATCACATACTTTAAATTCATTTCGTTCTTTTTCATTCCGTTAATTACAACTTCAAATTAACAATCAACAAACTCCCAATTCTAAACATTTAACTTTGTAAATTCATTTGATCACCTCATTCAAGCATTTTAACAAACACTTGGCATGCGTACTACTAATTGAGCATAGTGTACTAATCTTTTATGCATAACATGGCTAGTTCATATCAATAACATCAAGAATATCAATTTCAACCAAAATCTCATACAACCTTCATCCTAATTCGATTCCACATAGCAACATCTTATTGAGAACATCAACACAACATCATTATGCTAATTTACACCAAAATTTCATGTTACATATCACTACCATTCTATTCTAAGTGGGTTTTTCACCTCTAACACTAATTTAACACATTTCAAGCATTCTTCATGTTCAAATGGTGGTCCTAGTTCATTATCATACTTAATTTCATATAAACTCAAAGATTTCTTGAAACCCCATATATACAAGATCACCAAATCGTAAAATTCTTGTTACCTTATGCTTTAGTAGACCTAGATGATCAAGAATTCATTAACATGCAAGAGTTATGGCCATGATTAGGGCTTCAATTTGCTCAATTTTGTGAAGATGAGGGGAGTTCTTTCTCCCTCTTGCTCCTGGCGACCAAACACGCACACCAGTAGGTGCGTTGTGTGTTTTTATTGTTTTTAATAATCTATCTTTCATTATTTACACATTCCACCCCTCACGTATGCATACTTATTTTAAATGGCCAAAACTTATTTACTTAGTTAAAATCCTAATTCACATTCTAACTAGGTTCACTTCCTAGTTATTTCTTAGAACATATTAGAGAAATATTTATGTAAACACATATAATTAAATTCGGGGCGTTACAAAACAGCAGCTGTTATTGTTGTTATGTGCCAAAAACGTAATTACCGAAAGATTAAAAGCTGAATAGAAGACTTCAGGGACCAAATGCAGCAAACTGCCAAACTTTATGCTGGGCCAGACAGCCTCGCGGGCCGCGTAGCCCACTGGGCAGGCCGCCAGAAAGAACCCAGCAACAGCTGGTTGTTTTTTGAAAGCTAGTTTTGGTTGTTCCTTGTTTCCAATTCATTCCAAAACCATTTTTAATCACTCTAGGGGCTGCCAACTGATTTTATAGCTGGTATTACAACTGTTTTAATCTGGTTATGTGACACCTGGGTCACTGCGACCATCAAACAAATACCAAACCAATGAAATATTGTATGTCATACTTGGGATTTGTATAAATATGTGTATCCTTTGCACATATCAATTCTTGTTCGATTTCAAGCTTTAAATCGCTTTCTGGAAGGTTATACGCGCACTGATGCGTAAATATAACCCGTTTAATGCAACGAACACCCCAGAATAGTGAAATAGGCTTAACATACCTTAAATAACCTTTACATAACTTAGAAATAAGTTTTGAAGGCTTTGGTATGGCAAAATCGAGTTAATTCGCCTACAGGGACTAAATTTGACAAACTGCGAAAGTATGCCAATTTGAACTGTAACAGACATTCCGGAACATGACCATAAGTTAAACACACCTTAAATATCCTTTATATAGCTTAGAAACAGGCTTTGAGGGGTTTGGTGTGCTAAAATAAACTTTTGGCTCATTCAGGGACTAAAAGTGTCAAAAAGTGCATAAGTTTGCACTTTCGTGCATAACTTACGTTCTGAATACATCCGAACATCCAAAAATTTATGTAAGCACTAAAATATTTTATTTTAGTGTTTGGCATAAGAAAAATCCATTCGTCGCGCAATTTGGATCGTTTTTCGCGCTTATGCGTATTCCGTCGTAACTAAGCGAACATCGCGATTGTACGGCCAAACGAACCGACATCCGAGATATTTTTGAGCACATTTTAAGTTCCCTATACTTTAACTTCATTTTAGAGCTTTGAAATGGGGTTAACGGGTCTTAAATGTGTAAAAAATGCATCAAATAGCAAGTTTGGAGCTTCAGGGGCCTGTTCTGCCATTTTTGAAAGTGTCAGACCTGCATGGTCCTTGCGCACCTCAAGGTTTTTAGTGTTACGGTGCACAAGCAGGGGTCAAATGCAGAAACTTGTTTTTAACAGCCTGTTTCCAGCCTTTAAACCCCCCAAAGGCCAATGCCACTTGTCAATAACTGGTGGTGGGGGCAAAATGAGCTACCATAACATTCCAACACTTGGACGGCCTAGATCGAAGCACGTTTTTCAAGAAACGATCCTAACGGTCTTGGTTTTCCTATAAATACCCAACCCCCACTCCTTACAAACCCACATTTGATCTGAGTTTTTCTCTAAGTGGTTGTGATTTCTCACTTCCTACCTGAGATTACTTGGAATCAAATCTTGCGGGGACCCTTTGTAAGTGTTCCTTCGTTCTTTTATCGCTTTTTGAGTCCGAAAGTCAAACTTTGTTTGACTTTCTACATTGACCAGTTTATGGTCAATGCGAAGTTCGTTTGAACTTCATAACGTGAGCGTAATCACGATGGTCATAGTCCTTAGTGACTATACCTACTGATTACCACGTTATCTAGGCTCAGTGACGAGTCGTAGTTTCGGCCAAAATGCGCATTCGTGCGTATTTTGTAACCAAACTACTCTTGGGTATCAAAACCGTTTGTTTTGATACCAAACCTGTTTTCTAAACTTAGTTAAGCATGTTAAAGCATGTTTTAACATGCTTAGCTCGTCACTTTTAGTTTAGTGCTTATATAGGGTCGTAAGGTAAGCGATCTAAACAATCGCTTATACTTTCGAACCCGACCCGTTTGGTCGATCATTAGGATCTGACCAAACACATTAGGTGACCATAGTATATAGGGAATAACCTTCCGAGGTTATACCTCATGGTCGCTTCGTTAAGTAGTTGTATGATAGGTAGTTTATATGCCTTAGGTAAATTACCAAAATACCCTTTTCATGTGTAATTGGTAATTAAGCATATGTAACCTAAACTTTCGTCACTTAACTGATTATGTAACATAATTAAACATGTTAAGGCATATTTTACTTGTCATAGGACTAGTTAGGCAGTCCGAACGCGTTTTACGCGAACGACGCGTTAAATAGCATAAGCTACCTAAACGGGTCGTAATGGGTCGTAAGCACTTAGGTTAGGTTTCATATTAGTATGTAGACTTGTTAAACCATATTACATGAGTTCCCATACTCATTTGGTTTACAAGCCCTCATTCTATCCGATCCTCCGTTATAGGTCCGGTTTATTAATGTAGTTACCTATATTAGGTGCCGTTTGATATCCGTGATCTCTAGCATTGTTTGGTTGTTACTCAAGGACTACTAAGCAATCTCAGGTGAGTACATAGACCCCTCTTTTACTGTTTTCCAAACGTTTTGGGGTGGAACACATGTGCCTACTTGTTACTTTCATGCTTTCCTGTTTTCACATCATATACTTGCTATGTTCATTAGTACATTTATAGTACATGATTTCATTGTGTTTTATGCTATGTATGCCCATTGTGTGCGTACTTAGTACATTGTTTTACATTACGTTACATTTTATGCTATGTATGCCCATTGTGTGCGTACTTAGTACATTGTTTTACATTACATTTTATGCTATGTATGCCCATTGTGTGTGTACTTAGTACATTGTTTTACATTACATTTTATGCTATGTATGCCCATTGTGTGCGTACTTAGTACATTTATCACATGCTTACATTTTGGTATGACATTTGGTTTGTTTAAATGGGACAATGTACATTCATTAACACCGATCATGCCGCTCGGTAGTAGGTAGTGGTACCATAGGACTTGACAAATCTCATTCCTGTAATCTCGGGTTTGTTTGGATGGAAGGAATGACCGAATCCGAATACATTTTTTGATAACCTTTACTAAAAGGGTTATCCGACTGTCGCAAGGCTTGGATGTATGAATTTTCACAATACCGCATAGATGTTTATATCAGTATAGCATGCATTTATTATACAAAAACATAACTTTGATTTAAACCATGTTTTACTTCAATACCTTGTTTTTGTGCATTTTACATATGGTTTAGTTTATATATTTCATCTACCATACATAAACATTTTGACATTTACATACACAATTCATGATTTACATTAGACATAGACATTAGACATGGTTTTCACATAAACATTTTGACATTTGATTTTACATAAACATTTTACTTTGGTGGTTTGGTTTGAGTAAGTGATTTAAGTAACGAGGCGTGTGTAATATGATACAAGCATGGTGGATACGCCGCCGGTACTTCCTATATATAAGTGTTTGTATGGTATTACATATCGTAGCGTTATTTGAATCATGTCAATTTGAGACATATAACATTTTATACAAATAACATACTTTTCACAAGACATTGTTTTACAAACAACTTATCTTATACAAACTCATTTTACTTGGTTATCCATTTAACCATACATTATTCTCTTATTTATACATATCATCTGAACTTATTGTTTTTCAAACGATTTACAAAACAAATCAATTTACAAGGTTCATGACTGACTTTTGGCTAAACAACTTTTTTCTAAACTTACAAGTCATGAATCCTATTTTCACAAAACCTATGTATCTCACAGGCATTTTTATGCTAACGTACCTATTTTCACATGTGTTTCAGGATATGATGCATAGGATTTATCAAGATACACTTAGGCGGACTTGGGCCTTAGTGACAATAAAAGACGCAAGACTAGTTATTTATGTTATGTTTCTTTGATTGTCAAGACATTGTAACTCTTTTATTTAATAAAACAATATTTCAATTTCCATGTGTTATGAAACAATGATTCTGTTACAACACTCCTCGACGTTTCCGCCACGTCTTGTTGTTTTACGTGGTCGGGGTGTGACAGGTTAACCCACTCAAACACTTGGCACAATCAAATCATTCCTCAAAAACTATAAATAGGTGAACTTTTGTTCACTTTCACTTGCACTTCCCATTCAAATCTGGCTCTCTCTCAAATTCTAAGAGGATCCTCACATTTTGGGAACCTCCTTTCAGTCCATAGGACCATTGTAAGTGTCCTTTCGTGACTAGTTTGTTTTATTTGGCGATTAAAGCCAAAAAGTCAAGCGTTTACGATAAACGCTTTGACTTTTAGCTAGACCATAAACGGTCGAGCCATTGTTCGCAACAAACATGGCTACATGATCGTAATTAGGTAGGTATTAAACCCTCAAAAGGGCACCTCCTAATTATCACGTTTGCTTAGTTAATTGCCGGGTCAAAGTAGTTAAAATAAAAGTCAAACGAGTCGGTTTTTAAACAAAATTCATAACTAATGATGTAGAAGCAATAAAATCAGTTTTGTCACTTTAATAACTTGGAAATAACTTGGTAAATATTAATTGAACATGTCTAGGCATGTTCAACCTGACAATTCTGAGTTTAGGCTCGGTTCACAACCGAAAGTCGCAAAAGTTGACTTTTGCTTTGACTTTCAGTTCTGACCCAAACTAGCTTAGTTTAGATATGCCTTAGGGTTCCTTTAGGACCATATTATATGTTAGCATAACCCTCTGAGGTTATACAACATGGTTCCATAGAAATCCTAATTAGTTGCATGTTTCCGTTAAATGCTTACAAATGGACCATTATGCCCTTTTATCATTAAAATGAGATTTTTAGAAATGTGAGAGGACTAAAACCTTTATTACTGATATATTAGTATGTCCAAAAAATTTGACATCCGAATCTGGTCTAGAATGAAAGCTATGCACGATATCGTAAAACTAAAGCTTTTTGTTAATTAAATGATATTTTTGGCATAAATCATATTTAACCCCAAATTTTGGCACCAAAATTTCTACCCACTATTATAATATAATATTTTTGGATTTTTGGAAATTTTTGTTGAATTTTATAATGAACATAACATGGAGTTCTTGCATGGGCTCGGTAATTGACGATAATGTCCTTTTCGCTAATAAAATGAGTTCTACACATCATTTACATGTCAAACCTTTTTCTACAGATTTTATATATTAAATAAGATATTTTAAACACTTGAGATTGATTAAAATCTCAGACTTCCTTAAACAACTCGAATATCGTCAAATACCGACTTTTATGCGAAATAGGCGCATAGTATGGTTTAAAACCATATTTAGCACCTAAGACTTATTAACTACTGATTTTAAAAATAAATTTTTATACTTTAATAGTAAGTTTAAGTGTTGAACTCAGATTTCCAAATTTGACCCTTAAAGCATATGTGAAATGACCAAAATGCCCTTACGACGCATAGTTTGGCCATAAATGATAAAATTCACATATGTATGATATCTTACTAATATAACTTAATAAAATTTATATTTTTACTGATTGTTTCAGACCAGAAACTCAGATTGCTATTTAACCTCTTTTATAAACTTTAAAATGACCAAAATACCCCTACGGGGCATAAATTGGTTTTAAATTCGTTTTGGTCATAATGGAAGATATCCTACTGATATCATAACATATTTAAAGCATATTAACTTATGGAACCTGTACATGACTCATTTGGTTACCCGTTATGCATATTCGCGTTCGGTACGGTTTATGTAACTAGTTTGCATAAATTAGCCGAAACGGGTCAAACCTTATCATTTATACTTCAAAATCCATAATGCGTTTAGTTTACTCATTTATTACAAGTCTTCATACTTTTTGAGTCTGAATCACATTCTAATCCGATCTTCGCTTAATCTTGCGTTTTGAACTGTAAACCTTTCATTAAAACTAACCGGTCTAAGTTAAGACTTAAATAAGACCCGTTAGGAATCTAATAGGTTATTAAAACCTTCGTTCCAGATTAGGAGCCCAGTAAAAGCTACTTGTACTTGCTGATTGATATACGGCTGAGAATAAAATTATATTTTAGCTCAGGTAAATACTTTTAACTTATTTTCCGTTATACGGGCTTGGGATACGGTATTATAATAATACCGCTTGGTCGGGTATTGAATATTTAATCGACTAGTGGTTAAATCATTGAGATAACCCGTTTTAATCTGTCTTGTTTGATGCAATGCCTTTGGAGGGTTAATGACCATGTCCTGGATATCCTTGGCTCATTCATTAGAAATGGCCACGGCTTAAGCACGGGGTGTAGGCATACACCTGACAGTTGCGTATGTAAAAACGGTATCTCACTCTCTTGTGGGCCTATACTTGTGGTGCGTCTATTAATCTAATCCGGCTCTTCTAACTGGGTCCCGAACGGACGACAAACATATAAATCTGTATACAAGATTATTTTAAATAACTGTCCCAAGTTATAAAAGATTTTATGCCTTGTGCATCCAAACCAATTTGTAAACACTCTTTAAATGAGTCAGTTAATTGTATTTACCAGTGTAACCTGACATATTTTCAAAAAGACTAAGTGGCAGATACTACGCGAAATTGGCTGGAAGCTCCTGAGCTCTAATTAAGGAATCTTGCAAATTCTTAGTGCTTAAAGTTTGTTGAACAATAATGTGTATTCTACTCTAGATCCGCCTGTGGATCCACTCACAACCCTTTGTATAATATTTTATTATACTTTTCAAATTCGGTTTGTATTATTATTTTAGACTTCCGCTGTGCATTGAACTGTGATTATTTGACTATGATTGTCACACCCCCAAAATACCACCCAAGGAAAACCATGCCAGGCGTGTGACAAACCAATAACGAGCCACTAATCATGTTGAACTCAAAACAAGTTTAAAAATAAAATTGTCAATTATTAATGAGATGTACCAACAATGAGTTTATATGTAAACCAACATGTTCAGCGGAAGCAAATAAAAGAAATCATAGTTTAACTATTTCAAAACCAATGTATAATATCAGTCATTCCATCACATGTATCCATCCAGTTCGACCCATGACCACTCCAGCTACTCCAGACAGCAAGTCCCAATCCAAAAACATCTAACGACCTGCAAGCATGCAGACAAGTGTGTCAGACGACGCTGGTGAGTTCAAAGTTTTGTTAACGCGTCTAGTTACCAGATGTGTGTTTAAAACAGTTCAACGTTATGTTTTGATTTGATGATGTTATTAACTCGATTACCGTATGTGGCTACTAGATGTGAATGCCCAACCCCAATGCCTCTATATAGGCATTGGTCAAGTGGTCAAGGTAATTAGTTCAACTAACAACCTCGAGTAGATGTAAGTGGTCTTATATATACACGATGTGAATGCCCAACCCCAATGCCTCTATCTAGGCATTGGTCAAGTGGTCAAGGTAATTAGTTCACGCCCGTCCTTTCGGCACGGTGTGAGGGTGCCAATCCTAATAGCGCTATCAACTAAATACCTCGTTGCCTTCCCGGCAACAATCGGTAGATGTAGGGGGTCTTACATAATAGAAACTAAGTAATAACAAACATCCCATTAACCTGCATTCCTCCCTGGAACGTTACCCGATATCCCTTCCCGGGATGCATGCTTGGAAAAGAGCAGTGAACTCACCTTGGTTTGCTCGGTAGATTATGTTACGTGTTCAGTTGCTCAAAACAATCCTAACATAGTTACCGATATCAATTAGACTCATGCACCAACATCCACTCATTAAAACAAGTTGTTACATAGATTGATCACTTCGTGGCATGTATAGCGTAACAGTTCACATAAATTCATATCACATGTAGTTCACGTAATGCATAATAAGTACTCATATCACAAGTAATCACGTATCGCTGACTAATAACACTTGACAGCTCGCTAAATTATTCCAGCTATTCATCTAACATCTAATGTCCAACATACAACTAACGGGTGACTTCCAGTACCATACTAGGCCCTTAAACCCGACATACGAAGCCCAGGCCCAAAACTGTCCCAGCCCGCAACCCCTTTTGCGGTTCATGTTTCAGCTCATGGTCCACCTAAACCGGCCCAACTACCCATTAAAACCCCAAGCCAGTTGCGTGTGTGTCCAGTCCACTAAGAAGCCGTCCACACAACTTGTGTGTTGCCCAAATACCTACGGCCCAATCAGATCATCATGTTATGGATTTATATCTGTTACTTCTTGAATTTAAAACCTCACTCTTTTAATAACCCAAAACAATAACCAAATGTTGCTAGTTCATTAAATCATGTTCCTACCAATTATTGCAACCATCATTCATAGTGAAGTTAATCAATGATACACATGCAGCCCACTACCAAAATCATTAAAGAATGTTGTCCAACCAAACATGCGGCCCAAATAGTCAACACACAATACTATCACTACCCCACCATGTTACCAGGCCCACTATTCTCATCACAATCAGCGAGTCTCATGTCAGTCTACAATATCATTAGGTTAATCATTCATACATCCATTATATATCTACTCGTAACATCAAATTCACGTGCGGCTACTATCATATACTAGCATATATCCATTTGATTTTCACAAGTTCCAAAAACAGTGCAGAATTCATCATACATACATCATAACAACACATAATCAAAGCAAACATGTGCCAACCACTTCCACTAGACAAGTTCTGACACTATGATTAATTCATGTTGTACCATTATTCACATACATACATCAATTTAATCAATAATAACAACCTTCCTCGAGCCAGTGAACTATATATTTAAGGCAGGTTCATAACAGGCAATCGTATATATATACATGTAAAGTAACGGGGATAGAACACTAACCCAACACATGGAACCAGAGATCAATTATCACGCAGAAAAAGGGGTTGCGACCAAACTGGTTATCCTTCTTGTTGTCGTCGACTTAAAGGGGTGTTTTAGGGTTTGAGATATAAAGTGCATAATGTGAATAATATGGGACTCATATGTGCGTGTATAGCCTTTTAATCCAGGTTGGGCTCGGTTTGGGTCTTAGAAGTAACTAGGCCTCTAAAGCCCACTTAATGCATGGATGTGTGTGTGACTAGTGGGATGTGCCGCATCGTATGTACATGTTTGTCACGGTTCAACAAAACCACCTAATCACCTCTATTCATTTATTTCAAACATTTCAATCACAGCAACATTTTGATGAATTCACACAATACACGACTCGTAACCGTTCAGATGAAATCAAATATGTACACGTACGTTTACATCTAAGCATAAAACATAACAGAACCAGTATAAAACGGTCATGCAAAATGCGAGTTGTCACATCATCCCCAACTTGAAAGAAATTTCGTCCCGAAATTTGATAAGCAGTCTCATAAAAGTGAAATGACAGATCAGGATTGTTGGACTCTGTATGCCCAAGACACATATTAAATTGATGTGGCTAGTACGTTATGATCCAAGTCGAGTCATACCCAATAACAAGCTAGACAAACACTTACAATATTTATTTATGATATGATCAAATAAATATCAACACTTAGAATATTTAGAAATTGGTTTTCTAAATAATTGCACTTGACAAACTAATAAATTATATGGATAATTTATTTTGAGAGAATATTTTATTTTGTTATTTAATGGGTTAAATAACATAATAAAAAATAGCATAAGTCTTATAACATATGATGTTATATTTTATAAAAGGTTATAAAATAAACAAAGACTTATATTTTATAAAAGATTTGAATTTTTTTATAAAAATAAAGGCTAGGCCGCCCCCCCCCCCTTCCCAAGACATAAAGTGGCCAATAAAATTACTTGCATGTGTAGGAGGAACTTGATTGGGTGAGTGTTGGAAATTTGATGAAAATAGCATTTTTCATGTGGGGGATTGTTGGAAAAATAGGTGAAAATAGCATTTTTCACAAATATAGGAAAATGATTTTTTCCTATTTTGGGCTAGAAATAAATATAATAAAATGAGCGGGTTTTATATATTTATTTGTGGGTTTGTGTTCTATGTTGGAAGACCTTCGCAACGAACTAAACCACGTCCAAAACCGAGCTAAGATGAATGAGATATCGATGCTCAAAGTTGGGTGTTTGGAACATTCAATGCTGAAACAAAAGGGAAAGTAGCACCATGTCCCACATCGGATGAGAGATGGAACTTAAAGGGGTATTTAAGTGGGAACTCTCCATCCTTATTGTTTCATGGAAGCACACACTAAGTGTCCTCGCGAAGGGTGCGGAGCACCCTAACTCGCACTCGCACTCGCACACGCTCGCGCGCGCGCGCGTGGCGTGGGCGATGAGGCGCAATGTGGCGCTTTGATGGCGCACTTTGCACTTCGCACGCTCGCATCACCGCGAGCCGCTTGAGAGCCGCCTTTGTATTTTTGACCACGTGCGCGTGGTGGAGCACAAGGGTTGCAAGGACCAAGTAGTAGGTGATGCGGCGCATGACGTGGCAGTCATGTGCGCGCGCGAGTACATGGCACGCGGGTGCACGCATGGTGCATGGGTCCTGCTGTGTCGTGCGCCGCACCAGAGTGAGCCAATACGACGCGACTGTGTGGCGCGCTCGTATAGACTCACAGGTGACGTGGCGTACGCGCGCATGGACTTGAGCCAAGAGGCCGCACCGCGCATGGTGACGTGGCGCATGCACGCATGGCTGTGAGCCAAGAGGCCGCACCGCGCATGGGCGCGCGCGCGCGCAGAAAGCTTCCAGCATTGAATAACAGAGCAGTTTCAGTCCAGCTTCGTAACTGACGAGTTAACTGGCTTTGACTGAGAATTAAATGACGTATTAAATTGCATTGAAGACGTTTAATGCAATTTAAACCTCTCTTTAATTCGTTTTGACTGTTTCGACTTAGGAGCTGTATAAATACAGCTCCACACCCACTGCAGAAACTTACCAGCTACAACAGCTTACTCAACATTCCCTCTCTACTTTCTCTGATCTTTCTCCAGCAAGTTTTCAAGGTAACCTTCGGGTTGTAGGCGAATTCCGGCAGTACTACTGCTCCGGCTGTTGTACCCTGGGAAACAAAACGAGTACTCTTGGGAGACTCGGAATTTGTTTTAAGGGAAGCGTGAAGTCACGTGCCTCAGCCATTCTGTTATCTACTCCTTCTTGTATTTTGGTTTATTTCAGTTGTAATTTATACTAGAGTTTTAGCTTTCTTATTTCTGTATTGTAATCGTTTGAATAAAATTTGTTTATTTTATTTAAATTACGCGAACGGTTCTTACAGTGAGAATATGGTCCTATGAACATGCATGCAATTGTCATAACTAGATGGCACTTGATTGGGCAAAGGGTGTGGTTATTCTCTCACATATTTTATAAAGATTTGAAGTAGCAAACTTGAAGAAAATGGCTGAAATGAGCTGCCAATTTTCGGCCTCATCATGCTCTTCCAAGAGAGTTTTTCATGTTGAGAAATCAAGTGTAAGACTCTCTAACAATCGGGTCATGTATGGTTGATCTATTGGTGTGTTTCAAGTTGATATATCAAGTGCAAGAACTCCAAAACTCCCCTCTAATTTTCGGCCATATGATGGTTCTAAGAGGGGACCTTTCATGTGAGTTGCAAGTGTGAAATCCTAGCTAAACATGAAGTGTTTGTTGGAAGCTTGGGGTATACAAGCTTGAGGTCTTCTACTCTTGAAGACAACCGTTTCAAGAAGCATCATCTTCTTCATAACCATTACTCTTTGTACTTCAAGAAGGTAGTTTTTCTAAACATCCTATGGTTGTGTTTTGATAGTATACATCTCATATATGGATCCGGGTTTTGGGATTTTGCATATAAATGGTTTTATATCTTATAAAAATAACATGTTTTAAATCCTTATTCCGCTGCGTTTTATTTCATATGGATGAAATTGCTTTGATAAACATGTTAAAATCCCAACAATGGCATCTAGAGCCACTTATATGAGTGCATGCTTCAATAGACTTAAAATTTTCGGGTTTCGGGTTTGGTGAAAACCCTATGGCCGAAATTCTAAGTATGGTTATCCCTTTGTTTTTCAAGATTATTTTCTTACATGCATAAATGAATCTTGAAAAATTATTTCATATGGATGATTTGTTTGTTTGGACAAAACTAACATTTTCGGTTTTTTGGACATAACCGAAAATGGTTATTAAAAGGGAACCATTTTTTTATGCTTCTTGAAATTTATATAAATATATATGTGGATATATATTTTGGTGCATATGACCTAGCCATGACCTTGTGTTGAATGTTTGTGTTTGTGATTTATATTTAATTATTTCAAAGGTTGTAATAATTATTAATTTGTCTTCCATTTGTAAAGACATGTAATTTATTTATTTTCATTTGGCATGTAAAATAAATAGATTAGGTGCATTTTATTTTACTAGAAAAAATGTATTAGGATATATTTTGTAAAAGAAGATGCACACAAAAATGCGGTTTTGGTTTTGCCATTTTCGGGCATAAAGGACTTCATAGTTCTTAACGGGATTTTAGCCCGAAAACCAAAACACATTTTCGGAGCCCAAAGGAGTTTGGAGCTGAATTAAAGTACATTTTGGAAGCTCAAAGAAAGTGGAGAAATCACAACACAAAAGGAAGACTTGAAGCATTTGGATGCGGGATCAAGTGGGAGTTCAACGACACATTACTTGTGTCAATTTTCACCCTTTAGGAAGGACCTTTTGGCACACTTGTTTCGGCTAACAAGTGTGGTCAAAATAGTTGGCTATGGTTATGCACCTAATGATATATGTGTTGTGCTTGTGTGGTTGCTTATTTATATTGTTTTGATGATATTTGGATATGCATGCTTAACAAACTAATAATCAACAACAAGCGTAAAAATTGGTTCTTTACAAGATCATTAAAATTGGTTAATAAAAGGTTATTAAAAATTAATGATTTTATAATAAAATGGGTTTTATTAAAAAGAACCTTGAAAAATTGATTTTCACTAAAGTACCAAGGATTTGAATGCATGCAAATATATGGTACATATAGTTTTCTAAACTAGAATTTTGAAAACTCAAAATCCCTTTTATACAACAAGTCAAACACCGTCCTTTTATACAACACTCGAATCACTTGGGAACTCTTTGTGGGATAAAGGTCACCTAACCATATTTGAGGGAACTTGTATATTCGAGGTGGGTTTACCATGTTTGTGGGATAAAGGTCACCTAACCACTTATGTGTATAAACTCACACGTGTGTGTAAGTTGGACGACTTGATTTGGAAACCATGAACTTAGGGTCACCGAAGCATGGCGAACAAACGGTGTTGATGGGATTAAACATGCCAACTAAACATAAAGATGTTTAACCGATCCCATAAAGCTAGAAGTTGCAAAGGGTTGCAATCGTCAAACGTTGACTACCTTGTTAATTTAAATAATGGGATAAAGGTCACCTAACCAATATTTAAATGTAACGTTGGATTCTAGATTTTAATTATTAATTGTCTATGAGACGTTAAAAGGGTATTAATGATTAAAATTTTAATAATATCGAAAATACTAAAATTGAACCTTGTTAAATTTTGTAGATGGCCGCTAACAATATTACCCAAACCGTCCGTAACCTATCACTAGAAAACGATCCTAATCCCGATGAACATCTTATGGAAGATAAGGATGCCTATAACGATTGGATTAAGTATATCGAGGATACTACGCAAGCCTCTTGCCTCATGTTAGGAATTATGATTCCCGAGATTCAAAAGGATTTTTGAACATCATGAGCATGCGACATGATTAACCAAATTGTAGGAAATGTTCCTAAGGGTTGAATGCTTTGAAACGGTTCGAGCACTTCATGCATGTCGAATGGAGGAAACCCAATCGGACTCATCTTATGTCTTTAAGATGAAAAGCCACATTGATCACCTCGAAAGGCTCAATATGGATAAAAGGGTTTTATCCATTCTAACGATCAATGAGGGTGGCAACAAGAAAGGGCTTCACCCCGACACCAAAGCAAATGTTGCAAATGGAAACGGGTAATTCAAAGGGAAATAATTAGAAAGACTAAAGCGAAACCACCGAAACCAAAAGAGAAGAAGGCAAAGGTTGCCACGAACGATCCATGCTTTGAGTGTGGTGAGATAGGGCATTTAAATAGGAATTGTCCAACCTATCTCAAAGAGTTGAAAAACAAGAGGGATGCTAGGCAAACCTCAGGTACAATCTTAATAATACATATTGACCTTAATGTTATCTCTTCTAACACATGGGTATTAGATACCGGATGTGGAACTCATGTTTGCAATTCGTTGCAAAAGGTTCAAAAGAAATAAACATTACAAGAAAGGAGACAATGTTTTGAAACTTCCAAATGGGTTGGAAATTGTTTTAAAATGTCTTGAATGCTCCTAGTTAGACTAGGAACATTATTTAAGTTTCCCTTTTGAGACAATATGTTTTGATTTAAAGTTTGTAAACAATGACATTTATATTTCGATGAATGACATGTTTTACCTTAAAACTATGCCTTCAAATGGTAGTTATGAAATGGTTCATAAATAATACATCATTTGATAGTTCAATGTACCAAGCAATCACCAACAAACTCAAAATGGATTTGAGTAAGACTTATCTTTGGCATTATCGCCTTGGTCATATAAACAGATGTCGCATGTAAACACTTCGAAAGAATGATCTTTTGGAAACAAATGAAATTGGTTCGTTTGATACATGTGAATCTTGTTTACAAGGTAAAATGACTAAGAAACCCTTTAGTGGGAAAGGGCAATAGATTTCTTAGGTATCATACAATCGAATGTATGTGATCCTTTTAAGCCAATGACTAGGTATGGTGAAAGATACTTCATTACTTTAACCGACAACTATAGTAGTTATGGTTATGTGTACATGACACAAAGAAGAAGTCTTGAAACGTTCAGAATCTTCAAAAAGTGAAGTACAAAATCAACTCTTTTAAAGTTCTTCGTTTTGATAGAGGAGAAATCGAACTCTATTAGATATGGTTCGATCTATGATGGCTAGGAGCGCATTATCTCTATCACTTTGGGGTTACGCTTTGCTCTCCGTGGCCCATATGGCCCCAACCGAGAAAGTGGATACGACGTCTTTTGAAATATGACATGGAAAGGTTCCATCATTATCATATTTAAAAGTATGGGTTGTGAAGCTTATGTGAAGCAATACACCCCAAACAAGTTGGAAGTACGATCCACTAAGTGTATCTTCGTAGATGATATAGGATATTAATTCTACGATCCAACAGAGCAAAAGGTATTTATTGCTCAAAAGGCTGAGTTCTTGGAAGATAAGTTCCTAATGGAAGGAACTAGTAGAACAGTGGAACTTGATGAGGATCAGGAACCAAAAGCCGATACACGTTTGGTTGAAACTAGCACTCAACAAGAGGTTGTTGAAGATGATCAAATGGTTGATCAACATACACAAAACGTTCGCAGATCTGGTAGAATTAGTAATCCACCTAAAAGATATGGATCTTTCATGGATGGATGCTACGTGGTAGATTCGGGTGAACCAACCACATACCATGATGCAATGTCAAAATTCGATTGTGACAAATGGCTTGAAGCCATGAACGTAAAGATGCAGTCCATGTATAACAACCAAGTATGGGAATTGGTTATAGCACCTCTTAACTCCAAAGTAGTTGGAAGTAAGTTGGTTTTCAGGAAAGAAACAATATGCATGGTAACTTGGATACTTATAAAGCGAGACTTGTAGCAAAAGGCTTCACTCAAACTCAAAGGGTTGATTATGATGAGACCTTCTCGCCCATGGCGATGCTAAAGTCAACTAGGATATCATTTGCCATACTTGCACAATATGATTATGAGATTTGGCAAAAGGATCTCAAAACGACTTTCCTTAATAGATATCTTAAGGAAGATGTCTATATAGTTAAGCCTGAAGGTTTTGTCGATCCAAAACATCCTAACAAAGTGTGCAAGTTAAAGAAATCAATCTATAGATTGAAACAAGCATCTAGAAGTTGTAATCACCGTTTTGATGAAGAGATTAGGGAATATGGATTCATCAAAAACGTTGATAAATCTTGTGTATAAGAAGGCTAGTGGGAGCATTATTACTTTCTTTATATTATATGTCGATGACATTCTACTATTTGGAAATAACATTCCAACCTTGGAGGGTGTAAAAGCCTGGCTTGAAAGTTGTTTTTCCATTAAGGATTTTTGTAAAGTCGCCTATATTTAGGAATAAAGATCTATAAGGATAGGTCAAGGCGCTAGATAGGTTTAAACAAAAGTGCATACATTGACAAAGTCTTGAAAGGGTTCAAGATAAAGAACTCTATGAAAGGTTTGGTACCTATTCAAAGAGAGGACAATATTGAATGCGTTTCAATGTCCAAGCTCAAAGGATGAGCAAGAAAGAATCAAAGGAATCCCATATGCGTCAGCTATAGGATTCATTATGTATGTAATGATATGATATGCACTGGAACGGACATGTCATGCGCTTTAAGCATAACGAGAAGAAACCAGCAAGAAACAGTCATTGGGTGACTGTTAAAAATATATATTGAAATACCTTAGAAGGACTAAGGATATGTTTCTAATATATGGATCTGGTGAAAAGAACTCGTTGTAAAAGGGTTACAAGGATGCGAGTTTCGGAATTCGTTGTAAAGGGTTACATGGATACGAGTTTCCAAACTGATCAAGATGGTTCTCGATCACAATCAGGGTAGCATTGTCCACTACAGAATCAGAATACATCACCGTTTCATTGATTGAGATAATTCATATGGATCTGCCACTTGAATTATTGCCGATCTAGGGGTAGTCCCTACCATTCAGGACTCCTAGAGATCTTTGTGATAACGATGGTGTGATTGCTTAAGTCACGGAACCTCGTGTACATCAAAAGACTAGGCACATTGAGCGGAGTTTCAACTACATAAGGGATGAAGTTGAAAAATAGAAAGACATGTATTCGCAAAGTTCACACTGATCAAAATATTGCGGATCCACTCACGAAGCTCCTTGAATGGGCAAAGCATGAAAGGGTCATACTTGTGCCTTAGGACTTCGATATTCTAGTGATTGGATTTGATCTATTTTATATTTGGATATTGGAACAATTGTTATTATAACTCTTTATGGTATGTTGAGTTATGTTCCATATTAGCATGTTTAAATCCGTGAATAAGTTACTTATTCTAAATGTCCGTAGTCGATCATACTTGTGGGAACAAATATGAATGTAAGACTATTATGAATTTGGATTGGTGGATATTCATTAGATATGAATATAGAGCAAGGCGTTGCTGCCAAGGTTCATAGATATTTGTGGGATACAAATATTGGACTGGCTCGCTCTCAAATATTACTGCATGGAATCATCTGTGATTGATCATAAGTAAATTTGAGTAAAGGAGAATATCATAGTATCCTCAGACCTGAGATACATATTGGGTCTTGATATTCACCAAATATTATGCCTTGACTTATTTCTTCGCTATCAGTAATATGACAGTACATAAGGCTAAGCTCAGGTGTTGTACAAGGTGATTGTGAGAGACGTATGTAGTCAAGATGGGATTTGTTCCTCTTATTCGTTGAGAGTAAGATGTCTAAGGCCTGCTAAAGTTAAATCAACAGAGAGTGATCACTCTGTGTCTCTGGATTTGACATGACATCTGTAACGAAAGGATAAATGATAGATTCACCTAAATCATTTTCAAGTAAGGGACTTGAAGAGGATGATGTTATTGAATGGCACATATAGTCATACGTATTAGGGGTAGTAAACCGTAGTTAGGCGTTATTTACTACTTGCATCAATCTTCTATGTATCTTGTGCAAGTGGGAGATTGTTGGACTCTGTATGCCCAAGACACATATTAAATTGATGTGGCTAGTACGTTATGATCCAAGTCGAGTCATACCCAATAACAAGCTAGACAAACACTTACAATATTTATTTATGATATGATCAAATAAATATCAACACTTAGAATATTTAGAAATTGGTTTTCTAAATAATTGCACTTGACAAACTAATAAATTATATGGATAATTTATTTTGAGAGAATATTTTGTTTTGTTATTTAATGGGTTAAATAACATAAAAAAAAAATAGCATAAGTCTTATAACATATGATGTTATATTTTATAAAAGGTTATAAAATAAACAAAGACTTATATTTTATAAAATATTTGAATTTTTTTATAAAAATAAAGGCTAGGCCGCCCCCCCCCCCCCCCTTCCCAAGACATAAAGTGGCCAATAAAATTACTTGCATGTGTAGGAGGAACTTGATTGGGTGAGAATATGGTCCTATGAACATGCATGCAATTGTCATAACTAGATGGCACTTGATTGGGCAAAGGGTGTGGTTATTCTCTCACATATTTTATAAAGATTTGAAGTAGCAAACTTGAAGAAAATGGCTGAAATGAGCTGCCAATTTTCGGCCTCATCATGCTCTTCCAAGAGAGTTTTTCATGTTGAGAAATCAAGTGTAAGACTCTCTAACAATCGGGTCATGTATGGTTGATCTATTGGTGTGTTTCAAGTTGATATATCAAGTGCAAGAACTCCAAAACTCCCCTCTAATTTTCGGCCATATGATGGTTCTAAGAGGGGACCTTTCATGTGAGTTGCAAGTGTGAAATCCTAGCTAAACATGAAGTGTTTGTTGGAAGCTTGGGGTATACAAGCTTGAGGTCTTCTACTCTTGAAGACAACCATTTCAAGAAGCATCATCTTCTTCATAACCATTACTCTTTGTACTTCAAGAAGGTAGTTTTTCTAAACATCCTATGGTTGTGTTTTGATAGTATACATCTCATATATGGATCCGGGTTTTGGGATTTTGCATATAAATGGTTTTATATCTTATAAAAGTAACATGTTTTAAATCCTTATTCCGCTGCGTTTTATTTCATATGGATGAAATTGCTTTGATAAACATGTTAAAATCCCAACAAGGATGACTGTGGATTTTTCCTCGGGTACCACATCATCTCCAACTTGAAAAGGAATTTCGTCTCAAAATTCGCCGGTTGCGTCAACGTTTGATTCAACAGTTTGAACGGTCAAGGATACTCGGATCTCATCTGATCCTTGCATTCCCACGTGATCTCCAGTCCACGTCTTGAGTTCCTACGAACTCTCATAATTTGGATTCGATTATGCTTACGAGCCTTATCTTCCTGATCCATGTTTTCAATGGGTTCCCCAACGAATTGCAACTTGTCATTAATATTAGGCTCTAATAAGGGTATCACAAGTGTTTCATCGAACAAATGCTTCTTTAGATTCGAGACATAAGTGACATCGTGAACATTACCTAATTTGTCAGGTAACTCAAGTTTGTAGACTATGTTGTCGATTCTTTCCAGAATTTTGAATGGTCCAACGCAACGTGAATTAAGCTTGCCACGCTTCCCAAAGCGCACCGCACCCTCCCAGGGTGAGACTTTCAATCATGGAACGATTGCCTGCAGCGAGCTCCTAGCGTTTCCTAAGCTTATCGTCCTTCCTGACGGTCACTCGATGCCACCAAACAGTTTTCGATCCAAGCAATATTCCCAAGAGTTTTAAGTACAAGTCTACGAGGAGATTGGCATCATCATTCATGTAATGCCCCAAACAGAGTTGTCTGGATACTAGAAGGGTAACAGCTACGGTAGAACTCAGCCAAAAGTATACGTTCTTCCAATTCACACCAAGTTAATCTCACACATGCTCGCAGCATGTCTTCGAGGGTCAGGATGGTTTGCTTACTCAGTCCGTTTGCCCTGCGGTGATAAACAGCGCTCTCGTCTAGACGTGAGTCACAGGATTTGTGTGTTGCCTGTCATCAATCAGGTATAGCCTAAAAGTCAGAGATACAGGAGTCGGCACCTCGTGCCTAGATAGCCGCCTCCCTCAGAGGAATATCTACAAGCTGTGAAGACTCGTCAGTCTCCTTGTTTGCAAGAAAGTGTGCTGGTAATGCAATACAATCAACGATCACCCAGGTGATATTGTTTTTATTTTGAGTTGTGAGTAGACTAACGCCAAAATCTATGACAGCCTGTTCCTATTTCCATATGGGTGTTGCTGGTTGCTGATACCCCACCTCGACGTTCCCACAAATTAAACATCATCCACATACGTTGCCAGGTGGGCCTTCATGCCCGATCATCAGTACAAGGTTTATAGATCCTAATATCCCTCATTAAAACCCAGACGACTAGAATATCGGGGCCGGTGGGCTTTACTCAACACAAATTCCCTACAGTTGCAGTATAATAAGATCCACATTCGTTCCATGAGGTAGCGCATATCGTCCGACCTGCCAATGGTTGCTTTTCCATGCCCCGCATGGTTTCAACTTGAAGATTCCCTTCCTTCAGTTCTCCAGTTTGAACAGAGCGAGTCTGATCGGGTAGATTAGAGTAGATAGTGAGTTGCCAAGCTCATGCACATTCAGGTTTCACAGTCGTAATCATTGAAAAGTTCCATCCAGTGATGCTATTACATGATTAGTTATTTCGGAACCACGGTACACGGGAGGCCCTTGTGATCGGTCTAAGTAGTGCGTTCGGTACCGTCCAAGTAATGCCTCCAACTCAAATCCAAAGACCATGGGTTCCACCGCAGGTTGGGTCTTGTGTAACTCTTCTTGTAAATCCACTACGTAAGCCATCACTTTCTCGTGTTGCATCAATGTGTAGCTGGGACTCTGATTCGAACCCTTAAGGCATACCAGTAGATCACTCGCACCCTCGGGCGAAGACGATGCTCAGTGCATTGCAGAGTTGGGATCCGAAAGCTTATAAGACGCTCTCCTATTTTGTCTCCCACGAACCCAGCATCCTGCTGTGCTTAAGGGAGTTAAGCTGAACGATCTTCGAATATCCTGTGCTGAATCTACAACAGCATCCACCGAAACCAAGAAATTGTTGTACCCCCGAATGAATCTTTGGTGTCAATTAGCTTCTAACAAAATGGATCCTAGCACGACCCACGCGTACCCCCACTTCGTTGGTTACATGATCAAAATGCATCTCTCGAATCTGGAGGTTATACTAAACAAGACTCCACACGTAATGAATCCTCCCCCAGGAGCTCTAAGATAAGATACAGGTGTCGTCCATGATATCCCTTTCTCCTAGAAATAATCCAGAATGTCGTCGATAAACACGATCAATTCATGTGGTCCATAAAACTGCTGGTGTGTTGATTAACCCCATGGTTATGGTGTACAAGATCACACTGGCCGTATTGCGTTTGATATGCGGTTCCCGGAACATCCTTCCCTTGGACTTCTATCTGATAATAGCTTGTTCGTAAATCAATCCTCGAATGGAAGCTTGTCCCTCGCAACTGGTCAATTGGTTGTCTTTACAATGGTCGAGGCAAACAGTTCTTGACTGTCGCCTTGCTGAGTTCTGGATAATCAGTACACATAAAATATAAATAAAAACTTATCTTCACGGATATAACTGGGGCTCCCCAAAGCGAAAAACTAGGTCCTACAAACTCCTGTCCAACCATTCCTGAAGTTGATGAGACAATTCTTACAACCCATCGTGGCGCAAGACGGTATGAGTACAAGTAAGCAGGGCTATCCCTGGCGTGAGTCAAACTGAGATTCTGCCTAACTGTTGTGGAAGCAAGTCCGAAAGCTCCCCGCGTAGCACGCCGAGAGGAATCACGAACAATTAGTGGATCCTCGATCCTCTTTTCCTTAGCCTTAACATCAGCAACGATTGTTAACGTTGCGGGGTAATCCCTTCGTAGACACTTCTAGGCCTTCATTGCTCATATGATGCTAACCCTTACACCACTCCGACACTTCAAAGTATAAAGTGACGCAAAATTTCCTTCCCTTAAGGTATATTTACGCGATATCGAGATAACCAATCTACACTACTACTGCATCGAGACCATAAAGGATAGTAAAAAGGTAGGTCGATGTCGAACACTTGTCTCACAAGGTCGAGCTTGCATCCCAAAGAACATGCAAGGCATTCAATTGACTTGCCATCAGCCGGTTCCATAACAGGTTTGGTTTCGAGAAGCATCAGGGTTAAACAGAATAGAGATGAAGCGGTTAGCTACCCATGCAAGCTACCATTTATGCCTGGCGTCGCCTACGCCAATCCTAAATGCCCTTCCACAAGCACCACTATCGGTGTTCTTGTTACGATCACGCGGATTCCCAATACTGTCATCGTTCCCTTAGTTGTTGTCGTTTTGAATTATCAACGGCCAATCCATGCCGTAGGCACCTTCATTTCCATACTGTAGGCCACTATTACAAGTACCCTGGTGTTGCCCTGACTGTTGTCTCTAATGTCGTTGCTTGAAACGGAGTCCTACGATCTTTCACCAACAGGGTCCATCTTGTTACATTTCCGTGCCACGTCCTAAGGCGCTACTCATAGTGCTGGCAGTTACACATTCAACACCATGGTCAATTGTCGTTGTTTATGTCCCGATTAATCCGTAGGAGCTGACTGACGTAAATCGCTGACTAGGGTTAAGGATTCGGTCGAAGTCAGCCTGCTGGTGTCCGTTGCCGGTAATCAAGGTCGTTCTAACACTAACGTTGCTATGCTCATCCTCTTGCCCATCGTTCTTGCAAGTTGACTGAGTAATACACGGTATGTTTCCAGAGCGTTGCAGAAATGATCGCACTTCAGGGTCTAAGACGTCAGTACATTGATTTCCCACAAACAAAGAGGAATGAGAGTGGTACAGGCCAATCGTTGACGCTGCAACATCCAACCCAAGGACGTTTGTACAAGCACCTAATATTCTACACAGTTCGCTAGGCGTTCAGGTGGGTGTTCAGGTAATACTTGATAGCACCGAGGTTTGAAAGGATTCATAGAGAAGTGAAAAGGTCACGTTTAAGTAAGAAACAATCACTGCTATGACTCCTATAGGCTTGTTACGTTCCACATTGATCAAAGAACAGAGCAAAACCCTTTTTCACTTGTTAGGCCTCATTGGGACTCACATGCACCCCACATTATTATTATGTGTGCACCCACAATAATATTGTGATTTGCATGCTCATCTCAGTTCATCCTAACTCATGTCAAATGGTTCCTCAAACTCAAATGTCAAACAAAGAATATCACAAAACAGGAGTCACGAATCTCTAGGGTAATACCACATTATCAATCACTAAACACATACAAGTAATACATGAATTCATATTGTTGGGCTAAACGTGCAATCACATGCAATATCATATGAAAGTGTTCACTAGTTACGCAGTATAATGAGTAAGCAAGAGACGAACCTTGCAGTCTGGAGCTGAGTGTCATGGTCGTATTCAGAACTTGTTCGGTTATAGTCTGGTTTTATAAAAACGTTTTAAAACCAAGTTCACTATAACCAGTGGCTCTGATACCAAACTGTCACACCCCCAAAATACCACCCAAGGAAAACCATGCCAGGCGTGTGACAAACCAATAACGAGCCACTAATCAAGTTGAACTCATAACAAGTTTAAAAATAAAATTGTCAATTATTAATGAGATGTACCAACAATGAGTTTATATGTAAACCAACATGTTCAGCGGAAGCAAATAAAAGAAATCATAGTTTAACTATTTCAAAACCAATGTATAATATCAGTCATTCCATCACATGTATCCATCCAGTTCGACCCATGACCACTCCAGCTACTCCAGACAGCAAGTCCCAATCCAAAAACATCTAACGACCTGCAAGCATGCAGACAAGTGTGTCAGATGACGCTGGTGAGTTCAAAGTTTTGTTAACGCGTCTAGTTACCAGATGTGTGTTTAAAACAGTTCAACGTTATGTTTTGATTTGATGATGTTATTAACTCGATTACCATATGTGGCTACTAGATGTGAATGCCCAACCCCAATGCCTCTATATAGGCATTGGTCAAGTGGTCAAGGTAATTAGTTCAACTAACAACCTCGAGTAGATGTAAGGGGTCTTATATATACACGATGTGAATGCCCAACCCCAATGCCTCTATCTAGGCATTGGTCAAGTGGTCAAGGTAATTAGTTCACGCCCGTCCTTTCGGCACGGTGTGAGGGTGCCAATCCTAATAGCGCTATCAACTAAATACCTCGTTGCCTTCCCGGCAACAATCGGTAGATGTAGGGGGTCTTACATAATAGAAACTAAGTAATAACAAACATCCCATTAACCTGCATTCCTCCCTGGAACGTTACCAGATATCCCTTCCCGGGATGCATGCTTGGAAAAGAGCAGTGAACTCACCTTGGTTTGCTCGGTAGATTATGTTACGTGTTCAGTTGCTCAAAACAATCCTAACATAGTTACCGATATCAATTAGACTCATGCACCAACATCCACTCATTAAAACAAGTTGTTACATAGATTGATCACTTCGTGGCATGTATAGCGTAACTGTTCACATAAATTCATATCACATGTAGTTCACGTAATGCATAATAAGTACTCATATCACAAGTAATCACGTATCGCTGACTAATAACACTTGACAGCTCGCTAAATTATTCCAGCTATTCATCTAACATCTAATGTCCAACATACAACTAACGGGTGACTTCCAGTACCATACTAGGCCCTTAAACCCGACATACGAAGCCCAAGCCCAAAACTGTCCCAGCCCGCAACCCCTTTTGCGGTTCATGTTTCAGCTCATGGTCCACCTAAACCGGCCCAACTACCCATTAAAACCCCAAGCCAGTTGCGTGTGTGTCCAGTCCACTAAGAAGCCGTCCACACAACTTGTGTGTTGCCCAAATACCTACGGCCCAATCAGATCATCATGTTATGGATTCATATCTGTTACTTCTTGAATTTAAAACCTCACTCTTTTAATAACCCAAAACAATAACCAAATGTTGCTAGTTCATTAAATCATGTTCCTACCAATTATTGCAACCATCATTCATAGTGAAGTTAATCAATGATACACATGCAGCCCACTACCAAAATCATTAAAGAATGTTGTCCAACCAAACATGCGGCCCAAATAGTCAACACACAATACTATCACTACCCCACCATGTTACCAGGCCCACTATTCTCATCACAATCAGCGAGTCTCATGTCAGTCTACAATATCATTAGGTTAATCATTCATACGTCCATGTATATATCTACTCGTTACATCAAATTCACGTGCGGCTACTATCATATACTAGCATATATCCATTTGATTTTCACAAGTTCCAAAAACAGTGCAGAATTCATCATACATACATCATAACAACACATAATCAAAGCAAACATGTGCCAACCACTTCCACTAGACAAGTTCTGACACTATGATTAATTCATGTTGTACCATTATTCACATACATACATCAATTTAATCAATAATAACAAGCTTCCTCGAGCCAGTGAACTACATATTTAAGGCAGGTTCATAACAGGCAATCGTATATATATACATGTAAAGTAACGGGGATAGAACACTAACCCAACACATGGAACCAGAGATCAATTATCACGCAGAAAAAGGGGTTGCGACCAAACTGGTTATCCTTCTTGTTGTCGTCGACTTAAAGGGGTGTTTTAGGGTTTGAGATATAAAGTGCATAATGTGAATAATATGGGACTCATATGTGCGTGTATAGCCCTTTAATCCAGGTTGGGCTCGGTTTGGGTCTTAGAAGTAACTAGGCCTCTAAAGCCCACTTAATGCATGGATGTGTGTGTGCGACTAGCGGGATGTGCCGCATCGTATGTACATGTTTGTTACGGTTCAACAAAACCACCTAATCACCTCTATTCATTTATTTCAAACATTTCAATCACAGCAACATTTTGATGAATTCACACAATACACGACTCGTAACCGTTCAGATGAAATCAAACATGTACACGTACGTTTACATCTAAGCATAAAACATAACAGAACCAGTATAAAACGGTCATGCAAAATGCGAGTTGTCACAATGATGATATCAACTATGTCACGATTCTCCCCACCGGGCCCACCGGTAATACGTGGAAATATCGGGGTGTGACACTCTGTTACCCTAAGTTCTACGCTTCTCGTTGAGTCCACGAGCACGTTGTTGAGGCAACAATAATGTGTGCTTCTTCCATGACTGAGATATTAGTTCACGGCGTCCCTAGGTACAAGTGTGGTACACAGATACTAGGAGGCATATGGATTGATCCTAGAATTACTATTATTGAGGTAGATGGTTTGTGTATGCCCACACCCATTATACCTATTACTGTTCGGCTCAAGATTACATCCGTATGATACAAATTGATTGTTGACTTGCTTTATATTGTATCATATTATTGTTACTGATATCACTGTTACTGTTGTTATTTGGCTATATTATTCCGTACTAGGCACTTGGCTCAATCCGTATATTTTATTTTCATCACAGGTTGACATGTTACTTTGGGCGGGGTTAAGAGTGAAGAATAAACCTTAAGAAGCTAACCGAAGATGTTTGTCGCTTTTATAAAATACAAATATGTATTTTGGCCTTAGGCTTAGGGTTATAAACCATCTAATGGCATGTAACCCTGACTTTAATATTAATGGAACCATGTCTTATGTTTCTGATCATCGTTTCTAGTGACACGCCAGTCCTATCCAGATTGGGGTGTTATATCTAGTATAAATTTAACTATCAAAACTTATTATTAAACTCTGGAGAGATATTTAAATCTACAATTAATTATTTTTCATGTCTCCAAATAACTAAATAAACTATTTTTATTTAAATAGTTTTAATTAAGTCACTAAATATCAGGCAAGGAAAAATAATGATAATAAAATTTTTATGACTAATTCATATTTTTTTTAATATCTAATAATTTTTTATATCTAAAGTAGTTGGATGGTTTGAATGCTAAATATACAATATATCAAACAATAAGAAAAATAGGTGGTACAAATTAAAAAAAAAAAGTTATAGTTCTAAATTTTTTATATGTATTTATATATTTATAATTGCAATTCATGTTAACTTAATTTTAATAAAAAGATCTTTAAAGGACTAGGTACATTTTAATTGAATTATTATATATCAACTACATAAAAAATTAATACCCAGTAAAAAATGTTTGAAAAATTAACTTGATATAATATATAATTATCACGTCAAAGTTTATTTAAAAAAAATATTTTAACGACTTGCCTAAAAAAAGCTTGAGACAAACCCGAACTACTTTCATGAAGTTCAATAATATTGAACTCAATAATCATTTAACTTGGTTCACATACAGTTTATAAGTGCTTTGTTTTTTAGATTTTAATTTTTCATTCGTGTTTAAGTATTCTATAAAATTATTTGATGTTATTGTTACGTTTTGCTATAAAATTATAAAATTTAATCCGGTTTACTGTTTTCCTTTTTTATGTTTACTTTCTGCAAATTTGTTATTGTTTTAATTTAGTTTATAAGGGTTACCATCGAAACTGTAAAAATCATACAAATAAATTTAAAAAGCTCAGAGAAAAAGAACAAAACTGAGAACAAATTAATAGAAAATTATTTTGGGTTTAGGGGTGCCCATTATAGCAATTTTTGGGTTTTTTTATTGGTTTAATGTTTGAGATTTAATTCTGGTCCAAACCGAGACAATTAAGATCTACATTTGGAAGCCCAAGTTTTTTGTAAGATGTTTTTTGATCATGTTTGTAAGGCCCATTTTAGGGTTTTTACTGTTGCTTGTCCAAGGCCCAATCTGTTAGTCTCCTTGGTTTATTTGAAGGCCCAATTATGGGTTATGATTGTGCTGTGCATTTTTTGGTCCTCCATTTTGGAAGGCCCAATTCTATTACGAGCCCAACAGAGGAGTTTCTTTTACGAACCTAGAAGAGCAATTCTCAGTTAAGCTTTTGTTGTTGGCATCAAGGCCCAAATGGTTTTTTTTTTTTTTTTTTTTTTTGTTTTGTGGACTATTGCTGCTGCTGTGTGAGAAGGCCCAAGATGGGTTTAATTTTTTTTGAACGACTAGCGCAGCTGGTACAACGACCAAACTACTACTCACACAAGTCACGTTCGATCCGTGGGCAGGCGCTGGGCATCGAACACCACGAACCCCACAATTACGTGCCAGTTGGTTGTGGGTCGGCCTTGGAGTCGAACTCGTGACCACCCGGCCAGGAACCCTTACCACCTCCCCCCAAACCAATTGGACTGGGGATCATTGGCCAAGATGGGTTTAATTAACTCCCTACTTTTTTATGGTCTCTTTTGTTTATGTGTATGTGTAACCGATTTCCTTATGGGGAATTGTGGTGTTATTTTAGTGTTATTTTGTGATACTAAAATTACTATCTCTAGTAATTTAGTCGGAGTTGTATGGTCTACACGGTTCAGGTCTTCAAAGTATGTTTTGATTGGATAACTTGTATTAGGTTACTTGGTGGTATGCCCCTTTGTTTATGTATCATTTTCTTTTTATATATATAAAATTTACTGGGCGGGTCCTATTTACCCCAAAAAATAATAGATAATGCATTTAAATAATGAAATTATATTAGTTATATGGGCAACTCTATTGAGAGTTTTCTTTAGTAACCCGATCTAATCCGGTAAAAAAACTTTATGTGACCACTACCTATAAATATTTTCTTTTGATAAAGTACTTCTGAAGAACAAAACATTATGATATCGCCATGTGGATTGCAATGTAGTCAAGGGCAAGCAAGAATATTAGGGGAGGAGGGGTGGTCACTAGTGATAGATTTCTATCACTCCCACTATCCAATCAAATCATGCCATGTCATCACCCAATATTCTATCACTAGTGATTGAATTGTAGTGGGGGTGGTATCACTAGTGATGGAATTCTATCACTCCCAAATTTTTTTAATTTTCATTTTAAAATTAGAAATTAACAATAAAACACTAAAATTAAAAATTTCATTAAATTTAAAACATACTACTTCAATTTAACATACTAGAAACATACAATTAAAAAAAAAAAAAAACTACTCCTCGTCCGAATCATGAAACTCCAAACCTAGAGAACCTACTAGTTCGATTAAATCGTATCTCAACAGAAAGTGAGTTTCTTCATTATGCAATTCTAGATGGATATTTTGTGGAACTTGAACTTGTGTAGGAGGATCCGGCACCCAATCCGGGGATATTGCACGTCCGTCTTCTTTGATCAGCATATTGTGCAATATGATACATGCATACACTATGCTATGTATTGATTTCTTGCTCGTCGCACGAACCGGTCGGTGTAGTATACCCCCATCTACCCTTTAAAACACCAAATGCCCTCTCAACATCTTTTCTTGCCGATTCTTGCAATTTTTTGAACGCCTTTTCTTTAGCCTCGACAGGAAATGAGGGAGCTTTCACAAAAACAGACCAAGACGGGCAGATACCATCCACAAGAAAAAAGCCTCGTCTGTAATGTCGACCGTTAACATAGAAAGGAGAGGAAGGTGCGGTACCATCCGTTACGCTTTGGAACAACGGCGACGTGTGCAACACATTGATGTCGTTGTTTGAACCTGGAACACCGAAATACGAATGCCAAATCCATAAATCATTCGACGCCACCGCTTCTAGTATGATGGTAGGTCTTTTGATGTCTCCCCTAACATACGCCCCTCGCAACTCTCTTGGACAATTTTTCCACTCGATATGTGTACAATCGATGCTACCGAGCATCCCGGGAAAATGCCATCTAGCCTCGTGTGCGGCGTAAATACGTGAGATGTCGTGGCTCGTCGGTTTACGTAAAAACTTGTTAGCATACAACTTAATGACCGCGTTGCAAAAAATTGCAAACATTCACGTGAAGTTCTTTCCGACATAGCTAGGTATTCATCATATTGATCGGGAGGGTTACCTGTCGCTAGTTGGCGAATGGCGGACGTGCATTTTTGTATCGGCGTGAAACTTGGTTTGCCCCTCGCATCGTAACCTTCTTGAAACCATTCCTCGCTTGATTCGATGTCTCCAACAATCTTTAAAAATAATTCTTTGGGTAAACGAAACCGATCTCTAAACGTTTCGGCATTGTAGAGAGGATTTTCCACAAAATAATCGTTCATCAAAACTTCGTTGGCACGTATACGATCACGGTCGACCATCTTCTTCTTTGGGCGGGACGACTCGGCATCAAGCTCGTTATACACCGACACAAAATATTTTAGCGTTTCGTTGTCGGAAGACGACTCGGTATCACTATCGCTAGATATCGGAAACGTCGAATCCGTAGGGAATTCCATTTGAGAAAGATATAAAAATTGTGTGAAATGGGTTTAAAAGATGTAGATTGGTGTGTGTAAAATTGTTTAAAATGGAGATATAAATAGATAAATGGTTTAAAGGTTTTTTTTTAATGATTATTACCGTTTTAAAACGGTCAAAAAATCAACAACGGTCCAATTTTTCAAAAGTTCAACGCGTTATACATTCCACGCGTTACAAACATAACGCGTTAAACTTGTACCGGCGGCGGTGTTCCGTTATTCTTTCACGCGTGATGGGGGGTGGTATAACGTACCACCCCGTGTGCCCTTATAAACCTAAAAGTTTCTCTTTACATCTACATCTGATATTCCAAATGGAAATATACTCTACTTGATACGAGCATCATCCACAATAGACACATTTTTTGGTGTTTTTAACGAGAGAGAAAGTGATATGAAGAAGAGAGATTGTGGTAATGTATTTGAGAAAAAATAAAAGGAAGAAGGTTATGTGAGTTTGATGTAGGAGAGAAGAGAGAGAAAAGATAATGTGTATTTTTGTGTTGTCTGAGTAGGGCAAGAGAGAGAAAGCATTAGATTGGTTGGGCAATGCCATGTCCACCCAACCAATCTTATGCTTTTTCTCTCTTGCCCTACTCACACAACAAGAGTTATGTATTTATAGAATGCTAAGGTGGATGTGTGGGCACACAAGGTTAGATTGGATAAGAAATGATGCTTTAGGGAGAAGTTAGAAGCAATGTTTTAAAATCCGATTTTTATACCGTATCGGATTTGGCTTAAAAACGGTTTATCCGGGTGTATCGGGCGGTTCAACCGGGTGTACCGGGCGGTTTAACCGGTTTTAACGAATGGTTCAACCGGTACAACCGGCCGGTTTAAACCGGTTTTTAAAACATTGGTTAGAAGTAGCTAATATATCAGATAAGATAAAGAGGGAAGATTAAGGTGCTGTTTGTTTTTGCAGACATAAACTGTCTGCAAGCTGATTTCATCTGTTTTCATGTCTGCAACTGAAGATGTGGTCTGAAGCTCTGCAAGCTGAAAATATAAGACTGTTTGTTTTTGCAGATAATTCTAAAAACATGTTCATGTCGAAAACCTGTTCATCACGTGAAATATCTTCCGATAATTCTAAAAACCTGTTCATATCGAACAAAAGCATCACAAATCCGATTCAAAACCTGTTCATATCGAACAAAATCATCACAAATCTGATTCAAAATCATCATAAATCCGATTCAAAACCAGTTCATATGGAACAAAATCATCACAAATCTGATTCAAAATCATCACAAATCCGATTCAAAACCTGTTCATATCGAACAAAATCATCACAAATCTGATTCAAAATCATCATAAATCCGATTCAAAACCAGTTCATATGGAACAAAATCATCACAAATCTGATTCAAAATCATCATAAATCTGACTCAAAACCTGCTCATATCGAACAAAATCATCACAAATCCGATTCAAAATCATCATAAATCCGATTCAAAACCAGTTCATATGGAACAAAATCATCACAAATCCGATTCTAAATCATCACAGATCCGATTCTAAAAACCTGTTCATATAGAACAAAAGCATCACAAATCCGATTAAAAAATCATCACAAATCCGATTCTAAAAACCTGTTCATATCAAACAAAAGCATCACAAATCCGATTTAAAACCTGTTCCGATAACTCTAGCAACCTGTTTAGATCTGAAACGTCATCGTTTGATTCGGAAATTACGACGTCGTCAGACTTGCCGGAATCTAGTAACCGCCACAACCTGTTCAGATCTGAAACGTCATCTGTGTTTTGTGGACTTTGCGAGGAATGATGATGATGAAACGATGAGAATGATCGATGATGACGATGATGATATTGAAGGTTGATGGCAGCCGCGACGGTGGTGGTGGCCGACTGAGGCGACGGTGATCTTACAGCAGTGGCGGTGGTCCAGTTTTGAGGGAGGAGGGTTTTTTTATGAAGATGAGAGATGAGGGTTTTTTGTGAAGATGTTTGAAGAAAGGGTGTCCTAGTTTTTTTTAAGCTGAAAAAAGCCATTTTAAGATCTGTTTAAAAAAAACAAACAAACAATCTTCAAAGCCTTATGTCTGCCCGCCTGCAGACATAGGCTCTTTGCACACGTTTTAAGCAAAAACAAACAGCCTCTAAGATGGATTGGGCATGTGAAGAGGAGGCAGACGATAGAGCCAGTTAAAGTGGTTGAAACTCTCGAGGTGGAGGGGGGGAGGATTAGAGGCAGACCAAAAATTACTTGGGATGAGCGGATTAGGCAGGATTTGCAAAGATTGCACCTCTCTGAGAACATGGTCCATGATAGGAGTTCGTGAAGACGTAGGATTAAGGTTTATGATTTCTATGGGAGGGTACAATTGTGTTTTAGGTGTAGTGTATGGTCGTAGATATGTATCTATGTGTAGAGGTTGTTTGTGTTGTTATATTTGTCTTGTTTACCATGTACTCTTTCACTACTCATGTTATATTGGTAGCTTCATACACACACACATGATATTCTATTTATTTCTTTCTTGGGTGTTTTGGAGTCGAGTGTCTCACTGGAAGCAACCTCTCTATCCCTAGGGTTAGAGGTAAGGTGTGCCTACATCCCACCCTCCCCAGACCCTACCAATAGCTTCGCTATTTGTGGGATTTTATGATTGATTGATTGATTTATTACAATTATTATGTTGTTTATCTATAGAGCATCAGAAAGCATTAGATTTATTACAATTATTATGTAGGAATATCATACATTATAGATAAACAAGAGTTCTAATTACATTTATTATACATAAATCTCAAAACAAATAATATTCCATATGGAAACATACTTCACTTAATACATGATAGATTATCCACATTTCCCATGCAGAAACTTCAAAATACATGATAGATGAACACCAAGAGTTCATAGTAAATTATTATGCATAAATATTAAAAATACATGATATTCCACATGGAAACATACTTCATTTAATACATGATAGATGAACAACAAGAGTTCAGAATTCAATAATTATACATGAATATCAAAATACATGACAGATGAACAAGAGTTCCGAATTTCGATTACAAGAAAAGATCACATTTTCTAGTCAAAGAGACCGTGATCGACACAAGAGTTTGATTCTCCTTCTTGGACTTTCTTTCAGTTAGAATTTGGCCATACCTCATGAAAACATCATCTAGTATTGCTTCACCAAAGTGATTAGCAACCAATGGCTCAATCCCAGCTCTAATAGCTTTTGCCACACCATGTCCTACACCATCACCTGTTTCTTTCGATTCTAATGCATCATTAGCATTTTTCTTTCTCTTCCATTCCTCCCAGTTTACATCGAAAATCTCTAGGTGATCGATTGTGAAGGAACCTTCCATCTTCACCAAGTTCATGATCTCTGTAGGAGATGCTGTGTACTGAGGAAGGTTGAACGAATCGAACTTCTCTTCTTCTACAAGGCCCTATTTTAGTGATTACAATGTAAATGCTTCAAGTTAGGACTTTTAAGTTTCACAAAGCACACAAAAGCAAAGAGTAGTAATAACAAATATAGCATATAACCTTGTGAGCTAGTTATGTTAAAGGGAAAACCAATATTATTGAAGGTTTGATTATCTCTATATATACATATTTTTCCTTTACATCGAGATAGATGGTAAACGGGCAACAACCTTTTTGAATAGCAAAACTAAGTCTTTTAAAAACTATGTCCATAGATCTCGTGGCCATAACATTACTATGCATGACCCTTTGAACTTGACTAAGTAAGTCCACAGCCTCTGGCGCCAAGAAACCAAAAGTATCAAAAGCACTAAATACTTTTTTTACCAAAAATTTCACCCAATAACATGCGGACATGTGTCTATTTATGTCAGATCCCACAATCTTGCGCAAATAAACATATAAAAAGGATAATTTTCTCACCAAAACTCAAGTTAAAATCTAGATAAAGTTATATTCTTGATGATGTAAAATTCATGTATCTGAATAGTTCATTACCTCAAGAACCATGTCTTTAAGAGCCATAGCGAACGGCCTCCAAAGGTAATAACTTTCTTCACCGCGAGGATCATCAGTTGTCCTACCGGCTAGTGTCAAGACCATCCGCCCGCCAGCCATCACCTCCTCTGACCGGCACCTCAAAAAGCCCAAGAAATCTTTTTGAAAATTGTTCAAAGTAGGCCCTACTTACACTCTCCGGTGTTGTGCTGGATAAGTATATATTCCCCTTGTTGATCTCTTCTAAATTTGGACGCTGCTTAAATATAATTGACATTTGGTAACATTAATGCTCAATTGTGTTGATGTAGAGTATATTGGACCATGAGAATTGCATTATTATATTTGAATAATTTATGGGCTCAAACTATACTCACCCCACTGATATACTAACGCATCATACGGGTCGTATGGGTGTTATAATGACTCAGGCCATAATTTTATACGACAGTATGAGTTGGTTTTATTACACATAAGCGAACAAATTGACAGATCACACAACTGACAAACCATATAACCTTTTTTCCGTGTATGACGATTTGGGTTGGTGTACGTATAGTAGCACTCTTTTCATAAAGACAAGATGTACACATACCTGTGACAACCATTGAAGACTATAGGAAGAGTGGACGAAATTCAGACTTTTCATAGGGAAAAGCCTGCCAAAAAATGATCCAGGCACTCCAGAGAAGTAGCATACTGGCTGATGGTACTGCACATCCCTTATTTTTCCATTGGTTGTGTTTCCTTGGAGTTCTTGCAATGCAATGAAAACGGTATTGAAATCATTGGTTGGCAGATCGTTTAAGTTGATTTGAAGTTCAGGAGATTTATGGCCCATTTCAAGGCTAGTCTTGGCAACTGCATTGATCACCATGGATCCCACAAGAAGCGTGTTTGGTCCCGATGAACATCCAAGATCCGCCATAACTAGTGTTTTGGGAAAGTTGACATTGTTGTGACACAAGTCGCTTATTGCTTGTTCTATTACTCATTATTCCCATTCTCTATCACCAAGCAAGAAGTTCGTTAGTTTCACTACTTAGCATGTTTTCTATCATTGTGTTTCATTTTTAAAAGAAAGTATGTTTGAAAAAAAAAAAAAATGATTTGTTCTATTCTAATAAATGATATGTATATGTTAGACAAGATAAAACAATGAAAAAATTAGGGATTATGGATGCATGAATTGCCACACCTGAAGTCCTGAGTTACTTGAGTAACTTGCCTCTCCTATTCCACCGTTCATATGAAAGAACTTGACCATGTCCATCTTTTTAATTAGATATCTATTTGGCAAAAGCACACAAGTTTGAAGTGTAGGAACTTATAAGTTATGCACTTATTTATAGGCAAGCCCGGTTGCATACATATAATAATTGAAAGCATTGATATGTTAGGGACCCTCCCAACTAGGCCTGACAATTTTAACCCAAATGTTTGAACATGGGTTGATTTGGACTAAATGAAGTCATGGGCTGTTTTGGGTAGACATATATACTTAAGGGGTTGAAATTAGGGGTGCTAAACGGGTTGGATTCAATTTTGGATTCAACTAACATGTATCGAGTAAACTTTTCAACTGTGTATTTAATTTTTTAGAACAGAATTGTGCATATAATTAGTTTTATATTAATATGTATTTTATATCTCAGTGATCAATATAATAAATATAGAAACTGTATAAGTTCTAAAATAGTAAAATATAAATGAACAAAAAAAAAATACTGGTGTAACTAGTAGATTTTATGCTAAATAAGAAATTTAATAAAAAGATGAAAAAAAATAGATTTTATGTTAATTAAGAGATATAATAAAAAGATGAAAATAAAAAAAATAAACAGATTTTGTAAAATTGATTTAAACTTAAATAAAATTAGGTGTTAGTACCAAAAGGTGTTAGATTGATAAAATTAAAAAAATGGAAGGGTATTTTAGTCATTATATTGATAAAATTAACTAATTTTGGTGTTAGTACCCAAATGTGTTACAAAATTGAAACCATAAAACCTAAACCTGCTAAAAAAAGTTAGTATCCAAATGTGAAACTAGCTATAAACCATAGGGTCCATCTATGTAATTAACTCTTATAAAAAATATATAAAAAGGTTTTAGATATATGAAAATGAGTTAATATGATTTGAATCCACACCAATCATTTATTATAACATGACAAAATTAGGCAATTAATGTCATTTGTTTTTAATAAATAGGTAACAAACAAAAAGAAACACAAAACACAACTAAACCAGATGACGCTGGCATTAGAACCCTCGTCTTCTTGCTTATAAGACGACTTGCAAACCACCAAACAAAGCGCTTTAATATGCTCTTTTCCGATTCAGTATGTATATATTCCAATTTTTAGAGCATAAAACTCATAAAAAAACAAAAAATTTCCTGCCCTCGGAGGGTTTGGGCTTTGAGCCGTTGCCCATCTCGCCCCCCTTCGGGCCAGCCCTGGATAATACAATCCGGTTACAAATTTAAATGTGGAATAAATATAAAATACAATTTTATGTGTACGATGATTCAACCACTTCTTTGGTGGGTGCATCAAACGTCATTCATCTCGTGTTTATGATTCTAGCATTCATCTGTTGTGTCTTTAACCGTGCTCTTTGACTGCACCACTTAGCATACTAAAATATTAACAGTTTTTGCCTTTTTGTTTGAGGATCATATTTGACACGGGACCCTTAAAACAGATATCACGCCTCCTCTAAGACAAACGTATCCGTCTCCCAGGGTACAACAACTGAAACAGTATTTGTACTGCCAGAGATAGCATAGGGTATAATGGTGTTCTAATTTATGTGGAATAATATAAACATGAAGTTGGTGATGTTGGAAGAATTAAAGATTAATCCTCTAAATTCTATAAAACTTTTGACACAAATAATTTGAGTAAATTGCTATTTTAGTCCCCGAGGTTTGTCTAAATTTGCCATTTTAGTCCAAATAGTTTTTTTCGCCTCTGGGTCCCTGACTTTTCCCTGTTGTTACCATTTTGATCACATACCCTAATCCGTCCAAAAACCCCATTTTTAACCAGGGGTATTTTGGAGATTTTCAATTTAAATCTTTTCACTTGCCATTTTGATCCATTCATTTATTACATACGTTTTACCCATTTTAAAATATATTTAATGTATAAATACACACACTTACAGCCCTTTCTCTCTCTCTTACATCTCACTCTCTCTCTCTCTCTCTCTCTCTCTCTAACCACAACCACCATTTACTCCTCCACCTCCAACAATGGCAACCATCACCACCTTCCACCGCTACCACCTTCACCCTCCTCCACCAAATCCGTGAACCACACACCGCCATCACCCACTTCCGCCACCCAACTTCACCCTCCTCCACCACCGGCACCCACTTCACTACCTCCACCCATATCCACCACCGACACCCACCTCCGCCACCCACACCCCCACAACGCCCGTCTTCAAGAAACCCACTAAACTATTTAATAAAAAACCCTTTAACCCCACCACCATCCCCACCACCGCCACCACCCTGCCACCACCTCCTTTCCGTATTAACCCCCAACTAACCTCTACCGTTGACCACCACCGATCACCTCCATCACCTGTTACCACCATCTAGCAACCACATCTATTAAACTCAATTCAGATTTCAATGAATTGGTGAAATTGGGGCAAAAGACCACCACCACAACACTAGAGAAAGAACCATTAAACAAAGAAGAAGGGGCTGCCGGCTTAAAAGACCTAGCTATCGCCAGCCTTGGCGGCTAGGGTTCCGATTGGGATATCCAGTGAGCTTCTTCAATTTAAGACATATGATAGTTACGGTTTTGTAACATTTTGAGGAAGACGATGGTTAGGAGGATTAGGGTTTCCGGTGACGAAGAGGGTGGCTCGGGTTTCCAGTGAGAATGTGATGCCTAGGTTTCAAAGATGTTACCAGAGATAGAGACAATAGTGACAATGGTGGCTAATATGTTCATATCTGAAATGTGGTGGGGAGCTCGCTGGCGGTGGCTGGTAGGTGGTGGGGTGGCAGTGGTGAAGGTAAGTGACAGGATGTAATGGTTTGGTGGAGGTGATGGTAGAGGCGAAGGTACAGGTGATGGTGGTAGTTGCTTTAGAGATAGAGAGAGAAATGTAGTTGTGATAATCAGATTTTAATTTGAGTGTGCCTATTGGCACACCAAACCCTAGCAAAATTAGGGTTTATCTACGCTGCGTATTGGTCAATACGCAGCGTATAGGGTTACCCTTATACGCTGCGTATTGACCAATACGGAGCGTAGATAGACCATAGATCTCAGTGCCTGATTACCAATCATTGCACAGAAAACAATGTCCCATACGCTGCGTATTGGTCAATACGCAGCATATATAAAACTGATGCAAATTTGGGGTCATTTTGGTAGGTTTGAAGTGTCAAGTTTTTGCCAGGTTTGTATACGCTGCGTATTGAGCAATACGTAGCGTATAACCAGGGACCTTTTTTGTAAATTTAGGAAACTTCAGGGACCATATTTGTCAGTTTTCAAAAACTTAGGGACCATTTTGTAAATTTTCGAAAAACCAGGGACCATTTGTGTAAATTTACGAAATATCAGGGACCATTTTTGTAAATATATCAAAAAAGCAGGGACCATTTGTGTAAATTTACGAAATCTCAGGGACCATTTTTGTAAATATATAAAAATAAGGGGAAAAAGGGGGTCTTCATTTAAGAACCGGCCCTTGCAAGACTCGAACTCATGACCTCTCGTTTAGAACCGCAACGCCTTAACCAGTTTATCCTCTGTCCAGAGCTGTTAGAATATGAAACTTAATTTTTATATGTAGTAGGTATACTATACGCTGCGTAGTGACCTATACGTAGCGTATATGGACACTTTATATACGCTGCGTATAGGTCAATACGCAGCGTATTTGAAGACTTATATACGCTGCGTATAGGTCAATACGCAGCGTATATAACCTTCTGAATTTTAATTGCACACAGAACCTGTTAAATAACCTGTTATATTCCAGAACCTGTTAAATAACCTGATATATTCCAGAACCATATCGATACAACAAAACATGTTATATAACCTGCCATAATTTTATATGTACACCACAATATAAAAGTTTGTGCATACATAACAAAATGATATATACAAGAGTTTGATATATACAATAAAAGTTTGTGAATACATAACAAAATGATAAAATACTACTACTGCTGCTCCTGCTGCTGCTCCTGCTGCTGCTGCTCCTGCTGCTGCTGCTGCTGATGCTGATCCCATTCCGCATCCGTAATGAAGGGTAGTGGAGGTAACCCGTCATGCTGTCGCTGCTGCTGCAGCGCCGCAGCCACCCACTCCAACAGATAATTGTTTCTTTCAGATAACCGAAGCTGCCGCTGATATGATGGGTCAGCACCGGGCCAAACATGGCGTGGGAACTGAGGCGCCCCTGGTGGTCCACGCGGCGGTGGTGGCTGCGGAATGACGACGGCCGGCTCATACGGCTCCGGCGGCTCCGGATCGTGCGGGGGATAATACGGAGGGAACTCCGCCGGCAGCTGTTTAAGCTGATATTGCGTGCCGTCCTTGTTCTTAAACCGCTTCCCGTCTGGGAAGTCTTTGGTAACGTGCATTCCGGATATAACATTCTTCGCCATCCGCTTCGGCTGTGCCGGCGGACCTACATTGTCGCGGTCAGTCTCCGGATGATAGCCCAACGAAAGGGCTATCCTAGTCACGTAGGCTCCGCCGAATAACAATCCGCGCTCCTGTCGATGATGCGCGGAGGCGAAGTATTGCGCCAACCCGTGGGCGAGAGCGCACGGCCTCTTGTATAAGAGGCAATATAAGAAAAATAAATCGCCACTGGTGCACCACTCCTTGCTTTTGTTTCGAGCAGTGATCGAAGTGGAAATCATTTTGTGTAAATACCTGCACAAAAGGAAACCAGTCAGTAAATAATAATCAGACGACATCGACTAAGATCGTCGTTAAATAATATTTTTTTATTATTTAGTCGACGTCGTCCGTAAGGCGCGTACGGGCCTAACGAGCGTCGAAACTAAGTCCGTCGTTAAAATATATATTTTTTTTATTATTTAGTCGAAGTCGAACCGTAAGGCGCGTAGGTCTCTAACGAGCGTCGAAACGGAGATCGTCGTTAAAGTATAAAACTTCGATCTTAGTTTCGACGCTCGTTAGGGACCTACGCGCCTTACGGTTCGACTTCGACTAAACAATAAAAAAAATATATATTTTAACGACGGACTTAGTTTCGACGCTCGTTAGGCCCGTACGCGCCTTACGGACGACGTCGACTAAATAATAAAAAAATATTATTTAGTGGACGTCGTCCGTAAGGCGCATACGGGCCTAACGAGCGTCGAAACTAAGTCCGTCTTATATTTTAACGACGGACTTAGTTTCGACGCTCGTTAGCGCGTACGGGCCTAACGAGCGTCGAAACTAAGTCCGTCATTAAAATATATATATTTTTTTATTGTTTAGTCGAAGTCGAACTGTAAGGCGCGTAGGTCTCTAACGAGCGTCGAAACGGAGATCGTCGTTAAAGTATAAAACTTCGATCTTAGTTTCGACGCTCGTTAGGGACCTACGCGCCTTACGGTTCGACTTCGACTAAACAATAAAAAAAATATATATTTTAACGACGGACTTAGTTTCGACGCTCGTTAGGCCCGTACGTGCCTTACGGACGACGTCGACTAAATAATAAAAAAATATTATTTAGTCGACGTCGTCCGTAAGGCGCGTACGGGCCTAACGAGCGTCGAGGCCCGTACGCGCCTTACGGACGACGTCGACTAAATAATAAAAAAATACTATTTAGTCGACGTCGTCCGTAAGGCGCGTACGGGCCTAACGAGCGTCGAAACTAAGTCCGTCTTATATTTTAACGACGGACTTAGTTTCGACGCTCGTTAGGCCCGTACGCGCCTGATCGTCGTTAAATAATATTTTTTTATTATTTAGTCGACGTCGTCCGTAAGGCGCGTACGGGCCTAACGAGCGTCGAAACTAAGTCCGTCGTTAAAATATATATTTTTTTATTGTTTAGTCGAAGTCGAACCGTAAGGCGCGTAGGTCTCTAACGAGCGTCGAAACGGAGATCGTCGTTAAAGTATAAAACTTCGATCTTAGTTTCGACGCTCGTTAGGGACCTACGCGCCTTACGGTTCGACTTCGACTAAACAATAAAAAATATATATATTTTAACGACGGACTTAGTTTCGACGCTCGTTAGGCCCGTACGCGCCTTACGGACGACGTCGACTAAATAATAAAAATTATTATTTAGTCGACGTCGTCCGTAAGGCGCGTACGGGCCTAACGAGCGTCGAAACTAAGTCCGTCTTATATTTTAACGACAGACTTAGTTTCGACGCTCGTTAGGCCCGTACGCGCCTGATCGTCGTTAAATAATATTTTTTTATTATTTAGTCGACGTCGTCCGTAAGGCGCGTACGGGCCTAACGAGCGTCGAAACTAAGTCCGTGGTTAAAATATATATTTTTTTTATTGTTTAGTCGAAGTCGAACCGTAAGGCGCGTAGGTCTCTAACGAGCGTCGAAACGGAGATCGTCGTTAAAGTATAAAACTTCGATCTTAGTTTCGACGCTCGTTAGGGACCTACGCGCCTTACGGTTCGACTTCGACTAAAGAATAAAAAATATGTATATTTTAACGACGGACTTAGTTTCGACGCTCGTTAGGCCCGTACGCGCCTTACGGACGACGTCGACTAAATAATAAAAAAATATTATTTAGTCGACGTCGTCCGTAAGGCGCGTACGGGCCTAACGAGCGTCGAAACTAAGTCCGTCTTATATTTTAACGACAGACTTAGTTTCGACGCTCGTTAGGCCCGTACGCGCCTGATCGTCGTTAAATAATATTTTTTTATTATTTAGTCGACGTCGTCCGTAAGGCGCGTACGGGCCTAACGAGCGTCGAAACTAAGTCCTTCGTTAAAATATATATTTTTTTTATTGTTTAGTCGAAGTCGAACCGTAAGGCGCGTAGGTCTCTAACGAGCGTCGAAACGGAGATCGTCGTTAAAGTATAAAACTTCGATCTTAGTTTTGACGCTCGTTAGGGACCTACGCGCCTTACGGTTCGACTTCGACTAAATAATAAAAAATATGTATATTTTAACGACGAACTTAGTTTCGACGCTCGTTAGGCCCGTACGCGCCTTACGGACGACGTCGAGTAAATAATAAAAAAATATTATTTAGTCGACGTCGTCCGTAAGGCGCGTACGGGCTTAACGAGCGTCGAGGCCCGTACGCGCCTTACGGACGACGTCGACTAAATAATAAAAAAATATTATTTAGTCGACGTCGTCCGTAAGGCGCGTACGGGCCTAACGAGCGTCGAAACTAAGTCCGTCTTATATTTTAACGACGGACTTAGTTTCGACGCTCGTTAGGCCCGTACGCGCCTTACGGACGACGTCGACTAAATAATTAAAAAAAATATGTTTAAAAAAATAAATCTGTTTAAAAAAAATCTGTTAAAAAAATTCTGTTAAAAAAATCTGTTAAAAAAATCTGTTAAAAAAATTCTGTTAAAAAAATATTCTGTTTAAAAAAAATTCTGCTTAAAAAAATCTGTTAAAAAAAATTCTGTTTAAAAAAAAACAGTTTTCTGTTTAGAAAAAAAAAACAGCGTGGGTTTAAAAAATCTATTAACTAACGTACCTGTGAAGTGGATCCTTAATCGTCGTAACCCTCCCCTTGGATTGCTGGTGGTCCCACTGACCCATGTCCGCGATCAGAGCCCAAAACCCTAAAAGCATGGGTTTATCAACAATTACCAACCCCTGTTTACACGAATGTTTATTAAACGTTAAATTAATATTAAATCTTAAATTTTATATATTAAAATAATAATAATAACAATACAAAATTTGTGTTAAACGTACCGTCCTATATAGATCCGTAGCGATCTCAGCCTCCGTATACAAACCGCTATGCACCGCAAAGTCTGCAAGTGACATAGAACGCGCCTGGCCAGCCATGCGAAACGAAACCTCGGCCGGCTGCTCGGGGTCCACAGCCTCATTTGGCCGACGAGGATGAAACTCGAACGACGACAGGAACTCGATCACTATCTCCCTGTAGCTCGGCGTAAACGCTAGCTCAAACAGTCGATCCCACGGTGAATCACGGGGAACAAACTCCCGCGCCCAATCTTCCGCCCCGAGCTCCCGGAGGGTTTTCCAAGAAACCGCAAAATGGGCACCGACGTGCATCTTCCGAAGCTTGTCGCAACGGAGAGCAGCGTCGGACTCCGGAGGAAACTCCAAATACGGGTGATTTAGGAGAGGATCCGCCGGTGGACGCTTCTGCTTTTGCGGCTGCTCCGGATTAATTTCTTCTATTTCCATTTCAGCATCCATCTTTCTCGTCCTGAAAACCAAAAAATTTATTAGATAAACCAAGTTGTACCTGTTTTGGACCGAAAATAATAAGTACAAGAATGAAACTGGGCCAAAGCCCAGCAGTTATAATTAAACCTAAACGATTCTTATGGTGTAGTTTTATCCTAATCACTGCACAGGATCCATATTTCATCAAGCATCACTTAGATATTGTTTCATCTTTCATTATCTCATAAATTCTGCAACTATGAAACTGTTTACATATATACATAAAAAAACTTGTAAATATAAATAAAATCTGCAGAAAATTAACAAACAAGTAAAATACTGCATAAATTTAAGACGCAGAATAACCGGTTCCTGCATCGCCGGAGGCCCGGATTGCAGTCGCAGCCGGCAGCCGGACTGCAGTGTAGATTGTTCGCGTAATAGTTATATAACAGTGATTCGAACACAGATGATACTGAAAAGATTCCTAGTCATTTAACAAAAAAAGTGATTGCATTTAGAATTTAAGAGACAAATTATCGTTTTGCCCTCAGCTCTAATTACATGTTTACAAATTATCTCACGAAAGATGGCAAGTTTATCTCAGGGTTTAAAGACTCTTTTTAACTCACTTTTTTTCAAGGCTGCAAGTTTATAAAACCAAAACAAAAATGGTACAAGCTTTAAGCTTAAAAACTAAAATCTTTTACTTCAGAATCAAAATGCCTTATCTTTTAAGAATGAAGAAAGTAGAAAGAAACATGTGCAATATATGTATGGTACGGTTCCCAGCTAGCTATAATTTCAGACTCTCTGCTGTAATTTTGTTACAAACGCAATCAAAGTGCAGACTTCACGTTGTTGTCAGCTGATATACAATTACATAACACACATGTCGGGTCGGTTCTTTACCCTAATACCGATATACCCGACTCACAATTGGACCGAAACCAATAATTAACTCTATACCATTACAAATCATACATACAGAAGATTCATATCTTCAGCACAGAAATACATACGGGATTCTTTGGCTGAAACAACAGGTTTATTCCATTGAACCAAGCTTAACCAAACCCTAATCACTAACCAAACCCTAACTTACCTAAAAAAACATCTAATTTACGGATAAAATACAAAAAAAATCATAATTACTTGAATAGGTTGACCAAATACCTGTTTTATACTTCGAATTCGGGTCGTATACGGTCGAATAAGCCTGGTCGCCTCTCTTCTTTGTGCGTTTTTGTGCGTATTAAGATTTGGGGAAGAACAGAGCTGCGTAGGTATTTCCCTGATTTAAATCAGTACCTCTACGCAGCGTAGAGATCCCTACGGCGCGTATAAGAATAATCAGTTTACCATTTTACCCTTCTGTTTTGGGGCAATACGAGGCTAACAATAAGGGTAAAAAAGTCATTTACGAAGGCAATAAAAGCTACGTATGGATCTCTACGCTGCCTTGTACTATTATTATTATAATTAATATTATTATTATTGTTATTATTATTATTAATATTATTATTATTATTATTATTGTTATTATTATTATTATTAATATTAATAATTATTATTATTATTATAATTATTATTATATTGTTATTATTATTATTATTAATATTTTTATTATTATTATAATTATTATTATTATTATTGTTATTATTATTATTATTAATATTATTATTATTATTATAATAACAATTATTATAATTATTATTATTATTGTTATTATTATTATTGTTATTATTATTATTAATATTATTATTATTATTATTCTCCTGAAACTTAAAGAGGCTGCGTAGAGCTCCATACGCAGCATAGACAAAGGTTGTAAAATGACATTTTTACCCTTACAATTAGCCTCGTATTGCCCCAAACACAAGGGCAAAATAGTAGTTTAACATGTATAGGTTTTGGAATTTTGGTTTGGGGGGAAATTGTCCGCCTTTTACATACGCAGCGTATGGATCCATACGCTGCCTTTGTCGATGCTCATTTTACTCTTTTGCCCTTGTGTTGAGGCAATACGAAGCCAAAAACAGGGGCTTTTTTGTCCTTTGCACTACATACGCTGCGTAGGGATCCCTACGCGGCGTATATAAAGTTCGATTTTTTTATTTTTTTTGTGTTTTCCTTTGATAAATAATACAAAAATATGAATAAATTATAAAAATTGAAAATGATACAAACTTTATAAATTAAAAAAATTCTACAATTTATAAATTAAAAAAATTCTACAATTATAAATGTCATTTGGTAATGATACAAACTTTATAAATTAAAAAAATTCTACAATTTACAAAATACAAGTTTCCGGTTAATCTTCGATTTCATTTATACTCGGTTCTCTGTCTTTGTCTGCGTTAGGTTTGATTAACTCGTAGTAGTGCTGTAACCGCGGTCTATACATTTCTTCCCACCGTTCTGCAGCTATTGATCGATGTGTCGACCACAACGGGTTCACTAAAGGCATGGGGTAGTCTCCTTCCAACTTAGCATGTATGAAGTGTCCCTCGTCAACATGTACGAGCGTTATCGCTTGAGGTCGTGGATCTAGTGGGGCATCCCTTAATGGGAAGATGGTAGTGCTCCATTCGATGCTTAGCAGGTTGACGACAATATTATACCTTTGCGCTACGAGAAGCCCTACTTGGGGCATTTCCATCCAGTGACTTGGACCGCACGCTTTCAATGAATGCCATTCGATGCTCTTACGTATTCGTTCAAAGTCTCCTTTGTCATATGTTTCGAATACATGCTTCCAACGCGCCTCGTTATGGCCAATCTCCAGTAGTAAATCTCTTCGAATATTGGGCCATGCGTGTTCCAGAAAACCTAATCCGACAGCCACAGACCTGTACCCACAATGACCGTCTGGGGTCACATCTTGTATACGCGATATGTAATAGTGAAACTCTGAGGGAATTTGATCCTTAAACCTCTCAATGCTTAACAAGTGCTCGTCCCCCTTCATTAATGGAAAACCGTTATCATCCCGCGTCTCCTTCTTTTTATAACTCGTTGAACTGTTTCATTGCGTTTTAGGTTTTTCAGACTTTCTAACCGAACCAGTTCCACGAGAGCCCTCTGACGGTATGTATGAGCTGTGTCGGGGTAAATCGTACCTATGTTTGGGGGAAGCGGTATATACGTTGCTGTCCTCGCCATAGGAGCTGTGTCTCGCAGCTTCGTCTAACCTCGCAGCTTCATCTAGCCTTTCTTGTACTTTCTTTAATGTAGGCCGACCGCGAGTATTTTGCTGGACGATCGGTGGTTTCTTGGTTGACGATTTCGGGTTGAAGACCGCTTTTATCTTTGAAAGCAAACTCTTTTGCTGAACGGGGGACTGCGCCTCTAAATGTTGCCGCACATTATTTAGCTCTGCTACAACATCGACCTCCTCGTCTACCAGTTTACACGGGAGCAAGTCAAGCTTACGCCAGAATACATCTATGTCGTCGAGTTGTATAATACGCCCTGCACAGTTAAGTTAATACGGTGTGAGAAACAGTTAAATCATACAAAATAACAAAAGGTTTGTAGTTTTAATATTTTTTACCTGTACATTTGTAGTTTTCCAACCTACAAGCACATGGCAATCCATTGCTAAGCCACATATGGCAACCACATGATGCGTTAAGTTTACGCAACACCTCCATCTTCCTCAGTAGCTCTTTTGCCAGCAAATCAAGTGCTTCATGGGAAACCTTTCCACGTAGGTTGTCCAACAGTCGGTGTCCGTGGTGGTTCACCGTTTTTTCAATGCTCTCAGTGAAACTTTTTTGTATTTCATCGTACTGAGTTTCAACTATATCAATGACGCATCTTGCTATTCGCTCCAATGAACTCCCGCGCGTAATGTATCTTTTTAAATTTGCGTGCTGGCTTTCCAGTGCCTGAATAGGATTCTTTCCGTCCGTTATTGTCGCTCTAATTTTTTGTACCGCATTTTGCACGTCTTTCTGAACGTGCAGGCTGTCGGGGAACTGCTTTCTTAGGGTTTGAAATATGATACGTGGCTCCATGTTTTGAGCAGTTAGCTGCTCCACTAGCTTGTATTCGGCTTTAGTAAATCTTCGCACAAAAGCGTGGCCCAACAGACTCGTCGTAGGTTCGTGGTTATGGTTCGCACAGTCCACTTTTAACTCCCACGTGTCATTCGTCACGTCCCGGATGGCGAGTAATGAAAATGGGCAACCGATTTTTTTGCTACCAGCTTTCCTAACTGTTGCTTTACTACGGTGCTCACCACTACGGTCGCACACAAGCCATACCATCCCAGTAGTACCGCCAATATTTTTTGATCGGCGGGTAACAATTACGTAACCACACTCCTTTCCCGTTTCTTGTACCCAATTCTTCAAATCAGTTAGAGACATGAAACGCTAAAAAAAAGTTACGTTAATAATAATAATAATAATAATAACAATAACAATAATAACAATAATAACAATAATAATAATAACAATAATAACAATAATAATAATAATAATAACAATAATAACAATAATAACAATAATAATAACAATAATAACAATAATAAGAATAATAATAACAATAATAACAATAATAACAATAATAACAATAATAATAATAACAATAATAACAATAATAATAATAATAATAATAATAACAATAATAACAATAATAATAATAACAATAATAACAATAATAATAATAACAATAATAACAATAATAACAATAATAATAACAATAATAACAATAATAAGAATAATAATAATAACAATAATAACAATAATAACAATAATAATAATAACAATAATAACAATAATAACAATAATAACAATAATAACAATAATAATAATAACAATAATAACAATAATAATAATAATAATGTGATACCTCCTTTATTTGAAACGGATTGCCCGGGGTAGATGGTTCATAAAGTGATGTATCGTATCCACTGTATCCACCTTCACCCACGTATCCACTGTAACCACCTTCACCCCCATATCTATCGTATCCACTGTGTCCACCTTCACCCACGTATCCACTGTAACCACCTTCACCCCCATATCTATCGTATCCACTGTGTCCACTTTCACCCCCGTATCCACTGTAACCACCATCACCCCCGTATCCACCTTCACCACCGTATCCACTGTAACTTCCGTATCCACCTTCATCCCCGTATACCCCGTAACCCGGATACGATTGCTGGATCGGGTAATATGGTTCATCAACAGGTGCATTCTCAGCACCGTATCCACTTTGTTGCATGTATGGAGATTCATACCCGTATCCGTAATCTGGATACACTTGATGCGCCGGGTAATTTGGTTCATCAACAGGTGGAGTGGGAGTCTTATTCAAGTCTGGCAACTGTGTTTTTTGATCAACAGGGACTCCAGACACAACCTCCTCCTCCTCATTGGCAGCATTTGCTCCCTATATGTCGTTAGAATAGCGATTACCGAAATAATTATCGTTCCAAAATGATGACATTTTAACAAGATTGAAGAAAAAACAGAACAAATAATGTTGGATCAAGGGTGTAAATTGTTTACCGAAAGGGGAAGATGAAAAAGAAAGAAAGCAGAGGATGATTGAGAATTCGAATTGTGAACAGATGGATAAATAGACTTGACACTTCAATAGGCAGCGTATTGCTCTCTACTCCCCGTATTACTTTATTCACGTGCCTGGACAACATCGTATCGATGTCAAATCAGTCTGACATACGCTGCGTATGGACCACTACGCAGCGTATAGGTTTACATCTATACGATGCGTATTGATCACTACGCACCCTATGTCAGACTGATTTGACCATGGTACTAGGTTTGATTGTCTGGTAGTGTACCAACCACTAACATACGCTGCGTATTGAGCAATACGCAGCGTATTACCTAACAAGTGTATATAAGGAATAAAGTTTCATATTCTAACAGCTCTGGACAGAGGATAAACTGGTTAAGGCGTTGCGGTTCTAAACGAGAGGTCATGAGTTCGAGTCTTGCAAGGGCCGGTTCTTAAATGAAGACCCCCTTTTTCCCCTTTTTTTATATATTTACAAAAATGGTCCCTGAGATTTCGTAAATTTATATAAATGGTACCTGGTTTTTCGAATATTTACAAAAAGGTCCCTAAAGTTTCGAAAACTGATAAATATGGTCCCTGAAGTTTCATAAATTTACAAAAATGGTCCCTGTTTATAAGCTGCGTATTGCTCAATACGCAGCGTATATAAACCAGGAAAAAAAATTACACTTCAAACCTACCAAAATGACCCCAAATTTGCATCAGTTTTATATACGCTGCGTATTGGTCAATACGCAGCGTATAGGAACTTTGTTTTCTGTGCAATGATTGGTAATCAGGCACTGAGATCTATGGTATATATACGCTGCGTATTGGTCAATACGCAGCGTATAGGGTTAACCCTATACGCTGCGTATTGGTCAATACGCAGCGTATATAAACCCTAAGTGTGCAGATAGGCAAAGTGAGTGTGCAGATAGTGGGAGCCTTTAATTTTGATCATGATCTTATATATACAAAACTAAAAAGAGTATATATATACTGTGACAAAAAATGGATCCAAATGGCATCTAAAAATATTTAAATTGAAAATCCCTAAAATATCCCTAGTTAAAAATGGGTTTTTTAGACGGAGTTAGGGTATGTGATCAAAATGGCAACAAAAAGGAAAAGTCAGGGACTTAGAGGAGAAAAAAAAACTATTTAGACTAAAATAACAAATTTGGACAAACCTCAGAGACAAAAATGATAATTTACTCAAAATAATTTCTTTAGTGTCTCTCTTTCATCTTATTTTTCTCTATTTTCTCTCTTGTCTCCAACAATGAATCATGAGATCCTTTTTAACTCGTAACCAAAACTTCATATTTAATTTCTGTTGAAACCTTCACTGTGAGTCAAATAAAGGATTAATTTGAATCAGGATTAATTTGATTCATAACATGTGTTATATTAAATAAAATAACAAGACATAATGAAGGTTTTCTTATAAAACAACCTTTATCATAAAATAACCAATTTTTGACAAAAATGAATGAGTAAATTACTGTTTTGGCTCCTGTGGTTTAACCAGTTTAATCATTTCAGCCAAAAAGAATCTTTTAACATATCAGATCCCGATGTTGCATTTTATATGGATTTAGCCCCTGATGCTAACTTGGTTATTTATTTGCAGTTAAGTGTAAGGGTAATTAGGTCATTATATACCTTAGGAGCCGTTTTTGATAATTTCAAAGTTCTTTTAATATTTAAAAGATTATTAATGCAATTACTAATATTTTTTTTATTATTTCGTTACTTTCACAATTATTATTTAACAAAATACGCTTTAAATATATACAAATAAATATGTATTTTCATTAACCGTTTATTTTTTATAAAAGTCGTTTTAAAAAATAATTTGTTATTTTACATTTTCTTTAAACCATCTATCGTTTTTAAAATTGTTACTTTTTAAACCATTTGTTTCTAAAATCGTTCTTTTTAAAGTCGTTGTATTTTGAAGTTTTTTTAAACACTTCATTTTATACCATTTTTTAAATCATTTATTTTTAAACACTTATAAACTACTCACTTTTTAGGTCGTTCATTATTTAAATTTTACAAAACGACGTGTATAAAAAACAAAAGAAATGTAACATTTGAAAAACAAGAAACATTCTAATAAAAATTTTGCAAAAAGATCGTTCATTTTCCCAACTTTTTTTAGAATGATTTATTTATTTTTCAAATCTTCCATTTCTTTGGATCGTTTTTTTATTCAAAATTCGTTATTTTTTTCACCTTTCGTTTATTAAATTTGTGCATTTTCTAGTTGCTTACACTTGTTAACTTACCTTTTTAAGGTTTGTTTTATAAACATCATTTTTTAAATCTTTGATTTTTAAACCACTTGTTCGTTTAAAAATCGATCGTTTTTAAATTTCTTCAGTTTTTGAAATCGTTCATTTTCTGAAGTTATTTTTGCCTAACGGCTATAAGTAAACTGAATAAAAAGTTTCAAAAATGAACGATATAAAAAACGGTTCTCAAATGAACGGTTTAAAAAGAAACGTTTTTTAAAAATTGACTTAAAAAACGAATTGTTTAAAAAAAGTTTAAAAAACGATTTTAAAAAGAACGGTATAAAATGAATCGTTTAAGAAAAACATTAAAAGACAAATTACTTTAAAAAGAACGATTTAAATACACAAGCGGTTTATTAATTGAATAATTTTAAAAACGACAGACGGTTTAAAAAAGGTTAAAAACAAATGATTTTAAAAACTATGTTTATAAAAAACAAACGCTTAATGAAAATACATATTTACTTGTATATATAAAACATATTTTGTTAAATAATAATCGTGAAAATAACAAAATAATAAAAAAAACTTGAGTAATTGCATTAATAATCTCTTAAATATCAAAAGAACTTTGTAATTATCAAAAACAGCCCTAAGGTATATAATAACCTAATTGCCCTTACACTTAACTGCAAAAAATTAACAAAGTTAGTGTTAGGGGCTGAAACCGTTATAAAATGCAACCTCAGGGTCTGATATTTAAAAGATTCCTTTGTGGACTAACACTAGCTAAACCACAGGGGCCGAAACAGTAATTTACTCAAAATGAATTTACACTAGAGTCACCAAAGTTAGAAATATTCACTCCAATCACTCAACTTCGAGCAATGATATACCATTCATCTCCGCTATGATTTGGATGTGCTTTGATTCGCTTTGAAACTCTTACATCATAAAACACAAACTCATAAATAATTTTTTATATAACTCATATATAAATACTATTATTTTTTGTCCAAAATTAGTGAAAATCCTATTTTCACTGAATTTTTCAATAGTCTCTATCCTATTTAAAGAGAAGAATGTTGATCACTACCAACATTAGTAAAAGCATGTGGTGATCACTAGTAAGATGAAAAGAAGTGATGACTATCTTATTATTGAGAAGTTGTTACATAAATTTAAACGGATTGGAGAGATGTTCTTAGTAAAGACCAATAAGTTTTCGTAAGCTAGATTGATTAACATCTATCTAAACAACTACAAATTTTTCTGTTAGCATGGTGATATTTGTCTTCTATTGTAAACTTGTTCATTATCGTCTTGTAACCACATTTTAGCAAGTAATATTATATTTTACAGATAACCAATTATTTCTATAATGTGATCATATGATTAAAAATGTAGAGTATGCACGTATGAATAAAGGTAATTGACATTTACTATTCTTATTTTTTTATTTATATTGTAATCAAAATAAAACTTGTATTTGTATGTAAACTTGTAGGAGCCGTTCGCGTAATTAAATAAAAATAAAACAAATTTTATTATTTTGATTACAATACAGAAATAAGAAAGCTGAAATTACTAGTACAATTACAACTGGAAAAACAAAATACAAGAAATGTAGAAGAAACAGAAAACCGAAAATGGCTGAGTCACGTGTTCAACACGCTTCTCTTAAAACAAATTCCGAGACTCCCAAGAGCACTCGTTTTGTTTCCCAGGGTACAACAGCCGAAGCAGTAGTACTGCCAGAGCTGGCCTACAACCCAAAGGTTACCTTGAAACTTTCAAGAAAAAGATCAGAAAAACTGTAGAGAGAAAGTGAATTTGCTGTTGTGTTGTTGGTGTCTTCTGCAGCAAGGTAATACGTCATTTAATTCGTAGTTAAAACCGTTTGACTCGTCAGTTTCGAAGCTGAACTGTAACTGCACTGTCATTCAATGCTGGAAGCTTCTGCGGCGCGCAGGTATGCACGCTCATGAGCGCGTGCGCCATTTTGGCTCAGGTCCATGTGCGCGCGTCACCTGTGAACCTATACGAGCATGCCACATAGTCGTGCCGTATTGGCTCACTCTGGTGCGCCGCGCACGTCACATCAGGACCCATGCACCATGCGCGCAACCGCGCGCCTTCAAGCCACGTGTACTCACACGCGGACTGCCACGTCACGCGCCTCTAACCCGCATGCCACTTCAACCACTTGGTCCTTGCAGCCCCTGTGATCCACCATGCGCACGTGGTAAAAAATACAGAGGCGGCTCTCAAGCGGCTCATGGCGATGCGGGCGTGCGAAGTGCGCCATCAAAGCGCCACATTGCGCCTCATCGCCCACGCCACGCGCACGCGCGTGTGTGCGAGTTAGGGTGCTCCGCACCCTTCGCGAGTACACTTAGTGTGTGCTTCCATGAAACAATAAGGATGGAGAGTTCCCACTTAAATACCCATATAAATTCCATCTCTCCTCCTATGTGGGACAAGGTGTCACTTTCCCTTTTGTTTCAGCATTCAATGTTTCAAACACCCAACTTTGAGCATCGATATCTAATTCATCTTAGCTCCGTTTTGGACGTGGTTTAGTTCGTTGCGAAGTTCTTCCAACATAGAACAGAAACCAACAAATAAATATATAAAGAAACCTCTGTTTCTTATATTTATTTCTAGTCCAAAATAGGAAAAAAATAATTTTCCTATATTTGTGAAAAATGCTATTTTCACCTATTTTTCCAACAATCCCCCACATGAAAAATGCTATTTTCATCAAATTTCCAACAACCCCCACATGTATGGAAATCGATCTTTTCCTTACACTTTTCAACGATAAACTTCGACAGTTGAGTATTGCAAGATAGGTAGGTTGTTACCTTTGAACCTTCTTTTGTGAAGCATACTTAGCTTACCAGCGGTTTGTAGACGCGATGTCTTTGAACATACCCCCATTTGTGTAAACGACAATACACTTCACACAATACTCTCCCTGGTTTGGCCAACTCCTCATTGTCGTGTCCTATTATGGTCCTGGAACACTAGCCTGGTTCTGCGAGAGCTCTAGGATTGCGCACCCCACAAAGCCATTCGAAGCGACCATACTTCTCTCTCACATAGGTGATTCCCATGAATCATTAAAATCATCATGGTTATTTGATTTCCCGAAATCGTTAACCTTAATATGCTTAGCCTCACTTCAATGTCACAGATTGGAATGGACTAGGAAGTATATAGCTCCCTTTTATTTAGTTTGGGGTACTCCCCCACAGTGACTCCGTTTTGGTAATATGATTAAGTTGTCCCATTTATCACGGACTTTAGTCCCATTCCTCTTGACGACGTTTCAACTAACTCTTTGCTTAAGCCTTTTGTAAACGGCTCCGCAATGTTATCCTTTGATCTCACATAATCAATTGTGATAACACCCGTTGAGAGTAGTTGTCATACCGTGTTATGTCTACGTCGCATATGCCTTGATCTGCCATTGTACATTAAGCTTTGAGCTCTACCAATCGCTGATTGGCTATCACAATGTATACATATGGCTGGCAAAGGCTTTGGCCATCTTGGAATATATTCCACAAATTGACGTAGCCATTCCGCCTCCTCTCCTGACTTATCCAAGGCGATAAATTCGGATTCCATTGTGGATCTTGCTATGACCGTTTGCTTAGAAGACTTCCAAGCAATAGCAGCTCCTCCAAGTGTAAACACGTAACCACTTGTTGATTTGGAATCTTTATTATCCGATATCCAGTTTGCATCAGTGTATCCTTCGATCACTGCTGGTTGTCGGGTATAATGCAGTCCATAATCTTTATTATCCGATATCCAGTTTGCATCAGTGTATCCTTCGATCACTGCTGGTTGTCGGGTATAATGCAGTCCATAATCTCTTATGTATCTTATGTATCTAAGCACCCTCGTGATAGCTTTCCAATGATCCGCGCACGGATTGCTGGTGTATCTACTTAGCCTACTCACCGCGTAAGCCAAGTCGGGTCCAGTACATGTCATTAGATACATTAGACTGCCAGTAATTCTTGAGTACTCTAACTGAGCAACTCCATCTCCTTTATTTTTCTTGAGATGTTGGGAGGTATCAACTGGAGTTCGAGCTACACTCGTATCTCCCGAGTTGAATTTTTCAAGAATTTTATCCACATAGTGAGATTGACTTAAAACAAGACCATCTTGGGTTCTTATGATCTTTACTCCAAGAATCACATCCGCTAAACCCATGTCTTTCATATCAAATCTCGCTTTCAACATGTTTTTAGTAGCTTTGATAATTTTATCATTACTCCCAATGATAAGCATATCGTCTACATAAAGGTATAAGATCACATAACCTTCATTTGTGTCTTTGAAATAAACACATTTGTCGCACTCATTTATTTTGAAACCATTGTCAATCATGACATGATCAAACTTTTGGTGCCATTGTTTCGGCGCTTGCTTCAAGCCATACAAAGACTTGACGAGATTACAAACTTTACCCTCTTGACCTGGGGCGGAGAAACTGTCACACCCCCAAAAATCCACATGCGGAGTATCACCGCTTGGAGGCGTGACTGACCAGGATCAACCCACCAATCATATTGAACATAGCGTATAAGTAAACATAAAACCCAACCACAATATAATTGGTGTCCAAATAAAACATAGTTTAAGTAATCAGCGGAAGCATATTGTTTAAAACCAAAACAAAAGTTCAAATGTATCAAAAGTTTGACATGGTATATGACTATCCATGTCCTACAACGACCACGCCTCCCCGTGCAAGCTCCATGAGTACCTAACGACCTGCAAGGCATGTAACAACGAGTCAACAACAAAGTTGAGCGAGTTCACAGTTGGTTGTTTAGTTTTACCAATTTGTTTTGAAATCATAAGTTGTTTTGTAAGCCACGAGATAACCAATAACCTTTGTTTCCCAAACCATAACCATAATCAGTGGGGGGCTTCCCCGTGTGAACCACTAGACCATTACCATATCGACGACTGACGAACAATAGTTGTGCCCTACGTCAATGTCTATCATCATTGAGAGTTTGCCATGATCCATTAGTATACGCCCGTTCGAACGACACGGTGTGAGGTTTGTCAAACCTAATAGCGCTATTAACTAATGACCCGCTCGCCATCGGCCTCGGCGATTAAGTCGATATAAAGTGAGGGACTTCATGATAGAGTTTTGTCTAGTAAGTTGTAAGGTTGTTGTCCTACCCAAGGAGGACGAACGTACGTAGTTCTACCCAAGGAGAATACGCAGGATTTATAGTGGCATCCTACCCAAGGAGGATGGCCGTACATATCCTACCCAAGGAGGATATGTAGATTCCGTTTTAGTTTATTAACCCATTCCCAAACCACCGGGAATCCCATGCCTTGTAGAAAGTGTGAACTCACCTTGGTTTGCTCGGTATGCTAAACTATGTGCTCACAAGTAATCAGTCAAGTCCTATAGTATGCATGTATACTCAATCAGTTCAAGTTCGTAATGATTCACATGCAATCTATGTCACAAAATGTGTTTGGCAGTTAACATCATGCATCACATAGACAATTAATCACATTCATGCAATTCATGCTTCACATAAATGTCCTTCACAGTTTATTCTAACATGGTTATTCTCTAACATACTTGACAGGGTTAGCAAGCTTAACAGGATTAACATATTTAACAGAGTTACATATTTAACAAAGTTACATGCACAACTTAACAGAGTTAACATCTAACAGAATTAATAAACTAACTGAGTTAATAACTAACAGAGTTACCTACTAAACAGAACTACTGTGCCAGACACTTAACGAGGTCACATGTGACGAAATCACATGCTTGGCGAAAACGCTTTTGGCGAAGAAAACCCTTTGGACGAAATCGCTTTGGACGAAAACCCTAGGCGACGAAATCCAAGGGTTTTCGTCGAGTTTGATGTATGACGAAAACACTTTGGTTTTCGTCTGAATCTGTGTTTTCGTCTGAGTCCCCTGTGTTTTCGTCCGTGCTGAACATGATCATTACTAACAGTTATGCAAAAATCCCAGTAATGAACTAACAGTTACAAGATCAATCATCCACACAATCATTCCCCCAGATCAGTTCATGAAACCATACATTACTAGATTACTAAATCACTGTACAATCATGTTTACCATTCCATCATCATTCAACATCAGTAAGTGGTTATGATTACCATTAATTCGACACATGATACACATAGAACCCTAATCTGCTAATCGTCTATCAGATCATCAATATCAAATCGAACATGGACAATAAGCATGACACAACCGATCATACGTCAGATTAAGGATCCCTATCATACTCATCTATTCAATTCGCAACCAAATCACGTAACAGTTCATTCATGATAACAAACAGATAGTTCATGATGAATTAAATCGAATAACTCTTAACAGTAGGTTACTAACCCAAACAAGATGCACAATGAATACGTAAAAAGGCTTCGAGATCCTAGACTTGCCGTCGCACAGGGATGAGGGGAGAGAAGTGGTTAGGGTTTGTCGATTAACGTGTTAACGTAAGGGTTGGAATTCAAAACATATATCAGATCATCACTGGGCCAAGGCCCATTCCTGTTTTCGCCGGCCTGCTCTTGACGAAAACACTAATGTGTTTTCGTCCAAGAGTGGTTTCGTGAGGAGGGGGATTTCGGGTGGGGGTGTTTTCGTGGGTAGGGATTTCGGCAAGGTTCCATGTATTAACAATTATACAATTCAGATTATTAATGCAAGATATGTATAACATATACACACATGATATACACATGACGAATAACACTTATATTGCACCTCAAATAAATATAAAACACGCTTTGCAAATAAGTACAAAGTTAAATCAAATAGAGATCTTGAAAACTCGGGTTGTCACATTATCCCCAACTTGAAAGAAATTTCGTCCCGAAATTTAGTACGTGGTTACTGAGGAAACTAGTTGTGTTGCGTTGATTCCTGGTTTTCCTGGGGTGTCACATCATCCCCCCGTTTGTTTGGAATTTCGTCCCGAAATTCCGCAGTAGCTTCAGTCTCAGTAGTGGTTGCACTGTTCCCGAAAAACTGGGGATACTTGAGTTTCATTTGGTCTTCTCATTCCCAGGTGAACTCTGGGCCACGACGGGAGTTCCAACGAACTCGAACAAGAGGTATTCTGGTGTGCTTGAGAACCTTAACGTCTCGGTCTGTGATTTCAACTGGTTCCTCGACGAATCGCAACTGATCGTCGATAGTGAGCTCCTTCAGAGGAACTATGAGGGTCTCATCTGACAGACACTTTTTCAGATTTGACACGTGAAATACGTTGTGAACTCCACTGAGTTCTGTCGGTAGATTCAGTTTGTAGGCCACTTTGCCTATTTTCTCTATGATTTCGAACGGTCTGACATAACGCGGATTGAGCTTGCCTCATTTGCCAAAACGAACTACACCTTTCCAAGGTGAGACTTTGAGTAACACTCGATCCACAACCTGGAACTCGAGTGGTTTCCTGCGTTTATCAGCGTAGCTTTTCTGACGATCACGGGCTGCCGCCATTCGTTGCCGTATCTGAGCAATCCTTTCCGTTGTGTCTACTACAAGTTCTGGACCTGAGATTTGGCTGTCACCAACTTCTGACTGTGACACCTGTGTCACTTCAACCATCAAACAAATGCCAAACCAATGAAATATTGTATTTCATACTTGGGATTTGTAAAAAATATGTGTATCGTTTGGACATATCAACTCTTGTTCGATTTCAAGCTTTAAATCGCTTTCTGGAGGGTTATACGCGCTCTGATGTGTAGATATAACCAGTTTAATCCAACAAACACTCTGGAATAGTGACATATACTTAACATACCTTAAATAACCTTTAGATAACTTAGAAATAAGTTTTGAAGGCTTTGGTATGGCAAAAACAAGTTTATTCGCTTACAGGGACTAAATTTGACAAACTGCGAAAGTATGCCAATTTGAACTGTAACAGACATTCCGGAACATGACCATAAGTTAAACATACCATAAATATCCTTTACATAGCTTAGAAATAGGCTTTGAGGGGTTCGGTGTGCTAAAATAAACTTTTGGGTCATTCAGGGACTAAAAGCGTCAAAAAGTGCACAAGTTTGCATTTTCGCGCATAACTTACGTTCTGAATACATCCGGACATCAAATTTATGTAAGCACTAAAATATTTTATTTTAGTGTTTGGCATGAGAAAAATCCATTCGTCACGCATTTTGGATCGTTTTTCGCACTTGTGCGCATTCCGTCGTAATTAAGCGAACATCGCGTTCGTACGGCCAAACGAACCAACATCCGACATATTTTTGAGCATGTTTCATGTCCACAATGTTTAGGCATCATTTTAGGGCCTTAAAGTTGGCTTTACGGGCCTTAGAAGTGTCGGGAATGGGCTTAAAACACAACAGGGACTGAAACTGCCAAAATGGAAACATGTTTTCTGATCAGAGGCTCCAGGCGGCCCGCCTGAGCTTTGTCTGATCCTGAAGCGGGCCGCATCAGCCTCCCTGATCAGATAAGAATGCTTAATCAGCAAATTCCAGCTGTTTAATCCTCAACCACATGCTCATACTTGACCTTTCAGCTGATTATGGGCCAATTTTAGTCACCTTAACTTTCCAACAAGTGTACGCATGAGATTTGAGCACGGTTTCCATGAAACGATCTTAACGGTTACCCGAAAACTATAAATACCCCATCCCCCATTGCTTCAAAATCACTAGAATCTGATCTAAAAGACTCTAAGTTGGAACCATTGTTTCATACCTGAGTTATTTGGATCTAGATTAGCATTCGGGGACCCTTCGTAAATATTCCTTCGTTCTTTTCTTTCTTTTACTGCTTTTCGAGTCCGAAAGTCAAACTTTGTTTGATTTTCAGCGTTGACCAGTGTATGGTCAATGCGAAGTTCGTTTGAACTTCGCAACGTGATTGTAATCACGATGGTTATAGTCCCTTGGGACTATGCCTACTGATTACCACGTTGTCTAGGGTCGTAGGGTAAGCGATCTAATAAATCGCTTATACCTTCGAACCCGACCCATTTGGTCGATTATTAGGATCCGACCAAATACATTAGGTGACCATAGTGTATAGGGAATAACCTTCCGAGGTTATACCTTATGGTCCCATCGTTTAAATAGTTGTATGATAGGTAGTTTATATGCCTTAGGTAAATTACCAGAATACCCTTTTCATGTATAATTGGTAATTTAGCATATGTAACCTAAACTTTTGTCACATAACTGATTATGTAACATGTTTAGGCATATAACACTTGTCATAGGACTAGTTAGACGTTCCGAACGCGTTTCACGCGAACGACGCGTTAAAGTAGCATAAGCTACCTAAAACGGGTCTTAATGGGTCGTAAACACTTAGGTTAGGTTTCTTTTAGCATGAAGGCTTTGTTAAACCATATGACACGAGTCTCTATACTCGTTTGGTTTACGAACCCTCATTCTATCCAATCATCCGATTTAGGTCCGGTTATTAACATAGTTACCTATATTAGGTGCCGTTTGATATCCGCGATCTCTAGCATTGTTTGGTTGTTACTCAAGGACTACTAAACAATCTCAAGTGAGTACATAGACCCCTCTTTTACTGTTTTCCAAACTGTTTTGGGGTGGAACACATGTGCCTACTTGTTACTTTCGTGCTTTCCTGTTTTCACATCATATACTTGCTATGTTCATTAGTACATTTATAGTACATGTTTTACATTACATTTCATGCTACGTATGTCTATTGTTGCATACTTAGTACAGGTCACATGCTACGTATGTCTATTGTTGCATACTTAGTACAGGTCACATGCTACGTATGTCTATTGTTGCATACTTAGTACAGGTCACATGCTACGTATGTCTATTGTTGCATACTTAGTACAGGTCATATGCTACTTATGTCTATTTGTGGCATACTTAGTACATTTGTTATTCATCACATGCTTACATTTTGGATGCATATTACATGATTTACATTGATCATGTATTTCCACAAAACATAGTTGTGATTTAAACCAAGTTTTACTTCAACACTATGTTCTTGTGCATATGGTTTAGTTGATGCATTTCACTAGCCATACATATCATTTTGGTTACACATTACATGGTTTACATTTGACACATAAACACTTTTGACATTGGTTATACATTACATGATTTACATCTTGACATAAACATTTTAACATATTATTTCAATACATTTGGAAGTTGGTTTAAACATAGACATCTTACATTGTTTGGTTTGGTTTGAGTAAGTGATTAAGTAACGAGGCGTGTGTAATATGATACAAGCATGGTGGATACGCCGTTGGTACTTCCTATATATAAGTGTTTGTATGGTATTACATGTCGTAGCGTTATTTGAATCATTTCAATTTGAGACATATAACATTTTATACAAATAACATACTTTTCACAAGACATTGTTTTACAAACAACTTATCTTATACAAACTCATTTTACATGGTTATTCATTTAACCTTACATTTATTTATACATATCATCTGATCTTATCGTTTTTCAAATGATTTACAAGACAAAGCAAATTACAAGGTTCATGACTAAACATTTTCTCAAACATAAGTCATGAATCCTATTTTCACAAAACCTATGTATCTCACAGGCATTTTTATGCTGACGTACCTATTTTCACATGTGTTTCCAGGAGATGATGCATAAGACTTAACAAGACATACTTAGGCGGACCCGTGCCTTAGCAACATAAAACGAGACAATAACTAGTTAATTTATGTTATGTACCCTTTGTTTCTTGTTTAAACAATGTAAACTCTCATGTTTGTTTAATAATACGAAACTTTAATTGCCATGGATTTGAAACGATTAATTCTGTTACAACACTCCCCGACGTTTCCGCCACGTTTTGTATGTTCTACGTGGTCGGGGTGTGACACTGACCAGCAAAGAGGTGATCGGCATTTACGTCCGTACAATGCCTCAAACGGAGCGGCTTGGATGTTGGTGTGGTAGCTGTTATTATACGAAAACTCCAGTAACGGGAGATGTTTTTCCCAGCCGTTACCAAAATCAATCACACATGCCCTAAGCATGTCTTCAAGGGTTTAGATGGTGCGTTCAGACTGCCCATCCGTTTGTGGATGATAAGCGGTGCTCATGTCTAAACGTGAGCCAAAGGACTTGTGCATTGCTTGCCACAGTTCAGAAGTAAAACGCGCATCACGATCGGAAATAATGGAGGTTGGCACCCCGTGCCTCGAAACCACTTCCTTTAAGTAAATGTCTGCGAGAGTAGAGAACTTGTCTATTTCTTTGATGGCCAAAAAGTGTGCAGACTTAGTCAATCGATCCACTATCACCCAAATAGTATCATTTCCCCGTTGAGATCTAGGCAGGCCAGTAACAAAATCCATGGAAATTTGCTCCCATTTCCATTGTGGTATCTCTGGTTGTTGGAGTAGGCCCGATGATTTCTGATATTCGGTCTTGACTCTCGCACAAGTCAAACATTTGCTGACGTAGGTTGCTATGTGGGCTTTCATGCTAGGCCACCAGTACGTAGTCTTCAAGTCTTGGTACATCTTATCCAAACCAGGATGTATCGAATAACGTGACTTATGTGCTTCATCCATCACCAGCTCGCGTAAGTTTCCATAAAGTGTCTGGGTCGCCCTGTAACGTAGTAAGCACTGTCTTCCTTTTGTTCTAATCGTTTCCTTGATCCACGTAGGGACTCCGTCCTGACGTTCTCTGCTTTTAATGCTTCAACCTGAGCATCTTGTATCTGAGTAGGAAGACTAGATTGGATGGTAAGTTGTAATGCACGCACGAGTTTAGGTGTAGTATCTTTTCGACTGAGGGCGTCGACCACAACATTAGCTTTGCCCGGATGGTACTTGATCGCGCATTCGTAGTCATTCAAGAGCTCGACCCATCGACGTTGTCGCATGTTCAACTCTTTCTGTTTGAAGATATGCTCGAGACTCCTGTGATCGGTGTAAATGGTGCACTTGGTACCGTACAGGTAATGTCTCCATATCTTGAGTGCGAAAATGACAGCTCCCAGCTCCAGATCGTGTGTAGTGTAATTCCTTTCGTGAACTTTAAGTTGGCGAGATGCATAACCAATGACTTTATCCCGTTGCATCAACACACACCCAAGACCCTGAATTGACGCATCACAATAAACCACGAAATCGTCTGTGCCCTCTGGCAATGAGAGAATATGTGCGCTACAAAGTCTATCCTTTAAGTGCTGAAATGCTGATTCCTGTGCATTACCCCAACGATAGGTGACACCTTTCTGAGTTAGTGCAGTGAGAGGTTGCGCAATCTTGGAGAAATCCTTGATGAACCTTCGGTAGTAGCCCGCCAAACCCAAGAATTGGCGGATTTCTGTTGGTGTGCGGGGTGCAGGCCAGTTCTTGATCGAGTCTACCTTGGATGGATCAACATGAATCCCATCCTTATTTACCATGTGGCCTAGAAAGTGGACTTCACGAAGCCAAAAGTCGCATTTCGAAAACTTGGCATACAACTGTTTTGTTTGAAGGAGTTCTAAAATAAGTCGTAGATGATGCTCGTATTCCTCCTGACTCTTAGAATAGACCAGGATGTCGTCGATGAATACAATAACAAACTTATCCAGGTAGGGCTTGCACACTCTGTTCATAAGATCCATGAAGACTGCGGGTGCGTTTGTCAATCCAAAAGGCATAACCAGGAACTCGTAATGCCCATAACGAGTCCTGAACGCTATCTTAGAGATATCCTCATCTCGGACTCTCAGTTGATGGTAGCCTGACCTCAGGTCAATCTTCGAATAGTAGCTCGACCCTTGCAGCTGATCGAACAAGTCATCAATGCGTGGAAGTGGATAACGATTCTTTACGGTCACCTTGTTGAGTTCGCGGTAGTCAATACACATTCGGAAGGTACCGTCTTTCTTCTTCACAAATAATACTGGAGCTCCCCAAGACGAAGAGCTAGGACGAATAAAACCCTTATCTAAGGGCTCTTGTAGTTGCGTGGACAGTTCTTCAAGTTCTGATGGAGCTAAACGATAAGGTGCACGAGCTATGGGCGCTGCTCTAGGAGCTAGCTCGATCTGAAATTCAACCTGACGGTGAGGCGGAAGACCAGGTAATTCCTCAGGGAATACCTCAGGAAAGTCACGTACAACCGGAATATCTTCAATCTTCTTTTCTTTCGAGGATGCATCAGAAACGAGGGCTAGGATAGCAGTGTGGCCCTTTCGCAAACACTTTTGGGCCTTAAGAAAAGAAATGATGCCCACCACGACACCACTCTTGTCGCCATGAATCACTAAAGGTTCCCCATCTGGATGAGGAATGCGGACGACCTTCTCCTTGCACAGGATCTCTGCTCGATGTTGCGATAACCAATCCATACCAATAACAATGTCGAAACTACCCAAAACGATAGGAATGAGGTCGATAGAAAAGGTTTGACCAGCTAAGATGAGATTACAACCCCTAACTATGTGTGTGGCTTCAAGACTTTTACCGTTTGCTAGCTCTACTATGTGCTTGGTGTTCAAAAGTGTTGGGGTACGTTTAAGCATTTGACTAACTTTTAGAGACACATAACTGGTATCGGCACCCGAATCAAATAAAACATTAACATAAAAGTCATCCAGTAGAAACTTACCCATCACGACATTGGGATCATTCCTTGCATCACCCTTACCAATCACGAACGCACGGCCCCGGGCACCATTGTTTCCATTGTTTCCCCCGTTGTTACCCCCATTGTTGTTTCCGTTTCCCTGATTGTTGTTGTTATTCTGATTCTGGTTTAATTGGGGGCAGTTTCTCTTGAAGTGACCTTCAGCACCACACTGAAAGCATCCCCTGTTACCCTGCGGTTGTTGCGGCTGATTTTGTGGAGCTTGCTGTTGCTGATGGCGATTCTGATTCGCAGGTCGCGCGCCCCTGCAATCCTTTGCCTCATGACCAAACTTGTTACACCTCAAACAACGACCCTTGTTGCACTGCCCACTATGATTCCTGTTGCATCGGTTGCACTTGGGGTGGTTTCCCCTGTACCCACCCTGCCCTTGACTACCAGAAGATTGCTGACCAGGACTCTGGTAGTCATCAGTCTTTCGCTGCTGAGACTGAGACTGAGCTGATGTCGAACCCTTGCTTGAGACTCCATCCCATTTGCGCTTGTTGTCACTGGGGGCATCAGAAGTAGTAGTAGTAGCAGTACCAATGCGCTTGGGCAGTCTGTTCTGCTCGACTGCCTGATCGGTGATACGATGAGCCACACGAATAGCTTGCTGGATAGTGGTGGGGTTTGCTGCGGTCACATGACTCTGGATCTCTGGCACTAAACCTTTAAGGTACAACTCGATGCGCTTGATAGGAGGATCTACCATAGTAGGACACAAGATTGCCAGCTCGTTTGATCTTTTCGTATACGCTTCAATTTCTGACCCGGTCATCTTTAAGTTGAAGAACTCGACTTCCAACTTGTGAATATCATCACGATTACAGTACTCTTCCTTGATCAAATCCTTGAAGTCATTCCATGGGGTGGCATTAGCAGTAACAATCCCCAGCATTTGAACCTGAGCGTTCCACAACGTGAGCGCTACACCCTCAAGAGTACCAGTAGCATATTTCACCCTGCGAGCCTCAGGGCATTCCCACATCTCGAAAACAGACTCGAGCTTCTCGAACCAGTGGAGGAGGCCTACCGCTCCTTCAGTGCCGTTGAAAGTAGTAGGTCGGCAGTCCATAAAAGTTTTGAAAGTACACGCAGGAGGCTGAGCATGTTGACCTGTCGTGTGTGTAAGAAGAGACAAAGTTAAACACAAGTGTTGGTTCACGAGAGTAGGATCTAGAGATCCTAGAGTAAGTTGCAATGGCAGGTTATACCTCCTGCCTGAGCGGCGGCTAGTGCTGCAGTAACTTGTTCATTGATTAGAGCCGTCAGCTGGGCTTGAGTTAGGTTAACGCGTCCACTCATGATCTTCATATCAAAGGAAACATGGGTGAGAGAGGTTCGCGAAAGTGCGATGACAGAAGAGAGTAAGCACACATATGTTTTCAAACAACAGTTGTTACGTTCATCTAAGCATACCATGAGCAAAGTTCTATGTAACTAGCAAGTAGGCAATAAAAACATAAACCACATCACCATAATCATAAGTTGTTTTGTAAGCCACGAGATAACCAGTAACCTTTGTTTCCCAAACCACAACCATAATCAGTGGGGGGCTTCCCCGTGTGAACCACTAGACCATTACCATATCGACGACTGACGAACAATAGTTGTGCCCTACGTCAATGTCTATCATCATTGACAGTTTGCCATGATCCATTAGTACACGCCCGTTCGAATGACACGGTGTGAGGTTTGTCAAACCTAATAGCGCTATTAACTAATGACCCGCTCGCCATCGGCCTCGGCGATTAAGTCGATATAAAGTGAGGGACTTCATGATAGAGTTTTGTCTAGTAAGTTGTAAGGTTGTTGTCCTACCCAAGGAGGACGAACGTACGTAGTTCTACCCAAGGAGAATACACAGGATTTATAGTGGCATCCTACCCAAGGAGGATGGCCGTACATATCCTACCCAAGGAGGATATGTAGATTCCGTTTTAGTTTATTAACCCATTCCCAAACCACCGGGAATCCCATACCTTGTAGAAAGTGTGAACTCACCTTGGTTTGCTCGGTATGCTAAACTATGTGCTCACAAGTAATCAGTCAAGTCCTATAGTATGCACGTATACTCAATCAGTTCAAGTTCGTAATGATTCACATGCAATCTATGTCACAAAATGTGTTTGGCAGTTAACATCATGCATCACATAGACAATTAATCACATTCATGCAATTCATGCTTCACATAAATGTCCTTCACAATTTATTCTAACATGGTTATTCTCTAACATACTTGACAGGGTTAGCAAGCTTAACAGGATTAACATATTTAACAGAGTTACATATTTAACAAAGTTACATGCACAACTTAACAGAGTTAACATCTAACAGAATTAATAAACTAACTGAGTTAATAACTAACAGAGTTACCTACTAAACAGAACTACTGTGCCAGACACTTAACGAGGTCACATGTGACGAAATCACATGCTTGGCGAAAACACTTTTGGCGACGAAAATCCTTTGGACGAAATTGCTTTGGACGAAAACCCTAGGTGACGAAATCCAAGGGTTTTCGTCGAGTTTGATGTATGACGAAAACACTTTGGTTTTCATCTGAATCTGTGTTTTTGTCTGAGTCCCCTGTGTTTTCGTCCGTGCTGAACATGATCATTACTAACAGTTATGCAAAAATCCCAGTAATCAACTAACAGTTACGAGATCAATCATCCAAACAATCATTCCCCCAGATCAGTTCATGAAACGATACATTACTAGATTAGTAAATCACTGTACAATCATGTTTACCATTCCATCATCATTCAACATCAGTAAGTGGTTATGATTACCATTAATTCGACACATGATACACATAGAACCCTAATCTGCTAATCGTCTATCAGATCATTAATATCAAATCGAACATGGACAATAAGCATGACACAACCGATCATACATCAGATTAAGGATCCCTATCATACTCATCTATTCAATTCGCAACTAAATCACATAACAGTTCATTCATGATAACAAACAGATAGTTCATGATGAATTAAATCGAATAACTCTTAACAGTCGGTTACTAACGCAAACAAGATGCACAACGAATACGTAAAAAGGCTTCGAGATCCTAGACTTGCCGTCGCACAGGGATGAGGGGAGAGAAGTGGTTAGGGTTTGCCGATTAACGTGTTAACGTAAGGGTTGGAATTCAAAACATATATCAGATCGTCACTGGGCCAAGGCCCATTCCTGTTTTCGCCGGCCTGCTCTTGACGAAAACACTAATGTGTTTTCGTCCAAGAGTGTTTTCGTGAGGAGGGGGATTTCGGGTGGGGGTGTTTTCGTGGATAGGGATTTCGGCAAGGTTCCATGTTTTAACAATTATACAATTCAAGTTATTAATGCAAGATATGTATAACATATACACACATAATATACACATCACGAATAACACTTATATTGCACCTCAAATAAATATAAAACACGCTTTGCAAATAAGTACAAAGTTAAGTCGAATAGAGACCTTGAAAACTCGGGTTGTCACAGAAACCCTCAGGTTGCTCCATGTAAATCTCTTCTTCTAAATCGCCATTTAGAAATGCGGTTTTAACATCCATTTGGTGAACTTCCAAATTTCTTAACGCCGCTATAGCAAGAACCAATCTAATTGAGGTTATGCGCGTCACTGGCGAGTAGGTATCAAAGTAATCTAGACCTTCCTTTTGTCTAAATCCTTTAATCACCCACCTAGCCTTGTATTTATCAATACTTCCATCAGTTTTCATCTTCCTTTTGAATATCCAACGATATCCAAGTGGTTTGCAACTAGGTGGAAGATCTCCTAACTCCCAAGTATGATTTTGCAATATCGAATCAATTTTGTTCTTTATTGCTTCTTTCCATTGAGGTCCTTCTGAAGATGAAACTGCTTCACGATATGTATTGGGCTCGCCCTCAACCATATAGCAAATGAAGTCTGGACCGAAGGATTTTTCAACCCTTGGCCTTTTGTTTCGCCTACGATCACCTTCTTCAACCTCAGGTCGTTCATGTGTCTTATCATGAACTACCTTATCAACTGGTGTAGATAAGCTTTCACCTACTTCAAAAGTAGGTGTTGATGACGTTGCATGTGTTTGTCTTCTCAAAGGAAACACATTTTCAAAGTAAGGCACAACGTTAGGATTCACCTCCATGATAGTGTTTATGTGAACATCTGGATTCTTGGACTCGTGTACAAGAAAGCGATGTGCACTACTTTGATGCACATACCCAATGAATATACAATCAACAGTTTTGGGTCCTATCCTAACAGCCTTAGGAGGTGGTACAATCACCTTTGCTAGGCACCCCCACACTTTCAAGTATTTGTATGAAGGCTTCTTCCTTTTCCATAACTCATATGGAGTTTCGTCTCTCTTTTTGAGTGGTATCTTGTTCAAAAGATAATTAGCCGAGAGAATGGCTTCCCCCCACATTTCCTGGCTCACTCCAGAACTTATCAACATGGCGTTCATCATTTCTTTCAATGTACGGTTCTTTCGTTCTGCCACGCCATTTGATTGTGGAGAATAAGGAGGTGTACACTCATGTACAATGCCACTTTTTTGCACATATATCGGCGAAAGGTGCAACATATTCTCCTCCTTGATCGCTTCGCAAAGCTTTTATCTTCTTTTGAAGTTGATTCTCAACTTCATTTTTATACAAGATAAATTTACTTATTGCTTCATCTTTACTTTTTAGTAAATATACAAAGCAATATTTAGTACTATCATCAATAAACGTGATGAAGTACTTATTTCCACCTCTTGTGGGTACCGCTTTTAAATCACAAATATCGGTGTGAATTAAATCAAGGGGTTCGGTTATTCGTTCAACCGATTTCGATGATGATCTTGTAAGTTTGGATTCTACACATGTTTCGCATTTATAATGTGAATCAATATGGAATGTTGGTATACAATTTAAATTGATTAAACGGCGTATTGAATTAAAATTTACGTGACCTAATCTACCATGCCATTTATTCGAAAATAAAAACTCAAGCATATAAGTAGAAGTAGTAGCAATTTTATTCATGTTCTTTTTGACAGCCATTACATCCAATTTGAACATACCATTTTGGGCATAGCCCTTACCAACATACATTCCTCGTTTAGTAAGTACAAATTGATCGCTCTCAAAAACTAAACGAAATCCAAACATATTAAGCGACCATCTCGAGACTAGGCTCTTGCGCAAGTCTGGCACATATAACACGTTGCTTAAAGTGAGCTCCTTGCCTGAAGTCCACTTCAAAATCACCGTTCCTTCACCCTTGATGTCCGCGGTGGCTGCATTTCCCATGTACAGCTTCTCATCTCCCGCAAGCTCTTTGAAGGTGGTAAAGATGCTCCTGTCTGGGCACACATGACTGGTCGCTCCCATATCAACCCACCATCCTTTTGGAGTGTTGGTCACAGCATTGACCTCATCCAACCTTGCGGTTTTTTCGGAAATCATTGCCACCAAAGGCATTCCGTCTTCATCCACCATGTGCGCGAGCTCACGCTTTGGTTTCTTGCATTGGTTAGCCCGATGCCCCGGCTCATCACAGTTGTAACAAGTCCCTTGGAACGCCTGAGGTTTCTTTTTCACAACCCCTTTCTTTGGTCCAAGTTTGCTAGACTTTGCTTTCTCCTTGTCCTTTTTCCCCTTACCCTTATTGCCTTTAGAGGATTGCCCATGCTTAACCAAATTTGCGCTAGCAGAAGTTTGCGCATGGCTGCCTTTTTGGGCAATTCTGATGTCCTCTTCAATCCGAAGACGAACAATAAGATCCTCTATAGTCATCTCCTTTCGTTTGTGTTTAAGATAATTCTTAAAATCCACCCAACCAGGAAGTAACTTTTCAATCATCCCTGCTACTTGGAATGTCTCGCTAAGTGTCATGCCTTCCGATAGGATGTCATGTAGTATAATTTGCAATTCTTGGACTTGATTCATAACTGTTTTTGAATCAACCATTTTGAATTCCAAAAAACGGGCTACCACAAATTTCTTTGTGCCAGCATCCTCTGTTTTGTACTTCTTGTCCAAGGCATCCCAAAAGTCTTTGGAAGTCTTGACGTTGTAGTACACATTATACAACGCATCCGACAGGCCGTTTAACACATAGCCACGACATATGAAATCCGAATGCTTCCACGCATCTACCGCGCACTGTCTTTGTGCGTCGGTCTCCCCTTCCATAGGTTGGGGAGCGGTTTCCGTCAAGAACCTCGCAAGGTTCATGGTGGTCAGGTAGAAGAACATCTTCTGCTGCCACCTCTTGAAGTGTAGACCCGAGAACTTCTCGGGTCGTTCAGCGTGATTAGCCACTGTGGACGCTCCCACAGTGGTGGCGTTCAGGGGGGTTCCCGTCACAACATTCGAAGTGTTGTTAACGTTGACGTTTTACCAAATTTAGGACAAAATCAGGAAGTAATCAGCTCTGTTTTCAACCAAAGTCGTTCCTTTGAAGATGAAAACAGAAAAAAAATTTGTTTTTATAACACAAACTGAGTGAAACAAAACTGGTTTTAATCACCAACAAAATGGTTTTGATTACACGAACGGTGTTTTAAAATTTGTTTTAAGATTGTAGGAGCCGTTAACGTAATTAAATAAAAATAAAACAAATTTTATTATTTTGATTACAATACAGAAATAAGAAAGCTGAAATTTCTAGTACAATTACAACTGGAAAAAACAAAATACAAGAAATGTAGAAGAAACAGAAAACCGAAAATGGCTGAGTCACGTGTTCAACACGCTTCCCTTAAAACAAATTCCGAGTCTCCCAAGAGCACTCGTTTTGTTTCCCAGGGTACAACAGCCGAAGAAGTAGTACTGCCGGAGCTGGCCTACAACCCAAAGGTTACCTTGAAACTGCAAGAAAAAGATCAGAAAAACTGTAGAGAGAAAGTGAATTTGCTGTTGTGTTGCTGGTGTCTTCTGCAGCTGGGTATGGAGCTGTATTTATACAGCTCCTAATTCGAAACAGTCAAAAGGAATTAAAGGAGTGGTTTAAATTGCATTAAACATCTTCAATGCAATTTAATACGTCATTTAATTCGTAGTTAAAACCGTTTGACTCGTCAGTTTCGAAGATGAACTGTAACTGCACTGTCATTCAATACTAGAAGCTTCTACGCGAGGGAGCGCGGGTATGCACGCTCATGCGCGCGTGCGCCATTTTGGCTCAGGTTCATGCGCTCCTGCGCCACGTCACCTGTGAACCTATACGAGCACGCCACACAGTCGCGCCATATTGGCACACTCTGGTGCGCCGCGCACGTCACATCAGGACCCATGCACCATGCGCGCAACAGCGCGCTTTCAAGCCACGTGTACTCACGCGCGGACTGCCACGTCACGCGCCTCTAACCCGCATGCCACTTCAACCACTTGGTCCTTGCAGCCCCTATGATCCACCACGCGCACGTGGTCAAAAATACAGAGGCGGCTCTCAAGCGGCTCGCAGCGATGCGAGCGTGCGAAGTGCAAATTGCGCCATCAAAGCGCCACATTGCGCCTCATCGCCTAAGCCACACGCGCGCGCGCGCGCGAGTGCGTGTGCGAGTTAGGATGCTCCGCACCCTTCGCGAGTACACTTAGTGTGTGCTTCCATGAAACAATAAGGATGGAGAGTTCACACTTAAATACCCATTTAAGTTCCATCTCTCCTCCTATGTGGGACAAGGTGCCACTTTCCCTTTTGTTTCAGCATTCAATGTTTCAAACACCTAACTTTGAGCATCGATATCTCATTCATCTTTGCTCCGTTTTGGACGTGGTTTAGTTTGTTGCGAAGTTCTTCCAACATAGAACACAAACCCACAAATAAATATATAAAGAAACCTCTGTTTCTTATATTTATTTCTAGTCCAAAATAGGAAAAAATCATTTTCCTATATTTGTGAAAAATGCTATTTTCACCTATTTTCCAACAATCCCCCACATGAAAAATGTTATTTTCATCAAATTTCCAACAATCCCCCACATGTATGGAAATCGATCTTTTCCTTACACTTTTCACCGATAAACTTCGACAGTTGGGTATTGCAAGATAGGTAGGTTGTTACCCTTGAACCTTCTTTTGTGAAGCATACTTAGCTTACCAGCGGTTTGTAGACGTGATGTCCTTGAACATACCCCCATTTGTGTAAACGACAATACACTTCACACAATACTCTCCCTGGTTTGGCCAACCCCTCATTGTCGTGTCCTCTTATGGTCCTGGAACACTAGCCTGGTTCTGCGAGAGCTCTAGGATTGCGCACCCCACAAAGCCATTCGAAACGACCCTACTTCTCTCTCACATCGGTGATTCCCATGAATCATTAAAAGCATCATGGTTATTTGATTTCCTGAAATCGTTAACCTTAATATGCTTAGCCTCACTTCAATGTCACTGACTGGAATAGACTAGGAAGTATATAGCTCCCTTTTATTTAGTTTGGGATACTCCCCTACAGTGACTCCGTTTTGGTAATATGGTTAAGTTGTCCTATTGAACTTAGGTCTTGGAATCTTCAGCCAACTAAGTTAGGTTTCTCTCATATTCCCATTTATCACGGGCTTTAGTCCCATTCCTCTTGACGATGTTTCAACTAACTCTTTGCTTAAGACTTTTGTAAATGGCTCCGCAATGTTATCCTTTGATCTCACATAATCAATTGTGATAACACCCGTTGAGAGTAGTTGTCGTACCGTGTTATGTCTACGTCACATATGCCTTGATCTGCCATTGTACATTAAGCTTTGAGCTCTACCAATCGCTGATTGGCTATCACAATGTATACATATGGCTGGCAAAGGCTTTGGCCATCTTGGAATATATTCCACAAATTGACGTAGCCATTCCGCCTCCTCTCCTGACTTATCCAAGGCGATAAATTCGGATTCCATTGTGGATCTTGCTATAACCGTTTGCTTAGAAGACTTCCAAGCAATAGCAGCTCCTCCAAGTGTAAACACGTAACCACTTGTTGATTTGGAATCTTTATTATCCGATATCCAGTTTGCATCAGTGTATCCTTCGATCACTGCTGGTTGTCGGGTATAATGCAGTCCATAATCTCTTGTGTATCTTATGTATCTAAGCACCCTCGTGATAGCTTTCCAATGATCCGCACACGGATTGCTGGTGTATCTACTTAGCCTACTCACCGCGTAAGCCAAGTCGAGTCTAGTACATGTCATTAGATACATTAGACTGCCAATAATTCTTGAGTACTCTAACTGAGCAACTCCATCTCCTTTATTTTTCTTGAGATATTGGGAGGTATCAACTGGAGTTCGAGCTACACTCGTATCTCCCGAGTTGAATTTTTCAAGAATTTTATCCACATAGTGAGATTGACTTAACACAAGACCATCTTGGGTTCTTATGATCTTTACTCCAAGAATCACATCCGCTAAACCCATGTCTTTCATATCAAATCTCGCTTTCAACATGTTTTTAGTAGATTTGATAATTTTATCATTACTCCCAATGATAAGCATATCGTCTACATAAAGGCATAAGATCACATAACCTTCATTTGTGTCTTTGAAATAAACATATTTGTCGCACTCATTTATTTTGAAACCATTGTCAATCATGACATGATCAAACTTTTGGTACCATTGTTTTGGCGCTTTCTTCAAGCCATACAAAGACTTGACGAGTTTACAAACTATACTCTCTTGACCTGGGGCGGAGAAACCTTCAGGTTGCTCCATGTAAATCTCTTCTTCTAAAACGCCATTTAGAAATGCGGTTTTAACATCCATTTGGTGAACTTCCAAATTTCTTAACGCCGCTATAGCAAGAACCAATCTAATTGAGGTTATGCGCGTCACATGCGAGTAGGTATCAAAGTAATCTAGACCTTCCTTTTGTCTAAATCCTTTAATCACCAACCTAGCCTTGTATTTATCAATACTTCCATCAGTTTTCATCTTCCTTTTGAATATCCAACGATATCCAAGTGGTTTGCAACCAGGTGGAAGATCTACTAACTCCCAAGTATGATTTTGCAATATCGAATCAATTTCGTTCTTTATTGCTTCTTTCCATTGAGGTCCTTCTGAAGAGGAAACTGCTTCGCGATATGTATTGGGCTCGCCCTCAACCATATAGCTAACGAAGTCTGGACCGAAGGATTTTTCAACCCTTGGCCTTTTGTTTCGCCTACGATCACCTTCTTCAACCTCAGGTTGTTCATGTGTCTTATCATGAACTACCTTATCAATTGGTGTAGATGAGCTTTCACCTACTTCAAAAGTAGGTGTTGATGACGTTGCATGTGTTTGTCTTCTCAAAGGAAACACATTTTCAAAGTAAGGCACAACGTTAGGATTCACCTCCATGATATTGTTTACGTGAACATCTGGATTCTTGGACTCGTGTACAAGAAAGCGATGTGCACTACTTTGATGCACATACCCAATGAATATGCAATCAACAGTTTTGGGTCCTATCCTAAGAGCCTTAGGAGGTGGTACAATCACCTTTGCTAGGCACCCCCACACTTTCAAGTATTTGTATGAAGGCTTCTTCCTTTTTCATAACTCATATGGAGTTTCGTCTTTCTTTTTGAGTGGTATCTTGTTCAAAAGATAATTAGCCGAGAGAATGGCTTCCCCCCACATTTCCTGGCTCACTCCAGAACTTATCAACATGGCGTTCATCATTTCTTTCAATGTACGGTTCTTTCGTTCTGCCACGCCATTTGATTGTGGAGAATAAGGAGGTGTACACTCATGTACAATGCCACTTTTTGCATATATATCGGCAAAAGGTGCAACATATTCGCCTCCTCGATCGCTTCGCAAAGCTTTTATCTTCTTTTGAAGTTGATTCTCAACTTCATTTTTATACAAGATAAATTTACTTATTGCTTCATCTTTACTTTTTAGTAAATATACATAGCAATATTTAGTACTATCATCAATAAACGTGATGAAGTACTTATTTCCACCTCTTTTGGGTACCGCTTTTAAATCACAAATGTCGGTGTGAATTAAATCAAGGGGTTCGGTTATTCGTTCAACCGATTTCGATGATGATCTTGTAAGTTTGGATTCTACACATGTTTCGCATTTATAATGTGAATAAATATGGAATGTTGGTATACAATTTAAATTGATTAAATGGCGTATTGAATTAAAATTTACGTGACCTAATCTACCATGCCATTTATTCGAATATGAAAACTCAAGCATATAAGTAGAAGTAGTAGCAATTTTATTCATGTTCTTTTTGACAGCCATTACATTCAATTTGAACATACCATTTTGGGCATAGCCCTTACCAACATACATTCCTCGTTTAGTAAGTACAAATTGATCGCTCTCAAAAACTAAACGAAATCCAAACTTATTAAGCAACCATCCCGAGACTAGGCTCTTGCGCAAGTCTGGGACATATAACACGTTGCTTAAAGTGAGCTCCTTGCCTGAAGTCCACTTTAAAATCACCGTTCCTTCACCCTTGATGTCCGCGGTGGCTGCATTTCCCATGTACAGCTTCTCATCTCCCGTAAGCTCTTTGAAGGTGGTAAAGAGGCTCCTGTCTGGGCACACATGACGGGTCGCTCCCGTATCAACCCACCATCATTTTGGAGTGTTGGTCACAGCATTGACCTCATCCAACATTGTGGTTTTGTCGGAAATCATTGCCACCAATGGCATTCCGTCTTCATCCACCATGTACGCGCGCTCACGCTTTGGTTTCTTGTATTGGTTAGCCTGATGCCCTGGCTCGTCACAGTTGTAACATGTCCCTTGGAACGCCTGAGGTTTCTTTTTCACAACCCCTTTCTTTGGTCCAAGTTTACTAGCCTTTGCTTTCTCCTTGTCCTTTTTCCCCTTACCCTTATTGCCTTTAGAGGATTGCCCATGCCCAACCAAATTTACGCTAGCAAAATTTTGCGCATGGCTTCCTTTTTGGGAAATTCTACTGTCCTCTTCAATCCGAAGACGAACAATAAGATCCTCTATAGTCATCTCCTTTCGTTTGTGTTTAAGATAATTCTTAAAATCCACCCAACCAGGAGGTAACTTTTCAATCATCGCTGCTACTTGGAATGTCTCACTAAGTGTCATGCCTTTCGATAGGATTTCATGTAGTATAATTTGCAATTCTTGGACTTGATTCATAACTGTTTTTGAATCAACCATTTTGAATTCCAAAAAACGGGCTACCACAAATTTCTTTGTGCCAGCATCCTCCGTTTTGTACTTCTTGTCCAAGGCATCCCAAAGGTCTTTGGAAGTCTTGACGTTATAGTACACATTATACAACGCATCCGACAGGCCGTTTAACACATAGCCACGACATATGAAATCCGAATGCTTCCACGCATCTACCGCGCACTGTCTTTGTGCATCGGTCTCCCTTTCCACAGGTTGGGGAGCGGTTTCCGTCAAGAACCTCGCAAGGTTCATGGTGGTCAGGTAGAAGAACATCTTCTGCTGCCACCTCTTGAAGTGTAGACTCGAGAACTTCTCGGGTCGTTCAGCATGATTAGCCACTGTGGACGCTCCCACAGTGGTGGCGTTCAGGGGGGTTCCCGTCACAACATTTGAAGTGTTGTTAACGTTGACGTTTTACCAAATTTAGGACAGAATCAGGAAGTAATCAACTCTGTTTTCAACCAAAGTCGCTCCTTTGAAGATGAAAACAGAAAAAAAAAATATGTTTTTAAAACACAAACTGAGTGAAACAAAACTGGGTTGAATCACCAACAGAACGGTTTTGATTACACGAACGGTGTTTTAAAATTTGTTTTAAGATTGTAGGAGCCGTTCGCGTAATTAAAAAAATAAAACAAATTTTATTATTTTGATTACAATACAGAAATAAGAAAGCTGAAATTACCAGTACAATTACAACTGGAAAAAACAAAATACAAGAAGTGTAGAAGAAATAGAAAACCGAAAATGGCTGAGTCACGTGTTCAACACGCTTCCCTTAAAACAAATTTCGAGTCTCCCAAGAGCACTCGTTTTGTTTCCCATGGTACAACAGCCGAAGAAGTGGTAATGCCGGAGCTGGCCTACAACCCAAATGTTACCTTGAAACTGCAAGAAAAAGATCAGAAAAACTGTAGAGAGAAAGTGAATTTGCTGTTGTGTTGCTGGTGTCTTCTGCAGCTGGGTATGGAGCTGTAATTATACAGCTCCTAATTCGAAACAGTCAAAAGGAATTAAAGGAGTGGTTTAAATTGCATTAAACGTCTTCATTGCAATTTAATACGTCATTTAATTCGCAGTTAAAATTGTTTGACTCGTCAGTTTCGAAGCTGAACTGTAACTACACTGTCATTCAATGCTAAAAGCTTCTGCGCGCGCGCGCGGGGGTATGCACGCTCAGGCGCGCGTGTGCTATTTTGGCTCACTATCATGCGCGCGTGTGCCATTTTGGCTCAGGTCCATGCGCGCCTGCGCGCGTGCGTCACGTCACCTGTGAACCTATACGAGCACGACACACAGTCGCGCCATATTGGCTCACTCTGGTGCGCCGCGCACGTCACATCAAGACCCATGCACCATGCGGGCAACCGCGCGCCTTCAAGCCACGTGTACTCACGCGCGGACTGCCACGTCACGCGCCTCTAACCCGCATTCCACTTCAACCACTTGGTCCTTGCAGCCCCTATGATCCACCACGCGCACATGGTAAAAAATACAGAGGCGGCTCTCAAGCGGCTCGAGCGCGTGTGCGACTGCGAGTGCGGGTTAGGGTGCTCCGCACCCTTCTCGAGTACACTTAGTGTGTGCTTCCATGAAACAATAAGGATGGAGAGTTCCCACTTAAATACCCATTTAAGTTCCATCTCTCCTCCTATGTGGGACAAGGTGCCACTTTCCCTTTTGTTTCAGCATTCAATGTATCAAACACACAACTTTGAGCATCGATATCTCATTCATATTAGCTCCGTTTTGGACGTGGTTTAGTTCGTTGCAAAGTTCTTCCAACATAGAACACAAACCCACAAATAAATATATAAAGAAACCTCTGTTTCTTATATTTATTTCTAGTCCAAAATAGGAAAAAATCATTTTCCGATATTTGTGAATGCTATTTTCACCTATTTTTCCAACAAAACTAATATGCAATTCTGACAAAATAAGTCCAAGCCCTTTGGTATTTAATTATAGATACATGCCACTTAGGTTATAGCCTAGTGGTCAAGAGGAATTATCTCTTGCGAGTATAGCAAAGTCCAATCCTTGAGATGTGTAAGTATTTAATGGGAAAAATTAGCGCTTAAAAAAAGTATTATAAATACATGACTAGCTTATGAAACGGGTTTAGGATACCCTAACGTGCATTTGATTGGTATTGTGTAGAACTTTCAAACTTGATCATAGTGGTATAGTTATTGATAGTTTTCTAGGTTGTAGGTTAGGCATTGGATTTTCTTTCTCAGTGAATACTATGTAGACACAAAAATGATATGTATGTGTAAATTGTATTTTTAGGTACTAATTAATACGTATTATTTGCGAAATCTCACTTATTGAATTATTTACGACTTTTATTTAGGCCTATTAATGATATGTAGGATGGCACTCCGATCGGTCGGCCACTCGACCCAAGTATTCGGCGTGACGAGTTTTGTCGTTTCAATTCGCGAGCCGAACGTTGCGATGCGATTTGAATGAGCGATACGGTAGTGTTACCTATTAACTTACTTTTAATCCCAACTACTATATCTAACATACAATCATCCTATACATCCTTCGATTTGCGTTTGCGATTCGATTGCGATTGAGTTGCGATTGCGTTTCGATTAATCACCATAAAACATAGTTTAAACATGAACAAGTAACACATAATAACACACACACGTAAAACAATATCCAGAATGCATTGTTCGAGTTGCGATTCTTATTGCGATTCGATTCGATTAGCATTAGGTTGATGAACGTTTAGTTAACTTTATCGCATTGTTACTTCCTATTGTTCACAATCGCAAGGCGATTATTAGCGATAAACATACGTCGATTACTGCGATTATTGATAAATACTCCACAAATACAACTAAATTAAACACATATAAGAAGTAGACTACAAGTCAAGTCACGCGATCGGTCGTTGACCTTGACCTTGACCTTAACTTTGACTTTGACTTCCGAAACACGGGGTGTTACAGCCTCCCCTTCTTAAGGGAATTTCGTCCCGAAATTAGGCTAAAGCCATAGCAAACAACTGCGGGTACTTCGCCTTCATGTCACTTTCGAGTTCCCAAGTGAACTCTGCGCCTCGTTTGCCTACCCAGGGAACCTTCACAATGGGAATGCGTGAGCGCCTAAGTTGCTTAGTTTGTCGGTCCATGATCTCGACAGGCTTTTCCATGAAGTGTAGTGTTCCGTTCACTTGAAGATCCTCGAGGGGAACTTGTAAATCATGCTCAGCCAGACACTTTCTGAGGTTCGAAACGTGGAAAGTCGGGTGGACGTTGCTAAGTTCCTCCGGTAGTTCGAGTCTGTAGGCCACTTTGCCGATCCTTTCCAGAATCTTAAAGGGTCCAACATATCGAGGTGCGAGCTTTCCTTTCTTGCCGAATCTGACCACACCCTTCCAAGGTGAAACCTTTAGGAGTACGTAGTCGCCAACGTCAAATTCAAGGGGCTTGCGTCGTCTATCGGCGTAACTTTTCTGACGACTCCGAGCTTTCAGCAGATTATCTCGAATTTGGAGGATTTTGTCAGTCGTTTCTTGCAATAGCTCAGGACCGGTTAATTACGAGTGCCCGATCTCGTGCCATACAATAGGCGATCGACATCTTCTTCCATATAATGCCTCAAATGGCGCCATTTGAATGCTGGAATGATAACTGTTATTGTACGAGAATTCGACTAAAGGTAAGTATGCGTCCCAATTACCACCGAAGTCTATGACACACGAACGGAGCATGTCTTCAAGGGTACGGATTGTTCTTTCAGTCTGACTGTCGGTTTGGGGATGGAAAGCGGTACTTAGATTAAGCGTAGTACCGAGAGCAGATTGAAACGTTTCCTAGAGACGCGAGGTAAACCGACCATCGCGATCAGAGATGATGTCGCGAGGCGTCCCATGTCGACAAATGATCTCATCGGTGTAGATTCGTGCTAATCGTTCTACCTTATAGTCTTCTCGTATTGGCAGAAAGTGAGAAGATTTAGTTAAACGGTCAACGATGTCACGACCCTCGGCCCCGGTTTGACCCGGTCCAGAGCCGCGAGGCAGGAAATCCCGTGGTATCTAATTAAGTGACAGCGGAAGTCTTTTTAAACAGGATCGATTATTAAAACTGCTCGTTTATATATATAATATAGGGATAAATCCCATAAATTACAATAAAATGATTTCACTGGGAAATCTTTATTTCTTAAAACATGTTTCTTTATTTATTTACATTGAGCCACTTTTCTAAGCTTGTAGTGCTCCACGGCACTTTTCCTTTGCTCACAACAGATCACCTGAAACATGTTTGAAAAAGGTTTTGTCAGCGGGGAAATACTGAGTGAATCATTCAGTTTTACTAAAACGACTTATTTGTTATAATTCACAGTATTTAGAGAGATTACAATGTTTCTGATATCAAACCAACTACCCACAGTATTTGTCACTCGACTCATTTCGGTGACTGTGGTCATATCACCATTGGCTGCCCCAATGAATGACGAATATCACTAATTAGGTTCGCCCACCTAAAGTGACAACAACAGTAGTAATGTGCACAATACCCCACATACCGGCTGTAATTTGGTGATTACATAAACTTAATCACTGTAATTATAACCTTTGAAAATAAACATGATTTTGAAAGTAATTTGATAAAAAGAGAATGACTCACATTGTAGATTTAACGAGCATAGTATAAGCCTACTGATTAGCCTTGATTAACCTAATTTAAATAACAATGCACACACAAACAGGTTAGTAACTAATACAGCAGTTACGACAATTCACGAGATTAAACCCTCACAACGATTTACAAGTGCAATACTTATCAATTCAGCGGATTCACAACGAATGACAGAGTATAGTCCGAATTCGAACAGCACTCAAACATTCAAGTCGAAATCACAATGAATAACAAAGTATAAACTCAATTTGAGCGGCACTTAGACAATCGTTGGATAGTTATAATCGATCGGACGTTGAATCGTATCAGCGATCGAGTTATTACCCTGATTGCGGCAGCGTTTCGAGGTTTTGTGTGTATTGTGGATTGTTTCTGTTATAACTCAGCCTACGTAAAGCGAATTTATGAAATTTCAAAGACAGAATTCAAGTGCCAAACTCAGCTATTTATACCCAAATTTTGCCACCCCTTACGGACCGTAACAAATAACCCTTACGGTCCGTAAGGGTTGCCTATTTCTTATTGAGTAGCCACGGTTGGGACTAGCTATACTGACTTGACAAATTCTTAATTTCAAATTTTGACAACGAAAAATTTAGATAATCGTTAACTAGGGTATATCCCCCCTTGAGTTTTAGGGGCCCTGATCCTGATTCCGATTGTTTTGAAAATTTTAGGGTTTGTGTAGAATCACTTGGGTTTCTCAATTAGGGTTTCTTATTGGCCAAATTAAAATAATAATTAGGACTTTTGATGAGAGTTGTTACAAACGACAACCCAGATGCTGTCGTGACTTGATGGCGTACACGGAAGTTTCGTTATGAAATCCATAGCTATACTCTCCCACTTCCACATAGGGATCTCGGGTTGAACGAGTAAGCCAGAGGGTCTCTGATGCTCAGCCTTGTGTTTTGAACAAGTCAGACACTTCGAAACATAGAGAGCGATATCCCTTTTCATACCCGGCCACCAGTACTTGTAGCGAAGGTCCTGGTACATCTTGTCGGCACCGGGATGAATAGAGTACCGAGATTTGTGAGCTTCATCCATCAGGATCTTTCGTAGGTCGGTGCGCTTGGGAATCTAAATCCGATCAAGATAATGGAAAATCCCATTCGACTTATTTTCTAGCTGGGCTCCATCGTTGAGAATTCTTTCCTTCTTCAAAGTGCGTTCGGTGAAACAGGCATGTTGGGCTTCGCGGATAAGGGTTTCGAGATCATGCTGAGCTTGGATATTACGGGCGCTGTGCAAGTAGCTCCGTCTGCTGAGAGCGTCGGTGACGACATTTGCTTTGCCAGGATGATAACGAATCTCACAGTCGTAATCGTTGAGAAGTTCCACCCACCGGCGTTGATGCATATTAAGTTCCTTCTGGTCAAAGATATGTTGTAGGCTCCTATGATCGGTGAAGATCGTACACTTGGTACCATAAAGGTAGTGTCGCCAAATCTTCAATGCAAAAACAACCGCGCCTAGCTCGAGGTCGTGGGTTGTATAGTTCTTCTCGTGGATCTTGAGCTGACGAGACGCGTAGGCGATAACCTTGTCTCGCTGCATAAGGACACAACCGAGACCAAGGTTCGAGGCATCGTAATAGACTATAAAGTCATCGTTCCCTTCAGGTAGCGTGAGGACGGGAGCATTGCAAAGCATATTCTTGAGGGTTTGAAAGGCAGTCTCTTGTCCAGTTCCCCAAACAAAAGGCTTGTCTTTATGCGTGAGAGCAGTAAGCGGCACGACGATTTTAGAGAATCCTTCGATGAATCGGCGATAATAGCCCGCTAATCCAAGAAAAGAACGGACTTCAGACGGGTTCTTAGGTGTAACCCAACTCTTGATAGCTTCGATCTTCGCGGGGTCGACGTGAATACCTTGACTATTGATAATGTGACCGAGGAATTGAACCTCCTCTATCCAGAATTCACACTTGGAGAACTTGGCGTAGAGTTGATTCCCTTGGAGTAGCTCGAGAACCAAACGTAGATGTTGCGCGTGTTCGGTTTTCGACTTGGAATAGATCAGGATATCATCGATGAACACGATGATGAAGCGGTCGAGAAAAGGTTTACACACACGATTCATAAGATCCATGAAAATCGCGGGTGCGTTGGTTAAACCAAAAGGCATAACAACGAACTCATAATGGCCGTAACGAGTGCGAAAAGCGGTTTTAGGTAGTCCTCATCCTGAATACGTAACTGGTGGTAGCCTGAACGTAGATCGATCTTGGAAAAACACGTAGCACCTTGTAACTGGTCAAATAAATCATCAATGCGTGGCAGGGGATAGCGATTCTTGATTGTCAGCTTGTTCAACTCCCTATAGTCGATGCACATCCGGAACGACCCGTCCTTCTTTTTGACGAAAAGGACTGGTGCACCCCAAGGAGAGGTGCTAGGGCGAATAAAGCCTTTGTCAAGCAATTCCTGGAGCCGACTCGATAGTTCGCGCATTTCAGACAGAGCGAGTCGATAAGGAACTCTAGCAACGGGATTTGCTCCAGGAATGACGTCGATGCGAAAGTCGATATCACGACTTGGAGGTAATCCAGGAAGATCTTCAGGAAAAACGTTAGGGAATTCACAAACAACAGGAACGTCTTTCACTTCTTTCTTTTCTTTCTTTTCCTCCTCCGCTACTACAATATTGGCCAAGAAAGCTCTGTATTCCTTGCGGAGATACTTGCTAGCTTGGATACATGACATGAGTTGCAATTTCTTCGACGCGACTTCTCCATAAACACATAATTGATCTCCATTAGCGAGCGAGAATCGAATCATCTTGTCGAAGCACACAACTTCAACATGGTTTTCGTGAAGAAAGTCCATGCCTACTATGACATCAAAACTACCGAGCTGCATCGGAATAAGGTCGATAGGGAAGATGTGATTGTTAAGTTCGAGAGTACAACCACGAAGAACATAATTGACAGCGACGGTTCTTTCGGTGGCAACTTCAACATCGAACGTCGAGGGGAGATGGGCGCGCTTACGATTAAGGAGCTTTTCGAACTCAAACAATACAAAACAATTATCGGCTCCAGTATCAAATAAACACTGTGACAACTGGCACAAAATCGGTAATTTCCGTACACTTTAATTATTATTTAATGACTGCAATTATGTGCTTAAATGTCAACATTGTTTGATTCCATACTATACAAGTGAATTCATGCACGTTCCATACTACAAAATATTGCTTTATGCATTAATGAACAGCGTTGCGTCAGAAATACTAGTAAACTCACCGGTAAGACACATTGTGTCAACAATTCTACAGAAAGCAGTCAAACAATAGAATTGGAGCCTAGATGTAGGTCCAACGTCAAGAATACATTAAAAACCCAAGAGTATATACAAGGGTTAACATATAGACTTTCCGGAAGCCAAAATACGCACTAAAAAGCACCTGAAACGCACTTTAAGTGCAGAATTTTACAGAATTCAGCTATAATCAGCTTATAACCTCAAAATATTATGCAGAATTCATGTTTTATTATCCAGAATACCCTCCTAAGTGTTGGGAATTAAAAGCGTTACAAAAGGATACATAAAGGACACTAAACGGTGCAATTTAGCACTTTAACGAACCGGTATTTAACCGAACAACCGGACATTACCCGAAACATCAAAATATTACTAGAAGCATTGTTTTAATATTTCTAAGCTAGTTGTGGTCCCCGAACACCATAACACCCCTTATAACATAATAACACACCAAGTCCCTAAACTAGACACTTGAAAACTTACTTATTTATGAATTAGAAGTTAGAACTTACACTTTGCCCCCCCCCCATTCTTGTCTACGGTTGCAAAGGGGGTGACCCCACCAAATTTTGCCAAGATCTCTCAAAATCCATTTTGATCTTTTCTTGGATTCATATTGATTTCCCTTGGATATTCCTAGATATCATGTGATCTTGAAGATCTTGTAAGCACTATATAATGTCACCATTCTCACACTTCACCACTCAACACCTCCTCCTCCTTCCTCCTCCCACTTACTGCCGTGAGCCACCACCCCATCACCACCATCTTCAAAATTAATTCATCCATTCCAAGCTTAACATAAGGTGCTAGAAGGTGATTAACGAAGTGTGGAACTTGTAGATCTTGAAGAACCTTCTCCATTTGCTTTTATTCAACCCATTTGCCATCTTCATCTTCAAGTGTTCTTCCCTAGCCCTTGTGCTAGTTGTAAGCTTCTTATAACTTGTTTACTTCTATTTTGATGGATGAAAAATGATGAACAATATTAATCTTGAAGAACACAAAAGAACATGATCATGATACTTTAACATAAGCTTAAAAATATAAGAATACATGTTGAATATGTTGATTGGCTTCTTGTTGATTTATTATTAGTGTTGGTGGTGTTAGACATCATATGGAGCCTACTAGATTGTGATTGAACACATGATCTAGTAAGTAAAAGTGGTGATCTTGTGAAAGACCAAGATCTTCATACTTTATGTCTTCATGAACTTGAATAATGAAATGGGTTTTCTTATGTAAAGATGGTTTAAACAAAATACAAATCTTGTAAATAGATGATTACAAAAATAATTTTCCCAAGAAACCAAGTTTATTTACAAGACTTACAAAGTCATGGTTTCTAAGTAAACTAATAATATTTTTAGTGTTTAAACAAGAATAGAAACATGTTTGTAACAAGAAAAATACAAGAGAAGTATTTTTAGAAAAATCATATTACAAGTTGTAAACGACTAGATCTTTTAATAAAGAAAATTTACAAACGAATAACCATGTTTTAAGGGTAACTAAACCTACTAAATAACATGGCAAATTACTACAAGTTTTTTTTACAAAGTTTCAAGTTCATGATATAGTATAATTTACTTGATTTTGACACACGGTAGTGTTAAATGAGTTGTTGATTGTTGTGATGATTTTAAAAGAAAATAAACACATGTTTTGAAAACATGGGAAACCTCCATTTTTAGGGAAAACTCTGTCAAAATTTCTATGAATTTTGACACTTAGAAAATATAAGTTTTGGTGAAACTTATTCCCTAAAAATGTATCTAAAAATATTTACCAAGGTTTCCCTAATTTTTGTGTTAAGAAATGATGATTTCTTCAAGATAAAAATTGGTATTAAGTATGTATATTTTTGAGGAAAATATATATATTTATTTATCACCAAATTGTGTGCTAAATGTATGTAGTATGTATTATGTGTAATAGTGTATTAGGACTTGAAAATACACTAAATACTCCTAAGGAGTGAACATACAAAAATACACATACAACATGCTTAGACAAATACAAGAGAATATATTTATGAAAATATATTTCTTAATAGATTAAATGACTTGGTCAAGTTATGAACACGAAATGAAGTTTTGGACAAGATACATAACTCGGGTGAAAACTACAAGATACTTATACTTATTTTTGAGAAAATAATATAAGTAAGACACATAGTTAAAAATATAAATTATTTTTAACACAAAGAATACATACATAAAATATGGTGACTTGTACTTGTGCGATACAAGTCTAGTGACTAACGTTAATAAAACGCGTTTAGGTCACGACGCAATATAAGCAAAACCCGGTGAAGTTTACGGCGCAAGGAACGCAAAATTGTGAGTTCATGTCCCCACTTTTAAACTTTTACTTGTTTTCTAACTTGGGGAAAATACATGTGTTATGGTATGTTGAATACAAAAAACTAAGGAAAGACATTCTAGATCATGTCCCGAATAGGGTACCATAAGCACCATTAATCAACGTATACATTCAGACCGTGTAACAAAAGGTTAGATCTAATGGGTTTCAGGCAACCCCACTCTTGGCCTACTTCTACCAATGAGTGCTTCTGTGTCTCAGTCAAAGTCGACAAAAATGCCTAGGATTGGTGGCTTCCTATGTCGCGACACATGTTAGTGGCCTTGCAAACCACTAGCGATCTCATATTACTTACATTCACAGTACTCAGTTACAGATACGTTTTACAAGTTACATACCATGTTTTCATTCAAGTATTTAAACATTCAATACAAAAACTGCATGAATTCACACCAACATTATTTTCACGTTTTTCCAAAAACTCACATGTATTTCAGGTAACTAAAGTGGATGTGTGCGCGGTCTTACTCATGCTCTTCGATGTTGTTTATGTTTATCCTTAAATAAAGTTGTAAACTTTTCAGACAAAATGTTGTCTTGTGATGTAAACATTTAAACTATGTTTTCAGTTATGTAATGTTTGGCATTTGAAGTTATTTTTACGAGCATGTAGTATGTTTACCATTCGTATGCAATGAGAACCTTTCATGATCACACCTCGTGCTTCTGCCTAAGAAAGGGGTGTGACTGATTGGTATCAGAGCTGCGATTGTAGTGAACCAGGATTCCTTCTCGAGTCTAGACTAGAATCTCTAGGATCCTTTCACGAAAACAATTTTTCAAAAAGTTTTTCATTGCATAAAACTTCCGCGACATCCACTACCTGAAACTGTTTACAAAGAGTCAAGAAAAGACACTACGAGACTTAGGGTGCACTGGAGTAGCATTTGTCTTTGATTAAGAATTACTTGCGATCATGTGTGATAATTGATATTTACATATACTAGAAGTAGAATACCACAAGAATACGTGACTTTACCTGAGAACAATGGCCTATCTGAAGGAAGAGATACGAGGATGAAACGAACTGTGCAAGGAGTTACGTAATTATGGATGCATACAAAATTATGGAATTCAGTGCACAGAAACCACAGCAAGTCTTGTCACGTATAGATTCCCTCAGTACAAGAAAAGGTCAAACCTAAACACCCTTCCCCCAGCCTACTAAGTACTCTGCTGGAGTAATAATTGTTTGATGTCACTTATTTGGGTATATGCTTGTGTATATATACTACTACTGTCTCGTATAACGATATCAAACAAATATCTAACCCTGCTGTGTTGTGTTCTGATAGAACATGGTGCCCAGGAAAGTTGTGAATGCTCGCGATGATGATCAACCTCCTCCTCCTCTTCTACCGAGGACTGCTGAAGAACTGAACGCCCTACTGGAGGAAAGGATCTTCGCAGCTATCGCCCATTACGAGGCAAACCATACTGAAGACAGTGGAGGACCAAGCAATGCTAGACGTAATGGGAATGGAGATTCATCTGGGGAAACACAGCTCAAGGCTGCACTTTCAAGCAGTTTCTTGACTGCAAACCACTGAACTACGATGACACTGGAGGTGCAGTGGCATTTGTACGCTGGACGGAGAAAACGGATGCCACTATCCGTATGAGCAAGTGTACCATGGATCAACAAGTCACTTTTACTACTGGGTTGTTTGTTGATAAAGCTTTGACCTGGTGGAATTTGCAAGTCCAGACTCTGGGTGATGATGCCGCATATGGAATGACGTGGGATCAGCTAAAGGAACGAATGAGAGAAAAGTATTGCTCTCGTACTGAACTCCAAAGGTTGGAGACTGAGTTCTGGCATTTGACCATGGAAGGTGCTGACATTACTGGTTATACCCGAAGGTTCCACGATTTGTCAAAAGTGATCCCCTACATGGTGACTCCCGAATTTACGCGCGTTGAATGCTACATTTGGGGACTGGCCTCAGAATTTCGCAGCATGGTAACTTCGACCAAACCTCAAACAATCACTGAGGTTGTAACTTTGGCTGTCAGCCTTACTGAAGATGCTGTTCGTATGAAGAAGTTGTCTCTGAACCCAACTGAGAAGACCGAGACGCATGCTGAGTCGTCGGGTGATAGGAAAAGGAAACATTCAAATCTGAACCAAGCAACCCGCAGCAACAAGGGTTCGAACTACAAGAAACGTGATACTAACCCACCTATGGAGGCAAAAACCTTCGTTGCTGCAAATGATACGGGAGCTAAGAAATATCAGGGCACTCTGCCCAAGTGTAACCGTTGTGACTTTCACCACGTGGGATATTGTCACGTTGGGAAATGCGAGAACTGCGGGAGGTCAGGCCACCGTACCGAGGATTGTTGGGGAAAAAGTATTGGAGGCCGCAATGGTAATGGTAATAGGAACGGGAATGGAAACCGTAACGGTGGTGGAAATGGAAATGGTGCTGGTAACAGGAATGGCAATGGAAATGGGCAGAACCAAGGATGCTTCAGTTGTGGAAGCAAGGATCATTTCATGAAGGACTGCCCAAAGGGAAACAATGCTCAGGCTCGAGCATTCGAAATTGGAGCAAGGAACACACGCGAGGACCCTAATGTGGTCACCGGTACGTTTCTCGTTAACAATCACTTTGCATCCATATTATTTGACACTGGTGCCGACTATAGCTTCATGTCTGTGGAATTTAAACGCATGCTTGGAATAGAATCTAGTAGATTAGATATTCCTTATTCTATAGAGCTAGCCAATGGTAAACTTGTTGAATCGGGCGAAGTTGTTAGAGGTTGCACATTAGAACTTGGTGAGAGAAGATCTAACATCGACCTCTTACCTATCCAATTGGGTAGCTTCGATGTAGTGGTCGGAATGGACTGGTTGTCCAAGAACAAAGCTGAAGTTATTTATCACGGAAAAATCATTCGCATCCCTTTGGCGAATGATGAAACTCTCATCGTATATGGAGAAAAACGAGACGCGCCTCTGCGGATCATCAGTTGTATGAAGGCACAGAAGTGCTTAAGGTAAGGATGTGTTGCCTTCCTAGCGCACGTTGTAGATAAGAAGGCTGAGGAGCCGAAACTCAAAGACATTCCTGTAGTGAAGGAATTCCCTGATGTTTTTCCCGAAGATCTACCAGGATTACCTCCGCAACGACAAGTCGAATTCCGTATAGAATTGGTTCCAGGAGCCGCTCTTGTAGCCAAGGCACCCTATCGGCTTGCCCCATCCGAAATGCAAGAATTATCTACACAACTCCAGGATTTGTTAGATAAATGATTCATAAGGCCGAGCTTCTCGCCTTGGGGAGCTCCAGTATTGTTCGTGAAGAAGAAGGATGGAACTCTGCGGATGTGTATCGATTACAGAGAACTGAATAAGCTCACAGTCAAGAATCGGTACCCGCTACCGAGGATTGATGACTTATTTGATCAATTGCAAGGATCAAGCTACTATTCCAAGATCGATCTTCAATCTGGATACCATCAGTTAAGGATTCAAGAAGAAAGCGTACCAAAGACTGCATTCAGAACACGCTATGGGCATTACGAGTTCCTTGTGATGCCATTCGGATTGACAAACGCGCCAGCAATATTTATGGATCTGATGAACCGCGTATGCAAACCATATCTCGATAAATTCGTGATTGTATTTATCGATGATATCCTGATTTACTCGTGATCGAGAGAAGAACATGAACAACACCTCAGAACCATTTTGGAACTACTGAAGAAAGAGAAACTTTATGCAAAGTTTTCAAAGTGCGAATTCTGGATTCGCGAGGTACAATTTCTTGGTCACGTTGTGAATGAGAAGGGCATTCATGTAGACCCATCCAAGATAGAAGCCATAAAGAATTGGGAGCTCCCAAAACCCCAACTGAAGTTCGACAATTTTTGGGCTTAGTAGGCTACTACCGACGGTTTATTGAGAATTTCTCAAAGATAGCTCAACCGCTAACCACCCTCACGCAAAAAGACAAGAAGTACGACTGGGGTGACAAGCAGGAGGAAGCCTTCCAACTGCTTAAGAATAAGCTATGCGATGCACCAATACTATCCTTACCCGAAGGCACAGAAGACTTCGTGGTATACTGCGACGCTTCGCGTCAAGGGTTGGGCTGTGTGCTCATGCAACGCCAAAAATTCATCACTTACGCTTCAAGACAATTGAAGGTACATGAAAGGAATTATACCACGCACGACTTGGAACTAGGCGCGGTGGTATTCGCCTTGAAGATCTGGCGACACTATTTATATGGTACTCGATGTACAATCTTCACAGATCACAAAAGCCTACAACACATATTTGATCAGAAGGAATTAAATATGCGTCAACGACGTTCGGTCGAGTTGCTGAACGATTATGACTGTGAGATTAAGTACCATCCTGGAAAGGAGAACGTTGTAGCAGACGCGTTAAGCCAAAAAGAAAGGGTTAAGACCCTAAGGGTTCGAGCATTCGAAATGACTATTCAAACGAACCTCACTGCACGCATTCGTGACGCACAACAAGAAGCCCTGAAAGGGGAGAATCGTAGAGCTGAATACCTCAGAGGTATGCTAAAGAATTTGGTGCCAAACAAAGAGGGAACCTTGTACTTTAAGGAGCGTATTTGGGTTCCGCTTTATGGCGGTATGCGAGAAGTCATCCTTAATGAAGCTCACAAATCGAGATACTTCGATCCATCTAGGATCGGACAAAATGTATCAAGACTTATAGGAATACTATTGGTGGCCGAGACTCAAGAACGACGTTGCTATTTATGTTGGAAAATGCCTAACCTATGCTAAGGTTAAGGCTGAATATCAGAAACCGTCTGGCCTACTGCAACAACCAGAGATACCCATGTGGAAGTGGGAGCAAATCTCGATGGACTTCATAACGAAATTACCCAGGATCCCTAAGGCACACGATATAATATGGGTGATAGTTGATCGATTGACGAAATCTGTGCATTTCCTACCGATCCGAGAGAAGGATAGCACTGGAAAGCTTGCTGAGTTGTACTTAAGAGAAATCATGGCACGTCATGGAGTGCCTATCTCAATTATCTCAGACAGAGATGGACGCTTTGTCTCAAGAATCTGGCAATCCTTTCAGGAAGCCTTTGGATCTCAGCTAGATCTAAGCACGGCCTTCCATCCGCAAACAGATGGCCAGAGTGAACGAACCATACAAACATTAGAAGATATGCTTCGCGCATGTGTTATGGACTTAGGTGGCAGCTGGGATACTCATCTACCCTTAGTTGAGTTTTCCTACAATAACAGTTATCATACGAGCATAAAAGCCGCACCGTTCGAAGCTCTGTATGGCCGCAAGTGCCGCTCGCCATTATGTTGGGCAGACGCTGGAGACAAACGTATGGTTGGTCCTGAACTTGTGCAAGAGACAACCGACAAGATTATGCAGATCCGAGAGCGCATTAAGGCAGCTCGAGATCGACAAAAGAGCTACGCTGATTGAAGATGAAAACCATTAGAATTCAAGGTGGGAGACAAAGTGTTGTTAAAGGTCTCACCTTGGAAGGGCATAGTAAGATTCGGAAAACGTGGAAAGCTGAATCCCCGATACATCGGACCATTCAAGATTTGGAAAGAATTGGTACCGTGGCATACAAGTTGGAATTACCGGAAGAACTTAATGGAGTACATGATACGTTCCATGTATCCAACCTCAAGAAGAGTCCAACACAAGAAAACGTGATCATCCCTGCGGATGAAGTGCATACTGATGACACCCTCCGATTTACAGAACAACCCGTTGAGGTTACCGACTGGAAAGTCAACAAGACCAGAAGGAGCATTGTCAAACTTGTCAAAGTACGTTGGAACTCTAAGCACGGACCCGAGTACACGTGGGAACGTGAAGACCAGTTCAAAGAAAAGTACCCCCACCTGTTCAAGAAGACTCCTGCGAGAGTTAGTTCAGCCTGAATTTCGGGACGAAATTCTTTTAACGGGGGGAGACTGTAACAACTGGCACAAAATCGGTAATTTCCGTACACTTTAATTATTATTTAATGACTGCAATTATGTGCTTAAATGTCAACATTGTTTGATTCCATACTATACAAGTGAATTCATGCATGTTCCATACTAAAAAATATTGCTTTATGCATTAATAAACAGCGTAGCATCAGAAATACTAGTAAACTCACCGGTAAGACACATTGTGTCAACAATTCTGCAGAAAGCAGTCAGACAATAGAATTGGAGCCTAGGTGTAGGTCCAACGTCAAGAATACATTAAAAACCCAAGAGTATATGCAAGGGTTAACATATAGACTTTCCGGAAGCCAAAATACGCACTAAAATGCACCCGAAACGCACTTTAAGTGCAGAATTTTACAGAATTCAGCTATAATCAGCTTTATAACCTCAAAATATTATGCAGAATTCATGTTTTATTATCTAGAATACCCTCCTAAGTGTTGGGAATTAAAAGGGTTACAAAAGGATACATAAAGGACACTAAACGGTGCAATTTAGCACTTTAACGAACCGGTATTTAACCGAACAACCGGACATTACCCGGAACATCAAAATATTACTAGAAGCATTGTTTTAATATTTCTGAGCTAGTTATGGTCCCTGAACACCATAACACCCCTTATAACATAATAACACACCAAGTCCCTAAACTAGACACTTGAAAACTTACTTATTTATGAATTAGAACTTGGAACTTACACTTTGCCCCCCCCCCCCCATTCTTGTCTACGGTTGCAAAGGGGGTGACCCCACCAAATGTTGCCAAGATCTCTCAAAATCCATTTTGATCTTTTCTTGGATTCATATTGATTTCCCTTGGATACTCCTAGATATCATGTGATCTTGAAGATCTTGTAAGCACTATATTATGTCACCATTCTCACACTTCACCACTCAACACCTCCTCCTTCCTCCTCCCACTTACGGCCGTGAGCCACCACCCCATCACCACCATCTTCAAAATTAATTCATCCATTCCAAGCTTAACATAAGGTGCTAGAAGGTGATTAACGAAGTGTGGAACTTGTAGATCTTGAAGAACCTTCTCCATTCGCTTTTATTCAACCCATTTACCATCTTCATCTTCAAGTGTTCTTCCCTAGCCCTTGTGCTAGTTGTAAGCTTCTTATAACTTGTTTACTTCTATTTTGATGGTTGAAAAATGATGAACAATATTAATCTTGAAGAACACAAAAGAACATGATCATGATACTTTAACATAAGCTTAAAAATATAAGAATACATGTTGAATATGTTGATTTGCTTCTTGTTGATTTATTATTAGTGTTGGTGATGTTAGACATCATATGGAGCCTACTAGATTGTGATTGAACACATGATCTAGTAAGTTAAAGTGGTGATCTTCTGAAAGACCAAGATCTTCATACTTTATGTCTTCATGAACTTGAATAATGAAATGGGTTTTCTTATGTAAAGATGGTTTAAACAAAATACAAATCTTGTAAATAGATGATTACAAAAATAATTTTCTCAAGAAACCAAGTTTATTTACAAGACTTACAAAGTCATGGTTTCTAAGTAAACTAATAATATTTTTAGTGTTTAAACAAGAATAGAAACATGTTTGTAACAAGAAAAATAGAAGAGAAGTATTTTTAGAAAAATCATCTTACAAGTTGTAAATGACTAGATCTTTTAATAAAGAAATTTACAAACGAATAACCATGTTTTTAAGGGTAACTAAATAACATGGCAAATTACTACAAGTTTTTTTTTTTTTACAAAGCTTCAAGTTCATGATATAGTATAATTTACTTGATTTTGACACTCGGTAGTGTTAAATGAGTTGTTGATTGTTGTGATGATTTTAAAAGAAAATAAACACATGTTTTGAAAACATGGGAAACCTCCATTTTTAGGGGAAACTCTGTCAAAATTTCTATGAATTTTGACACTTAGAAAATATAAGTTTTGGTGAAACTTATTCCCTAAAAATGTATCTAAAAATATTTACCAAGGTTTCCCTAATTTTTGTGTTAAGAAATGATGATTTCTTCAAGATAAAAATTGGTATTAAGTATGTATATTTTTGAGGAAAATATATATATTTATTTATCACCAAATTGTGTGCTAAATGTATGTAGTATGTATTATGTGTAATAGTGTATTAGGACTTGAAAATACACTAAATACTCCTAAGGAGTGAACATACAAAAATACACATACAACATGCTTAGACAAATACAAGAAAATATATTTATGAAAATATATTTCTTAATAGATTAATTGACTTGGTCAAGTTATGAACACGAAATGAAGTTTTGGACAAGATACATAACTCGGGTGAAAAATACAAGATACTTATACTTATTTTTGAGAAAATAATATAAGTAAGACACATAGTTAAAAATATAAATTATTTTTAACACACAAAGAATACATACATAAAATATGGTGACTTGTACTTGTGCGATACAAGTCTAGTGACTAACGTTAATAAAACGCGTTTAGGTCACGACGCAATATAAGCAAAACCCGGTGAAGTTTACGGCGCAAGGAACGCAAAATTGTGAGTTCATGTCCCCACTTTTAAACTTTTACTTGTTTTCTAACTTGGGGAAAATACATGTGTTATGGTATGTTGAATACAAAAAACTAGGGAAAGACATTCTAGATCATGTCCCGAATAGGGTACCATAAGCACCATTAATCAACGTATACATTCAGACCGCGGAACAAAAGGTTAGATCTAATGGGTTTCAGGCAACCCCACTCTTGGCCTACTTCTACCAATGAGTGCTTCTGTGTCTCAGTCAAAGTCGAAAAAAATTCCTAGGATTGGTGGCTTCCTATGTCGTGACACATGTTAGTGGCCTTGCAAACCACTAGCGATCTCATATTACTTACATTCACAGTACTCAGTTACAGATACGTTTTACAAGTTACATACCATGTTTTCATTCAAGTATTTAAACATTCAATACAAAAACTGCATAAATTCACACCAACATTATGTTGACGTTTTTCCAAAAACTCACATGTATTTCAGGTAACTAAAGTGGATGTGCACGCGGTCTTACTCATGCTATTGGATGTTGTTTATGTTTATGTTTATCCTTAAATAAAGTTGTAAACTTTTCAGACAAAATGCTGTCTTGTGATGTAAACACTTAAACTATGTTTTCAGTTATGTAATGTTTGGCATTTGAAGTTATTTTTACGAGCATGTAGTATGTTTACCATTCGTATGCAATGAGAACCTTTCATGATCACACCTCGTGCTTCCGCCTAAGAAAGGGGTGTGACAAACAGGAAGCATAAATACCATTCACAAGGAACGTACCATTGACCACGTTGTTGTCAGCTTGAGCCTGGCGCACATTAATGTTGAAAGTTCGGGCGCGTGCTGCTTGTTGCTGTTGTTGCTGAGGCTGTTGCTGCTGCTGTTGATGCTGTTGTGCTGGCTGCTGCTGTTGCGGCTCTTGTTTCACCACTCGGTTCGGACACATGTTTGCGAAGTGGTTGGGATCACCACACGCAAAGTAGACTCTAGCATTGATCGCGGGTGCCTGAGCCACTTGTTGGCCTTGAGGAGCAGGAAGCAGAGCTTGATGAGCAGTAGCTGGAGCTGGAGCTTGACGAGCACGGTAGTTGATAGTGAAATGACCGTACATGTTGCAGTTTGCATAGAATTGGCAAGCGATACCAGTCGAGTGGTGGTAGGTGCAAGTAGGGCAAAGCGGATGTGGCCCAGTATATGCACGCTTAGCAAGCGGTGCATTTGCCACAGGCGCCGCTACTTGACGCTGTTGCTGTTGAGCTGGTACAGCTTGAATCGGTGCAGCAGTGATCGCACAGTTCTTGTTGCTGGAGTTGCTGTTGTTCTTCCTCTTGCGACGAGAGGCCTTTGAAGACTGAGGAGTGGCGGTGGTTTTAGCGGTTGGTGCGGTGGTAGCTTGGTGCAGATTCTTGGTTGCTTTATCGCAGAAGCTAGCCCTGACCCGTTTGTCGTTGATTTCAGCGGCAAGCAGATAAGTTTCTTCGATTGTCGTAGTCTTGGCAGTTTGCACAAAATCAGCGACACAATCTGGCAGAGCTCGGATGTACTTCTTGATTGCGATCTCAGGAGTCTTGACTTGACCAGGACAGATTATGCTAAGCTGCTTGAAGCGAGCAGTTAAAGCAGCATTTTCACCATCCTTCTGCTTGATATGCCAAAATTCGTCCTCCAACTTTTGGCGCTCGTGGGGAGGGCAGAACTCTTCCAACATGACGTCCTTCAACTCATCCCACGTCAAACCATAAGCTGTATCATTTCCACGTTTGTTTCTCTCGGTCGTCCACCAATCTAATGCACGGGATTGGAAGACGCCAGTCGCGTTGAGAGTGCGGAGTTCATTGGGACAGCCACTCTGGCGCAGGGTTAACCATTACACATTTTTTAAGAGACGTTATGATGCTAACATGATGAACACATTTTTTAAGAGACGATATGATGCTAATATGATGAAAAGTGCTCAACATTCTTGTAGTGAATTACGAATAGCAACATTGTTGTAGTGAATTACGAATAGCCTCACAATATTCGTGTGTTATTAAAATGGCGTTAGGGTTAATACTTTTCTTCTTTTAATAATATTAAACTTTTTTATTTTTGCAATCAATTTATTAATAAGTTTTTCTATTTTATATACTTCCTTTTTATTTTTAGAGTGAATTTCAAGGATTGTCATTTATCTTTATACCTATTTTCAGACGCTTTCCTTTATGTTTAAAATTAATGAGTTTTGTACTTTATGTTTTCAAATCATACAAGTTTTGTACTTTATGTTTTCAAATCATACAAGTTTTGTCCTTTAGCCCTAAACCAGTTAGAGTTTTCTGTCAAATCTGGTCATGTGCAATGCACATGAGGGTAAAATTGTCTTTTCACCCTATTCTTTAAAAATACATATACAAGAAAAAAAATATTATATATCATAAAAAAAGCACTCTTCTTCGCCAAATCAATCCCATTTCAAAACCCTAATTTCTCTTCAACAACCTGCAACAATTCACACCCATTTCAAACCAGATTAACACCAAATATTGTTTTTATCATAGCATTAGCGTTGTGTTGAAGCATAGATTTTTTTCTTTTTAGTTTCAGGGGCAGTGCTACTTTTTTCACAATGCCCAAATCAAAACACAATCCAACATCCACAATGCCCAAAATCAAGAACCCAGATCAATATCACTCACGCCTAAGCAAAACATTTATAAAAATGAACATCCTGAGCAACATAATGCCCAAATACATCCAGTTTAAGATTCCCAGAAGCCAAAGACACAACAAACGGCGTATACAGCGTCAAAATTGATTCTTTTCTGAATTTATCCCAAAAACGCTTAGCTGTGCCTTCTTCGTTGGGCTTTGGAGTTGTTGCCATTGATGAAACGATTAAAAATTTGAAATTTCGAGATGGGTTTGTGTTAGAGATTGCAGATCGAATAGTGGTGGTGAATTTGGTGGACAAAAGGAACATCAAGAAACAAGAAATTGGGGAGAGAGAGTGGAGTTAAAAAGGGAGAATTAGAGAGACAATCAAATCTGGGGTGTATAGATACCAATAGATGAGTACATGTAGAAAGGAATAAGAGAGTGTAGCAGTAGTCAAGACTCAAATGGGAAACAATATTTGGTGTTAATCTAGTTTGAAATGAGGTGTGAATTGTTGCAGGTTGTTGAAGAGAAATTAGGGTTTTGAAATGGGATTGACTTGGGGAAGAAGAGGGCTTTTGTTATGATATATAATATTTTTTTCTGTTATATGTATTTTTAAAGAATAGGGTGAAAAGACAATTTTACCCTCATGTGCCTTGCACATGACCGGATTTGACAGAAAAATCTAACTAGGTTAGGGCTAAAGGACAAAACTTGTATGATTTGAAAACATAAAGTACAAAACTCGTCAATTTTAAACATAAAAGACAGCGCCTGAAAATAGGTATAAAGATAAAGGACAATCCTTGAAATTCACTCTTATTTTTATTCAATCAATATAAAATGTTTTTTTCTCCACTCAACCCATATAGTTTTTTACCAACTCATTATAATTTCTTTTTTTTTTCTATCAGCGAATGTTATGTACCATCTATAAGAATCATCGCAAAAAATCTAAACAATTGATTAATATATATAAAGCTAACCAAACATTATAATTTGACTAGCGACCAATTTTAATATCAAATACAAACGTAAATAAAAATTTCAAATAAACTCAACCCACTATGAGTTTCAATACCAAATAAAAATTAAAAGAATATTTTTCAAAGAAACTTGACCCGTCTACGGATCATTTGTAAGATTAAATATATTATAATGTTATATTTAATCTAGTAGTTATTATAGTCATTTACATTAGAGTAAACTGTCATTTTGGTCCCTGTGGTTTGGGCACTTTTGTCATTTTAGTCCAAATCTTAAACTTTTTAAATCCGGGTCCCTGTGGTTTCACTTTTATTGCCATTTTAGTCCAAAATTCAAAAACCCCATTTTTTGACTGTTGCAACCTGTCTATTTTGTCTTTTTGTTCAGGGGCATTTTTGTCCATCTAATTTTAATTTAACATATTAATAATTAATAAACTAAATTAAATATATTTAATTCCTTTATACCCTAATATAAACATACATTTACATACAGATCATCATCTTTATTGTCATCCTCCCCCAAATCATCACCCCCCCCCCCTAAATTATCACCCCCCCCAAATCATCGCCGACATCTTGCCAAGACCAGAGACTTACAGTGATTTTCAGTTAACTTGGAGATTAGAAAATGGTGGGTGTGTATCTATTTATCATAAAACTAAACCTACAAGATCCATATGGTCAACAATCCCTGGTCTACCAATTATTTCTGCTGCAATGGCTGAAACAGAGGTTGTAGAGAGCAGGGGATCATTCATGATCAAAGATCGAAATGTTCGATTTTTATGTAATCATCAAACTATTGAAGATATTAAGGTTTTGAAAGAAAATGAACAAGATTTTGAATCAGGGTATGTTGAATTTGGATCCGAATACCCTGTTGTTAAGGTTTTTGAATCTGGGTATGAACAAGATATTAAGGTTTTGAAAGAAAATGAACAAGATTTTTGAAAGAAAATGAACAAGATTTATGTAATCACCTTCATCTCCACTGTCACTCACCTCCGGCAATCCACCATAGTCACTCACTCACCTCCGGCAATCCACCATAGTCACTCACTCACCTCCAGCAATCCACCATCGTCATCATCATCGTTCTTCATCATCATCAGCATCTCTTATCATCATCATCACTGTTCATCATCTCCGATCTTCACCACTGTGCATCATCAACGTTCATCATCATCGGCCCTGGTCATCTTCCATCACCACACAATCTTCATCTCCGTTCGTCACAGTCACCTCTGACACTGAACACCACCACACATCGTTCATTACCTTATTTTTGGGGGAAGATTATCTGCTTCGATTGTGACAACCCGTGATTTACGGCACCTAATTACGTGATTAGCAGATGATTAACGCAATAATAATTAGTGTTTACAGAGCAAATTAACTTAATTAGGCCTTTGGAGTGCCCAGGAACGTTTATCCGATTTTACAGTGCGCGAACGGTGCTTTGCGGAGAAACATGCTGAACGTTATGCGATAACGAAACGAAACCGTACAAATACTGACAACGCCGACAAGTATGGATGTTACACGAATATTTTATGTTTATGAAATTAACTTTGTGAAGTTATTGGGCTTCCGTACGACACAAAGGCAAACGTGAACTAAAAACGCGATAGCAGGAAACTTATCGGCAACAAAACGGAAGCGGCGGAGACGCCTGTCACCTTCAGAACTTACATTTTACGCTATATTTAGCTCCGTAATGAAATTTTAGCAACTACAGTCGAAACCGGATTAGAAAACGGATTAAAAACGGCAACGATACAATTTTTCACGATTATTACCGTGACCGACGAACGGGCGCGCAAACAACGACTACCGACCGTATTCTTTTTTTTTTGTATTTTAATTTTTGACGTTAAACAGAGTTCAGGGTTTTGACAACAGGTCTCGTAGAAATTACGGGCCGCTTAAATAGGAGGATTGAGTTTGTGGGCCCTGGGCCCAAGCCCAAAACCCACAAGCCTAAACCCTCACATAGAGATTTTGACTATCAAGATCCTATAAAATCCAATAAGATCTCTACAATCCTTCAAAATCTATGCATAATCTTATAAAATCTCTATATAATCTTTCCAAAATATTTTGTACAAGATTTATTTTGATACACACAAGATCTTATACATCCTCTATATAGTACCTTACCCTCTCTCTCTCTTGATAACTTACACAAACAAACAAGCACAGCCTAAACTCTTTCTCTCTCACTCGATCTATACATCTACAAAACATTACACACAGAAGTTGAATAAGAACTTCACATTTTCCAATTGAAGTACCCACTCACAACAACATAGTCCTCATTCTCAAAATCTGATGCACTCACAACCGCACCCACTCTCCCTCCCCTCTCACATCTCCGGTCACCGGAGTAAATCCGGTCGAACACCCGGTCGTCTCTCCGGCAGGCGGAGCCGCCGCCTCTAACGGCGGTGGCGGTGGTGATTTTTGTTCAGCAGGTACCCCCCTTTTTTCTGTTCGATTTGTCAAATCGGACCACCACCACCATCGTAGGGTGGTGGTGATGAGCGATGGCTGGTTCCAGGCAGAGAGAGAGAGAGAGAGAGAGAGAGAGATTAAGAGGAGAGAGGACGGCGACGGTGGAGCCGACGTCGAGGGACGGCGGCAGTGAAGGTGGTTCTCCACGGCGGCAGGGCAGCGGCAGTGGTGGTCCGAAATGCCTGAGGTTGGTTCGAGTGTTAGGTTCATCTTAGATCTCAGCTCGGGTGTGTTGGGTCAGAATATTGGCTCGGCTCGGTCAACCATGGTTAGCGGCTCGGTTAACCCACGGTTCGGGTTACGTCTCGGCTCAGGTCAGAACTTGTTTTAGTCTCGGTTCATTTTCAAACGTGGGACTCGGGTTATGTTCGGCTCCAAGTTTGGTTCGGGTTATGTTTGACTCGGGTATTCAGGTTCGGGATAAGCGGATCCGATTTTGGCTCAACTCGGTTCGACTCGGTGTAACTCGGTTGACTCGGTCAACTCAACCGAGTCAACTCGGTCAAGGTCAGTCAATAAAAGTCAACAGTCAACGGCTCGGGTCAACAGCAGTTAGCAGCGCGGTCAGATTTGTTGTGGCAGAAGCAGTTCGAGTTGACTCGGTCAACTCAGTGAGTCGACTCGGCCCAACTCAGTCAACGAGAGCTGACTCGGTCAACTCAGACCCGGTCAACTCAGTCCGCGGTTCGACGTGAGAGATTTGGTAAAAATTAACGTCACGGTTATTTTGTTATTTTTAGTGTTAACGTTACGTGAACGAGCTCGAACCGATCTATCTAAATATGCTTTACATCTTTACATAACTGACGAAATCTCATATATTGATTATATTGGTTGAATTTGATTGAATTTTCATAAATAACGACAACTTGTGTTGTCAGGGCATCCAAAAACAGAGGAAACTCTGCCCGTTTTTCGAGAAAATCCGTAAAATAAAACGAGTTTTATTATAAAAACGAAACTGTCAAACGAATACATACACAAAGGTAAATTTTGCTTTTGACGACACTTTACTATTTTCGAAAACAACGATACGAATACAATTTCAACGACAAATAAATATAGCTTACACGTATATTTCAAATGTCAAACAACATGAATTCGTTTTTACAAAATAAATATAGTTGTATATTTATTTCAAGTATTAAACAATACGAATGCTTTTATAAAAATAAATATAGTTTTATATTTATTTCAAATATCGCACGACACGAGCTCTTTTATAAAAATAAATATAGTTGTATATTTATTTTCAAACACGACAACTCGACGATTTTTTTATAAAATAAATATAATTTTTCATATTTATTTTATACGCCGGAGCGGCATATACGAAAATCTTGACAAAGGTCAAACGAAAGCAATATATAATACGAGTTTATTATATAATTTTCGTACGAATTTGATATATATATACTTTCATGTAAATATACTTTACATGCACGTACAAATTCTCGAGACAGCTAACGCGATTATAACAATGTATTTATATACTTATATAAATATTCATATATTTTAAACCTCTCGAGAACTAAGTCTTTTCAAGACTTCTTATATACCGACGAATGAACGAACTACACAAGTATAACTTCTTCGCTTCTTTTAAGTTGACAATTTACCGTCAAATCGTTCGGTCAACGATTCGGTAGAGCTCGATGACACGTAGTTTAGTTACTATGTTATTTAGAAACTTATAAGATATTCCGTGCTAGGAGTATTATAGAACGCACGCTAGCAAGTCAAGTCTTGGAAACGACATCACGAAGTCGTAAATTAGCTAGCTTTGCACAGGAATATTCAGGTGAGTTCATAACCCCCACTTTTTTTTACTGTTTACATTTTTGTAAATGTTTTCGGGGTGGAAAGACATGCACGTTTTGCAAAAACATACAAAGTTTTGAACAAACGCAAAACTCGTATTTCTAAATCATATTACGAAAGGATTTTGAGAAACTCAAATGGTTTACGAAAAGCTTATGTTGTATACCGGTTTTCAAACAAGCGTATCTTTCGGAATATGCATACCCACGAATTCTAGTTTTCTAAACTACGGGTAAATACAAGAAGCACTCTTGGTGAGAACGAGTACCAAGTATGATGCGTTTTGAGGAAGGATCAGTCTTAGAGACTGAGGGAGGATCAGTCTTAGAGACTGGGGTAAAATACTTGTACAATGATTACAGACATTTTTTTATACATGGTATGGTTAGCTTAAGGAGGGTTTACTACTTAGATCATGTGAGTGGGTAGGCGCAACTTGAGGCCATTAATCCTCATTGTAGGACCGAGGGACAGTAGCGGTAGATCTATCTGGGTGTAGCGAGCCCAGCCCCAGGCCCAGCAAAACGGACCTCGGGGTGACTTTGTGCCCGCCGCATAAATCTGCTAGGTTTGAGTCTTCCTACTTGCACTTCACACATATCAATGGCCTTGCAAACCATTGGTGATCTCTTTATTTCCTTATTTGCTACATACCAGAGACATATATACTTACAAAACTACTTGTTCATACAAATTAAATACCATGTTTTATACAAATTCAAAGCATAGGATTATGCGGGTATGGAGTCAAAGTCAGGATGGGCATTGACGGTTATACGAACATTACAAATACAAGACTTTACACATACATGCTTTTTATGAACATACTGTGTTACAAACACAACGTTTCCATATAACTTGGCAAGAAAATGATTTTTAAATTCGTTTTCTCAATACTATTTCAAAAAAAACCGGTTACTCCAAAGATTTATTTCAAATCTTTCACAACTCAAAAGATTTATTTCAAATCTTTTACAAACAAACTATGAACTCGTTCAACTTTATGTTGACTTTTTCGCATGTTCTTTCTCAGGTTGCACTTTCAAAATCATGGAACGGTTGGAATAGGAGAACCATGAAGAGTCGAGTACTTAGTGGGCGTTCAATTTCTAGAAAGTCTTAGCTTTTTGCTTCCGCTGTGCAATGAAGATACCAGTCCAGTCACGCCAATGCTCTGATAATTTCGGGGTGTGACATCGATTTTGTAGGTTAGGGTTTTTTTGGGGAAGATGATGGTTAAATGGGGGAAGATGATGATTAAATAAGGGTATAAAGGAATTAAATATATTTAATTTAGTTTATTAATTATTAATATGTTAAATAAAAATCAGATGGACAAAAATTCCCCTGAACAAAAAGACAAAATAGGCAGGTTGCAACAATAAAAAAAGGGGGTTTTTGAATTTTGGACTAAAATGGCAATAAAAGTGAAACCACAGGGACCCAGATTTAAAAAGTTTGAGATTTGGACTAAAATGGCAAAAGTGCCCAAACCATAGGGACCAAAATGACAGTTTACTCTTTACATTATATAGATCAAAATATATAACAACCTATTATATAATTAGTTGGTAATTGTTGATGGACCATATTACCCTTATTAACTAATTAGGGTTTCCTCATGGGTGCATATATAAGGAGATAATTAGAGGGTTAAATGGTTAGACACTAATCACAATAACATCTTCATGAAATCGCCCCCCTTTCTCCATAACCGAATACCCTTTTCGGTTCATCATCACCATCATTAGATTGCACCCTAAGGAGGAACCAGATCAAGCTGCCAATCATGTCAAACGTTATTGCTGCGTCTCCATCAGGATTTTCTGCTGGTCTGTCTCTTACAATCAGGTATGTTATTCTTGTTTTCCATTATGTTTAAACAGAACTGATCAACATGTGGATATTATTTTGAAATATTTTGATAAATTTAGATCAACATTAAAATAGGAAACTAAATCCCATAATCCCTAAACATTCGAATTTCTAACCTTATCACACTAACAGTTGTTAATCAGTAGGTTTCGAGACTTGGAGAATAAGTTTCGAGATTAGATGGTTTCGACTAAGGTTCCGACTGAGATTCCGACTCGAAACCTCATAATGAACTCGAAGTCTCACTAAAATTCAAGGAGACATGAGTGGATTCATAATAAGCAGCTGTTTACATTAGGCTTTCCCCTTGAAAGTGATTATAACAACTGATGGTTCTCTATCCACTGTCCGTATACAACTGCTGCTACTCTTTAAACTGCTGATATAGTTCTGAAGAAGTAAACATTGCTGGTTCAATCTACTGATGACAAAGCACTGCCCACTCAAGGACTGATCAACTTTGAGGAAAGCACTGATAGAAGAAGATAACAGTAGTTTAGTGTATTACTTGTCTTATGTAGAATCAGTGGTTAAGAATAGCAGTGTTTGTATAGGAACAGTTGTTACAGGTTGTTAGGCTGTTAGACGTCGCTTTCATGGTGACGTCAGCTGAGATGCCTCAGTGGTTTGGTTTGCCTATAAATGGAGCAGTACTCTGTACTGTTACATTTGATTGACTGAGTGAGTTCTTCTCCTCTAGTCCAATCCTTTCATCTTGTGCAATCAACCTTGGAGTATCAGGCTGAGGGGGAGTTTTGTTTGTAAGCATGCTTTGTAATCTTTTGATTTACTTTGTAATCTTTCGACTGATGCAATTCAAGTGTTTATCAAAATCTATTTCTCTTTATGATTGTGTTTACAAAGTTTGTTGTTCATTTCCGCTACACTTAAACTCTGTTCATCTATATTGATTTGATTAAATTATACAAACAAACTCAATCATGAGAGCCTCCGATCCTAACACAAGATTTTTCTAGAATAGCCATTCCTTTAACTAAGTTAACCTGTAAATCCATTAAGTTTGAATGGGGACAAAAACAAGAAGAAACATTTAGAACTCTTAAGCAAAGATTAACCCATGCACCCATACTAGCATTACCAGAAGGAACTGAAGATTTTGTAGTATGTTGTGACGCTTCTAAGTTAGGTTATGGATGTGTGTTAATGCAACGTCAAAAGGTTATAGCTTATGCGTCTAGACAACTTAAGAATCATGAAGAGAATTATTCAACCCATGATTATAATTTTTGCCCTTAAGATCTGGAGACATTACCTTTATGGTAGTAAGTTTACCATATTCACAGATCATAAAAGTTTAAGGTATGTTTTCGGGCAAAAAGAATTAAATATGAGACAAAGACGCTGGATGAAAATGCTTAGTGATTATGATTGTGATATACAGTATCATGAAGGAAAAACAAATGTAGTGGCAAATGCTTTAAGCCGAAAATATCATGAAAAGCCAAAAAGGGTACGTTCTCTTAAATTAAATCTACAAGTAGATTTAAATGATCAGATAAGAGAAGCACAAGAATCAGTAATCAAGGAGGATACTGAAAAACTAAAGGGTATGATTAAGGAATTAGAAAAAGGAACAGATGGAATTTGGAGATTCCATAAAAAGAGAATGTGGATACCTAAATTAGGAAACCTACGTCATTGTATATTAGAAGAAGCCCATAAGTCTAAGTATACTGTTACATTTGATTGACTGAGTGAGTTCTTCTCCTCTAGTCCAATCCTTTCATCTTGTGCAATCAACCTTGGAGCATCAGGCTAAGGGGGAGTTTTGTTTGTAAGCATGCTTTGTAATCTTTTGATTTACTTTGTAATCTTTCGACTGATGCAATTCATGTGTTTATCAAAATCTATTTCTCTTTATGATTGTGTTTACAAAGTTTGTTGTTCATTTCCGCTGCACTTAAACTCTGTTCATCTATATTGATTTGATTAAATTATACAAACAAACACAATCATGAGAGCCTCCGATCCTAACAATTGGTATCAGAGCTTGGACAGTCAAATTCGATCTAACAGTCAATTTGACATAACAGTTCAGCTCAAAATTCATTGATACTAAGGTTGATTGTATTTAGTTGAAAAACAGAGTAATGAGAAATCACGCTCAAAGTGACTACTCAAAGGCTCTGTAAAACAACCAAGATGTCATAGGACACACAAGCTTCACATAACAAGTGATATCATACATAAACCACCTACAGTTTTCAGATCTGAAAATATATCTGATAACTATGGTACAATTATTTACGAAAATTGATTTCAATTGTTGTTATGAAGTTTTTGCTGTTTCCATCATGTTTGCTGCTAAGGTATGAACATCAGGTCAACAAAAACCTATGTTCATAAAAACATTAGTGTTTTTGTTTACTCAAAAAGAGGGAAATTAAAACTTTAGTCATTTAGATCTTATGTATTGAAAAACAGGTTGAGAATCCTTCAAAAGGACCATAATCAATTTTGTTAAGAATACATTAAGAAAATTAGCAAGTAAAAAATGTCCAGATCATGGGTAATGTGAAATTTGGCATAGGTATGTGCAGAAATGTCCAAATCCCTCAAAACATTGCTGCAAAATGAGTTTGGAGTAAGGATTTAAAAAAAAAAATCCCATTAAAGTATTTCATTGCTTATGGATGGGTTGTGTAAAAAGGGAAAAAGAAAAATCACAAAAACTCAGAAGTGTGTTTATCTCAAAACTTTTGTAGTCAAAAGAAAAGAGTATAAATATAAAACACTTAAGAGTCAAAAATTGGGGTAACAATGGTCATCTATCAACTGTGTGCATTCATTGGGTCAGGAAAGTTCAGGTAACAATAGTATCTTCGGTAAATAATCTTACAAGAGGACTACATAAGATTTTCGAAGCACTTTATGGACGAAAGTGCCGAACCCCAGTCTGTTGGGCAGAAATTGGGGAAAAGCAACTATCTGGACCTGAGATAGTGAAGAAACAACCGACAAGATTATTCAAGTCAAGGAACGACTGAAAGCAGCACATGATCGGCAGAAAAGCTATGCTGATGACCGACACAAACCATTGGAATTTCAAGTAGGAGATAAAGTATTGTTAAAAGTATCTCCTTGGAAAGGAGTGGTAATATTTATCAAAAGAGGAAAGCTAAGTCCCAGATATGTTGGACCTTTTGAGATTATTAGAAGAATAGGACCTGTAGCCTATCAGCTACAACTGCCAAAGGAAATGGCAGGAATACATGATGTATTTCATATATCTAATCTCAAGAAATGCTTAGCCGATGAATCACTGGTAATACCTCTTAAGGATATAGAGGTAAATGAACAACTCAAGTTCGTAGAAAGGCCTCTACAAATTGAAGACAGGAAAGTCAAGAATCTCAAGCATAAGAGACTAGTTCTGGTCAAAGTGAAGTGGGACTCCAAAAGAGGACCTGAGTACACATGGGAGCTTGAATCAGAAATGCAAAGGAAATATCCACACTTGTTCCAGTAGATCTCGAGGACGAGCTCTAAAACAAGGTGGGGATGATATAACAATCATCAAGAAAACGACACCCTCGAATTATTTTCAACACCCTAATATATTTTAAAATATCCCAATATGTCCCAAAATACACCCCATACGTGAAAACGGGCCCCGAATACCTTAAATATTATCAAAATTAATTAAAAATCTGATTTTTGGGTTTGAGGCGGGCTGCGTAAGCCTCACCTCAACTCTTACGCGGGCCGCGTAAGATCAAAAATGGTGGCGCGGCCCGGTGATGACACGTGTCATCATCGTGGCGAGCCTACCTGATGACCCGGATCACCTACGCATTGACTATAGTTGACGCGGGCCGCGTAAGACCCTTGCCTTATTTTACGCGGGCCGCAAGAAACCCAAGATGAAGCCCTATATAATGGGAGCTCGGGATATCAGTTTCAGTCGCTCATATCTTTCTTTTTCACTCGAAATTTCTGATAGTGGAAGTTATAATCGGGTATAATACCCCCCTAAATAGCGAAGTTCTGCTCCGTTGTAAGTATTATAACCCCTGGATACGTATTAGATACGCTGTCCGATTGATCTAGGGTTCCGTAACGGCTGTCGTGGTTCTGCCCGACATAGTCGTTGGAATGCCGTCTCGGGGAGGGTATTACTAATGTTAAAATGAGTTATTATACTAACGCGTGTGCATTTGTGTAAATTATAGATTGTCACCAGGAAACCCTTACGGAAAATCTAAGACATCAATGTGAGTTTATCCTCTTTTTGTAAACCTTTTTGTAAATTGTTTTTACAAAACCTCACTTAATTAATTATATCTGAAGCAGTTATTGACTATTTGTAAGAATACAATTATCATGAGTATGTTGGGGTTTTGTATACAAAATTTGTTACCACCTGGTCAAGGAGTAACATTTCCACAAGTCGGGTCTGACAGTACCATGGATGTTAATTGTTATAACTTGGAAACAAATGTAATTGCGAGATCGCCCTCAATACTGTACAATGGGTTTTATTTAAACTTGATTAAATTGGGATTCACTCACCAGTATTTCCCACTGACAAATGTTTTTAAAACACGTTTCAGGTAACAAATTGTGAAAGCCAAATAGAAGCCAGCTGGACAGCACTGAAGGCTTGGAAAAGTGGCAATAAAGTTACCTAAAAAGAAATAGATGTTTTTATTAAATAAAATAGATGTTTTTATTTAATAAGATAAGATTTATTCCTATGAACATGTGTGTATTGCAAACTTGGGCTTTATCCCATATGTGTAATATTATGAAAATGTGGTATTTTACTCTGATCAAATATTTCCTAACTACGGTCCTGATGAAAAATTCCGCTGCCAAATTAGACAATACATGATACCACCGAAACTGGCTCGCGGCCGTCCATTCCCGTGGATTTGGGATCGGGGGTTGCGACATTGCGACTGAGATTTCGACTCGTAATCATGTTGTTGCGACTCGAAACCTCATAATGAACTCGGAATCTCATTAAGGCATTAACCTTCATCACTCGAAACCTCAAGATTTTGACTGAAGTTGCGACATCATTAAGGGAGTCGAAATCTCATCACGGTTTTGAGATTAAAGGGCCACTCGAAATCATAATGGACTCATAATGAGTCGAAATCGTACTTGAAACCTGACTCGAGATGTCACTCCAAATCTCAAGTTAAGTTAAGATTTCATAACTGAGTCGAGATCTCATTCGAAATCTCATTATAACTCGAGATCTAACTCGAGATTATAACTCGAGATTATAACTCGAGATCTAAATCTCAAGTGCAAAGTGCGCCATCAAGGCGCCACATTGCGCCTCATCGCCCAAACCACGCGCGCGCGCACGTGTGCGAGTGCGAGTTACCCTTCGCGAGTACACTTAGTGTGTGCTTCCATGAAACAATAAGGATGGAGAGTTCCCACTTAAATACCCATTTAAGTTCCATCTCTCCTCCTATGTGGGACAAGGTGCCACTTTCCCTTTTGTTTCAGCATTCAATGTTTCAAACACCAAACTTTGAGCAACGATATCTCATTCATCTTAGCTACGTTTTGGACGTGGTTTAGTTCGTTGCGAAGTTCTTCCAACATAGAACACAAACCCACAAATAAATATATAAAGAAACCTCTGTTTCTTATATTTATTTATAGTCCAAAATAGGAAAAAATCATTTTCCTATATTTGTGAAAAATGCTATTTTCACCTATTTTTCCAACAAAACTAATATGCAATTCTGACAAAATAAGTCCAAGCCCTTTGGTATTCAATTATAGATACATGCCACTTAGGTTATAGCCTAGTGGTCAAGAGGAATTATCTCTTGTGAGTAGAGCAAAGTTCAATCCTTGAGATGTGTAAGTATTTAATGGGAAAAATTAGCGGTTAAAAAAAGTATCATAAATACATGACTAGCTTATGAAACGGGTTTAGGATACCCTAACGTGCATTTGATTGGTATTGTGTAGAACTTTCTAATTTGATCGTAGTGGTATAGTTATTGATAGTTTTCTAGGTTGTAGGTTAGGCATTGGATTTTCTTTCTCAGTGCATCATCTCTAGAATAATTTCTAGAGTGAATATTAGCACATATTGATCCGTGAATACTATGTAGACACAAAAATGATATGTATGTGTAAATTGTATTTCTAGGTACTAATTAATACGTATTATTTGCGAAATCTCACTTATTGAATTATTTACGACTTTTATTTAGGCCTATTAATGAGCCGAGCCGAGCTAAACTGAGCGACCCTTTGCTCACGCTTGGTTCATTTACAAACCAAACCAAGCTGCTTGGCTCGTTTACAACCAAACGAGCATTTTACGAGTTAGCATTTTTCAGAGCAAGTGGTGAGCGAGCGGCTAGTGATTTTGACAATCATAAATTTGGGAAGTTTCCTTCAATGTTTCCCTTGTCGGGTGGCGGCTGAGGTCCGACTGTCGGAGGATAACACTTAGCCTGAGAACGGTTATCGCATTGTGGCGTAATGTGATGGCTGGACGATTGACGAAGTACGATAATGAGAGAAAGAAGTCAAAATTGTCGCTTCACGACTTAGAGTTTTACTATTAAGCTTAGTGTTAAATTTTTTATTAAGTAGATTGAGCTAGCAAGTATATTATTATTGTATGGTTGCACATGTTGGGTCAACCCCAATAAAGTGGTATGTATAAAACTATAAATATTATTGTAATTTGTGTGTATGTATCTAATTATATATATATAATAAATTAATAAAATTAATTCAAGTCGAGCCGAGCGGACCTTTGTTTGTCCTTGGCACATTTACATACCAAACCGAGCCGATCAGTTCGTTTACAAGCAGATAAGCATTTTTCGAGCAATTTTCGAGCAAACGGCGAACGATTTGGACATCGCTACTTTTATTTTATTTAAGGATTTATTTTTTATTAACATTACATATTCACACAATAAGTAAACGATTTCCATATTTTGTTTAGATTATTTATATAATTATTCTCTAAACTTTTAAACTTTCTATAACAGCATTCGGATTTTAGAACCATTTCAACTTGTTTGGCTGGTCTGATTCAACTGGTTTTGTTAGTCTGACCAATACACCAGTTCTACGATTGGTCCAATAACAAAATTATTAGATTTTATGTGTATGTAATTTCATTGAACCACAACAACACTTTATATATATATATATATATATATATATATATAGTGAGAGAGAGACAACAAGCAGCAGGGAAAAACACTACAAAATCCAATAAAGAAAAGATGACTAATCCAACCCTTAGACCACCCGTAGTGGCCTTTGTTTTGGGCGTTTTTCCCCAAAGCACACCCCCACTCCATTTTGACCACCCCCGTGGGAGTTTTTTTGGTCAAATTCAGTTGCAGCGTTTTATTTTCCACGCCGAAGAAGGGGATGAAGTGGCCAACACAGTTAATCTCCCTTTCTTGGCCAATAATATTTTTTTGATGGTTTTTTATTTATTTAATTGTTTAACATGACTTTTAACATAATGCCCCACATCCCCACTACACCCATTTTAGAAAACGGCCCATAACGCCCAATTGCTGACTGGGCTGCCACATGACGCAAAACGCCCAATGATAGAGGCATTACCACTACACATGATCTTACAACAAATCAACAGCGTCAAAAACAACCCACTTATCCCACATAGGGGCTCACGGATTGAACCAAATAAAGACATCTTTTATTAATTCGATGGATCTACGGGTGGGGATGAACTTCCCTTCGAATGCCTATGTAATTTAAATCATATTAGAGCATCCACAATAGAGGTATTTTTAGGTATTTTTATGGAGAGAGAAAGTGATGTGGAAGAGAGAGGGTGTGAGGTGGAGGAGAGAGAGTGTGGTAATGTATGTGAGGAAGAATGAGAAAAATGGATGAAAGAAAGTAATGCGAGTGTAATGTAGGAGAGAGGAAAGAGAAGATAAGTTTTTAATAGATTTTTTTGTTTGTGAGAGGTTAAGAGAGAGAAAGTGTTGGGCAGATGCCATGTGGCATACCAAAAAAATCAATTAAATATTTATTACTGTGGATGCTCTTATTATATGTCATTGATTGACTTCTTTCGCCAGGGGAAGAAAGTATTAAATTTGCTTGAAGTTTTGTCAGGCGGCTTCTTTGAAAATCAATTATTTTGTTTGAATTTCCAAAATTAGATGGCAATCGATTAATTTAAGAACTTGAACTTGAATTTCCAAAGTCAATTATTTAGTGTCACCCCGAATTAATTCGGATGGAGTCATTGAGACAATGATGGTGGATCGATTTTTTTTTTTGAAAAGAAAAAAAATATAATGTTTGGTGGATCGATTAATTTAAGAACTTGATCTATCGTTTTTATATATCATGAGTAATGAGTATTATAAGGGCCGTGAAGTGGCTTGATAATGCTTCCAACACTATCCCTTGGGCATTATAAGGCATGAAGAGAGGAGACATTTCTAGCATAATGACAAATGAGGAAAAAATATTAGAAAGTAATGATGAAATTAGAGCATTAAGGAGCGTTAACCATTACACATTTTTTAAGAGACGTTATGATGCTAACATGATGAACACATTTTTTAAGAGACGATATGATGCTAATATGATGAAAAGTGCTCAACATTCTTGTAGTGAATTACGAATAGCAACATTGTTGTAGTGAATTACGAATAGCCTCACAATATTCGTGTGTTATTAAAATGGCGTTAGGGTTAATACTTTTCTTCTTTTAACAATATTAAACTTTTTTATTTTTGCAATCAATTTATTAATAAGTTTTTCTATTTTTTATACTTCCTTTTTATTTTTAGAGTGAATTTCAAGGATTGTCATTTATCTTTATACCTATTTTCAGACGCTTTCCTTTATGTTTAAAATTAATGAGTTTTGTACTTTATGTTTTCAAATCATACAAGTTTTGTACTTTATGTTTTCAAATCATACAAGTTTTGTCCTTTAGCCCTAAACCAGTTAGATTTTTCTGTCAAATCTGGTCATGTGCAATGCACATGAGGGTAAAATTGTCTTTTCACCCTATTCTTTAAAAATACATATACAAGAAAAAAAATATTATATATCATAAAAAAGCACTCTTCTTCGCCAAATCAATCCCATTTCAAAACCCTAATTTCTCTTCAACAACCTGCAACAATTCACACCCATTTCAAACCAGATTAACACCAAATATTGTTTTTATCTTAGCATTAGCGTTGTGTTGAAGCATAGATTTTTTCTTCTTATTTTCAGGGGGCAGTGCTACTTTTTTCACAATGCCCAAATCAAAACACAACCCAACATCCACAATGCCCAAAATCAAGAACCCAGATCAATATCACTCACGCCTAAGCAAAACATTTATAAAAATGAACATCCTGAGCAACATAATGCCCAAATACATCCAGTTTAAGATTCCCTGAAGCCAAAGACACAACAAACGGCGTATACAGCGTCAAAATCGATTCTTACTGAATTTATCCCAAAAACGCTTAGCTGTGCCTTCTTCGTTGGGCTTTGGAGTTGTTGCCATTGATGAAACGATTAAAAATTTGATATTTCGAGATGGGTTTGTGTTAGAGATTGCAGATCGAATAGTGGTGGTGAATTTGGTGGACAAAAGGCGCATCAAGAAACAAGAAATTGGGGAGAGAGAGTGGAGTTAAAAAGGGAGAATTAGAGAGAGAATCAAATCTGGGGTGTATAGATACCAATAGATGAGTACATGTAGAAAGGAAGAAGAGAGTGTAGCAGTAGTCAAGACTCAAATGGGAAACAATATTTGGTGTTAATCTAGTTTGAAATGAGGTGTGAATTGTTGTAGGTTGTTGAAGAGAAATTAGGGTTTTGAAATGGGATTGATTTGGGGAAGAAGAGGGCTTTTGTTATGATATATAATATTTTTTTCTTTTATATGTATTTTTAAAGAATAGGGTGAAAAGACAATTTTACCCTCACCGGATTTGACAGAAAAATCTAACTAGGTTAGGGCTAAAGGACAAAACTTGTATGATTTGAAAACATAAAGTACAAAACTCGTCAATTTTAAACATAAAGGACAGCGCCTAAAAATATGTATAAAGATAAAGGACAAGCCTTGAAATTCACTCTTATTTTTATTCAATCAAATATAAAATGTTTTTTTCTCCACTCAACCCATATAGTTTTTTACCAACTCATGATAATTTCTTTTTTTTTTCTATCAGCGAATGTTATGTACCATCTATAAGAATCGTGGCAAAAAATCTAAACAATTGATTAATATATATAAAGCTAACCAAACATTATAATTTGACTAGCTACCAATTTTAATATCAAATACAAACGTAAATAAAAATTTCAAATAAACTCGACCCACTATGAGTTTCAATACCAAATAAAAATTAAAAGAATATTTTTCAAAGAAACTTGACCCGCCTACGGATCATTTGTAAGATTAAATATATTATAATGTTATATTTAATCTAGTAGTTATTATAGTCATTTACATTAGAGTAAACTGTCATTTTGGTCCATGTGGTTTGGGCACTTTTGTCATTTTAGTCCAAATCTTAAACTTTTTAAATCCGGGTCCCTGTGGTTTCACTTTTATTGCCATTTTAGTCCAAAATTCAAAAACCCCATTTTTTGACTGTTGCAACCTGTCTATTTTGTCTTTTTGTTCAGGGGCATTTTTGTCCATCTGATTTTAATATAACATATTAATAATTAATAAACTAAATTAAATATATTTAATTCCTTTATACCCTAATATAAACATACATTTACATACAGATCATCATCTTTATTGTCATCCTCCCCCAAATCATCACCCCCCCTAAATTATCACCCCCCAAATCATCGCCAACATCTTGCCAAGACCAGAGACTTACAGTGATTTTTAGTTAACTTGGAGATCAGAAAATGGTGGGTGTGTATCTATTTCTCTTAAAACTCAACCTACAAGATCCATATGGTCAACAATCCCTGGTCTACCATTCATTTCTGCTGCAATGGCTGAAACAGAGGTTGGAGAGAGCAGGGGATCATTCATGATCAAAGATCGAAATGTTCGATTTTTATGTAATCATCAAACTATTGAAGATATTAAGGTTTTGAAAGAAAATGAACAAGATTTTGAATCAGGGTATGTTGAATTTGGATCCGAATACCCTGTTGTTAAGGTTTTTGAATCTGGGTATGAACAAGATATTAAGGTTTTGAAAGAAAATGAACAAGATTTTTGAAAGAAAATGAACAAGATTTATGTAATCACCTTCATCTCCACCGTCACTCACCGCCGGCAATCCACCATAGTCACTCACTTACCTCCGGCAATCCACCATAGTCACTCACTCACCTCCAGCAATCCACCATCGTTATCACCATCGTTCTTCATCATCAACATCTCTTATCATCATCACTGTTCATCATCTCCGATCTTCACCACTGTGCATCATCAATGTTCATCATCATCGGCCCTGGTCATCTTCCATCACCACACAATCTTCATCTTCGTTCGTCACAGTCACCTCCGACACTGAACACCACCACACATCGTTCATTACCTTATTTTTTGGGGGAAGATTATCTGCTTCGATTTTGTGGGTTAGGGTTTTTTTTTGGGGAAGATGATGGTTAAATGGGGGAAGATGATGATTAAATAAGGGTATAAAGGAATTAAATATATTTAATTTAGTTTATTAATTATTAATATGTTAAATAAAAATCAGATGGACAAAAATTTCCCTGAACAAAAAGACAAAATAGGCAGCTTGCAACAATAAAAAAAAGGGGTTTTTGAATTTTGGACTAAAATGGCAATAAAAGTGAAACCACAGGGACCCAGATTTAAAAAGTTTGAGATTTGGACTAAAATGGCAAAAGTGCCCAAACCATAGGGACCAAAATGACAGTTTACTCTTTACATTATATAGATCAAAATATATAACAACCTATTATATAATTAGTTGGTAATTGTTGATGGACCATATTACCCTTATTAACTAATTAGGGTTTCCTCATGGGTGCATATATAAGGAGATAATTAGAGGGTTAAATGGTTAGACACTAATCACAATAACATCATCATGAAATCACCCCCCTTTCTCCATAACCGAATACCCTTTTCGGTTCATCATCACCATCATTAGATTGCACCCTAAGGAGGAACCAGATCAAGCTGACAATCATGTCAAACGTTATTGCTGCGTCTCCATCTGGATTATCTGCTTGTCTGTCTCTTACAATCAGGTATGTTATTCTTGTTTTCCATTATGTTTAAACAGAACTAATCAACATGTGGTATAGTGCATATGTTGATAAATCAGTTCTGTTTTCGTATCCATTATTCTGGGATTGAAATCTGGAAAACATAATTTTTGAAAACCTAATAAAATATCACAGCCTGTTTTCGAGTCCTTTAAAAGTTACCGAAATCACTGTTTCGGAAAACAAAATTGGTTAATCACGTTGACTCGAAATCAAATGTGTAAAGTATTAATGTTCCAAATCCGTTTACAAAAACCATTAAAATTCAGGTTTCGGGTTTCCAGAATTAAGTTTTAATTTTAGGGTTCATCTTATGTTCTTATGAGAAATTCGAAAATTCCCTATGTTTTGGAATTAAATTTAGATTATTGGGTGTTTTCCCTAGTTTTGATCTAAAATTTATCTCTTAGAATTTCGAAATCAGTTATAAAAATTAAATGGATATTATTTTGATAAATTTAGATCAACATTAAAATAGGAAACTAAATCCCATAATCCCTAAACATTCGAATTTCTAACCTTATAACACTAACAGTTGTTAATCAGTAGGTTTCGAGACTTGGAGAATAAGTTTCGAGATTAGATGGTTTCGACTAAGGTTCCGACTGAGATTCCGACTCGAAACCTCATAATGAACTCGAAGTCTCACTAAAATTCAAGGAGACATGAGGTTGCGACTGAGATTTCGACCCGTAATCATGTTGTTGCGACTCGAAACCTCATAATGAACTCGGAATCTCATTAAGGCTTTAACCTTTATCACTCGAAACCTCAAGATTTCGACTGAAGTTGCGACATCATTAAGGGACTCGAAATCTCATCACGGTTTTGAGATTAAAGGGCCACTCGAAATCATAAGGGACTCATAATGAGTCGAAATCGTACTTGAAACCTGACTCGAGATGTCACTCGAAATCTCAAGTTAAGTTAAGATTTCATAACTGAGTCGAGATCTCATTCGAAATCTCATTATAACTCGAGATCTAAATCTCAAGTGCAAAGTGCGCCATCAAAGCGCCACATTGCGCCTCATCGCTCACGCCACGCGCATTTGATTGGTATTGTGTAGAACTTTCAAATTTGATCGTAGTGGTATAGTTATTGATAGTTTTCTAGGTTGTAGGTTAGGCATTGGATTTTCTTTCTCAGTGCATTATCTCTAGAATAATTTCTAGAGTGAATATTAGCAGATATTGATCCGTGAATACTATGTAGACACAAAAATGATATGTAAGTGTAAATTGTACTTTTAGGTACTAATTAATACGTATTATTTGAGAAATCTCACTTATTGAATTATTTACGACTTTTATTTAGGCCTATTAATGAGCTGAGCCGAGCTAAACCGAGCGACCCTTTGCTCATGATTGGCTCATTTACAAACCAAACCAAGCTGCTTGGCTCGTTTACAACCAAACGAGCATTTTACGAGTTAGCATTTTTCAGAGCAAGTGGTGAGCGAGCGGCTAGTGATTTTGACAATCATAAATTTGGGAAATTTCCTTCGATGTTTCCGTTGTCGGGTGGCGGCTGAGGTCCGACTGTCAGAGGATAACACTTAGCCTGAGAACGTTTATCGCATTGTGGGGTAATGTGATAGCTGGACGATTGACGAAGTACGATAATGAGAGAAAGAAGTCGAAATTGTTGTCACACCCCGACCACGTAGAACATACAAAACGTGGCGGAAACATCAGGGAGTGTTGTAACAGAATTAATGTTTCACAACCATGGAAAATTAAGTTTCGTTTTATTGATTAAAAGTGTTACAATGTCTTAACAAACAAAGAAATACAACATAATTAACTAGTCTTGCATCTTTTATTGTCACTAAAGCCCAAATCTGCCTATGTGTATCTTGATCATCTTATGCAACAGCTCCTGAAAACACATGTGAAAATAGGTACGTCAGCATAAAAATGCCTGTGAGATACATAGGTTTTGTGAAAATAGGTTTCATGACTTATGTTTGAGAAAATGTTTAGTCATGAACCTTGTAATTTGCTTTGTCTTTGTAAATCATTTGAAAAACAATAAGTTCAGATGATACGTATAAATAAGAGAATAATGCATGGTTAAATGAATAACCAAGTAAAATGAGTTTGTAAAAGATAAGTTGTTTTGTAAAACAATGTCTTGTGAAAAGTATGTTATTTGTATAAAATGTTATATGTCAAAAACTGAAATGATTCAAATAACGCTACGATATGTAATACCATACAAACACTTATATATAGGAAGTACCAGCGGCGTATCCACCATGCTTGTATCATATTACACACGCATCGTTATTTAATCACTTACTCAAACCAAACCAACAATGTAAAATGTTCATGTCTAATGTAAATCATGTAATGTATAACCAATGTCAAAAGTGTTTATGTGTCAAATGTAAACCATGTAATATGTAACCAAAATGATATGTATGGCTAGTGAAAATGCATCAACTAAACCATAGATGAAATGCACAAAACAAAGCATTGAACTAAAACTTGGTTTAAGTCAAAGCTATGTTTTGTGGAAATGCATGATCAATGTAAATCATGTAATATGTAACCAAAATAATCTGTATGGCTAGTGATAAATATCAACTAAACCATATGCACAAAAACAAAGTATTGAAGTAAAACTTGGTTTAAATCAAAGCTATGTTTTGTGTAAATGCATGATCAATGTAAATCATGTAATATGTAAACCAAACTGATCTGTATGGCTAGTGATAAATATCAACTAAACCATATGCACAAAAACAAAGTATTGAAGTAAAACTTGGTTTAAATCAAAGCTATGTTTTGTGTAAATGCATGCTCTACTGATACGAACATCTATGCGGTATTGTTATAATGCATACATCCAAGCCTTGAGACTGAGGCGATAAACCCTTAAACCACTTAAAGGTTTATCTAAATTATGTATATCGAATTCGGTCATTCCTTTCATCCCCTTTCCCTGGGATGTCCGGAACGGGAGTTGTCAATTCCTATGGTACCACTACCTACTAACGAACGGCGTAATTAATGTTAATGAATGTATTGTTCCATTGTAAACAACCCAAATGTCATAACAAAATGTAAGCATGTGATGAAAACGATGTACTAAGTATGCACGCAATGGACATACATAGCATAAAATGTAAATGTAAAACAATGTACTAAGTATGCACGCAATGGACATACATAGCATAAAATGTAATGTAAAACAATGTACTATAATGTACTAACAAACATAGCCGGTATATGATGTGAAAACAGGAAAGCATGAATGTAACAAGTAGGCACATGTGTTCCACCCCAAAACAGTTTGGAAAACAGTAAAAGAGGGGTCTATGTACTCACTTGAGATTGCTCAGAAGTCCTAAGATAACCACCAAGCAATGCTAGAGATCACAGAATCAAACGGCACCTAATATAGGTAACTATGTTAATAAACCGGACCTAAATCGGAAGATCGGATAGAATGAGGTTTCGTAAACCAAACGAGTATGGAAACTCGTGTAATATAGTTTAACAAAGCCTACATACTAAATGAAACCTAACCTAAGTGCTTTCGACCCATTACGACCCGTTTAGGAAGCTTATGCTACTTTAACGCGTCGTGCGCGTGAAACGCGTTCGGACCGCCTAACTAGTCCTATGACAAGTAGAATATGCCTAAACATGTTACATAATCAGTTATGTGACAAAGGTTTAGGTTACATATGCTTAATTACCAATTATACATGAAAAGGGTATTCTGGTAATTTACCTAAGGCATATAAACTACCTATCATACAACTACTTAAACGATGTGACCATAGGGTATAACCTCGGAAGGTTATTCCCTACACTATGGTCACCTAATGTATTTGGTCGGATCCTAATGATCGACCAAACTGGGTCGGGTTCGAAGGTATAAGCGATTTATTAGATCGCTTACCCTACGACCCTAGACAACGTGGTAATCAGTAGGCATAGTCCCAAGGGACTATAACCAACGTGATTACACTCACGTTGCGAAGTTCAAACGAACTTCGCATTGACCATTACTGGTCAACGCTGAAAGTCAAACAAAGTTTGACTTTCGGACTCGAAAAGCAGTAAAATAAGGAAAAGAACGAAAGAATACTTACGAAGGGTCCCCGAATGCTAATCTAGATCTTAATAACTCAGGTATGAAACAATGGTTCCAACTTAGAGTCACTTAGATCAGATTCTAGTTGTTTTGGAGTAATGGGGGGTGGGGTATTTATAGTTTTCGGGTAACCGTTAAGATCGTTTGATGGAAAACGTGCCACGATCCAAGGCGTACACTTGTCGGAAACTCATGGTGGCTAAAAGTGATCCTTATCAGCTGACTAAGCGAAAGAGAATGTGTGGTTGTGAACGAAACAGCTGGAAACTGCTGTTAGATTCGATTAATCTGGTCAGAAGGGGCCTCGCGGGCCGCCTGAGGATGTAAGGATCCTGAGGCGGGCCGCCTAGCAGTCACAGATCAGACATAAGTTTCAGAAATGTCAGTTTCAGTCCCTGCACGTGTTTAAGGCCATTTCCGACACTTCTAAGGCCCGTAAAGCCAACTTTAAGGCCCTAAAATGTTGCCTAAACATTGAGGACATGAAACATGCTCAAAAATATGCCGGGTGTTGGTTCGTTTGGTCGTACGAACGCGATGTTCGCTTAATTACGACGGAATGCGCATAAGCGCGAAAAACGATCCAAATGACGCGACGAATGGATTTTTGGCAAGCCAAACACTAAAGTATAATATAGTCATGCTTACATAAATTTTCGGATGTCCGGATGTATTCAGAACGGAAGTTATGCGCGAAAATGCAAACTTGTGCACGTTTTGACACTTTTAGTCCCTGAATGACACAAAAGTTTATTTTAGCATACCGAACACCTCAAAGCCTATTTCTAAGCTATGTGAAGGATATTTATGGTATGTTTAACTTATGGTCATGCTCCGGAATGTCTGTTACAGTTCAAATTGGCATACTTTCGCAGTTTGTCAAATTTAGTCCCTGTAAGTGATTTAACTTGATTTTGCCATACCAGAGCCTTTAAAACTTATTTCTAAGTTATGTAAAGGTTATTTAAGGTATGTTAAGCCTATGTCACTATTCCGGAGTGTTTGTTGCATTAAACTGGTTATATTTACGCATCGGTGCGCGTATAACCTTCCAGAAAGCGATTTAGAGTTTGAAATTGAACAAAAATTGATATGTGCAAACGATACACATATTTATAAAAATCCAAAGTATGAAATACAATATTTCATTGGTTTGGTATTTGTTTGATGGCCGTGAAGGCACAGGTGTTACAGTCTCCCCTACTTTAGGAAATTTCGTCCCGAAATTTATTTAGAGGAAACTTGTGAGAGCTTGAAAACATGAAGTTGAAAAGATTGAACAACATTGGTTAGGGTTCTGAACTTCTAGTAACTTTTAATAACATCATGATTTCAATGTAAGAGGGATACTTATATACAAGTATATGAAGCGTCATTGGTGCGTCCACCGTACCTCCATTACATCGTTCTCATTTCGTTATTTTTGTCACTATCGGTTCTTACACATAATAAATCTTACTGGGTTTCTATGCACTAAATTTCATAATTATGTACGCGTCCATAATTAGACAATTCCTTGCACAGTTCACACAGTCTATTTTATAGTGTGTAGGGGAAAACCAAATGAACAAACCGGTGATGAGTGTGACTAGACCACTATAGGGTCCTTTTGACTAAATCAATAAATGATCTAAATAGACTTATCAAGGAGTCTGTCCAGCTACATCACTAGATGTCGTCCTTTAACCAAATTGTGAATCAATCTTTTAGACTAGACCACTAAAAGGATCTCTTATGAAACATGGAGCGGTACTTATATAATCCAAGGGTCTTAACTATTACATAGAAGCCCATTAAGGATTGAAGGTAGTACCTTTTGAATATCCTGCTACGAATCCCTCATATGAAGATATGAAAGATTCTGCGAGGATTTGGATAACGAATATCCAGAGTATTAAAAACACAAAAATGCATAAAAGAAAACATAAGATGAATAAACACATAGTCACATAACCACAAAATTGTTCGTTAATTTGTCTTGTAAACTGCGTACATGCATTTAAAGCACACTTGGAATCCATTCCGTGGATTTCATTTGGTACTTTAAACGTTATCAAGAATCCAACTATAAAGATAGAAAGATTCAAAAAGAAAATTCGATTTCGATTACTAGGAACCGAAGTGTTCGAATTAAGGTACATAAGGAATCCAATTAAGGACTCTGATTTGAATGATAATCATCCACAAGGATCTAATTGTAAAGATAAAAAGATCCCATATGAATTTTAGAAGTTGAAGATGTTTTGAAACCTTGCACTGGATGTGTTTAGGTCAAAACATGATGTAAAATGCTTATGAAGTTAAGATGCTTGATATGTCAAGGCGACATATGAAGCAGAATTTTGAAGGTTAAGTCAATGTATGAGGAAAATATTTTTGAAAACTATGCATGGGGTTCTTTTAAGAAAAATGTGTTTAACGTTTTTGAAACCTTATATATAATACTTTTGAAATCATAAAGTAGGTGTATTAGATAGATATATTTACAAAAAAATATTTTAAAATCATGCGAGATGAATTTTGAAATTATGTATAAGGTTTTTGAAAGACATGAATGATGCTTTTCGAAATCATGCACTTGATAAGAAAATGTATTGTGTTAATATTGTCTTCAGACTATATGAAATATTTTGAAATTAGGAAGGTTGGTTTTGATAACATGGCCAATGTTTTTGAAATAACATAGACAATGCATCTAGAAAAATTGTTTTCAAACTATATGAAGTGTTTTGAGATCATGAAGATTGTTTTGAAATACTTGTACTGTGTATGTTGAAAAAAAATCAAAACGTAATGGGTATGAGATTTGAAAATACCCTTAGTTATCTAACCAAGGATTCAAAGGCACAGATGTGCAGAAGCATGATTACTCATAATGTCACTTTATTTTCTGTACTTCGTATCTTAGAATGAAACGAGTACTTAAAATTTTCGAAGGAATCATGAGCGATCATTTGAAAGAGAGAATCACAAGAGTAGTTTGTAAGGAACATAGTTCCTTGATACAGGTATTATAGGGAAATGCCATAAACACATGTAATTATACTTGTATATCAGAATTTGTGAACAACGATTTATTTATAAACAAAACAGATTGTTTCACATTACAAGGAAACAAAAGAAACAAAGGCATAAGACAGCAACATCCTTTGTTCAGCCGAATGCTCATCCAAGGGTTGGATTTGCATTAGCAAGCTTTGGGCATTTGTTCCTGAAATGGCTCGTATCGCCACAGTTGTAGCAAGTACCATGCAGAAAACGAGCTTGAGTAGGGTTAACTTGGAGTTGGGTAGCAGCAAGGTTTATAGCAGCTTTGTTTTGGATGGCAAAGCGGCATATGTTAATCAGATGTCCCCACCGTCCACAGTAGGTACATTTGGAGCAGGGTATGTGGTTTAAATGATGACCGTTACATCGCTTGCACCTAGGAGCAGTTCCTAAGTACGGCTTCCTAGCTGGTGGCCTTGCCACTTGGCTAGGTCCCGCTTGATTAGGTGTAACCGCTGCGGGTTTCCTTGAAGCCTTACGCTTCCTTGATTTTGGTGCTGGCTTGACTTCTGCTTCCTTTGGTGACTCTTGAGTGGCTTCATTGTCGATACGAGAGGCTTCATTTTTGAGACGAGCCATGGCAATGCCTAGATCCACAGACTTCAGAATCACTTCGCCTATTTGCTGGGCAAATTTAGCTGTTTGCTCGGACATTTGACCAGTGCTGAGAGGAAGAGACATTCTAGAAGAAAATGAAAGACATAGGAAGAAACAAGTGAAAGGTTTATTGGATAATCAATACAGAATGGTAACAAATGAAAATTGTGATCATTTGTTTGTTACCTAAGGCAAACAAATGAGATGGTGACAAATCAAAGTAAATGGGTCAAAAATAATGTATCGCGAAGACATGCTCGCCTATAAGTGAACACTCATCCCAAGAATTCCCAGGTAAGCACAACTGGTCTCGCGTCTGATGAGATGTATACGAAGTGCTTGCCTAGACAGAAAACCCAGAATACAGGCATTCACCCTTCCAGTTTGCACGTGTTCACATTATTTAAAACCCAAAACCTTGACGAGATTTTGAAAACTCAAAGGGGTTCAAAACCATATAATAGAGAGTTCAAAACCTTACAATAGAGGGTTCAAAACCTAGTAATCAATCATCCTAGAACAGATGATTGCTTTTCAAAGCGGTTTTGAAATTTATGTTCTTGTTGCGATCGTCGCCTAAGGATAGGTGACGGTATTGTTTTATGACTAAACGCAAGTAAGCTCGCGTTAGGGTCCTAAGAAGGTTATAGACTAGGTCAAAGCATTACTAATAACCTAATTCCCTATAACCATTGGCTCTGATACCATCTTTTCTGTCACACCCCGACCACGTAGAACATACAAAACGTGGCGGAAACATCGGGGAGTGTTGTAACAGAATTAATGTTTCACAACCATGGAAAATTAAGTTTCGTTTTATTGATTAAAAGTGTTACAATGTCTTAACAAACAAAGAAATACAACATAATTAACTAGTCTTGCATCTTTTATTGTCACTAAAGCCCAAGTCTGCCTATGTGTATCTTGATCATCTTATGCAACAGCTCCTGAAAACACATGTGAAAATAGGTACGTCAGCATAAAAATGCCTGTGAGATACATAGGTTTTGTGAAAATAGGTTTCATGACTTATGTTTGAGAAAATGTTTAGTCATGAACCTTGTAATTTGCTTTGTCTTTGTAAATCATTTGAAAAACAATAAGTTCAGATGATACGTATAAATAAGAGAATAATGCATGGTTAAATGAATAACCAAGTAAAATGAGTTTGTAAAAGATAAGTTGTTTTGTAAAACAATGTCTTGTGAAAAGTATGTTATTTGTATAAAATGTTATATGTCAAAAACTGAAATGATTCAAATAACGCTACGATATGTAATACCATACAAACACTTATATATAGGAAGTACCAGCGGCGTATCCACCATGCTTGTATCATATTACACACGCATCGTTATTTAATCACTTACTCAAACCAAACCAACAATGTAAAATGTTCATGTCTAATGTAAATCATGTAATGTATAACCAATGTCAAAAGTGTTTATGTGTCAAATGTAAACCATGTAATATGTAACCAAAATGATATGTATGGCTAGTGAAAATGCATCAACTAAACCATAGATGAAATGCACAAAACAAAGCATTGAACTAAAACTTGGTTTAAGTCAAAGCTATGTTTTGTGGAAATGCATGATCAATGTAAATCATGTAATATGTAACCAAAATAATCTGTATGGCTAGTGATAAATATCAACTAAACCATATGCACAAAAACAAAGTATTGAAGTAAAACTTGGTTTAAATCAAAGCTATGTTTTGTGTAAATGCATGATCAATGTAAATCATGTAATATGTAAACCAAACTGATCTGTATGGCTAGTGATAAATATCAACTAAACCATATGCACAAAAACAAAGTATTGAAGTAAAACTTGGTTTAAATCAAAGCTATGTTTTGTGTAAATGCATGCTCTACTGATACGAACATCTATGCGGTATTGTTATAATGCATACATCCAAGCCTTGAGACTGAGGCGATAAACCCTTAAACCACTTAAAGGTTTATCTAAATTATGTATATCGAATTCGGTCATTCCTTTCATCCCCTTTCCCTGGGATGTCCGGAACGGGAGTTGTCAATTCCTATGGTACCACTACCTACTAACGAACGGCGTAATTAATGTTAATGAATGTATTGTTCCATTGTAAACAACCCAAATGTCATAACAAAATGTAAGCATGTGATGAAAACGATGTACTAAGTATGCATGCAATGGACATACATAGCATAAAATGTAAATGTAAAACAATGTACTAAGTATGCACGCAATGGACATACATAGCATAAAATGTAATGTAAAACAATGTACTATAATGTACTAACAAACATAGCCGGTATATGATGTGAAAACAGGAAAGCATGAATGTAACAAGTAGGCACATGTGTTCCACCCCAAAACAGTTTGGAAAACAGTAAAAGAGGGGTCTATGTACTCACTTGAGATTGCTCAGAAGTCCTAAGATAACCACCAAGCAATGCTAGAGATCACAGAATCAAACGGCACCTAATATAGGTAACTATGTTAATAAACCGGACCTAAATCGGAAGATCGGATAGAATGAGGTTTCGTAAACCAAACGAGTATGGAAACTCGTGTAATATAGTTTAACAAAGCCTACATACTAAATGAAACCTAACCTAAGTGCTTTCGACCCATTACGACCCGTTTAGGAAGCTTATGCTACTTTAACGCGTCGTGCGCGTGAAACGCGTTCGGACCGCCTAACTAGTCCTATGACAAGTAGAATATGCCTAAACATGTTACATAATCAGTTATGTGACAAAGGTTTAGGTTACATATGCTTAATTACCAATTATACATGAAAAGGGTATTCTGGTAATTTACCTAAGGCATATAAACTACCTATCATACAACTACTTAAACGATGTGACCATAGGGTATAACCTCGGAAGGTTATTCCCTACACTATGGTCACCTAATGTATTTGGTCGGATCCTAATGATCGACCAAACTGGGTCGGGTTCGAAGGTATAAGCGATTTATTAGATCGCTTACCCTACGACCCTAGACAACGTGGTAATCAGTAGGCATAGTCCCAAGGGACTATAACCAACGTGATTACACTCACGTTGCGAAGTTCAAACGAACTTCGCATTGACCATTACTGGTCAACGCTGAAAGTCAAACAAAGTTTGACTTTCGGACTCGAAAAGCAGTAAAATAAGGAAAAGAACGAAAGAATACTTACGAAGGGTCCCCGAATGCTAATCTAGATCTTAATAACTCAGGTATGAAACAATGGTTCCAACTTAGAGTCACTTAGATCAGATTCTAGTGGTTTTGGAGTAATGGGGGGTGGGGTATTTATAGTTTTCGGGTAACCGTTAAGATCGTTTGATGGAAAACGTGCCACGATCCAAGGCGTACACTTGTCGGAAACTCATGGTGGCTAAAAGTGATCCTTATCAGCTGACTAAGCGAAAGAGAATGTGTGGTTGTGAACGAAACAGCTGGAAACTGCTGTTAGATTCGATTAATCTGGTCAGAAGGGGCCTCGCGGGCCGCCTGAGGATGTAAGGATCCTGAGGCGGGCCGCCTAGCAGTCACAGATCAGACATAAGTTTCAGAAATGTCAGTTTCAGTCCCTGCACGTGTTTAAGGCCATTTCCGACACTTCTAAGGCCCGTAAAGCCAACTTTAAGGCCCTAAAATGTTGCCTAAACATTGAGGACATGAAACATGCTCAAAAATATGCCGGGTGTTGGTTCGTTTGGTCGTACGAACGCGATGTTCGCTTAATTACGACGGAATGCACATAAGCGCGAAAAACGATCCAAATGACGCGACGAATGGATTTTTGGCAAGCCAAACACTAAAGTATAATATAGTCATGCTTACATAAATTTTTGGATGTCCGGATGCATTCAGAACGTAAGTTATGCGCGAAAATGCAAACTTGTGCACTTTTTGACACTTTTAGTCCCTGAATGACACAAAAGTTTATTTTAGCATACCGAACACCTCAAAGCCTATTTCTAAGCTATGTGAAGGATATTTATGGTATGTTTAACTTATGGTCATGCTCCGGAATGTCTGTTACAGTTCAAATTGGCATACTTTCGCAGTTTGTCAAATTTAGTCCCTGTAAGCGATTTAACTTGATTTTGCCATACCAGAGCCTTTAAAACTTATTTCTAAGTTATGTAAAGGTTATTTAAGGTATGTTAAGCCTATGTCACTATTACGGAGTGTTTGTTGCATTAAACTGGTTATATTTACGCATCGGTGCGCGTATAACCTTCTAGAAAGCGATTTAGAGTTTGAAATTGAACAAAAATTGATATGTGCAAACGATACACATATTTATACAAATCCAAAGTATGAAATACAATATTTCATTGGTTTGGTATTTGTTTGATGGCCGTGAAGGCACAGGTGTTACAATTGTCGCTTCACGACTTAGAGTTTTACCATTAAGCTTAGTGTTAAATTTTTTATTAAGTTGATTGAGCTAGCAAGTATATTATTATTGTATGGTTGCACATGTTGGGTCAACCCCAATAAAGTGGTATGTATAAAACTATAAATATTATTGTAATTTGTGTGTATGTATATAATTAAATATATATATAGGACAATGCTATACAAAAACCCCCATTTTTTTAGAAAACTTAGCAAACCAAATGCATGGTCTAGATTTTGCCACGTGTCCATAGTAAATATCATATTCTTTTTGTACTTGAGGGCATTATGGTATTTTTACATCTATCTTAGATATCTTCCCCTATTTGATTTGACAATAATTAATACCCATCACATCCAAATCTACTTTCAAAACCCAAGATCCACCATTCAAAACCTCCATTTTTTCATTAACTTCATCTCTGTGTTTCAAGATCCACCCTTTCAAAACCTCCATTTTCCATTAACTTCATATCTGTTTCAAGTTCTACCCAAGATCCATTTCCATGAACTTTATTTCGGTTTCAAGATCCACCATTTCAAAACCTCCATTTCAAGATCCCCACTGACGGGAACGTCATTCACAACGAGTTCCCTACTGACGAGGACAAGAATGATCAAGGTTTTTCATCCTTTTTTTTTTATGGGTTCGAGTTTTTTTTTCTTTTTTACACCCCTAATTCAACTTTTCATGTTAATTTCTTAAAAGAAATCGAAGAACCAAGTTACTGTCGAAGAATCAAGATCCTGTCAATAATAAGTTGGTTTTGATTTTTAATTGTCATTTACTTTGATTTTCGTTCTTCACAATTGGTTTTATTTTTTCCAGAATTAAGAATGTTGCCAAAAGATTAATTATTTTTCAATACCATTGATTATTGTTTCAAAAAAAAGAATGATGTTTATAGGTAATAAATTTCAATACTATTGATTTTAGTTTGGTTTTCATTCTTCTGGTGTTTATAAATTTTGATTTTGATTCATGGATTACTTGTTTTGGTTTCAAACTCGTTTGATTTTGATCCATGGATTAGTTATTTTTGTGTTAAAAAATGTGTTTGTTGGTTTGGGGATTTTGATCTGAACAGTAACTGTTTTTTTGTTGGTTTGGTTGCCTTGTTTGGTGCTTTTTGATCTGAATAGTAACTGTTTTTTGTTGGTTAGGTTAGGTTGCTTTGTTTTGGGCTTTTGATCTGAATAGTAACTGTTTTTGTGCGTTATAGTACAGAAACAGACCCATAACATGTGTTAATCCCCTGTTAGAATGATATATAACGTGTGTTGATTTACAGAAACAGACCAATAAAGATATTCAATCGACAAGCTGGATGGATGTAGGCGACGCTAATGCGGGGACATATGTTAAAAAAAAGATATTCAATAGGTCACATTTTTTGGGAAGGAACTCTTCGTTCATTTATAACATGTGTTAGTGGTTCATGCTGTAACAGAACTCCATGATGTAACCTGACATGTGTTCATGTATAACATGTGTTAAGCCCCTGATAGAATGATATATAACGTGTGTTAACCTTTGTTAATTTAAAAAGTATGTTACAGCACAACACAACTAACACGTGTTATAGGTTGAACTTCTCGGACATGCATGTGTTACATGTGACATGAAACCCATGTTTATGTTACAGCACAACACAACTAGCACGTGTTATAGGTTGAACTTCTCGGACATGCATGTGTTACATCTGACATGAAACCCATGTACAACGTAACACGTGTAACGTGTGACATGAAAACACTTTTTTATAACTTCCCTGGCATATGCACACCCACATGTTTACAAACCGTTTCAAGACCGACCCAAACAATAAAGCAAGGGTAGCCGCTAAAAAGCTAAGGCAGCAAAGGTAGCCGCTGAAAAGCTAAGGCGGATTTTCAAAGGAAGCTCCACCATTTTCTTAGTGCTATGTATTTTCGTTTACTAGTAATATGTAATGTGAGACTCTTATTTTGTTTTGTCTAGTACATGATGTTAAAACGGTATGGACTTAACACATTCTGGAAGTCTTAACACACATTATAAAAGAGGCTTAACACACGTTATATCAGGTATACTATGTTATTAAGTTACTATTGGAGTTTATGCATCCATTATGGAAGTCTTAACACACGTTATAATAGAGGCTTAACACACGTTATACAATATTAACTTGTATGTTCCATATTAACTTGTACACATATTAACTTGCAAACCACTTTCATATACATGAATACAAGTCGGGTTATAATGGATGCTTACATGTTATCATATGTATACAAGTGGGGTTACAACAAGATTACGATATTAACTAAGCTCACCATTAAACTCATCGCCCCCGTCGACTGTTTTCACCCTTGTCACTTGTTAAGCAATTACATGTTCCGAACAGACAAATTGTAACACATGTTAGATCAGTATATACACATCATGGTGTTTTGTAAACCCCTAGCTTATACATGAATATATGTCAGGTTACAAAAAGATTATAACAGAGGCTTAACACATGTTATACATTCCAAAATGTGCAAAACAAACACATGTTATAAACGAACGAAGAGTTCTTTCCCACGTTATATATCATTCTAACAGGGGCTTAACACATGTTATACATGAACACATGTCAGGTTACATCATGGTGTTCTGTTACAGCTTGAACCACCAACACATGTTATAAATGAACGAAGACTTCTTTCCCAAAGGATGTGACTTTCATATACATGAATACAAGTCGGGTTACGGTGTTACAATATTAACTTGTATGTTCCAAGATTATACAAGTTAATAGTGTTTTAGAAACCACTAGCTTATACATGACACAATGTTGGGTTAAACCAAGATTATAACCCAACTTAACACATGTTATCCCAGGTATACGGTGTTACAATATTAACTTGTATGTTCCATATTAACTTGTACACGTGTTACGATCAGTATATGCACATCATGGTGTTTTTGCAAACCACTTTTGATATACATGAATACAATTCGGGTTATAATGGATGCTTACATGTTATCATATGTATACAAGTGGGGTTACAACAAGATTACGATATTAACTAAGCTCACCATTAAACTCATCCCCCCCCCCCCCCCCCCCCGTCGACTGTTTTCACCCTTGTCACATGTTAATCAATTACATGTTCCGAACAGACAAATTGTAACACATGTTAGATCAGTATATACACATCATGGTGTTTTGTAAACCACTAGCTTATACATAAATACATGTCAGGTTACAAAAAGATTATAACAGAGGCTTAACACATGTTATACATTCCAAAATGTGCTAAACATGTTATAAATGAACGAAAACTTGTTACAGCATGAAAACTTCTTTATGGATCTGTTACAGCATGAACCACTAACACATGTTATAAACGAATGAAAACTTCTTTCCCAAAAGATTTGACTTATTCAATATCCCCGCATCCATCCAGCTTGTCAATTGAATATCTTTATGGATCTGTTTCTGTAAATCAACACACGCTATATATTATTCTAACAGGTGCTTAACACATGTTATGGGTCTGTTTCTGTAAATCAAACAACCCAACAAAAAAAACACTTACTGTTCAGATCAAAAGGCTAAACCAGCAACCAAACCAACAAAAAAAAAACAATTATTGTTAAGATCAAAATCCCCAAACAAGCAACCAAACCAACAAAAAATCCCGTTCAAAAATCTCATCCTAAAGTTTTCGATTTATTTAAAATACATGAACATTAACCATTACTAGATCTTGATTGAAGACATAGGAGAGGAGAGAGAGAGAGAACATTAACCATTACTAGATCTTGACTCCGATGACGTTTCGAACTCCGGCGCCACCAACCACCCACCCTCCACCACCTTCTACAACCACCCACTGTCGCCGCTATCAACTACCAACAACCCAGAATGAACCAGCCACCACCTTCCACCAACCACCATCGTGCCTCACTCATCGTGCATCTACCGCCTCCCCTGCCCCAATCATAACGGTCAACAACACCACCGCCACAGCGCTGCTGCTGCCGTGGGTGGCTGGAAACCCACCAGTTTTCTCTCTCTCTTTCGATTTCTCTGGACCTCTCTTTCTCTTTCGATTTCTCTGGTACTCTCTCTCACGGCTCTCACTCTCTCTTTAGGCTTGCAGGTTGTAAGTGTTGTGTAGAGAGAAGGGAAAAAGTCATGGGAAAGAGGGAATTGAGAGAGCTGAGATTGTGATTTTGAATTGGATATGAAGAGAGAGAAAGAGATGTGCATTAAAGATGATAGGACTAGACAGTGGAAAGAGAAGGAATATACTACCCAAAATGCCCTTCTAGTTGACTAATGTGTATTATTACATTTCTTTTAAATCTAATTGTTACCAAAATTATGAGAGCCATTGATCAAGTGTGATGAAACATAATCAATGGATGGTATTGGGTTTGCATAGTTTTTTAAAAAAGATGGGGTTTCTTGTATAGCCAAGCCCTATATATATATATATATATATATATATATATATCTAATTAATTAATAAAATTAATTCAAGTCGAGCTGAGCGGACCTTTGTTTGTCCTTGGCTCATTTACATATTAAACCGAGCCGATCAGTTCGTTTACAAGTAGACAAGCATTTTCCGAGCAATTTTCGAGCAAGCGGCGAACGATTTGGACATCGCTACTTTTATTTTACTTAAGGATTTATTTTTTATTAACATTACATATTCACACAATAAGTAAACGATTTCCATATTTTGTTTAGATTATTTATATAATTATTCCCTAAACTTTTAAACTTTCTATAACAGCATTCGGATTTTAGAACCATTTCAACTTGTTTGGCTGGTCTGGTTCAACTTGTTTTGTTAGTCTGACAAATAAACCAGTTCTACGATTGGTCCAATAACAAAATTATTAGATTTTATGTGTATGTAATTTTCTTTGAACCACAACAACACTTTATATATATAGAGTGAGAGAGAGACAACAAGCAGCAGGGAAAAACACTACAAAATCCAATAAAGAAAAGATGACTAATCCGATCCTTAGACCACCCGTAGTGGCCCTTGTTTTGGGCCTTTTTTCCCCCAAAGCACGCCCCCACTCCATTTTGACCACCCCCATGGGAGTTTTTTTTTGTCAAATTCAGCGTTTTATTTTCCACGCTGAAGAAGGGGATGAAGTGGCCAACACAGTTAATCTCCTTTTCTTGGCCAATAAGATTTTTTTGATGGTTTTTTATTTATTTAATTGTTTAACATGCCTTTTAACATAATGCCCCACATCCCCACTACACCCATTTTAGAAAACGCCTCATAACGCCCAATTACTGACTGGGCTGCCACATGACGCAAAACGCCCAAGGATAGAGGCATTACCACTACACATGATCTTACAACAAATCAACAACGTCAAAAACAACCCACTTATCCCACATAGGGGCTCACGGATTGAACCAAATAAAGACATCTTTTATTAATTCGATGGATCCACGGGTGGGGATGAACTTCCCTTCGAATGCCTATGTAATTTAAATCATATTAGAGCATCCACAATAGAGGTATTTTTAGGTGTTTTTAAGGAGAGAGAAAGTGATGTGGAGGAGAGAGGGTGTGAGGTGGAGGAGAGAGAGTGTGGTAATGTATGTGCGGAAGAATGAGAAAAATGGATGAAAGAAAGTAATGTGAGTGTAATGTAGGAGAGAGGAGAGAGAAGATAAGTTTTTGATAGATTTTTTGTTTGTGAGAGGTTAAGAGAGAGAAAGTGTTGGGCAGATGTCATGTGGCATCCCAAAAAATCAACTAAATATTTATTAGTGTGGATGCTCTTATTATATGTCACTAGCGGTAAGACCCGTGTGCAAACACGGGTCGTTTCTTAGAAAACCATGCATAGCCCATATTGACAGAGAGTAAAAAAATAATTAGTGCAGACTTATAAAATTGATATACACTAATGGTCAATAGGTTTATTCAACAGCAATTCCATTATGTTGATAGCAAACTACTGTTGTCTATTAACTGTTAAAAACTTCTGTTGCTTTCCCAGCAGACTTTAATAAAAACTGTTATCCATTATCTCCAACAGAGCTTGCCAGATGGATAAATCGTAACTATCTGATGTTAGTCAACCCATGTTAAAAAGGTCAGTCAACAGAAACTACAAAGGGTAGTAAACAGATATTAAGAGAATCTATATATATTAATAAATGAGATGATTTGGGCTATGTGTCCTTGAATGGTGGAGCCATTTTGCTGATGTGGCATCCATTGGTTGAGTAGAATGTGATTTTGGGAGGGAATTCATCTAATTCTCTATAAACAAACCAAACTTCACATAACACAAACCAAAAAAAAAGTGGGACGCGGGATCCGAAAATTTTCGGGTCGGATGTACCCGATTTTTTGACCCGCCTATAAAAACAATCTAATTAACCTAATTCTCTCATATGCCTCATTTTTTGTGTGCAACCTACGAAACCCTAACCTGGCTTCTACCGCCACAGATTCTTCCATAGAATTCTTTCTCATTCAATCGCTCTATTGGAGAAATCAGTCTTCTACGACGACTTACTGTGAGCATCTCTCGATTCTTCGATAGAATTCTTACTCATAGAGTTTCTTTCGAATTTTAGGTGATGTATGTTCTTTATCCAGATTTTTTTTAATTTTTTTGGTATGAACAAACAAATCGTAAGATGTATTGGGTTTCTTGAATCCTTTGATAAAATCTCTCTAAATTACTATATTGTCTATTGATTTGGTTTATCATATTGTCGATTTTTAAGATTAGGGTTTTCGAAATATCTACTAATGAAATCTGCAACTGAAGTATTACATATCTCCCACTGTTAAACTATGATTTCTCCTTATTTATCAGTTTAGGGTTCTACTTTATCTTATTCAGATTTTGGTTATATATTCTATTAACTCTTTATTTTTCATACTTGGGTTCTCTCTGTATTCATGCTCGCGATTACGAAAATAGTTAGGTTATGCAGATTTCATGTTGTTGTTACTAAAGAGATGTTAAATCACGTGTTATTGTAGTTATTATTGATGTTTTTGTGTGATATAGTTTTGATTATTTCTGCGAGTAAGAAGTTACTTAGGTTATGTGGATTTCACTTTGTTGTTACTGAAGAGATAGCAAATCGCGTGTTCTTGCAGTAAGTTTTTCTTTTCTGAATTAAGGGTTTATTAATTGGGTCATAATTGTTTTGTTTAAGGTCCCGAGATTGAGAAGAAAAGCGTCGATGTTGTTTGGACGAGGGTAGGTTTCAGCAGATTTGAAGATGAGTTTTTTTTCAAGACAACATTCTTCATTCGACAACTAAGGTATAAATTGAATCAGTGGTCTCGAGCTTCTTCTCAGGTCCATGATTGTGATTGATCTTTTATTCACAATCATTTAGATATTGATTATATAATGAATATATTAAGCTCATTGGTTTTGAATTTAAGTTTGAATAATATTTAACTATTTAAGTAAATTGTTTTGACTGATTATTTCAAAATTTGAATTTTTGAAATTTATATCAATTATGGATACTTATCAAAGTTGTCTAAATTGTAACATATTTCCAAATTTATCAAGATAACTTATATTAAAGTTTTAATTGCTTCCAAATTTTGTGTTAGTTTCCATAATTTTCGACAATCACATTATTTTTCAAGTTTCTCAGAATTTGGAAAGATATATAGCATCTGTTTTAAATAGTTATATTATTCTTAGGATGATCATGAGGAGGCAGGAGGCTGATGAAGAATCATCTAAGAAAGAGAAGTTATGAGTTCAACTGTTCAAAATTTGGATGACGAGTTTTATGTCAAAGTCAACAAAGATTTTCAACTTAATCTTGGTAAGCCCATATTCCTTTCTGAAATGTACGTCATTGTGCTTTATATTCGTATTTTTTATTTTATGCAGTGATTTTACTTTTCTCTGCTTTCACCCCGAGTTTCTCAAAAGCTTTCGAGGTAAAGAGAGTCATTATGTTGGATGCATCAAATCAGGATAAGTAGTTTCTGAAGTATAAGTTCCCTTTAGTTTAGTCATTATGTTTTTTTTCCTTCAGTGCATCTCTGAAGGCGTATGATCATGAAGATACATTTGTTGGTTCATGGATGATGGGTATACAGGCGAATTATATAGATTACAATCATTTGTGCATGTGCCTTGGAGACATTGATGATGGATTTGATAAATTTATATCAACTATGACTTATGTGAAGTAAAGAGATCCAGCAGGAGGATCTCATGGTTCGTTTTATGGCAACCCTATAGTGATACGCAGGTCTACACTCTAACCAACAATTTGGTTTAGTTTTCACATCTTATATGTTTCTTTAATAGTAATTTATTCAATCAAGAATCTATAAAAAGATCTAAGGTAAAACTACATGATGAAGGTTAAATATTGTTTGTTTATGTTGTTCGATCTTCAATTTATTCAAGAAAAGTTAAGTTTTTGATGTTGAAAACAGTTTCGGCAGTTGCTAATGTTTGTTGTTCTTCTTATTTTTTTGTAGATTATTAGACGTATACAAGAGGTATGTAAACAATATTAGATTGTTTGTTTTTGATGATGATTTGCATTATCCCATTCGAATCATATGAAAGGATCTTTTGTTGATGTCTTGATTGTCTTATGATATTACTGATATTGTTTTGTTAGAAATATAATAATTTTTTATGATTTTTCTGTTTTTTTTTTGTTTGTTGTTGATGATGATTTTGCATTATCCGATTCGAATCATATGAAAGGATCTTTTGTTGATGTCTTGATTGTGTTATCATGTTACTGATATTTTTGTTTACAGTCTTTTAGTTTGTTGTTGATGATGATTTACAGTGTTTTGATATTTTTTCATCCGGTATAATGTTTTGTTTCCGGTATAATGTTCTGTTTCATCTTTTATACTCATCCCTTATAATGTTAGGTTTCATTATTTATGCTCGTTTTTTTATAGTCTTTTGTTATTAGTAATAAATTTTATATTGTATTAATTTTGAATCGATTAAAGAGTATGTAAATTTTTATATGTTTTTACGGAATATTGATTGTGCTTATAAAAATAAATAGTTTTTAAATTTTTTTGAAATCGTTCCTTTTTATTTTTGGTTTTTGAAGTTTCTCCCGTCACTACATTAAGTTTGTTTCTATAAATACTTTACCGTTTTATTTTTTTTAAAAAACCTTCATATTTAATTTTCAGATATGGATCAGATTAACAACAGTCCTTCATTTTTAAAGCTTATTGAGGAAGATGACCCAATATTTTTGGTACGTTTATTGGTTTTCTAATTACTAATCATATTTTAATAAACTGATGTTTGTCTTTTTTTTATTTTGTTTTAAACTCATAGCAAATACCTAATGACTTTTCTTCAATGATGTGGGGAGACCAACCACCTTACAAAGAATCTGTTAAGATTGTTGATGGCAACAAGTTATGGTTTGTAAGACTGAAAAACCTTATTTGGGCCCTGTTCTTGCTGATGGCTTCACCAAAGTTGTTCAGGATAGTTGTATAAGAAAAAATGGCTATCTTATGTTTCAATCCTTTGGACCATCATCATTCTTTCTATCGGTGTTTAAATCATTTGTTCATCAAAACTGCTTTATATCCAAAATCACACCTGACGAAGACGTTATTGTAAGTAGTATATATTATACAATCAGTATGTTGAATAATGTTTTCTTTCTGTATATTGGTTTTTAAATTTTTAATTATCACTACCTTTGCAGGTCATGGCTGATGAATTTTCGAGGCAATTTTATGGAAAAAATTTCAAAGGTGGTCAATCTACTCTTTATTTAGGAGATAGATTTTGGAACATTAAGATGGACGGATTAACTAACAACTGTGTTTTTACTCATGGATGTTCTGAGATGGTAAACGATCTTGCCTTAGACAGGCGATCTACCTTTGTCTTTGCAATGGCTGGATATAAAAGAGATGTTACAATTTATTGTAAACGATTTCCCCTTAATCCCTAATACAGTAATCAATTTTTTTTTCAAATCTCTGAAATCCAGGCGTTTCTTTAATCAATTGTTTGTTAAAACAGATGTTACAATTTTTTACTCTAATATTTGTTCACTGAATCTAAATATTTCAGTGGAAGAAGAGAATAAGGAGGTTGAAGTGGACGTGTTGAAAGATGAAATAGAGATCCAAGTAGATCTGTAAATCTCTTTTTGTGATGTTTTATTTTTTTTATTTTTGTTTATTACTGTTTAATTTCAATTGTACAGTAGTGTTTGATGGTGCTTTTGGTTATGACCGGTTTTAAAAGGATGGTTTTCCTTTCAATGAATTAGTTAGTTAAGGTTTATGGATCTAATTACTAAGTATTTAATTACTATTTTTTTTGCCTTCTTTGCTTATGATTTGAAGCAGATTCGGTTTTATATGGGCAGGAAAATTTTCAGGTCAACCTCTACAATTACTCGATTGAAACCCTGGGTATGAAAATCCTTCTACTTCTTTTGCTAATTTGTTAATCCGTTTTTTATTGTTCTTATTTTTCGGTTGATGGTGTTATGCGTTACTGATTATAGATTGGTATGGATTTCTGGTGCTCCTTTGTCTCCCCCAAAGTGTTCACCTGTTGATTCATTCACCATGAAAACACCATTGGGTAAGTTACTATCCCCCTGTTAATTAAGAATCATTAATGTTTGTTTTATAATATCTCCTTTGATTCTTTCATCTTTGTGATTTCGTTGCCGATTTATATATTCTCCGACTAAACTCAATTATGGTTTTGGCGCACTTCAAATTTGACATCAGATAATGGTCACAGTCTCTCTCTGGTATTTCTTCTTCTTTTTTCAATCTTTCTTTGCTATTTTAGTATTCTGTTTCATGATACTTTTGGTAAATTGCAAGAGATCATTAATATTAATTGATCTAATAACTGAATTTGATGCCATTGTTTATGGGTTCGTACTGGTGGTGGGGTGATGTGATTTTTGGCTCACAGGTGATTTGTGCTTTCTATTGTGGTTAGTTGTGTTGTACTTGTGGTGTGTGATGTATTTGTGGTTAATGGCCGATCGAAAACGATTCTAAGGCAGCACAACGGCATCAATCACAATGGAGTGGTATCTTCGATTAGGGTTATTAGTGTCCGGAATTAGGTTAAGGATGGGAGTTTTGGCCGGAATCCTCTTCGGCATCAAGTCATATAATCTTCCTCTTTCTTGCTTTCTCAAAATCCCAGCTTTGTTTGAAGTAGAGAAGTCTATGGCGTGTTGTGTTGTGTTGTGTTGTGTTGTGTTGTGTTGTGTTGTGTTGTGTTGTGTTGTGTTGTGTTGTGTTGTGTTGTGTTGTGTTGTGTTGCAGATAGATTGAAGTAGAGCTTGCATGGAATAACTTTTCATGGAGTTGGACAAAGCAATCAAGCACAGTGGCCGAGATAGGAGAATTGGTTCAAATAACAAACATGGAGCAACAGGTTGTTTTGAGTTCGGAGAGGATAGGTGGTTTGTGGTCGATAGATGAGACGAGTGGGGTTTCAGTTAAAAGTGTAAAAAGCTGGGAAGAAGTTGTAAATGTTTATAACTGGAACAGGTGTGTTCCTAAGAAAGTTGCAGTTTTCGAATGCCGAGCAAATCTGGAAAGTTTTCGGGTTATAATCGTAACCTATATTTTTAGATCTCAATTACCATTAAATACTTTCCTTATATTTTATTTTATCTCTATTACGGTTAGACTTATTTTGAATTTCAGAATGATGATTTATTTATTATTTTAGTAGTTAATTACCATTTAATACTTTCCATATTTTAAATTTTATGTTTATTACGGTTTGACTCAATTCGAATTTCAAAAATGTAAATTACATTTTATTTTAATAGTTAATTGGCATTCAATACTTTCCGAATTGACTATATTTTATGTTTATTACGGTTTGACTAAATTCAAATATCAAAATTATAATTTTATATTTTGTATTGGTTTAACATGTGATGATGAGATTCGATTGTTGTGAAGAATGAATATAATAATGTTTAATGTCTTATGGAATATTAATATTTTTTTTATTTTTAGTTTAATGATATTACGATACTTTTTTCCTAAACATATGTTAACATCTAATTCTTAATTGTTGCATACGTTTACAAAATATTTTTTCATTATAATTCAGATACATTAATACCTATAGTATAGATACAAAATACATGACAAGTTTGTGTGTAACATTGTAAGACCCATATTAAATAAACAAAAATTGTTTTATAAAAAATGCATTACATATTACGAATACCAAAATGTATAAGTATAATTCAAAGTTATTTAAAGTTTCACGAGTTCTTAAATGAAGGTCACTACTTAATCGCCAATTTGCTCCCCAGCTCTAACTCCATCCATATTGTATGTTAACTGAAAAGGTATTTTTGTAATTTCAAGTTAACATACAAGATCCAAGTACCATTAAGTTATACTTGAAACCAAACGATTAAGTTATACTTATCTTGCTTTTGTATGTTTTATGGCTCTTTACAAGTAGGAAAACTTTAAGAAACCGAATTAAAAATTTATGGTAGAGATAAGGGAAAGAGGATACTTTAGAGGTTAAAAATGTTATTTATATACTTTTATTTATTGTAAATTAAATTTTCCAACCCGGAAAGTTTCCGGGTTATAACCTAGTAATGTTATTAACAACATGTGTCAGAAAACCATGCATAACACATATTGATAGCACATATACATATGTGTATAGATATTGTACCAAAACGTGTTATCTATTATAGCTAAAAGACAACTATAGACATGCATCATCAGTTAATATATAAGATACATATGAGTATTTCCATTGTTCAAAAAATAGTAGCACCCACCCATTGACAATGAAACTTGTTTATAGACATAACTACATATAGAACATGTCTAAGAAGCAAAATTAGTACCAGCAACGAACCAAATGTACAACCACAAACAATCATGACATGAAACTAAGAGGACTTTATCTTTATCATGATATGCACAACTTTTTTTAACTTCAACAATTGAGTAGACTTGTGAAACTCTAACGAAAGTTCATCACCAAAAGCAATATTGCAAGATCTCAGATAAGAAGACCATCCAACAACAACATAGTTGAATCCAATATTAGTTTTTTGAGATGTTATAAACAGTTCCTGGACTTCACATTTGAAATTTTGGATCTTGATAGGCTTAGGATTATCAGTATGTAGATCCAACGCAAAAGATACATCTGATGGCAGTTGCTAAAAAACAGAAAATTGAATAGTGAATTTTATAAAATATTGATATATAACTGAAATTGTTGAAATAACGAAACAAAGAAACGACTGCAAAAGCTTACAAGTCCGTCTTCAGCATGTGTGGTGAAGTGTAAGACTGATTCTGAAGTGGATGATACTAAATGAACCTTTCGAACTTTACATGGTCTATCAACAGCTTTATTATCCTCTACAATTGTCTTGCCACGAAGTTTGCGCATCTTTTCGACCTAAGTAAATTAATTTAGAATATAACCACTCTAAATTCTTGAAATTTTATAACTTTCTTTATCAAAACAAACTATCTTCTCAACTCAGCTTTGAAGTTTAAGACTCAATCATACAGAAGAATATCAATATATTGAGACAATAATAAAATAGACAGTATAAAACTAATAAACACTTACATTAGATACAACACTTGAAGAGGCAGAAATGGCACGAACAGGAAAATCTTTAGACTGTAGTTGACGATCGTTAACATCATCAGCTATTTTTACAGAATGATCTTCAGGCTACAACAAAATTTAAAAAACCTTCTTATACTTATAATACAATAAAATATATGCGTAGAAAATTATAAATTTACAGCATTTTTAACATCTAACTCATCAACCAGACACGCAATCTTTGAATCAAATAGCCCATCATCAGCAAACTATATTTATAAGAAGAGTAAAGTCCTATTTGAGTCCCTGTGGTTTGTGCAGTTTAACCATTTGAATCCAAAAACCAAAATTGTCTTGATTTGAGTCCCTGTGGTCTCTAATTTTAACTATTTGAGTCCCTGTGGTCTCTAATTTTAACCATTTAAATCCAAAAACCAAATGTTTCTGATTTGAATGTTGTTTACTTTTGGATTCAAATGGTTAAAATTAGAAACCACAAGGACTCAAATCAAGACAGTTTTGGTTTTTGGATTCAAATGGTTAAACTGCACAAACCACAAGGACTCAAATAGGACTTTACTCTTATAAGAAGGATCATATATAAGAAACCATATTTTAAATCATAATAATATATAAATATTACATGTGTATGTATACATTAAAAATATCCTCAAAACTCATAAGCGGCTTAGAATTACCAACCGAAGCTCCAACATCCTCATCATCCAAAGCAACTTTCTCGGAATCCAGAAGCTGTTTGTGTTTAGCCTACAAAATGAGATTTCAAAAGTTATTAGCATAATATAATAAAAGTTACTTATCACCGTCATGTTATCAAACAATGTATTATATCATCAAAATTTTATACCGCAGCCAATAAATCAAACCTATCATCTCCATAAACTGAATCATCCAAAACAACTACATCAGCTTTCTTGAAAGAAACCTCAGTTCCAGTCTCGGAATGGAAAACGGAAAGCTCAAACGTTTTAGATGCAATCATGGTGAAAACCAACCAAGATTCAACTGGTATGGGAACTTCTTCAATCAACTTTGACCATCCATCAGTAAATCCGCATCCATCAGTCCATCCTTTCATCATCACATTCCAAAACCTTTCGCCAACATAGATAGTTGCCATCCCATACTCGTAATTTTTACCATAGAATTGTTTCCAAAATTTGTCAGCAATTAGCTATAGAAGAAGCAAAGGAATATTTAGCGCAGACTTGCAAATTTGATATGAGCTAATGAGCAACAGAAGTTACAACGGATTAGTCAACAAAAGTTAAAATGAGAATTACTCAACAGGGTTAATCAACAGTAGTTACAGTATTTACATACAACCTAACCACTGTTTGGCTATCAACTATTACATACCTCTGTTGCTATCTAACAGAGGTTTCGTAACAACTGTCATCCATTATGTCCAGCAGAGGTTACAACGTGGACAGATCTTAAATATCAGATGTTAGTCAACCGAGGTTAAAAGACTTAGTCAACAGAAGTTAAAAAGGTTAGTCAACAGATGTTAGATTATAAAGAAACAGATGTTAAAAGGGCAAATAGATGTTAACAAGCTGTTGAGATAGCATAAAATATTTAGAGTAAGTAACGAAATAATATATCGTTACTTACAGTCATGCCAACTTCAGGGCTAATATTTGCTGAAATGTAAGAGTTCTCGTGTACTTTTTCTTTAAAACATGAGACAACAAACGACAAACGTCCAATAGCTTTCACCAATACAGCATCTTTCGTTTTCAAACAACAATCTCTAACAAACTTTGTCCATCCATCCGTAAATATACAATGATCATCTCTCTTCCTTACTCATACTAACCATGATTTGTCACCATCAAGAAACTCTACAATTCGCCCATACGAGACCTCCTTGCCCCACAACAGAGTCTGAAAATCAAGTGGTATATTCTGCAACAGTAGTTAACAAACATCTTACATAAAAAACTAACGTAGAATCCTAATAGTAGCAAGAAAGTTAAAAAGCATACCAAAAATATAAAATCATCTTCATTAAGGAATTGTAAAAAGGATGGTGTTTGATTGGATAGATTCATATCTGCAATAAACAATTTAAACTTACAAGTTATTATAAAAATCAAGTGGTATACTCACACACTTAAGGTATTATAAAAACAAAGCACAAAACGAAAATCATCATCTCTCACAACAACTAAGCAAATGAGCATCAACCAAATATTATATGGTTGATTTATCAATCGTAATGTAGAAGACAACATCACGAAGATGCATGCACAAATTGTGACAGAGAATGCTATCAGTAATTTCATTTAAGTTAATGCAGTACTTAATCAATAATAATACACCGGATTACATCAACTATTATTTGCTTCAAGAGAGAATATGAAACGCCGTCAGTGACAAACACATACTCATAACATCAAATAATGATTAATCTAACATATATAATATAAACAATAAATTCAAAGAAACAATACTTGATTTTATAGCATGTAATCTATATTGTGCAATAGAACCTTACCGATTTTGATAAGAAAGTTATTTGAGAAAACTTCCGAATATCTTTTCTGGAGCTTATATTCAATAATGGAGATGAAAAGTATATTAAATGGAGTTAATACAAATGTTACATTTACACTGGTTGGTTGAAATTAAATTTTGTAAAATTTATACTTTACCCCCTTTTACATTAAAAAATCACAATTTTTGCACAACAATAACCACTGTTTGAATATAAATTTAAAATGTTAAATACGAAAAACTTATCTATTAATTTAATATATTTATATTTATATAATTAAAAATAGTTTTTAAATCCCGATATTAAAGATTATTATAAGTTAAATAAATAAACAATTACAAGTTAATAGATAAATATCTTATTTTCAACAATCCCAATACAATCTCAACTCTTCTTCTCCGGCGAAAAAACTCTACAGTTTCTTCTTCCTCGGCCTTGATGATCAGAAGTTTAAAGTTTTAGATCAGGTATTTTTTTTGTTCTCTTGTGTATTTTATAGGTATGCTTTGACATGTTCCTTTCAGTTTCTTCATTTCAAATTATATAAACATCAAAATCATAATCTACTGATGTTAAAATAGATAAAATTATATGAACTTATTTTCTTTATTTTATAATAAGATTTATATCAACCTATTTAGTTACATTTTGATTCATTCCATTTAAATAACAATCTGAAATGTTATTGTTTCATAAATATTTGGTTGTAAATTTTACGAATGGTTTTAGAATTGTTGTATGAACTGCCATGTAGTGTTGATACATTTGTTCTATCAATATTAATTTTCATAAAATATTCTGCAATCAGTTTATAGTGCTCATATGTCTGATTTGTAAGTGAATATAGCTTTATCTGCTGAAAAAAACTGAAGTTTGAAGTTGACACAAACACGGATATTTGAAAACTTTATTGCCATATAATACTTTTTTATTATACAAGAATAAAAATTTGATCTTACACAGTGTTAGATTCATATTGTTGGTTGTAGGGACCATATTGAAGTACACAACATATAAGTTTGCTCCTACAGAGTGTTGGATATATTTTTATACCTTAAATAGAATGCTTTTAAGATACAATTGATTTTATATTTTAGTATTTAACTGTTATTGTATTTTTTGCTTTCAAATGGAGTTTATGATAATTATCAACGTCTCTCAATTGGCAAACCTAAATGAGGGATTGGTAAACTATATTCTTAGAAAAATTAGCTCAAATCACAATTGTATGCTAAAAATTGTATTTATAAAATTAAAGATATATTAAATGTTGTGTATTTTATATACATAGGTACTTCCAAAGATAATGGCTAACCAATTACCAAGAAAGTGTGAAGTGATAAAGTTGGTTGATTATACAGGTTTTAAGTATAAGATTGCAGTACAGAGCATCGGTCATAAAAGTAAGAGGATAAACTGCCCACAATGGACCCGGTTTGTTGAAACTTATAGAAATAACAAAATAGACAAGCTGTGTTTAAAAAAATTGAAGGAAGCAAAATTTGAGATAAATGTTTTGAATAATGAGGGATTGGAGATTAGAAAAGATGGCTCGAACAGAGATTATGTTCATGGATGCTTGATACAAGCTGAAGAAGAAACATACTGCAAGCAGGTTAAAAACTGCTACTTATTTTTATATATTACCAGTGTATCTTTTGGACTGTTAGAAAAACTTCTAATTTATATTTTGTACCCTATATAAAATCTAATATGACATTTCTAAAATATATGAAAATTATAGCATTTACCACACGATTTGCTGAAGCTGTTGTCGCAAAGGAGATTAAAAATTGATAACTTGGTTGCCAAAGTACATGGACCAAAGTATAGTAGTAAAGTTGATGTGCATTATGTTTTCTCTCCTGAAAACAAAAAGGGATTAGCTGCTGGTTTTATGGGACCAGGATGGACAACTTTTTGCTTCGAAAATGACATTGAGGAAAGCTACCAACTGCTGTTTCAATGGATGGGAAGTACTCCTGAAGACGACTTTAACTTCACTGTGAAGGATTTTAACAAAGACGGGATTGCACTTCACGGGGAGACAAAACATCACTGCAGCCGTACCAATCACCAACACCGCAAAAGGCGTCCACATTATGAAAAACAGTTTGAATACCATGTTTTAGAGACACACAGCTTGGTATTTACATATCTACTTTTAATATGGTTGATTTTATTTATAATCTTGGATCTATCTGTTATTACTTAAAGTATATGTTGTTTTGAATGAATAACTAAAGAAAGAATTTTCCTTTACAGGCAATACCGAGGAACTTTGTTCGAGAACACCAGCTAAATGGTTACCGTAGAGCTGGGCTGTCATTTGGTCATGTGAAGTTTTTGGTACAGCTGATTGTTAGGAGAGATCCTAGAAGACCTGACGACAACAACCATCTAGTGATGCATACAGACTGGTAGCGTATCATGGATGAAACGGGAATATCTGTGGGGAAAAAGCTAAGGTTTGAGATAGTCGAAGAAAAAAGTGTAAGAGGAGAAAAAATACACTTTGAAGTTTGTTGACATGATCTTTGAACACCTTTTCAGCCTTGTATAATTTATGTTTTAGTTGACATGTTTGATGGACAAATTTCTTGTTTGGAAACTAACTTAAGAATGAAGTTATGTAGTCTTAGTATATACTTTGAAAAGTTTGTGGTTTTACCTCTGCTGATGAAGCAAAATGTATGATGAACCTAAGTTCTGCTGTGCACCAACAGATATTACACAATTCAACAGAAGATCTATAATATAAGATCTTTAACAGATGATGATCAACAGCTTATAACGTCTGTTGAAGCATGCTATAACAGTGCTTAGCCTTTAACAGATCTTTAACAGTGCTTAGGGGTTAACAGATGTTAGCACGCTATAACAGTGCTTAGCCTCTAACAGATGTTAATGTATCTCAGACCCCAACAGTTTTCCGACTAACCAATTGACTAAATTTTCATTCATCAATCTAACAATAATATACAACCCTACTACTTATCCAATTCATCAATAGCAAAACAAACTCTGCTGATGAACCAAAAGGTCTGTTAAGACAAAGACTGCTGAAGCAAAGGTCTGCTAAAGAGAACCTCTGCTGATGAAGTAAAATGTATGATGAACCTAAGTTCTGCTATTCACCAACAAATATTACACAATTCAACATAAGATCTATAATATTAAGATCTTTAACAGATGATGATCAACATCTCATAAGGTCTGTTGAAGCATGATATAACAGTGCTTAGCCTTTAACAGATCTTTTAACAGTCCTTAGGGGTTAACAGATGTTTGCACGCTATAACAGTGCTTAGCCTCTAACAGATGTTAATGTATCTCAGATCCCAACAGTTTTCCGACTAACCAATTGATTAAATTTTCATTCATCAATCTAACAATAATATACAACCTTACTACTTATCCAGTACATCAATAGCCAAACAAACTCTGCTGATGAGTCAAAAGGTCTGTTAAGACAAAGACTGCTGAAGCAAAGGTCTGCTAAAGAGAACCTTTGCTGATGAAGTAAAATGTATGATGAACCTAAGTCCTGCGGTTCACCAACAGATATTACACAATTCCACAGAAGATCTATAATATAAAATCTTTAAAAGATGATGATCAACAACTCATGAGGTCTGTTGAAGCACGCTATAACAGTGCTTAGCCATTAACAGATCTTTAACAGTGCTTAGGGGTTAACAGATGTTAGCACGCTATAACAGTGCTTAGCCTCTAACAGATGTTAATGTATCTCAGACCCCAGCGGTTTTCCGACTAACCAATTGATTAAATTTTCATTCATCAATCTAACAATAATATACAACCTTACTACTTATCCAGTCCATCAATAGCCAAACAAACTCTGTTGATGTACCAAAAGGTCTGTTAAGACAAAGACTGCTGAAGCAATGGTCTGCTAAAGAGAACCTCTGCTGATGAAGTAAAATGTATGATGAACCTAAGTCCTGCTGTTCACCAACAGATATTACACAATTCAACAGAAGATCTATAATATAAGATCTTTAACAGATGATGATCAACAGCTCATAAGGTCTGTTGAAGCACAATATAACAGTGCTTAGCCTTTAACAGATCTTTTAACAGTGCTTAGGGGTTAACAGATGTTTGCACGCTATAACAGTGCTTAGCCTCTTACAGATGTTAATGTATCTCAGACCCCAACATTTTTTCGACTAACCAATTGATTAAATTTTCATTCATCAATCTAACAATAATATACAACCCTACTACTTATTCAGTCCATCAATATCACCAAAAATGTATATAATGTATAATAACAATATTATATTATATAACAAACAAAAGGTTAACCTTACTTCATATTCAAACCATAGACATTACATATCATTTTCATCATCGTAGCCCTTACAAACCAAACTTTTAACCACAGTTTGTTAAAACAACAGTTAACAGACATAAATAAAAACCACAAGGATTCTTCAAAAATAAGTGGTTTCTACTTATCTCTCACAAGAATTGTTTTTTCATAAGCATCTAATTGTTAACCTTAGTCAGCTTCTTCCGGGTTCTTCTAACATTAGTGGACAGCTCACCAACGTTGACAACATCAGCATCTCGAGACATCCGCTTTCCATTGGGACTTGATCCAGAATCCTTTTCAACTTCAACGGCTGAAGAGTCGGCCGTAACAGAGACAACATCCTTGCAACAGATCACAAAACAACTATTGATCTCATTTAATAAAATAATGAACTCTTTTAAACGTACTAAACATACTTTAAAAACAAATACTCACCCTTGAAGTTCGTTCAGCAGACACCTGGGAAGAGTCTGAAAGGTTAACGTCAGTTACCTCTTGAGTAACCTAAAGGATCATAATATATGATATCATATAAAAAAGTACAGAATCCAGTGTTTAAAACTTAAAAGAAAAATAAATAGATTGAAAGAGTAATTTTATATGCTACCTCATCAGTATTTTCATCACCATTACCATCTCCACCAACCAACTCAGCAATTATTACTGGATTATCACATGTTTTTTGCACAGTATAAACACGATAGTCATTTTTAAGATTGAACTCTGAAACATCAATCTTAAAAGCAGCCTTCTTATCAACCAATCGAAATATCTCATGAGGGAATCCAGTATCATTAGCCTTAACCTGCCTCTCTCTTATGTCACTCGCTGCTAATCCAAGAAGCTTCTGAACATCTCTATCAAACATAACAAAAGAAACACTACCACTCTCATCCTGCACCCTCACTTCCACCTTGAACCCGAAATATACACAACTAACTAAGTAAACTGCAAAACTATATTCAAATATCAGTCTTAGAATGTTACTTATATAAAAATAGCGCTAAATAATCGTCATTGCTTACTTTGTGGTAATCGATGTACATTCAGTATGACATCTGATACAAACCAAAGAAGTCGTAGGCAATCGAAGAATATCATCTGACACATTTTCAACATTCTGCAAGTATTCACTTTTACCCATCACCTTCTTAAAACACTTACGACAGCCAGCATAAAACCAACCATACTCTTCTTGCACAATCTTAATTGTCGCAACCACAACACAAGACATTTCCTGTAAAAACACAAGACACTTCCTGTAAAAACACGCAGGTGACAAACCAAACAAATAACCAAACTATATACAAAGATGTGAAACCTTTTCTATCTCGCTAATCTCATCAACATGTTTCTTCACACCTTCAGTTACAAATTCTTTATGTAATGGAAAAACACTCTGAGACGATAGTATCGTTTGAGAAGTAGAACCACTCCCTTGTCCAAACTTCAGTATATGCCTTTTGAATACCCCAAATGATTAGAATTAGTATACAAATAAGATGAAACCAAGTATTTGACTTGAACATCTATATACAATAGAAATTACATTGACAAATTACCTCCTCCTTAGCTCATCAACTTCATCAATTTCTTCATTCAGAAAAATTCGTGTTACAAACTTATCACTTTGAATAGTATATTCACCTACATGGAAAAGTATATAGATATTTAATGTATACCTGTCTTTATATTTCCAGAAATAAACAGTATAGTTATGATTTGCAGAAAATTTTTACAAAAATACCTTTCCATTCCTTACACTTTCCATGCTGTATAACAGCCATCACATGCTCATGAGGTGGGATTTTAGAAATGAAGTCCTTAATCTGCAGAGCATAATCATTCCACACAGTACACCGCAAAACCTTACCCCTACATGAAAAGAATATTCATATCAAAACAACATTGAATGAATAAAAACAAAAAATCAATAAGGAAAGCTATAACATTTACTAAAGTAGCAAATGAGCCATAAATTACTACCATATTTACTAAGAATAAACTGTAGACCTCATTTATTACCATGATTCAGCATTACATACAAACACTATAAATCTCATTTATTACCATTACCATGATCCCACATTAAATACAAACATTCTTCATCTTATTTATTAACATCATTAAATACATTTAGTGATCAGTACATGACTGAACATATAAACAACAACTTACTCCAAATCTTCAATCTCGAAATTCATCTTCCTAGTCTCCTTTGGAGGTCGATCAAAGATTTCAAGATCTCCACAACAAATCACAGATCCAGCAACATCTATATGATCACATTATACAAGAATATAAGTAAAACTCTCTAATATTATACAAGCAAGACATGATTACAAAAATATACACTACCAACACTCAAAGTGTTTAACGCCTCTCCTTGAAGAATATCTTCATAAGCTCTGAAATTGAAACCATACTCAACACCTTGCCAATCTCTCACAGGAGTAACAATCATGCATCTATAAAAGTTGATTTTATAAGGCTGCACTACTACTTTATATAAATCTTTATTCTCACCAACACCAAATTTCGACAGAATCAAAACAACATCTTCTTGCAGCTGTCCATCAAAAACAGGTATCAGATGACTCTTAATACCTGCTTGAATCTTAGCACCCTGAAGAACATTTAAAGAAAGTATCTTCTTAGCATACAACACTACATTTTCTAAAATAATAATAAAACGGAAAAGCAGAGATACAAATTACCTTCTCATCAATGAAGATGATCTCCATCTTGTAACCCTGATTCCATTTTCGAAGAATTCTCGCCTTCATGTTCCACATAACCTTCCTAGGATTCAAATCGTTAACAAAACTAAGATTATTACTGTCAACTGATATTGACATGCTTCTAATTCGGAATTCGGATTGTGATTAAATTTCAAATTTCAAAATCAGAGAAGATGAAAGCGTTATGAAATATGAAGAGAGAAATGAGAAGAAAAGCCTTATATAAGAAGGATGATGCGACAGGAGTTTCTGAGTGACATGCATTAATTGCTAATTACTTATTCCCATGCATATTTGAATTTGAATTTCCCGGTACTTAGCGTTAAACATCTGCTGATCTAAAAGTATTACGGAAGATAACAACAACTGCTGCTGCTAAGTATACGTTTGCTAAAGGAACCAGCTGCTACTTTCTCGTTGATGGGTAGTGGTTTGCCCTTTGGAATGTGGGCCAGACCTTTAACATTTGAAAATACACAAGGCAGTGGTTTGATAGAACATTAAATGTATTTTAAAGTGATTTATATATTAGACTTTATGATGTAATAATGACATAAGAAAAGCCTTGTTGGACAGCCTCTCCTGCTGACACAACAACTTTTCTTATATCACTGGGATTTCTCCTTTTATAGAAAGTATAGAATGATTGACTTCTTTCGCCAGGGGAAGAAAGTATTAAATATGCTTGAAGTTTTGTCAGGCGGCTTCTTTGAAAATCAATTATTTTGTTTGAATTTCCAAAATTAGATGGCGATCGATTAATTTAAGAACTTGAACTTGAATTTCCAAAATCAATTATTTAGTGTCACCACGAATTAATTCGGATGGAGTCATTGAGACAATGATGGTGGATCGATTTTTTTTTTGAAAAGAAAAAAAAATTATAATGTTTGGTGGATCGATTAATTTAAGAACTTGATCTATCGTTTTTATATATCATGAGTAATGAGTATTATAAGGGCCGTGAAGTGGCTTGATAATGCTTCCAACACTATCCCTTGGGCATTATAAGGCATGAAGAGAGGAGACATTTCTAGCATAATAACAAATGAGGAAAAAATATTAGAAAGTAATGATGAAATTAGAGCATTAAGGAGCGTTAACCATTGCATATTTTTTAAGAGACGGTATGATGCTAACATGATGAACACATTTTTTAAGAGACGATATGATGCTAATATGATGAAAAGTGCTCAACATTGTTGTAGTGAATTACGAATAGCAACATTGTTGTAGTGAATTACGAATAGCCTCACAATATTCGTGTGTTATCAAAATGGCGTTAGGGTTAATACTTTTCTTCTTTTAACAATATTAAACTTTTTTTATTTTTGCAATCAATTTATTAATAAGTTTTTCTATTTTTTATACTTCCTTTTTATTTTTAGAGTGAATTTCAAGGATTGTCATTTATCTTTATACCTATTTTCAGACGATGTCCTTTATGTTTAAAATTAACGAGTTTTGCACTTTATGTTTTCAAATCATACAAGTTTTGTACTTTATGTTTTCAAATCATACAAGTTTTGTCCTTTAGCCCTAAACCAGTTAGATTTTTCTGTCAAATCTGGTCATGTGCAATGCACATGAGGGTAAAAATGTCTTTTCACCCTATTCTTTAAAAATACCTATAAAAGAAAAAAAATATTATATATCATAAAAAAAGCACTCTTCTTCCCCAAATCAATCCCATTTCAAAACCCTAATTTCTCTTCAACAACCTGCAACAATTCACACCCATTTCAAACCAGATTAACACCAAATATTGTTTTTATCTTAGCACTAGCGTTGTGTTGAAGCATATATTTTTTCTTTTTATTTTCAGGGGGCGGTGCTACTTTTTTCACAATGCCCAAATCAAAACACAACCCAACATCCACAATGCCCAAAATCAAGAACCCAGATCAATATCACTCACGCCTAAGCAAAACATTTATAAAAATGAATATCCTAAGCAACATAATGCCCAAATACATCCAGTTTAAGATTCCCAGAAGCCAAAGACACAACAAACGGCATATACAGCGTCAAAATCGATTCTTTACTGAATTTATCCCAAAAACGCTTAGCTGTGCCTTCTTCGTTGGGCTTTGGAGTTGTTGCCATTGATGAAACGATTAAAAATTTGAAATTTCGAGATGGGTTTGTGTTAGAGATTGCAGATTGAATAGTGGTGGTGAATTTGGTGGACAAAAGGCGCATCAAGAAACAAGAAATTGGGGAGAGATAGTGGAGTTAAAAAGGGAGAATTAGAGAGAGAATCAAATCTGGGGTGTATAGATACCAATAGATGAGTATATGTAGAAAGGAAGAAGAGAGTGTAGCAGTAGTCAAGACTCAAATGGGAAAAAATATTTGGTGTTAATCTAGTTTGAAATGAGGTGTGAATTTGTCACAACCCCCGATCCCTTATCTGTCCCGGGAACGGGCGGCCGCGAACATGCGTTGTGGTGGTATCATTTTTGTTTATTAATTTGGCAGCGGAAATTCCATCAGGACCGTAGTTAGGAAATGTTTATCACAGTAAAACCACCATATTTTAAATTAATAACCACATGGGTAAAACCCAAGTTTCTTATTACAACATGTTTATAAGGATAAACCCTATTTTATTGAATTTAAAACATCATCTTTTAGGTAACTTTTATAGCCACATTTTTTTTCCAAATCCGTCAGTGCTCTCCAGTTGGCTTTTTCCTAATTGGCTTTCACATTGTGTTACCTGAAACGCATTTTTAAAAACATTTGTCAGTGGGAAATACTGGTGAGTGAATCCCAATTTAATCAAGAAATGTTTCATCAATTAACACAGTATTGAGAGCGATCACAATGTTTATTTCTACACAATTACTCATTCAGTACTGCCAATCCTGACTGGTGGGTCATATTACACATTGGCTAACTCGTTGTCCAATTGTAACATGTTACACATTTTGTATACAAAACCCCAACATACCGGCAGTAATTGAAGAACTACAAAGACTCAATCACTGCTTAATCACATTGTAAAACATTTAAGGTTTTGTAAAAACAGATTATAAAAAGCATTTACAAAAAGAGGATAAACTCACATTGCTATCTTAGACTTCGTTTAAGGGTTTCCTGGTGTGAATCTATAATTTACACAAATGTACATATGTTAGTATAATAACCCTTTATTTATATTAACGATACCCTCCCCGAGACGGTATTCCAACAACTACGTCGGTCAAAACCACGACAGTCGTTACGAAATCCTGGATCAATCGGGCAGCGTATCTAATACGAAACTGGGGTTATAATACTTACAACGGAGCAAAACCTCGTTAATTTGGGGGATATAATACCCGAGTATTATGCCTACTACTCAGAAATTCGTTAAGAAAGAAAAGAAATGAGCGACGGAAAACGAAAGCCCGATGCCTTCTTATATAGGGCTGAAATCCAAGTCTCTCGTGGCCCGCGTAAGGTAAGGCTAAGGCCTATGCTACGCGGCCCGCGTACTAGGGGGTTCTAGGCATAGGTGATCCGGGTCACGAGTAGGTTCAACACGCATTTGACACGTGTCAACACCGGGTGCGCTCTGGCCTCATAGCTGTCGCGGCCCGCGTAAGGTGTAGTCAAGGGCTACGCGCCCCGCGACAGCTTATAAAATTTTGTTTTTTTGTTTATTTTTAATGACATTTCATATTTAGGGCTCGGTTTTCACATACGGGGTGTATTTTAAGACATATAGGGACATTTTAAAATATAATAGGGTGTCAGAGAAATTCAGGAGGGTTGTTATATCCTCCCCACCTTGTTTTAGAACTCGTCCTCGAGGTCTACTGGAACAAGTGTGGATATTTCCTCTGCATTTCTGATTGAAGCTCCCATGTGTATTCTGGTCCTCTTTTGGAGTCCCACTTCACTTTGACTAGAACTAATCTCTTGTGTAACATCTGTGCTTGTAATCATTGTGAACAGTTCAATTATCAATAAAACAATGTTATTTGATCCCAATGTTTGTTTGGTTATGTTTTACATTTTTCATGTTTTGACTTTTATTCAATTTCAAACTCTATATCACTTTCTAGAGAGTTATACGCAAACTGGTGCGTAAACGTAATCAGTTTAATGCGAAAAATACTCCGGAACATCAACATATACTTAACATACCTTAAATAACCCTTACATAACTTAGAAATAAGTTTTGAAGGCTTTGGTATGGCAAAAACAAGTTAATTCGCTTACAGGGACTAAACTTGACAAACTGCGAAAGTATGCCAATTTGAACAGTAACGAACATTCCGGAACATGACCATAAGTTAAACATGCCATAAATATCCTCTACATAGCTTAGAAATAGGCTTTGAGGTGTTCGGTGTGCTAAAATAAACTTTTGGGACATTCAGGGACTAAAAGCGTCAAAAAGTGCACAAGTTTACACTTTCACGCATAACTTACATTCTGAATACATCCGGACATCCAAAAATTTATGTAAGCACCAAAATATTTTATTTTAGTGTTTAGGCTTGAGAAAAATCCATTCGTCGCGTCATTTGGATCGTTTTTCGCGCTTATGCGCATTCCGTCGTAATTAAGCGAACATCGCGATCGTACGGCCAAACGAACCGACATCTGAGATATTTTTGAGCACATTTTAAGTTCCCTATGCTTTAACGTCATTTTAGAGCTTTGAAATGGGGTTAACGGGGCTTAAACGTGTCAAAAAAAAAACGCATCGAAAACCAAGTTTTGAGGTTGCAGGGACTGAAACTGTAAATCTGCCAAACTAGGTCCGTAAGCAGGGGCTAGATGCAGCAAAACGTTTTTTTTTCAGCTTTTAACAGCCCTTAACACTCTCCAAAGGCCAAGTGCCAAGTGTCAAACTCTTATGGTGGATGGCAAATGAGTTACCACAACTTTCCAACAAGTGTACGGCTTAGATCGTGCCCCCTTTTCCAAGAAATGATCCTAACGGTGAACCGAAAACTATAAATACCCACCTCCACCCTTCACTTTTCCTCACAAGAATCTGATCTAATGTGCTCTAAGTTGAAACCTTTGTTTCATACCTGAGCTATTTTGATCTAGATTACCATTCGGGGACCCTTCGTAAGTGTTCCTTCGTTCTTTTATTTCTTTTCGAGTCCGAAAGTCAAACTTTGTTTGACTTTCCGCATTGACCAGTTTATGGTCAATGCGAAGTTCGTTTGAACTTCGCAACGTGATTGTAATCATGATGGTTATAGTCCCTTGTGACTATGCCTACTGATTACCACGTTGTCTAGGGTCGTAAGGGTAAGCGATCTGATAAATCGCTTATACCTTCGAGCCCGACCCATTTGGTCGATCATTAGGATCCGACCAAACACATTAGGTGACCATAGTATATAGGGAATAACCTTTCGAGGTTATACCTTATGGTCGCTTCGTTTAAGTAGTTGTATGATAGGTAGTTTATATGCCTTAGGTAAATTACCAAAATGCCCTTTTGACGCCAAAATTCATTTGAAGCATATGTAACATAAATTTTGGTATCTAACTGTTTTGGTAACAATATTAGATATGTTAAGGCATATTTTACTTGTCATAGGACTAGTTAGGCGGTCCGAACGTGTTTCACGCGAGCGACGCGTTAAAGTAGCATAAGCTACCTAAACGGGTCGTAATGGGTCGTAAGCACTTATGTTAGGTTTCATTTAGTATGTAGGCTTTGTTAAACCATATTACATGAGTCTCCATACTCGTTTGGTTTACGAACCCGCATTCTATCCGATCTTCCGATTTAGGTCCGGTATATTAACATAGTTACCTATATTAGGTGTCGTTTGATTCCGTGATCTCTAGCATTGCTTGGTGGTTATCTTAGGACTTCTGAGCAATCTCAAGTGAGTACATAGACCCCTCTTTTACTGTTTTCCAAACTGTTTTGGGGTGGAACACATGTGCCTACTTGTTACTTTCATGCTTTCCATGTTTTCACATCATATACCTGCTATGTTCGTTAGTACATTATAGTACATTGTTTTACATTACATTTCATGCTATGTATGCCCATTGTGTGCGTACTTAGTACATTGCTTTACATTACATTTCATGCTATGTATGCCCATTGTGTGTGTACTTAGTACATTGCTTTACATTACATTTTATGCTATGTATGCCCATTGTGTGCGTACTTAGTACATTGTTTCACATTACATTTCATGCTATGTATGCCCATTGTGTGCATACTTAGTACATTTGTTTCACGTCACATGCTATGTATGTCCATTTGTTACATACTTAGTACAGTTATTTTCATCACATGCTTACATTTTGGTATGACATTTGGTTTGTTTCAATGGAACAATACATTCATTAACATTAGCTACGCCGTTCGTTAGTAGGTAGTGGTACCATAGGAATTGACAACTCCCGTTCCTGAAATCCTGGGTTTGTTTGGATTGGAAGGAATGACCGAATTCGATATACATAACTTAGATAAACCTTTAATTTGTTTAAGGGTTTATCGCCACAGTCTCAAGGCTTGGATGTATGCATTTTCACAATACCGCATAGTTGTTTATATCAGTATAGCATGCATTTGTTCCACAAAACATAACTTTGATTTAAACCATGTTTTACTTCAATACCTTGTTTTTGTGCATTTTACATATGGTTAGTTGATATATTTCACATACCATACATGACATTTTTGGATACACATCACATGATTTACATTAGACATAAACATTTTGACAATGATATACACAATTCATGATTAACATTAATCACGGATATTTGATATGGTTTACACAATAACATTTTGACATTTGATTATACATAAACAATTTACATTGGTGGTTTGGTTTGAGTAAGTGATTTAAGTAACGAGGCGTGTGTAATATGATACAAGCATGGTGGATACGCCGCTGGTACTTCCTATATATAAGTGTTTGTATGGTGTTACATATCGTAGTGTTATTTAAATCATTTCAATTTATGACACATGACATTTTATACAAATAACATACTTTTTACAAGACATTGCTTACAAGCAACTTATCTTACACAAACTCATTTTTACATGGTTATTCATTTAACCTTACATTTATTTGTACATATCATCTGATCTTATCGTTTTTCAAATAATTTATAAGACAAAGCAAATTACAAGGTTCATGACTAAACATTTTCTTAAACACAAGTCATGAATCATATTTTTACAAAACCTATGTATCTCACAGGCATTTTTATGCTGACGTACCTATTTTCACATGTGTTTTCAGGAGCTTTTCTGTCACACCCCGACCGCGTAAAACAACAAATCGCGGCGGAAACATCGGGGCGTGTTGCAACAGAATAAATTGTTTCATAACCATGGCATACAAAGTTGTCTTTTATTTATAAACAAAGGTGTTTCATTGTTTCAAACAGGAAATTAAAGAGTTCAGAACATAATTAAACATAGTCTATCTTATTTGAAAGTCTCTAAGGCACAGGTCCGCCCTAGTATCATGATCAACATCCTATGGAAAAGCACCTGAAAACACATGTGAAAATAGGTACGTCAGCATAAAAATGCCTGTGAGATACATAGGTTTGTGAAAATAGGATTCATGACTTGTATTTGAGAAATGTTTAGTCATGAACCTTGTAATTTGCTTTGTCTTGTAAATCATTTGAATGACAATAAGATCAGATGATATGTATAAGTAAATGTCAGGTTAAATAAATAACCATGTAAAAATGTGTTTGTATAAGATAAGTTGTTTGTAAATCAATGTCTTGTAAAAAGTATGTTATTTGTATAAAATGTTCTATGTCTCAATATTGAAATGATTCAAATAACGTTACGACATGTAATACCATACAAACACTTATATATAGGAAGTACCAGCGGCGTATCCACCATGCTTGTATCATATTACACACGCATCGTTACTTAATCACTTAATCAAACCAAACCAACCAATGTAAGAAGTCTATGTTTAAACCAATTGTCAAACATGTTATATGTCAAATGTAAATCATGTCAAATGTCTATGTCAAATATCCATGTCAAATGTCTATGTCAAATATCCATGTCAAATGTCTATATCAAATGTCTTTGTGTAAAATGTCTATGTCAAAATGTCATGTATGGCAAGTGAAATGTCTCAACTAAACCATATGCACGAAAACAAAATATTGAAGTAAAACATGGTTTAAATCAATCTTATGTCTTTGTGGAAAAATGCATGCAAATATTTAATATGAACATTTATGCGGTATTGTGAAAATGCATACATCCAAGCCTTGTGACTGTGGTGATAAACCCTTAAACAAATTAAAGGTCTATCTGTCTTATATCATCGAATTCGGTCATTCCTTTCTGTCCCCTTTCCCTGGGATGTCCGGAACGGGAGTTGTCAATTCCTATGGTACCACTACCTACTAACGAACGGCGTAGCTAATGTTAATGAATGTATTGTCCCATGTAAACAAACCAAATGTCATACCAAGATGTAAGCATGTGAAACCAATGCACTAAGTATGTAATCAAATGAACATACATAGCGTGAAATGTCATGTAAAACGATGTACTAAGTAATGCACACAATGGGCACACCTAGCATGAAATGTCATGTAAAATGATGTACTAAGTAATGCACACAATGGGCACACCTAGCATGAAATGTCATGTAAAACAATGTACTAAGTAATGCACACAATGGGCATACATAGCATGAAATGTCATGTAAAACAATGTATTAAGTAATGCACACAATGGGCACACCTAGCATGAAATGTAATGAAATCATGTACTATAATGTACTAACAAACATAACCGGTATATGATGTGAAAACAGGAAAGCATGAAAGTAACAAGTAGGCACATGTGTTCCACCCCAAAACAGTTTGGAAAACAGTAAAAGAGGGGTCTATGTACTCACTTGAGATTGCTCAGTTGTATAAAGATAACCACCAAGTAATGCTATAGATCACGGAATCAAACAGCACCTAATATAGGTAACTATGTTAATAACCGGACCTAAATCGGAAGATTAGGTAGCATGAGGGTTTGTAAACCAAACGAGTATGGAGACTCGTGTAGTACGGTTCAACAAAGCCTACACACTAATTGAAACCTAACATAATTGTTTATGACCCATTACGACCCGTTTAGGAAGCTTATGCTACTTTAACGTGTCGTGCGCGTGAAACGCGTTTGGACCGCCTAACTAGCCCTATGACAAGTGTTATATGCCTAAACATGTTACATAATCAGTTATGTGACAAAGGTTTAGGTTACATATGCTTAATTACAATTTATACATGAAAAGGGTATTCTGGTAATTTATCTAAGGCATATAAACTACCTATCATACAACTACTTAAACGATGTGACCATAGGGTATAACCTCGGAAGGTTATTCCCTACACTATGGTCACCTAATGTGTTTGGTCGGATCCTAATGATCGACCAAACTGGGTCGGGTTCGAGGTATAAGCGATTTATTAGATCGCTTACCCTACGACCCTAGACAACGTGGTAATCAGTAGGCATAGTCCCAAAGGACTATGACCATCGTGATTACAATCACGTTGCGAAGTTCAAACGAACTTCGCATTGACCATAAGCTGGTCAACGCTGAAAGTCAAACAAAGTTTGACTTTCGGACTCGAAAAGCAGTAAAAATAAGGAAAAGAACGAAAGAATACTTACGAAGGGTCCCCGAATGCTAATCGTGATCACAATAACTCAGGTATGAAACAACGGTTTCAACTTAGAGTCAAATAGATCAGATTCTTGTAAGAAATGAGGTTGGGGGTAATGGGGTATTTATAGTTTTCGGTGAACCGTTAGGATCGTTTCTTGGAAAAGGGGAAAAGATCTAGTCCGTACACTTGTCACAATGTTGTGGAAGCTAAATATGATCCTTATCTAGTGACTAAGCAAGTTTAGAACATGTGGTGAAGGATTAAATGGCTGCAACTTGTGATTAGAAACATTTAATCTGGTCAGAAGGTGGGAAGCGGCCCGCTTTAGGATCAGCCAAACACAATGCGGGCCGCTTGAGCATGTCAGATCAGAAACAACTTTCAAAAATGACAGTTTAGGTCCCTGCACGTGTTTAAGGCCATTTCCGACACTTCTAAGGCCCGTAAAGCCAACTTTAAGGCCCTAAAATGTTGCCTAAACATTGTGGACATGAAAAATGTGCAAAAATATGTCGGATGATGGTTCGTTTGGTCGTACGAACGCGATGTTCGCTTAATTACGACGGAATGCGCACAAGCGCGAAAAACGATCCAAATGACGCGACGAATGGATTTTTCTTAAGGCGAACACTAAAATATAATGTAGTCATGCTTACATAAATTTTTGGATGTCCAGATGTATTCAGAACGTAAGTTATGCGCGAAAATGCAAACTTGTGCACTTTTTGACACTTTTAGTCCCTGAATGACCCAAAAGTTTATTTTAGCACACCAAACCCCTCAAAGCCTATTTCTAAGCTATGTAAAGGATATTTAAGGTGTGTTTAACTTATGGTCATGTTCCGGAATGTTCGTTACAGTTCAGATTGGCATACTTTCGCAGTTTGTCATATTTAGTCCCTGTAAGCGAATTAACTTGTTTTTGCCATACAAAAGCCTTCAAAACTTATTTCTAAGTTATGTAAGGGTTATTTAAGGTATGTTGAGTATATGTTGATGTTCCAGAGTATTTCTCGCATTAAACTGAGTACGTTTACGCACTAGTTTGCGTATAACTCTCCAGAAAGTGATGTAGAGTTTGGAATTGAATAAAAGTCAAAACATGAAAAATGTAAAACACAATCAAACAAACATTGGGATCAAATAACATTGTTTTATTGGTAATAGAACTGTTCATAGTGATTACAAGCACAGTTGTTACAGTCTCCCCTACTTGTGGAAATTTCGTCCCGAAATTTATTTAGAGGAAACTCGTGGAAAAAGATGTGGATATTTCGCCTTCATTTGATCTTCGCGTTCCCAAGTAAACTCAGGTCCACGTTTTGCTTCCCAACGAACTTTGACCAAAGGAATGCGCTTGCGTTTAAGCCACTTGACTTCACGTTCCATGATTTCCACTGGTTTCTCAACAAATTTCAGTGTTTTGCCAACACGAATTTCGTCAAGCGGTATGGAGAAGTTCTCATCAGCTGTACACTTCTTGAGATTGGACACGTGAAAAGTTGGATGAACATTTCCCAGTTCAGGAGGTAACTCAAGTCTGTAGGCTACCTTTCCAATTCTTTCGACGATCTTGAATGGTCCAACGTATCTAGGTGCAAGTTTTCCTTTCTTTCCAAATCTGATCACACCTTTCCAAGGTGAGACCTTAAGTAATACTCGATCACCGACTTGAAATTCCAAGTCTTTGCGTTTTGGATCCGCGTAAATCTTCTGACGGCTTCTAGCTGCCTGAAGGTTATCACGAACTTTCTTGACCTTGTCAGTTGTCTCTAAAATGAGGGCAGGTCCAGTAAGTTGAGCCTCGCCAATCTCATTCCAGCAGACTGGTGAACGACATTTTCGACCATAGAGAGCCTCGAAAGGAGCCATTTTGATGCTAGTGTGATAACTGTTGTTGTAGGAGAATTCAATCAATTTAAGATGTGAATCCCAGCTACCACCAAAATCGATCACACAAGCTCTTAGCATATCCTCCAGAGTCTGGATTGTTCTCTCAGATTGACCGTCCGTTTGCGGATGATAAGCTGTGCTCAGATTAAGTTGGGTCCCCATAGCAGATTGCATGGTTCTCCAAAAATGAGAAGTGAAACGAGCATCTCTGTCAGAAATGATGTTCAACGGAACACCATGTCGAGCTACAATTTCATCTACATAGATTTGAGCAAGTCTGTCAGCAGGAAAATCCTCACGGATTGGCAAGAAATGTGCTGACTTTGTAAGACGATCAACGACTACCCAGATGGCATCATGACCTTTCTTTGTGCGCGGGAGTTTGGTAACAAGATCCATAGTAATGTTTTCCCATTTCCAAAATGGGATCTCTGGTTGCTCCAATAAACCAGAAGGACGCTGATGTTCAGCCTTAACCTTAAGACAAGTAAGGCATTTGGATACGTATAAGGCAATGTCTTTCTTCATACCAGGCCACCAATAGTGAGTACGAAGATCCTTATACATCTTATCTGAGCCCGGATGAATAGAATAACGAGACTTATGGGCTTCATCCATAAGCAAGGTACGAAGATCATCTAGGCTTGGGACCCACAAACGGTCCATGAAGTAATATGATCCATTGTCCTTCAGTTCCAGTGCAGGTGTTATGTGATAAGGAAATTCCTTATCCATCAATCCTTGTAAAACACAAGATTGTTGAGCTTGAGAAATGCGTGCTTGAATATCGGATCGAGCTTGAATAACAGATTGAACACGTACACAATGAAGCTTAGTACGTTCCTTACGACTCAATGCATCAGCTACGACATTCGCCTTACCAGGATGGTAGCGAATTTCGCAGTCATAGTCGTTTAAAAGCTCAACCCAACGTCGCTGTCTCATGTTGAGTTCTTTCTGGTTGAAGATATGCTGGAGACTTTTGTGGTCAGTGAAAACCACACATTTTGTACCATAGAAATAGTGTCTCCAGATTTTGAGAGCAAAGACAACTGCACCCAACTCAAGATCATGAGTGGTGTAGTTCTTCTCATGAATCTTCAACTGCCTCGATGCATAGGCTATGACTTTGTTCCTTTGCATCAGAACACAACCAAGACCCAATTTAGATGCATCACAATACACGACAAAATCATCATCACCCTCAGGCAATGATAGAACAGGTGCATCGCAAAGCTTCTGCTTCAGGTGTTGAAAAGCTTCCTCTTGTTTGTATCCCCAATAAAATGGCATTTTCTTCTGAGTTAGAGCAGTTAGAGGAACTGCAATCTTCGAGAAGTTTTCAATGAAGCAGCGATAATAACCCGCTAGACCAAGAAAAGAACGAACTTCAGTAGGAGTAGTAGGTGTATCCCAATCCTTAATCGCACTGATCTTGGAGGGATCTACATGAATACCTCGTTCGTTGATAACATGCCCCAAAAATTGAACTTCTTTAAGCCAAAATTCGCACTTGGAGAATTTGGCGAAAAGTTGCTCTTTCTTTAGGAGTTCTAGGGTAAGACGAAGATGTTGCTCGTGATCAGCTCGCGTCTTAGAGTAAATCAAGATGTCGTCAATAAAAACAATGACGAACTGATCCAAATAAGGTTTGCAGACCCTATTCATTAAGTCCATGAAAACAGCAGGAGCATTAGTCACACCGAATGGCATGACTGTGAACTCATAATGCCCATATCGAGTACGGAACGCTGTCTTCGGAATATCTTCTTCTTGCACCCGAAGTTGATGATACCCGGAACGTAGATCAATCTTTGAAAAATAAGAAGCGCCCTGTAACTGATCAAAGAGGTCGTCTATGCGAGGTAGAGGATATCGATTTTTGATGGTAAGCTTGTTAAGCTCACGATAATCGATACACATCCTAAAGGATCCATCCTTCTTCTTGACAAAAAGAATGGGAGCACCCCAAGGTGAAAAACTAGGACGTATGAAACCTTTGTCGGAGAGTTCCTGAAGCTGTTTAGACAACTCTTGCATCTCAGACGGTGCAAGACGATATGGAGCTCTGGCAATGGGGTTTGCACCAGGTACGAGATCAATGCGGAACTCGACTTGGCGTGCTGGAGGTAGACCAGGTAAATCTTCAGGGAACACTTCAGAATAATCCCGAACAACAGGAATATCTGAAATAGACTTACCCTTGCCTTTATCTTCTGTAACATGTGCTAAGAAAGCCACATAGTTCTTCTGCAGATACCTCCGAGCTTTAAAACAAGACATGAGTTTGAGACCAACGGTAGGCTTCTCACCTTGAACCTGCAGAATCTCGCCTGTCGAAAGCGGCACACGAACAATCTTCTCAGAACAAACTATCTCTGCGTGATGCTTGGATAACCAATCCATTCCCACAATAACGTCGAAGCTTCCGAGTTGCATAGGCGCGAGGTCAATAGGAAAAAGATGGTCATTAAGGTTCAATTGGCAGTTGCGTAGAACAGAATTAAGAATAATGGGTTCACCACTAGCAACCTCTACTGTCAAAGATTTGCCTAGTTTCGTTCTAGACACGCGAAGCATTTGCTCAAAAGACAAAGAAACGAAACTCTTATCGGCACCGGAATCGAAAAGAACAGATGCAGGCTGATTATTAATAAAGAACGTACCGTTCACCACATTATCGTCAGCCTGTGCCTCTTGGGCATTCATGTTAAAGACTCGGCCTCGAGCCGGAGCTGGATTCTGGTTCTGGTTCTGGTTCTGGTTCACCAGTCTTGGGCACCGATTCCTATAGTGGGTCAGATCCCCACAATTGTAACAAGCACCCGGTGGGTATTGTGGTCGTGCAGCTTGACCCTGTTGCGGAGCAGGAGGCTGAGCAACTTGTTGAGCCGGGTTCTGAACCGCGGGATTCTGAGCAGATCGACAAACATTGGCGAGATGACCTGATTTCCCACAGTTAGTACAGAAACGACATGGAAGTTGCGGTTGGTGGTGACTGTTGCATCTATTGCACAAAGGTGCATTCCCTGTATAGGGTTTCTTTGCTGGAAGCTGTGCGGGTTGGTTGAGAGCTGCCTGGTTAGCTTGGGCAGTAACAGCATAGTTTTGGGAAGCCTTACGCTTCTTTGCCCTCTTCGAAGAACCAGAGTTCTTTCCATTCCCGTTTTGACCTTTCTTGCTATCCACCTTGTCAGCCGATTGTTCCTTGCCCTTGTCACCCTTCCGGTGTAACTTGTTCTTCCGGATCTGCGACTCAGTCAATGTCGCAGATAACTCGATCGCCTGACGGAGTGTGGCAGGTTCACTACCAGTAAGAATGTCTTGTACCGAGTCAGGTAGGCCGTCGATATATCTTTCGATAGCCTTGTCAAGTGGGGTAACCATAGTCGGGCAAAGCAAACTCAGCTCTTCAAACCGATCAGTATAGGCCCTGTGCTCACCACTATCTTGCTTCAAAACATCAAACTCTTTCTCCAGCGCTCGCTGCTCATGACGAGGACAGAATTCCCTCATCATAAGGGCTCTCAGTTCGGCCCATGTCTGTGCGAGAGCAACTTCTGCACCCCTATCCCTCATAACCCCGTTCCACCATGTCAAAGCCCTCTTCTGAAATACGCTCAAAGCAAACTCGACTTTGCGATTTTCGAGACACTGCACGTGGCGAAAAGTATTCTCTATGCTCTCAAACCACTGAAGAAGCCCAGTAGCTCCTTCAGAACCACTAAACTTGAGTGGTTTAGCCTGATTAAAATCCTTGTATTTGCACGGACCATTGTTGTTGTTGTTGTTGTTGGCTTGGTTCCATTGAGCAAAGAGATTTGGAAACTGAGCAGCCATCTGCTGCGCAATAATTTCTGCCAGTTCGGCAGTAGCTATCTGGTTCTCGCGTCGAGGAGGCATTCTAAAAGAGGAAAAACATGAAAAGGAACGAGTGAGACGATTGGATGAAAAGAATGAGATGATAAAAACAAGAATTTCCAACAGCATAGATGGTGGTCATTCGTCCGTATCACAAAGCAAACAAACGACACACAGTGACTAATCAGAGTAAATGGATCAAAAATAATGTATAATGAAGACATGCTCGCCTATAAGTGAACACTCATCCCAAGAATTCCCAGGTAAGCACAACTGGTCTCGCGTCTGGTTGAGATGTATACGAAGTGCTTGCCTAGACAGAAAACTCAGAATACAGGCATTCACCCTTCCAGTTTACACATGTTCACATTATTTAAAACCCAAAACGTTTGACGGGATTTTTGAAAATTTGAAGGCACAAGGCCAACAACCAATACTGAAAAGGGTTCAAAACCATATAACAGAGGGTTCAAAACCTTACAATTGAGGGTTCAAAACCTTGTAAAAATTTATTCAAAAACAGATGATTGTTTTTCAAAAATCGTTTCGGAAAAAATTTTGGTTCTTGTTTTGTTAATCACCTAAGGATAGGTGATGTACATGTTTTAAGATCTAAACACAAGATAACTTGTGTTAGGTTCCTAGAAAAGTTATAGTCTAGGTCAAAGCATTACTAATAACCTAATTCCCTATAACCATTGGCTCTGATACCAACTCTTCTGTCACACCCCGACCGCGTAAAACAACAAATCGCGGCGGAAACATCGGGGCGTGTTGCAACAGAATAAATTGTTTCATAACCATGGCATACAAAGTTGTCTTTTATTTATAAACAAAGGTGTTTCATTGTTTCAAACAGGAAATTAAAGAGTTCAGAACATAATTAAACATAGTCTATCTTATTTGAAAGTCTCTAAGGCACAGGTCCGCCCTAGTATCATGATCAACATCCTATGGAAAAGCACCTGAAAACACATGTGAAAATAGGTACGTCAGCATAAAAATGCCTGTGAGATACATAGGTTTGTGAAAATAGGATTCATGACTTGTATTTGAGAAATGTTTAGTCATGAACCTTGTAATTTGCTTTGTCTTGTAAATCATTTGAATGACAATAAGATCAGATGATATGTATAAGTAAATGTCAGGTTAAATAAATAACCATGTAAAAATGTGTTTGTATAAGATAAGTTGTTTGTAAATCAATGTCTTGTAAAAAGTATGTTATTTGTATAAAATGTTCTATGTCTCAATATTGAAATGATTCAAATAACGTTACGACATGTAATACCATACAAACACTTATATATAGGAAGTACCAGCGGCGTATCCACCATGCTTGTATCATATTACACACGCATCGTTACTTAATCACTTAATCAAACCAAACCAACCAATGTAAGAAGTCTATGTTTAAACCAATTGTCAAACATGTTATATGTCAAATGTAAATCATGTCAAATGTCTATGTCAAATATCCATGTCAAATGTCTATGTCAAATATCCATGTCAAATGTCTATGTCAAATGTCTTTGTGTAAAATGTCTATGTCAAAATGTCATGTATGGCAAGTGAAATGTCTCAACTAAACCATATGCACGAAAACAAAATATTGAAGTAAAACATGGTTTAAATCAATCTTATGTCTTTGTGGAAAAATGCATGCAAATATTTAATATGAACATTTATGCGGTATTGTGAAAATGCATACATCCAAGCCTTGTGACTGTGGTGATAAACCCTTAAACAAATTAAAGGTCTATCTGTCTTATATCATCGAATTCGGTCATTCCTTTCTGTCCCCTTTCCCTGGGATGTCCGGAACGGGAGTTGTCAATTCCTATGGTACCACTACCTACTAACGAACGGCGTAGCTAATGTTAATGAATGTATTGTCCCATGTAAACAAACCAAATGTCATACCAAGATGTAAGCATGTGAAACCAATGCACTAAGTATGTAATCAAATGAACATACATAGCGTGAAATGTCATGTAAAACGATGTACTAAGTAATGCACACAATGGGCACACCTAGCATGAAATGTCATGTAAAATGATGTACTAAGTAATGCACACAATGGGCACACCTAGCATGAAATGTCATGTAAAACAATGTACTAAGTAATGCACACAATGGGCATACATAGCATGAAATGTCATGTAAAACAATGTATTAAGTAATGCACACAATGGGCACACCTAGCATGAAATGTAATGAAATCATGTACTATAATGTACTAACAAACATAACCGGTATATGATGTGAAAACAGGAAAGCATGAAAGTAACAAGTAGGCACATGTGTTCCACCCCAAAACAGTTTGGAAAACAGTAAAAGAGGGGTCTATGTACTCACTTGAGATTGCTCAGTTGTATAAAGATAACCACCAAGTAATGCTATAGATCACGGAATCAAACGGCACCTAATATAGGTAACTATGTTAATAACCGGACCTAAATCGGAAGATTAGGTAGCATGAGGGTTTGTAAACCAAACGAGTATGGAGACTCGTGTAGTACGGTTCAACAAAGCCTACACACTAATTGAAACCTAACATAATTGTTTATGACCCATTACGACCCGTTTAGGAAGCTTATGCTACTTTAACGTGTCGTGCGCGTGAAACGCGTTTGGACCGCCTAACTAGCCCTATGACAAGTGTTATATGCCTAAACATGTTACATAATCAGTTATGTGACAAAGGTTTAGGTTACATATGCTTAATTACAATTTATACATGAAAAGGGTATTCTGGTAATTTATCTAAGGCATATAAACTACCTATCATACAACTACTTAAACGATGTGACCATAGGGTATAACCTCGGAAGGTTATTCCCTACACTATGGTCACCTAATGTGTTTGGTCGGATCCTAATGATCGACCAAACTGGGTCGGGTTCGAGGTATAAGCGATTTATTAGATCGCTTACCCTACGACCCTAGACAACGTGGTAATCAGTAGGCATAGTCCCAAAGGACTATGACCATCGTGATTACAATCACGTTGCGAAGTTCAAACGAACTTCGCATTGACCATAAGCTGGTCAACGCTGAAAGTCAAACAAAGTTTGACTTTCGGACTCGAAAAGCAGTAAAAATAAGGAAAAGAACGAAAGAATACTTACGAAGGGTCCCCGAATGCTAATCGTGATCACAATAACTCAGGTATGAAACAACGGTTTCAACTTAGAGTCAAATAGATCAGATTCTTGTAAGAAATGAGGTTGGGGGTAATGGGGTATTTATAGTTTTCGGTGAACCGTTAGGATCGTTTCTTGGAAAAGGGGAAAAGATCTAGTCCGTACACTTGTCACAATGTTGTGGAAGCTAAATATGATCCTTATCTAGTGACTAAGCAAGTTTAGAACATGTGGTGAAGGATTAAATGGCTGCAACTTGTGATTAGAAACATTTAATCTGGTCAGAAGGTGGGAAGCGGCCCGCTTTAGGATCAGCCAAACACAATGCGGGCCGCCTGAGCATGTCAGATCAGAAACAACTTTCAAAAATGACAGTTTAGGTCCCTGCACGTGTTTAAGGCCATTTCCGACACTTCTAAGGCCCGTAAAGCCAACTTTAAGGCCCTAAAATGTTGCCTAAACATTGTGGACATGAAACATGTTCAAAAATATGTCGGATGATGGTTCGTTTGGTCGTACGAACGCGATGTTCGCTTAATTACGACGGAATGCGCACAAGCACGAAAAACGATCCAAATGACGCGACGAATGGATTTTTCTTAAGGTGAACACTAAAATATAATGTAGTCATGCTTACATAAATTTTTGGATGTCCAGATGTATTCAGAACGTAAGTTATGCGCGAAAATGCAAACTTGTGCACTTTTTGACACTTTTAGTCCCTGAATGACCCAAAAGTTTATTTTAGCACACCAAACCCCTCAAAGCCTATTTCTAAGCTATGTAAAGGATATTTAAGGTGTGTTTAACTTATGGTCATGTTCCGGAATGTTCGTTACAGTTCAGATTGGCATACTTTCGCAGTTTGTCATATTTAGTCCCTGTAAGCGAATTAACTTGTTTTTGCCATACCAAAGCCTTCAAAACTTATTTCTAAGTTATGTAAGGGTTATTTAAGGTATGTTGAGTATATGTTGATGTTCCGGAGTATTTCTCGCATTAAACTGAGTACGTTTACGCACTAGTTTGCGTATAACTCTCCAGAAAGTGATGTAGAGTTTGGAATTGAATAAAAGTCAAAACATGAAAAATGTAAAACACAATCAAACAAACATTGGGATCAAATAACATTGTTTTATTGGTAATAGAACTGTTCATAGTGATTACAAGCACAGTTGTTACATTTTCCATAGGATGATGATCGTGACACTAGGGCGGACCTGTGCCTTAGAGACTAAAAATGAAGACAAACTAGTTTAATTATGTTATGAACACTTTGTTTCCTGTTTAAGACAATATAACACTCTTGTTTAATAAATAAAATATAACTTTGTATGCCATGGTTGTGAAACAATAATTCTGTTACAACACTCCCCGACGTTTTCCGCCACGTTTTGTATGTTATACGTGGTCGGGGTGTGACAGAAGAGTTGGTATCAGAGCCAATGGTTATAGGGAATTAGGTTATTAGTAATTCTTTGACCTAGACTATAACCTTTCTAGGACCCTAACACAAGTTATCATGTGTTTAGATCTTAAAACATGCACATCACCTATCCTTAGGTGACTATCAAAACAAAAACCAAATTTTCCGAAACGATTTTTGAAAAACAATCATCTGTTTTGAATGATTTATTACAAGGTTTTGAACCCTCTATTGTAAGGTTTTGAACCCTCTGTTATATGGTTTTGAACCCTTCCAGTTTGTTTTTTGGCCTTGTGCCTTCAAATTTTCAAAATCTCCTCAAAGTTTTGGGTTCTAAATAGTGTGAACACGTGCAAACTGGAAGAGTGAATGCCTGTATTCTGGGTTTTCTGTCTAGGCAAGCATTTCGTATATATCTCATCAGACGCGAGACCAGTTGTGCTTACCTGGGAATTCTTGGGATGAGTGTTCACTTATAGGCGAGCATGTCTTCGCGATACATTATTTTTGATCCATTTACTTTGATTAGTCACTGTGTGTCGTTTGTTTGCTTGGTAATGTGGACAAATGACCACCATCTTTTCTTTTGTTAATTTTGTTTCATCTCATTCTCTTCATCCAATAATCTCACTCGTTTCCTTTCATGTTTTCCTCTTTTAGAATGCCTCCTCGACGCGAAAACCAGATAGCGACTGCCGAACTGGCAGAAATTATTGCGCAGCAGATGGCTGCTCAATTTCCAAACCTCTTTGCTCAATGGAACCAAGCCAACAACGACAACAATGCTCCATGCAAATGCAAGGATTTTAACTCGGCTAAACCACTCAAGTTTAGTGGTTCTGAAGGAGCGACTGGGCTTCTTCAATGGTTCGAGAGCATTGAGAATACTTTCCATCATGTTCAGTGTCCTGACAATCACAAGGTCGAGTTTTCTTCGAGTGTGTTTCAGAAGAGGGCTCTCACATGGTGGAACGGGGTTATGAGAGATCGTGGTGCAGAAGTTGCTCTAGCACAGACATGGGCTGAACTTAGAGCTCTTATGATGAGGGAATTTTGTCCTCGTCATGAACAGCGAGCTTTGGAGAGAGAGTTCGATGATTTGAAGCAAGATAGTGGTGAGCACAGGGCGTATACTGATAGATTTGAGGAGTTGAGTCTGCTTTGCCCGACTATGGTTACCCCACTCGACAAGGCTATCGAAAGGTACATCGACGGCCTACCTGACTCGGTACAAGACATCATTACTGGTAGTAACCCTACCACACTCCGTCAGGCTATCGAGTTAGCAGCGACATTGACCGAGTCGCAGATTCGGAAGAATAAGTTACACAGGAAGGGTGACAAGGGCAAGAAACAGTCGGCTGACAAGGAAGATAGCAAGAAAGGTCAAAACAAGAATGGAAAGAATTCGGGTTCTTCGAGAGGGTCAAGGAAGCGTAAGGCATCCCAAAATTTTGCTGTCACTGCCCAAGTTAACCAGGCAGCTCCCAACCAACCCGCACAGCCTCCAGCGAAGAAACCCTATTCAGGGAATGCACCTTTGTGCAATAGATGCAACAGTCACCATCAGCCGCAACATCAGTGTCGTTTCTGTACTAACTGTGGGAAGTCAGGTCACCTTGCCGATGTTTGTCGATTTGCTCAGAATCGGGCAATTCAGAACCCGGCTCAACAAGTTGCTCAGCCTCCTGCTCAACAACAGGGCCAAGCTGCACGACCACACTACCCACCGGGTGCTTGTTATAACTGTGGGGATCTGACCCACTACTGTAACCAGTGCCCAAGATTGGTGAATGCAAACCAGAATCAGGCTCAGGCTCGAGGGCGAGCTTTTAACTTGAATGCCCAAGAGGCGCAGGCGGACGATAATGTGGTGAACGGTACGTTCTTTATTAATAATCAGCCTGCATCTGTTCTTTTTGATACGGGTGCCGATAAGAGTTTTGTGTCATTGTCTTTTGAGCCAATGCTTCGCGTGTCTAGAACGAAACTAGGAAAACCCTTGATAGTAGAAGTTGCTAGTGGTGAACCCATTGTTCTTGATTCTGTTCTTCACAACTGCCAGTTGAACCTTAACGACCATCTTTTTCCTATTGACCTCACGCCAATGCAACTTGGAAGCTTCGACGTTATAGTGGGTATGGATTGGTTATCTAAGCATCACGCAGAGATAGTTTGTTCTGAGAAGATTGTTCGTGTGCCGCTTTCGACAGGCGAGATCCTACAGGTTCATGGTGAGAAGCCTGCTGGTGGTCTCAAACTCATGTCTTGTTTTAAAGCTTGGAAATATCTACGGAAGAACTATGTAGCCTTCTTAGCACATGTTATAGCAGATAAAGGCAAGGGTAAGTCTATTTCAGATATTCCTGTCGTTCGGGATTATTCTGAAGTTTTCCCTGAAGAGTTACCTGGTCTACCCCCAGCACGCCAAGTCGAGTTCCGCATTGATCTCGTACCTGGTGCAAATCCCATTGCCAGAGCTCTATACCGTCTTGCACCGTCTGAGATGCAAGAGTTGTCTAAGCAGCTTCAGGAACTCTCTGACAAAGGTTTTATCCGTCCTAGCTTTTCACCCTGGGGTGCTCCCGTTCTTTTTGTCAAGAAGAAGGATGGATCTTTTAGGATGTGTATCGATTATCGTGAGCTTAACAAGCTTACCATCAAGAATCGATATCCCCTACCGCGCATAGACGACCTCTTTGATCAGTTACAGGGTGCTTCTTATTTTTCGAAGATTGATCTACGTTCTGGGTATCATCAACTTCGGGTGCATGAAGAAGATATTCCCAAGACAGCGTTCCGTACTCGTTATGGGCATTATGAATTCACAGTCATGCCATTCGGTCTGACTAATGCTCCTGCTGTTTTCATGGACTTAATGAATAGGGTCTGCAAACCCTATTTTGGATCAGTTCGTCATTGTTTTTATTGACGACATCTTGATATACTCTAAGACGCGAGCTAATCACGAGCAACATCTTCGTCTTACTCTAGAACTCCTAAAGAAAGAGCAACTTTTCGCCAAATTCTCCAAGTGTGAATTCTGGCTTAAAGAGGTTCAATTCTTAGGACATATTATCAACGAACGAGGCATTCATGTAGATCCCTCCAAGATCAGTGCGATTAAGGATTGGGATACGCCTACTACTCCTACTGAAGTTCGTTCTTTTCTTGGTCTAGCGGGTTATTACCGCCGCTTCATTGAAAACTTCTCAAAGATTGCAGTTCCTCTAACTGCTCTAACTCAGAAGAACAAACCCTTTGATTGGGGATTCAAGCAAGAGGAAGCTTTTCAACACTTGAAGCAGAAGCTTTGCGATGCGCCTGTTCTATCATTGCCTGAGGGTGATGATGATTTTGTCGTGTATTGTGATGCATCGAAATTGGGCCTTGGTTGTGTTCTGATGCAAAGGAACAAAGTCATAGCATATGCATCGAGGCAGTTGAAGATACATGAGAAGAACTACACCACTCATGATCTTGAGTTGGGTGCAGTTGTTTTCGCTCTAAAGATCTGGAGACACTATTTGTACGGTACAAAATGTGTGGTTTTCACGGACCACAAAAGTCTTCAGCATATCTTCAATCAGAAAGAACTCAACATGAGGCAACGACGTTGGGTCGAGCTTCTAAACGACTATGACTGCGAAATTCGCTACCATCCTGGTAAGGCAAATGTCGTAGCCAATGCATTGAGTCGTAAGGAACGTACTAAGCTTCATTGTGTTCGTGTTCAATCTGTTATTCAAGCTCGATCCGATATCCAAGCACGCATTTCTCAGGCTCAACAATCTTGTGTTTCACAAGGTTTGATGGATAAGGAATTTCCCTATCACATAACACCTGATCTGGAACTGAAAGACAATGGATCATATTACTTCATGGACCGTTTGTGGGTCCCAAGCCAGGATGATCTTCGTACCTTGCTTATGGATGAAGCCCATAAGTCTCGTTATTCTATTCATCCGGGCTCAGATAAGATGTATAAGGATCTTCGTATTCAGTATTGGTGGCCTGGTATGAAGAAAGACATTGCCTTATATGTATCAAAATGCCTTACTTGTCTCAAAGTTAAGGCTGAACATCAACGTCCTTCGGGTTTATTGGTGCAACCAGAGATCCCAGTTTGGAAATGGGAAAACATTACTATGGATCTTGTTACCAAACTTCCACGCACAAAGAAAGGTCATGATGCCATCTGGGTAGTTGTTGATCGTCTTACTAAGTCAGCACATTTCTTGCCAATCCGTGAGGATTTTTCTGCTGACAAACTTGCTAAAATCTATGTGGATGAAATTGTAGCTCGACATGGTGTTCCTTTGAACATCATTTCTGACAGAGATGCTCGTTTCACTTCTCATTTTTGGAGAACCATGCAATCTGCTATGGGGACCCAACTTAACCTGAGCACAGCTTATCATCCGCAAACGGATGGTCAATCTGAGAGAACAATCCAGACTCTGGAGGATATGCTTAGAGCTTGTGTGATCGATTTTGGTGGTAGTTAGGATTCACATCTTCAGTTAATTGAATTCTCCTACAACAACAGTTATAACACTAGCATCAAAATGGCTCCTTTCGAGGCTCTCTATGGTCGAAAATGTCGTTCACCAGTCTGCTGGAATGAGATCGGCGAGGCTCAGCTTACTGGACCTGCCCTCATTTTAGAGACAACTGACAAGATTAAGAAAGTTCGTGATAACCTTCAGACAGCTAGAAGCCGTCAAAAGAGTTACGCGAACCCGAAACGCAAGCCTTTGGAATTTCAAGTCGGTGATCGAGTATTACTTAAGGTCTCACCTTGGAAAGGTGTGATCAGATTTGGAAAGAAAGGAAAACTTGCACCTAGATACGTTGGACCATTCAAGATCGTCGAAAGAATCGGAAAGGTAGCCTACAGACTTGAGTTACCTCCTGAACTTGGAAATGTTCATCCAACTTTTCACGTGTCCAATCCCAAGAGGTGTTTAGCTGATGAGAACCTCCACATACCACTTGACGAAATTCGTGTTGGTAAAACACTGAAATTTGTTGAGAAACCAGTGGAAATCATGGAACGTGAAGTCAAGTGGCTCAAACGCAAGCGCATTCCGTTGGTCAAAGTTCGCTGGGAAGCTAAACGTGGACCCGAGTTTACTTGGGAACGCGAAGATCAAATGAAGGCGAAGTATCCGCATCTTTTCCCACGAGTTTCCTCTAAATAAATTTCGGGACGAAATTTCCACAAGTAGGGGAGACTGTAACATCTGTGCTTGTAATCATTGTGAACAGTTCAATTATCAATAAAAAAATGTTATTTGATCCCAATTTTTGTTTGGTTATGTTTTACATTTTTCATGTTTTGACTTTTATTCAATTTCAAACTCTATATCACTTTCTGGAGAGTTATACGCAAACTGGTGCGTAAACGTAATCAGTTTAATGCGACAAATACTCCGGAACATCAACATATACTTAACATACCTTAAATAACCCTTACATAACTTAGAAATAAGTTTTGAAGGCTTTGGTATGGCAAAAACAAGTTAATTCGCTTACAGGGACTAAACTTGACAAACTGCGAAAGTATGCCAATTTGAACAGTAACGAACATTCTGGAACATGACCATAACTTAAAAATGCCATAAATATCCTCTACATAGCTTAGAAATAGGCTTTGAGGTGTTCGGTGTGCTAAAATAAACTTTTGGGACATTCAGGGACTAAAAGCGTCAAAAAGTGCACAAGTTTACACTTTCGCGCATAACTTACGTTCTGAATACATCCGGACATCCAAAAATTTATGTAAGCACTAAAATATTTTATTTTAGTGTTTAGGCTTGAGAAAAATCCATTCGTCGCGTCATTTGGATCGTTTTTCGCGCTTATGCGCATTCCGTCGTAATTAAGCGAACATCGCGATCGTACGGCCAAACGAACCGACATCTGAGATAGTTTTGAGCACATTTTAAGTTCCCTATACTTTAACGTCATTTTAGAGCTTTAAAATGGGGTTAACGGGGCTTAAACGTGTCAAAAAACGCATCGAAAACCAAGTTTTGAGGTTGCAGGGACTGAAACTGTAAATCTGCCAAACTAGGTCCGTAAGCAGGGGCCAGATGCAGCAAAACATTTTTTTTTCAGCTTTTAACAGCCCTTAACACTCTCCAAAGGCCAAGTTCCAAGTGTCAAACTCTTATGGTGGATGGCAAATGAGTTACCACAACTTTCCAACAAGTGTACGGCTTAGATCGTGCCCCCTTTTCCAAGAAATGATCCTAACGGTGAACCGAAAACTATAAATACCCACCTCCACCCTTCACTTTTCCTCACAAGAATCAGATCTAATGTGCTCTAAGTTGAAACCTTTGTTTCATACCTGAGCTATTTTGATCTAGATTAGCATTCGGGGACCCTTCGTAAGTGTTCCTTCGTTCTTTTATTTCTTTTCGAGTCCGAAAGTCAAACTTTGTTTGAGTTTCCGCATTGACCAGTTTATGGTCAATGCGAAGTTCGTTTGAACTTCGCAACGTGATTGTAATCACGATGGTTATAGTCCCTTGTGACTATGCCTACTGATTACCACGTTGTCTAGGGTCGTAAGGGTAAGCGATCTGATAAATCGCTTATACCTTCGAGCCCGACCCATTTGGTCGATCATTAGGATCCGACCAAACACATTAGGTGACCATAGTATATAGGGAATAACCTTCCGAGGTTATACCTTATGGTCGCTTCGTTTAAGTAGTTGTATGATAGGTAGTTTATATGCCTTAGGTAAATTACCAAAATGCCCTTTTGACGCCAAAATTCATTTTAAGCATATGTAACATAAATTTTGGTATCTAAACTGTTTTGGTAACAATATTAGATATGTTAAAGCATATTTTACTTGTCATAGGACTAGTTAGGCGGTCCGAACGCGTTTCACGGGAGCGACGCGTTAAAGTAGCATAAGCTACCTAAACGGGTCGTAATGGGTCGTAAGCACTTATGTTAGGTTTCATTTAGTATGTAGGCTTTGTTAAACCGTATTACACGAGTCTCCATACTCGTTTGGTTTACAAACCCGCATTCTATCTGATCTTCCGATTTAGGTCCGGTATATTAACATAGTTACCTATATTAGGTGTCGTTTGATTCCGTGATCTCTAGCATTGCTTGGTGGTTATCTTAGGACTTCTGAGCAATCTCAAGTGAGTACATAGACCCCTCTTTTACTGTTTTCCAAACTGTTTTGGGGTGGAACACATGTGCCTACTTGTTACTTTCATGCTTTCCATGTTTTCACATCATATACCTGCTATGTTCGTTAGTACATTATAGTACATTATTTTACATTACATTTCATGCTATGTATGCCCATTGTGTGCGTACTTAGTACATTGCTTTACATTACATTTCATGCTATGTATGCCCATTGTGTGTGTACTTAGTACATTGCTTTACATTACATTTTATGCTATGTATGCCCATTGTGTGCATACTTAGTACATTGTTTCACATTACATTTCATGCTATGTATGCCCATTGTGTGCATACTTAGTACATTTGTTTCACGTCACATGCTATGTATGTCCATTTGTTACATACTTAGTACAGTTGTTTTCATCACATGCTTACATTTTGGTATGACATTTGGTTTGTTTCAATGGAACAATACATTCATTAACATTAGCTACGCCGTTCGTTAGTAGGTAGTGGTACCATAGGAATTGACAACTCCCGTTCCTGAAATCCTGGGTTTGTTTGGATTGGAAGGAATGACCGAATTCGATATACATAACTTAGATAAACCTTTAATTTGTTTAAGGGTTTATCGCCACAGTCTCAAGGCTTGGATGTATGCATTTTCACAATACCGCATAGTTGTTTATATCAGTATAGCATGCATTTGTTCCACAAAACATAACTTTGATTTAAACCATGTTTTACTTCAATACCTTGTTTTTGTGCATTTTACATATGGTTAGTTGATATATTTCACATACCATACATGACATTTTTGGATACACATCACATGATTTACATTAGACATAAACATTTTGACATTGATATACACAATTCATGATTAACATTAATCACGGATATTTGATATGGTTTACACAATAACATTTTGACATTTGATTATACATAAACAATTTACATTGGTGGTTTGGTTTGAGTAAGTGATTTAAGTAACGAGGCGTGTGTAATATGATACAAGCATGGTGGATACGCCGCTGGTACTTCCTATATATAAGTGTTTGTATGGTGTTACATATCGTAGCGTTATTTAAATCATTTCAATTTATGACACATGACATTTTATACAAATAACATACTTTTTACAAGACATTGCTTACAAGCAACTTATCTTACACAAACTCATTTTTACATGGTTATTCATTTAACCTTACATTTATTTATACATATCATCTGATCTTATCGTTTTTCAAATAATTTATAAGACAAAGCAAATTACAAGGTTCATGACTAAACATTTTCTTAAACACAAGTCATGAATCATATTTTTACAAAACCTATGTATCTCACAGGCATTTTTATGCTGACGTACCTATTTTCACATGTGTTTTCAGGAGCTTTTCCATAGGATGATGATCGTGACACTAGGGCGGACCTGTGCCTTAGAGACTAAAAATGAAGACAAACTAGTTTAATTATGTTATGAACACTTTGTTTCCTGTTTAAGACAATATAACACTCTTGTTTAATAAATAAAATATAACTTTGTATGCCATGGTTGTGAAACAATAATTCTGTTACAACACTCCCCGACGTTTTCCGCCACGTTTTGTATGTTATACGTGGTCGGGGTGTGACATCTTGTGCTTGAGGTTTTTGATTTTCCTATCTTCAATCTGTAGAGGCCTTTCTACGAATTTTAATTGTTCGTTTACCTCTATATCCTTAAGAGGTACTATAAGTGATTTATCAGCTAAGCATTTCTTGAGATTAGATACATGAAATACATCATGTATTCCTGCCATTTCCTCTGGCAGTTGTAGCTGATAGGCTACAGGTCCTATTCTTCTAATAATCTCAAAAGGTCCAACATACCTGGGGCTTAGCTTTCCCCTTTTGATGAATCTGACTACTCCTTTCCAAGGAGAGACTTTTAATAACACCTTATCTCCTACCTGAAATTCCAACGGCTTTCGCCTGTTATCAGTATAACTCTTTTGTCGATCACGTGCTGCTTTCAGTCGTTCCTTGACTTGAATAATTTTGTCAGTCGTTTCTTGCACTATCTCAGGTCCAGATAGTTGCTTTTCTCCAATTTCTGCCCAACAGACTGGGGTTCGGCACTTTCGTCTATAAAGTGCTTCAAATGGTGCAGCATTGATACTTGTGTGATAACTATTATTATAAGAAAATTCTATTAATGGTAAGTGATCGTCCCAATTACCTCCGAAATCAATTACACAAGCTCTAAGCATGTATTCCATTGTCTGAATTGTCCTTTCGCTTTGTCCGTCTGTTTGAGGATGATAAGATGTGCTTAGATTTAACTTAGTTCCCATTGCTTTTTGGAAACTTGTCCAAAAATGAGAGGTAAAACGACTATCTCTGTCAGAAACAATTGATAAAGGAATACCATGTAATGAAACTATTTCATTTACATATAATTTAGCTAATTGTTCCATACTGAAAGTTTCCTTCATTGGTAGGAAATGAGCTGACTTTGTTAGTCTGTCTACAATCACCCAGATTGTATCATTACCTTTTCTTGTTTTGGGTAATTTAGTAACGAAATCCATTGTTATCAATTCCCATTTCCAAACGGGCATTTCTAACTGTTGTAATAAACCAGAAGGTTTTTGATGTTCAACTTTGACTTGTGAACAGGTTAAACACTTCGCAACATAAGTTGCTATATCCTTTTTCATTCCTATCCACAAGAAATTCCTTCTTAAGTCCTGATACATCTTATCACTTCCAGGATGCATCGTATACTTAGACTTATGTTGTTTTTCTAATATAAGGTGGCGTAGGTTTCCTAATTTAGGTATCCACATTCTCTTCTTATGGAATCTCCAAATTCCATCTGTTCCTTGTTCTAATTCCTTAATCATTCCTTTTAATATTTCAGTATCATCCTTGATTACTGATTCTTGTGCTTTTCTAATCTGCTCATTTAAATCTACTTGTAGATTTAATTTAAAAGAACGTATCCTTTTTGGCTTTTCATGATACTTTCGGCTTAAAGCATCATCAACTACATTTGCCTTTCCTGCATGATACTGGATATCACAATCATAATCACTAAGCATCTCCATCCAGCGTCTTTGTCTCATATTCAATTCCTTTTGCCCAAAGATATATCTTAAACTCTTAATATCGGTGAAAAAAGTAAACTTACTACCGTATAGGTAATGTCTCCAAATCTTAAGAGCAAAAATTATAGCTCCTAATTCCAAATCATGAGTTAAATAATTCTCTTCATGATTCTTAAGTTGTCTGGATGCATAAGCTATAACCTTTTGACGTTGCATCAACACACATTCGTAACCTAATTTAGAAGCGTCACAATAGATTACAAAATCTTCAGTTCCTTCTTGTAACGCTAGTATAGGTGCATGGGTTAATCTTTGCTTAAGAATTCTAAAGGCTTCTTCTTGTTTTGGTCCCCATTCAAACTTAACGGATTTACAGGTTAGCTTAGTTAAGGGAATGGCTATTCTAGAAAAATCTTGAATAAATCTTCTATAATAACTAGTCAATCCTAAGAAACTTCTAACCTCGGTTGGTGACTCAGGGTTTTTCCATTTAGTAATTGCCTTGATTTTGGGAGGATCTACATGAATTCCTTCATGATTGACTAGGTGTCCAAGAAATTGTACCTGTTCTAACCAAAACTCGCACTTTGAAAACTTAGCATAAAGTTTTTCATTTCTTAATAAATTTAGAAGTGCGTGCAAATGCTTTGCATGTTCCTCTTTACTCTTAGAGTAAATGAGAATATCATCTATAAAAACAATTATGAATTGATCCAAATATGGCTTACATATTCGGTTCATCATGTCCATAAATGCATCTGGGGCATTGGTTAAACCAAATGGCATGACACTAAATTCATAATAACCATATCTTGTTCGAAAGGCAGTTTTAGGAATGTCCTCTTCCTGTACCTTTAATTGATGATATCCTGATCTTAAATTGATTTTTGAGAAAAATCGTGCTCCTTGCAACTGATCAAACAAATCATCTATTCTTGGTAATGGATACCGATTCTTAATCGTGACCTTGTTCAATTCACGGTAATCAATGCACATACGCATTAATCTGTCCTTCTTTTTAACGAATAAGATTGGTGCTCCCCAAGGTGATGAACTTGGCTGTATGAATCCTTTCTCTAATAATTCGTCTAATTGTTTCTTCAGTTCTTGCATTTCTGCTGGTGCCAATCGGTAAGGTGCTTTGGCAATCGGTGCTGTCCCTGGTAACAGGTGAATTCTGAATTCAACTTCCCTGTCTGGAGGTTGTCCTGATAATTCTTCTGGAAATACATCTGAAAACTGAGATACTACAGGGATATCTTTTAATTCCTTTCCTTTAGTGTTAGTGATTATAGAAATCAAATACACAAATGATCCTTTTCTTATGTAACTTGCTGTTTTCATCACAGAGATGAATTTTGTGGATCTAGAGGTTTTATTTCCTTTAATTGTGATCTTTTCACCCCTTGGTGAATTTACTTGAATTGACTTTTGATCACATAAAATATTGGCTTTATTGGCTATTAACCAATCCATTCCTAATACAATATCAAATCCTGCCAGATTCATGGGGTAAAAATTTGCAATAAATTTCTGATTTAGAATTTCTGTTCTTGCTCCCTGCAAGATTTTAGAAATCTTAATGGTTTCCCCATTAGCTGTCTCTACTAGACATTCTTGTGGAAGTTTGGTTAATGATTGATTAAGAAGTTTGCAAATGAAGTATTAATAAAACTTTGGTTTACACCAGAGTCAAATAATACTTTAGCAAAAACACCATTAACTAAAAACGTACCAATGATCACATCCGGGATCATCTTTGCTTCTTCTGCAGTTAGAACAAATGCTCTAGCATTTTTGGTATTCTTGTTATTCGTAACTGGAGCTAGATTTGGACAGTTTGGCTTGATGTGGCCTTGTTCTCCGCAGTTGTAGCATATCCTTTTGCTATTCTTTTTCCTGCAATCTTCTTCCTTGTGTCCCGATATTTTGCAAAAAATACAATATATGGAGCATCTTCCTGAATGCTTCCTTTTGCAATTCTTACAGTAGGGTGCAGAGGTAGAGCCTACATTTTTCCCACGATTAGAATTTTCAGAACGAAATTCTTGTGTAAGCTTCTGGGTTAGGTTCCTCCTTTGATCCTCTTCTCGGGTACGGACTAACTCATCAGTCAAGGTGTTTGCTAGTTCTACAGCTTCTTCTATGGTTTGGGGTCTAGCTGCCTTGACTACATGTCTGATCTCTCCAATTAATCCCTAGATATAACGGGAGATTAGTACTGGTTCAGGTGAGGCAAGGGTTGGCACTATTCTAGCATATTCAAAGAATAACTTAGTGTACCCCTTAGTATCCACTCCATTCACCCTAAGGTTTAGGAATTTATTTGCTATCTGTTCCATCTCATTGGGTGGGCATAATTTCCTTTCCACCTTATCCTTAAATTCCTTCCATTCCATATTGTAAGTTCTATCACTTCCCCTTGACTGGAGGATAGCGTTCCACCATTGTAGTGCTGAATTCTTAAACAGATTAGAAGCAAATAGTATCTTGTCTTCTTCCACACACTTGATTATTCTTAAGACTGCCTCAGTCTTCTCTATCCAGCGTAGAACTGCAACGGCCCCTTCATTGCCTGAGAATTCCATTGGTTTACAAGACCAGAATTCTTTATAAGAACAACCATAAGGCATGGTTCTTCTTCTTTTGGGAATGGGCACTTGAATTATAGGTCCATTGTTCACACTGTTTTCAGGTTCAGTTAGTCGTTTACTACTATGTTTACTTTTGTTATTGGCTTCCCTAACATTTTGGATAATGAATGGCATTGCATCTATTATTCCTTGTGCCACTATGTGTTGGATAGCACTGTTATCCACTTGATTTCCATTGTTATCATTATTCAGATTATTGTCATTCTAGTTTTCCGGGTTATTATCCAGATTCTCTTGATTCACTTGATCGGCCATCTGAATTTTAAACATTTGCCAATTATTATCACAGAATAATTAATAGTTTAGGCAATAACCACACAATACACATATTGGTCAAAAGCGTCGAGCATTGCGACTTACTATTTTCTATTATAGTATGCGTCAAATACACATTAAGGCTGGAATTAAAATTACATCACTATTATGCATCGTTAACCACGAAGTGGTCTATACTACGATAGATATTATTATTATTATTATTATTATTATTATTATTATTATTATTACCAACTCCACTATCACCTTCAAGGATCTGGATTTCTCCAGAAATCCATATGACGCTCGTCATACTTCCAGACGAGTTGTTATCCTACATACCTCATTCTCTCGCTACTTTCTAAGATTTCGTCTCCGAAAGTTCGGAGTTCTTGCAAATTCTCTGCACTCATTGGGGGTGTAGGTGCGGGTACTGGATCTGGGTACAGTGGCATGGAATTCTCCTGAGGGTACGGATTCTCTAAGATTTCCCTAATGTATTCATCGTTATCATAGTAGGGATCTAGAGAGTCCAGACCTGGATAGGCTGCTAAGTTCGGTAAAGTTTCATCGTTTAGGTGGTAGCGTGGCACATAATCCCTATGATCATTGAACCATGGATCATAATTTGGGTCTAAGGGATTAGGGGCTAGTATCCTAGGTATCTCCTCAGGATTGAAATCATGCATTTCTACCTCCATCGGCTGGGTGGGAATTAAAGGTAAGGGTTGTGGGGGTACTAGTTGTTCTAGATTTGGGTCAGCAGCAGTTGTTGCTAGGATATGAAAATTGGCTAAGCTCCTATTAAGCATATCCTGTGTATGGGCATCTGAGTCTCGCTTAGCAGCTGCTAGGACTCTTTGCTGTTTTAACTTTCACATTCTTTTCCTACGCTCAAATGATCCCTTACTGAACCATCCTCTCTTTTTCTGAGGGAATGGCTCTTCAGACTGAGCTTTAAAGGCAAACATCCCTTCTTCCTGATCAGCTGAATACCCAGAGAGGGTAGGCTGGGAAGAAGTACCTTCACTCCTAGGTGAATCGGACAACTGGCGATACACGTCTGAGGGTCCTTGATCACTCATATTGTAAACTAACAAATAGTCAAATAACACATAACAATAAAATACATATATGCACATATTTTCATAATTTATTTCCTAACAATTTAGATAATATATTAATGTCAGCAGAACACTTCTGTGGCTGAATCAGTGACTTAGCTCTGATACCACCTTCTGTCGCAACCCCCGATCCCTTATCTGTCCCGGGAACGGGCGGCCGCGAACATTCGTTATGGTGGTATCATTTTTGTTTATTAATTTGGCAGCGGAAATTTCATCAGGACCGTAGTTAGGAAATGTTTATCAGAGTAAAACCACCATATTTTAAATTAATAACCACATGGGTAAAACCCAAGTTTCTTATTACAACATGTTTATAAGGATAAACCCTATTTTATTGAATTTAAAACATCGTCTTTTAGGTAACTTTTATAGCCACATTTTTTTTCCAAGCCGTCAGTGCTCTTCAGCTGGCATTTTCCTAATTGGCTTTCACATTGTGTTACCTGAAACGCGTTTTTAAAAACATTTGTCAGTGGGAAATACTGGTGAGTGAATCCCAATTTAATCAAGAAATGTTTCATCAATTAACACAGTATTGAGAGCGATCACAATGTTTATTTCTACACAATTACTCATTCAGTACTGTCAATCCTGACTAGTGGGTCATATTACACATTGGCTAACTCGTTGTCCAATTGTAACGTGTTCAACATTTTGTATACAAAACCCCAACATACCGGCAGTAATTAAAGAACTATAAAGACTCAATCACTGCTTAATCACATTGTAAAACATTTAAGGTTTTGTAAAAACAGATTATAAAAAGCATTTACTAAAAGAGGATAAACTCACATTGCTATCTTAGACTTCGTTTAAGGGTTTCCTGGTGTTAATCTATAATTTACACAAATGTACATATGTTAGTATAATAACCCTTTATTTATATTAACGATACCCTCCCCGAGACGGTATTCCAACACCTACATCGGGCAAAACCACGACAGTCGTTACGGAATCCTGGATCAATCGGGCAGTGTATCTAATATGAAACTGGGGTTATAATACTTACAACGGAGCAGAACCTCGTTAATTAGGGGGATATAATACCCGAGTATTATACCTACTACTCAGAAATTCGTTAAGAAAGAAAAGAAATGAGCGACGGAAAACGAAAGCCCGATGCCTTCTTATATAGGGCTGAAATCCAAGTCTCTCGCGGCCCGCGTAAGGTAAGGCTAAGGCCTACGCGGCCCGCGTACTAGGGGGTTCTAGGCGTTGGTGATCCAGGTCACGAGTAGGTTCAACATGCGTTTGACACGTGTCAACACCGGGTGCGCTCTGGCCTCATAGCTGTCACGGCCCGCGTAATGTGTAGCCAAGAGCTATGCGGCCCGCGACAGCTTATAATTTTTTTTTTTTGATTATTTTTAATGACATTTCATATTTAGGGCTCAGTTTCACATATGGGGTGTATTTTAAGACATATAGGGACATTTTAAAATATAATAGGGTGTCAGAGAAATTCAGGAGGGTAGTTATAGAATTGTTGCAGGTTGTTGAAGAGAAATTAGGGTTTTGAAATGGGATTGATTTAGGGAAGAAGAGGGCTTTTGTTATGATATATAGTATTTTTTTCTTTTATATGTATTTTTAAAGAATAGGGTGAAAAGACAATTTTACCCTCATGTGCCTTGCACATGATCGGATTTGACAGAAAAATCTAACTAGGTTAGGGCTAAAGGACAAAACTTGTATGATTTGAAAACATAAAGTACAAAACTCGTCAATTTTAAACATAAAGGACAACGCCTGAAAATAGGTATAAAGATAAAGGACAATCCTTGAAATTCACTCTTATTTTTATTCAATCAATACAAAATGTGTTTTTCTCCACTCAACCCATATAGTTTTTTACCAACTCATTATAATTTCTTTTTTTTTTTCTATCAGCGAATGTTATGTACCATCTATAAGAATCGTCGCAAAAAATCTAAACAATTGATTAATATATATAAAGCTAACCAAACATTATAATTTGACTAGCTACCAATTTTAATATCAAATACAAACGTAAACAAAAATTTCAAATAAACTCGACCCACTATGAGTTTCAATACCAAATAAAAATTAAAAGAATATTTTTCAAAGAAACTTGACCCGCCTACGGATCATTTGTAAGATTAAATATATTATAATGTTATATTTAATCTAGTAGTTATTATAGTCATTTACATTAGAGTAAACTGTCATTTTGGTCCCTGTGGTTTGGGCACTTTTGTCATTTTAGTCCAAATCTTAAACTTTTTAAATCCGGGTCCCTGTGGTTTCACTTTTATTGCCATTTTAGTCCAAAATTCAAAAACCCCATTTTTTACTGTTGCAACCTGCCTATTTTGTCTGTTTGTTCAGGGGCATTTTTGTCCATCTGATTTTAATATAACATATTAATAATTAATAAACTAAATTAAATATATTTAATTCCTTTATACCTTAATATAAACATACATTTACATACAGATCATCATCTTTATTGTCATCCTCCCCCAAATCATCACCCCCCCTAAATTATCACCCCCCAAATCATCGCCGACATCTTACCAAGACTAGAGACTTACAGTGATTTTCAGTTAACTTGGAGATCAGAAAATGGTGGGTGTGTATCTATTCTTCATAAAACTCAACCTACAATATCCATATGGTCAACAATCCCTGGTCTACCATTCATTTCTGCTGCAATGGCTGAAACAGAGGCTGTAGATAGCAGGGGATCATTCATGATCAAAGATCGAAATGTTTGATTTTTATGTAATCATCAAACTATTGAAGATATTAAGGTTTTGAAAGAAAATGAACAAGATTTTGAATCAGGGTATGTTGAATTTGGATCCGAATACCCTGTTGTTAAGGTTTTTGAATCTGGGTATGAACAAGATATTAAGGTTTTGAAAGAAAATGAACAAGATTTTTTAAAGAAAATGAACAAGATTTATGTAATCACCTTCATATCCACCGTCACTCACCTCCGGCAATCCACCATAGTCTCTCACTCACCTCCGGCAATCCACCATAGTCACTCACTTACCTCCAGCAATCCACCATCGTCATCATCATCGTTCTTCATCATCAACATCTCTTATCATCATCACTGTTCATCATCTCCGATCTTCACAACTGTGCATCATCAACGTTCATCATCATCGGCCCTGGTCATCTTCCATCACCACACAATCTTCATCTCCGTTCATCACAGTCACCTCTGACACTGAACACCACCACACATCGTTCATTACCTTATTTTTGGGGGAAGATCATCTGCTTTGATTTTGTGGGTTAGAGTTTTTTTTGGGGAAGATGATGGTTAAATGGGGGAAGATGATGATTAAATAAGGGTATAAAGGAATTAAATATATTTTACTTAGTTTATTAATTATTAATATGTTATATTAAAATCAGATGGACAAAAATTCCCCTGAACAAAAAGACAAAATAGGCAGGTTGCAACAGTCAAAAAAGGGGGTTTTTGAATTTTGGACTAAAATAGCAATAAAAGTGAAACCACAGGGGCCCAGATTTAAAAAGTTTGAGATTTGGACTAAAATGGCAAAAGTGCCCAAACCACAGGGACCAAAATGACAGATTACTCTTTACATTATATAGATCAAACTATATAACAACCTATTATATAATTAGTTGGTAATTGTTGATGGACCATATTACCCTTATTAACTAATTAGGGTTTCCTCATGGGTGCATATATAAGGAGATAATTAGAGGGTTAAATGGTTAGACACTAATCACAATAACATCATCATAAAATCGCCCCCTTTTCTCCATAACCGAATACCCTTTTCGGTTCATCATCAACATCATTAGATTGCACCCTAAGGAGGAACCAAATCAAGCTGACAATCAGGTCAAACGTTATTGCTGCGTCTCCATCTGGATTCTCTGCTGGCCTGTCTCTTACAATCAGGTATGCTATTCTTGTTTTCCATTATGTTTAAACATAACTGATCAACATGTGGTATAGTGCATATGTTGATAAATCAGTTCTGTTTTCGTATCCATTATTCTGGGATTGAAATCTGGAAAACATAATTTTTGAAAACCTAATAAAATATCACAGCCTGTTTTTGAGTCCTTTAAAAGTTACCGAATTCACTATTTCGGAAAATAAAATTGGTTAATCACGTTGACTCGAAATCAAATGTGTAAAGTATTAATGTTCCAAATCCGTTTACAAAAACCATTAAAATTCACGTTTCGGGTTTCCAGAAATATGTTTTAATTTTAGAGTTCATCTTATGTTCTTATGAGAAATTCGAAAATTCCCTATGTTTTGGAATTAAATTTAGATTATTGGGTGTTTTTCCTAGTTTTGATCTAAAATTTATCTCTTAGAATTTCGAAATCAGTTATAAAAATTAAATGGATATTATTTTGAAATATTTTGATAAATTTAGATCAACATTAAAATAGGAAACTAAATCCCATAATCCCTAAACATTCGAATTTCTAACCTTATCACACTAACAGTTGTTAATCAGTAGGTTTCGAGACTTGGAGAATAAGTTTCGAGATTAGATGGTTTCGACTAAGGTTCCGACTGAGATTCGGACTCGAAACATCATAATGAACTCGAAGTCTTACTAAAATTCAAGGAGACATGAGGATGCGACTGAGATTTCGACTCGTAATCATGTTGTTGCGACTCGAAACCTCATAATGAACTCGGAATCTCATTAAGGCATTAACCTTCATCACTCGAAACCTCAAGATTTCGACTGAGGTTGCGACATCATTAAGGGACTCGAAATCTCATCACTGTTTTGAGATTAAAGGGCCACTCGAAATCATAAGGGACTCATAATAAGTTGAAATCATACTTGAAACCTGACTCGAGATGTCACTCGAAATCTCAAGTTAAGTTAAGATTTCATAACTGAGTCGAGATCTCATTCGAAATCTCATTATAACTCGAGATCTAACTCGAGACCTCACTCGAAATCTCATTACTTTATTAAACTGTTAATGTGAACTAAAATTTGGTTTTTGTAAATACTTAGTTAATTAATCAGAATCAGATAATATTTTACAAAACCAAAATGGCTTAACTTGAATGAGCTTCTGATGTATCACTTCTGGACAAATCTGATTTGATACATCTATTTATTGTTCAAGTATTATGAAAGCTATGTTGAGTATGCATTACAAATATGAATGTCTTATTTCTAGCCAAAGCTGATTTAATTCATTTATGTCTAGCATACTTAACAAGTGCATAAGTAAAGTGATTGTCTCATTTCTGGCCATAGCTGATTTGTCACGATTACTTTGCACACATGCTTAAATGATTACACTTCTGGCCAAAGCTGATTTGTCTTCGTTTAACTAGAATTTTAACGTAGTCTATTATTTTGATGTTAGTAATAGATATATCACAACTTCTTCATATAATGATCCTCACATTAATGATCCTTCACTAATCTTATGATCATTTTTGTCTGCCTTATTTTCTGTACTCATAACTTTACTCACTGTAATTTTCTTCTATAAATCTATATCTCATCCACTCTAATTCCTAAACCTAACAAGTTTTGTTTTATTTAAAGTTTCTATAAGATTAGCTCTTAAATTAAATCCTTGATTATCTCTTAAGACACGATAATCCTACCGCTTTCTTCTGATAAAAGTACTACAAAAGAAAATTAGAGCATGATGAATAGGATAAATCGAACGTGATGTCTCTTATGATAATCAAGAACTCTCTAACATAAATGCTATCACTAAAAGGTTATTCCAGATTAAGTTTTTCCTAAGACTAATCTATTATCTGTGGAATAATCACAAGAACTCCTAAGATGCATGCCTTCATTTAAAATTCTAAACTATAAGGTTAAGTGACATTCCTGAATACATCATAATGTACAGTACCATGACCCATAAATTAAGGGCTTACGCATGGAAATAAGTACATTTTCCACTACATAACATACTAAGATTTTCACTTGTACAATTTGATCTCTTATAAATCAACTATAACACTCAAAAGTACCAAAGGAAAATGAGTGTGTTGATAAGCAACATATGTACAAAGAAATAAATGTTTAAAACTGGAAAATAAGATGTTATTCACCTTACAACCACTGAAACATTAAAAGAGGGTAGTTCTAAGGTCCATAGTCAAAATACAAGTACAAAATTTCAACTCTAAGGTTCTTCAAGGGAGAATCTCACTGCATAATTATGCCATTAGACTAGGCATAAGCAACGAGACTATCCATTATTTAAAAGAAAAGTTGAATAAGTTAATTAGGTAGTTACTTACTAATGATATTTAAGTCTGCTAATTTTAATATTCCAATTAACACATGATTAGTTGACTCTAGTTCTAAACGTTTCCTTACTAGAACTCAACAAATAACTAACATGAGAGTTAGTGACAAAATTAAATGTTAAGGCTATAAGAACCACAGTAAGAGGTCTTCTAACAACGCTTTTCGATACCTTAGATATTCTGAAGATTAATCGGAATACTGTATCAATACCTAGGCTATGTTATGAAGATTGTAAGGTTTGCATAGCCAACATAAAGTCACACTTACCTTAAACTCTCATATTATTTGTTCTCAATATCTGGATAGAAACATTACTAAGATGGAACTAGATAATACCTTACACTTTCACAACTTTTGTTATCATGCAAATGAGAATTTGACAAAAGGAAAATGAGACCTGTAAATTTCATCCATTATAACCGAAATTCATGAGAAATCATGACATGGTTAATGAGGATGATTTTTTTTATCTAATCTCATTCTAAGTGATTTTAAATCATGACGCTAAAGCCCTAAATATGACTTTTCTTAAGGAATAAGTATGAGTCCATCATAAGTCATTCATTGATATTCATGGACCTTATTCCAAATGGAATATCCAGACATAATTCATTTATCATTTAAAAGACTATCAACTTGTATCTAAATTTTGTCACATATGGTCCACAGTCTTAAAAGAAATCTATTCATATATACTTAATAAGATTTCTATTAAATATGTCCATAAGTTTCTTATGACATCTGGACATTAAGGAAATCAAATAAAGTCTGACATATATATGATAGGTTCCCACATCACGTACCTCATTGAAATTTCTCTTGTAGCAGTCTAGAGATATCAAAGATCAGTGGGAGCATTAAGTGTCCTAATAATAACTTGCAATAGTTGCAAGAGGTGGGGGAGTGAAAACTTCATATTACTTCCATTTACACCTCTTGTACAAGACACTGCTCCATCACGACACTGTTCCATCAAAACTTGTCTCCTTACAATCTAATGCTACTCTTACAAAAGTTTCATTGTTGCTTAATTGTGGGCACACTTAGATTTCTTACCTAAACTAACATAATCCTCAACATGAGAAACTACAACGACTAACGTCATTAATTTGGTTTTCTCTATTAGAATCTGTTGGTCGTTAAATATTGACCCTAAGCATGTTGAGTTCCTAAAGATTCTAAGGTCAGTGGAAGCAGTAAAAGTCTTTAACATGACTTGCAAGGAATACAAGAGGCGGGGGGAAGTGAGTCACTAAATTTTACTCCGAATTTAACTCCGATTACACCTCTTGTACACCATACTGCATCAACTCTTACACACTTAGAATACTGAAAACGATAGCAACCTAACCAAGAGCTAATCTATAAAACTGAAACTTTTAATAAAACCCAATAATTAACTCAGGAGGTCATCTAAGTTTAAAAGCCTACTAACTTTGATGATTACATAACCTCCCTAATTGAAGTTGAAATGGATTTTGGAAAATTTCAATGATCCAATCTCTTTCAATTAAGCCATTAGCATCAATCAATCTTCTAAATGGAATAAAACCTTTTCTAGTAAAACTGATTTTATGCGTTCGTATAACGATTGTGATTTGATTGAATTACCTTAGAGTGTTCATAACTAAACCAAATCTTGATATAAACGTCAAGACACAAAGAAGCATGATTGATTGTCAAAAATTTATACTCAGGAAGAGATAAATTATTAAAGTATCTTCCTTACATATCTAACAGAATATTTCTTTGAGGATCATCACTATTCCAGTAGCTTATAAAAATTTAAAGCTATATTAGACGAACATTAAAACAATTTTACCTAACATTTGGCTGACATATTTACATGTTCATAAGATAACCTGAAAGTTCCAAACTGAAGGTTAAAGAACACTTTGTTTGTAAGCCAATAAAATCCATGTATGGGTTAATGCAAACATCATAATGTGATGAAATCTTAACGTAATTATTTTCATCAAGAACCAAGTGGATTAATGTACCTACCTCAAAATGAGTGGGAGCAACTAAGATAAACTTGTCTCTATAGATGATATTCTTGTGACAAGTATATGTTACATAAGTCAAAGCATTATGAACACAAACTTTGATATAATAGATCTCAGAGATATCTCTTACGTGACAGATATCATAACATACCGAGATAGACCCAATGGGACATTAGTTTTGTTCCATAAGTTTAACCTTAAATGGGTCCTTACACATGTAGCAAACAATACTGCTCTCCTTTAGCGGATAATGGGATAAATGAGATTATTTCCTTACGCTTCATTAATTAGAAGCCTTGTGTAAGTTCAAGTCTATACTCGTTTAGATATTACTCACATTGCAACACATTAAATATGTCTAGATTAATGTGAAGCATCTAATAGAGTACTACAATATCTTTAAAAGAAACGAGAGGCTATAATTTAAAAAAGAAGTGAGAACTCAAACCGGTTGATTACTCTAACTTTGTAATATTCAAAGATGACAAAATGTAACTTCGGGTATATCTTTATGTCAGCAGACAAAACCTATCTCATGGAGGAGTCATAATAAACTGATAACAACAACCTAAGTTATAACGACAAAATATAGTCACTAAATGTTGTTGGAAATTTTGTTAGGACCGGTTTTGACTCCGAAACGAACGTGTGACGTGCGGAATCCGTACACGAACGTGACCTAACACACAAGACGTAATATAAACGTGATTCTATTAGAAATCTGACATGATACAAGCACCTTGAATCACTTTCTCTCTCTAGAATCTCTCTCTAGATCTCTAGCTCTCTAAATCTCCAAATGAGCAAAAGTCCTAAATCTCTAACATAACATCCCTATTTATAGCCCTTGGAATTAATGAGACTTCTCATTAATTACCAAAATGCCACCTTGCTATTTCTAACTAGATATTACATTATAAGCCTAGAATTAAACAGTTTTTTGCTACGGCTCGGATTGACGAAGGCGATAGACATAAATGCACTAACAGACTCCCCCTTGGATATTGCCGCAGTCAATCTCGTTGCGTCTTGTCTTTCTCTCTCTCTTTGAGTCTTCTTGAATCTTTAACACATTTTCATCAACATAGACTGCCTCTTGCTTGAACAGAATCCCCGTGGATCTGTCTTCAGCTTCAGCTTCCCCTTTCGATAGACTCTTCTCTTTATCAGGCTCCCCTTTCGTCAAGCTTCCGTGCTTTGGGATCGACACCTTGCTTTCCGTATACAAGCCCTTTCAGAATAGTTTCCTGGCACCTTGAATGCATGCTTCCTCTTGCATTGAGCTCATCTTCAGACTCCCCCTTATACTCGGCTGTCGGGATCGTAGACTGATACAACATCTGCAATTTCTCAAACATTTATAAGTAACAATGTTTTGAATATTCAATTATCCAGGAATTGTGATCTGGCTCTATTAAACTTTCTAATTCAAGATTCTGGCTTTAAGATATAATAATATGAATATCTCCAGAAATACTTGATTCTCTTTCCCTATCAACAATCTTTATAGATTTGGCAATATTTAAGAATCCAACATCGAAAACTGACTCTTTTCAATAGATTTTAACAATCTAAGAATCCAAATCCCTCATAGTTAATCATCCAAGTCCAATTTAATGATCTTGGAGATATCACAAACTGTTTTTGATTTTTGATTAAAACTTCAAGTTTCAAATTAATGAACTTGTTTATTTTCAGAAACACGATAAGCATACTCAGATTTTGAAACTCAGCTCTCGGACATCGGTTGTCGAAAGTAAGGTAGAACTTAAAATCTTTTTGTATTTTTCTGAAATGAAAAGCAGTAACGAAATATTTACAAACATATTTACCGACAATATTTTTGTTTGAGTTTGCGTCAGAGAATCATATCAGTTTATGACAAATCACTAGCACTGTTGAGCTTTAAACACTTTAAGTTTTAAACGATTCACTTAGATTGTCAGTATACTGATCCGCTTAAATTTTCACATAAACTTCAATTGATTCGAGATACGAGATTAATGTTTTAAGCACTTAAACTTATTCGCGTGTCCCACCTCAGAATATACTCCCGTATCCGGACTCCTATATTCAGTCTTACAGGTGAATGTACACTAATGATATCTGTAAACGGGTAAATGCGAGAGCATGAGAGCTCAGGCTATTGCTTCCGCAAAATCAGAGAGATGATGGCTCGACTTTAGGTGTGTTCCCTTTAGAGAATCTTTTCTTCAACAGCACATGATTAGCATTTTTCAATGTTTCATCATTTTTATGCTGAGGGTGAGCTTTAAGTATAAAGCAGTGCAAAGTATTATACGAGGACTAGGCTATTGCTCCCGCAAAATCAGAAGTCCTGGTATAATACCCCAGATATCACCACGTACAAAGACCTAGTATGTCAGAAATAGAAAGCCCTTCAAACAAGATTTCGGGGGTTACCCATATATCCGAGAGATGTTCCCCACGATATAAGTAAGTGTTGATATTTAGGTTTATATCTCGAATACAATCTACTAAGTGTGTAAAAACCTACTGGCATATCATCAGTGAGACCGTTTATCACATTTTATCATTCCATTTCTTTAGCGTACTGTGATTGTCTACTGATGTACTATCATTTCCTCTTTTTACACAAAAACTCTTTTTCATTTTATCATGTTTTTGGCTTATTCAAATTTTCTAATGTTTTTGGATTTTCTGACAATTTCTTACTCCCCCTAAAATGCAAAACCATTTAAAAAAATTTGACAAACCGATGTAGATAGCATTGTCTCGCCATCCATTTTCTGCATCTCATGCTCTGTTTTGTAGAAAATATAGCGTACCCCCATGATTTACAACACATTGATATTTTACAGTTTTGAAAATCGTTTTTCAATCTTGTGAAATTAATCATGTTTGTTCTGCCGTGAGGGTTTCGGCATATTCAAGTAACAAATTTTTGTAATTTTTGAAAATTTGACAAATTTAAAAACAAACATATTTTTCGTTTTTCAAATTTTTGACAAACTAAAACAAATTTTTGGTTTTTAAAATTTTCAATTTTTAGAGTTTTTGAAATATTGTTTATTTATGTACAGAAATCAAACAAACTCCCTGTTTCAACCAACACAGGGTTCAGCAGCCTCCTCTTCCCCTTGTGCCAGGCTGCTCCGAATTCCATTTTCACAATCTTCAGTTTTCTTGAGCACCTGCACATTCAACTAATTCAATCACTTGAACAAGTTAGCCCAGGTCTGCTTGACCTTAGGCATTTCAACACAATATATTTCATTCAACTTTGTAAAATCTTTGTCATCTTTCACAAAGACTTTATCAATTTTGACTTCAACTTTTTCGTCGTTTACCGAAGTCATCGGTTTCTTAACCGACCATGTGTTGATCTTTTGGTGTACCTCGCTTTTAAAAATGTGAATCTTTTTGAACATTTTGATTCTGAACAACATTTGTTTTCCAAAACTGTTGTGGTTTTGTTGCATCGACATTTGTTCTCCAACTTTGTGTTGTTCTAAATCTGGGTGTGTGAGAATTGGGTCTGTCTTGAATCAAACCTATTCGGGTTTGATTTCCAAGTTTGATTCGATTTCCAAGTTTGATTCGATTTCCAAGTTTGATTCGATTTCCAAGTTTGGTTCGAAGCAAACTTGTTTGTGTTGTACCTCCAAGTTTGTTTCGAATCAAATCTGGTTGACCTTTGTTTCACATTCTCAGATTTCTGTTTTTGAACATCATCAGACTTCTTTTTCGTTTCAACATCAACAGGTTTCAAATTTGGACACTTGCGAGCAAGATGTCCTGTTTGATCACATTTAAAACATGTTCTTTTTGAGACATTGATTGCGAAACGAACGTGTGACGTGCGGAATCCGTACACGAACGTGACCTAACACACAAGACGTAATATAAATGTGATTCTATTAGAAATCTGACATGATACAAGCACCTTGAATCACTTTCTCTCTCTAGAATCTCTCTCTAGATCTCTAGCTCTCTAAATCTCCAAATGAGCAAAAGTCTTTAAACTAAAGCCTAAAGCTCCTATTTATAGGCCATGGAATTAATGAGACTTCTCATTAATTACCAAAATGCCACCTTGCTAATTCTATCTAATTATTACAATATTCAGTTTCTTGCTACGACTCGGATTGACGAAGGCGATAGACATAAATGCACTAACAAATTTATCAGTGGACTCATAAGTTTATTAACTCCATATAAATTATACATTGAAGACTTATTGTGATAAAGTCAGCTACCATGTCTCCTTGAACAGTAACAGTTCGAGAGGTACTGTATTAAATTTCGATACACAATTAATTATTCGTTTGTGAACGAATTGAGGAAACTAAATCTTTGTATCGAATACATTCATGATATGCTTAAGGATCTTATAACTGAAGGGCTATTACCCATAAGTCTTATTAAGAGAGCTCATAAAAGAAACGGGTTTTAATTGATGGCCCTGCGCAACTGCATATCGTACTATGAATGACTAACTATTAATTAATTTTCCTCATCAGTTTGATTTTGTATGTCTCTAAGAATATGTTCAGCCGGTATAATGACATATAGACAAATAAAATTACAAATCAAACAAAGGGCTTATGCGTATTTTGATCATAACGATTAGGTTTTAAATTGAGGCTGTAGTATGACTAATGGGGGTCCAGAGTCGCATAATGATTCAACAGCTGTATTTCTCTGCTACAGTTCTTGGTTTAAAGCTAAAATGAGTGTTAACTCCTGATCAGGCTTATCTAATACTCATAGTAAATGATTACTCGGCTAAGTGGGAGAATGTAAGATTAAATATATTATGATGTTATATTTAATCTAGTAGCCATTATAATCATTTACATTATACAGATCAAAATATATAACAACCTATTATATAATTAGTTGGTAATTGTTGATGGACCATATTACCATTATTAACTAATTAGGGTTTCCTCTTGGGTGTATATATATAAGGAGATAATTAGAGGGTTAAAGGTTTAGACACTAATCACAATAACATCATCATGAAATCGCCCCCTTTCTCCATAGCCGATGTGACACCTGGGTCACTGCGACCATCAAACAAATACCAAACCAATGAAATATTGTATTTCATACTTGGGATCTGTAGAAATATGTGTATCGTTTGCACATATCAATTTTTGTTCAATTTCAAACTCTACATCGCTTTCTGGAGAGTTATACGCCAACTGGTGCATAAACGTAATCAGTTTAATGCAACAAACACTCTGTAACATCAAAATATGCTTAACATACCTTAAATAACCTTTACATAACTTAGAAATAAGTTTTGGATGGTTTGGTATGCCGAAAACAAGTTTGATCGCTTACAGGGACTTAATTCGACAAACTGCGAAAGAATGACGATTCGTACTAGAACAGACATTCCGGAACATGACCATAAGTTAAACATACCATAAATATCCTTCACATATCTTAGAAATAGGCTTTGAGGGGTTCGGTGTGCTAGAATAAACTTTTGGGTCATTCAGGGACTAAAAGCGTCAAAAAGTGTATAAGTTTGCATTTTCGCGCATAACTTACGTTCTGAATACATCCAGACATCCAAAAATTTTTGTAAGCACTAAAATATTTTATTTTAGTGTTTGGCATAAGAAAAACCCATTCGTCGCGCAATTTGGATCGTTTTTCGCGCTTATGCGCATTCCGTCGTAATTAAGCGAACATCGCGATCATACGACCAAACGAACCGACATCCGGCATATTTTTGAGCATGTTTCATGTCCACAATATTTAGGCATCATTTTAGGGCCTTAAAGATGGCTTAACGGGCCTTAAACATGTCGGAAATAGCTTTAAACACCAACAGGGACCAAAACTGTCATTTTCAAAGTTGTTTGCTGATCAGACTAGCCAGGCGGGGCGCGTAAGGATTGGCCATACCTTACGCGGGCCGCGAGGCCCTCCCAGATCAGCAAAACCTATTTAACAGCCTGTTAACAGCTGTTATGCACTCCAAACCCACATGCAAATGGTATTTCTGAAACTATGGGCCAATACTAGGGGCTCCAATGGTTTTGTAAAACCATGGATGCACATGTATGGATGAGATTGAATCTCGGTTTATGAGGAACGATCTTAACGGTCCTAGGAAATCTATAAATACCCCCCCATGTCTTACTCAAAACCCACAATTTGAAATCTGATTTATGCTCTCTAAGTGGAAGTATATGCTTCCTACCTGAGAGAAAATCGGAATCAAATCTTGCGGGGACCTTCTGTAAGTATTCTTTCATTCTTTTCATTCTTTTAGCGTTTTCTGCGTTGACCAGTTTATGGTCAACACGAAGTTCGGTTGAACTTCGCAACGTGAGCGTAATCACGATGGTCATAGTCCCTTGTGACTATACCTACTGATTACCATGTTACCTAGGCTCAGTGACGAGTCATAGTTTCGGCCAGAATACGTGTTCTTGCGTATTTTGTAACCAAACTACTTTTAGGTATCAAAATCGTTTGTTTTGATACCAAACCTGTTTTCTAAAGTCGTTAAGCATGTTTTAACATGCTTAGCTCGTCACTTTTAGTTTTGTGCTTGTCTAGGGTCGTAAGGGTAAGCGATCTAATCAATCGCTTATGCTTTAGTTAGTTGTATGATAGGTACTTTATATGCCTTAGGTAAATTACCAAAATACCCCTTTTTACGCCAAAATTCATGTTAAACATATGTAACATAACATTTAACGTCTAAACTGATTTGGCAACAATATTAGACATGTTAAGGCATATTTTACTTGTCATAGGACTAGTTAGGCGGTCCGAACGCATTTTACGCGAACGACGCGTTAAAGTAGCATAGGCTACCTAAACGGGTCGTAATGGGTCGTAAGCACTTAGGTTAGGTTTCATTTTAGTATGAAGGCTTTGTTAAACCATATTACATGAGTTTCCATACTCATTTGGTTTACGAACCCTCATACTGTCCGATCCTCTGATTTAGGTCCGGTTTATTAACATAACTACCTATATTAGGTGTCGTTTGATTCCGTGATCTTCTAGCTTTACTTGGTGGTTATCCTAGGACTTCTAAGCAATCTCAAGTGAGTACATAGACCCCTCTTTTACTGTTTTCAAACTGTTTTAGGGTGAAACACATGTGCCTACTTGTTACTTTCGTGCTTTCCTGTTTTCACATCATATACTTGCTATGTTCATTAGTACATTTATAGCACATTGATTTACATTACATTGTTTCGCTATGTATGTTTACTTAGCATACTTAGTACATTGTTTTACTTTACATTTCTGCTATGTATGTTGACTGAGCATGCTAGCACATTGATTTACATTACATTTGTTGCATATGCTTACTCAACATATGGACACGTTGTTTTACATTGCATTTTGTTGCATATGCTCATCCAGCATATGAACACATTATATTACATTTTGAACCGTTTGAAACTATTTGACTATGTGAACCGTTGTAACTATTTGACTATGTGAACCATTGTAACCATTTGATTATATGAACCGTTTGTAACCGTTGAACCATGTGAACCGTATTTGACCATACATAAACATTTCTACAATTGTTAAACATTTCATCTTGGTGGTTGTTTGGGTAAGTGATTTAAGTAACGAGGCGACGTGTAATACGATAAAAACATGGTGGATACGCCGCTGGTACTTCCTATATATAAGTGCTTTTATGGTATTACATATCGTAGCGTTATTTAAACCATTTCAGTTTAGACATATTACATCTACAATACAATCTTCACATAAACATCGTTTTACAAATAACTTAACTTATACAAACCCATTTTACTTGGTTATTCAATTAACCATACGTTATTCTTTTATACATATATATATATCATTTGATTTATCCATTGCTTTTCAAATGATTTATGAAAGGAAACACTCAACAAGACTCATGACTACTTTTAGTAAACAGTTTCTTTAAACTCAAGTCATGAATCCTATTTTTTACAAAACCTATGTATCTCACAGGCATTTTTATGCTGACGTACCTATTTTCACATGTGTTTTCAGGAGCTTTTGCATAGGATGATCGAGACACACTTAGGCGGACCTGTGCCTTAGAGACTTAAAACAAAGCAAGAACTAGTTGAATTATGTTATGTACTCTTTGTTTCTTGTTTAAGACAATGTAACTCTCTTCTTTGATATATAAATCGAAACTTTAATTTCCATGGTTGTGAAGCAATTAATTCTGTTACAACACTCCCCGACGTTTCCGCCACGTTTCGTTGTTTTACGTGGTCGGGGTGTGACAGAAAAGTTGGTATCAGAGCCAATGGTTATAGGGAATTAGGTTATTAGTAATGCTTTGACTTAGACTATAACCTTTCTAGGACCCCAACACAAGTTATCTTGTGTTTAGATCTTAAAACATGCACGTCACCTATCCTTAGGTGATAACCACGACGAGAACATCAATTCCGAATCCGCTTTGAAAATTAATCATCTGTTTTTGAATGATTGATTACTAGTTTTTGAACCCTCTATTGTAAGCTTTTGAACCCTCTGTTATGTCACACCCCCAAAATCCACCAAGCGGAGTATCACCGCTTGGAGGCGTGACATGACCAGGATCGAGCCACCAATCATATTGAACAACGAAATTAAGTAAATAAGACCAACCACAATACGATTGGTGACCAAAGCTAGTTAACCATGTTCAGTTTAAACAGCGGAAGCATAAAACGTGAAACCAAAACATAAGTCCATAGTTCATAAGTTTAAAGTCCAAAACGTAGGTTTAATAAGTTCATACGGATTAAATATTTAACACGGGACATATTCCACAACAACCTTCTCCCCGTGCAAGCTCCAAAAGCATCTAGCGACCTGCAAAGCATGTAGCAACGAGTCAACAACAAAGTTGAGTGAGTTCACGGTTGGTTGTCCATTTTAGAGTTGTTTCCAAAAACGTAGTTTAATCTCATTTAGCTATCCAGCCGTGGGGGTAACCCCATAGTTCGAAAACGTTTATTAGTTAACCATCCCATGTCCACCTTCCCTGGCTATCCAGCCCGGCACTTCGGCCGTGGGGGCTACCCCATTATTTAAACTACCAGACTCGTTTATCATATCGACTACTAACAAAAATTTATTGTGCCCTAGCGTCGGTGTCTATCACCACCGACGTGCCATAGTCCATTAGTACACGCCCGTCCGACTGGCACAGTGTGAGCTTTGTTAAACCTAATAGCGCTATTAACTAATGACCCGCTCGCCATAGCCTCGGCGATTAAGTCGATACAAAAAGGGAGGGACTGCGTTGATAGAGTTCTAGTCTAGTAAGTCTAATCCGTCCCAACAGGATGAGGAATTTACATTCCTAAACACGTCCCAAAGGACGAGGAATCCCTATTCCTGAACCCATTCCCATTCCCACCGGGAATTACCATGCTTTGTAGAAAAGTGTGAACTCACCTCGGTTTGCTCGGTTAGATTCTCAAATATAGTTAACAGTCAAGGTCGGTCAATCACATCCTAATATGATTACCAGTTAGTCATTTAGTGATTTTCAAATAGAGCACAAAGTTCCTACACATATCTATCACATAACATGCATTACTTTAACTGTTTATGCCCATACAAACTTCCCATCTATTCCCGCTCATAAATAAACATATGACATTGCACATAACACTTTTATTGACATATAACATGTTAGATCATTCACAGATAACATACTCGACATTTAGACACGCAAATTACAACTTAGGTCATTTCAGCTTTAATATTCAAAACTGGGCTGTTTTCGGACATTTTTATAAAATAGTTAACTTGTTCCAAAAATTCCCAACTTTTTACAAAACATCTTAAACGATCCAAATATTATTTTGTAAAAATATCGGGGTCCAGTTCATTACCAATATTTTATAAAAAATCATTTTCCGGACTACACTCAGATTTATCTTTTTCTAATTGCAGTCCACGGATTAATTTATTAAAAATTCATCGTAAGTTCGATTTACGAAATTCTAGTGAGAGAATTACAAATACATCGGTGGTCATCTATCGTACAAATTTCATGATCTAACCCTAGACAGAACTCAAGTTATGACAGAAAACAGAACGCATATTTTCAGCAGAAAAATTGCAGCTCTAGCTGCTGTTACGAAATGACACTTTAAAAATAGTAAACGGAGTCCAAAAATTATGATTCTGGTGCCATTAGAACCGTATTTCAAATACATAAATCTAGACTTCAGAAAATACATTTTTCGTTGAGTTACGGTCCTGTTATAGCCAACGGAAGTTGGCTGTAATCACTAAACAGCTTTCTGTTTTCAGTCTTTAACCTTCTAAAGCGCGTTCGATTGATTCCGTTAGCATGTTTAGTGATCACAACAACATCAAACATCAATATTAACCAGCAAATCATCAGGAAATCAATCAAGAATCATAACAACACAAGATCTACATGATTTACACACATAACTTCTCTTTATCCACTCTTTACCCTTTATGTTCAAGACTTAATGTAAGTTCTTTAGAGTTTCTTAAGTTTTAACTATTTAATCAACTATTAACCACCAAATACATGAACAAGATGAAGATTTAAGAAACTTACTACTAGCACAAGGCTAGGGGAGTTCAAGTGTGGAAAAGTGGTGGTTAAAAGAAAACAAGAGAGGTCCTTCAACTTCCGAACACACCTAGCTTACTTGTAGGACCTCTTGCACCTTTGGGTGTATGGAAAATAGCTAGAACAAGGCTTGATGGTGGTGGTATGGTGGTTGATGGTGGCAGCCGTGAGGGGTGTAGGAGGGAGGAGAGAGTTTTGTTTGTTGAGTGTTTTGATGAAATGAAGTTGAATCTCTAATGTGTAAATTTATAGACCAAACCTTCTTATTGTCCAACATGTATAATGTTCCACATCTTCCAACATAAGGGATTAAAATAATCAAGGAAAGACAAGGGGTGGGTTACCCCTTGTGACCGTCAACATGGGGGGGGGGGGGTAGGGGGGTGGTGATGATATGGTTAGGATCTAGTTGGAATCTAAAGGTGTTTAGTTGGGTTATTAGTGTGTCAACTAATATAAAGGGTGTTAGGGTGTTCGGGGACCCTAACTAGCTCAGAAAAATAAAAACAATGTGTTTAACAATATTTTTGTGTTCCGGGTAAAGTCCGGTTGTTCGGTTTGACACTGTTCCGTTAAGGTGCTTAATTAATCCGTAAAGTGTCTTATATATATACTTTTGTAACACTTTTAATTTCTAACACTTAGGAAAACACAGAGGACTATTTAATGACTTTTCTGAACACTATTAGTATGTTAACAAGTACATGTAAGTATAACACAGTAATCAGAGATCAGTTAAGTAATTCCACACAGTCGTCAAGCACTTTAATTATCATTAACAAATTGTACAGAATACACGTAAATTTGAGGGTTGTCACATTCTCCCTCTGTTAAGAAAATTTCGTCCTGAAATTTAGCTCGCGGTTACTGAGGAAGCTAGTTATGTTGTGTTGGTTTCCTGATTTTCTTGGGGTGTCACATTATCCCCCCGTTGATTTGGAATTTCGTCCCAAAATTCTGCAGTAGCTTCAGCCTCATTAGTGGTTGCACTTTTCTTAAACAGTTGGGGATACTTGAGTTTCATTTTGTCTTCTCGTTCCTAGGTATACTCTGGGCCACGACGGGCATTCCAATGAACTCGGACGAGAGGTACCTGGTACGCTTGAGGATCTTAACATCTCGATCCGTAATCTCTACTGGTTCTTCGACGAATCGTAGCTGGTCGTCGATAGTGAGCTCCTTGAGAGGAACTATGAGGGTTTCATCTGACAGACACTTCTTCAGATTCGACACATGGAAAACATTGTGAACTCCTCTGAGTTCTTCAGGTAGATTCAACCTGTAGGCGACTTTGCCAATTTTCTCGATGATTTCGAATGGTCTGACATAACGCGGATTGAGCTTGCCTCGTTTGCCAAAGCGGACTACACCTTTCCAAGGTGAGACTTTGAGTAGCACTCGATCCCCAACCTGGAACTCGAGTGGTTTTCTTCCCTTATCAGCATAGCTTTTCTGACGGTCACGAGCTGCCGCCATTCGCTGTCGTATTTGAGCAATTCTCTCGGTGGTATCTACTACAAGTTCTGGGCCAGTGATTTGGCTGTCACCAACTTCTGCCCAACAGAGAGGTGATTGGCATTTACGTCCGTACAATGCCTCGAACGGAGTGGCCTGGATGCTGGTGTGGTAGCTATAGTTATACGAAAACTCCACTAGCGGGAGGTGCTTTTCCCAGCCATTTCCAAAGTCGATTACGCATGCCCTAAGCATGTCTTCAAGGGTCTGGATGGTGCGTTCAGATTGCCCATCCGTCTGTGGGTGATAAGCGGTGCTCATATCTAAACGTGAGCCAAAAGACTTGTGCATGGCTTTCCACAGTTCAGAAGTAAAACGCGCGTCACGATCAGATATGATAGAGGTTGGCACTCCGTGCCTTGACACTACTTCTTTTAGGTAAATATCTGCAAGAGTAGAAAACTTATCCGTTTCTTTGATATCCAGAAAGTGTGCAGACTTGGTCAGTCGATCCACGATCACCCAAATGGTATCGTTTCCGCGTTGAGATCTAGGCAGGCCAGTAACGAAATCCATGGAAATTTGCTCCCATTTCCATTTAGGTATCTCTGGTTGTTGAAGTAGGCCTGATGGCTTCTGATATTCAGTCTTGACTCTCGCACAAGTCAAGAACTTACTAACGTAGGTTGCTATGTGGGCTTTCATGCCAGGCCACCAGTACGTAGTCTTTAAGTCATGGTACATCTTATCTGAACCAGGGTGTACTGAATAACGAGACTTATGCGCTTCATCCATCACAAGCTCGCGTAAGTTTCCATAAAGTGGAAACCCGATGCGTCCGTTAACATAGTAGGCACCGTCTTCCTTTTGTTCTAGCCGCTGCCTCGATCCTCGTAAGGATTCAGCCCTGATGTTCCCTGCTTTCAACGCTTCAACCTGAGCATCGCGAATCTGAGCGGGAAGGCTAGAGTGAATGGTAAGCTGTAACGCACGTACACGCTTAGGTATAGTATCCTTTCGACTGAAGGCATCGGCCACAACATTGGCCTTGCCCGGATGGTACTTGATCGCACATTCGTAATCATTTAAGAGCTCGACCCATTGGCGTTGGCACATGTTTAACTCCTTTTGCTTGAAGATATGCTCGAGACTCCTGTGATCGGTGTAAATGGTGCACTTGGTACCGTACAGGTAATGTCTCCATATCTTAAGTGCGAAAACAACTGCTCCCAGTTCCAAGTCGTGTGTAGTGTAGTTCCTTTCGTGAACCTTAAGTTGGCGCGATGCGTAGGCAATGACCTTGTCACGTTGCATCAATACGCAACCAAGTCCTTGGATGGAAGCGTCGCAGTAAACCACAAAATCATCTGTGCCTTCAGGCAATGAGAGGATAGGCGCGCTACAAAGTCTATCCTTCAAGTGCTAAACTGCGGACTCCTGTGCATCACCCCAACGATATGTGACAGCCTTCTGAGTCATTGAAGTGAGAGGTTGCGTAATCTTTGAGAAATCCTTGATAAACCTTCTGTAATATCCTGCCAAACCCAAGAATTGGCGGATTTCTGTTGGTGTGCGGGGTGCAGGCCAGTTCTTGATCGAGTCAACCTTAGATGGATCAACATGAATCCCTTCCTTGTTTACTACGTGGCCTAGAAAGTGGACTTCGCGAAGCCAGAAGTCACATTTTGAAAATTTAGCATACAGTTGCTCTGCTCGAAGAAGTTCCAGCATAAGTCGTAGATGCTGCTCGTGTTCCTCTTGACTCTTAGAATAGATCAAGATGTCGTCAATGAAAACAATAACGAACTTATCCAGGTAAAGCTTGCACACTCGGTTCATGAGATCCATGAAGACCGCAGGTGCATTCGTTAATCCGAAAGGCATAACCAGAAACTCGTAATGGCCGTAACGAGTTCTGAATGCTGTTTTGGAGACGTCCTCATCTCGGACTCTCAGCTGATGGTATCCCGATCTCAAATCAATCTTAGAGTAATAGCTTGACCCTTGCAACTAGTCGAACAAGTCGTCAATACGTGGAAGAGGATAACGATTCTTCACAGTCACCTTGTTAAGTTCGCGATAGTCAATACACATTCTGAAAGTACCATCTTTCTTCTTTACGAACAAGACTGGAGCTCCCTAGGGCGAAGAGCTAGGACGTATAAAACCCTTCTCCAAGAGTTCTTGTAGTTGTGTGGACAGTTCTTCAAGTTCTGATGCAGCTAGGCGATAAGGTGCTCGAGCTATTGGTGCTGCTCCAGGAGCTAGCTCGATTTGAAATTCAACTTGGCGATGAGGTGGAAGACCAGGTAGTTCCTCAGGGAATACCTCGGGAAAGTCACGTACAATAGGAATGTCTTCGATTCTCTTTTCTTCCATTGATGCGTCAGTAACGAGCGCTAGTATGGCAGTGTGGCCCTTTCGCAAACACTTCTAGACCTTAAGGAAAGAGATAATGCCTACGACGGCACCACTCTTGTCGCCGTGAATCACGAGGGGTTCCTCACCAGAACGAGGGATGCGGACGATTTTCTCCTTGCAAACAATCTCCGCTTGATGATGAGATAGCCAATCCATCCCAATAACGACGTCAAAACTACCAAGTGTGATAGGAATAAGGTCGATAGAGAAAGTCTGACCAGCTAAGACGAGGTTACAACCTTTAACTACGTGTGTGGCTTCAAGACTTTTACCGTTTGCTAGTTCTACCGTGTGTTTGGTGTTCAGAAGTGTTGGAGTGCGCTTAAGCACTTGACTAACTTTTAAGGACACATAACTAGTATCGGCACCCGAATCGAATAAAACAGTAACAAAGAAATCATCCAGAAGAAACTTACCCATCACAACGTTGGGATCGTTCCTTGCATCACCCTGACCTAGCACGAAAACACGACCCCTCGCACCATTACCATTGTTGTTTCCCCCATTGTCGTTTCCGTTCCCCTGATCGTTGTTGTTCTGGTTCTGATTTAGCTGGGGGCAGTCTTTCTTGAAATGGCCCTCAGCACCACATTGAAAGCACCCTTTGTTGTTACCTTGTTGTTGCCGCTGCTGGCGTTGATTTGGTGGGGCTTGCTGTTGCTGTCGATTCTGATTCGCCGGACGCTGACTCCTGCAATCCCTTGCAATGTGACCAGGTTTGTTGCATCGATGACAGTTGCCTTTACCACATGGCCCGCTGTGGTGCAAGTTACAACAATTACATTTGGGGTGATTTCCCTTGTATCCACCCTGACATTGATTCCAGAAGACTGCTGACCAGGGCTCCTGTACTCATCTGTCTTTCGCTGCTGGGACTGAGCTGAAGTAGAACCTTTACCGGAATTTCCATCCCATTTTCGCTTGTTATCATTGGGAGCGTCAGTGGTAGTAGCACTAATACGCTTAGGTAGTCTGTTTTATTCCACTGCCTGGTCGGTGAGACGGTGAGCCAACTTGATGATTTGCTGAATGGTACCCAGGTTAGCCGAAGTCACGTGACTTTGAATCTCTGGTACAAGGCCCTTGAGTTAAAGCTCAATACGTTTGATGGGAGGGTCCACCATAGTAGGGCACAAGATGGCCAGCTCGTTTGACCTTTTCGTATATGCCTCAATCTCCGACCCTGTCATCTTCAGATTGAAAAATTCCACCTCTAGCTTGTGGATGTCGTCACGACTACAGTATTCTTCCTAAATCAATTCCTTAAAACCGTTCCATGGGGTGGCATTAGCAGCAACCAACCCTAGCAGCTGAACCTGAGCGTTCCACCACGTGAGCGCTACCCCTTCAAGAGTACCAGTAGCATACTTCACCTTACGATATTCAGGGCATTCACACATTTCGAAGACCGACTCGAGCTTCTCGAACCAGTGGAGGAGTCCAACGACCCCTTCAGTGCCACTGAAAGTACTAGGACGACAGTCCATAAAAGTCTTGAATGTGCACACAGGCGGCTGGGCGTGCTGGCCTCCTGCTTGGGTGGCTGCAAGTGCCGCAGTAACTTGTTCGTTGATCAAAGCCGTCAGCTGGGCTTGTGTGAGGTTGATTCGTCCACTCATGATCTTCACCATACAGAGAACACAAGTAAGAAGTGGTGTTGCGAAAGTGCGTAAGTGTTGAGTGACAGAAAAGAGCAAACACACAGGGTTTCAATTATCATTTGTTATATTAACTAAGCACGCAATGTACTATGTAAACTAATAGACAGGCAATGTAAGCATGAACCATTTCACCTAGGGTGTTGAGTCTTGCACGTGGAGCGAAGCGTCGTTGTGGATCGTTGAACACTGTACAGGTTATAGTCTGGTTTATCAAAAAGCTTTTCCCCTTTTTAAAACCAAGTTCACTATAACCAATGGCTCTGATACCAATCAGTCACACCCCCAAAATCCACCATGCGGAGTATCACCGCTTGGAGGCGTGACATGACCAGGATCGAGCCACCAATCAGATTGAACAACGAAATTAAGTAAATAAGACCAACCACAATACAATTGGTGACCAAAGCTAGTTAACCATGTTCAGTTTAAACAGCGGAAGCATAAAACGTGAAACCAAAACATAAGTCCATAGTTCATAAGTTTAAAGTCCAAAACGTAGGTTTAATAAGTTCATACGGATTAAATATTTAACACGGGACATATTCCACAACAACCTTCTCCTCGTGCAAGCTCCAAAAGCATCTAGCGACCTGCAAAGCATGTAGCAACGAGTCAACAACAAAGTTGAGTGAGTTCACGGTTGGTTGTCCATTTTAGAGTTGTTTCCAAAAACGTAGTTTAATCTCATTCAGCTATCCAGCCGTGGGGGTTACCCCATAGTTCGAAAACGTTTATTAGTTAACCATCCCATGTCCACCTTCCCTGGCTATCCAGCTCGGCACTTCGGCCGTGGGGGCTACCCCATTATTTAAACTACCAGACTCGTTTATCATATCGACTACTAACGAAAATTTATTATGCCCTAGTGTCGGTGTCTATCACCACCGACGTGCCATAGTCCATTAGTACACGCCCGTCCGACTGGCACGGTGTGAGGTTTGTTAAACCTAATAGCGCTATTAACTAATGACCCGCTCGCCATAGCCTCGGCGATTAAGTCGATACAAAAAGGGAGGGACTGCGTTGATAGAGTTCTAGTCTAGTAAGTCTAATCCGTCCCAACAGGACGAGAAATTTACATTCTTGAACACGTCCCAAAGGACGAGGAATCTCTATTCCTGAACCCATTCCTATTCCCACCGGGAATTACCATGCTTTATAGAAAAGTGTGAACTCACCTCGGTTTGCTCGGTTAGATTCTCAAATATAGCTAACAGTCAAGGTCGGTCAATCACATCCTAATATGATTACCAGTTAGTCATTTAGTGATTTTCAAATAGAGCACAAAGTTCCTACACGTATCTATCACATAACATGCATTACTTTAACTGTTTATGCCCATACAAACTTCCCATCTATTCCCGCTCATAAATAAACATACGACATTGCACATAACACTTTTATTGACATATAACATGTTAGATCATTCACAGATAACATACTCGACATTTAGACACGCAAATTACAACTTAGGTCATTTCAGCTTTAATATTCAAAACCGGGCTGTTTTCGGACATTTTTATAAAATAGTTAAATTATTCCAAAAATTCCCAACTTTTTACAAAACATTAAAAATGATCCAAATGTTATTGTGTAAAAATATCGGGGTCCAGTTCATTACCAATATTTTATAAAAAATCATTTTCCGGACTACACTCAGATTTATCTTTTTCTGATTGCAGTCCACGGATTAATTCATTAAAAATTTATCGTAAGTCCGATTTACGAAATTCTAGTGAGAGAATTACAAATACATCGGTGGTCATCTATCGTACAAATTTCATGATCTAAGCCTAGACAGAACTCAAGTTATGACAGAAAACAGAACGCATATTTTTAGCAGAAAAATTGCAGCTCTAGCTGCTGTTATGAAATTACACTTTAAAAATAGTAAACGGAGTCCAAAAATTATGATTCTGGTGCCATTAGAACCGTATTTCATAATACATAAATCTAGACTTCAGAAAATACATTTTTCGTTGAGTTACGGTCATGTTACAGCCAACGGAAGTTGGCTGTAATCACTAAACAGCTTTCTGTTTTCACTCTTTAACCTTCTAAAGCGCGTTCGATTGATTCCGTTAGCATGTTTAGTGATCACAACAACATCAAACATCAATATTAACCAGCAAATCATCAGGAAATCAATCAAGAATCATAACAACACAAGATCTACATGATTTACACACATAACTTCTCTTTATCCACTCTTTACCCTTTATGTTCAAGACTTAATGTAAGTTCTTTAGAGTTTCTTAAGTTTTAATCATTTAATCAACTATTAACCACCAAATACATGAACAAGATGAAGATTTAAGAAACTTACTACTAGCACAAGGCTAGGGGAGTTCAAGTGTGGAAAAGTGGTGGTTAAAAGAAAATGAGAGAGGTCCTTCAACTTCCGAACACACCGAGCTTACTTGTAGGACCTCTTGCACCTTTGGGTGTATGGAAAATAGCTAGAACAAGGCTTGATGGTGGTGGTATGGTGGTTGATGTTGGCAACCGTGAGGGGTGTAGGAGGGAGGAGAGAGTTTTGTTTGTTGAGTGTTTTGATGAAATGAAGATGAATCTCTAATGTGTAAATTTATAGACCAAACCTTCTTATTGTCCAACATGTATAATGTTCCATATCTTCCAACATAAGGGATTAAAATAATCAAGGAAAGACAAGGGGTGGGTCACCCCTTGTGACCGTCGACATGGGGGGGGGGGGGTAGGGGTTGGGTGGTGATGATATGGTTAGGATCTAGTTGGAATCTAAAGGTGTTTAGTTGGGTTATTAGTGTGTCAACTAATATAAAGGGTGTTAGGGTGTTCGGGGACCCTAACTAGCTCAGAAAAATAAAAATAATGTGTTTAACAATATTTTTGTGTTCCGGGTAAAGTCCGGTTGTTCGGTTTGACACTGTTCCGTTAAGGTGCTTAATTAATCCGTAAAGTGTCTTATATATATATTTTTGTAACACTTTTAATTTCTAACACTTAGGAAAACACAGAGGACTATTTAATGACTTTTCTGTACACTATTAGTATGTTAACAAGTACATGTAAGTATAACACAGTAATCAGAGATCAGTTAAGTAATTCCACACAGTCGTCAAGCACTTTAATTATCATTAACAAATTATACGGAATACACGTAAATTTGAGGGTTGTCACATTATAAGGTTTTGAACCCCTTTGAGTTTTCAAAATCTCGTTAAAGTATTGGGTCCTAAATAGTGTGAACACGTGCAAACTGGAAGAGTGAATGCCTGTACCCTGGGTTTTCTGTCTAAGGCTAGAGTGTTCGTACAAATCCACATAATCAGACCAGTCACTCTTACCTGGGAACTCTTGGGGTGAGTGTCCACTTATAGGCGAGGATGTCTTCGCAATACATTATAAGGACCTACTTGCTTTGATTCAGCCTTTATGTGTCGTTTGTTTGCTTCGTGGTTCAAGCAAATGACCATCACCCATGATTTTGGTCGGTAGTTATAACATCCTATTCTTACCCAATGCCATTTCATTTGTTTTCTCTCTTATTTCCCCATTTTAGAATGCCTCCTCGACGCGACAATCAGATAGCGAATGCTGAACTGGCAGAAATCATCGCGTAACAAATGGCTGCTGCTTTCCCAAATCTTATTGCTCAACTGAACCAAGCCAACAACCACAATAATGCTCCATGCAATTTCAAGAGTTTCAATTCGGCTAAGCCACTCAAGTTTAGTGGGTCTGAAGGAGCAACTGGGCTCCTACAATGGTTCGAGAGCACTGAGAGTACATTTCGTCACATTCAGTGTCCTGATAATCGCAAGGTCGAGTTTGCTTCCAGTGTGTTTCAGAAGAGGGCTTTTACATGGTGGAATAGGGTGATGAGAGACCGTGGTGCTGAGGTTGCTTTAGCACAGACTTGGGCCGAGCTTAGGGCTCTTATGATGAAGGAATTATGTCCTCGTCATGAGCTAAGGGCTCTAGAAAGGGAATTTGATGATCTTAAGCAAGATAGCGGTGAGCACCGAGCCTACACGGACCGTTATGAGGAGTTAAGTCTGTTATGCCCAAACATGGTCACGCCTTTGGATAAGGCAATCGAAAAGTACATTGATGGCCTCCCTGACTCAATACAAGACATTGTGACTGGTAGCAACCCTACTACAGTTAGACAGGCCATTGAGCTAGCTGCAACCTTGACTGAATCTCAGATCAGGAAAGGTAAACTTTTTCGAAAAAGTGACAAGAAACCAATCGAAGATATCAAAGACCATGGATGAACAGACTGGATCCCCTAAGAAGTCAAAGAAGCGAAAGGCTTCTCAGAACTTCGCCATGGTCGCTCACAATGCTCAAGCCGTCCCCAACCAACCAGCTCAACCACCTGCTAGGAAGCCCTACAACGGAACTGCACCCTTGTGCAACCAATATAGCCTACATCATCATGCTGGTGTGAAGTGCCGCACATGCCAAGTTTGTGGACTTATAGGTCATACAGCAAGGGTTTGCCCAACCGCAGCAGCACCAAATCAAGCTGGCAACAATCCTGCTCAAGGTCGTTTTCCACCAGGTTCTTGCTTCAACTGTGGAGAGATGGGCCATTGCCGAAGAAACTGCCCAAAGCTTGCTAATGCGAATCCAGTAAAGGGATGAGCATCTGACCGAATGGAAGACAACGCTATTTAGAAATAATCACGTCTTATGTATTATTTTCTTTTGTTGTCAAGGTCCATGAAACAGTTGTTATCGTTGTTTATAAATATAGCTTTTATTTTACAATGCAAAATACAAATATTGATGTGATTGCATGTGTAAACAACATATCCCCTACAATACCGACAATCAAGGAACCGTATCCCTTGAAGAACAGACTACCCCCAAAATTCTTCCACTTTATGATCTCTTGCGTTTTCCATGAAAATCCTAAGTACCCGTTTCTTCCAAGGAAAACGAAGTACAAGGCGCAAGTTACAACTCTGGACGAATACCCACTCCTTAATGGGGTACCTAAGGATATTCCCATAAGTCCTTAATTGTTGTATACCTTAATTCGAATGTGGTGATTCCTTGTAATCAAAAATCAAATTTTTAGAAGATCATCCTATCTTTTCAGATAGATGCTTGAGGACGTTGAAGTCCATCAACTGGGTTCCTGGTATGCCTTGAATACCCATGTTCAAATCAACGCCAAGATAATGGCAATAAATAACAAGATAATAACAATTAATAACCAAGAAAACAATTATGTGATTATGTGCTTATGTGTTCCCTTCTATGTCTTTGTGTGATCCAAATTATGTTATCCAAATCCTCGTAGAATCTCCCATATCTTTGTATAAGGGATTCATAGTAGGATACCCAAAGGTACTACTTAAAATCCTTAATGGACTTCTACGTTGTAGTTAAGTCCCTTGGATTATAAAGTACTACTCCATAATTAGACCCCTTTAGTGGTCTAGTTAAACAAATAGATCCAAAAATCTGGTTAGGAATATCATGTGATGATATAGCTGAAAGGACTCCTTGGTGGCCTAATTAAAAAGATCATCTGTCGATCTAATTAAAAGGACCCTATGATAGTCTAGTCACCCTCATCACAGGTTTGATTTTCTTCCCCTAAACATTACAAAACAAACTGTGCGGACTATGCAAGGAATTACGTAATTATGGATGCATACATCATTATGGAATTTAGTGCACAGAAATCACAGCAGGTTTTGTCATGTGTCTAGAGTTAACCCTATTCATTCCCATTTCTGATGAAGCATCCGTTGAGGAAAAATGATCTAGCTATTCATTTTTCACTTCTGAAGAATATCCGTTGAGGGAAATGAATATCCGTTTGTTAAATCCTTCATTTCCAATTCTGAAGAATACCCGTTGAGGAAAATGACGTCGTTGGTTCATTTTCATTCTGAAGAGTATCCGTCGAGGGAAATGAATATCCGTTTGTTTAATCCTTCATTTCCAATTCTGAAGAATACCCGTTGAGGAAAATGACCCCGTTTGTTCATTTTTGTTCTGAAGAGTATCCGTTTAGGGAAATGAATATCCGTTGATTGTTCCTTCATTCCCATTTCTGATGAAGAACCCGTTGAGGAAAATGAATCATCCATTCATTTTCACTTCTGAAGAATATCCGTTGAGGGAAATGAATATCCGTTTAGTTAAATCTTTCATTTCCGTTTCTGATGAAGCAACCGTTGAAAATGACTCCGTCTGTTCACTTTCGTTTCTGAAGATTACCCGTTGAGGAAATGAATATCCGTTTGTTTATCCTTTTCATTTTCGTTTATGAGGAAGCAACCATTGAAGATGACTCCGTCTGTTCATTTTTGTTTCTAAAGATTGTCCGCTGAGGAAATGAATATCCGTTGTTTAATCCTTCATTTCCACTTCTGAAGAATACTCGTTGAGGAAAATGACTCCATCCGTTCATTTTTATTTCTGAAGAATGTCCGTTAAGGAAATGACAGGATCATGCCTTGCTTATCTTTGATGATCATTTAACACAAAGTCACAGACAGACTCCTACGAATAAATTTCAGGACGAAATTTCCTAAAGTAGGGGAGACTGTGACACCTGGGTCACTGCGACCATCAAACAAATACCAAACCAATGAAATATTGTATTTCATACTTGGGATCTGTAGAAATATGTGTATCGTTTACACATATCAATTTTTGTTCAATTTCAAACTCTACATCGCTTTCTGGAGAGTTATACGCCAACTGGTGCATAAACGTAATCAGTTTAATGCGACAAACACTTCGGAACATCAACATATGCTTAACATACCTTAAATAACCTTTACATAACTTAGAAATAAGTTTTGGATGGTTTGGTATCCCGAAAACAAGTTTGATCGCTTACAGGGACTTAATTCGACAAACTACGAAAGAATGACGATTCGTACTGGAACAGACATTCTGGAACATTACCATAAGTTAAACATACCATAAATATCCTTCACATATCTTAGAAATAGGCTTTGAGGGGTTCGGTGTGCTAGAATAAACTTTTGGGTCATTCAGGGACTAAAAGCATCAAAAAGTGCATAAGTTTGCATTTTCGCGCATAACTTACGTTCTGAGTACATCCAGACATCCAAAAATATATGTAAGCACTAAAATATTTTAATTTAGTGTTTGGCATAAGAAAAACCCATTCGTCGCGCAATTTGGATCGTTTTTCGCGCTTATGCGCATTCCGTCGTAATTAAGCGAACATCGCGATCATAGGACCAAATGAACCAACATCCGGCATATTTTTGAGCATGTTTCATGTCCACAATGTTTAGGCATCATTTTAGGGCCTTAAAGATGGCTTAACGGGCCTTAAACATGTCGAAAATAGCTTTAAACACCAACAGGGACCAAAACTGTCATTTTTCAAAGTTGTTTGTTGATCAGACTAGCCAGGCGGGGCGCGTAAGGTTTGGCCATACCTTACGCGGGCTGTGAGGCCCTCCCAGCTCAGCAAAACCTATTTAACAGCCTGTTAACAACTGTTATGCACTCCAAACCCACATGCAAATGGTATTTCTGAAACTATGGGCCAATACTAGGGGCTCCAGTGGTTTTGTAAAACCATGGATGCACATGTATGGATGAGATTGAATCTCGGTTTACGAGGAATGATCTTAACGGTCCTAGGAAATCTATAAATACCCCCCCATGTCTTGCTCAAAACCCACAATTTGAAATCTGATTTATGCTCTCTAAGTGGAAGTATATGCTTCTTACCTGAGAGAAAATCGGAATCAAATCTTGCAGGGACCTTCTGTAAGTATTCTTTCGTTCTTTTCGTTCTTTTAGCATTTTCTGCGTTGACCAGTTTATGGTCAACACGAAGTTCGGTTGAACTTCGCAACGTGAGCGTAATCACGATGGTTATAGTCCCTTGTGACTATACCTACTGATTACCACGTTACCTAGGCTCAGTGACGAGTCATAGTTTCGGCCAGAATACGTGTTCTTGCGTATTTTGTAACCAAACTACTTTTAGGTATCAAAAACCGTTTGTTTTGATACCAAACCTATTTTCTAAAGTCGTTAAGCATGTTTTAACATGCTTAGCTCGTCACTTTTAGTTTTGTGCTTGTCTAGGGTCGTAAGGGTAAGCGATCTAATCAATCGCTTATGCTTTCGAACCCGACTCATTTGGTCAATCATTAGGATCCGACCAAACACTTTAGGTGACCATAGTTGTATAGGGAATAACCTTCCGAGGTTATACCTTATGGTCACGACATTTAGTTAGTTGTATGATAGGTAGTTTATATGCCTTAGGTAAATTACCAAAATACCCCTTTTTACGCCAAAATTCATGTTAAACATATGTAACATAACATTTAACATCTAAACTGATTTGGCAACAATATTATACATGTTAAGGCATATTTTACTTGTCATAGGACTAGTTAGGCGGTCCGAACGTGTTTTACGTGAACGACGCGTTAAAGTAGCATAGGCTACCTAAACGGGTCGTAATGGGTCGTAATCACTTAGGTTAGGTTTCATTTTAGTATGAAGGCTTTGTTAAACCATATTACATGAGTTTCCATACTCGTTTGGTTTACGAAAGCTCATACTATCCGATCCTCCGATTTAGGTCCGGTTTATTAACATAGCTACCTATATTAGGTGCCGTTTGATTCCGTGATCTTCTAGCTTTACTTGGTGGTTATCCTAGGACTTCTAAGCAATCTCAAGTGAGTACATAGACCCCTCTTTTACTGTTTTCAAACTGTTTTGGGGTGAAACACATGTGCCTACTTGTTACTTTCGTGCTTTCCTGTTTTCACATCATATACTTGTTATGTTCATTAGTACATTTATAGCACATTGATTTACATTACATTGTTTCGCAATGTATGTTTACTTAGCATACTTAGTACATTGTTTTAGTTTACATTTCTGCTATGTATGTTGACTGAGCATGCTAGCACATTGATTTACATTACATTAGTTGCATATGCTTACTCAACATATGGACACGTTGTTTTACATTGCATTTTGTTGCATATGCTCATCCAGCATATGAACACATTATATTACATTTTGAACCGTTTGAAACTATTTGACTATGTGAACCGTTGTAACTATTTGACTATGTGAACCGTTGTAACCATTTGATTATATGAACCGTTTGTAACCGTTGAACCATGTGAACCGTATTTGACCATACATAAACATTTCTACAATTGTTAAACATTTCATCTTGGTGGCTGTTTGGGTAAGTGATTTAAGTAATGAGGCGACGTGTAATACGATAAAAACATGGTGGATACACCACTGGTACTTCCTATATATAAGTGCTTTTATGGTATTACATATCGTAGCGTTATTTAAACCATTTCAGTTTAGACATATTACATCTACAATACAATCTTCACATAAACATCGTTTTACAAATAACTTAACTTAACTTATACAAACCCATTTTACTTGGTTATTCAATTAACCATACGTTATTCTTTTATACATATATATATCATTTGATTTATCCATTGCTTTTCAAATGATTTATGAAAGGAAACACTCAACAAGACTCATGACTACTTTTAGTAAACAGTTTCTTTAAACTCAAGTCATGAATCCTATTTTTTACAAAACCTATGTATCTCACAGGCATTTTTATGCTAACGTACCTATTTTCACATGTGTTTTCAGGAGCTTTTGCATAGGATGATCGAGACACACTTAGGCGGACCTGTGCCTTAGTGACTTAAAACAAAACAAGAACTAGTTGAATTATGTTATGTACTCTTTGTTTCTTGTTTAAGACAATGTAACTCTCTTGTTTGATATATAAATCGAAACTTTAATTTCCATGGTTGTGAAACAATTAATTCTGTTACAACACTCCCCGACGTTTCCGCCACGTTTCGTTGTTTTACGTGGTCGAGGTGTGTCAGCCGAATACCCTTTTCGGTTCATCATCACCATCATTAGATTGTACCCTAAGTAGAGCAAGCTAGTTATATTGAAAATGGGTAATGATTCAATGAATAACCAAGCAACAATAGCATTACAAAAATCAGTAAAGGAAGCTAGTTATATTGAAGATGAGGTAATGATTCAACGAATATGTGATTTCAAAAGCAAATGAAAAAAAAAAACTGATTTTGTTAATTATTAACATTTTTAAATCATCTTCAAACATTTTGATTATGTTGGATAAAGGCCAAACTCCATTCAGTGTTGTAATACAAGTTAAATTCTAAAACCGCCTATCAATCGGTTTGCTTGATTGCATCTATTTATATCATACATGACAAGTTATGACCTGGTTTGTCTAATTATAAACTGGTCAACTCCTATTTTGACCGAATAAATACCTAAGGGTATTCTGGAATATTCTATTCCATAAAGATAGACTTTATTAAATAACCGAATCCCCATAAAGTTTGAAAGATCTAGTGATCTCCTATTTTGAAATACAATCATAATTCCTAAAAATGAGAAAACCTAACCACCAATCACTATAAATACATGAGATCAAGCAAAAGGTACTTCATCAACTCTCTCAATACTTTCTCTATCTACAATATAAACTCCGATGGAGGGTGGTCATACGGATAACCCATTCTTGTGATAAGTCCGAATGGTGTTCTGTTTTGTAGACCTCTGCTCCGATTGTCGTTATGGAAGATTACCCAGATTGATTAGGAAGATCCATAGTCCGTGTACACATTTCTTCATTGGCGCCATCTATGGTATGAAACTAAGTCAAGAAACCATCAACCATGACGAACGTTCAGGCGACGACTTTAGTAACATGAGATATAGTTTCAGCACCAAGAAATCAAGGATGACAGTCTCGTGTACTCGTCACAGTCGCGTCCATACAACTTGTCATCACCAAGGCTTTGAACATTGAATTTGATGAAGAGGCTGACGGGGAACCAGGGGTTCCAGAATGAACCACCTCAACCCTCGACACTACAGTCGATGAGGGCCTTGTTTTTTGCTGAAGACTCGCTTTCTTATTCATCATGTCCTGACTGTCCAACACAAGTCACCACTGTAACGCTCCGATTTTTCATAACTTTCCTTAATTAGCAAGCTTGTCTTGTAGTTCTGTTTTTGGAAACTTGTATTCCTTGTAATCGTATTTCGTTGTATCGTTGTAAAATCCAAGACTTTGATCATAACAAAATTCGTTATTTCAAACATATTATATTTTGCTTATTCATTCAACCTTGTACGTTTCGATTCATTATACGTTTATTGTCTTATTCGTGAATCTTGTAAACATATAATGAACTTGCAAATACATATCATATAATCATGACTCATTTACTTCGCACATGCTTATACCACATTTTGGACACTTGCAAATATTTATTCATGATTATCATACTTGCTACATTATGCACACTTACCTTTATCACATCTTTTGGTTAATTAAAACATGTTTCTTAATCATTTTAGGCCTTGTTACATGTTAGGAACCCATTAAATATCATGTACCACCTTAATAAACAACATATATATATATATATATATATATATAGTGTGGGGTTCATTGGGGAACACTAAAAAAGTGGGGAAACGGACCATTTACTTGTATTTCATAATACATACCATGTTGCGCTATAATATACATCATATATAATATCTCACACAAAAAAGGCATTTAATGGCTGTTAAACAGCCATTTCGGCCAATCTCGAGACAGCAACAATAGCTAGAACTTTTTTTCTTTTTTTATTTGTTTTAAAACTCAACTACTTGTATTTATTGCAACCCACTTAAACCCTAATCCTCCCCTATAAATACAACCCTTAATCCAGCCTCTTTTCCACTTTTACAACCCTTCAACACACTCAAAAACCTCTCAAAACTCAGCTGGAAATCAGGAGCAAGTCAGATTCATATCAACTCACAAAAGTGAGCATAACTTCCTCATTTCTTAACCTTTTTCTTTGATTCTTCTTCCTAATCACTTGGAACAACCTTAGGGATGATTCCACAGGTTTTCCATGGAAAACCAAGGCCTGGAACATCACCAAAAAGGCTCCAAAGTGGACTGAACTTTCTGTTTTGATTGAACTTTGCTAAACTTGCTTGAACTTGAGTTATCTCATACACATTCCTATGTCCTTATGCTCATAATCACTTCTATGGTTAGTTAGGCTTAAAAACAGGGTTGTGACACTTAAAATCAGAGGTTAAAACCTCATAAACTTTCTGTTTTGGTTAGGGTTTAACCCACAAGTAATGAACAAGCTTAAAGCTTGATGTTTGTGTGATTATAGGACTAGCTTGGGCTATCCTACTTGAAAATCCACACATTTCTTGATTATTTCTTAGATTAGTTGTAGTTAACTTATTCTTTATTGTATGTTCCTGGCCCTCCTTGATTGTTTATAACAACAAGTGTAGTGGTGAACACCAAAGAGGTACCTAAATGGAAGACTTGTTCTTCCTACCTCATACATGACTTATATGATATATAAAAGAGGTTCCTAAATGGAGGATTTATCCTCCTACCTCATGCTTGACCTATATGACATAATGTTCACTATATAATACTTATATATTATCCAAGTAATCGAACTTTTGATGATGAACTAGTGGTCATTTGTCAAGATAGTAGGTTATATCATCTAAGGACCATAATGCTTGTCACGATTCTAATGGGCATTTGACCCATGAAAACATTTAAACTCTTTTGAGTTTCATAGTGTCAAGAATAAGTATTATGTGTGCTAGGTGATTATTTTCTTCATATGTTTACTTTCATGTATTTTAAACTCTAAATCTTAATCTTCCGTTAAACTCTCCATACTCACCCACCTATGTTTCTTCATGTAGAAGGACAAGGTGCTCCAAACTAATCAACCAAACACTCGCGGAATATCAAGTGGAAAGCTTGTAAAACCGTGAGTATACATGAACCCCCTTTTTCGTTTACCACTTTTGGGGTGTAACATGTTAAACTATAAACTACACTCAAACTTTATTCTTTATGCATGCACAAAACAATCCTTATACATGAAACTACTTGTTATGCTTGATACGTGAAATTGGGTGATTCTTATGTGATACCATAGTCATTAGCTTCGTACGAGCCTTCATTTAACATGTATAGCTTTATAGGAGTAACGCACCGCCCGTAGACTTGTGGCCATGTTAAAACAACATTCTTTATTGCGTAACAGAGGATTGACTAGGATTATCGCATGCCATGTTACGTTTATCCTGAATAACTTAAGTTGCCATGTGGATTTGTTTTAAACTTTTATGCTTATACATATATTGAAAACTTGTATACTCGCCTTTGCTTTTGCATTGAACTTTATTTTAAACATGTTACATGTTGAGGATGATGATGCTATGAAATGGAAGTAGCGACGATGCTTAGATACACATACAGACGCCTTAGGTTTAATATGATGTATCAATTTTGTTCTTCTCATTATGTTTTTCTCTTGTACTTGTTGTTACTTGAATTTTCATGTAATATTGACAATTTGAAGTTATGAAATGAAACGGTTTTTATTTAATTATTGTCACAAAATAGAGTTATGTGTGATGAGCAATCTCTCTTCGTCCCACTCCGATGTTTCCGCCATTGGTTGGGGTGTGACAGATTGGTATCAGAGCCAAAACTATAGGGAATTAGGTAGAATTGCCATGTTCGACCTAGTCTATAGTAGGTACCTCATTTTTGACCATTCTTGTTTCATGCGAAAAATGTTATGCTTCCTAGTTTGCTTCCTTCTTTTCCTTTTGGTCTAAATACTTACATTATGTCTTTCCTAAGACATTTTACACAATACACTTTAAGACTTGAAGACACTCTTTATACAAAAGAGACGAGTTTACCAAAATAGGCGTGGAACCCACAATTTGGTGAACGACTCTCATCCCGCTTATGTAACAACCCGACTCTTTGGGTCATTACTCATCGCTGTTATTATTGTTGAAACCGCTTGTACTCCCGAGATTTTGATTTACGCTATGGGTTTAAACTATATTTTGACGCATTTTAAACTATATTACAACGCTTATTCAAAACACAGTTATCGCATTTAAAACGCTGTTTATAACGCATACTACTTAAACACATTTCATCGCATGTTACATCGCTTGTTTAGACTAAACGCTATCACAACGCTATCGCAATGCAAACTCAACGCAGACTCAAAATGCGGATTTACTTATGTTATGTGTGTTATTTGTGTGATTATATGTTTAATTGTTATGTGGTTATCAACGCAACGCTTATACGCTCAAACGCTCACTCGCAACTCGATTAAATGCAACACAACGCTTAACACACAAAACGAAAGTTGAAAAACTAACAAACGTATCTCGGCTGTCCGAATGGGCATCCGATAGAATGGACATCCGCTCGGACGGCCATCCGACCGGACGGCCATCCGACCGATTTAACCCTCTCTCGCACCCTATAAATACCATCGTACACCCTCCTTTCACTGATTTGACACTCTCATCTGACCACACGCACTCAGGTCGCTCTCAGTCACTTTTAGACGCGATTCAAGGCTTTTTGGTAAGCTTTTCTCCTCAAATCTTGTACAACCTTCGTCTCTAATCTCTTCTACATCATCTTCTTTATCAAAATCACACGAACACTTCAACTTTTTCTCTGAAATCACTAATTTGGACCTCTTGAAGGTGTTCTTCACTCATCTTGCTTATGCAACCTGTTGTGGAGCACCAACTCATCAAGATTGGCCCAGATCCAAGAGATTTCCACAACTTTCAACTAAACTATGGAAGATTTCAACACTTTTTCATCTATTTTCAATTTTTCTCCGAATTCCACACCAACTTTGATGGAATCTGGACTCAATCAGACTCTCGGCTCGTTCCTTAGCCGAGAGCCGGCTTGAAAATGGATTTCCGCCGGAGAGATGACCGATTAATAGGTCAAACATGAAATTTCACCAAGAACAGTCATCTGTCCGAATGGGTGGTTCCCATCTGATTGAATGAACTGAATTTGGTATGTTTCCGTTGTTTGACACGTCGTCACGCCGTCTCCGTTAACGCAAAAACTTGTTACTTAGAAAATTTTTACCAAACTTCTAAACAACAAACCATTTGATCGAATGGCCATCTGTTCGGATGACCATCCGACCGGATGACCTGTCCCTTATAACTTCCAATGTTTCAACGTTTTGGTTAAAATTCGAACTTAAACGATTTTACGAACAACACACACACTCATTCGAATGGCCATCCGTTCGAATGGTTATCCGCTCGGATGACCATCCGCTCGAATGGAGACCCATCCATTCGAATCACCATTCGAACACTCAACCATTCGACATTCTGTTTACGCTCTATTCAATGACTCACGCTACTGTTCTATGCTCAGGCTAACTCAACGCGCTCCCTTCAATCTAATCAAGCTTGTGTTTACTTGTTAAACACATACTGTGAGTATACTCGAACCCATTTTCTTTTAAACGCACTTTTGGGTGTCACATATGTTCTCTATATCAAAACACAACACACAACATGAAGAAACAGTGATCAGAATGACCAAAATCAATCAGATCATGGGTTTAGTCTCTGGATAAAAGGGTTAATCCTCTCGCTGATTCAGGGTTTTGGCTGAAATCTTTTCTTCGATGGTCACTGCAAAACAGAAATCTGTTAGACTCGCCACAGGGAGAATGGGGCTTCTCTCTATGACCACCCTCCGGCGTGAGAATAAGTACAGTGATCTCAAGGAAGAAGGAATAGTAGTAAAAGTGAATTGAGAGTAACTTGTGAGATCATACCTGCAATAGCTTATTTATAGCTGAGTTTTGGCGGGAAACTGGTACGACGGAGGAATTAACGGAAAGCATTTTCCGTAAACGGTTACATCTCCTTCCGTTAATCTTTTGCACACGGATCATAGATCTTGATCAACGGTTGGGGAGTTGCCACGTGGAAAGTGGTTTTGGGTAGATCCTTCTCCAAGTTTAGAGTCATCATCATGATTTAGATGAGTATCCAGGATTGTGCCACATCATCTTTCAGTTGTAACCGAATGGTTGTGCACGATGAGCTTTAGGGAGTCTTCTAGAAGGTCTACAGCTGTAAATTGTTATGCCTTTGCCACGTGTCTATTCTGTTGTAACAGAAAAGATACTATTGTCCAAGTCTTGATTTCAGGCATGCGGAGATGTATGTGATTATATCTTCAAGTCTAACTGTACCCTTGCACGAGCCCGCACAAGGATGTTAGTTGAACGTTTATCTTTCCCTTCTTCCGGCGCATGTTTATTGAAGTCTATTTCTTTCTTATCTTGTTTTGGGACCATTGCGCAGCCGCGCGTGGTCTTGTTAAAGATGTTCTAGAAGTGAGGCTTATGAAATGGTTTTTTGTGCCCGCGCAGGGCTTTCATTCCTTTGTTGTTGGACTGTTTCTTCCCAAATCCTGTTTGGGACTGCTGCTCGGCCGCGCAGGGTCTTTATTCAAGATGTTATGGGATAAGGTTGTGGTACGGTCCTATGCACCTTCGCAGGGTTTTTGAGACCATACCCCTTCAAGTCCCCCCAGTCCAGTGTTGCTTCTATGCGAATAGGTAGAGCACTGGACTATGCAAAATGGAGTGTGCGCTTTTTGTTTTGAGGTTGTCTGGCGTGAGGTAAGAATAATCTTCTTGTGGAAGATATTTCTGTTTCTTCAAGTGGAGGTTTTCATGATTTCAAATTTTGAAAAGTTTGGCACAAGGCAGGTAAAAGGTACTGCGCTGACTGTTGACGTGTGACGGTTGTAGTGACAGGCTGTCACTTGTTAGTTGTACATTAAATGTGCGTCGTCATGCATGGTTTACGCACGCGTGGGATTACTTTTTATTCCCCACTCGCCCTTGATACCTTGGTAGCCGTGTTTTCCTGAAAAAGGGTTGCTGCGGTTTTCGAGAGCATTAATGACGATGGGTATATAAACCCCTTGAGTGTCTCCCTTTTCATTACTTGTTCTTGAATTCCTTCTTCTTCTCTCATTTTCTCTGTGGAAAAAACCTGTAAGTTTTTTTTTCTTTATGTCTACAGGAGAACGTCACGAAGATTCTTCAGAAGAAATGTCTGCCACCTTACCACCACTGAAGTGGTCAAAGGAGTTTTTTGATGGACTCGTAAAGAACTTTAGATTTCCAGACAATTGGGGTGTTAAATACCCAGAAGAGGGCCAAACGGTAGCCGATGCTCCGGCCAGTTATATATCTTTGTTTTGGGATTACTTTGCTGAAGGTAACTTCCGGTTGCTGGCGACCAAGTTTGTGCTTGACATTCTAGGTTTTTATAAATTTCATATATCTCAACTAAACCCATGGGGATGGTGCGTATTCGGCACTTTAAATTTGTCTGCCGTTCGATGCATATCGAGCCTACAATCGATCGTTTCCGAGTTTATTATCAGCTTCATTGTGCCAAAGGTTTTTATTCTTTTGCTCAATGTCCGACTGCCAAGAAGATTTTGCTTATGCCTCCAAAATCTTTTCATTAGTGGAAACCTAAGTTTTTCTACATTAAGGCAGGTGTGATTCCGGTGAGGATGACATTCCGGGGGATCGAAGATATTGAGGTGGAAACGTTGAAGACTCCCGAGGCGGAGATTTAATATCAAGATCTAAAGGATGTGCCCTCTATCGAATTGCCTAAGAGAGCCTTGGTTGCTGCTGGAATGAGTTTACATTGGAGGGTGGATCACCACGATATTCTAGTTTACATGGAGGATAACAAAGGTGATTTATGAAGTACTGTTTCGTTATTGCAGAACTGTTTGTTGATTTTTCCTTCTGCAGCCGTTGCCCTTTATACTGTGGCTTTCAAGAGAGAGAACGGGAGGATGGCGACCATACAGAAGAGTGCTGATGAAGCCCCATGGTATCATCAGATTATCAAGAAATTTGTGCTCCCTAAAGATGATGAGCTAGCGGCGCAACCTTCTGCTGGTGCTGGTAAATTTCAGATTTTTTAATCAAATATTGCAATATTACGCTTTGCTATCTTTGCGCGTAGGGTAATATTGCAATATTTCTTTTTGAATAGGCTAGCTGACTAGCCTGGGCATAGGTCCTGAGAAGAAGTAACGTGTACCGGCTGCTGCTGCGCCGAAGAAGATTGGCGTGCCAAAGGCGCAAATTGCAAAGGCAAAGAGTGTCAGGGAAGTGAAGAAAGGTACGCGCCTCTTCCTTAAACCCTGGAGCAATTACGTAGTGGTATCTGATACGTTAGAAGGTCTTGCGCCTGTAGTTATTAAGAAACCCAAGCCAGAGCCTCGCGATACTGCGGATATCCCTGCTTCCAACCCAGACGAACCCATAGACCTGGATTCGAGTCCGGAACCGCTGGTGAGGACTAATGCAGTGAAGAGGAAGCAAGCTGAAGATGAAGCCGCGGCGCAGCCTGCCAAGAAGGTGCCAAGAAGGAAAATTGGCAAGAGGGGCAATCTGGATGCCTTTGTTACAAAACTCTCTCCAGGTGGGTAGCTTTTTTAGTTATTGTATCCTCATACTTCATGCTAACATAACTTTATTTTGTAGAAAAGTCGATCCCTTCTGTTTGCGCGTAGTCATCATCTGCTTTTAATGATGATCTCCCGCCTTCACCAACTTGCGACTCTATCAGAGAACAGCCGGAAGGTATTAGTGTTGCAGAGACGGAGGTGAAGAAGACTGCTGAAGCTGAGGTTGAAAATGTTGAAGTTGCGCAGGAGGCGGAGAAGGTTGTGGAGACGGAGGCTGTGGATGCTGGTGTTACCAAGACCAAATCTCCTGAAGTTGTGGTGCGCGAGCCAGAGAAAGGGAAATCCATTCAAAAGGATCCAGTGATAAGTATTCCTTTCTCTGCTGTTACTTATGCGCTTGTGCATGTTGAAAAGAGCCCATCTGGTGATCAAGGCTTTTTTACCCATGATGAGGAAGACTCTCCCATCCGCCCAGAGGAAACCCTGGGGGATTATTATTATAGATCTTATTCTGAAAAGAGAGCTTCCGATATTCATGCACCTGTGTGGAAGATGAAGCAAGGTGATACCTTTTCTGACTGGCAGATCTGTCAGGATTGGTTACAAGGTATTTTCCCTCCCGCGGAGGTTAAATTTCAAGAAGAGCGCTCCCATGATCAAACTTATCACGCTTAGCTTGAAAAAAATGCTAGCTCTACTTCCACTACCCACCGCATTGTGCGCGAATGGCGTAGTATGCATAACGAGTGGGCTGCGTTTGAAGTGTCCAAGATGGAGGCTAGTGAAGAGAAAGTGAGGGTTGCCCTGTTGAGGGCTAAGTTTGAGGCTGATCAAGCCAAGTTTGAGAGTGAGCAGAAAACCGAGGAATGGTCTGCTACGGGTTGGAAAAGGAAAGCGGAGGCTGAGGCTGCTCAACTTGCGTTGGCCCGCAAGCCCTGGAAGGAAATTTGCGATAAAAATAAAAATGAAAAGATGGGCCTTCGAACTAATATTAACAATCTCAAGGCGGAGATTGAAAAGCTGAAGAAAAAAAAAAGACGGAGGCTGAAGCAGCTCGCGATGAGGCTCGTTCTCATCGAGAGAGGAGCGAATAGAGAGAGGTACAAACCTACGCCACTCTTGCCCTTAAAAATAAGGAGATAAACGAACTCACCTCTTTATTATCTGATTTGGAACAAATTAAGGCGGAGCTTGAATCTGCCTAAAAAGATTTGCAGCTTGAACGGGTGGAGAAAGCTGAGACTTCTCGCCGTCTGACTGAAACTGAGGGGAAGTTGGAAGATTCAGAAACCATTCGAGTGACGGCGGAGAGTCTGGTTGAACCCTTGAAGAATGATATGCTCTGGATGAAGCATCGTGGGATTATAAGTGTGAGTGTTGTCAATTTCTTTCAATATTTTGATATGTTTGAACGTCTTCTTATTTGTTGTATTGCGCAGTTTGCAAATTCTGTCCTCAACTCCATTAATTTGGATGAAACGGTTGCTCATCTGTTGGTTACGACGCGGAATGATGGGTACGCCCAAGGATATACAGAATGTACCCAACATGTTAATAATGCATTGAGGATTAATTGGGATACCAGCAGATCCGCTACTCATGGAGCTGATACCGGAGCTGCCCATGCAGCTGCCAAGACTGAATACACCAACTTACATCTTCCTGTGATAGACCTAGTCACTATTGCGCTTCAGGTTGATAATTTTGTTGCGCAATTGAAGGAGGTGTTTCCAGATGACGGGGATGATGATGAAGACCTAGAGTAGGTTTTCTTTGTATGTTTGTGGTTTGTTGAACACTGTAGTTGAAATAGGTTTGGGATGTAAATCCCGTTTGTAATGGTGTAGTTGCGCTGCTGTGCAAGTAGCGTTGTTGATGCACTCCTGTGCATGTGAATTTTTGTTAATGCGCTTGATGCGCAAGTAACTTTTGTTAATATATGGTATGTTTGAATTACAATGTCTTGCATGAGTACAATTACTTTGTTTAGGTAAGGCGAATAAAGATGGTATAAAGCTCATGTGTGAACATAGGGTTGGACCTTACGCGGTACCTGTGACCGCGGACCGTTCATGAGACTTGTATTAGGTTACCATAGTGTTTTTGCGCTTACCAAAAGAAATTGCATGCATTTGTAATAAACATAAAGATGATGTAATGAACTTTGTATTGATTCGGATAGAGCGCAGAGGCCATGCATTACAAAGTTGTTTAGGATAAATAATGGAACTTAATTTACTGCGCATGGAATAGTCCTTGTGCCATAAGTTGACAAGTTGAGGAACCTGTCAAATATGAAGGAACCATGCGCTTTGAATTGCCGTGAACCCTTAGGCTTGTTTAGCTTTTTTGTTACTTGGCAATTCGTCCCCGCACGTGATTTGCTTAATTTCTCTGCACACGTTTTGAATTAGATGGGTAAGTTCCCCACTCTTAAGCGCTTTCTCTATTTCCGTGCGAAGACTGATGCAGTTGTTTGTTGTGTGGCCATTATCTTTGTGGTATTCGCAGTAGAGGTTTGGATCTTGGCCTCTTTTGTTTTTCATCGGCGATGGTGTCTTAAACCGGTAATCTTCCGTGCTGAGCACTTCCGCCGGTGTCTTAGTAAGAGGAGTCCATTGCCTTTCGCAGTTCTCTTGCTTGGCTTCTTTTTGAGTTGTGATTGTCACACCCCCAAAATACCACATGCGGAAACCCCCGCGAGGCGTGTGACGTACCAGGATCTAGCCACCAATCATATTGAACTCATAGGTGTATTTAAATAAACTTTCATTTATTACAGTTGAGTGTTACACGTTACAAATAATTCACAGTATACAGCGGAAGCATAATTCATTCGTTAAGAGTTTATAAACCACATGTAAAAGCCATTAGTCTTCTGTTGTGTTTCCATGTATCTCGACCCACGACCACTCCAGCCTCCTAGACAGCAAGTTCCAATGAAATGCACCTAAAGGCCTGCAAGGCGTGTAACAACGAATCAACAACAAAGTTGAGCGAGTTCACAGTTGGTTGTCCATTTTAGAGTTGTTCCAAAAACATAGTATAATCTTAATCGGCTATCCAGTCGTGGGGGTTACCCCATAGTTTGAAAACGTTTATTAGTAATCCATTTTTACTTCGGCCATCTCAGCCCGGCACTCCGGCCGTGGGGGCTACCCCTTGTTTAAACTACCAGACTCGTTACCATATCGACTACTAACGTTCGTCATGTTTATGTCCCCTCCTCAATGTCTATCATCATTGACGTGCCTAGTCCATTAGTCCACGCCCTTCCTCTGCGGCATGCTGTGAGGTTTGTTAAACCTAATAGTGCTATTTAACTAATGATCTGTTCGCCATTGGCCTCGGCGATTAAGTCGATATAAAGGGAGGGACTTCGTTGATAGAGTTCTAGTCTAGTAAATCTAAATCCGTCCCAACAGGACGAGGAATCCCTATTCCTTAACCCATTCCCACTCCCACCGGGAATTACCATGCCTTGTAGAAAGTGTGAACTCACCTCGGTTTGCTCGGCAGATACACAAAGAGGTCAATCAAGCTGCTAGTGGTCAACCACGTCCTAACATGGTTACCATACAAGTCAGGTCTAGGTTCAAGTAGTGCACATAGGTTTACACATAAGCTAGCAAGTTACGAACACATAACGATCATGGCATACCCATAGATCACGTTAACAGTGTCAGACAAGTACACATAAATCCAAATTGTGCAATTTAAGTGATTGGGCCTTGAGATTATGCGAGCCCAATCATCTTGTGCGATTCAGTATGTAAAGCCCAATTAAATGCTCTGCCTAACCTGTTGTGCGATCAACACAGCCTTGTACGACTCACAATGGGTTGTGCGACTCAGAAACATACCCGGCCCAAAACATGCAACCTAAAACTCATTTAGCCCAAACAATCAGACAAACACTTAATCTTGTGCGGTCCAAATGGACTTGTGCGACTACAGGCAACTTGTGCGATCCAATATACTTGTGCGCTTGGGGTTTTGGGTCGTTCGGCCCAACAGCTTAAACATTTTGAGCGGCCCAAATGTCAACAGCTAATCTCCTGTGTGTGGCCCAACATATTGTGTGATCGGCACAGACTTGTGCGATCCACAGTATGTTGTGCGATCATGCAACATAGTGTTGTACTCAGTGCTTTAACAGTTGTACCATAAGCATAGCCTGACTTGTGCGATTAGTTAAACCATTCTAAAAATCATGCTCATCAGTTACAAACAATTTGGCAGTTTCCTATCATTCCTTTACTCGATCAAAACAAGCAAATATCTTTTACCTTACATGAACCCTAATCACTACCTTGAACCCAATCGATTAACAACCATTATCAACCATTCAAAATACCCAACTGATTCATTAACATCATTAAAATAGTGGTTCATTCCCATCAAAATCCCCTATCATCGGCTAAACTCAAATGGCAGTAATTAATCATGATCATCAATCAAACTCGAACCGAAATGCACAATCAATCAGTCATCATACAATCCTAAACCCTAAACATCATGCAAGATCATAATAATACACACATCATGCATCGATTCACCAACTCATCATTCAAGATTATAACAATCACAATAACAAGAATCAATCATAACGCATATTCTGAATTCTTATTACCAAGATCTTCTAGTATGAACAACCCTAGCTATCTCATAAAATCATCACAACACCGCTTATTATATAAACAATATTGAGACACTAACCATGATGTTCAAAAGAGTTGGATTGAATCGACGGGGCTTCGAGTGAGGCTGCCGTCGGGTTTCCAAGAGAGAGAGAGAGAGCTTAAGGTTAGCTTAGGGTTTTGTGTGTATTGTGTATTTGCAAGTAATGAGAAACAAAACCCCATTAGGGTTATGTCCTGGTTTAAATAGGTGAGTGGCCAAACCCATCATGGGCTGCCCATTGGTTTCAAGTTCAAGGGGAGTGGACCGAGAGTGGTGTGCCCAAAGGGCTTGTGCGATCAGGTTGAAGTTGTGCGGTTGGGTTCGTGTTGTGCGATCACATCACATAAACATATATTACACAATCCACATAACACAATATCATAACATTCCATTAAATCAATGCATCACATAATCACATAACATTCAAAACATGTTGCATCAAGGCACACAAAAGAGTTCTAAAACACGAGTTGTCACATTATCCCCAAGTTGAAAGAAATTTCGTCCCGAAATTTAGCACGTAGTTACTGAGGAAGCTAGTTAGGTTGCGTGGTTTTTCCTGGTTTTCCTGGGGTGTCACATCCTTCCCCCCGTTGGTTTGGAATTTCGTCCTGAAATTCCGCAGTAGCTTCAGCCTCAGAAGCGGTTTCATTTTCTCAAACAACTGGGGATACTTGTGTTCCATTTGGTCTTCTCGTTCCCAGGTGAACTCTGGGCCACGACGGGAGTTCCAACGAACTCGAACTATGGGTATACTGGTGCGTTTGAGAATCTTGACCTCTCGGTCCAAGACTTCCATTGGTTCCTCAATAAATAACCCATTGTCGATAGAGAGTTCCTTTAAAGTAATTATGAGGGTCTCATCTGACAGACGCTACTTCATATTTGACACATGGAACACGTTGTGAACTCCGCTGAGTTCTTCAGGTAGATTCAGTCTATAGGCCACCTTGCCAATTCTTTCAGTGATTTCGAAAGGTCCAACATAACGTGGATTTAGCTTGCCCCGTTTCACCAAAACGAATCACACCTTTATAAGGTGAGACTTTGAGTAGCACTCGATCCCCAACCTGGAACTCGAGTGGTTTCCTACGCTTATCAGCATAGCTTTACTGACGGTCACGAGCTGCCGCCATTCATTGTCGTATCTGAGCAATCTTCTCTATTGCGTCTACGATGAGTTCTGGGCCAGTGATTCGGCTGTTTCCAACTTCTGCCCAACAAAGGGGTGATCGACACTTCTGTCCGTACAATGCCTCAAATGGAGCAGCTTGGATGCTGGTGTGGTAACTATTGTTATACGAAAACTCCACTAAAGGGAAGATGTCTTTCCCAGCCGTTGCCAAAGTCGATTACACATGCTCAAAGCATGTCTTCAAGAGTTTGGATGGTGCGTTCAGTCTGCCCCTCCGTCTGGGGATGATATGCTATGCTCATGTCTAGATATGAGCCAAAGGATTTGCACATCGCTTGTCACTAATCAGATGCAAATCATGGGTCGCAATCAGAGATAATGGAGGTTGGCACCCCGTGCCTAGCAACCACTTCTTTTAGGTAGATGGCTACAAGTGTAGAAAAACTTATCCGTTTCCTTAATGGCTAGAAAGTGTGCTGGTTATGTGAGACAATCAATGATCATCCAGGTGATATTGTTTCCATTTCGAGTTGTAAGTAGGCTAGCGACCAAATCCATGGCAATCTGTTTTCACTTTCGATATAGGTGTTTCTGGTTGCTAACACTTCACTTTGACTTTCCCACAAGTCAAACATCATTCGCATACCTAGCAAGGTGGGCCTTCATGCTCGATTACCAGTACAAGGTTTATAAATCCTAATGCCTCTCATCAAAACCCAGACAACTAGAATATCGAAGCCGGTGTGCTTTGCTTTACACGAGTTCACTATTGTTGCCGTATAATGAGACCCACATTCGTTCCATGAGGTAACGAGTATCGTCCAACCTGTCAAAGGTTGCTTCTCCATGCCCCGCATGGGTTCAACTTGAAAAATCCTCTTCCTTTAGTTCTCCAGTTTGAACAGAGCGAGTCTGATCAGATAAGTTAGGGTCGATAGCGAGCTGCAGAGCTCGTGTATGTTAAAGTTTCATAGTTGTAATCATCCTAAAGTTTCCTCCAGCGATGCCATTAACTGATTTAGCTCTGTCTAAGTCAGGGTACATGGGAGGCCCTTGTGATCGGTCTAAATAACGCATATGGTACCGTCCAAGTAATGCCTCCATCTAAAATCCCAAGGCCATGTTTTCATCGCCAGTTGTGTGTCGTGCAGTTCCTCTTTGTAACTCCATCACGTAAGTCACCCCTCTCTCGTGTTGTGTCGGTGTGTAACTGGGACTCTGATTCTGACCATCGCGGTATACCACTAAATCACCCGCACCCTCGGGTAAAGACGATGCTCGGTGCATTGCAGAGTTGGAATTCGAAAGCTGAAAGGACGTCCTCTTGTTTCGTCTTTCACGAACACAGTACTCTACTGTGCTAAAGAGATTTAAGCTGTGCGACCTTCGAAAATCCTGTGGGTAAGCTGCGATAGTATCAAGTGAAACCAAGGAGTTGCTGCATCCCCGAAGGAATCTTTGGTGTCGATCAGTTTCTGAAAAGATGCATCTCAGCGAGATCCACGAGTATTCCTACTCCGTTGGTTACCTGATTAAAATGCATCTCCCGAATCTAGATGTGACATTTAACAAGACTTCGCACGTAATGGTTCCTCCCACAGAAGCGCTGAAATAGGATACATATGCCACCCATGGTGTTCCTTTCTCCTGGTCATGATTCAGAACGTCGTCTATAAATACGGTCGATTCACGTGATCCCTGAAGCTGCTGGTGTGTTGATCAATTCAATGATCATGGTGTACAAAGTTGAAATGGCTGCATCGCGTTCAACGTGCTGTTCTAAGAGCATTCTCCTTTCGGACTTCTATCTGATGATAGTTCGTTCGCTAGCCAATCCCCGAATGGAAGCTTTTTCCTTGCAACTGGTCGACAGGTGGCCAATACATGGTTGAGACAAGCGGTTCCTACTGTCACCTCACTAAGGTCTCGATAATCAGTACACATACGAAAATTTCATGGATCTAACTGGGGCTCCCCAAAGTGAAAAGCTAGGTTCAACAAAATTCCTGTTCAATAATCCCTGTAGTTGATTAACACAGTTCTTGCAACCCTCCTGGTACGAGAAATCAGGGCTGCCCCTGACTCGATACTGATCTGATACTCCTCCGGTCGATGCGAGGGTACACCGGACAGTTCTTCTGGTAGCACATACGTAGAAATCACGAACAAAGGGTGGATCCTCGATCCTCTTTTCCTCAGCCTTAGCATCAATAATAAGTGCTAGCATAGCGGGATAATCCTTCCGTGGACACTTCCAAGCTTTCATTGCAGAGTTGACGCCAACCTTTGCACAATTCCGATACTTTGAAACAGATGAAGATTCTCCACTAGGGAGAGGGATACGTGAAGTTTTCTCCTCACAGGGCATATCTGCGCGATGTATGGGTTACCAATCCATTCTAACTACTGCTTCAAACCGTCAAGAATAGCAGAAGGAAGATCAATGTCGATCGCTTATCCCACAAGGTCGAACTTGCACCCTAACTAACATACGAAATGTCAATTGTCTTGTCGTCAGCCGATTCCACAACAGGTTCATATTCAAGGAGCATCAGGTCAAACAGAGCGAAGACGAAGCGATTAGCTACTTATACTAGCTACCATGTTGCTAAAGTCCTGGTGTCGCCAATACCAATTCTAAATGCCCTTCCATGAGCATCATTTCTAGTGTTGCTGTAATTGCTGCTCCCAATGTCGTTGCTCGAAACGAAGCCCAACGATTCTTTGCCATCGAGGTCCATCTTTCCACATTCTGAGCCACGTCCTAAAGTACTACGCACTGTGCTGGCAATTACACGTTCTGTGTTATAGTGGATTGTCATTGCTTTTGTCCTGATTGGTTCGTAAGAGTTGACTCCCATGAGTCGCTGACAAGGGTTAAGGATCCACTTGAGACCAATTCGCTGGTACTCATTGCCGAAAATCAGGGTCATCAAGTACTGTGGTCGGTAAAGTACTACGCTCATCCTCCGGTCCATCGATGTTGCAAGTTGCTTGTATAATACTTGGTCTGTTACGAGGGTATCGCAGAAGTGATCACACTTTCGGGATCTAAGACGTCAATACATGAGTTCCAGCAAACGAAGAGGAGCAAGAAAGGTATCGATCGATCATTCGACGCTGCGACATCCAACTCAGGGTCGTTCGTATATGCACCTAACATTCTACACAGTTCGCTGGGCGTTCAGATGGGTGTTCAGGTAACACTCGATAGCATCGAGATGCAAAAAGATCCAAGGATGAATGAAAAATTGACGTTCTACACAGTTCACTGGGCGTTCAGATGGGTGTTCAGGTAACACTCGATAGCATCGAGATGCAAAAAGATCCAAGGATGAATGAAAAATTGACGTTCGAGTAAGGGACAATCACTACTATGACCCCTATAGGTTGGTTATGTCTCACATCGACCAATAACGGTACGGAACCCATTTTTCCACTTGATAAGGCTTACTAGGACTCGCATGCACCCCACACTATTATTATGTGTGCACCCATAATAACATTGTGATTTGCATGCTCACCTCAGCTCCTCTTAACTCATGTCAAATGGTTCCTCTAACTCGAATAGCAAACAAAGAGCATCACGAAGTGTAGGTCATGAATGTTTAGGGAAATACCACCCTATTAGTCACATAACACATGCAAGTAATACACTGACTCATACTGTTGCGCTGAACGTGCAATCGCAGGCAATAACATACGTAAGTGTTCACTAGATATGCAGTACAATGAGTATACGATGGACGAACCTTGCAATCTGGAGCTGAGTGTCATGGTCGTATTCACGTTTTCAGAACGGTTCGGTTATAGTCTGGTTTTACAAAAACGTTTTCCCCCTTTTTAAAACCAAGTTCACTATAACCAATGGCTCTGATACCAATCTGTCACACCCCCAAAATACAACATGCGGAAACCCCCGCGAGGCGTGTGACGTATCAGGATCTAGCCACCAATCATATTGAACTCATACGTGTATTTAAATAAACTTTCATTTATTACAGTTGAGTGTTACACGTTACAAATAATTCACAGTATACAGCGGAAGCATAATTCATTCGTTAAGAGTTTATAAACCACATGTAAAAGCCATTAGTCTTGTGTTGTGTTTCCATGTATCTCGACCCACGACCACTCCAGCCTCCCAGACAGCAAGTTCCAATGATATGCACCTAAAGGCCTGCAAGGCATGTAACAACGAATCAACAACAAAGTTGAGCGAGTTCACAGTTGGTTGTCCATTTTAGAGTTGTTCCAAAAACATAGTTTAATCTTAACCGGCTATCCAGCCGTGGGGATTACCTCATAGTTCGAAAACGTTTATTAGTAATCCATTTTTACTTCGGCCATCTCAGCCCGGCACTCCGGCCGTGGGGGCTACCCCTTGTTTAAACTACCAGACTCGTTACCATTTCGACTACTAATGTTTGTCATGTTTATGTGCCCTCGTCAATATCTATCATCATTGACGTGCCTAGTCCATTAGTCCACGCCCGTCCTCTGCGGCACGATGTGAGGTTTGTTAAACCTAATAGCACTATTTAACTAATGACCCGTTCGCCATTGGCCTCGGCGATTAAGTCGATATAAAAGGAGGGACTTCGTTGATAGAGTTCTAGTCTAGTAAATCTAAATCCGTCCCAACAGGACGAGGAATTCACACTCCTGAACACGTCCCAACAGGACGAGGAATTCCTATTCCTTAACCCATTCCCACTCCCACCGGGAATTTCCATGCCTTGTAGAAAGTGTGAACTCACCTCGGTTTGCTCGGCAGATACACAAAGAGGTCAATCAAGCTGCTAGTGGTCAACCACGTCCTAACATGGTTACCATACAAGTCAGGTCTAGGTTCAAGTAGTGCACATAGGTTTACACATAAGCTAGCAAGTCACGAACACATAACGATCATGGCGTACACATAGATCACGTTAACAGTGTCAGACAAGTACACATAAATCCAAATTATGTGATTCAAGTGATTGGGCCTTGAGATTGTGCGAGCCCAATCATCTTGTGCGATTCTGTATGTAAAGCCCAATTAAATGCTCGGCCCAACCTGTTGTGCAATCAACACAGCCTTGTGCGACTCACAATGGGTTGTGCGACTCAGAAACATACCCGGCCCAAAACTCATTTAGCCCAAACAATCAGACAAACACTTAATCTTGTGCGGTCCAAACGGACTTATGCGACTACAGGCAACTTGTGCGATCCAATATACTTGTGCGATTGGGGTTTTGGGCCATTCGGCTCAACAGCTTAAACATTTTAAGCGGCCCAAATGTCAACAGCTAATCTCCTGTGTGTGGTCCAACATATTGTGCGATCGGCACAGACTTGTGCGATCCACAGTATGTTGTGCGATCATGCAACATAGTGTTGTACTCAGTGCTTTAACAGTTGTACCATAAGCATAGCCTGACTTGTGCGATTAGTTAAACCATTCCAAAAATCACGCTCATCAGTTACAAACAATTTGGCAGTTTCCTATCATTCCTTTACTCGATCAAAACAAGCAAATATCTTTTACCTTACATGAACCCTAATCACTACCTTGAACCCAATCGATTAACAACCATTATCAACCATTCAAAATACCTAACTGATTCATTAACATCATTAAAACAGTGGTTATTTCCCATCAAAATCCCCTATCATTGGCTAAACTCAAATGGCAGTAATTAATCATGATCATCAATCAAACTCGAACTGAAACGCACAATCAATCAGTCATCATACAATCCTAAACCCTAAACATCATGCAAGATCATAATAATACACACATCATGCATCGATTCACCAACTCATCATTCAAGATTATAACAATCACAATAACAAGAATCAATCATAACGCATATTCTGAATTCTTATTACCAAGATCTTCTAGTATGAACAACCCTAGCTATCTCATACAATCATCACAACACCGCTTATTATATAAACAATATTGAGACACTAACCGTGATGTTCAAAAGAGTTGGATTGAATCGACGAGAAGGGCTTCGAGTGAGGCTGCCGTCGGGTTTCCAAGAGAGAGAGAGAGAGCTTAAGGTTAGCTTAGGGTTTTGTGTGTATTGTGTATTTGCAAGTAATGAGAAACAAAACCCCATTAGGGTTATGTCCTGGTTTAAATAGGTGAGTGGCCAAACCCATCATGGGCTGCCCATTGGTTTCAAGTTCAAGGGGAGTGGGCCGAGAGTGGTGTGCCCAAAGGGCTTGTGCGATCGGGTTGAAGTTGTGTGGTTGGGTTCGTGTTGTGCGATCACATCACATAAACATATATTACACAATCCACATAACACAATATCATAACATTCCATTAAATCAATGCATCACATAATCACATAACATTCAAAACATGTTGCATCAAGGCACACAAAAGAGTTCTAAAACACGAGTTGTCACAGTGATCTTGTTGATTGTCGTGCGGGCATCATCGGAAGAGTATGCGCTTGAGGTTGAGTCTTTCCAACTTTTCTTGAATTTCTTACCACTGCTTCCGCTCATGTCTTGGGGGCAGTTTTGGGGCATTGGTGGTCTGTTGGAACTTAAATTGCGCTCTGTTTGAGCATAGACTTTGGCAGCTGCCATCAAATTTTCCTAAGTTTTCAGCAGACCTTCAGTCCCTGACAATACTTTTATCCTATCATCACACCTTACAGCGTATTTGAACTGTGCGCGGATTAAGTGCTCATGCACATCACCAATTTCCAACACTTCTTTGTTGTACCTTGTTATGAAATCTTTCAAGCTTTCATCGTCCCTCATCCAGATGTTCATGACATCCACGGAGTCTCGAATGGATCTCCGCTGTTGACTGAAATGGACCAGAAATTTTTCCTTCAAATCTACCCAGGATGTTAACTTCCCCACTGGTAGGTTGTCAAACCACAAGCGTGCAACGCCTGTTAAAGTTTGGACAAACAAATGGCACCACATGGGTAGTGTCCATCCTCCGACTAATCCCGCGCTAGTGAACATGTGCAAGTGATCATCGGGATCTGATAATCCATTAAATTTCCCAACATTCGAAGGTAGTTTTGCCCGCTCCAGGGGGGGCTAGTGCAATCTCTTTGACAAACTTCGAATTTTCAGTAGCTTCTGCTGGTCGGTAAATCAGATTTTAATCATACTCCGCTTCTGGATTGTAAACTGCGCAGATTTTTGGTTTGTAGCTTGCATGATCTCTTTGTAATCGGCTAAAAACGCTTGTGTTGTCACCTTCATGAAACGTCTTATCATATTCATCGGTTTGGGTGTCCCGCTTTTGAGAGGAACGCGGGCCCAAATGTGAATGAACTGACTGATGCCTGTGAGATTATTGTTCGTCACGGTTATCGTGTCTCCTAGATTCAGAGTGAGTGGATTCATACTTGGTGGTAGATCTTGAATAGACTTTCGTATCTTCTACAAACATGTGTGACGGTGCATTGTAGTGCAACACTCGAGGTGCTGAGGGGGCTCGCACCTGAGGTGCAGATCTACGTGATTGTGTTGTAGGTTGAGCAGCTTGTGCACAGAGCTGTGCATAAACTGTGTTTATTGCACCTTGAGATTTTACGTACCATGAGATCGGAGTTTCACCAGGGGGTAAAATTGAGCTGATCGGAATTTCAGGTTGTATTCCTAGTGTAACTAGGTCATTTCCCTGATTAACATTGTTCTGAACATCGTTATCATCAGATACTTCTTCCACAATTCCCTTGACACGGGAAGCATGAGCAAATTTGCCCCTGTTTTCTGGCCGCGGACCTTGTGGATGAGTTGATGGAGTTTCTGCCATGGGAAACAGAAATTGAGAAGAGATGAATCAAATGAGAAGATGAAAATAGAAATTGAGGAATCGGTGGGTGCCAATGAAGAAACAGTGATCAGAATGACCAGAATCAATCAGATCATGGGTTTAGTCTCTGCATAAAAGGGTTAATCCTCTCGTAGATTCAGGGTTTTGGCTGAAATCCTTTCTCCGATGATCACTGCAAAATAGAATTCGTTAGACTCGCCACAGGGAGAATAGGGGTTCTCTCCGTGACCACCCTCTGGTGTGAGAATAAGTACAATGATCTTAAGGAAGAAGGAATAGTAGTAAAAGTGAAGTGAGAGTAACTTGTGATATCATACATGCAATAGCTTATTTATAGCCGGGTTTTGGCGGGAAACTGGTGCAACGGAGGAATTAACAGAAAGCATTTTCCGTAAGCGGTTACATCTCCTTCTGTTAATCTTTTGCACACTGATCATAGATCTTGATCAACGGTTGGGGAGTTGCCACGTGAAAAGTGGTTTTGCGTCTATCCTTTTCCAAGTTTACTGTCATCATTGTGATTTAGATTAGTGTCCAGGATTGTGCCACGTCATCTTTCAGTTGTAACCGAATGGTTGTGCACGATGAGCTTTAGGGAGTCTTCTAGAAGGTCTACAGCTGTAAATTGTTATGCCTTTGCCACGTGTCTATTCTGTTGTAACAGAAAAGATACTTTTGTCCAAGTCTTGATTTCAGGCGCGTGGAGATGTTTGTGATTATATCTTCAAGTCTAACTGTACCCTTGCGCGAGCCCGCGCAAGGATGTTAGTTGAACGTTTTTCTTTCCCTTCTTCCGTTTCATGTTTATTTCGAAGACTGTTTCTTTCTTATCCTGTTTTGGGACCATTGCGCAGCCGCGCGTGGTCTTGTTAAAGATGTTCTAGAAGTGAGGCTTATGAAATGGTTTTATGTGCCTGCTTCGGGTTTTCATTCCTTTGTTGTTGGACTGTTTCTTTCCAAATCCTGCTTGGGACCGCTGTGCGGCCGCGCAGGGTCTTTATTCAATATGTTATGGGATAAGGTTGTGGTACAGTCCTATGCGCCTGCGCAGGGTTTTTGGGACCATACCCCTTCACAACGCAAACACTTTATAACGCTAACCGCTCCCGCATGCTATATGTGTACTTTGAATGCTCGTACTATGCTTATACAGTGTTACACTATCCGCCTCTAGCAATGATAGTACTATAGTTTGGACTCAGCACCTGTCGTGGACGGGGGTTGCTTGGGATCACTTAACTTTACTTCACGTGTTCGCAGTGGTGAACATGTGTCGGGCATACCCCAAAACGCAGTCTCGTGGTTAAGTTGTAGTCATTGTTTGATAGTTACTTGCTTCGCCCGTTACGTTATACATGCTGGTTATGCGTAAACGCTTTCTCTACTATATGCTATGCAAACTTGTGTACTCACCTTTACATTTTATATGTATTGACTTTATTTTAACGTATGTGACAGGTTGATAGGATGCTATGCTATGCTATGCTGAATCAAGATAGACAGTCTAGAAACTACACTAATAGAAATCTAGGTTGTCAGACTTGTTTTGTTTGAGAGAAACTCGTATCTGTAATATTTACTTGTTGAATATTTGTTGATTGGTATGGGACAATTAACCTTTAAAAATATTGGAACAAATAGTTGTTATAGATCTCTTGAGCAATCTGGTTCGCCTAGTGCCGCGCCCTGATGTTTCCGCCATCGGTTGAGGTGTGACAGATTGGTATCAGAGCCATAACTATAGAGAATTAGGCCGAGTCTTGTAGGATTGGCCTAGTCTATAGTGTAAGTACCAACAGACCGCTTCGTACAAACCCAGTGGGGGTTTCGTACGAACCTATACGCTCACTCTCGTTCAACTTAAAGGCTTCTTCGTACGGAGAACAAATGCATGCCGCCTTTCCTAAGGATGAACTACTACCTGCCTTTCCTAAGGCTGAGACAATACACACGCTTTCGAAAACACTCACATAACACAACCGAGTGATTGGGTCGAGATTAGGTGTGAAAACCAGGAACTCTCGATGAGATCGCTCACTCTACGTGTATTTTTACTTTCAGCATGAGAACCTTCATTGAGTTAGGAGTGACATCCATATCTCAATGAAATTCCCCGGCTCTATCTCGTGGTTTTGCCACACTTGCAGGAACACCTGATATGACAATCAGGAAGTACATTCAAGCTTTACCCGACTGCATAGCTGAATTTGTTCAAGCAGCTAAACCTGCTACCATTGAGGAAACCTACCAACTCGTAGCTGAGATCAACGATAAGCGAGTCTTAGCTGGGTATTTCAAAACCTCAACCAAGAATCTCAACCAGGTCACTGATACTCCCGCTACCGACAATGCAACATCACAAGGTTCAAGGCCTTCACGTCAGATTCGCAAGCGTAAGAACAACAACAACAAGAACTACGCTACTACCATCCCTACTCCACCCAACAACCAAAACCGCCAAGCTACTGTCACCAACGCACCGCCTGCTAAGCATGCGTATACTGGTGTCCATCCTCTGTGCCCTACATGTACCTATCACCACCCTGCAGGGGTAAATTGCCGTTTCTGTGCAAACTGCAATATCTATGGGCACTTTACCACTCACTACCGTTCAGGCCCACACCAGTAAGCAGCTCACGCCCCTCCAGCACCACCAGCTCCACTCCCTGCTCCTCAGGTCAAGCAAGCAGCTCCTGCGCCCGCTGTTTATGCGCGAGCTTGCTACTCTTGTGGTGACCCGAATCATTTTGCTAACGTTTTCCCGAACCGTGTGGTGAAACAAGAACCACAGCAACCACCGCAGCAGCAGCAACAGCAGCAACCACAGCAGCCACAGCCTCAACAGCAGCAACAGCCACAACAAGCAGCCCGCAGAAGAACTTTCAACATTAATGTCCGCCAGGCTCAAACTGACAACAACGTTATCAATGGTACGTTCCTTGTTAACGGTATTTATGCTTCGTGTTTGTTTGATACTGGAGTCGATATCTGATTTGTGTCATTTGAATTTGAAAATCTCCTCAACAGTAAACACACTAACCTCCCAATGACATTCGACGTAGAAATCGCCACCGGAAGAACCGTGACCGTCAGTTCTATTCTCCATGATTGTACTCTCGAACTCAACAATCACGTTTTCCCGATCAATCTCATTCCTATGCAACGTGGTAGTTTCGATGTCATAGTAGGCATGGATTTTCTTCGGGAAAATCATGCTGAAGTCGTTTGTTTCGGAAAGATGATTCGTTTCTCTCTTTCAAACGGTGATCAACTCTGTGTTTATGGCAAATATCCTCGAAAGAACTGAAGCTTATGTCGTGTATTCAAGCAAGCAAGTATCTCCGCAAGGAATACTTGGCTTTCTTAGCTCACATCGTAGTAGCAGAGGAGGAAAAGAAGCTGATGGAAAAGGTACTTGTGGTTCGTGATTTTCCTAGTGTCTTTCCTGACGATTTACCCGGTCTACCCCCGACTCGTGATATCGACTTTCGTATCGACATTATTCCAGGAGCTAACCCTGTTGCTTAAGCCCCTTATCGCCTCGCACTGTCTGAAATGCGCGAACTTTCTAGCCAACTTCAGGAACTACTTGATAAAGGCTTCATACGCCCTAGCACATCACCATGGGGTGCACCTGACCTTTTCATGAAAAACAAGGATGGATCGTTCCGAATGTGCATCGATTATAGGGAACTTAATAAGCTTACTATCAAGAATCGCTACCCTTTACCCTGAATTGATGACTTATTCGATCAACTACAAAGCACTACGTGTTTCTCTAAAATCGATCTACTCTCAGGTTACCATCAACAACGCAAACACTTTATAATGCTAACAGCTCCCGCATGCTATACGTGTACTTTGAATGCTTGTACTATGCCTATACAGTGTTACACTATACCGCCTCTAGCAATGATAGTACTATAGTTTGGACTCAGCACCTGTCGTGGACGGGGGTTGCTAGGGATCACTTAACTTTACTTCACGTGTTCGCAGTGGTGAACATGTATCGCGCATACCCCAAAACACAGTCTCGTGGTTAAGTTGTAGTCATTGTTTGATAGTTACTTGCTTCGCCCGTTACGTTATACATGTTGGTTATGCGTAAACGCTTTCTCTACTATATGCTATGCAAACTTGTGTACTCACCTTTATATTTTATATGTATTGACTTTATTTTAACGTATGTGACAGGTTGATAGGAAGCTATACTATGCTATGCTGAATCAAGATAGGCAGTCTAGAAACTACACTAATAGAAATCTAGGTTGTCAGACTTGTTTTGTTTGAGAGAAACTCGTATCTGTAATAATTACTTGTTGAATATTTGTTGATTGGTATGGGACAATTAACCTTTAAAAAAATTGGAACAAATAGTTGTTATGGATCTCTTGAGCAATCTGGTTCACCTTGTGCCGCGCCCCGATGTTTCCGCCATCGGTTGGGGTGTGACAGCTTATACTTTATTTTTGCACGAAATTACGCCATTAAGCTAGGAGTGAAATCCACATCTTAATGGTAAATTTACAATTCAAGCTCTAGTGGACCCTTGTCAAAGTGTCAAAATTATATTTTGACCCGACGAGTACCAACCACATTAGGGTACGAAATCGTCAAGTTAGGGGTAAAACCCGCATCTTGTCGATTAAGTCCCATTCCTCGATTTTCAATCTCGTCAAAGTTTTGATTGTTTCAATCGATTAGAGACGTGTAGTAACTGGAAGGGTAAGATACAGTTAATCGCTTCTCGGTGAGAGTATCTTACCTATAGGCCAAAGCACGTTTCTCTAATTTGAAAGGACTCTCGATTCACTTTGGAATAGTCGACGTTTCTCTACCCGAAACAATCCCATGTTTTATGAGCCTCTCTTTTATGTGATTCAATTTATATGTGATTTTATACTTGTTACCTCGTTCATTTCAAAATCGTTACATAATTCGCACATCTCGCACAATCAAAAACAATAATAATTCTCGAGAACAAACTAAATTTATACTCTCTTACGCATTCATACATGTTTATATTTGTTGAATACTTTTCGAATACATGCGAATTATGTGAATTATACATGATACGTGAACACTTGCATGCTTATACATGCAAAAACCTTGTTTTAAAATTTATGATCAAGTCTCATTCTTTCCTTTTCTTTCAAACTTCTAGATGGCATCTCCAAGCTCATCAAAGAAGACCAAGTCAAAGAAAGGTTCCAACAATGACTCCATCTCCAAACAAGAGTTAGTTGGACTCATTGCTGAACAAATGGCCGATCAGATGGCCTGAGTGATACCTGACATCGTGAGCCACATCCAAACCAACTCGGATTTACCCCATGGTTCTGTGGACTCCAAGGTGGAGAAACCAAAGACACCATTCCTTTTCAAGCAATTCATGGCTTACAAACCATTGGAATTTATTGGGAAGGATGGTGCCACTGCACTATTAACCTGGTTTGATGCTATGGAGATCACGTTCCATCAGAGTGGTTGTCCTGATGACTTGTGTACCCAAAATGCTACATGGGTGTTCCAATCAAGAGCTCTTGATTGGTGGACCTCTGAGCGAAGCACAAGAGGTGAGGACGCCGCCCACGATTTGCCATGGGCTAAACTAAAGAAGATCATGAGAGAAGAATCCTACCCTCCTCACGAGCTGAGGAAATTGGAACACGAGTTTTGGCACCTTATACAAGTTGATGACGACAACGATGGTTTAACCCTCCGCTGCAAACAACTTAGCATCCTTTGTCCTAGCCAAGTTAATACCCCTGAGAAATCAATCAACAAGTACATCCACTGCTTGCCCGATTCTTTCATGAACCTCGTGGAAGCTGCTTGCCCAGCGACTATCGAGGAAACCTTTCGTTTAGCCGTTCGTCTTAACAGCAACCACGTCATGCGCAGAAATGTCGCAAAAGCTTCATTGAAACACGCAACCCACCGTTGAAACACCCTCTACCACCAAGAAGAACCAAGGCAAGAAGTGGAAGGCTTCAAGCTAAAATTGTGCGGTCATCACTCCGCCAAACCCTCAACCCATCAATACTGTAGCCGCTGTTACCCCCGTCGCCAATGAGCTACCAAAAGGAGGCTACAATGGAACTCAACCTCAGTGCACTACTTGCTTATACCATCACCCTACCACTGTACCATGCCACAAATGTGCCACTTGTCATAAGTTTGGGCATTTTTCTGACCGATATCGAAATGGCCCTCAAAATCGTCAAAACCAAGTCGTCGTAGCTCAAAATCCTACTCCCAATCAAGCTCAAAACCAAGTCGCTCTTGTTCGAGTGTGTTTCAAGTGTGGTGATCTTAACCATCTGGCAAATGTCTGTCCTCAGTGAAACCAGCCTCAACAGCAATCGCGACAACAACAATAACAGCAGCAACAGCCTCAACAACCAGCTCGAGGTAGAGCTTTTCTTCTTACCACCGCTCAGGCGCAAAATGCAAATAGTGTAATTACTGGTGCATTCCTTGTGAACCATGTTTATGCTTCATGTTTATTTGATACTGGCGCCGATAAGAGTTTTGTGTTGTTAGAATTTGAACCATTGCTTACGTGTAAACGCTCTAAGTTACCAAGATCTTTTGCTGTCGAAGTCGCTGATGGTAAATCCGTCTCTTTCGATTCCGTCCTTTCCAAGTGTTCCTTGATTCTTAATGATCATACGTTTCACATTGACCACATACCCATGCAAATGGGTAGTTTCGACATCATAGTAGGCATGGACTGGCTTAGGCGAGTTCGTGCTGAAGTTGTTTGTTTTGAAAAGTTTATCCATCTTCCTCTTCCAAACGGTGATCTCTTCACGTCTATGGCGAGAAACCTTCTCAAGGTCTCAAGCTTATGTCGTGCATTCAAGCGAACAAATACTTGCGCAAGGGTACCTTCGCCTTTCTCGCCCACATTGTGGAAAAGAAGGACAAAGGCCCAAGCATGAGTGACGTTCCCGTCGTACGTGATTTTCTCGACGTGTTTCCCGAAGATCTCCCTGGTTCGCCTCCTGCTCGTTCTGTTGACTTTCGCATCAATTTAGTGCCTAGCGCTATGCCTGTCGCTAAGTCTTCCTATCGTTTAGCACCCTCTGAGATGCAAGAGCTCTCGAGCCAACTTCAAGAGTTTCTTGATAAAGGCTTTATACGCCCTAGTACATCTCCTTGGGGCGCTCCCATTCTGTTCGTCAAAAATAAAGATGGGTCATTCCGCATGTGTATTGACTATCGTGAGCTCAACAAGCTTACTGTCAAAAACTGATACCCTCTCCCTCGCATTGACGATCTCTTCGATCAATTGCAAGGCACGACCTTCTTTTCAAAGATCGATCTTCGTTCTGGGTATCATCAACTTCGAGTTCTCGAAGAAGATATACCTAAAACCGCCTTTCGTACGTGATATAGTCATTATGAATTCATGGTCATGCCTTTTGGTTTGACCAACGCACCTGTTGTTTCATGGATTTGATTAACCGCTTGTGCAAAGCGTACTTGGACCATTTCGTGATCGTCTTCATCGACGATATTCTTATCTACTCCAGGAATCAAGAGGAGCACAAGCAACACTTCCGTCTTATCCTTCAGCTTCTGCGTACTGAACGTCTCTACGCCAAATTCTCTAAATGTGAATTTTGGTTAAAAGAAGTTTAATTCCTTGGTCATACTATCAACATACGTGGTATTCATGTGGATCCCGCTAAAATCGAAGCTGTGAAGAATTGGATCGCACCTAAGTCTCCATCCAAAATTCGTTCGTTTCTTGGTCTTGCTGGTTACTATCGTCGTTTCATCTCTAACTTTTCGAAGATCGCCGTTCCTCTTACCTCTTTGACATAAAAAGAGAAACCTTTTGTTTGGGGTCCCGAACTAGAGGAATCTTTTCAAACGCTCAAGGACATGCTTTGGAATGCTCATATCCTAGCTCTTCCCGATGGTAACGACGACTTCGTCATGTATTGCAATGCTTCAAACCTTGGTCTTAGTTGTGTCCTCATGCAACGAGACAAGGTTATCTCTTACGCGTCGAGACAACTCAAAATAATGAGAAGGGCTATACTACTCATGACCTTGAACTTGGCGCAGTTGTTTTTGCCTTGAAGATTTTGTGACACTACCTTTATGGTACCAAGTGTGTGGTCTTCACCGATCATAAGAGCCTTCAACATATCTTCAACCAAAAAGAACTGAGCATGCATCAACGTCGTTGAGTGGAATTGTTAAACGACTACGACTGCGAAATTCACTACCATCCAGGTAAAGCGAATGTAGTGGCCGACGCGCATAGTCGTAAAACTCATGTAAAGGGTATTCGTTGTCTCCAACTCGTTAATGATCTTCAAAACCACATTCGTGAAGCTCAATATGCCTCCGTTAACGAGGGAAGTCTCTCCCTCAAGATACGAGGTGGTGTTGAAGAAGATCTTAAGTCTAAATCCGATGGTATCCTATACTATCTCAATCGAATCTGGATTCCGAATCATGATAACCTTCGAGACTTCTTGATGAAGGAGGCACACAAATCGAAATATTCTATTCATCCTGGCACTGATAAGATGTACCAAGACATGCGTACGTCCTATTGGTGGCCTGGAATGAAGAAAGATATCGCCACCTTCGTTGCAAAATGTCTCACTTGTTCGAAGGTTAAAGCTGAACAGCAACGTCTCTCTGGCTTGCTCGAACTGCCAGAAATTCCTGTCTGGAAATGGGAGAGCATCGCTATGGATTTTATCATTAAGCTCCCTCGTACTTCTTCTGGTCATGACAGTATTTGGGTGATCGTTGATCGATTGACCAAATCAGCTCATTTTCTCCCCATTCGTGAAGATTTCAAAGTCAAGAAATTGGCTAGAATCTACACTGATGAAATCATCTGTCGTCATGGTATCCCGATTGACATCATTTCCGATTGTGATGGTCGCTTTACGTCCCGTCTTTGGCAAACTTTCCAATCTGCTATGTGTACTGTTCTAAACCTTAGCACCGCTTTCCATCCTAAGTCAGACGGTCAACCGAGCATACTATCCAAACCTTAGAGGATATGCTTCGTTCATGCATAATCGATTTTGGTGACAACTGGGATTCACACTTGCCTTTGATCGAATTCTCGTACAACAACAGTTATCATGCGAGTATTCAAATGGTACCCTTCGAAGCATTGTATGGTCGCAAATGCCGCTCGCCTATTTATTGGCATGAGATTGGTGAAGTTCAAATCACTGGTCCCGAGCTTATACAAGAGACAACGGACAAGATTTTACAGGTTCGAGACAACTTACTGAAGGCCAGGAGCCGACAAAAGAGTTACGCCGACAAAAGAGTTACGCCGACAAGCGTCACAAGCCCTTGGAATTCGAGATAGGTGACTTTGTACTTCTCAAGGTATCCCCTTGGAAGGGTGTGGTTCGATTTGGTAAGAAAGGGAAACTCGCACCTCGCTACGTTGGTCCTTTCAAGATTCTCGAAAAGATTGGCAAGGTTGCGTATAGACTAGACCTGCCTGAAGAACTCAACAACATCCATCCTGTATTCCACGTTTCATACTTAAAGAAGTGCTTAGCTGATGAAGGACTTCAAGTTCCACTCGAAGATCTTTAAATCAACAAAACACTACACTTCATGGAGAAACCTATCGAGATCATGGACCGAGGAGTCAAGCAATTGAGGCGCAGTCGAATTCCTATCATCAAGGTTCGATGGGAAGGAAAATGTGGCACTGAGTTTACTTGGGAACTCGAAAGTGATATGAAGACTAAGTATCCACAACTGTTCGTTACATCTTCCTAATTTGGGACGAAATTTCCTAAAGGAAGGGAGACTGTAACGCTCCGCTTTTTTGTAACTTTCCTTAATTAGAAAGCTTGTCTTGTAGTTCTATTTTTGGAAACTTATATTCCTTGTAATCGTATTTCGTTGTATCATTGTAAAATCCGAGACTTTGATCATAACAAAATTCATTATTTCAAACATATTATATTTTGCTTATTCATTCATCCTTGTACGTTTCGATTCATTATACGTTTATTGTCTTATTCGTGAATCTTGTAAACATATGATGAACTTACAAATACATATAATATAATCATGACTCATATACTTCGCATACGCTTATACCACATTATGGACACTTGCAAATATTTATTCGTGATTATCATACTTGCGACATTTTATATGTTACGCACACTTACCTTTATCACATCTTTTGGTTAATTAAAACATTTTTCTTAATCATTTTAGGCCTTGTTACATGTTGGGAACCCATTAAATATCATGCACCACCTTAATAGACAACATATATATATATATATATATATATCTTATAACTTATTAATAAAAAAAGAAAAAAAAAAGGATCGTAGCCTTATGCTGCCTTAATGTTCCTTTTATTTAATTGTTTCAACCACCATTTACTTGTATTTCATAATACATACCATGTTGCACTATAATATACATCATATATAATATCTCACACAAAAAAAGGCATTTAATGGCTGTTAAACAGCCATTTCGGCTAGTCTCGAGACAACAACAATAATTAGAACTTTTTTTCTTTTTTTTATTTGTTTTAAAACTCAACTACTTGTATTTATTGAAACCCACTTAACCCTAATCCTCTCCTATAAATACAACCCTTAATCCAGCCTCTTTTCCACTTTTACAACCCTTAAACATACTCAAAAACCTCTCAAAACTCAGCTGGAAATCAAGAGCAAGTCAGATTCATATCAACTCACAAAAGTGAGCATAACTTCCTCATTTCTTAACCTTTTTAATTGATTCTTCTTCCTAATCACTTGGAACAACCTTAGGGATGATTCCACAGGTTTTCCATGGAAAACCAAGGCCTGGAACATCACCAAAAAGGCTCCAAAGTGGACTGAACTTTCTGTTTTGATTGAACTTTGCTAAACTTGTTTGAACTTGCGTTATCTCATACACATTCCTATGTCCTTATGCTCATAATCACTTCTATGGTTAGTTGAACTTAAAAACAAGGTTGTGACACTTAAAATCAGAGGTTAAAACCTCATAAACTTTCTGTTTTGGTTAGGGTTTAACCTACAAGTAATGAACAAGCTTAAAGCTTGATGTTTGTGTGATTATAGGACTAGCTTGGGCTATCCTACTTGAAAATCGACACATTTCTTGATGATTTCTTAGATTAGTTGTAGTTAACTTATTCTTTATTGTATGTTCATGACCCTCGTTGATTGTTTATAACAACAAGTGTCGTGGTGAACACCAAAGAGGTACCTAAATGGAAGACTTGTTCTTCCTACCTCATACATGACTTATATGATATACAAAAGAGGTTCCTAAGTGGAGGATTTATCCTCCTACCTCATGCTTGACCTATATGACATAATGTACACTATATAATACTTATATATTATCCAAGTAATCAAACTTTTGATGATGAACTAGTGGTCATTTGTCAAGATAGTAGGTTATATCATCTAAGGACTATAATGCTTGTCACGATTCTAATGGGCATTTAACCCATGAAAACATTTAAACTCTTTTGAGTTTCATAGTGTCAAGAACAAGTATTATGTGTGCTAGGTGATTATTTTCTTCATATGTTTACTTTCATGTATTTTAAACTCTGAATCTTAATCTTCCTTTAAACTCTCCATACTCACCCACCTATGTTTCTTCGTGTAGAAGGACAAGGTGCTCCAAACTAATCAACCAAATACTCGCAGAATATCAAGTGGAAAGCTTGCAAAACTGTGAGTATATTTGAACCCCCTTTTTCGTTTACCACTTTTGGGGTGTAACATGTTAAACTATAAACTATACTCAAACTTTATTCTTTATGCAATCACAAAACAATCCTTATACATGAAACTACTTGTTATGCTTGATACGTGAACTTGGGTGATTCTTATGTGATACCATAGTTATTAGCTTCGTACGAGGCTCCATTTAACATGTATAGTGCTATAGGAGTAACGCACCGCCCGTAGACATGTGGCCATGTTAAAACAACATTCTTTATTGCGTAACAGGGGATTGACTAGGATTATCGCATGCCATGTTACGTTTATCTTGAATAACTTAAGTTGCCATGTGGATTCGTTTTAAACTTTTATGCTTATACATATATTGAAAACTTGTATACTCGCCTTTGCTTTTGCATTGAACTTTATTTTAAACATGTTACAGGTTGAGGATGATGATGCTATGAAATTGAAGTAGCGACGATGCTTAGATACACATGTAGACGCCGTAGGTTTAATATGTTGTATCAATTTTGTTCTTGTCATTATGTTATTGTCTTGTACTTATTGTTACTTGAATTTTCATGTAATATTGACAATTTGAAGTTATAAAATGAAACGGTTTTAATTTAATTATTATCACAAAAAAGAGTTATGTGTGATGAGCAATCTCTCTTCGTCCCACTCTGATGTTTCCGCCATTGGTTGGGGTGTGACAACGACGCTGCCCTCCGACATGGCAACGCTCTTTACCCCATAGAATCAGCGCTTAGCTTACAACACCACCTCACCGGTCATCACATTATCGGTTAACACTACGGTGATGCTGTTTGTTACAACACGTAATACTATCATGTGTCGAAAACTCTTCCGTTGTCGTTGTCATACTTAACAACATTAACTGCGACTTTATCCACTCCCCCTTATCAACTTATTGTCATGCCAACTATAGTGTAACATGTGGCATGATCACCAGGTAATTAGGCTTACATACACCAATACTATGTGCAACACATCAATACATGTGGCGTGATCACTGAGTGGTAACTTGAATGAGCCCTATCATTATGTGCAACACACTGTCCTGGAGGATGATGCTCGAACAAAAGCCTACCAACCGGTCGAGCTGATCTTTAAGTCAAAGTTTAGTTGATGCGTCACTGAAGCTCCCATTCTAGAAAAAATCAAGATACCTCCCACCTTTGGTAGATACGATGGTACATGTGATCCTGATGACCACCTTAACCTCTTTAAAAGGGCAGGGGAAGTAGCATGTTGGCCACTACTTGTATGGTGCAAGATGTTTATCCAGACTTTGACTGGTGCAACTCGAGTTTAGTCGGACAGCCTACCAGTAGGAGTTATAAATACTTTTGAAGATCTGGTTGCAAAGTTTACCTAGTAGTTCAGCCAGCAAAGGCGGTATACGAAAGACCGGAATGAAGTGTTACATATTCGCCGGCGTGAACGAAACAGTCAAAAGTTAAATTGCCAGATTTACCAGGGAGAGCATAACGATTTCTGGCCTAACCCATGAGCTAGCATGTGGTGCATTCCTTCAGGGGGTTAATGAGGATAAACTCCTCCAATAATTACACGATTAAAATGGCATGCCCACCACATAGAAGAGATCATGTCCATAGCTAAGGTCTATGTGCGCCAGGAGAAGTCGGTCACCGGAAGCTACACAACAAACGGAAAGAAAGAACTAGCTAAGAATGTTGAAGAACACAATCAAAGAAGCTCGAAGGGAAAAACCAGAAGTGGTAGGTTCTAGAGAAATAATTGACAGAATCTAGCAATCGATACGAAACATCTAAAGGCACATATACCAAGAGCGATCAACGGCCACCCAGGAGAAGGCTGAATTACCCCTCTCTCACTAAGACGCCCACATAAATTTTAGCCACATAAAACCTCAAGCTAAACACCATGCGACGCCTCAAGGATTCGCCTACGCGGGACACAACTAAGTATTGTGAGTACCATAAGGGGAATGGGCATGACGCGAATGACTGTTAGTGTTACGAGTAATAAAAGCAGATCGAGTATTACATGAAGACATGCAAGTTGGCGCATTTGGTCAAAGATATAAAGCAACACCCCACGCCTGTAAGCGATGAGAAAGAAAAAAAAGGAATAAATAAGAGGCAGTGCGAAATGAACAAGGGTCATGTGGATAAAGTAACAGGGGTGAAACACCATATTGAACATTTGGAGCCATGGATGACTATCCCTATGTTCGTCCAGTCTCGTCTTTCCGTCCTGAATCTCACCATCGATCCACTCATAATTATAGCCGTAGTTGTGGACTATAGAATGAGAAGGATACATGTCAATACTAGGAATTCTGATGATATTATCTACGAGCAGTGCATTAACCACATGGACCCAGAGGATAAAAAAAACTCCTCTCTGACTATGTGGGCCTCTCTCAATGGATTGAAACAGTGCTCGATCATGTCCATTAAGAAAATTGATCACCCTGATTTCCCAATGGGGTTACTCCTCTCTGACTAAAGTCGGAGGCTTTGACATAGACACGATGTTGAATGCATTGTTCTATGTTTGAAAGTTTGCCATTTTTAGTTAGAGGCAGAGTCTAAAGAATAGAGTATAAAATGATACTCGGGTAGTTGATCGTTTTGAAAATAGGTCATTCAATCTGCTCTGATACCGATTGTTGGTCCCAGAAAATAATGCTTTAACTAAACTTGCCAAGGGATTTCAACAAGTATGAAAATAACGTGCGGAATTAGAAATCAAACTTTCAAGAAACCGAAATACGTAATTTTTCAAGTTTATATCACTTTGAAAAAGGTTAAAAGGTGATCGTGTGATTATTGACTACTATAAACAAATACTCAAAGAATTATGTGGTGAAGGGCAGTGGAGTTTTGTAGTATGTGATAAATGCTAAGCTTAACTCACTTGTTCTTTCGGTGTATTATTATCTATTTGTAGAGAATATTGGGTATGAATAAACATTTGTTTATTTATACACTTGTGTTGTGAAAAGTAGCTTCTTGGCATATTCATTGAATCCTTTAAGTCCACTAGTCACTTAGGAGTTCGAGTTTATCGTTATCTCTTTGTCAAGTTGTTGTATCAGAATTCCGATGAACTCCTTATCAGAAATCTGATGTCCTTGAACATCAGATTTCTGATGATCAGGTTTTACCAGATTCTGATGATAAATTTATCATCAAAAACATCAGATTGGTTTGATCTGATCTTCCTTTCTTGTCGAGAATCATTTTCTGGTGTATTTGAGGATGATGTTCTTCTTTCTTTCGTCCAATTGTCATGTATCTTCCATCATAGAGACTTATTAACTCTATCATCATCGAATCTAATCAGAATTATCCGATTATTTTTCTTCAACACTTACAAAAGTTTCCAAACAAACTCCCCTCAGCCTGATCACTCTCTTCTGTACGTACAATAAGGATGTCAAGTGATGAAATAAATCTCTATCAGGTGAGATATATTTATACTAAGTATAAACATCTGTTCGCAATCAGGACTGACATCACCCTAATAGTGACATCTAACATTCCTAACAGAAAAGATTCCATAGATGTTAGAAACATCTGGTGGAATTAACAATAGATTAAATATACTAAACACCTGTTAAAGAAATCACTGTTACATTAAAACAATTGTTCTTCAAACCACTGTTGACTTGTTCCATCCGTCTGTTTAAGCTAGAATAGATGTTTGGTCATCAATCATAGAGACTTATTAACTCTATCATCATCAAATCTGATCAGAATTATCCAATTATTTTTCTTCAACACTTACAAAAGTTTCCAAACAAACTCCCCTCAGCCTGATCACTCTCTTATGTACGTACAATAAGGATGGTCTTCAATATCAGTGCTTTTTCTTCTTCTCCAGCAGTGCTTTCCAGTCTTCGATAGATCTTTGGCATCTTCAAACAGATCTCTGGAATCTTCAAATAGTTGTTCTGTTAGTGTTCAAGATTCACTATCTTTGGGGAGAGTTGTAGATTATAACTTGCTTATTTCATGATCAGAGGAGCATGTTTTGGCTTTTGTATCATCTGATCTTTTGTAGGTCCAAGAATATCGCCCAATAAAAGATGATGTAATTAAGATAGTTTTCTCTTAATGCCCTTCTGAGATCTAGATCTTTGACAGGAGCATGAGACAAATTTTTGCAAACATCTTTAGCATAATCTTCTAAAGCATTCAATTTAGAAGAGAAATAAAGATACCCAATGGTTATTGAAGAGAAAATTGGAGGAGATAAATAGAATGAGGCAGTTACATGGTTAAATAAGAGGACTTCAATTCGAATTTTGAATCCCCACAATTTTAGGGGACAGGTGGAAGGTGAGGATTAACCGCTAGACAGCTGGAAGCATAGGTTAATGATACCCTCCCCTACTGCAGATATCCCATCAGTTACGTCGAGGCCGTCCAATGCAAGTGGCATGTGCAATTAAGGACAAGAAAGGTACAATGGGTACAATAATTATAGACAAAAGCTTTTTGCACGACGTTTTTCGCACCTGTACAGTTTTAGGCTAGTAGCTTCCCACAAATAGCTTTTCACTCATAAGCCGGGCAAGAAAAATGCTCCTAACTTATATCTTCCCCATATATACCTAACACCTTCTAACAAAGCTACTAGGCCAATATGCCACAACTCCAAAGCCAGAAGTAAACGCTCAAAGCTTCCTCGCAACACCCCCAACAACCTCTAACTTCGACAAAAGAATTAGGGCACATGCTCTGAAGAAATTAAACTTCCTCGGACTAGATTTTATTAAGTCACAAGTACCCATGCTTACACCATGGATACTTATGACTGGGGGCTGATGCTATGGGTGCCCAGAAGCTCCCATTCAGTGGAGCTGGAAGCAACAAGCAGGAAACAACCATACGAATGACTAGCAGCTGGAAGCTCGATTACTATACACATCTAAAGCTCCAAGACTGCAAAGTCAACTTGATGTGACTTTGCCCAAAAGTATACAAAAAGTAAACTTGAGACACGCAAAAACAACTTACACAAAAAAGGCAAGGCTACCTGCATAAGCAATACCTTAGAGAATAAGACTTACCCTTTCGGGTAGGCAAGCTGTAAGGGAAGCTTCCCCAAAGGCAGAAAGTTCTTCCTATATAAAGGGAGTCTCTAACACTCTCAAGAGGTATTCTAACTTTTACTCTCTTTCTCTTTCTCTAGAACTCTCAACTCTTATTCTCTCTAAGCTTATTGACTCTCGAGAACCCTTTCTTAATCTCACGTCAGAGTCCAAACACAGGAGGTACCTCTTGCATTAAGTCTAACGGTGCTTCTTTGATTGCAGATATCTCCAAAGAAGCTTCTACCGAGGTGGATACAGGACCTTCCTGTTTTAACAACTATCTTATTATAGAGAAGTTGTTATAGAAATCCAAACGGATTGGGGAGACATTCTTAGTAAGGACCAATAAGTTTTCGTAAGCTATATTAATTAATATTTACCTAAACAACTATAATTTTTTGTGTTAGCATGTTGACATTTCATCTATTGTAAACTTGTTCGTTATCGTGTTGCCACCAGATTTTAGCATGTACTATTTTATAAATAACCAATGATTTTTATAATGTGATCATATGATTAAAAATGTAGAGTATACACGTATGAATAAAGGTATTTGACATTTACTATTCATATTTTTATTTTTATTTTATACTAGTAGTAAGACCCGTGTGCAAACACGGGTGGTTTTTAGAAAACCATGCATAACACATTTTAATAGAAAGTATAGATAGGTATATAGATATTATACCAAAACATGTTATCTATTATAGCTAAAAGACAACTATAAACATAGATCATCGGTTAATATATCAGTTACATAAGATTATTTCCATTCTCCTATCCAAAAAAGGGAGTATCCACCCATTGACAATGTAAACTGTTTATAGACATAAGTACATATAAAAGATGTCTAACAAACTTAATAGAATTCAAATACAACTTAAGTTTCAACAAACATTAACTACGAACACACGATCACTTGCCTCAACAACTTTCATCAAAGCACAATCAAAAGTGTGTTACGCAGCAACATGTCCTTTCCTACATGTTATGTGCTGGTTAAATATGCTACTAGAGACAATGTCACAGCTGCTGATCCAACAATCTCCTTATACAACAGATGATACCAAAACCCTTCTTTATTACTGATTTTTATTTCTCATCAACATCGCCCTGATTTGTCCTTTGAATTGTAGTTCAAAGTCCAGGGAGAACATGTCTTCTTCATCATCCTTTTCAAGTTGAAGGTCCAACAAATCTTGGAGATTGTATGCATTCAGATTATATGCACTATCCATTTTAATCTCTTCAACACTACTATCTGATCTGATCAAAGTCAATACTTGGGTTTTTGAGTTTGACTTCCACTTTACTATTTTTGGATCAGCTAGTTTTCTTGGGAAAAGAATTATTGAAGATGAGTTTGGTGATTGTGGTCTGCTAACTAAATTTGCAATGGATTCAGATAAAGCAGATGATGAGAGAAGGTTTTTTGGAGTATGGATCTTTTGAGACAGAGCAGCAATGGTAGGATAGACTGGGTTTTGAGGAACATTTGGATCTTTAGCTCTAAGTTCTTCCAGCTTTTCGTAGGTCTCAACTATCTTCAGTTTAGACCATCTGGCAATGGATCTAGCTGAACCATAACCAGCAGCCACAACCTCTGCTCTCATTCTTTTAAACTTCAATGCCTCATCTGAATCCACTGTTTTGACTTTCTTCTAATTAGGTGGAGTTGGCTTTACAAGAGGATCATTGCGCATTTTTGTGATTCTATCGATTTCTTCTCTAAGAGCATCTGCTGACCAGTCTTTTAATTGATCTCTGGTTGCATTATATGGTTTGTACTTCATAATGTGTCCAACATAAGCATCCCTCAGTTGCATCTGAAGCTTAGGAATTACTGGCCTCTTCAGACATGGATTTACTCAGGTCCCTAGCAAAGTCTTCAAGTTTGCTGACTTCGCTAAGCTGAAATGATAAGAACCTCTGGTATTTCCTGTCATCCATCCTTATGCTATTCTCTCTTACTATAACCTCAACCTGTGTTACTTTTAATTTCAGATACTCATCTAAGTTTTGAGGCTTCTTATAGCCATAAAAAGATGGGAAGGATCTTTTAGATGGATCCTCTATTGTGAAAAATGATTCAGTTTCACCTTTAACAATGACTAACTCTAGAGGATATTGAGCTTCCAGGGGAATGACTGATGGCAGTGTAGCAATTGGAAGGGATGAAGTAGGTTCTCTGGGTGGAAATGTGAGGATGGACCGTTTTGAATGGGGGCAGATGATACAGGGATTGCTGATTTAATCTCCCTGTCATCTTGTAACACAATATGAGTTTTTCTCTTATGTGTGGACATGATTTCTGGTGAAGGAGAACGTTTTGGTGGTGAAGATGAATGTATGGGAAAACTTTGTCATGTTGGAGGTGGTTGGATTGTTGTTGGTGTAGTGAAAATGATCATGGCAGATGTTTGACAAACTTCTCCTGAAACAACTAGTGTCTCAGCAGCTGTTTGGCTAACATCTGCTGATACTTTTGTTGTATCAGCATCTATTGGGTGAATTGGTGATGATGCTATTAAAGTTATTTTCTCCTTCTTTTGTGGTGATTTTTTTGGAGAAGGTTTGGATTTAGGTTTTTCTGATAAAGGAGCACATTTTGGTGGTGAAGGTGAATGTGTGGGAAGTCATTGTGATGTTGGAGGTGGTTGGAATGTTGTTGGTGTAGTGAAAATGATCATGGCAGATGTTTGACAAACTTCTGCTGAAACAACTGGTGTCTCAGCAGCTGTTTGGCTAACATCTGCTTATGCTTTTGTTATATCAGCATCTATTGGCAGAATGGGTGATGATGGTGTTGAAGCTATTTTTACCTTCTTTTGTGGTGGTTTTTCTAGAGAAGGTTTGGATTTAAGTTTAGCAGAAGATACAATTTCTGTAGGATTAGCAGTGCTTTCCTTTGTATCTTGCTTCTTCTGCTTTTCCAAAGCTATCTCTTCACCTTTCTTTTTTAGGATCTCATCAATCCTTTTTTTCCTTTCCAGCTTCTGAAGCTTTTGCAGAAGATTTTTGTTCAGCTGACTCTGGCTGTTGTTGCACCTTTGGTTTTGGTTTAGCTTTTGAATCAGGTGGCAACTTTCTCAGTGAATCTTTCTCCCCCTTTTTGGCATCATCATCATGATCATCTTTCTCAAAGATTGATGTAGGGGTAGAGCCAGTAAGTTTGAACAGATGCTCCTTAATGTTCCTAACGTCTGCTTTTGTATCTTTATACCTAGCATCAACCATATTTCTGATAAATTCCAAATGGGAATTGTGGTTACTTTCAGCCAAATTCCTCTGAGCTTGAAGGATGGGTGGCACAGAATTCCAAAGCTCATTGGCAATTTGCTAAGTGTTGGGTTGACTTTTTAAAAACTCTATCATCTGCTTCATCAATTCTTTCATTTCATCAACATCTGTTTCAATGGTAGACACTTTAACCGTCAAATCCTTATAACTTAATTCATCACCTACTTTAATAGGATCATCTGAATTCCCACCTGTAGTGGTTGTATTTGTTTTGATAATAGGAGAAGACTCCATATCATTAGAAATAAATGCCCCTTTTCTTGGTTCTGGGGACTTCCCACTGAAGCAGAGATTACAGTTGTAACCTCATCAGTGGTTGCCTTCAAGGGAGTCTCAATGATGTAACCACTGTCCAACTGATCACCAATGGGTTCAACAGTTGTAGTGGCTGCTCCACTTGAACTACCACCAAGAGTTTCGTAAAACTCAACGGGCATAACCTCCTCAACTGTTTGCAGGATAGCAGATTGAATTGGTTCAGACACAGTCATTTGTTGGGTCCTACTCTCAGTAATGTGTGGATGAGAGGGACTATTTTGATTCCAAATTTCAATTGCTTCAAACAGAGGTAATATTGTTGATGGAACTTGAGAAGAGGGTTGTGGTATAGAAAGCGAGATTGCCCTGGGAGAGGGGCTTCTAAACATACTTTCATATGAAAGGTCTACTTCATGTTGTGGTGTCCCTGTGCTTACAACATGATCCTTTTGTGAGGATACATGAGGAGTTTGGATGGGTTGAGATCTTTCCAACAACTGTGAGGAAGTAGCAGCAGTGGTTTCAAGTGACATTTGTGTTGTCACTGGGTTAACCTCTGGGATCTCATCTTCCAGAGGACCCTTTTTATTTTGTTTGGTTTTGGTGGGCTTTTTGGATGTGGCAGGTTTCTTTTTTGCATTTTGCTGGTGTGAGTTTCACAAAACCAGTTGTGGTCTCATGATCACCAGGAGCAGTTGGCTCAACAACAGAGGTTTGAGCAACAGATGTGGATGCATCTAAAACAGGCGCATCCCCCTTTGTTTCTGTATTTGAAACTTTTGACTCTTTATCCATAAGTCTGGTAAAAGTTTTACTTGTATGACTATTTATTTGAAAAGCTACACCTTCATCAAAATTGGTTTGTGACACTTGTTTTCGTAGGTAGTAGCTTAGAAGTCTTGGATACAACAGAAAAGCATTATTACGAGCACCTTTTTTTCAATTTTTTCACATTTTTCACATTCGTCAACAAATCAGAAAACAGTGCTTGTGATAAATTGTAATCGGATTTTGTTAAAATAGCATAACCCAAATACTGAATGTTTAAAGGTATCTCATTAAATACGGTGGTCTTGGCTGAGAGACAAGTTAAAAGAGTATGGAACAAAAATTTCATTGGCGGAGGGAATTTTGGTTTGTACATAGTAAAAGACATTATTCAGACTAATTAAACACTTTAACGGTACGGTATCTAACTGAATAACCGGACTTTACCCGGGACACCAAATTTTTGTCAAATACTCTGTTTTATTATTTTTGGCTAGTCATGATCCCCGTTTGCCATAACACCCACTAAAAATGATCAAACTAACAAGTATAGGCTAGTTACTTACAATCTAACTACCATTTACAATTTAGTTGCAAATTTTACATCCACCCCCCCCCCCCCAACCGATTTTTGGCCCCCATGGACCCCACCCCTAATCATTTCAAATCCCTACCAAATAATCCTTCTAATTTGTGATTGGGCCTCCCTTATTTGCTACATTGGCCAAGAAATCATAATCCTTACAAATAGGGTGGCTTAGATTATCATTATCACTTCAAGATTTACACTCCTCACTCACACTCTCTCTCTTATTTTCGGCTCCCCCAAACCGCCACCATCATCACCATTTTAACATCACCATCTTCATCATATTCAAGTTCCATCCAAGCCTTGAAGGTGATTCATGAAGGTTGCAAGTTGAGGAACATTCAAAGGAGCTTTGTTCTAGTCTTGTTCATCATCTTTTCTCACCATCATCTTCACTAAGATTCTACCCTAGCCTTGTGCTAGTAGTAAGTTACTTGTACGCCCTTGTTCATCTTGTTGTTGTAATCACAAGTTATAGTATGTTATTATGTTTAAATCACAAGAACTAGAACACTAAAAAGATGAACATGAAACCTTACATAAAATCCTACATAAAAAGTTTGCATGAAGATGAAATCGGGTTGGATTAGGTTTGGTTAAAGCATGCATGATGTTTGATCATTAATTTATTGATAAACCGTTGTTAGGACACTTGGTGATGCGTTTTTAGTAACATTTACATTGTAAAAAGCATGCTGATTAGTATTTTCAGCCAACTTCAACAGGCTGTAACTGGATCATTATAAATCGAAAAACTAACTTTCTGAAGCCTAAATTATGTATTTTCGAAAAACGGATCAAATGGCACTGGAATCATAATTTTTCGAGGTCGTTTACTATTTTTAAAGGACTATTTTTGGACAGCAGCTCAAGCTGTGTTTTTACTGCAGAAAAAGTGTGTTGTATTCGGAGTCATAACGTGAAAACTGAGTAGAACTAGCTCATGAAATTTTTACTGTAGATGGTCACTGTTGTCGCCGTAATTCTCCCACTAGGATTTCGTCAATCGGACTTACGATTAATTTTTAGTGAATTATTCCGTAGACTGCAGTCAGAAAGTGACAAATCTGATTGCAGTCCTGTAAATGAATTTCTATAAAATATTGGTAATGAACTGGACCCCGATATTTTTACACAATAAAATATGGAACATATATGACATTCTATAAAAATTTGGGAATTTTTAGAGAAGGTTAACTATTTTATTAAAATGCTCGAAAACAGTCCAGTTTTGATTAATAAAGCTGAAATGACATAAGTGGTATATTGCATGTATGATTGTCGGGTTGGTTATGTGAGAACAATCTACGGGATATATGTAAAAGAAAATGATATGCTATTAAGCATGGACACCTCCATTTACAAAGGAGACTATGGCGAAATTTTCCGAAAATCCTAACACTTAGTAAATATTTTCTAGACAAGTGGTTACTAGCATATTTTAGACTATGTTTTTCAAACATAAAACTCGCCATAATTTTTATAACGAAATGCAGAGTATAGGAGGTTAGTTGTATACATGTATAAGTACCCCATCCTTTGGAAGGGAATGCGCACGTAAAAATATTTGAGAAGTGTAGATACGAAATAGTTGCCTAACTATTTTCCTAAAGACGATAGTTAAGTTAAAATAATTATTATTATTTTAACAAAAATAATACCAAAGTAACGCAACTCAAAACACTAAACTCTAAGCCAAGGCACGGCCCGTTCGTCTAATAGACATTAGTACGTGTAGGTTGTCATGTAGCAGACAGAGTTTGAGATACGGTACAAGACGCACTACTGTGAGTTCATGTCCTCCTTTTCTCTTAACTATTTTTAGTTTTATACTTCGGGGGTGGAATACATGTTACAATTTATTACAGACATTTTATATGGTATGGTTAGCTTAAGGAGGGTTTTTACTACGCGATCAAGTGAGTGGTGGGCATGACACTTAAGGCCATTAATCCTCATTATAGGACCAAGGGACATGAGTGATAGATCTATTTGGGTGTAGCGAGCCCACACCCATGAGGCCGGGGCGGCCCATAGTGGTGACTATGTCTTCATACCGGAGACAAATTTGCTAGGTTTGAGTCTTCCTGCATCATTTCACACATACTATTGGCTTTGCAACCCAATGGTGATCAGTTTTTCCTTATTGCTACATACCAGGGACTTTTATTCAGACAAGACTTATTTTAAAGGCTTATACACACAAACTTACACATGAACTCGCTCAACTTTTGTTGATATTTTTAAACTACATGTATTTCAGGGAATTAATCGGATCTGGCAAGTGATGCATGATGGCTGCGTACTAAATAAGGATGTCATCCAGGGTCGTAGGGTTTGGGAGGTGCAACTCCTTCCTGGACGGGTTGCATGTCTTAAATCCTCGTTTTGTTGGTAGTTTTTCGTTGAGTCTTATGAACTCATTTTAAACAAGTCATGGTTTGTAATATGTTTTGGGATTGATGTTTTAAGACAATATGTTGCGCATTTTCTAAACTATTTTAATGGATGAACATCCCGTATTTTATCATATAGCATTGTTGTGATTGTTGCTATGGTATTAAGAAGTCACACCAAATAAATCCACGCTTCCGCAAAAGCCAGGGTGTGACAGCATCATACCCTCTTTCAATGAACTCTGTATGAAGTTCACGTTTTTCAAAGTTGGTCTTACCTCCCACGTCGTCCAATGCAAATGTAGTGGAAATTGTAGATGGGGAAATTCAAACCACACTTTTTCCGACCTTAGATGTGATGGCAACCGGATTATTATCTTCAGACTCTATTTCAGCATTAAACCAAAATTGTCGGAGTGTTTCCGTATGAACCGGAGCATCAGCAGTAAGGATTGATTTGTATTTTGATGACGTTAAAAGGTCAATTATTGAGTGAAAGCTGGTATTTTTGCTGGTTTTCTCCATAAACAGAAGTTATGAGAACAGATGATAACTTTTAGCAGTGTTTGAATTTTTAGCTAACATCTGTCCAACTCAGAACCTCTCTTGTGATAATGGATGACATTTGTTTGGAAACCTCTGTTGGCCAACAACAGAGGTTAAGAACAGCGTAATTCAACAATCATTAGCATAAACAAAAGTTATAATTGTTGTGACAGTTAAGATGATCACAATGGAAGAAGATTAAATAGAAATGGAAATATATGCAGCAGAATAACGAACTTTTTTCTCATAAGAATGAGAAGAATGCTTTCATCATCATGTTTTTAACCTAAGCACTTCTCATAATCGATGACAAATTGTTTGGAATCCTCTGTTGGGCAACAACAGAAGTTGGAAACAGTAGTAAATCAACAGTCATTAGGATAAACAGAAGTTATGACAACAGACGATACCTTTTAGCAGTTGATGAATTTTTAGGCAAGCAGAGGTTTCAAAAACAGTTGTTTTCAGCAGTGGTAACTCAACAGTCATTAGGATAAACAATTGTTTCATAGATCGCATCATCATGCTTATACAAAGATTGTAATTACAAATGTTCACCTAGTGAGCATGTAATAGCCTAACAAACTCCCAACATCTGCTATTAGCCTAACCACTGTTACTATGAAAACCTCTGTTGAGCATCATAATTTGAATATCATATGTTGTTCATTAACATCTCTTGGCCCTTAGCAGACCTTTGCATCTTCAGACATTCTTCATCAGCAGATGCTCTCTTTTGCCAGACTTTAGCTACAACAGACCTTTTACAACAGCAAATATTGACTCTTTGTAATTTGGATGAGCAAATTCTTCAAAAAAACTGTTATTGATGATCAAATATTCTAGATCATATTGTCTTTACAATCATATGTTCACCCTTAAACTAACCTTTAATCTATCAAACCTCTGTTGACTTACCAAACATCTGTTCAGTCATAATTCAACATCAACATAATCTAAATCAAACTCAGAGACAATTACACATCTACATCAATATCGGTCTGCAATCCTCAGATGATATTCAAAACTATATAATAATACTTATGCTTACTAAAATAAGTAAAACTAAGATATGACAACAAAGATTAATAGGATTAAAATTTATTCATTTATTCAGAAGTGGTAAATCAACAGTCGTTAGGATAAAAAGTTGTTTCATAAGAATGAGAAGAATGATGTCAGCAGCATGCTTATACAAAGCTTGCAATTACAATGTTCACCTAGTGAGCAACATCTAATCTAATAGACTAACAAACTCTCAACATCTGTTATTCGCCTAACCACTGTTACTATAAAAACCTCTGTTGATCAGCATATTTTGAATATCATCTGTTGTTCTTTAACATCTGTTCACCCATAGCAGACCTTTGCTTCTTCAATCTTTCTTCATCAGCAGATGTTCTCTTTTACCAAACTTTAGCTACAATAGACCTTTTACAACTCCCAAATATTGAGTCTTTGTAATTTGGAGGAGCAAATTCTTCAAAAACAACTGTTATTAATGATCAAATTTTTTATTATTTGTTTTGTCTTTGCACCCATCTGTTCACACTTAAACCAACCTTTAATCCTATTAAACCTCTATTGACTTACCAAACATCTGTTCACATACAATTCAACATCAACATAATCTAAATCAAACTCAAACATTAAACAAGTAAAAGTAAAATGCGACAACAAAGATTCATAAGATTAAAATTTATTCATTTATTCATGACAATAAAAGATCAACAATTACATAACATACTGAACAACGAAACTTTCAAATCTAACAATAACAACAAGAATTAAGAAATTTTAGCTTCAACTCCATCGATTGCTGAACCTCTCGATGTATGTCCTTCAGCATCGCCATGAAGTCCACGTCTCTATCACCGCACTCTATATTACTGACAACACAAAGCTCACGAACGGAAGTTGAAGGCATCCGCATCAGATTTCTAGAAACCTGCTCTCTTGTGAACAGGCCAACGTGCAGTCCATCAAAACATCTCTTCAGCTCTTGAAGTGTAGCCCTATCCTCATACACCAGTTCCTCAATTTGCTTGATAAAGCGCTGCTTTAAATCATCAGACTCTGCAGAAGTGTATGACGCCATTTTAACTTATATATTACTCAAGTGATGTGAAAGTATGATATCTTCTTAGCAAAACGTGATGAAAAACAGGTGAAGTGGCAATGAGTTTATATAGTGAAATATCTAACAGCCCAAGAAATCAGATTTAAACTCATTGTACATTTAATAATCTAATCAAGAAAAACGTGTAGATTTAATATAAACATATAAATTTATATTTCAAAACAGCACCTTTTAATGAAAAAACCTTTTCAAACCCCAACTTTTATGGGAAACTATAAAACTAAATATCAAGAAACCCAAGGGACAAATTTTAAAACTTCAAATAAAAAAACAGGTTATCATAATTACAATTAACCTCTTCATTTACCATATAGACGCGTTTTAATCACTATAAAAGACCGATGATTAGTTTGATTCAAAACATCAACAAATTGTCTTACAAATCACTGTCTGTCAAAAACAAATCAAAACCAGCAAATCTAACAAAAATCTAGATGGCAAACAGATGCTTCTACCACTGGTGAGACACCAGCGATTTTAAAACACAATTCTCGATGTAGTTGTCACACCCCCAAAATCCACCTGCGGAGTACTACCGCTTGGAGGCGTGACTGACCAGGATCCAGCCACCAATCATATTGAACAAGCATATAAGTAGTTATAAAATCTAACCAATACAATTGGTGTTCAAACAAAACATAGTCAAGTTGCAAGCGGAAGCATAAGTCTTAAATTAAAACATAAGTTTAATTGTTTCAAAATTTAACATGGCACACAGTCGTCCATGTCCCACAACGATCCTCCTCCATGCAAGCTCCAGTTAAGAACCTAGGGACCTGCAAAGCATGTAGTAACGAGTCAACAACAAGTTGAGTGAGTTCACGGTTGGGTGTTCGTTTTAAGTTGTTTCGAAAACAGTTTCCTTTATCTGGCATCCTGCCGTGGGGGTTACCCCATAGTTAAAAAAACGTGTCTTGTTTATTCCCGGTTACTCTGGCAATCCAGCCGTGGGGGCTACCCCGTGTTAGTTATCTGGCATTTCGGCCGTGGGGGCTACCCCATGTATACACTAGACTCGTTACCATATCGACTGCTGACTGTAGTCATGTTTAAGTGCCCTGAAACTGTCAATGTCTATCATCATTGACGTGCCCCAGATCCATTAGTTCACGCCCGTCCTCTGCGGCACGGTGTGAGGTTTGTCAGACCTAAATAGCGCTATCTAACTAATGACCCGCTCGCCATTGGCCCGGCGATTAAGTCGATACAAAAATGAGGGACTTCATGATAGAGTTTTGGTCTAGTACGAGTTATCTGTCCGTGAGGACGAGGAATTACATTCCTGAACCGATGCTGTCCTACCCAAGGAGGACGAGGAACCCATGTTCCTTAACCCCAATTCCCGACCCCTGGGAATCCCATGCTTTGTAGAGGGTGTGAACTCACCTTGGTTTGCTCGGTAGAAACACAGAAAAGTCAAACAAGCAATGTTGTGGCTACTCACGTCCTATCATAGTTGTATCATACAATCAGGTTCGTATTCAAGTAGTGCACGTATGGCATACACGTATAATCATGGCAGTTAGCAAGTAATGCATACGAGTTGAACGAACAGTAACATGCCCAGAATTAAACAAAGTCCAAGGTCCGGCCCAAACACTAAGCCCATAATTAAACAAGTCCAAACAGTGTGTATCGAGTCGCAACTAGGCGTTTGCGACTCGCAACCTGAGTCCCAATCGTGGTTTCGGTTCGTGTTGCTTTGGTTACGAGTCGCAACTGGACTCGCAACCGTGGTTTCGAGTCACAAGGTTGGTGTGCTGATCAAGTGTGGTTTCGAGTCGCAACCAGGTGTTTGCGACTCGCAACCGATGTCGCAACCGGGAGATTTCGACTCATCATGCATGGTTTCGAGTCGCAACTGATGGTTTCGGTTGGACAACTGCTGATTCGGAACAGTGTACTATCCAATGAGAATTCGATTTCAGAAAATGGTTTGTACTATCCACTTAAACATGTTTGTTTGTCTAGTAATTTACTAATTTGGATCAAGCATATCAGATTTCAAAATACTCAGCCACATTCTTATCATGTTCATCAAGTTCTTCATACATTCATCATGTTCTTCACACATTCAAGTAGTTCATCATCATTCATATGAACCTAAGTCTAACAAAGTCATGAACAACAATCAACTCTTGAACATATTCATCTAATAGTTTCAAATCATCACATAACATATCAAAATCAACTCTACACTAATCTCATTAACATGGTACTACACATATGCAAGCCGGTTTTTATGAACATCAACACTCCATGGTTTGAATCATACTTAGACATAAAATATTGTGTGTTCATTAAGCAACATATCCGAAATCAAAGTATGTTAACCAAGCATCATCATATACATCATACACATTCGGTTCACAACCATCATCAAGCATACAACTACACTAGTTAAATCCTACCATTCATGCTATCATTTAACACAACAAACATCATAAAATCACTAACCGATTGTGAGGTGGTGCCGAGTTGGTAAAGAAGATGAGGGTCCGAGTGATGATGATGAGCTTAGCCGGGTCTCCTTGTGGTCACCGATTTGATCCGAGAAGAAGGAGAAGGGTGTTGTGGCTTAGGGTTTTAGTGAGAGGATGAAGAGTGTGTGTGTAGAGGAGAGTATGGGTGTTGTCCAAAAATGACAAGTGTGGGTATCATGAGAGTTATATACTTGTTCTAAGTAGTGCACCCTAACGGACTCGGATGAGGTGCACGGCCCAACCGGCCCAAATGTGGTGTGATGTTTACTCGAGACCACATGGTCTCGAGTCGGGTCCTAGTTGTTTCGGTACATAGACATACTCGCATACATATAAGGTAACACATAATCATATAAGTTCACATGTATCATTCATTAATTCATCAAATCAATTAGTCACTAATCGTTCAAGTATACAACGGAAGGTTCTAAATTTCGAGTTGTCACATCATCCCCAAGTTGAAAGAAATTTCGTCCCGAAATTTGGTAGGCACTCACTGAGGAAGCTAGTTAAGTTGTATGTTGTTCCCGGTTTTCCTGGGGTGTCACATCCACCCCCCGTTGATCTGGAATTTCGTCCCGAAATTCCGTAGCTTCGGCCTCAGTAGTGGGTGTACTGTTTGCGAACAGTTGGGGATACTTTTGTTTCATCTGATCTTCGCGCTCCCAGGTGAACTCTGGGCCGCGACGTGAGTTCCAACGAACTCGAACGAGAGGTATTCTAGTGCTCTTGAGGACCTTAACATCCCGGTCCGTGATCTCGACTGGTTCCTCGACGAATCGTAACTGCTCGTCGATCGTGAGTTCCTTCAAAGGAACTACGTGGGTCTCATCTGACGGACACTTCTTCAGATTCGACACATGAAAGACGTTGTGAACTGCACCGAGTTCTGCTGGTAAGTTTAGTCTGTAGGCCACCCTGCCTATTTTCTCAATGACCTCGAAAGGTCCAACGTATCGTGGGTTAAGTTTGCCGCGTTTACCAAAACGAACCACACCCTTCCAGGGTGAAACTTTGAGTAGTACCCGCTGATGTGTGTAAAATGCAACATATAAATTACATCAAATGAGGCATAAAACTAACCCTTTTTTAGTACTAATATTGGAAAAAGAGTGTTTTTGTCTTCCTTTTGTATTTTCAGGATTAAATGAGCTCAAAAACGCAAAAGAAGCAAAAAGACAGCTAAATCCAACATAAATACAAGAAAAGGAACATTAGTGGATTGCCCGAACCCTCAACGGCACCTTCCAAAGCAAAATAGAGAAAACAGAAGGCTGAACACGCCCCGTGCTCAGCCAGCACGGGGCCGTGCCCAAGAAGCAGCAGAAAAGACAAACCTATAGAAGCTTCTATTGCCCACCACGGGCCGTGCTCAGCGGACACGGGGGCGTGCCGAAAGTACTGCAGGCGCATTAATTGTAATTGCGAATTACAATTAATGAAGAGAGAGAGTGTCAGACGGGCACGGGGCCGTGTCCAGCGGACACGGGGCCGTGTCCAGCTCTCTGCTCAGCCTATAAATAGGAGTGCTTGGATTCATTTCATCTCATCCCTTGGCACACCACCTCTCTCACACTTCATCCACCACCCACCACCATCACAACACCATCATCCACCACCATCATCCATTGTCCATCATAGAGTGTGTGAGTCGTCTCGGGATCCAAGATTGATCGTAAGAGTTCTTGACAATCAAGGCCATGTTTGCCTAAGTCTCTTACATCACTTGGTGAAGACAAAGTGTCTAGTATAATACTTTTTATTTCTAATCTTTTGCACTTTTTATTTGGTTTTGTATTAATGACTTTAATAACTAGTTACTTATGTTGAAGGTGATCTTTCCTTATCGTTTGTCCGTGGTGTCTTGGCATTATTTTACTGTCTATATAAAATAAAGGATTTTCACCATTCATATCTCCACGGTCTATATGGAGGTATGTTGGCTACCTGGTAGGGGGTTAAGGGAACGGTTTGGTAAAGGTCTTGCCATTGTTCAGCGTTTAGAGGTCCTGCAATGGACCTGGGTCAAATTTAGTAGGACCTCCTTCAATACTTCACGGTATTGGATGGCGGGGGTCCAAACTCTTTGATCCCCTCATAAGTTAACTACTATTAATACTATAACCCGGCTATTTAGGACTGTATCCCTGCTGACTCAGACTACTTAGTCGAGGGTAACGTCACCGCCAAAAGCGGGGCCTACCACAATACTGCATTAATAACTTAATTCATTATCTTCCAATAATCCACCCCTTTAGGATTGTATCCCTGCTGACTCAAACTACTGGGGTGAGGGTAACGTCACCTTCAAAAGAGGGCCTACTACAATAACTAAGATAATCTCTTAATTATGTGCAAAAGTGCGGAAATAATCAAAGGTTATACTAGATACGAGTCGGAACCAAGTGATTCATCTTGTCTATCTGTTTTTACTTTATTTTTATTTTCAGCATTTTAGTTAGTTTTTATTTTTCTTAGTTTAAAACATTTTTCTAAACTTTTATTTTTGGTTAGACGTTGAGGATAAACCGGTACTAAAAGCTCTTGTGTCCTTGGACGACCTCGGTATCTTACCAACGCTATGCTACACTCAACGATGGGTGCACTTGCCCATATGTGTGTTTAGTGTTAGTGAAATATCGTGTTTTATAAATTTAAAACTTGGCTAAAATAAGTGTTAAAAAGGGCTTAAAATATACACCTAAAATATACGACACTTTCACGCACATCAAGTTTTTGGCGCCGTTGCCGGGGACACAAGGATTTTAAGAAAGTTAGGAATCAACGGCCTAATCGTCTTTTATTTTTCTTTTTATTTTTTTTTAGGATTTTCTTAGTTTTTCAGCTTCTGCAGAGCTCAGCACGGGCTGTGCCCGCTGAACACGCCCACGTGCTCAATCATTGGAACTGGCAATCCTGTTTTACATCAGACAGTAAGCTGAACACGGGGCCGTGTCCACTCAACACGCCCCCGTGCCCAAGTTTCAGTTACTGAAAACAGAACCGTTAGATCCCGACGGTTGGTAATTTCTGACATAAACATGAGTGATAGTAATTATTTTTACTTTCGGCACTCTTATGGTACGTGGTGTCAATTATGTGGTGGCGAACATGAAGAAGTAAAATGCTACTTCCTAAATTATAGGCCCCACTACATGGACCCACGATCTTTTCACAACCTTAAGAGGGGCGAAAGTAAAAATAAGCACTATTTCTCCCTCGAATGCGCCCAGCCAGATATTCTAGGGGAAATGTTCCTTAGCGAATTATTTCAACTAGAAGAGCTAATTCTGAAATGGATAGAAGAGCTTAGGAAGGATTTTATTAATCCACCCCAAGATGATATCCATGAAGAAATGTTGGAACCGCATTCCGACAACCTCGTTGCTCCCGAAAATACCTTCGTACCTAGCAAAGACTTGGACGATAGTCGTCCCTGTGTCGATTGTGCCGTGAAGGACTCTCCATCGACTTCGTTCGGTGCATACATAGACCTGAGCGATTCGGCATATACCTTCTTTAACAAGAGCCCGGAAAAGGGTTGGACTTGTCCACCTAGAATGAAAATAGGAATTACCCTCACCGACAACCTCTTGCGTTCTCGCCTTAGTCTAGGACAATTAAGGTATATTAGGCACTTTGGGGTTGTTCCAACCAGTCAGGAACCACCCGATAAAAACAAGTTCCTTAAAAAAACTAGACAACTTCATAAAACAGTCCGTAGACACGGGGCCGTGCCCAGCCAACACGCCCCCGTGTCCATCGAAAGATTCCTTTCTGATCAGTACGTCAGAATACGGACAAACTGTGTCAGAGCTCCACCTGCACACGGGGCCGTGTCCACTGAACACGGGACCGTGTCCAGGTTGCTGTCATTTTCTATAAATGCAGCCAAGAATTCTGCACATTTGGACCAACTTGGGGCAGAGATTTGCAGGAATCTTCTCTCAAACTATCCTAGGTAAGTCTAAAAGAAGGTTCCAACAACCCATCTTGTCCCTTCCTCTTTTAGTAATTTCCTTCTTCTTCATCTTTCTCCAAGAACTACCATTGAAAGTTTGGAATTCCTCCAACTCTATGGTAGGGATAAATGAGTTTTTTTTCAAAGAATCTTGGTAAAAACATGTTATGAAACATGGTTTTAAGTTATCGTAGCCAAAAAGGGCCTACAACATTCAGAAAATAACTTAAAAATACAAGTTTTCTTGTTCCAAAACTCTGCAGAAAGATGGACACGGGGCCGTGCTCAGTGAGCACGGGGCCGTGTCCGGTTACTGTTTCCTTAAATAAGCTATTTTTAGTTTATTTTTCGTAGGATGCCGAGTGAAAACAGCGATACATCTTCTGTGCATTCGTCAAACAACCGAAGAGGAAGAAGACCCTCCATTGAAGCTACACTTGTTCACTATGTGATAGCATTAAGGGAGGCTCTCGATGAAATGACTTCAGTAGAGGAGGTCCTTATCGACCGTATTAACGATCTTACGATGGGACTTGAAAGCAGCTTCCAAGAAATTAACCTCTTGCACCAGAGGTTAAATATTCTTGTAGCACCTCCAATGGAACCAATCCTCCCTCAGCAGGATTGGAACCTGGCTCTCGGAATCAACAACCCTACCGGGTGGGAAGACCTTCCGGCGGAACCTCCCATGGAACACCAACAAGAGATCCCGGTGGAAGTCGAAACTCCTCAAACTAATGCCAACGAGCCTTCTTTTCTCCTTCCAAGGGAGATAGAAGAATGGCTCGCCGACATTTGAGGAGAACCGCACTCGGAAGAAGGAGTTCGCTAAGGCCTTGTTTAACCAAGATTTAGTATTGCTTGGAAATTTTGCTTAATTAAAATAAAGTAAAGGCTAGGACTCCATGGTTTGTTATTTCTTTTATCTAGTTTAATTTAGGATTATGTAAGTTCTCTCTATGATGAAATGAAATGATGGTTTTAATGTTTGAATGGTTTGTAATGAATAAAACACACTCGTGGTGGTAAAGGATGAAAAGGGGAACGAGAAAAATGATCCCATGCACAAGAACGAGGCAACCCGACAATTTTCTCCCTTTCAGAAGGTTCAACACGGGCCGTGCCCAACCAACACGGCCCCGTGTCGAACCACCTGCAGAAAACGCCCAGTACAGGTAACTGGACACGGGCCGTGTTCATCCAACACGCCCCCGTGTCCATACTTCTGTTCCTCTTATTTCAATTTTGTTACTGGCACTTGAACACGGGGCCGTGCCCGGATAACACGGGGCCGTGTTCAGTGCCCAGTAACACAAATTTTTGCTTTTTAAACACTATTTTACACATCTAATCAACCTAAAAATTTATTTTTGGGACACATTGAGGACAATGTGTAATTTAAGTGTGGGGGGGATGCTAAAACCTTGAATTTTGCAAGTCCTAAATACAAGCCTTACACAAAACTCTATTGGACCCGCTAATCACCCCAATTTTTTTCAAAAATTTCATTTTTTTTACTTGTCTAGGTTTAACTCGGGAAATTTAAGCTCTCAAAAAGGTTATATTTTTACAAATTTACAACCGATAGCGTAGTGATAAAAAGAACCAACATAAGAAAATTATGAAAAGGCATGACAAACTTATTTAAAATTTGGTTATATATACTTGATCACATAAAAACCCATTCCCACAAAAGTGAGTTTTGAGCCATTATTGAGCACACAATTTCATATCATTTGACTAAATGCTCATTTTTCGTTTCTTGTGTGAATAGCCGCTTGGTTCTTACGACTCTAGAACTTGCCATGACAATACATTCCCGGTCCTTATCAACTTAAACCCGAGTAAGTAAATGATAGAGGCATTAGGACTAACCTTTTTCATTTCTACACCATTATTTTTCTTTTTCTTTTACCACCTACCCAAAAATCCCCCTAGTTAGCCCCTTTGAGCCTAAACCTTTTCGTTTCATCACCCAAAACAAAAACCCTTTCACCCACCAAAACCTTTTTCATTTTTAACCCTTTATTTTAGTAACAAGTTCGGTTCTTCGAAAAAAAAAAAAAAAAAAAATATGATGAAAAATGAAGCAAAAAGAAAATAAACAAACAAAGTAATCAAAAATAACTTTGTTTGAATAAAAGCTTCATCAAAAATAAAAAGTTGTAAAAATACGAAAACCGACACTTGTTACGCTTTTTAGCCCTTTTTCTACTAACCACTAACCCAACCACCTACCTTTAACCCTAGCCAACCCTTAACCCACAAAGTCCTCTTGATATCTACAAAGGTATTAAAGTTAAAAAGGAGGAGGATTGATTTCTTGGCAAGCCTATGGTAGGAATAAGTTCCGTGCCGCTCTCGAGTGATTCACTAAAAATACACCTTCGGCCGAGTGTGAGTGATTTCCCCGTGAGGTATGTGAACTTGTATATAAATAGAATTTTAAAAAAAGGCATGTTATGCCCAAATAAGTAATTTCTTTATGAACAGTTCTAAATAAATCATTACGAATAGGAGTGTAAATAAATAAAAATAAAACCCCAAAAAGATCTTGGAAATCCCGACACTCTATGACAAGCCCAAAACCTTCTCTTCTACCTATTCCATTTGGGAGTGTAAGCCAAATATTAAAGAGTTTTGCTTGAGGACAAGCAAAAGTTCAAGTGTGGGGGTATTTGATGTGTGTAAAATGCAACATATAAATTACATCAAATGAGGCATAAAACTAACCCTTTTTTAGTACTAATATTGGAAAAAGAGTGTTTTTGTCTTCCTTTTGTATTTTCAGGATTAAATGAGCTCAAAAACGCAAAAGAAGCAAAAAGACAGCTAAATCCAACATAAATACAAGAAAAGGAACATTAGTGGATTGCCCGAACCCTCAACGGCACCTTCCAAAGCAAAATAGAGAAAACAGAAGGCTGAACACGCCCCGTGCTCAGCCAGCACGGGGCCGTGCCCAAGAAGCAGCAGAAAAGACAAACCTATAGAAGCTTCTATTGCCCACCACGGGCCGTGCTCAGCGGACACGGGGGCGTGCCGAAAGTACTGCAGGCGCATTAATTGTAATTGCGAATTACAATTAATGAAGAGAGAGAGTGTCAGACGGGCACGGGGCCGTGTCCAGCGGACACGGGGCCGTGTCCAGCTCTCTGCTCAGCCTATAAATAGGAGTGCTTGGATTCATTTCATCTCATCCCTTGGCACACCACCTCTCTCACACTTCATCCACCACCCACCACCATCACAACACCATCATCCACCACCATCATCCATTGTCCATCATAGAGTGTGTGAGTCGTCTCGGGATCCAAGATTGATCGTAAGAGTTCTTGACAATCAAGGCCATGTTTGCCTAAGTCTCTTACATCACTTGGTGAAGACAAAGTGTCTAGTATAATACTTTTTATTTCTAATCTTTTGCACTTTTTATTTGGTTTTGTATTAATGACTTTAATAACTAGTTACTTATGTTGAAGGTGATCTTTCCTTATCGTTTGTCCGTGGTGTCTTGGCATTATTTTACTGTCTATATAAAATAAAGGATTTTCACCATTCATATCTCCACGGTCTATATGGAGGTATGTTGGCTACCTGGTAGGGGGTTAAGGGAACGGTTTGGTAAAGGTCTTGCCATTGTTCAGCGTTTAGAGGTCCTGCAATGGACCTGGGTCAAATTTAGTAGGACCTCCTTCAATACTTCACGGTATTGGATGGCGGGGGTCCAAACTCTTTGATCCCCTCATAAGTTAACTACTATTAATACTATAACCCGGCTATTTAGGACTGTATCCCTGCTGACTCAGACTACTTAGTCGAGGGTAACGTCACCGCCAAAAGCGGGGCCTACCACAATACTGCATTAATAACTTAATTCATTATCTTCCAATAATCCACCCCTTTAGGATTGTATCCCTGCTGACTCAAACTACTGGGGTGAGGGTAACGTCACCTTCAAAAGAGGGGCCTACTACAATAACTAAGATAATCTCTTAATTATGTGCAAAAGTACGGAAATAATCAAAGGTTATACTAGATACGAGTCGGAACCAAGTGATTCATCTTGTCTATCTGTTTTTACTTTATTTTTATTTTCAGCATTTTAGTTAGTTTTTATTTTTCTTAGTTTAAAACATTTTTCTAAACTTTTATTTTTGGTTAGACGTTGAGGATAAACCGGTACTAAAAGCTCTTGTGTCCTTGGACGACCTCGGTATCTTACCAACGCTATGCTACACTCAACGATGGGTGCACTTGCCCATATGTGTGTTTAGTGTTAGTGAAATATCGTGTTTTATAAATTTAAAACTTGGCTAAAATAAGTGTTAAAAAGGGCTTAAAATATACACCTAAAATATACGACACTTTCACGCACATCACCCGCTCCCCAACCTGGAGCTCAAGTGGTTTCCTGCCCATGTCGGCGTAAACTTTCTGACGTTCACGAGCGGCCGTCATGCGTTTTCGTATCTGAGCGATTTGCTCGGTTGTATCTACCACATATTCTGGACCAGTGATCTGACTTTCTCCCACCTCTGCCCAGCAAAGAGGAGACCGGAATTTACGTCCGTACAATGCCTCAAACGGAGCAGCTCCAATGCTGGTGTGGTAGCTGTTATTGTACGAGAATTCCACAAGTGGCAGATGCTTTTCCCAGCGGTTGCCAAAGTCGATTACACATGCACGAAGCATGTCTTCTAAGGTTTGAATAGTGCGCTCGGACTGCCCGTCCGTCTGAGGATGGTACGCCGTGCTCATGTCTAGTCGTGAGCCGAAGGATTTGTGCATGGCTTGCCACAGCTCTGAAGTAAATCGTGCATCTCGATCCGAGATGATAGAGGTGGGCACCCCGTGCCTCGAAACAACTTCTTTAATGTAAATTTCTGCAAGAGTGGAGAACTTATCCGTCTCCTTGATAGCCAAGAAGTGTGCAGATTTTGTGAGTCGATCCACGATCACCCAAATAGTATCGTTCCCGCGCTGGGATCTAGGTAGGCCAGTAACAAAATCCATGGAAATTTGCTCCCATTTCCATTGAGGTATCTCTGGTTGTTGGAGTAGGCCTGATGGTTTCTGGTATTCCGACTTGACTCTCGCACAAGTCAAACACTTGCTGACGTAGGTTGCTATGTGGGCCTTCATGCTAGGCCACCAATACGTAGTTTTGATGTCGTGGTACATTTTATCCGATCCAGGATGTACCGAGTAGCGAGACTTGTGTGCTTCATCCATCACAAGCTCTCGTAGGTTGCCATAGTGTGGGACCCAAACGCGTCCTGTTACGTAGTAAGCACCGTCTTCCTTCTGTTCTAATCGTTGCCTTGATCCGCGTAGGGCTTCAGCCCTGACGTTTTCTGGTTTCAGTGCTTCTATCTGAGCAGCTCGTATCTGGGAAGGCAGACTAGAATGGATCGTGAGTTGTAAAGCTCGCACGCGCTTAGGCGCAGCGTCCTTCCGACTGAGGGCGTCAGCCACAACATTGGCCTTGCCCGGGTGATACCTGATTGAGCACTCGTAGTCATTCAGTAGCTCGACCCATCGTCGTTGCCGCATATTCAGTTCCTTCTGCTTGAAGATATGCTCGAGGCTCCTGTGGTCGGTGTAGATGGCGCATTTGGTACCATACAGGTAATGCCGCCACAACTTAAGTGCAAAAACAACAGCTCCCAGCTCTAAATCGTGTGTAGTGTAGTTCCTTTCATGAACCTTGAGTTGGCGTGAGGCGTAGGCTATAACTTTGTCTCGTTGCATCAACACGCAACCAAGACCCTGAATTGATGCGTCGCAGTATACCACAAAGTCGTCTGTGCCTTCCGGCAAGGAAAGGATAGGTGCGCTACAAAGTCTATCCTTTAGGTGCTGAAATGCCAACTCCTGTGCGTTTCCCCAGCGATAAACAACGCCCTTCTGCGTTAGCGAGGTGAGAGGCTGTGCAATCTTAGAAAAATCCTTTATGAATCTCCGGTAGTATCCCGCCAAACCAAAGAATTGGCGAATTTCCTTTGGTGTACGAGGTGCAGGCCAGTTCTTAATCGAGTCTATCTTGGATGGATCAACGTGAATCCCATCCTTGTTTATCACGTGGCCCAGGAAATGGACTTCCCGAAGCCAGAAGTCGCATTTCGAGAACTTTGCATAAAGCTGTTCTGTTCGAAGGAGTTCCAGAATAAGTCGTAGATGCTGCTCGTGTTCCTCCCGACTTTTAGAGTAGATCAGGATGTCGTCGATGAAGACTATAACGAACTTGTCCAGGTAAGGCTTGCACGCTCGGTTCATCAAGTCCATGAAAACCGCAGGTGCATTTGTCATCCCAAAAGGCATGACCAAAAACTCATAGTGCCCGTATCGAGTTCTAAAAGCTGTTTTGGAGACGTCCTCTTCCCGGACTCTCAGCTGGTGATAACCCGATCTCAAATCGATCTTCGAATAGTAGCTCGATCCTTGCAGCTGGTCGAACAAGTCGTCGATACGCGGTAGAGGATAACGATTCTTCACCGTCACCTTGTTGAGTTCCCGGTAATCGATGCACATTCTGAAAGTACCGTCTTTCTTCTTCACAAATAATACTGGAGCTCCCCAGGGCGATGAGCTAGGACGAATAAAACCCTTATCCAAGAGTTCTTGTAGTTGCGTAGAGAGTTCCTTCAACTCTGATGGGGCCAAACGATAAGGTGCACGAGCGATAGGTGCAGCTCCAGGAGCTAGTTCGATCTGAAACTCGACTTGGCGATGAGGCGGAAGACCAGGTAATTCCTCAGGAAATACCTCTGGATAATCGCGTACAACCGGAAAATCTTCTATCTTCTTCTCTTTTTCTGAGGTGTCAGTAACGAGAGCCAAAATGGCAGTGTGGCCCTTTCGCAAGCACTTTTGGGCCTTAAGGAGAGAAATGACGTTCTCAACAGCACTCCTCTTGTCGCCATGAATCATGAGAGGTTCACCACCGGGACCTGGAATACGGACAACCTTCTCGTTGCAAATAATCTCTGCGCGGTGTTGGGATAACCAATCCATCCCAATGACAACGTCGAAACTACCCAAGACAATAGGAATGAGGTCGATAGAGAAGGTCTGGTCAGCGAGAATAAGTTTACAACCCTTGACTACGTGTGTGGCTTCTAAACTCTTACCATTTGCTAGCTCTACGGTGTGCTTGATGTTCAAGGGTGTTGGAATACGCTTAAGCATTCGACTAACTTCTAGTGACACGTAGCTAGTATCGGCACCCGAATCAAATAAAACTGAAACATAAAAGTCGTCGAGAAGGAACTTACCCGCCACAACATTGGGGTCATTCCTTGCTTCACCTTGGCCAATCACAAACACCCGCCCCCTGGCGCCATTGTTGTTGTTCCCATTGTTACCATTCCCCTGATTGTTGTTGTTGTTGTTGTTGTTGTTGTTCTGGTTCCTGTTCAGCTGGGGACAGTCTCTCTTGAAGTGGCCTTCAGCTCCACACTGAAAGCACCCTTTGTTATCTCCTTGCTGCTGCTGTTGGCGCTGGTTCTGTTGAGCTTGCTGACGATTCTGATTGGCGGGGTATAAGCTCCTGCAATCCTTTGCAGCGTGACCAGGCTTGTTGCACCGATGACAGTTGCCCCTGGTGCATGGTCCGCTGTGGTGCAGGCTGCAGCGATTGCATTTGGGGTGATTTCCTTTGTATCCCCCACCAGACGATTGCTGATTAGGGCTCTTGTAGTCCTCAGTCTTTCTCTGCTGAGACTGAGACTGAACAGAAGTCGAACCCTTACTTGAAGTTCCATCCCATTTCCGTTTGTTGTCACTAGAGGTACCAGTAGTAGTTGCAGCACCTATGCGTTTTGGTAACTTGTTCTGCTCCACCGCTTGATCCGTGAGACGGTGAGCCAACTGAACGGTTTGCTGGTAGGTGGCGAGGTTCGCTGAAGTCACATGACTTTGGATTTCTGGCACTAGGCCCTGAAGAAATAGCTTGATGCGTTTGATGGGAGGATCCACCATAGTAGGGCACAGAATTGCCAGTTCGTTCGACCTTTTCACATAAGCCTCAATTTCGGACCCCGTCATCTTGAGGTTGAAGAACTCCACTTCCAGTTTGTGAATCTCATCACGACTGCAGTATTCTTCCTTGATCATTTCCTTAAAAGTTTCCCAAGGGGTGGCGTTGGCGGCAACCAACCCTAGCATCTGAACCTGAGCGTTCCACCATGTGAGGGCTAAACCCTCGAGAGTACCAGTAGCGTACTTCACCTTGCGCGCCTCAGGGCATTCGCACATTTCAAACACAGATTCTAGCTTCTCAAACCAATGTAGGAGACCTACTGCTCCTTCAGTGCCGCTAAAAGTAGTTGGTCGGCAGTCCATGAAAGTCTTAAAAGTGCACACGGGTGGCTGAACGTGCTGACCTATCGTAGGTGAAAGAAAAGACAGAGTTTAACACAAAGGTTGGTTCACGAGAGTAGGATCCTAAAGATCCTAGAATAAGTTCGGACTGCAGGATATACCTCCTGCGTGTGCAGCTGCAAGTGCTGCGGCAACTCGTTCGTTGATCAGAGCCGTCAACTGGGCTTGTGTCAAGTTAACGCGTCCAGACATGATCTTCATATCAAGAAGAACGTGAGTGAGAGGGGTTCGCGAGAGTATGATGTCAGAAGTGAGTAAGTGCACACGTGTTCAAGCAACAGTAGTTATACTAACCAAGCATATCGTAAGCAATGTACTATGTAACTAGCAAGTAGGCAATATATACACAGATCATATCACCTAGAATGTCGAGCCTTGCATGTGGAGTGAAGCATCGTTGTGGATCGTTGAGCACTGTACAGGTTATAGTCTGGTTTTAACAAAAACGTTTTCCCCTTTATTAAAACCAAGTTCTCTATAACCAATGGCTCTGATACCAATCTGTCACACCCCCAAAATCCACCTGCGGAGTACTACCGCTTGGAGGCGTGACTGACCAGGATCCAGCCACCAATCATATTGAACAAGCATATAAGTAGTTATAAAATCTAACCAATACAATTGGTGTTCAAACAAAACATAGTCAAGTTGCAAGCGGAAGCATAAGTCTTAAATTAAAACATAAGTTTAATTGTTTCAAAGTTTAACATGGCACACAGTCGTCCATGTCCCACAACGATCCTCCTCCATGCAAGCTCCAGTTAAGAACCTAGGGACCTGCAAAGCATGTAGTAACGAGTCAACAACAAGTTGAGTGAGTTCACGGTTGGGTGTTCGTTTTAAGTTGTTTCGAAAACAGTTTCCTTTATCTGGCATCCTGCCGTGGGGGTTACCCCATAGTTAAAAAAACGTGTCTTGTTTATTCCCGGTTACTCTGGCAATCCAGCCGTGGGGGCTACCCCGTGTTAGTTATCTGGCATTTCGGCCGTGGGGGCTACCCCATGTATACACTAGACTCGTTACCATATCGACTGCTGACTGTAGTCATGTTTAAGTGCCCTGAAACTGTCAATGTCTATCATCATTGACGTGCCCCAGATCCATTAGTTCACGCCCGTCCTCTGCGGCACGGTGTGAGGTTTGTCAGACCTAAATAGCGCTATCTAACTAATGACCCGCTCGCCATTGGCCCGGCGATTAAGTCGATACAAAAATGAGGGACTTCATGATAGAGTTTTGGTCTAGTACGAGTTATCTGTCCGTGAGGACGAGGAATTACATTCCTGAACCGATGCTGTCCTACCCAAGGAGGACGAGGAACCCATGTTCCTTAACCCCAATTCCCGACCCCTGGGAATCCCATGCTTTGTAGAGGGTGTGAACTCACCTTGGTTTGCTCGGTAGAAACACAGAAAAGTCAAACAAGCAATGTTGTGGCTACTCACGTCCTATCATAGTTGTATCATACAATCAGGTTCGTATTCAAGTAGTGCACGTATGGCATACACGTATAATCATGGCAGTTAGCAAGTAATGCATACGAGTTGAACGAACAGTAACATGCCCAGAATTAAACAAAGTCCAAGGTCCGGCCCAAACACTAAGCCCATAATTAAACAAGTCCAAACAGTGTGTATCGAGTCGCAACTAGGCGTTTGCGACTCGCAACCTGAGTCCCAATCGTGGTTTCGGTTCGTGTTGCTTTGGTTACGAGTCGCAACTGGACTCGCAATCGTGGTTTCGAGTCACAAGGTTGGTGTGCTGATCAGGTGTGGTTTCGAGTCGCAACCAGGTGTTTGCGACTCGCAACCGATGTCGCAACCGGGAGATTTCGACTCATCATGCATGGTTTCGAGTCGCAACTGATGGTTTCGGTTGGACAACTGCTGATTCGGAACAGTGTACTATCCAATGAGAATTCGATTTCAGAAAATGGTTTGTACTATCCACTTAAACATGTTTGTTTGTCTAGTAATTTACTAATTTGGATCAAGCATATCAGATTTCAAAATACTCAGCCACATTCTTATCATGTTCATCAAGTTCTTCATACATTCATCATGTTCTTCACACATTCAAGTAGTTCATCATCATTCATATGAACCTAAGTCTAACAAAGTCATGAACAACAATCAACTCTTGAACATATTCATCTAATAGTTTCAAATCATCACATAACATATCAAAATCAACTCTACACTAATCTCATTAACATGGTACTACACATATGCAAGCCGGTTTTTATGAACATCAACACTCCATGGTTTGAATCATACTTAGACATAAAATATTGTGTGTTCATTAAGCAACATATCCGAAATCAAAGTATGTTAACCAAGCATCATCATATACATCATACACATTCGGTTCACAACCATCATCAAGCATACAACTACACTAGTTAAATCCTACCATTCATGCTATCATTTAACACAACAAACATCATAAAATCACTAACCGATTGTGAGGTGGTGCCGAGTTGGTAAAGAAGATGAGGGTCCGAGTGATGATGATGAGCTTAGCCGGGTCTCCTTGTGGTCACCGATTTGATCCGAGAAGAAGGAGAAGGGTGTTGTGGCTTAGGGTTTTAGTGAGAGGATGAAGAGTGTGTGTGTAGAGGAGAGTATGGGTGTTGTCCAAAAATGACAAGTGTGGGTATCATGAGAGTTATATACTTGTTCTAAGTAGTGCACCCTAACGGACACGGATGAGGTGCACGGCCCAACCGGCCCAAATGTGGTGTGATGTTTACTCGAGACCACATGGTCTCGAGTCGGGTCCTAGTTGTTTTGGTACATAGACATACTCGCATACATATAAGGTAACACATAATCATATAAGTTCACATGTATCATTCATTAATTCATCAAATCAATTAGTCACTAATCGTTCAAGTATACAACGGAAGGTTCTAAATTTCGAGTTGTCACATCATCCCCAAGTTGAAAGAAATTTCGTCCCGAAATTTGGTAGGCACTCACTGAGGAAGCTAGTTAAGTTGTATGTTGTTCCCGGTTTTCCTGGGGTGTCACAGTAGTCACTCAAAGAAAAAAGATCAGATGAAGAACTAAATAGAAAAGTCGACATAATCAATGACACTAATTACAACAAAACTTGGAACAACATAGCATTGCTTGATGAAGTCTTCCACTCTCCTCCATCAGATCTCCAGAAGAATGCAGAAGAGTTTCTGACACAACTACTAAAACAGGATCAGAAAATCTGCGACATGCTAACTGATCTGAAAAACAAAAGAGAGCATGAAATCACATGGAGAAAGGCCAGAGTCTATGCATATTTTAGTAAATTTTTATCTTTCTATGTATGTTTATTTAATTTAATACTATCAATATGCATATTAACATATTCTAAAATGTGACTGCTAATAAAAACTATCAACATTATTAAAACTTGTTTCTTCATAATCAAATTAAACTACAGTTAATAAAAAAAACCACAAACCTAAAATGCAAGTCTCCCATCAAAGAAGGTAGCACATATAACTTTTCATGATGTTGCAACAATCTATACTTTCTATAAAAGAAGAAAATCTGACTAACATAAGAAAAGCTGAATTTTGATTTAACGATGTTGGAACAATGCAACTCTCCCATCAAATAAGGTAGCACATGCAATTTTTCACGATGTTGCAACAATGATATTGCAACATCGATGTTGAAACGTTGATGTGTGAAGGGAAGCTTCATTGGAACGACGATGTTGGAACAATGATATTGGAACGATAATGTGTAATCAGAATCAACAAATGTTCAAACACATGATATTGGAACGATAATGTGTAAACATAATCAACAAATGTTCGAACAAAGAACTGTAATCGGAGATTAACCAGCTGAATCACGAGAGCTATGCGTTTGAGAGAGAGATATGCTCGCAGATATAAGTGAGAGAGATGAGTTGAAATTTGAATGTGGAGCCAGATTCATATATCTTATTTGTAGGGTTTGAATATATGGTTTGAATTTTGAATCTAGAGCCAGAATTTTGAATCTGGCCAGAGATTTACTTTTGTTATGAAGAGCGGAGATTTGAATTATAAATGAAGAGCAGATGTTTTAATTTTGAATGAAGTGTAGAGGTTTGACTTTTAAATGAAGTGTAAGGTTTGATTGAATTTTAAAGTGATTTTATATATTAGGTTTTATGATGCAGTAATGACATAAGAAAAGCATTGTTGGACAGCCTTTCTGACTGCCACATCATCTTTCTTATGTCATTGGGATTTCTCCTTTTATAGAAAGTATAAATTTGCTACTTTTTAAATTTTCTTTTGTGACAGAGAAATGTTTTGTTGGTCCGGACGACCACATTCACACCGAGCCTTTGTGGTTTGGGTTCGGTTAACCAGAATCGCTACTGTTTCTTTCGTAGCCTCGATCCTCAAGCATCATCTAGTGTAGCCGTCTTCCGGTGTGAATAGCACCATGAGATACCATGTGACAAAGTTTACCAAACCTAATCACTCATCCAACCAACCACCAGATGAGTTATGCTCAGAATATTGGTGGTCCGAGCCATGTGCAAACCCTAAAGAATCTATATAGGACCCCGGTCCATTAACAAGTGGAGCATAACCACCAACACCACGACTTCCCATCAGGTGCTTCAGGTGAATCTATATAGGACCCCGGTCCATTAACAGGTGGAGCATAACCACCAACACCATGACTTCCCATCAGGTGCTTCAGGTTGTCCCACCCCACTAATCCCCACACTATTCATCTCCTCAAGTTCAGACCGTTCCAAGTTGTTAAACATGATTAAATGTGTAGGGCGCACACACAAACATACTCACATAGAGCAAAATGAGAGATTGAAATCAAATCGCAGACATATAATTAAAACATACCATAACATCTTGCTTTGATGTTGCAGGTCCCTACACATGACTCAAGCTTATCTCTCATAGAAAATTGCTGGAAAAAATGAATGCTGAAAAAAAATAACCATGATAATGTGAACATAATAATGAAAATTGCATGTAATATAGAAAACAACATGAAATATAGAAAAGTGTATACCTCTCTTTTAAGAGCATGTAGACGTTTCTCTCAGCAATTGCTTTCTTGTTGGCAAGCCACTGATCCCTCCAAGCATCTACTGAAGGTAAACAATCTGATAAACAAACTTTTGAAAACTACTCGATCGAGAACATTGTATAGAAAACGTACAGGAAATATTGCCGAAAGTACGAAAAGCTCAATCATGGAAGATCCAGTTAGGTTGCTGACAAATCTGATAACCATTAGGTACAATCAAAACCATTTACTTGCAGTATGTACATACCGTGTCAGTAGGCATATAGTTTCAATCTAGACTCCTGTGTTGCTGTAAGCATATAACATTTTAAACAACGTTACAAAGATAATACAATCAAGAACATTTCCAGATATATCATTTACCAGGTGATGGGTTTGATATATATATATATTACAGTTTTGATATTTTTGTTGTGTATGATGTTAGGGTTATGTTTTTTGGCTAAGATCAAGTGTGATTACTAATGATTAAATCCACGCGACTACTCGAGCTTGGTTTTCCGGCGACTGTACAACAATAAAAGGACGATAACTGTGTCGGTATTGGACATTTTCATATATTTACTCTCAATGTTGTTGATCATAGTATGTTCATCTCCATCTTTGTTCTCGCATTCGAATTATGCGTCGCTTTAGGTTAGTTTTGTTTGTTGAACTCCAATTTATGTTGTACGGTTGGAAGTTTGGAACTTATTTAGGAGTTGTAGTTAAAAATTAAGAGCTCTTAACTGGTTCAATAGTTTTGGATTCCAATTTAGAAATAGTATTTGGGAATTTCATCTCAGAATAAACCGGGTCTATTATGTGATCTAACTACAATATGAGAGGGGAAGGGGCACCCTCGGCTAGCGGTGCTCGGCTTCGAAGCCGCATGCGAAACACCGCCGCCACCCCCCTTGGGTAGGCGAGCGGCTAGGGGAGCTCCACTACTACTTGCCGAAGGTGATGTGGGCAAGGAACTGCGAAAGGACTAGTTCTCTAGGACTGTAAGTTCATTTTTGTTTGATTTGTGTTTAATTATGGATGCTGACATTGAACTGATCTGTGAAAAAACATACTTTTTTATATCTAATTTAACCGCCTAATTTACTTTTTTTTACCGTCTTAAAGGCTTGGTTTAAAAAATATACTTATTTTTATCTAACTTAACCGCCTACTTTACTTTTTTTATCGTCTTGAAGGCTTGGTTCAGAAAAGCGATCAGGCGCGAGGCTCCTAAAGCACACCGTAGAGTGTTGAATACTATTTTCTTAAAAATAATGGATCCTTAACACATTGGAGATATATAAAGGTATTTTTTTTGAGGTATTTCTTTTTTTCCTTGTGCTACTAGTATTAGCATTACATGATGTTCATCTTTTATGTGTAGACAACTAGAGAAGCAAGATGAACTTCTAATGATGCTTATAGATCAATGTCACTTGAATTACATAAACTTCAGGTAATGCTTTTGCTACATATATGGCTTTTTATTACTTTCTTCCTTAGGAGCATTCTATGGGTGTGTACTTCTGACAAGACATGAAATCATGCACGGACCTAATATGCAATTCACGGGTTCGGGTTTAATCTAAAGTTGAAAGTTAATACCTTTATTTTATACACTTTTCTATTTTTAAGTTTTAACTATGGATTATGACTTTAGAATGTACATATTGTTGAGAATTGATGCATATGTAAAGGTGGTAAGATGAGTGGTTCAGGTGGATTGGGTAATGGGTGAGTGGGTCTAAACGAGGTTGGGTTGAGACATATATTATCAGCCTCCTGAGTTTGATTAGCCAGTTTTGCTTGAAGAAAAGCATAAGGTAAAACAACAATCATTTCAAAAGAATATAAAATTTTATTTACAAACCACATTGGCGACAATTATCACTTGAATCAAAATAGGCCCACACTCATCATTAGCAATACAAGCTGGTGTGTTGACCTTGCCTCGTAAATTTTATGAACATTTTCACTAATTTATGGAAAGGTGACCATTAACACTATTAAGACTGATTGAATTTTAAAAAACAATTGAATGGTTTTATTTTTCAAGACCTCGGATGAAGATTTTGGCATTTTTTAAGAAGCAGCAGTGATGTACAATAGACGCGTATTACTAATTGAAATTGAATCAAACAGGGATGAGTTTTTTTGGAAATCCATTGATGAGGGGAAGACAAGAGTCGGAAAAGTTACATGACCCGAGGAACAATGTAAAGATAGAAGGTGAACAACTTGTATCTAGCTGTAGTCAAAATTCACACCTAGTTTAGAAGGCTACTCATAAAATTCACATTGATATTTCTTATTCTTTTATCTTTTACATAGGCTATGGAAAAATTAGGTCCGACTTTGTGGGATGTTTGGAACTCTAGCACCCAAATAAATGCAATTAAAGTTCAGACAGTATGTGTAGTCAAAGACCCCAATCACCCAATGCTCACGTGGTAGTAATTTCCTTTGTGTATTGTACATGTAGAGGTTGAAATTTCATTCCATTTACTTATGATATGGGTGTGTTTTATCGCTAAAGGGTCAAATCTTTCATATTTGTGATGTCAAATTATTCTATACGGGCCACATAACCCTATACGACCCGTATAAAGGGTATTAACACCCTTAATGAATTTACATCAATTTCGTACGTAATTGATACCTGCAGTGCGGAAGCACCTCTCTACGTGGCATCCATGAAGACAAGTTTGTCCACATATTCCCAGCCATAGATTCACGGATAATTATATAAATATACATTTTTAAATAATACATTGCTGAAAAGGGTTGAAATAGTCAAATTTTGAGATTGAAAGAGACAAACTACCTGGATGTTGTGTTACGAGTGGTATATGTAGGGATGTATCCAGAAGGATCACCACCTGTGCACATTATATATTTCAGTCTACGCACATAAGTTGACTGCAAAACAACACAAAGAGAAATATTAACAACAGAAACAGTTGATATATTATCAATGACTCTGAATCATGGTTTTAAAAAACGTTAGGCGTGCGCCTCAAGGCGCAAACCATAGACGCGAATCGCAATACAGTCATACAGATGAATTCTAGGTCCATTGTTTACAAGAAACATGAAAATGTGCCAATTGAAATAACACTCATGGTCAAACCTAAAATAATGTTATTGTTCTATACCAAATTGTTTATAAAATATGGTATTATGCTCATAAACCCTTAAAACCAACCGAACCGCCCAAACAAAAGCAAGTTGACCGGTTTGGCCAGCTTGAAATCCAAACGGGTCGGTTCATTATTCGCTTGATTTAAAAAGTGTGAGGTGCGCATCTGTGTACAACTATATAAGCTTTATCTACAGTCAGAAACTGCATATCTCTCATATGTGTTACATACAAACCCATTTATCAAGTAAACCTTTCATGATTTCTGATCCCTTACGTTGTTTTTACATATAAACCTCCTACAGAACCAATTTTGACCCTAAACTACATGAGGCGCGCCTTCATTCCTCTGCCCCTTGCGCATTAGGCATCCCTTTTTAAACCAAGATGGTTTGGTTTAGGTGGTTTCCAAGTTTAATGGTGCGGTCCACTTTCGAACTTGGAACCAGCGGTGTAAACCGAACCGGCTTTTTAACTGTTATTATTTATTAACCTTGCTTACTTTGAAAAACCAGCGGCGTAAACCGAACCGGCTTTTAAATTGTTATTATTTATAAACCTTTTTTACTTTGAAATGAATACGGCAATGCCAAACAAGTAAAACCAGCAGGTCATGCTGTAACACCCGTTCTTATAATTCAAGGTTTAACGTATATTTTACGAAAACAATCATGTAATTAAGATTTCAAATACATCGGAAATATGAATTTATTAAAACCTTTGCAATTCATAAGTTATTTAACCTAACGTGATCGGATTCGTCGTTTAAATGTACGACGAGGCAATGTGCGGAAGCATGAATCTTTATAGTGTTCGGTTCTTCGATGAGCTTGATCGTCTTTCGGCATTCCAAAATGTACCTACATTTCATAAACATGAAATGCTTTAGTCATATGGGGATTAAAAAGTGTCTAAACAAATCCGGTAATAATAATGGAAGGAAAAAGAATCCCAATGTTAAACTCTTGATCTCAAAACAAGGATTTTTAACTGGCCTTCACCGTAACTTACGGTGGCACCGTAAGTTACGGTGGCCCCTGGTGTGACATGCCCCTACCGTAAAACAGTAGGGAGCTGCCGTAAAGCCTTAAGCTCCACCGTAACTTACGGTGCTTCGGTAGCACCGTAAGTTACGGTGGCCCCTGCATTCACCCTTTCCATTTCGCCGTTTATTGACACGAAAACTTTCGTATCTTTCAATCTGCTTATCCGTTTGACCTACCGTTTCTTCCTACATGATTGTAATTTGACCCTTCATCATATGGAGTCAAAATCCAATATCCGGATTAACAAAATTTCAGACTTTTAAGTCTTCGGCCTATTACCATTTTTACCAAATTTTGACCCGTTCTCGATTTTATCAAACCAACATGTTTACTTGACCTATAAACTCATGAGAATCATAATTTCAATATTTCCTATCAAATTAATCATAAATCATGGGTTTCTTACTTAGTTAGAACCCGTTTACGCTCATGAGCTTATTTTGACCCATTAACCCTCCTTTAACCTATGATTTTGTGTGAAAAGTCATTAAGCTTTCCAAACACAATATTCATTAATTAAAACATTCGGTTTACTTATCAAGTAACCAAATGTTTATTTTGACTACTTTTAACACTCATTGAACCACATGTTCTAAATGAGTGTTACTCTATATCACGTACCTGGCGCGGATCAATATATTGACCCGTTTTAATACCTTGCTGTTATAACCGCTAATTCTTAGCGTTGCTAATACCCATTTGACATTTACTCCTGAAATAATATAACTCGACAATAATCATTAGTCATTATTGTCAAAAGGTGATACCTTCACCTTTTGACCCATTTGGTCTAAGTAACCAATTTTGTTGGCGAGATGATATTTATTACCATCTCATCTACATGACTCGCTCCGGTTTACACCGTGCGGTCATTTCACTTATTAATCGTTTCTTAACGCGTTTTAGTCTATCATGGCTTACGTCATATAGTGTCTTTCAAAACCAATAATTATGGTCAATGCAATGACCAATTTACCGTTTTACCCTTATTGTTTGTTTTGGTTTACCCTATAAGGTAACCATCCCAAAAGTTCATTTTCCATTTGTCATAAAATGATTGAATTACAATTTAACTCCTTTTAAACCATCAACATGGTTTCTTGTTATGCTTGACTATCTTGTTCCGTACGTCTACATGCCGGAACATCATACCTCGATTATGTATTTATCTTATTCGTAACTAATACGATAAGAGAATATTAAAATATAAGACTAGTGTAAGCTATACTTACCTTACCTCCGAATTATGCTTTTCCGTCACTCTTGCTTCGTTTGACCCGCTTCGTTCCCAAGCTTTCACCTAGCTTGTTAATCGTCAAACTATCATTGTAAATTGTAAGATGGTTAGATTAGTCATAATTATTCACGACTATTCCATCTCACTTATTTCATAAGTCGAAACTACTATTCGACTTCATGATTAGTTAACTTAGCTTATTAAAGTTAACTACTTTCGATCACATGATTTACCACATTAGTTCAAATCAACATGATGATTAGAACTCTTCTTGTTTCATATTTCATATAACTTGCCATATTATTCAAATACACATTTTTACTCTAATTTCATCACCTTAGTTTTCATTTAGGCATTTTAACAAACACCTAATGTGCATACATTTTTACACATTTACAACTAGTTCATAACTAGTTATTTTTACCAAGATTAACATCAAAATTTACCACTATCACTTATGATCAAATACTCAAACTTGCAAATTGATTAAGTATTTCCCGATTACTAACATGCATGATGATTCTAATCACAATCATATCCTTAAATTCATCATATGATTAAAACCCACTTAACCTAGTGTGGTAAATCATTCAATCCATAACATGTTATGTATGATTTTCACTTAGGGTTTTGTTCCTAAGCAAATATACATCACTAATCTAGCCATAGCTTCTCTAATCCATGCCTAATTCGCGATTAGGATGATTACCCAATTTTTGCAACTTCACCAAACATCAAGATTTTACATACCTTATGATCCCCTTGTTCGGGTGATCGTTTCTTCATGCTCGGTTGTGAATTTGGGCTTCATTTGATCCTTCAATTTGATGGATTTGTTGAAGGTTAGGGTTTGGCCTCCATGGGGAGCTTCCCCTGGTCGTACGCACACACACACACTCTTAGTGTGTGTGTTGTGTTTTATTAAATAACTTTGTTAAGTTATTCCATTTTAACCCCTCATGTTTGGTTCGTTATTAAGTAGGCCATGACCTACTCATTTCTAACGATATTCCCCACTTATTAACTAGGTTGAACATTCCTATTTAAATTAGTGGGCTCGGGGAATCTATGACTAAGATTATTTTAAGTCCCGTTAAGTCGGGCCTTCTATAAACTTTATTTCCTCAAAAGCCTTTATACTGCTTTTATTTAATATTAGGTTTATTTATTAAAATCCTAATATTCACCGGGTTACTTTTACCACTAACGGTACTTTACCCGTCTTTTAGTATTAACGTGGGTTAATTACCAAACCCGTTTTCGGGGTGTTACACATGCTGACCCAACCCTGCTGGTAAACACCCCTAATTTTACACACATAAACAGAAATCTAAGATTGTTTTACACCACACCAAAAACAGATGAATTCTAGGTCAATTTTCTATGAAATCCCAAATGAGATCATGCGATGTACGTTCCATCATCTTGCTACTTTTTAAATTTTCTTTTGTGACAGAGAAATGTTTTGTTGGTCCGGACGACCACATTCACACCGAGCCTTTGTGGTTTGGGTTCGGTTAACCAGAATCGCTATTGTTTCTTTCGTAGCCTCGATCCTCAAGCATCATCTGGTGTAGCCGTCTTCCGGTGTGAATAACACCATGAGATACCGTGTGACAAAGTTTACCAAACCTAATCACTCGTCCACCCGACCACCAGATGGGTTATGCTCAGAATATTGGTGGTCCGAGCCAGGTGCAAACCCTAAAGAATCTATATAGGACCCCGGTCCATTAACAGGTGGAGCATAACCACCAACACCACGACTTCCCATCAGGTGCTTCAGGTGAATCTATATAGGACCCCGGTCCATTAACAGGTGGAGCATAACCACCAACACCACGACTTCCCATCAGGTGCTTCAGGTTGTCCCACCCCACTAATCCTCACACTATTCATCTCCTCAAGTTCAGACCGTTCCAAGTTGTTAAACATGATCAAATGTGTAGGGCGCACACACAAACATACTCACATAGAGCAAAATGAGAGATTGAAATCAAATTGCAGACATATAATTAAAACATACCAAAACATCTTGCTTTGATGTTGCAGGTCCCTACACATGACTCAAGCTTATCTCTCATAGAAAATTGCTGGAAAAAAATGATTGCTAAAAAAAACAAGAAAGTAACCATGATAATGTGAACATAATAATGAAAACTGCATGTAATATAGAAAACAGCATGTAATATAGAAAATTGTATACCTCTCTTTTAAGAGCATGTAGACGTTTCTCTCAGCAATTGCTTTCTTGTTGGCAAGCCACTGATCCCTCCAATCATCTTCTGAAGGTAAACAATCTGATAAACAAACTTTTGAAAACTACTCGATTGAGAACATCGTATAGAAAACCTACAGGAAATATTGCCGAAAGTATGAAAAGCTCAAGCATGGAAGATCCAGTTAGGTTGCTGACAAATCCGATAACAATTAGGTACAATCAAAACCATTTACTTGCAGTATGTACGTACCCTGTTAGTAGGCATATAGTTTCAATCTAGACTCCTGTGTTGCTGTAAGGGTATAACATTTTAAACAACGTTACAAAGATAATACAATCAAAAATATTTCCAGCAAAATGATTAACAATAAGGCTTATATTCACTCTTTCAACCCTCCGCATTTCATCTTCAAGCAAAGGTAGTTGTGCAGCAGAAGACCAACGGATGCAATCAACAAGGCTGAAAAGTCCAATCGTATAATCAAAGCATCTTAATATACCAGGATTATTGTACACTCAGTAAGCACACACATACCAACTATCAATGGCTTGTAAATCTAAATTCGAATTCAATTCGAAGAAATATAATTGAAATCAAGAACACAAACAACACTTACCTAATTTCGTTTGAACTTACCTGGAGGCATCTTCCATCTGAATTGCATACTCCAAACCCTAATTGTCATCAAACAGAGTCGATGTTCAATCCAGGTTGCTTGCGAGCATAATAGAAGATCACCAAAACCCAAAATTACAAAAGTTAATTGTTGTCGTTAGAAGCCCTAGCTCCCTGCACCGCCGTTTCTGGACACATCGGCTCCGCTTCCCTTCCCTTCTGTGGAACCGCATATAAAGCATCTCTTTTCATTGTAACACTTTTCTTATCAGGGGTCGGATGAAAACAATCGGCCGCAACATTCAATAGGAGGTTTAAGGAATTGAGTGTTCATGAAAGAGAAGAAGGAATTGTCTGAATTACCCCATCTAGTGTCTTAAATTATGAGTTTCTGACCACTTTACCCCTCTCAAATCCCTTTTAGTTGTTTGTACATGCTGTTTTGAAACTTGTACGGGTAGTAAAATTACATCTTCGTCCATCAGATTTCCTTTATATAGTATTATAGATACTCTAATTTAATTAATGAACAACACATTATATTATATTTATTTAATATATATATATATACATATATATATATATATGGAAAGTGAGTATTAATAGTAACTTTATTTTTATAATAATATATATTTTTTCTCTTCATATTTTTTTATACTACAATAGACTCTATTATACATATTATTATTTACGTTTAGTTATACAGCTATCGTACGAAAAAACCTGAAACCGACCGAATAATATATGTATTGGTAGCAGTATTTATTTATATTGTTTTTGCTTTTGACAAACCAAAATTTATTTATATTGCTTTTGCTTTCGATAAATTGACATCGTATCGCTACTATATCGTACCGAACAAAATCGGTACCTGTACCTGCAGTCATTTGTATGGTTTATGTTTGGTAATGAATTTTGTGCCGCAACCGTAGTCAACCGAACCAAAACCGAACGAACAACATCGGTATTAGTACTGATACTTATTTTTTGTGTTTTTACTTTTGATAAACTGACGTATCCTACAGAACAACATTGTTACATGTACATGTATTCATTTTTATGATCTCCAGTTTTGATAATTTTCATTTATACAACTCTGTCTACCATGATAAATGAATACCATTGCCAGTACTGTGACGATCTGAAATGATTGATACCATTTGGACAACATCGTTGTCGGTACAGTTGGTCCATAGGACCCACACGGAAGAGTGCTTTTGTGTCCCAATCGAGGGTAATCGACACAAAATCGTCAAGGGTTTGATGGCTTCCTATGTCGTCACACATATTAATGTCCTAGCTATACATTAATGATCAACGATTTCATTGACGCTTTAACATACCAAATGAAAATCCTATGAGATTTATTTGGAACAAATATTCAGATTTACTTCATTAAGCCTTTCGTCTGATTGCAAACACGGTGAACTTGTTCGGTCACCGCTATTATTGAATTACTTTGATCACTTCGACACCTCGTGGCGTCAGCATAAACTTGTAGCGTGGGCTAATCATGATCATACGTTTTATGCAAAACTATGTGTGCTTTTCGTTTGACTCATCCTTGAAAGTGTTCTTAATGCAACTATGTGTAAAGACAATGATACACTAAATTCGGTTGTATTTCGGTGTATCCTTGCAATTCAATAGTGTTAACACACTGATTATTCCTCATGTTATGGTTCAACAACTTGACAAATCATTTTCGTACTTTTATTTCATTTGAGCTTGTTGATTCTAAGTTTCATTTATACAACAACCAATGCAAGTTTTCGTTGGTAGTAAATTCTATTGTTTCTAAAATTCATTTGCAAATTGTGAACATTCATTTGGATATTTATTGGTCGAAATTCCTCTTTTGTTGGACCCCATGTAAACTTAGTCACATTGGTGATTGTATCACTACTCTTCTTTCATTTGGCATCAATTTCTGAAACAAATTCAATTGAACCGTTGAGTTCTTATTGTTGTACTATGTCCTTGTATTCACATAATTCGAACAAGTCTTGATGCAATCATGTGGTCATTTGCCTTGGTATTATTCGTATTTACCTACACATGACATGACTCTAAAATGACAACATAGTCTAAATTTCGAGGACGAAATTTCTTTAACAGGGGGAGAATGTGACAACCTGTAATTTTTGGTTCCTAATTACACGAATAACAAACGTTAAGACAATTAAAAATAGTGTTCTAAGACACATATTAAATTAATTAGGCCTTTGGAATACCTAGGAACGTCTATTCGGCCATACAGTACGCGAATGGTGATTTGCGGGAAACCTGACGAACGTTAAACGGTAACAAACTGACACCGGATGAAATATTGACAATGCTGAAAAATCCGATTTTTATACGTATATTTTAAACACATGAATTGGTTATGCTAAATTATCATGCTTTCGAACGTCACAAAATGCATACGTGAACGAACAACGCGGTAGTAAGAACGCACCGACCACGAAACAGAAGCATTAGACTCGTTTATTATCTAGAAAACTGAAATACTATGATATATTTAGCTTCATAATCGAATTTTAATACTCGCAGTCGAAATCGGATTGAAAAACGGATTAGAAATGACAACTGAAGCATTTTACACAATTTTAACGCAATCGACGAACGTACGCGACAAATATCGACTTTCGAAAATTTTGAGTGTTCTCGGTCCTAAATAAATATTCTACGACATTTCACGAAGTTCGGGTTCGAAAACGGGCCTCGGAAATGCATTTGGGTCGCACAAAGTTAGGAACGTGCTAATAGGCTCTAGGCCCAACCCACTCCACTAACCCTAGATAAAAATACTCTTATCCCACCTCCTCACCCTAGCCCCCACAAACAATCCCTGCTCTCTCTATCTCTCTCTGGCCGACGGCCGGCCACCACCTCCGCGGCAGAGGCGCCACGGTCCGGTGGCGGCATCACGGTGGTTGGCGCTGCCAAAAACGGTGGAGACGATGGTTCTTTTTCTGGCGCGTTTGAGCATGTGTAGCCCTCATAAAACTCCTCTCTCTTTCTAAAATTTGGCCACCGGATTAGGGTTTCGGCGACCTTTTGGCGCCGCCTTTCCTGTGAGCCACACCCAGACAAACAAAACCGAAGGTCCACCTCTCTCCTTACTCTCGCTCGTCTCTCCCTCTCTCTGGATAAATGGCCGACCACCACCCATTGGTGGAAGCGTACGGCAAACGGCAGGAACAGCCACATCACGTGGTCACGAAGGTGGCCCGAGTGAAGGTGGATGCAGGTGGTGGTCAGCAGCAGCAACTGTGGGGGGATTAAACTAGAATGGTGGTGACACGATTTAAAGTTTTCAAGGGATGGGTGCAGCGGTGATGAACCGAAAGCGGAGTCGCCACACCGGCAGCTAGAAACGTCGCAACCAGCGATGGTTGTGTGTGGTTTCGCATCTGATCAGTGGCAGAGTGATGATGTTCTACGGCAGCTCCGGTGAGTGTTTTATTTTTTTCGGGTAAACTTTTCGGTTTTACACGGTTGCTAACCTACTTGTTCTTTGGATTTTGGTATTGGTGGCGGTCGGCTGATTATCGACGGAAGTGGTGGCCAACGGCGGCGGTTATTGTTTCGGGATGGTTTGGGTGTTTCGGGCTAGGTTTTGGTTCGGTTCAGCAAGTAAACGGCTTAGATTTCGTTTCGAGTTTGGGTCAAACTCGGTCAACATAGGGCCAAAGATGGTCAAATTTGTCAACTGTGGTTAATGAAGTCAGATTCGGGTCAACAAGTCAACTCGGTGAGGTATATTGGGCGCGCATGTTTAATTAAGTTTATACTTATTTAAATTTTTCTTCGTCAACCGAGCTCGACCCGACCGATTAACGTGTATACATTGGCAACATTTCGAGGATAGCGGCATAAGTTATTCATCTACCGACCGACTATGCGATAGTTTTGATGTGTTTATATAAATATTTATATATAAAAGTAACAAGATACTTATATAAAAATTAAAAAATGTGACATCATTATCTAAGTATCGGGCATATGATTGGGAATTGGCTAGAAAGCCTAAGTTTCCTAGAAAGTCTAAGAAGCAATAGGAAGGTGACATGTGGCATGGAGGGTTTTTAAGAAAAAGGGCACTTGTGTAATTTGAATATTATTTTAATTATGGATTACATTATTAGGATAACTAACTTACCAGATAATTCTAGAAACTAAATATCCCATTTAATTCAAATTGACAGTTTTAATTTAAATCATACAATCCATACAACATATTCACAGGGAATTCGTAAATCTGGTCTTTCACAACGTCTTTACCAGCAATGATTTTTGCTGAAGGATTTCTTGATTTCTTAACATTGTGTTTTACCAGCAAACAAACTAATACCATTGAGTATTAAACTTGATTTTTTGTTTGATTTGCTAGAAGAATTCTTGACATTGTGTTTTACCAGCAAACAGACTAATACCATGAGTATTAAACTTGATTTTTTGTTTGATTTGCTGGAGGATTTCTTGACACTGTGTTTTACCAGCAAACAGACTAATACCATTGAGTATAAAACTTGATTTATTGTTTGATTTTGCTGGAGGATTTCTTGACATTGTGTTTTACCAGCAAACAGACTATTACCATTGAGTATTAACTTGATTTTTTGTTTGATTTGCTGGAGGATTTCTTGACATTGTGTTTTACCAGCAAACAGACTAACGCCATTGTGTTTTAATAGTATTAATTTAAATCATACAATCCATACAATGATTTTTGCTGGAGGATTTCTTGACTTTTTGACATTATGTTTTACCAGCAAACAGACTATTACCGTTGAGTATTAACTTGATTTTTTTGTTTGATTTGCTGGAGGGTTTCCTGACATTGTGTTTTACCAGCAAACAGACTAATACCATTGTGTTTTAATAGTTTATCATTGGATTAATTAGAGGATTTTGTCGTTGTGTTTTATCAGTTACTGGTTTCATCACAATGTGTTTTATTAGTTACTGGTTTCAGTTCCTGTTTCATCACAATGTGTTTTATCAGTTACTGTTTGATATGATTTTGGCATTCTTGATGTTGTGTTTTAGCAGTCAGTCACTAGTTTGTCACATTGTGTTTTATCGCTAAAACACACTACTATGAACACATCTAGATCTGATTTATCGTTATTTTTTGTATGATTTGGTGTTTTCAAATGTGAGGGATTAGAGAGAGAGAAAAAAATTGTGACATTTTTGGAGGTGGTTTTATGATTGGTAGTTATTTCCTTATATAAAACAACTTAAATTACAAATTTACCTCCAATCAATTAAGTTAGCCTATTTTAAAGACACGTATATTACAAAAATGCCATCAAAATGATCTCAACCATTAAACACACTCATCTGATGACCCAGATCGCTTCCTACACTTTCTAGGAAAAAGACACTTTCCTCAGGATCCCTACTCTCGGGCATATAATATCTATCGTATATGGTGTTGTTTTGAAAATGTTGTGTTTTGGAAAAATTATCGACAACTTGTATTGTGGGGTTTTGATACCAATACAGAGGAAACTCTGCCCGATTTTTGTTAATATATATGTAGGGAGAGGATCATGAGAAAACTAGATATAAATGAGAAAACTAGAAAACTAACTAAAAAAACATAAAAAAAAAAGCTAAAAAAACATACCAAAATTTTTTTATTTTTTTTTAAATTTTTTATAAAAAAAATCGCTAGTTTTTATATATAAAAAAAATTTCAAAAAAAATTTTTTTTTTGTTGTACTGCGCATGTGTATGTGTACTACACATGTGTAGTATTACACAAGTGAAATACAACAAAAGACTTTTTTTTTTATTTTTTATTTTTTTTGAAATTTTTTTCCCATGCATAAAAAGCTGCGATTTTTTTATAAAAATTAAAAAAAATTTGGTTTGTTTTTTAGGGTTTTTTAGTTAGTATTTGGTTTTCTCATTTAAACTAGTTTTATCATGATCCATCCCCTATATATATATATAGGGGATGGTTCAAATGAAACCATTTTTATTGTGAAAACTCGAAAACTAACTAAAAAAAGCCTAAAAAACACACCAAAATTTTTTTTTTTCAATTTTTTATAAAAATCGCAGGTTTTTGTATATAAAAAAAACTTTTTTTCAAAAAAAAAAAATTTGTAGTACACATGTGTATGTGTACCACACATGTGTAGTATTACACATGTGCACTACAAAAAAAATGTCTTTTTTTTTTAAATTTTTTTATATACTAAAAGTAGCGAAAATTATTATGCAAAAAAAAATTGGTATGTTTTTTTGGCTTTTTAATTAGTTTTCGAGTTTTCACAATAACTAGTGGTTTTCATTTGAACCTTCCCCTATATATATATATATATAGGATTAGGTTTAAGAGTGAACACTAGTGTAGTTTGCGAACTGAGCGAACTAATCCTGGGCATACATGTGTGTAGATCAATGGCCAGGATTTGATGATGAAATCCTAGCCATCCACGTATGTAAATCAATGGCCAAGATTTGTTCACTCAGTTCGCAAATACATTAGTGTTCACTCTAGAACCCCACCATATATATATATATATATATATATATATATATGGGGCCGCTAAAATAAAAACCACCCCCAGTTGTAAGAACTGTGAGAACCACTCTCCACCAATCAGATAATGATAACTAAAAGGATAATATAGTCATTTAATCAAAACCATCAAATCATCTCTCTCCTTATTAAAGTCTCTTTTAAAAGTCTTTTCAATTTCTCTCTCTTCAGTTTCTCTCACTTCACATTTCTCTCTTCTCTTTTTATTATTTTATAAAAAAAGTTTTTGTAAAAAAGAATTGTAAAAAAGTTTTTGTTAAAAAAAATTAAAACCGTAAATAAAGTTTTCGTAAAACATATAAAAAAGTTTAAAAACGTGTGTGTAAAACAAGATTTTTGTAAAAAAAGGTTAAACCGTAAAAAAGTCTTCGTATAAATATTTGTCTTTTGTAAAAAAAGTTTTTATGAAAAAATAAATTTGTAAAAATTTTTTGGAAAAAGAGTTTTTGTAAAAAAAAAAAAAAGTTTAAAACCGTAAAAAAACGTTTTCGTTAAAAAAACATAAAAAAGTTTAAAAAACGTGTGTGTAAAAAAAGGTTTTTGTAAAAATAAAGTTAAAACCGTAAACAAATTCCGTATAAATTTTTGTTCTTTGTTAAAAAGTTTTTGTAAAAAAATTGTAAAAAATTTTTTTTGTAAAAAGAAAGTTTAAAACTGTAAAAAAAGTTTTCGTAAAAAAAAGTTTAAACCATAAAAAAATTTAAAAACATGTGTGTAAAAAAACGGCGTATAAATACGGGGCGTAAAAAACGGCGCGTAAAAAAAACACGTAAAAAACGGGCTGTAAAAAAAGGCGCGTAAAAACGGGGCGTAAAAAACGGCTCGTAAAAAACCGGGTCATAAAACGATGCGTAAATACGGGGCGTGAATATGGGGGCGTAAAAAACGACTCGTAAAAATCGGCTCATAAAAACGTTTTTTATAAAAAAATCCTGACAAAATTTGTTTTTTGTAAAAAAAATCAACGCATAACAACGGGGCATAAAAAATAGCTTGTAAAAAACCGGGTGATAAAACGACGGGTAAATAAGGGACATGAATACGGGGCGTAAAAACGGCGCGAAAAAATGGGACGTGAAAAATGGCGAGGTAAAAAACGGCGCGTAAAACTGGGCATAAAAAACGGCGTGTAAAAAACCGGTCGAAAAAACGGCGCGTAAAAACAAGGCGTAAAAAATGGCGCGTAAAAGCGGGGCGTAAAAAACGGCGCGTAAAAGCGGGGCGTAAAAACGACGCGTTAAAAAAACGGCGCGTAAAACATGACGTAAAAAACGGCGTGTGTAAAAGCCGGGCTTAAAAACGGCGTGCAAAAAATTGTTTTTGTTTAAAAATCTGGATCTAAAATGGTTTTTAATAAAAAATTCTGTTTTAAAAAAACAAGTAACATAATAATACAAAAAAATTAATAAAAAACAGTAAAGACAAAAAGACAAAAAAGAGTAAATTTACTACACTACCCTTTTGCATTAAAATATTAAAAACATAATAGGACAAAAAGTGTTTAATATTAGTTTTAATTACTTTTAATCTCATCCATCCATCTTGAAGATCTAATGGTTGAAAAGTGGTTCTCTCGGTTCTTACAACTGGGGGTGGTTTTCATTTTAGCGGCCCCCTATATATGTATATATATATATATATATATAACTTTTAGCCCTGTGGCCACTGACCACGGGGCCGTGGTCGGTGTGTAGACGGGTATAAACCCCTTCTTCTTCTCATTTCTTCATTTCACCACGACCCGTTTCCCCAAAAAAAGCTCTGGTTCCTCTGTGATTTTCTGCCATTTTCCACGTTATCCTTCCATTCAACGTTTGCAAGGTATGATTCTAACATCTTCTTTAGTTAGTTTAACAATTTGCATGAAGAATAACACTGAAAATTTGGAGAAAAATCTAGGGTTCTTGAACTAGAACCAAACCAAATCCTAATTTTTTTACTAGATCTAGTAATAGTAGTTTACATTCATGTTATAGGAAGTAAATCTACCATTATTGTTCATAAAATCACCCGATTTCAAGTATAAACTATGAACCCTTGTTTTTGAACCGAAAAAGTTAAAATTGATAGGGTTAACGGTTTGTTTTTGGAAAAACAGCATTTGGGGTTTCATTTTCGGGGGAAACCGCCCCTACTCAACCAAAAAATTTCAACTTTTTGAAACCGGGTCGAAATTTGAACATTTGCAGTAACAGAGGTTTGACCACGGGGCATGGTCAGCGAACACGGGGCGTGGCCAGGGATAAAGGCTGAACACGGTGCGTGGCCAATGACCACGGGGCTGTATTCAGCTTCCTGTTTTCAATTTTTCCCAAAATTTAATATCAATGCACTGATTGTTTCTATGGTTCTCTTTTGCAGCAATGGCTAGCAAGTTTCTGAAGTTCAAAGTTTAAACCATCGGAATGGGAGTACCAAACCCGATACGAAATCCTCTAAACAAGGCTTGAAGAGGCACCAAGACAAACATGCTATGAAACTCTTGAAGCTGTGGGACAACGAGGCCGATATGATATGCTAGTCATGGGACCACTCCAAGCAGCTCTTGACACCAAGCTCCATTCCGTCTACTAATATAACATGGAATTCTATAGCACCTTCAAGTTCAAGGCCAAGGCAGGCCCGTTTGACTCAGATGGGGTTGAGTTCAGATGCGCTGGGGAGCTATTTTCTATCTCCATTGCCCAATTCGGTGTGAATGTGGGCTTATACACTGAGGATGAGTCGGTTGAATAAGAATTCACGGGTGGTCTCCGTGAAATTCAGACTAACATGCGCCAAACTGCATGGGTTCAACTTGGAGATGGGCCATACGATCCAAGCATCACCAAAAGCTCCCAGTTGCGGGATCCCTTTTACCGCTACATCCACCGGGTCCTAAGCAACTCCCTCTGTCAACGGCGTGACAGTTCGGGTGTGGTAAACCTCCGTGATCTCACTTTCCTCTATTGCATCCACAATCGCCGACCTCTTAATGTCACGTACCTACTCCTCAAGAACATGAACCTCAACCAATTGGCCTCTCCTCCAACACCGATCTTTTTTGGGGGATGGATCTACCGTCTATTCAAAAACTATGTCCATCACGTCCCAAAATCACTCCATCGGGGTGCAAAGTCTGGGAAGGTATATCTAGCCCAATGCCATTCCACGGGACTCATCCAAGAAATGGATGACAGGTCCGTCCGCTTCCAAAACTCCCGAGGAAACACATGGGGCCCAGAAGAAATCCTAGCCCTCCAAGACGACCCAAACCGTCCTCCCCCACAACACCAAAGCTACCATGCGGGCTCCTCCTCTCAAGGAGGCGGGTTTCCTAACTTTCAAAGCTTAACTGATCTTTTGAAGGAAAACCTTCTTTGCACCCGGAACACGTACAACATGGCTAGCAATGCCAACACCCGGATTGGAGCAGTGGAACGTTCCGTCACTACTATGCAAGAGGATATCACATACATCCGGGAGCACATGGCGTATCGCAATGAGGAGGGCGATGAGGATGAGGACATGGATTGAGCAGAGGCAATGGAGGTGGTGTGGTAGGCTAAGGATGCAGTTTTCAGGTTATCCCTCTTTACTCTTTGAACAAATTGCTGGCCTGCGTGCCATGGTTGAACAATTTACTTTCTAGACATTTTTATTTTCTGCATTTTTCTTTCGTTTTATGTTTGTGATGACGATGGATTTGAAACACTCGTAAGTTAGGATGTGGGTATTGTATTATGTTTCGTGTGGTGTATAGCAAAACAGGTACACATGAGGCTTGAATGCACTAAGCATTAGTGCCAACTAAGCCCGGAAATAAACGAAAGCCCAAAACCTGAAATTCAACAATTGCATACTGCCACCACGGGGCCGTGGTCATTGACCATGCCCCCATGGCCAGCCCCTGATCTGCTGTTTTGTCTGCAACCTACCCACCATGGGTCGTGGCCACCTGGCATGCCCCGTGGCCAAATTTCTGTAAGTATCGTTACTGGAAATCTGACCACGGGGCCATGCCCGGACAACACGTGCCCGTGGCCAGGTGTCCAGTAACACAAAAACTTATTTTTAACACGCTTTTACACATTCGAATCAACCTAAAACCTTATTTTTGGACACATTGAGGACAATGTGTAATTTAAGTGTGGGGGGGGGGAGAAGCTAAAACCTTGAATCTTGCAAGTCCTAATAACAAGCCTTATACAAACTCGTATTGGAACCGCTAATCACCCCAAATCTTTTCAAAAAATTTCATTTTTTTTACTTGTCTTGGTTTAATTTGGGAATAATAAGTTCTAAAAAGGTTATGTTTTTACAAATTTACAACCAATAGCGTCGTGATAAAAAGAACCAAATAAGAAAATTATAAAAAGGCATGACAAATCTTTTTAAAATTTGATTATATATGCTTGTTCACACTATAAACCCATTCCCATAATAAGTGAGTTTTGAGCCTTTATTGAGCATACATGCATACATCTTTAAACTAAATGCTCATTTTCGTTTCTTGTATGAATAGCCGCTTGGTTCTTATGACTCTAGAACTTGCCAAGACGATACATTCCCGGTCCTTACCAACTTGAACCCAAGTAAGTAAATGACAGAGGCATTAGGACTAACTTTTTTTAAAACCATTGTTTTCTTTTTTTCTCTCCACTACCAAAAATCCCCCTAGTTAACCCCTTTGAGCCTAAACCTTTTCGTTTCAAAAACCCGAAAAACAAACGCCCATCACCCACCAAAACCTTTTTCCTTTCTGTAACACCTCGTAAAATCACGTCCAATGATGTATTGACACGTGTAATAAACCCTAATAAAGTCAAACGTTGAATTTGAGGTACTAATTTTGCGAAAAACCAAAAACTTTGATTATAGAAGGACTGGAAGCGTCAACATACTTGAAATAAGTTTCTGAATAACCTCTTATGGTATTCATATTCACAATTTAGCCGCTCGTTGATTAAGAGTAGCAGTTTGCGTAATTAATTGAAAGTTTACGCAATAAAGGGTTAAAAGCTTCAACATGTTAATTCTTACCTCTGAGTGACCTTTTAGCAAACCGGGAGCTTCATGATAATTGATTATACTCTGGGAATGCCTAATATTGGCCATTAAGGGCTTTTTGCCTATAAGTGAAGTTACGCGCAACTTTGCAAGTTAGAGGGGCTAAAAGTGTCAATATGTTTAAATATACCTCTGAATGACCTTTTTACGAACCCGAAGCATCATGATGTTTAATAATACTCTCAAGAATTCCTAACATGGATTAGATAAGGCTTCGAGGCTATTAATCGATGATATGCGCAAGTTTGCGCATTAGAGGGACCAAAAGCGTCAACTTTTGAATCTACGCCTTTCGGTGACCATTTAAGTGAACGGGATCGTAGTAATAATTAAACACATGCTTGGGAATACCCATTATGGGCCATGGAAGGCTTGGATATTATTAAACGACATCTCGCGCTGCTTTGCGCGATTAAAGGACTATTTGCGTCAAACTGCAAAAGTATACCTATTCGAAGGGTATCGAACCTTCCGGAATATAATCATAAGTTAAACATGCCCTAAATATCCTTTGTATAGCTTAGATATAGGCTTAGAGGCGTTTGGTGCGCAAAAATAAACTTTTAAGTCATGCAGGGACTAAAAGTGTCAAAAAGTGCACAAGTTTGCATTTTCGCGCATATCTTACATTCTGAATATATCCGGACACCCAAAAATTTATGTAATCATTAAAATATTTTATTTTAGTGACCGGCATGATAAAATTCCATTCGTCGCGTAATTTGGATCGTTTTTCGCGTCCGTTCGTGTTTCGTCGTAATTAGCCGAACAACGTGACCGTACGACCAAACGAACTGACATCTGAGATATTTTTGAGCATGTTTTATGTTCCCTTTGTTTAGGCTTCATTGTAGAGCCTTAAAATGGCTTGATGTGCCAGAAATGCACTTAGATGATGACATGGACCATTTCTGCAATTTTACTAAACTTTGAATCAGCACCAGGGGCCAGGCCGCGTAACCCCCCTGGGTTTCCTACGCGGGCCGCGTAGAACAGAAACAGCTGCAGAACTGGTTTCTTTTGCTGGCTTTCATCAAAAATGGTTTCCAATACTCACAAATTCGATTCTAGGGGCTGCTACCTGATTTATGAAACCACTTGACACCTGTTTTAATCTGGTTGCACCTCCCAACACTTGTCACGATCCTACGAGATCCCGAAAACTATAAATAGGAGGTGGGTTTCTTTGTTTAAGCACACCACTTTCCAAAAATCTGCTTATTACTCTCAACTAGGAGGAGCCTGAACCTTTGGGAACCTTCATTCAGTTCATTGGACCCTTTATTTAGGAGCCCAGTAAAAGCTATATGCACTTGCTGATTGAATACGGTTGAGATAAATTTGAAAATTTGCTCAGGTAAATACTTTTAACTTATTTTCCCTTATACGGGCTTGGGGTACGGTATATAAAATACCGCTTGGTCGGGCATTGAATTGTTAATCATATGAAGGTTAATTTATTGAGATGACCCGTTTAATCTGTTTTGTTTGTTTAAAGCCTTTGGGGGGTTAATGACCATGTCCTGGATATCCTTGGCATCATTCATTGAAATGGCCACGACCTAAGCACAGGGTGTAGGCATACACCTGCCAGTGCATATATATATATATAAAAAGGTATAACCGCCGGATTCGAGAATAACTCGCCGCGGGACTATATCATGTGGCGTGTCTATTAATCTTTAACCCGGTATTTAGCCCGGGCTACTGAACGTATAACGAACATGTAATTCTTTTACAAGTTTATATATAAATAATTATCCCAAGTTATAAAAGATATTTTGTGCCTTGTGCATTCAAATCAATTTTCTTAAACTCTTTTCAAAATGAGTCGGTTAATTGTATTTACCAGTGAAAACTGACGTATTTTCCCAAAAAAGGTTTAGTGCAGGTACTAATCGAAATAGGCTGGCTTCTCCTAGCATCAATAAAGAGTCTTGCAAGCCTAGATGTTTAAGAATCTGTTGAACAATGTTCCTTTTAACTTTGATCCGCCTGTGGATCCCTTTTACAATCGTTTGTAATAAATGACATTACTTTTCATCGGTTTGTAATGATTAATATCTTTAGCTTCCGCTGTGCATTTAAACTGTGATTATTGACTATGATGATATCAACTACGTCACGATACTCCCCACCGGGTCCACCGGTAATACGTGGAAATATCAGGGTGTGACAGGTTGGTATCAGAGCCAACATTGAGTGAATTAAACACTAGCCTTTTGTGTTTAATCTCAATGACACAGTAGCACATTCCTTGACCTTCTGAGTCTAGACTTAACATAGGAATACTCTCATCCCTATTCAGAAAAAAAAAACTTGTTTTCGATTTTATATATTTTGAATATATCGCTAGGTAAAGAAGCCGTGATGGAAATTCTCCACATCCGAAGCCTAGAAATGCCAAGCTTCATACCGCGGTTAGGATAAGCGTGCAGCCAGTTGGAAGAAAGACCTATATGGACCTATTTCCAAAACCAAATTTGTTTAAACCCTTATCCAGACTATGGAGTCCATACCAGGAGGTCCCTGAGGCTCCCACATTGAAGATGATACATGTGGATGTTATTAATCCCTATTTCTTACCTCCGAGCTTCGGAATTTCAGACTTAGAATATATCAGTCAAAACCTAATCCGTGATCCTTGTCTTTTTCTTTAATCATTGAATCTTTGGATTCTACTTCTGCAATGGATCCTGATTTGAAATATTACTTTATTCACTAAAATCTTCAGAGTCGCTACTGTGTACGATAAATAAAGATGAAGAAACAACCAGAATAAAGAAAGGAAGACATTAGAAGACCCTCCTTCATCATACTTCTTTTCATTAAAATCCCTGTTTGGGTATTTGATTATTGTAGTCCTGTGTGGACGTAGTATTTCATTATAGTCCTTGCGGACCTACGTCTCCTGATAAGACTTGGTGTATACGTATATTTATCATAGTCCCTTCAAGGGCATTATATTTCAATATAGTCCTTTTATGGACATGTTATTTTATTAAAATCCTTTCGGGGATATGTTATTTTTAAATAATCCTTCCATGGGCATGAGATTTCATTATAAGTCCTTTAGCAGATATGATATCTCCTTGTAACCCCTTCGTAGACCTGATACTTATTATAGTCCCTTCATGGGCAAACTGTAATTTTATAGTCCCTATATGGACTTATAATTTCCTTTTAAAGTCCTCTATGGACAAGTATGATATTAAAAGTCCCGTTTGAGGCATTATGATAAATTTCCTAATGATTTATTGGGAGTTTTAAAAAATTTTTATAGGTACTCATATCGTCCTTTAGCAATCATTAGTATGAATTTTATTCGAACTTTATCGATCAGCTGAATAATTTCAAAATATCTTCTTAATGGTTTACCCCTGCCAAGTGGCAAATCCACATTAATTGGCCAAAACTTTCGGTAGTTAAGGATAATTATCCCTTCTACTATGATAGTTAAAGGAGTTATCCCTCCTATCCAAAGGTGGCGAACTATGTTCAAGCCTCCAAGCCAATATGATCAATGCGATCATGGTAATATTGTGTAACCATTAAAATTAATCTTGTTAACATCTGAGAACATGTTAACACTTCTGGCAGTGTGACCTGAGAGACCACACCAGCCGTCAGGGTATTTGGACTATGTCCAGGCCTTAAAGCCTATATGATCAAATTAGATCATGGCAAGTATCATCAGTATGATGATCAAAGTATAAACATCCACTTGTGATGAATAGCCTACGGGCTATAATATATTGTCCATTAGTGACATTGACATTGTGATCCTTGTGATCCCTTGTTCAAAATAGTGAGCTATGCTCAAGCCTAAAAGTCTATATGATCAATGAGATCATGACTAAAAATCATCAATACGATGATTAAATTTAACATCCTTAATGATGTTTTGCCTACGGGCTATATCATATTGTCCAATCGTGACAAGGCAATTGTAATTTTTATAATTCTTTGCCCAAGGGGAAGAGCTATGCTCAAATCCCATAGTCTATATGATCAATGCGATCCTGAATAGTATCATCAGTATGATGATCATAATAGTAACATCCCTAGTGATGAAATGCCTACGGGCTATACTTTATTCTATTGGAAATAAGACAAAGTTAGTGGTGGTCTTTATGATCCCCTGTTCAAAGTGGTGGGTTATACCCAATCCTAACAGTCTATATGATCAGCGCGATCATGACTAATATCATCTGATGCGATGATCATATTATTCTATAAGATATTTGGAGTACAGTCTTAGGTCTTCCTATCTTCATAGTGAGATTTCAAGAAGTACTTTCCGACTCGATGGTTATGATTATATGTATCTTGACGGTGATTTAGATAACGAAACTAGAGTAATACAATAAACACATGGTGGATACGCCGCTGGTACTTCCGATATATAAGTGTGTTTATTGTATTACCCTTCGTGGCGTTATTCTGAATCACCGATAGGATCTACATCACCTACGGATTATATACTATATTGTCCATTAGAGACATTGTCAAATGTGACCGTTATGGTACATCGTCGAAGGTGATGGGCAACGCCCAAGCCTTAAAGTCTATAAGATCGATAAGATCATGACTGATATACTCAATGACGATAATTATATAGATATATATATATATGAATATATGTAAGCATCCATTAATGATGTCCTAGGATTTGCCTATGTGACGAAATAAATCGCCTTTCAAGACGATGACAATGGTAGTCTATGACTCCCTGTCCAACGTGAAGAACTAGGTCCAAATATTAAAACCCCTAATCTAATAAGATTGCGGCTAATAAATTAACGTCCTCCGTGATAGGCGTTTGTTGCCATATCTTATAACGTCCTCTGCGACAAGGCCTTCGTGCCATATGATCATTTATGTCCTTCCTGACGGACTAATGTTTCATATTTTAGAAAGCCATTATGGCAAGCCTTCGAGCTATCTAAAATCATCTATATGCCAAAGACAGTTGGGACATTTTGATCCCCTGTCGAAAGGGTAAAGGACGTCCAAACCCTAAAGGCCATTGATGGTCCTTTTGTGACCTAGGCTGAATGTAATTGATGTACATTCAAATAACATCCATTAGGAATGTTCATACCCTATTAGCTTATATGGTTTAATAATACCATGGTTAATGTTAGGTCGTCAGGGTGATGACTCGCTATAGAAATACAATTAAGCAATTGATTAATTTTGGCGTTTAGTGCCAAGTCTCAAATATGGCAAACTTGAATGAGACAAATAACAGTTGCAATACTGAAAATGCAACAAATGTGAATCTCAAGGTTAAAATGATTAACGCAGCTGTGAGAAAGGCTATGAGAAAAGACATGAAAAGATTCAAAGAGCGGAATGCTACTTGCCCTAGATCATGTTCCCTCTGATCATGAAAAAGAGCTTTGAGCATACTTCGAATGCGAAAAATGAACCAAATAAGATGATATATAGTGAGGAGCCCCGTTCCTCTATAAGGATGTACTTAAAGGTACTTCGTCTCTTGCAAATCAAGAGACTTCAATGGCGAAAAAGGGGCCATTGATTGCATGAAATTGTTGGATGAAATAAAAACCATTAGGGATATCAGCGGTTGTGCTGAGAGAGACATTGTGAGATATGTATCACAGTCATTCAAGGGCAGTGCCCTTAATTGGTGGAAGACTTTAATGAAATTTCAGAAAGAATACTCCTACACAATTGGAGATGGTCCAAGTTGTCTACAACTCGGAATGGAAAAGGTGGAATAAGAATCTCCTAATTCTCACCATAATGGATCTAGACCGTAAACAGAACGTTATAGACTTTAGCTTTTTGTCTGGGATAGTACCCTATTCAGTAAACCCAGAGTCTAAGCATAATGCACTATATATATATATATATATATATATATATATTGATGCTTTAGCATCAGAAATAAGAGGGCACGTTAGGGTTTTAAAAGCCCGCTTCTTATAAATCCATTATGGATCTATCTCAGCTACTCATGTCATATAGATTAAGAAATAAACCAGTCAAAGCTGAGACTGCCCTAAAATTATCAAAGATTTTACAGCTAAGTATAGAAGGATTAAGAATGGAGGCACCTAAACCCTCCTGATGAATGATTAGAGGCATTTCACATCAAGGATGACACCAGATAAACCCCTTATTGTGATCTTATTGCTAAGAATTACGTTTGGATTCAGGTGCTATTGAGTCTTTCATAAGACCATAAACTCAGCAAACTCTTAGAATTCTCCCCTAAGACCTCCAGACATTAAGTGTAAGGTAAAACTTACCAACATGAATCATAAGAGACCCTTACTTCTATTTCTCGTCCTATAATCTTCATTCATTAAAATCTAAAGTACTCTTTCTCCAGACCGAGTACGATGATATATGTTATTTTATTTTATTATATCATTGATTTCTATCAACTGCGAATGCTAGACTATGCTTGATAAAGGAGCCATATGAGGATTTGCGTATCCTAGTGCGTCACATAGATTGCTTCCATGCCTGATCAGTATGGAGGTTTAATGTATGGTACCACTGAGATATCCCGATGGTCATATGGTACTAGAGTCGGCTAGTGGTGTTCAAAGAAGATATCCAATGTAGGATTTTCCAGGTGAGTGTCTCTGATTAAGGAATCCGTGGACTCATAAAGAAAATGTGTCAATTATCTGACACAGGCAATGATAGTAAAATCAGGGGCTTGAGATTTGGGAAACCTCTGTAGTCTCCTTGTGTTTTGATTATCCTCTCCAAAGACTACCCTGTTTACCTCCTGAGACAAGTAGAGTTAAGAATAACATTCCGCTTAGGGCTGCAATATTGTGAAATCTTCATGCCGGTTAGTACCAACATTAATGGAAGGATTGAAACCCTAATCACATGAGTGGCAAGATAAAGCTTCATGAAACCTAACTCATGAATATGAGAGCTCCGACATTATTATTTCAGAAAGACGGTTCATTATGCTTATGCATTGTTTACCGCAACCCTATTTAGGCAACAATTAAGAATCGCCATCAGCTACCCAGGATCGTCGATTTGTTCGACTAACTGTAAGGATTAGCTATTCTTTAAGATTGGTTTTAAGCAGTAGATGGAGTAACCATCTCACCGTAAATAAGCTTTTCTATAATAGTTGTTATGAAAATATCAAAGCTGCTCCCTTTGGAAACCTTGTATGGATGGTATGTCAAACGTCCGTTTGATGGACGGGACTTTGGAGAGTCCAATTATCAAGATCTGAATTTACCTTGGAAACAACGCATAAGATCATACAAATTCGTAATCATCTGAAAATTTCTAGTAATCGACGGAAAAATCAAGGATTGATGAAAGTCGCAACCTTCTTAAGTCCTTAATAAGGAATAAGGTTCAATTGAAAGTATCACCCTAAGAAGGGTGTGCTAAAATTTTTATTTATCGGGGTAGTTAAGCTCTGATATATAGAATCATTCGAGGAAATCGAATATATCAAGTTTGGTAAATTATAAACTAAAACTTACCTGAAGAACTTCATGGAAATCAATGTGTCCCACACTAGTGATTAAAGGATATGTTTCGCCGATAAGACAAGAAGCATTATCACAGAGTGATATGCAGACAAATGAAAATTTAAGGGTTAATAAGAACCCTGTATAGATTAAGGATCGACAGGTTAAGAAGCTCCGAAAGGGAGTATGTACCTATCGTATAGGTCAACTGAGATGCACTTAGAGGCCCAAATATGATATGAAGGTTAAGTCCATGATACGTAAGAAAGTAATTCCATTACTTTAGCAAATCTCAAGGTCGAGATTTCTTTTAAGGGGGTGAGGATGTAACACCTCGTAAAATCACGTCCAATGATGTATTGACACGTGTAATAAACCCTAATAAAGTCAAACGTTGAATTTAAGGGACTAATTTTGCGAAAAATCAAAAACTTTGACTGGAAGCTTTATCATACTTGAAATAAGTTTCTGAATAACCTCTTACGGTATTCATATTCACAATTTAGTTGCTCGTTGATTAAGAGTAGCAGTTTGCGTAATTAATTGAAAGTTTACGCAATAAAGGGTTAAAGCGTCAACATGTTAATTCTTACCTCTGAGTGACCTTTTAGCAAACCGAGAGCTTCATGATAATTTATTATACTCTCGAGAATGCCTAATATTGGCCATTAAGGGCTTTTATGCCTATAAGTGAAGTTACGCGCAACTTTGCAAGTTAGAGGGGCTAAAAGTGTCAATATGTTTAAATATACCTCTGAATGACCTTTTTACGAACCCGAAGCATCGTGATGTTTAATAATACTCTCAAGAATGCCTAACATGGATTAGATAAGGCTTCGATGCTATTAATCGATGATATGCGCAAGTTTGCGCATTAGAGGGACCAAAAGCGTCAACTTTTGAATCTACGCCTTTCGGTGACCATTTAAGTGAACGGGAGCATAGTAATAATTAAACACATGCTTGGGAATACCCATTATGGGCCACAGAAGGCTTGGATATTATTAAACGACATCTCGCACTACTTTGCGCGATTAAAGGACTATTTGCGTCAAACTGCAAAAGTATACCTATTCGAAGGGTATCGAACCTTCCGGAATATGATCATAAGTTAAACATGCCCTAAATATCCTTTTTATAGCTTAGATATAGGCTTAGAGGCGTTTGGTGCGCAAAAATAAACTTTTAAGTCATGCAGGGACTAAAAGTGTCAAAAAGTGCACAAATTTGCATTTTCGCGCATATCTTACATTCTGAATATATCCGGATACCCAAAAATATATGTAATCATTAAAATATTTTATTTTAGTGACCGGCATGATAAAATTCCATTCGTCGCGTAATTTGGATCGTTTTTCGCGTCCGTTCATGTTTCGTCGTAATTAGCCGAACAACGTGACCGTACAACCAAACGAACCGACATCCAAGATATTTTTTAGCATGTTTTATGTTCCCTATGTTTAGGCATCATTGTAGAGCCTTAAAAATGGCTTGACGGGCCTTAGATGTGCCAGAAATGCACTTAGATGATGACAGGGACCATTTCTGCAATTTTACTAAACTTTGAATCAGCACCAGGGGCCAGGCCGTGTAAACCCCCTGGGTTTCCTACGGGGGCCGCGTAGAATAGAAACAGCTGCAGAACTGGTTTCTTTTGCTGGTTTTCATCAAAAATGGTTTCCAATACTCACAAATTCGATTCTAGGGGCTGCTACCAGATTTATGAAACCACTTGACACCTGTTTTAATCTGGTTGCACCTCCCAACACTTGTCACGATCCTACGAGATCCCTAAAACTATAAATAGGAGGTGGGTTTCTTTGTTTAAGCACACCACTTTCCAAAAATCTGCTTATTACTCTCAACTAGGAGGAGCCTGAACCTTTGGGAACCTTCATTTAGTTCATTGGACCCTTTATTTAGGAGCCCAGTAAAAGCTATCTGCATTTGCTGATTGAATACGGTTGAGATAAATTTGAAAATTTGCTCAGGTAAATACTTTTAACTTATTTTCCCTTATACGGGCTTGGGGTACGGTATATAAAATACCGCTTGGTCGGGCATTGAATTGTTAATCATATGAAGGTTAATTTATTGAGATGACACGTTTAATATGTTTTGTTTGTTTAAAGCCTTTGGGGGGTTAATGACCATGTCCCGGATATCCTTGGCATCATTCATTGAAATGGCCACGACCTAAGCACGGGGTGTAGGCATACACCTGCCAGTGCATATATATATATATATATATATATATATATATATATATATATATAAGGTATAACCGCCGGATTCGAGAATAACTCGCCGGGGGACTATATCATGTGGGGTGTCTATTAATCTTTAACCCGGTATTCAGCCCGGGCTACTGAACGTATAACGAACATGTTATTCTTTTACAAGTTTATATATAAATAATTATCCCAAGTTATAAAAGATATTTTGTGCCTTGTGCATTCAAATCAATTTTCTTAAACTCTTTTCAAAATGAGTCGGTTAATTGTATTTACCAGTGAAAACTGACGTATTTTCCCAAAAAGGTTTAGTGCAGGTACTAATCGAAATAGGCTGGCTTCTCCTAGCATCAATAAAGAGTCTTGCAAGCTTAGATGTTTAAGAATTTGTTGAACAATGTTCCTTTTAACTTTGATCCGCCTGTGGATCCCTTTTACAATCGCTTGTAATAAATGATATTACTTTTCATCGGTTTGTAATGATTAATATCTTTAGCTACCGCTGTGCATTTAGACTGTGATTATTGACTATGATGATATCAACTACGTTACGATACTCCCCACCGGGCCCACCGGTAATACGTGGAAATATCGGGGTGTGACACTTTCAAACCCATTTGTTTTAGTAAAAAAGCTCGGTTATCATGTGACATGAATATATATATATATATATATATATATATAGAATTTTGCAATAACCAAACAAGTTCCTCAAAAATCTTGTGTGAATATGCTTAATTTGAATAAATGTCACAAAAACAAAAAAGTTTTACGACAACCGACGCTTTTTACGCTTTTAACCATTTCACTGACTACTAACCCAAAAACCACCTACCCTTAGCCCAAGCCTAACCTTTTCCAAAGTCCTCTTGATATTTACAAAGGTTTATAGTTAAAAAAGGAGGAGGTTTGATCGATTGGCAAGCATATGGTAGAAGTAAGTCCCATGCCGGAATCGAGTGTTTTCACAAAAATACACCTTCGACCGAGTGTTGAGTGATCTCCCGTGAGGTATGTGAACTTGTATATAAATAAATAGAATTTTAAAGAGGCATGTTTTGCCCAAATAAAAAAAATTTCTTAACAAGTTATTCAAAATAAATCATGACGAATATGATTGTAAATAAAATAAAAACAAAATTAAATAAAGATCTTGGATTCCCGACACTTAAGATAAGCCACAAAACTTTTTATCTACCTATTCCATTTGGGTGTGTAAGCCACATTTAAAGAGTTTATGTTCCCTATGTTTAGGCATCATTGTAGAGCCTTAAAAATGGCTTGACGGGCCTTAGATGTGCCAGAAATGCACTTAGATGATGACAGGGACCATTTCTGCAATTTTACTAAACTTTGAATCAGCACCAGGGGCCAGGCCGTGTAAACCCCCCATGGGTTTCCTACAGGGGCCGCGTAGAACATAAACAACTGCAGAACTGGTTTCTTTTGCTGGTTTTCATCAAAAATGGTTTCCAATACTCACAAATTCAATTCTAGGGGCTGCCACCTGATTTATGAAACCACTTGACACCTGTTTTAATCTGGTTGCACCTCCCAACACTTGTCACGATCCTACGAGATCCCGAAAACTATAAATAGGAGGTGGGTTTCTTTGTTTAAGCACACCACTTTCCAAAAATCTGCTTATTACTCTCAACTAAGAGGAGCCTGAACCTTTGGGAACCTTCATTCAGTTCATTGGACCCTTTATTTAGGAGCCCAGTAAAAGCTATCTGCACTTGCTGATTGAATACGGTTGAGATAAATTTGAAAATTTGCTCAGGTAAATACTTTTAACTTATTTTCCCTTATACGGGCTTGGGGTACGGTATATAAAATACCGCTTGGTCGGGCATTGAATTGTTAATCATATGAAGGTTAATTTATTGAGATGACTCGTTTAATCTGTTTTGTTTGTTTGAAGCCTTTGGGGGGTTAATGACCATGTCCCGGATATCCTTGGCATCATTCATTGAAATGGCCACGACCTAAGCACGGGGTGTAGGCATACACCTGCCAGTGCATATATATATATATATATATATAAAGGTATAACCGCTGGATTCGAGAATAACTCACCGGGGGACTATATCATGTGGCGTGTCTATTAATCTTTAACCCGGTATTCAGCCCGGGCTACTGAACGTATAACGAACATGTAATTCTTTTACAAGTTTATATATAAATAATTATCCCAAGTTATAAAAGATATTTTGTGCCTTGTGCATTCAAATCAATTTTCTTAAACTCTTTTCAAAATGAGTCGGTTAATTGTATTTACCAGTGAAAACTGACGTATTTTCCCAAAAAGGTTTAGTGCAGGTACTAATCGAAATAGGCTGGCTTCTCCTAGCATCAATAAAGAGTCTTGCAAGCTTAGATGTTTAAGAATCTGTTGAACAATGTTCCTTTTAACTTTGATCCGCCTGTGGATCCCTTTTACAATCGTTTGTAATAAATGATATTACTTTTCATCTGTTTGTAATGATTAATATCTTTAGCTACCGCTGTGCATTTAAACTGTGATTATTGACTATGATGATATCAACTACGTCATGACACTCCCCACCGGGCCCACCGGTAATACGTGAAAATATCGGGGTGTGACACTTTTAAACCCATTTATTTTAGTAAAAAAGCTCGGTTATCATGTGACATGAATATATATATATATATAGAATTTTGCAATAACCAAACAAGTTCCTCAAAAATCTTGTTTGAATATGCTTAATTTGAATAAATGTCACAAAAACAAAAAAGTTTTACGACAACCGACGCTTTTTACGCTTTTCACCATTTCACTGACTACTAACCCAAAAATCACCTACCCTTAGCCCAAGCCTAACCTTTTCCAAAGTCCTCTTGATATTTACAAAGGTTTATAGTTAAAAAAGGAGGAGGTTTGATCGCTTGGCAAGCATATGGTAGAAGTAAGTCCCATGCCGGAATCGAGTGTTTTCACAAAAATACACCTTCGGCTGAGTGTTGAGTGATCTCCCGTGAGGTATGTGAACTTGTATATAAATAAATAGAATTTTAAAGAGGCATGTTATGCCCAAATAAATAATTTTTCTTAACAAGTTATTCTAAATAAATCATGACGAATATGATTGTAAATAAAATAAAAACAAAATTAAATAAAGATCTTGGATTCCCGACACTTAAGATAATGTTAGTGCATTACGTCTATTGACTTCGTCTTGTATCATGTGTTATAATAGGATAGGTTAGAATATCCAGTGCACGAGGTTTGAGGAACAATTGTTAGAATGTTTACATGTAATTTCGCTCATATGTACATGACATATAAGCGAAATCAGTTACAACAGATTTCGCTTATGTCACACCCCCAAAATCCACACGCGGAGTATCACCGCTTGGAGGCGTGACTGACCAGGATCAAGCCACCAATCATATTGAACATGCATGTAAGTAAACATAATTCAACCAACCAATATGAAAGGTGTTCAAAAACCAAAGCATAGTTAAGTGTTTAGCGGAAGCATAATTTGTAAAACCCATAGCAAGTATTAAATATGAAATAAAGTAACGTTTAAAGCATGGCACACACTGCCATGTCCCACAACGACTGTTCCTCCCTGTGCAAGCTCCATGAGTACCTAAAGACCTGCAAGGCATGTAGCAACGAATCAACAACAAAGTTGAGCGAGTTCACAGTTGTTTGTTTGGTTACAGTATTAATTTCGTAAATCGTATATTCGTTTTGTAAACCATGTATTGTATTAATCCGTATCGCGGCCAATCCAGGCATACGTGCGATGATTAGTGGGGGCTTCCCATGTGTTACTAGACCACGCGTATCGACTGCTACGAAAATGTAAGAGGTGCCCTAAGTCAATGTCTATCAGCATTGACCCTTTGCCCATAGTCCATTAGTACACGCCCGTTCGGACGACACGGTGTGAGGTTTGTTAAACCCTAATAGCGCTATCTACTAATGACCCGCTCGCCATAGGCCTCGGCGATTAAGTCGATAAATGAGGGACTTCAAATGATAGAGTTGATGGTCTTATGATCGTGTACGTAGGCTTTACGTACGTGCCCTTAAATCCGAGGACAGTAGTAAGTATAACTGTACGTAGGTTTTACGTACGTGCCCTTCAATCCGAGGACAGTAGTAAGTATAACTGTACGTAGGTTTTACGTACGTGCCCTTCAATCCGAGGACAGTAATAATTAGTTTAATAGTAGTGGTTGTACGAGTAGTTATTCAATCCCATTCCCAACCCCTGGGAATCCCATGCCTTGGCTAGCGTGAACTCACCTTGGTTTGCTCGGTATGCTATCCTATGCTCACAAGTAATCAATCAAGTCCTATAGTACGCACGTATACAATATCAGTTTGTATCCACGAAGTTCACGTATAAGCACAATCAATGATCACAACGTAGCACAAACCACGTATTCCAAATCATACAAGTCATGCGATTCACTTAACAGCAGTTAACTAACTCAGTTAACTTTAACAGAATTAAGCTAAGTCACTGTGCAGTTTACCCCTTTCGGCGAAACACCCTCTATTTCACCGTGAGCCCCTTCGACGAATCACTTATGTTTCGTCGTGACATCCCTCGGCGAAACACATTCTGTTTCGCCATGATCCCTTCGGCGAAACACAATCTGTTTCGCCGCGAGTTCTGTTTCGTCATTAATAGCGTTTCGTCTAACATGTCTGTTACGTCGTTTATCAGTTACCCAGAAAACCCTAACAGCCGTCAACATCATACGAGGATCATACAGTCATTAACATACAGAATTAGTACGGTATTTATTCAGCAAATCATCGATATTCATTGATTACTAACCATAACATAATCATGGACTAACTTTAGACAATCTAACATATGGTTTAGCCATTGCAAGAGAGCACAATCACATAATTAACATTATCAATATCCTATTCTGATCATCCTCAACAAACAATCCGATCTCGATACACTGAAATTGTAACCGATAAAATAGATCCTATTATTGTCAAATTATTAACCAAACATGAACACCACCATTATTTAGTATAGATCCCTAATGGTTTCAAGCAATAAACAGTTTATGATGGTAAAATCAAACAGTCACACAAAGATTAAACACTAACCGCGATGAACGGAATAATAACTTGATCGATTCGGGGCTTCGGGAACACAAGATCGCCGTCAACAAGGAAAGGGAGCTCTAGGGTTTCTGTTTCGGTGATGAGTTTCACGAATGAAACTGTTTTGTGAGATATAATTCTCGTAACAGGGCTGGGCCCTTAATTGGGCTTCGACTTAACTGGGCTCGGCGAAACACCTTGTTTCGTCGAAAGATAGATGGCGAAACACAATTCTGTTTCGTCGAATTAGATGATGGCGAAACACCCTGTTTCGTCGGGTCCTTTCATGTGTTAAACAGTTCAAGTGTTTTTCTAATATACTAAGTCTCACGTTATAATATCAATCACATACATGCAACAATCACAATACAATACGTTTCATTATAACACATACATGTACAGTTACAAGTCAAACAAGTCAAACAACCAAATAGTCAAAGTTAACGTGCAATAAATACGAAAGTGGAATGTTGAAAACTCGAGTTGTCACATTATCCCCAACTTGAAAGAAATTTCGTCCCGAAATTTAGCGTGCGGTTACTGAGGAAGCTAGGTAAGTTGTATCGTTTACTGGTTTTCCTGGGGTGTCACATCATCCCCCCGTTGAGTTGGAATTTCGTCCCGAAATCCTGTAGTAGCTTCAGCCTCAGTAGTGGTTGCGTTGGTATCGAACAACTGGGGATATTTGAGTTCCATTTGGTCTTCTCGTTCCCAGGTATACTCTGGGCCACGACGGGAGTTCCAACGAACTCGAACAAGAGGTATTCTAGTGTGCTTGAGGACCTTAACATCCCGGTCTGTGATTTCAACTGGTTCCTCGATGAAATGCAACTGTTCGTCGATAGTGAGCTCCTTCAAAGGAACTATGAGGGTCTCATCTGACAGACACTTCTTCAGATTCGACACGTGAAAGACGTTGTGAACTGCACTGAGTTCAGCTGGTAAGTTCAGTCTGTAGGCCACTTTGCCTATTTTCTCTATGACTTCGAATGGTCCGACGTATCGCGGATTGAGCTTGCCTCGTTTGCCAAAACGAACAACACCCTTCCATGGTGAAACTTTGAGTAGCACTCGATCCCCAACCTGGAACTCGAGTGGTTTCCTGTCTTTATCGGCGTATGCTTTCTGACGGTCGTGAGCTGCCGCCATGCGTTGTCGTATTTGAGCAATCTTTTCTGTTGTGTCTACCACAAGTTCTGGACCAGTGTCACACCCCGACCACGTATATCATACAAGACGTGGCGGAAAATGTCGGGGAGTGTTGTAACAGAATTAATTGTTTCATAACCATGGCATACAAAGTTGTATTTATTTATCAACATAAGTGTTACATTGTTTCAAACAGAAATTAAAGAGTTTAGTACATAATTAAACATCGTCTAGCTTCATTTTAAGTTTCTAAGGCACAGGTCCGCCCTAGTGTCATGATCGTTATCCTACGGAAAAGCACCTGAAAACACATGTGAAAATAGGTACGTCAGCATAAAAATGCCTGTGAGATACATAGGTTTTTGTGAAAATAGGATTCATGACTTAAGTTTAAGAAAATGTTTAGTCATGAACCTTGTAATTTGATTTGTTTTGTAAATCGCTTGAAAAACAATAAGTCCAGATGATATGTATAAATAAGTGAATAATGTATGGTTAAATGAATAACCATATAAAATGAGTTGTATAAAATAAACTGTATTGTAAACCAAAGTCTTGTAAAAACATGTCACTTGTGTAAAATGTATAAGTCCAAAATGCATGATTTAAATAACGCTATGATATGTAATATAATACAAACACTTATGTATAGGAAGTACCAGCGGCGTATCCACCATGATTGTATCATATTACTCACATCTCGTTACTTAAGTCACTTAAACCAACCAACAAAGTATAATGTCTATGTTTAAACCAATAGTCAAAAGTTCTTGTATAAACTATGTCAAATGTTGATAGTCCAAAAGTAGTCAAGTAATGTGTAACAAATGTTATGTATGGTAAGTAAAATAAGACTACTTAAACCATAAGTAAAAATGTACAAAACAAAGTATTTTGAATATATCAAAAAGTTATGTTTTGCAAAGTGATGCATGATACATTGATACAAACATTTATATGGTAAGTTAACGCATACATTCAAGCCTTGAGACAGTCGGATAACCCTTTCAGTCAAGGCTATCAAAAGAATTGTATTCGAATTCAGTCATTCCTTACATCCAAACAAACCCGGGATGTCAGGAATGGGATTTGTCAAGTCCTATGGTACCACTACTTACTACCGAGCGGCGTAGCAAATGTTAATGAACGTAATAAAGACCCGTTTGTGCAAACCAAATGTCATAGCAGTTGTATACATGTCATATGAAAACAATGTACTAAGTATGCTAAGTTAACAAACAAAGTAGAAAAGTCTTATAAATCAATGTGCTAGCATGCTATCAGTCAACATACATAGCAGAAATGTAATGTAAAACAATGTACTAAGTATGCACACAATAGACATACATAGCATGAAATGTAATGAAATCATGTACTATAATGTACTAACAAACATAGTCGGTATATGATGTGAAAACAGGAAAGCATGAAAGTAACAAGTAGGCACATGTGTTTCACCCCAAAACAGTTTGGAAAACAGTAAAAGAGGGGTCTATGTACTCACTTGATATTACTCAGTAGTCCTGGAGTGATAACCAAACAATGATATAGATCACGGAATCAAACGGCACCTAATATAGGTAACTATGTTAATAAACCGGACCTAAATCGGAGGATCGGATAGAATGAGGGTTTGTAAACCAAACGAGTGTAGAGACTCGTGTCATTTGGTTTAACAAAGCCTACATACTAAATGAAACCTAACATAATTGATTACGACCCATTATGACCCGTTTAGGTAGCTTATGCTACTTTAACGCGTCGTTCGCGTAAAACGCGTTCGGACCGCCTAACTAGTCCTATGACAAGTATTATATGCCTAAACAGGTTACATAATCAGTTATGTGACAAAGGTTTAGGTTACATATGCTTAATTACCAATTATGCATGAAAAGGGTATTCTGGTAATTTACCTAAGGCATATAAACTACCTATCATACAACTACTCAAACGATGTGACCATAGGGTATAACCTCGGAAGGTTATTCCCTGCCTACTATGGTCACCTAATGTATTTGGTCGGATCCTAATGATCGACCAAACTGGGTCGGGTTCGAAGGTATAAGCGATTGATCAGATCGCTTACCCTACGACCCTAGACAACGTGGTAATCAGTAGGCATAGTCCCAAGGGACTATAACCATCGTGATTACAATCACGTTGCGAAGTTCAAACGAACTTCGCATTGACCATAAGCTGGTCAACGCTGAAAGTCAAACAAAGTTTGACTTTCTGACTCGAAAAGCAATAAAATAAGGAAAAGAACGAAAGAATACTTACGAAGGGTCCCCGAATGCTAATCTCGATTCAAAAATCTCAGGTATGAAACAAAGGTTTCAACTTAGAGTTTCTCAAATCAAAATTCTTGTGATTTTGAAGCATGGGGGGTGGGGTATTGATAGTATTCGGTCCACCGTTAAGATCGTTTCATGGAAAACGTGCTTTAATCCTACCCGTACAAGTGTTGCAAAGTTATGGTAGCCTAAAATGATCCTTATCAGCTGACTAAGCATGTGTGAGTGTGTGGTTGTGAATCAAATAGCTACAATCTGCTATTAAAAACACTGAATCTGGTCTGATAGTCGGACGCGGCCCGCGTGGGGATTACCAGAAGTGTAGGCGGGCCGCCTGGCCATGTTTCACAGAATTGTAGTTTTGGTCCCTGTTGTGTATTCAGCCCATTTCCGGCACTTCTAAGGCCCGTAAAGCCAACTTTAAGGCCCTAAAATGATGCCTAAACATTGTGGACATGAAACATGTTCAAAAATATGTCTGATGTCAGTTCGTTTGGTCGTACGAACGCGATGTTCGCTTAATTACGACGGAATGCGCACAAGCGCGAAAAACGATCCAAATGACGCAACGAATGGATTTTTGGTAAGCCAAACACTAAAGCATAATATAGTCATGCTTACATAAATTTTTGGATGTCCGGATGTATTCAGAACGTAAGTTATGCGCGAAAATGCAAACTTGTGCACTTTTTGACACTTTTAGTCCCTGAATGACCCAAAAGTTTATTTTAGTGCACCGAACCCCTTAAAGCCTATTTCTAAGCTATGTAAAGGATATTTAAGGTGTGTTTAACTTATGGTCATGTTCTGGAATGTTCGTTACAGTTCAAATTGGCATACTTTCGCAGTTTGTCAAGTTTAGTCCCTGTAAACGAATTAACTTGTTTTTGCCATACCAAAGCCTTTAAAACTTATTTCTAAGTTATGTAAAGGTTATTTAAGGTATGTTAAGTATATGTTGATGTTCCGGAGTATTTGTCGCATTAAACTGATTGCGTTTACGCATCAGTTTGCGTATAACTCTCCAGAAAGCGATATAGAGTTTGAAATTACATAAAAGTCAAAACATGAAAAATGGAAAACACAACCAAACAAACATTGGGATCAAATAACATTGTTTTATTGATAATAGAACTGTTCATAGTGATTACAAGCACAATTGTTACAGTCTCCCCTACTTGTGGAAATTTCGTCCCGAAATTTATTTAGAGGAAACTCGTGGAAAAAGATGTGGATATTTCGCCTTCATTTGATCTTCGCGTTCCCAAGTAAACTCAGGTCCACGTTTAGCTTCCCAGTGAACTTTAACCAAAGGAATACGCTTGCGTTTAAGCCACTTGACTTCACGTTCCATGATTTCCACTGGTTTCTCAACAAATTTCAGTGTTTTGCCAACACGAATTTCGTCAAGCGGTATGTGGAGGTTCTCATCAGCTAAACACCTTTTGAGATTGGACACGTGAAAAGTTGGATGAACATTTCCAAGTTCTGGAGGTAACTCAAGTCTGTAGGCTACCTTGCCGATTCTTTCAACGATCTTGAATGGTCCAACATATCTAGGTGCAAGTTTTCCTTTCTTTCCAAATCTGATCACACCTTTCCAAGGTGAGATCTTAAGTAATACTCGATCACCGACTTGAAATTCCAAGGGTCTGCGTTTTGGATCCGCGTAACTCTTTTGACGGCTCATAGCTGTCTGAAGGTTATCGCGAACTTTCTTGACCTTATCAGTTGTCTCTAAAATGAGGGCAGGTCCAGTAAGTTGAGCCTCGCCGATCTCATTCCAGCAGACTGGTGAACGACATTTTCGACCATAGAGAGCCTCGAAAGGAGCCATTTTGATGCTGGTGTGATAACTATTGTTGTAGGAGAATTCAATCAATTTAAGATGTGAATCCCAGCTACCACCAAAATCGATCACACAAGCTCTAAGCATATCCTCCAGAGTCTGGATTGTTCTCTCAGATTGACCATCCGTTTGCGGATGATAGGCTGTGCTCAGATTAAGTTGGGTCCCCATAGCAGATTGCATGGTTCTCCAAAAATGAGAAGTGAAACGAGCATCTCTGTCAGAAATGATGTTCAACGGAACACCATGTCGAGCTACAATTTCATCCACATAGATTTGAGCAAGTCTGTAAGCAGGAAAATCCTCACGGATTGGCAAGAAATGTGCTGACTTAGTAAGACGATCAACGACTACCCATATGGCATCATGACCTTTCTTTATGCGTGGAAGTTTGGTAACAAGATCCATAGTAATGTTTTCCCATTTCCAAACTGGGATCTCTGGTTGCACCAATAAACCCGAAGGACGTTGATGTTCAGCCTTAACCTTAAGACAAGTAAGGCATTTTGACACGTATAAGGCAATGTCTTTCTTCATACCAGGCCACCAATACTGAATACGAAGATCCTTATACATCTTATCTGAGCCCGGATGAATAGAATAACGAGACTTATGGGCTTCATCCATAAGCAAGGTGCGAAGATCATCCTGGCTTGGGACCCACAAACGGTCCATGAAGTAATATGATCCATTGTCCTTCAGTTCCAAAGCAGGTGTTATGTGATAGGGAAATTCCTTATCCATTAAACCTTGTGCAACACAAGATTGTTGAGCCTGAGAAATGCGTGCTTGGATATCGGATCGAGCTTGAATAACAGATTGAACACATACACAATGAAGCTTAGTACATTCCTTACGACTCAATGCATCAGCTACAACATTCGCCTTACCCGGATGGTAGCGAATTTCGCAGTCATAGTCGTTTAAAAGCTCAACCCAACGTCGTTGCCTCATGTTGAGTTCTTTCTGATTGAAGATATGCTGAAGACTTTTGTGGTCCGTGAAAACCACACATTTTGTACCGTACAAATAATGTCTCCAGATCTTGAGAGCGAAAACAACTGCACCCAACTCAAGATCATGAGTGGTGTAGTTCTTCTCATGTATCTTCAACTGCCTCGATGCATAGGCTATGACTTTGTTCCTTTGCATCAGAACACAACCAAGGCCCAATTTCGATGCATCACAATACACGACAAAATCATCATCACCCTCAGGCAATGATAGAACAGGCGCATCGCAAAGCTTCTGCTTCAAGCGTTGAAAAGCTTCCTCTTGTTTGAATCCCCAATCAAAGGGTTTGTTCTTCTGAGTTAGAGCAGTTAGAGGAACTGCAATCTTAGAGAAGTTCTCAATGAAGCGGCGGTAATAACCCGCTAGACCAAGAAAAGAACGAACTTCTGTAGGAGTAGTAGGCGTATCCCAATCCTTAATCGCACTGATCTTGGAGGGATCTACATGAATACCTCGTTCGTTGATAATATGTCCTAAGAATTGAACTTCTTTAAGCCAAAATTCGCACTTGGAGAATTTGGCGAAAAGTTGCTCTTTCTTTAGGAGCTCCAAAGTAAGACGAAGATGCTGCTCGTGATCAGCTCGCGTCTTAGAGTAAATCAAAATGTCGTCAATGAAAACAATGACGAACTGATCCAAATAAGGTTTGCAGACCCTATTCATTAAGTCCATGAATACAGCAGGAGCATTAGTCAGACCGAATGGCATGACTGTGAATTCATAATGCCCATAACGAGTGCGGAATGCTGTCTTGGGAATATCTTCTTCTTGCACACGAAGTTGATGATATCCGGAACATAGATCAATCTTCGAAAAATAAGAAGCGCCCTGTAGCTGATCAAAGAGATCATCTATGTGAGGTAAGGGATATCGATTCTTGATGGTAAGCTTGTTAAGCTCACGATAATCGATACACATCCTAAAGGATCCATCCTTCTTCTTGACAAAAAGAATGGGAGCACCCCAAGGTGAAAAGCTAGGACGGATAAAACCTTTATCAGAGAGTTCCTGAAGCTGCTTAGACAACTCTTGCATCTCAGATGGTGCAAGACGATATGGAGCTCTGGCAATGGGATTTGCACCAGGTACGAGATCAATGCGGAACTCGACTTGGCGTGCTGGAGGTAGACCAGGTAAATCTTCAGGGAATACTTCAGAATAATCCCGAACGACAGGAATATCTGAAATAGACTTACCCTTGCCTTTATCTTCTGTGACATGTGCTAAGAAAGCCACATAGTTCTTCCGCAGATACTTCCGAGCTTTAAAACAAGACATGAGCTTGAGACCACCAGACGGTTTCTCACCTTGAACCTGCAGGATCTCGCCTGTCGAAAGCGGCACACGAACGATCTTCTCGAAACAAACTACCTCTGCGTGATGCTTGGACAACCAATCCATACCCACAATGACGTCGAAGCTTCCAAGTTGCATAGGCGTGAGATCGATAGGAAAAAGATGATCATTAAGGTTCAATTGGCAGTTGCGAAGAACAGAATCAAGAATAATGGGTTCACCACTAGCAACTTCTACTGTCAAAGGTTTACCTAGTTTCGTTCTAGACACGCGAAGCATAGGCTCAAAAGACAATGACACGAAACTCTTATCGGCACCCGAATCAAAGAGAACAGATGCAGGCTGATTATTAATAAAGAACATACCGTTCACCACATTATCATCCGCCTGTGCCTCTTGGGCATTCATGTTAAAGGCTCGGCCTCGAGCCGGAGCCTGATTCTGATTCTGGTTCTGGTTGGCTAGCCTTGGGCACCGGTTCCTGTAGTGGGTCAGATCCCCACAATTGTAGCACGAACCAGGAGGAAAATGAGGTCGTGCAGCTTGACATTGTTGCTGAACAAGAGGCTGGGCAACTTGTTGAGCTTGGTTATGAACTGCCTGGTTCTGATTGACAGGAATGCGGCAGTTAACAGCAAGATGACCAGATCTTCCGCAGTTGGTGCACTGACGACACTGGAGATGTGGTTGGTGATGGCCGTTACACCTGTTGCACAAAGGTGCATTGCCAAAATAAGGCTTCTTGGCAGGTGGTTGCGCAGGCTGATTTGGTGCAGCTTGAGCCTGTGCAGTAACAGCATAGTTTTGGGAAGCCTTTCGCTTCCTAGACCCTCTTGCAGAACCCGAATTCTTTCCCTTCTTGTTTTCACCTTTCTTACCATCCTCCTTGTCAGAAGCCTGCTTCCTACCCTTGTCACCCTTTTTATGCAGCTTTCCCTTACGAATCTGCGACTCAGTCAATGTCGCTGATAACTCGATCGCCTGACGAAGTGTGGCAGGGTCACTACCAGTAAGGATGTCTTGTACTGAGTCAGGTAGGCCGTCGATGTACCTTTCGATAGCCTTGTCGAGTGGGGTAACCATAGTCGGGCAAAGCAAACTCAACTCCTCAAACCTATCAGTATATGCCCTGTGCTCACCACTATCCTGCTTCAAATTATCAAACTCTTTCTCCAACGCTCGCTGCTCATGACGAGGACAGAATTCCCTCATCATAAGGGCTCTAAGTTCAGCCCATGTCTGTGCCAAGGCAATCTCAGCACCCCTATCTCTCATAACCCCGTTCCACCATGTCAAAGCCCTCTTCTGAAATACGCTCGAAGCAAACTCGACTTTGCGATTATCCGGGCACTGCATGTGGCAGAAAGTATTCTCAATGCTCTCGAACCACTGAAGAAGCCCAGTTGCTCCTTCAGAACCACTAAACTTGAGTGGTTTAGCCGAGTTGAAATCCTTGTATTTGCATGGAGCATTATTGTTGTTGTTGGCTTGTTGCCATTGAGCAAAGAGATTTGGAAATTGAGCAGCCATCTGCTGCGCAATAATTTCTGCCAGCTCGGCAGTTGCTATCAGATTGTCGCGTCGAGGAGGCATTCTAAAAGAGGAAAACATGAAAAGAAACGAGTGAGATGATTGGATGAAAAGAATGAGATGATAAAAACAAGAATTGCAAACAGCATAGATGGTGGTCATTCGTCCGTATCACAAAGCAAACAAACGACACACAGTGACTAATCAAAGTAAATGGGTCAAAATAATGTATTACGAAGACATGCTCGCCTATAAGTGAACACTCATCCCAAGAATTCCCAGGTAAGCACAACTGGTCTCGCGTCTGATGAGATGTATACGAAGTGCTTGCCTAGACAGAAAACCCAGAATACAGGCATTCACCCTTCCAGTTTGCACGTGTTCACATTATTTAATACCCAAAACTTTGACGAGATTTTGAAAATTTGAAGGCACAAGGCCAAAAATTTAATCAAACTGAAAAGGGTTCAAAACCATATAAAAGAGGGTTCAAAACCTTACAATAGAGGGTTCAAAACCTTGTAATAAATCATTCAAAAACAGATGATTGTTTTTCAAAAATCGTTTCGGAAAAATTTTGATTCTTGTTTTGTTAATCACCTAAGGATAGGTGATGTACATGTTTTAAGATCTAAACACAAGATAACTTGTGTTAGGGTCCTAGAAAAGTTATAGTCTAGGTCAAAGCATTACTAATAACCTAATTCCCTATAACCATTGGCTCTGATACCAACTCTTCTGTCACACCCCGACCACGTATATCATACAAGACGTGGCGGAAAATGTCGGGGAGTGTTGTAACAGAATTAATTGTTTCATAACCATGGCATACAAAGTTGTATTTATTTATCAACATAAGTGTTACATTGTTTCAAACAGAAATTAAAGAGTTTAGTACATAATTAAACATCGTCTAGCTTCATTTTAAGTTTCTAAGGCACAGGTCCGCCCTAGTGTCATGATCGTCATCCTACGGAAAAGCACCTGAAAACACATGTGAAAATAGGTACGTCAGCATAAAAATGCCTGTGAGATACATAGGTTTTTGTGAAAATAGGATTCATGACTTAAGTTTAAGAAAATGTTTAGTCATGAACCTTGTAATTTGATTTGTTTTGTAAATCGCTTGAAAAACAATAAGTCCAGATGATATGTATAAATAAGTGAATAATGTATGGTTAAATGAATAACCATATAAAATGAGTTGTATAAAATAAACTGTATTGTAAACCAAAGTCTTGTAAAAAACATGTCACTTGTGTAAAATGTATAAGTCCAAAATGCATGATTTAAATAACGCTATGATATGTAATATAATACAAACACTTATGTATAGGAAGTACCAGCGGCGTATCCACCATGATTGTATCATATTACTCACATCTCGTTACTTAAGTCACTTAAACCAACCAACAAAGTATAATGTCTATGTTTAAACCAATAGTCAAAAGTTCTTGTATAAACTATGTCAAATGTTGATAGTCCAAAAGTAGTCAAGTAATGTGTAACAAATGTTATGTATGGTAAGTAAAATAAGACTACTTAAACCATAAGTAAAAATGTACAAAACAAAGTATTTTGAATATATCAAAAAGTTATGTTTTGCAAAGTGATGCATGATACATTGATACAAACATTTATATGGTAAGTTAACGCATACATTCAAGCCTTGAGACAGTCGGATAACCCTTTCAGTCAAGGTTATCAAAAGAATTGTATTCGGATTCAGTCATTCCTTACATCCAAACAAACCCGGGATGTCAGGAATGGGATTTGTCAAGTCCTATGGTACCACTACTTACTACCGAGCGGCGTAGCAAATGTTAATGAACGTAATAAAGACCCGTTTGTGCAAACCAAATGTCATAGCAGTTGTATACATGTCATATGAAAACAATGTACTAAGTATGCTAAGTTAACATACAAAGTAGAAAAGTCTTATAAATCAATGTGCTAGCATGCTATCAGTCAACATACATAGCAGAAATGTAATGTAAAACAATGTACTAAGTATGCACACAATGGACATACATAGCATGAAATGTAATGAAATCATGTACTATAATGTACTAACAAACATAGTCGGTATATGATGTGAAAACAGGAAAGCATGAAAGTAACAAGTAGGCACATGTGTTTCACCCCAAAACAGTTTGGAAAACAGTAAAAGAGGGGTCTATGTACTCACTTGATATTACTCAGTAGTCCTGGAATGATAACCAAACAATGATATAGATCACGGAATCAAACGGCACCTAATATAGGTAACTATGTTAATAAACCGGACCTAAATCGGAGGATCGGATAGAATGAGGTTTTGTAAACCAAACGAGTGTAGAGACTCGTGTCATTTTGTTTAACAAAGCCTACATACTAAATGAAACCTAACATAATTGATTACGACCCATTATGACCCGTTTAGGTAGCTTATGCTACTTTAACGCGTCGTTCGCGTAAAACGCGTTCGGACCGCCTAACTAGTCCTATGACAAGTATTATATGCCTAAACATGTTACATAATCAGTTATGTGACAAAGGTTTAGGTTACATATGCTTAATTACCAATTATGCATGAAAAGGGTATTCTGGTAATTTACCTAAGGCATATAAACTACCTATCATACAACTACTCAAACGATGTGACCATAGGGTATAACCTCGGAAGGTTATTCCCTACCTACTATGGTCACCTAATGTATTTGGTCGGATCCTAATGATCGACCAAACTGGGTCGGGTTCGAAGGTATAAGCGATTGATCAGATCGCTTACCCTACGACCCTAGACAACGTGGTAATCAGTAGGCATAGTCCCAAGGGACTATAACCATCGTGATTACAATCACGTTGCGAAGTTCAAACGAACTTCGCATTGACCATAAGCTGGTCAACGCTGAAAGTCAAACAAAGTTTGACTTTCTGACTCGAAAAGCAATAAAATAAGGAAAAGAACGAAAGAATACTTACGAAGGGTCCCCGAATGCTAATCTCGATTCAAAAATCTCAGGTATGAAACAAAGGTTTCAACTTAGAGTTTCTCAAATCAAAATTCTTGTGATTTTGAAGCATGGGGGGTGGGGTATTTATAGTATTCGGTCCACCGTTAAGATCGTTTCATGGAAAACGTGCTTTAATCCTACCCGTACAAGTGTTGCAAAGTTATGGTAGCCTAAAATGATCCTTATCAGCTGACTAAGCATGTGTGAGTGTGTGGTTGTGAATCAAACAGCTGCAATCTGCTGTTAAAAACACTGAATCTAGTCTGATAGTCGGACGCGGCCCGCGTGGGGATTACCAGAAGTGTAGGCGGGCCGCCTGGCCATGTTTCACAGAATTGCAGTTTTGGTCCCTGTTGTGTATTCAGCCCATTTCCGGCACTTCTAAGGACCGTAAATCCAACTTTAAGGCCCTAAAATGATGCCTAAACATTGTGGACATGAAACATGTTCAAAAATATGTCTGATGTCAGTTCGTTTGGTCGTACGAACGCGATGTTCGCTTAATTACGACGGAATGCGCACAAGCGCGAAAAACGATCCAAATGACGCAACGAATGGATTTTTGGCAAGCCAAACACTAAAGCATAATATAGTCATGCTTACATAAATTTTTGGATGTCCGGATGTATTCAGAACGTAAGTTATGCGCGAAAATGCAAACTTGTGCACTTTTTGACACTTTTAGTCCCTGAATGACCCAAAAGTTTATTTTAGCGCACCGAACCCCTTAAAGCCTATTTCTAACCTATGTAAAGGATATTTAAGGTGTGTTTAACTTATGGTCATGTTCCGGAATGTTCGTTACAGTTCAAATTGGCATACTTTCGCAGTTTGTCAAGTTTAGTCCCTGTAAACGAATTAACTTGTTTTTGCCATACCAAAGCCTTTAAAACTTATTTCTAAGTTATGTAAAGGTTATTTAAGGTATGTTAAGTATATGTTGATGTTCCGGAGTATTTGTCGCATTAAACTGATTGCGTTTACGCATCAGTTTGCGTATAACTCTCCAGAAAGCGATATAGAGTTTGAAATTACATAAAAGTCAAAACATGAAAAATGGAAAACACAACCAAACAAACATTGGGATCAAATAACATTGTTTTATTGATAATAGAACTATTCATAGTGATTACAAGCACAGTTGTTACAACCAGTGATCTGACTGTCACCCACCTCTGCCCAACAAAGAGGTGGTCGGCATTTACCCCCGTACAATGCCTCGAATGGAGCGGCTTGAATGCTGGTGTGATAACTGTTGTTGTACGAGAACTCCACTAATGGGAGATGTTTTTCCCAGCCTTTGCCGAAATCGATTACACATGCACGAAGCATGTCTTCTAAAGTCTGAATAGTGCGCTCAGACTGTCCATCCGTCTGAGGGTGATGAGCTGTGCTCATGTCTAACCGAGAGCCAAAAGATTTGTGCATTGCTTGCCACAGTTCTGAAGTAAAACGTGCATCACGATCAGAGATAATAGAGGTGGGCACCCCGTGCCTTGAGACAACTTCCTTCAAGTAGATGTCTGCTAATGTGGAGAACTTGTCCGTTTCTTTGATAGCCAGGAAATGTGCAGACTTTGTGAGTCGATCCACGATCATCCAAATAGTATCATTCCCACGTTGCGATCTAGGTAGGCCAGTAACAAAATCCATGGAAATTTGTTCCCATTTCCATTGTGGTATCTCTGGTTGTTGGAGTGGGCCTAAAGGTTTCTGGTATCCGCCTTGACTCTCGCACAAGTCAAGCATTTGCTAACGTATGTTGCTATGTGAGCCTTCATGATAGGCCACCAATATGTAGTTTTGATATCGTGGTACATCTTATCCGAACCAAGATGTACTGAGTAGCGAGACTTATGAGCTTCATCCATTACAAGCTCGCGTAAGTTGCCATAAAGTGGGACCCAGATGCGTCCTGTTACATAGTAGGCTCCGTCTGCCTTTTGTTCTAACCGTTGCCTTGAGCCGCGTAGGGCTTCAGCCCTGACGTTTTCTGGTTTCAATGCTTCTACCTGAGCATCTCGTATCTGTGAAGGAGGGCTAGACTGAATAGTGAGTTGCAACGCTCGTACACGCCTAGGTGTAGTATCCTTTCGACTGAGGGCGTCGGCCACCACATTGGCTTTGCCCGGATGGTACTTTATAGCACATTCGTAATTGTTCAGTAGTTCGACCCATCTACGTTGTCGCATGTTCAATTCTTTCTACTTGAATATATGCTCAAGACTCCTGTGATCGGTGTAGATGGTGCACTTAGTGCCATACAGGTAATGTCGCCATATCTTGAGCACAAAGACAACAGCTCCCAGCTCTAAATCATGTGTTGTGTAATTCCGTTCGTGAATCTTAAGTTGGCGCGAAGCATAAGCAATGACCTTATCTCGTTGCATCAACACACATCCAAGACCTTGGATGGATGCGTCGCAGTAGACTACAAAATCGTCCGTGCCTTCAGGCAATGAGAGGATAGGTGCGCTACAAAGTCTATCCTTTAAGTGCTGAAATGCTGTTTCCTGTGTATTACCCCAATGATAAACAACACCTTTCTGTGTCAGTAATGTGAGCGGCTGTGCAATCTTTGAGAAGTCTTTGATGAACCGTCTGTAATAACCCGCCAAACCCAAGAATTGGCGTATTTCTGTCGGTGTGCGAGGTGCAGGCCAGTTCTTGATCGAATCTACCTTGGATGGATCAACATGAATCCCATCCTTGTTTACCACGTGGCCTAGAAAGTGGACTTCACGAAGCCAGAAGTCGCATTTTGAAAACTTAGCATACAGCTGTTCCGTTCGAAGGAGTTCCAAAATAAGTCGTAAATGATGCTCGTGTTCCTCCTGACTCTTCGAATAGATCAGGATGTCGTCGATGAAAACAATAACAAACTTGTCAAGATAAGGTTTGCACACCCTGTTCATAAGATCCATGAAAATCGCAGGTGCGTTTGTTAACCCGAATGGCATGACCAGAAATTCGTAGTGACCGTAGCGTGTTCTGAACGCTGTTTTGGAGACGTCCTCATCCCGGACTCTCAGTTGGTGATAGCCTGACCTCAGATCAATCTTCGAGTAATAGCTCGACCCTTGCAACTGGTCGAATAAGTCGTCGATGCGTGGAAGAGGATAGCGATTTTTCACGGTCACCTTGTTCAGTTCGCGGTAGTCTATGCACATGCGGAAGGTACCATCTTTCTTCTTCACAAAGAGTACTGGAGCTCCCCATGGCGAAGAGCTAGGACGTATGAAACTCTTTTCCAAGAGTTCTTGCAGTTGTTTAGACAGTTCTTCCAGTTCAGTTGGAGCTAAGCGATAAGGTGCTCCAGCTATAGGTGCTGCTCCTGGAGCTAGCTCGATCTGAAATTCGACCTGGCGATGGGGCGGTAGCCCAGGTAGCTCTTCAGGAAACACTTGAGGAAAATCGCGTACTACTGGGATATCCTCAATCTTTTTCTCTTCCTTCGATGTATCAGTAACGAGTGCTAATATTGCAGTGTGGCCCTTTCGCAAACACTTCTGAGCCTTCAAGAAGGAGATGATGCCACTCACAACACCACTCTTGTCGCCTTGAACTTCGAGAGGCTCTTTGCCAGAACGAGGAATGCGAATGATCTTCTCCTTGCATAGGATCTCTGCTTGTTGTTGAGATAACCAATCCATACCAATGACGATGTCGAAACTACCCAGAGTTATAGGAGTGAGGTCGATAGAGAAAGTCTGACCAGCGAGGATAAGATTACAACCCTGAACTATGTGTGTGGCCTCTAGACTTTTACCATTAGCTAACTCTATGACATGTTTGGTGTTCAAAAGTGTTGGTGTGCGCTTGAGCATTTGACTAACTTTCAAAGACACATAACTGGGATCCGCACCCGAATCAAACAAAACAGTAACATAGAAGTCGTCAAGAAGAAACTTACCCATCATTATGTTAGGTTCATCCCTTGCATTACCCTGACCAATCACATGCACGCGGCCCCGGCGTCACTGTTTCCATTGTTGTTCCTGCTTCCATGGTCGTGGTTCTGAGTCTGGTCCTGATTCACATGTGGACAATGTCTCTTGTAGTGATCTTTAACATCACACTGAAAACATCCTCTAAAACTCTGTTGTTGCTGCTGATCCTGTGGATCTTGAGGCTGCTGTTGTTGTTCCTGGGTTACAGGACGTGAGCTTCGGCAATCCTTGGCTTCATGACCTATCTTGAGACATCTCTGACAGCGGCCCTTGCGACACTGACCACTGTGGTGTCTGTTGCACCTGTTACACAGTGGGTGAATTCCCCGATATCCACCCTGCCCCTGACCACCAGAAAATTGCTGACTCGGACTCTGGTGATCATGAGTCTTGCGCTGCTGCGCCGGATACTGAACCGGAGTTGACCCCTTACTCAGGTTCCCATCCCACTTGCGTTTGTTGTCACTAGAAGCACAAGTTGTAGCAGCTTTAACACATTTCGGTAGTTTGTTTTGTTCTACTGCCTGGTCGGTGAGGCGATGAGCAAGCCGAGTGACTTGTTGGATAGTGCCAAGATTAGCTGCGATCACATGACTCTGAATTTCTGGCACCAGACCCTTGAGATACAGCTCGATACATTTAGTGGGAGGGTCTACCATAGTGGGACACAATGTGGCTAATTCATTCGATCTCTTCGTATAAACCTCAATTTCGGACCCCGTCATCTGTAAGTTGAGGAACTCCACCTCTAGTTTGTGGATGTCTTCCCGACTGCAAAACTCTTCCTTAACTAGGTCCTTGAACTCGTTCCAGGGGTTGGCATTAGCAGCTGCCAGCCCTAACATTTGAACCTGTGCTTCCCACCAGGTTAATGCAGCACCTTCGAGTGTTCCTGCAGCAAACTTTACTCTACGAGACTCAGGGCAATCACGCACCTCAAAGTCAGTTTCGAGCCCCTTGAACCAATGGAGGAGGCCTACAACTCCCTCAGTACCACTGAAGGTACTAGGTCGGCAATCCGTGAAATTCCTGAAGGTGCAATTAGGTGACTGAGCGTGTTGACCTCCTGCTTGTGCAGCTGCAAGTGCCGCAGCAACTTGTTCGTTAATGAGAGCCGTCAACTGGGCTTGTGTCAAGTTAATACGTCCAGCCATGATCTTCATAGCAAAGGTAACATAAGTAAGAGAGGTTCGTGAATAGTGCGATGACAGAAGAGAGTGAGCACACAAGTATTCTCAAGCAATAGGAATTATGTGTATCTAAGCATACCGTGAGCAAAGTTCTATGTAATTCTAGCAAGTAGGTAGAGTAACATGAATAGTAGTACCTATGATGTTGAGCCTTGCACGTGGAGCGAAGCGTCGTTGTGGATCGTTGAGCACTGTACTGGTTATAGTCTGGTTTTAATAAAAACGTTTTCCCCATATCAAAACCGAGTTCTCTATAACCAATGGCTCTGATACCAATCTGTCACACCCCCAAAATCCACACGCGGAGTATCACCGCTTGGAGGCGTGACTGACCAGGATCAAGCCACCAATCATATTGAACATGCATGTAAGTAAACATAATTCAACCAACCAATATGAAAGGTGTTCAAAAACCAAAGCATAGTTAAGTGTTTAGCGGAAGCATAATTTGTAAAACCCATAGCAAGTATTAAATATGAAATAAAGTAACGTTTAAAGCATGGCACACACTGCCATGTCCCACAACGACTGTTCCTCCCTGTGCAAGCTCCATGAGTACCTAAAGACCTGCAAGGCATGTAGCAACGAATCAACAACAAAGTTGAGCGAGTTCACAGTTGTTTGTTTGGTTACAGTATTCATTTCGTAAATCGTATATTCGTTTTGTAAACCATGTATTGTATTAATCCGTATCGCGGCCAATCCAGGCATACGTGCGATGATTAGTGGGGGCTTCCCATGTGTTACTAGACCACGCGTATCGACTGCTACGAAAATGTAAGAGGTTCCCTAAGTCAATGTCTATCAGCATTGACCCTTTGCCCATAGTCCATTAGTACACGCCCGTTCGGACGACACGGTGTGAGGTTTGTTAAACCCTAATAGCGCTATCTACTAATGACCCGCTCGCCATAGGCCTCGGCGATTAAGTCGATAAATGAGGGACTTCAAATGATAGAGTTGATGGTCTTATGATCGTGTACGTAGGCTTTACGTACGTGCCCTTAAATCCGAGGACAGTAGTAAGTATAACTGTACGTAGGTTTTACGTACGTGCCCTTTAATCCGAGGACAGTAGTAAGTATAACTGTACGTAGGTTTTACGTACGTGCCCTTCAATCCGAGGACAGTAATAATTAGTTTAATAGTAGTGGTTGTACGAGTAGTTATTCAATCCCATTCCCAACCCCTGGGAATCCCATGCCTTGGCTAGCGTGAACTCACCTTGGTTTGCTCGGTATGCTATCCTATGCTCACAAGTAATCAATCAAGTCCTATAGTACGCACGTATACAATATCAGTTTGTATCCACAAAGTTCACGTATAAGCACAATCAATGATCACAACGTAGCACAAACCACGTATTCCAAATCATACAAGTCATGCGATTCACTTAACAGCAGTTAACTAACTCAGTTAACTTTAACAGAATTAAGCTAAGTCACTGTGCAGTTTACCCCTTTCGGCGAAACACCCTCTATTTCACCGTGAGCCCCTTCGACGAATCACTTATGTTTCGTCGTGACATCCCTCGGCGAAACACATTCTGTTTCGCCATGATCCCTTCGGCGAAACACAATCTGTTTCGCCGCGAGTTCTGTTTCGTCATTAATAGCGTTTCGTCTAACATGTCTGTTACGTCGTTTATCAGTTACCCAGAAAACCCTAACAGCCGTCAACATCATACGAGGATCATACAGTCATTAACATACAGAATTAGTACGGTATTTATTCAGCAAATCATCGATATTCATTGATTACTAACCATAACATAATCATGGACTAACTTTAGACAATCTAACATATGGTTTAGCCATTGCAAGAGAGCACAATCACATAATCAACATTATCAATATCCTATTCTGATCATCCTCAACAAACAATCCGATCTCGATACACTGAAATTATAACCGATAAAATAGATCCTATTATTGTCAAATTATTAACCAAACATGAACACCACCATTATTTAGTATAGATCCCTAATATTTCAAGCAATAAACAGTTTATGATGGTAAAATCAAACAGTCACACAAAGATTAAACACTAACCGCGATGAACGGAATAATAACTTGATCGATTCGGGGCTTCGGGAACACAAGATCGCCGTCAACAAGGAAAGGGAGCTCTAGGGTTTCTGTTTCGGTGATGAGTTTCACGAATGAAACTGTTTTGTGAGATATAATTCTCGTAACAGGGCTGGGCCCTTAATTGGGCTTCGACTTAACTGGGCTCGGCGAAACACCTTGTTTCGTCGAAAGATAGATGGCGAAACACAATTCTGTTTCGTCGAATTAGATGATGGCGAAACACCCTGTTTCGTCGGGTCCTTTCATGTGTTAAACAGTTCAAGTGTTTTTCTAATATACTAAGTCTCACGTTATAATATCAATCACATACATGCAACAATCACAATACAATACGTTTCATTATAACACATACATGTACAGTTACAAGTCAAACAAGTCAAACAACCAAACAGTCAAAGTCAACGTGCAATAAATACGAAAGTGGAATGTCGAAAACTCGAGTTGTCATAGCTTATATGTACATGGTCATAAAAGCGAAATCAGCACTACTATATAAGGCGCACATGTTAGTTCATTCAGTACGCATCTTTTAGAACTGTAACGAAGTGCTGCCGGTTTTCTGTCAGGTTGTAAACAATGTTAAATGAAATATAAGAGACAGATATTAGATTATCAAGCTGTGTTTGTGTCCGTTTCACTGATTCCGCCTTTGAACCGGACTTAAACTCTTCGAATCGACTCAATCGGGTCAAACAACGATCCAACAAGTGGTATCAGAGCTAGTGAAGAAGAGTTTAGCTTGATTTCGATTATATTCTGACTTCTACACCTTCTTTCATCATTTCAGAGAAATTTATCGGTCAAAACCGGATCAAAATTTCACAGAGTGTGTAATATTGGACAAAGATAAACCCTTGAAAGTTTCACATCAAAATTCGGACTAAAAATGGATCAAAATGACTTCGGACTTGATTTCGCTCATATGAACATTCAGTGATTCCGCTTATTAGTCATGTTGATTTCGCTCTTATGTCACATGATAAGTCTAATTTCGCTTATTTGATCAAAGGGATTCCGCTTCAGTGTCAATGTATTAAGGGGTTTCGCTTTTAAGACACCTGATTTCGCTTATATGTACACTCAGAAACCAGATTTCGCTTATTTGTCAACCTGATACAAGTGATTTCGCTCTTAGGGACATATATGGTCTGATTTCGCTTATTAGTCAAGTGATTTCGCTTTTGTGGACCAGATAGTTGTGATTTCGCTCATTAGGTCATAGTTGTTGGTGATTTCGCTCTTAAGTCACTAAGGACCATTTCGCTCAAAAGTGTCAAAGATTGATTTCGCTCATAAGTGCTCTTTCACTCGAAAGTGAAATTTTTTGTATCAAGATTATTTCACGACGATTGAGTGTCAGTCTGTTACAATTTATTTGTTAATTGATTGTACTGATTGTGTTTGTTTGATATTTCTGTCAGGTTTGCATCATGGCTGAGGAATTTTACAACACGTTTTTCAATGCGTTCACAACCGAATCGTCTGATGTAGCAAATGTTACACCAAAAACCATCACGAAGGTGCTCAACGAAAACATCAAGCATGATAACTTTTACGGAACTCACTCAAAGCCACCAACTCTGGAAAGCATCGAAGATTATACCTGGTGGAAAGAACGTTTTATCAACTGGGCGAAAGCGTATGCTCATGAAAGCTGGTTTTGCTTGGAGTATGGGTATGAAAAACCAAAAGACGACAAAGGCGAAGATCTTGTGTTCAAAAAGTTTTCCAGAGAAGATAAAGCTGAATACGGAGCTGAACAGAGAATGATAGCATTGATCCAGTCAGCAATCAGAAATGATATTTTTGCTTTATTAACTCATGATGGGTCATCTAAGTCTGTCTGGGAAGCTTTACGTGTTAAAGCTGAAGGGGGTAAACAGATTAAAAAGAACAAAATCGCTTTATTAAAGAAAGAATTTGATCTGTTTGATAACATAAAAGGAGAGTCGGTGAGGCAAATGATTGAGAGATTCTGTCATCTTAAAATTGAATTGGAAAGATTAGAGATAAATAAAACAAGAGAGGAATTGATAGACAAAGTGATTGAAGCGTTACCACGAGCTGATCAGTGGCAAACGTTTGTTTTTATTTTGAAAAATGATGCTTTGTATGATACAATTACTCTTGATGCTTTGTTTGAAAAGATTGAAAGTCATGATCTGGAGCTACAAAAGCAAAACAAGATGACTGATTCTTCACATCAACAGAACGTTGGCTTGTATTACAAAAGCAGTGTGCTTTCTGATAAAGGCGTTGGTTCACCAAAAACAGCATTTAGTGGTGAAAAGATGAAAGAACCACCAACAATGTCAACAAGTCATCATTCTGGATATCATTCATCTTCAAAGACAAATTCTGATGATTCTGAAGAAATTCTGTGCAACATTGCTCTTAAACTGAAGAATTCTCCTACAATGAGCATAAATGCAGCTAAGCAGCAAATGAGTTTCCTTGCATCTGTTCTGGAGTCATATGAAGGTCTAGTAGCTGGAAAAATTGGAAATTCTGAATTGACCAAAGAAGACTACGACCAGATTGATCCGGAAGAGATGGAGCTCATTGACATCCGTTGGTGTTTAGCTAGTTGTATCCGAAGAGCTCAGAGGTATATGGAGATTACCGGGAAACAATCGCTTGGAGGTGCGTCAACAAAGCTTGGATTCGACAAATCCAAAGTGACCTGCTTCAAATGCAAGCAAAAGGGTCATTTCAAAAGAGAATGCAGAAACTCTGAAGTTGGTGAAGGAAGTGAACGTTCTTTCAACGATGATTATTATCGAAAGGCAATCTACCATCGAAGCAGAGAAGAGCCAAAGTTGATTGAAGATAAACCAAAAGAAAAGTCTAGAGCATATGCAGTAATCTATCCTGATGAAGGATTTGACTGGAGCACAGTTTGTCCAGAAGAAGATCGTTTAGAGAATGTTCGTAAAACAGCTAAAGGGAGAGCTATGACAGAGGAAAGAAAGTTTGTTTTTGTTGCTGAGATTCAAGAGGAAAACAAAGACAAAGACACTGCTGAAGTCCATGAAGAAAAAGTTGAGATCAAAGAGAAAACTCGAGAAGAGATCTTAAGTGAGAAGACTTACAGAGAAAGAAATGTGGTCTACAACAGAATGGATGATATGCAAGAGGAGTATGAAATGGCTGTCGGTAGCAAAAGATGGGATAAAAAGAGAGAATGTTATTATAACAGAGAAGGAGAACCGGTTGTTCCCAAGAAAGACATAATCTTCGATGATGTTCTTCTCAAAGTCCCGTTGAGAGATGAATACTATAGAAATGTATTGAAAGATGACACATATGTTAAGAGATATGAAAAGGAGATCAGATATGCTATGTTATCGTGTCTGAGAAAAAGGGATGAGGAGAGGATGAAGAAGAATGTTGAAGAAATGGTGAACAATCTGAAGAAAGATGCTGAAGAGATTAAAGCAGAAACTATTGAAGTTGAAACTGTGAAGGAAATTGAAAGTGAAGAAGTTGTTGTGAATGAAGAGGTTGAGAAAGCTGTTACTGAAGAACAGCAGATAGAAGAAAAGAATGAGAATGAGGAAGCTGATAATGCTGGTGATGAAGTCGGTGTTGAAGAAAAGCAGGATTGTCACACCCCGACCGCGTAAAACAACAAATCGCGGCGGAAACATCGGGGCGTGTTGCGACAGAATTAATTGTTTCATAACCATGGCATACAAAGTTGTCTTTTATTTATAAACAAAGGTGTTTCATTGTTTCAAACAGGAAATTAAAGAGTTCAGAACATAATTAAACATAGTCTATCTTATTTGAAAGTCTCTAAGGCATAGGTCCGCCCTAGTATCATGATCACATCCTATGGAAAAGCACCTGAAAACACATGTGAAAATAGGTACGTCAGCATAAAAATGCCTGTGAGATACATAGGTTTGTGAAAATAGGATTCATGACTTGTATTTGAGAAAATGTTTAGTCATGAACCTTGTAATTTGCTTTGTCTTGTAAATCATTTGAATAACAATAAGATCAGATGATATGTATAAGTAAATGTCAGGTTAAATAAATAACCATGTAAAAATGTGTTTGTATAAGATAAGTTGTTTGTAAATCAATGTCTTGTAAAAAGTATGTTATTTGTATAAAATGTTCTATGTCTCAATATTGAAATGATTCAAATAACGTTACGACATGTAATACCATACAAACACTTATATATAGGAAGTACCAACGGCGTATCCACCATGCTTGTATCATATTACACACGCATCGTTACTTAATCACTTAATCAAACCAAACCAACCAATGTAAGAAGTCTATGTTTAAACCAATTGTCAAATATGTTATATGTCAAATGTAAATCATGTCAAATGTCTATGTCAAATATCCATGTCAAATGTCTATGTCAAATATCCATGTCAAATGTCTATGTCAAATATCCAGGTCAAATGTCTATGTCAAATATCCATGTCAAATGTCTATGTCAAATATCCATGTCAAATGTCTATGTCAAAATGTCATGTATGGCAAGTGAAATGTCTCAACTAAACCATATGCACAAAAACAAAGTATTGAAGTAAACCTTGGTTTAAATCAAAGTTATGTTTTGTGTAAATGCATGCAACTATTTAATATGAACATTTATGCGGTATTGTGAAAATGCATACATCCAAGCCTTGCGACTGTGGTGATAAACCCTTTAAACAAATTAAAGGTCTATCTGTCTTATATCAACGAATTCGGTCATTCCTTTCTGTCCCCTTTCCCTGGGATGTCCGGAACGGGAGTTGTCAATTCCTATGGTACCACTACCTACTAACGAACGGCGTAGCTAATGTTAATGAATGTATTGTCCCATGTAAACAAACCAAATGTCATAACAAAATGTAAGCAAGTGATGAAAACAATGCACTAAGTATGTAAACAAATGAACATACATAGCGTGAAATGTCATGTAAAACAATGTACTAAGTAGGCACACAATGGGCATACATAGCATGAAATGTCATGTAAAACAATGTACTAAGTAATGCACACAATGGGCACACCTAGCATAAAATGTAATGTAAAACGATGTACCAAGTAATGCACACAATGGGCACACCTAGCATGAAATGTAATGAAATCATGTACTATAATGTACTAACAAACATAATCGGTATATGATGTGAAAACAGGAAAGCATGAAAGTAACAAGTAGGCACATGTGTTCCACCCCAAAACAGTTTGGAAAACAGTAAAAGAGGGGTCTATGTACACTTGAGATTGCTCAGTTGTCTAAAGATAACCACCAAGTAATGCTATAGATCTCGGAATCAAACGGCACCTAATATAGGTAACTATGTTAATAAACCGGACCTAAATCGGAAGATTGGGTAGCATGAGGGTTTGTAAACCAAACGAGTGTAGAGACTCGTGTCATTTGGTTTAACAAAGCCTACATACTAAATGAAACTTAACATAATTGTTTACGACCCATTACGACCCGTTTAGGAAGCTTATGCTACTTTAACGCGTCGTGCGCGTAAAACGCGTTTGGACCGCCTAACTAGCCCTATGACAAGTGTTATATGCCTAAACATGTTACATAATCAGTTATGTGACAAAAGTTTAGGTTACATATGCTTAATTACCAATTATACATGAAAAGGGTATTCTGGTAATTTACCTAAGGCATATAAACTACCTATCATACAACTACTTAAACGATGTGACCATAGGGTATAACCTCGGAAGGTTATTCCCTACACTATGGTCACCTAATATATTTGGTCGGATCCTAATGATCGACCAAACTGGGTCGGGTTCGAAGGTATAAGCGATGGATCAGATCGCTTACCCTACGACCCTAGACAACGTGGTAATCAGTAGGCATAGTCCCAAGGGACTATGACCATCGTGATTACAATCACGTTGCGAAGTTCAAACGAACTTCGCATTGACCATTACTGGTCAACGCTGAAAGTCAAACAAAGTTTGACTTTCTGACTCGAAAAGCAGTAAAAAATAAGGAAAAGAACGAAAGAATACTTACGAAGGGTCCCCGAATGCTAATCGTGATCACAATAACTCAGGTATGAAACAACGGTTTCAACTTAGAGTCAAATAGATCAGATTCTTGTAAGAAATGAGGTTGGGGGTAATGGGGTATTTATAGTTTTCGGTGAACCGTTGAGATCGTTTCTTGGAAAAGGGGAAAAGATCTAGTCCGTACACTTGTCACAATGTTGTGGAAGCTAAATATGATCCTTATCTAGTGACTAAGCAAGTTTAGAACATGTGGTGGGGGATTAAATGGCTGCAACTTGTGATTAAAAACATTTAATCTGGTCAGAAGGTGGGAAGCGGCCCCCTTTAGGATCAGCCAAACACAATGCGGGCCGCCTGAGGCTTCTGATCTGCATATATGTTTCAGAAATGACAGTTTCAGCCCCTGCACGTGTTTAAGGCCATTCCCGACACTTCTAAGGCCCGTAAAGCCAACTTTAAGGCCCTAAAATGTTGCCTAAACATTGTGGTTATGAAATATGTTCAAAAATATGTCGGATGATGGTTCGTTTGGTCGTACGAACGCGATGTTCGCTTAATTACGACGGAATGCGCACAAGCGCGAAAAACGATCCAAATGACGCGACGAATGGATTTTTCTTAAGGCGAACACTAAAATATAATGTAGTCATGCTTACATAAATTTTTGGATGTCCAGATGTATTCAGAACGTAAGTTATGCGCGAAAATGCAAACTTGTGCACTTTTTGACACTTCTAGTCCCTGAATATCCCAAAAGTTTATTTTAGCACACCGAACCCCTCAAAGCCTATTTCTAAGCTATGTAAAGGATATTTAAGGTGTGTTTAACTTATGGTCATGTTCCGAAATGTTCGTTACAGTTCAAATTGACATACTTTCGCAGTTTGTCATATTTAGTCCCTGTAAGCGAATTAACTTGTTTTTGCCATACCAATGCCTTCAAAACTTATTTCTAAGTTATTTAAAGGTTATTTAAGGTATGTTGAGCATATGTTGATGTTCCAGAGTATTTCTCGCATTAAACTGAGTACGTTTACGCACTAGTTTGCGTATAATTCTCCAGAAAGTGATGTAGAGTTTGAAATTGGATAAAAGTCAAAACATGAAAAATGTAAAACATAACAAAACAAACATTGTGATCAAATAACATTGTTTTATTGATAACAGAACTGTTCATAGTGATTACAAGCACAGTTGTTACAAGGATGTTGATGAGCAGACAGAGGTTGCTGAAAACATCGAAGTGCCAATCACTGAGGTAAATTTTGATTCTGAAAACTTGAAACAGATTGATCAGTGCAAGAAATGCATGGAACCGTGCAGAGCTTGTACTGAAAAAGATGAGAAATTCAGAACAAGAGATCTTGAATTCACAAAAATAGAAAACATTTTCAAAGAAAAATGCAAAGAGATGTTAGAAAAAGAAAAGGTTTTTAAAGAAAATGATGAAAAACTTTCAGAAAAATGTAACAAATTAGAGAAAGAAAATGAAGTTTTGAAAGAAAATGTTTTGAAAATGACAAATGAATGTGAACAAAAAGAAATTGCTTGTCAAGAAATGAAAAAGGAATACGACTCAATGAAATTATCATATCACATTATAAAAGAGTCATATGATAAAATAAAAGATGAAATGAAATATGCTCAATCTAGAATGAATTATATGTCTGAAACAACTAAAGAGCTTAAACGAATGTATGCGATAAAACAAGATGTTGTTAATTCCTATATTGAGGATGTTGCTAAGTTGAAGCGACAAATTGCTGATTTAGAACAGGATAACAACAAGTTAAAGAGTTATCACGTGTCGTCATATGTGCTTGAACGAATTTTCAATATAAAACCGGGTGAGGGTGAGTCTGAGCAGAACAAGAAAGGTATTGGTTCAGAGTTTCATCAAGTTCCACCACCGAAAAAATTTGCATTTTATGATGAGGAAAAGGTCGAAAAAACTTTCAACATGGTAGATCAATTGCCAGACAACATTGACATAACCTATTCCAAATCTGATGATTCTCATGATTCAGAGGTGGTAGGTAAAGTCGTTGAAAGTGTGTTGAAAGAAGAGTCCGTTGTTACAGGTAAATCTGAATCACAGGATGAAGATGAAGGAAATCTTCATGATGGTTATCTGAAAAACACAAAATCCGAGAAAAGTTTGAATGATGATTCAAAAGGATTGGTTTATACCATGATTGGATCGGACAAATTATTCTTAGATGTTGTATTCCCGATTCAGAATGTGATTTCAGAAAAGGTTGATAAAGTTTTCAAAATGGTTGAAATTGAGAAGTCTGAGATTTCAAAGTTTGTTGGTAAGAGTCATAAAGGTTCGTATAACAAACCTGGTTTCAAAAAGAAGAACATGAAGGCTGGGTTGGGTTATAAGAAGAAACAGAATCGAAACAAAAATGAAATGCCAAATTTTCAGGCAAAATTGAGTTTTGTTCAAGGAGGCAGTTTAGAAAAAGAAAAAGAACTCAAAATGAGACAGTCTAATGATGAGTTCTTTGCTCAAAAGAAAAAGCAACAACCATAGGTCAAAGATGTGTCCATGAGAACATGTTTCAAATGTGATCAAAAAGGACATCTTGCACGCAAGTGTCCTAATCTAAAACCTGTGGATGTTGACAAAAAGAAGTTTGATGCTGAGAAACAAAAATCTGAGAATGTGAGACAAAGGTCAACCAAATTTGATTCGAAACAAACTTGGAGGTTCAATACAAACAAGTTTGCTTCAAATCAAAATTGGAAATCAAACCAGAACAGGTTCAATTCAAGACAGACCTGGAATTCTCACACACCCAGATTCAGAACAACACAGAGTTGGAAAACCACAGTTGATATGACAAAACCTCAAGAGTTTTGGAAACCAAGAGTTGTTATTCAAAATCAAAATGTTCAAAAAGTTTCACATTTTTACAAATGAGGAACACCAAAAGGTCAAACATGGAGTGTTAAGAAACATGTTGAATTGGTAAAAGATGAGAAAGTTGAAGTTAAAATTGAGAAAGTTTTTGTGAAAAATGACAAAGAGTTTCCAGCATTGAATGAAAATTATTGTGTTGAAATGCCTAAGGTTCAACAGACCTGGGCTAAATTGTTCAAGTAATTGAGTAGTTTGTTTGTGCAGGTGCTCATGGAATTCAAAGATTGTGAGAATGGAGGTTGGAGCAGCCTGGCACAACAAGGAGAGGAGGCTGCTGAATCCTGTGTTGTTTGAAACAGGAAGTTTATATGGTTTCTGTAAATAAATAAACAATATTTTCAAAAACCCTAAAAATTGAAAAATTTGAAAAACCAAAAATATGTTTGTTTTTAATTTTTGTCAAATATTAAAAAAAAAACAAAAATATGTGTTGATTGAATACGCCGAAACCCTCACGGCTGATCAAACATGATTACTTTCATCAGATTGAAAAACGGTTTTCAAACTGTTAAGATCAGTGGGTTGTAAATCATGGGGGTATGTTATATTTTCTGCAAATCAGAGCACTTGAAGCAGAAAATGGATGGCGAGACAAAGCTATCAGTGTTGGTTGTCAAATTTTCTTTAAATGATTTTGCATTTTAGGGGGAGAAAAATTGTCATTAGAAAATACAAAAACATTTAAAAATTTAAAAAAATGAGTTTTTGCGTAAAAAGAGGAAATGATAGTACATCAGTAGACTATCACAGTATGCTAAAGAAATGGAAAGTTTAAATGTGTTAAACGATCTCACCGTGGATGTGTCGATAGATTTTTATACATTTAGTAAACTTTTTCGGGATATAAACCTAAAATTCAAACTTACTTATTTCGTGGGGAACACTACTTGGATATATAGGTAACCCCTGAAATCTCGTTTGAAAGGTTTCGTATTCTGATATACAGGTTTTTATACTCAATGATGTCTGGGGTATTATTCCAGGACTTCTGCTGAACGGTAGTTCTGACCTAGTCCTCGAATAATACTTTCCGCAAATGCTTGAAACATAGCATAAACCCTCAGCATATATGATAAGACAATAAAATTGCTTAGCAATGCTGTTGTAAAAAAGATCCTCTAAAGGGGACACACCCACAAGTTGAGTCATGATCTCTCTGCTGAACGGTAGTTCTGACCTGAGCTCTCATGATTCTTCATAATTTATTAACCCCTTACAGATATCATTTGTGTTATAATTACCTGTAAGACTGAATATTGGGATCTGGATATGGGAGTATATTCAAGAGGTGGGACACATGAATGAGTTTAAGTGCCTAAACTATCTAATTCGTATCCTGAATCAGTTGAAATCTGTGTGAAAATTTAAGTGGACAAGTATATCGACAATCTAAGTGAATTGTTTAATTCTTAAAGTGTTATTAAGCTCAACGGTACTTGTGACTTGTCAAAAACTGATATGATCCTCTGACGCATACTCAAACAAAAATATTGTCTGTAAATATGTTTGTACATATTTCTTTACTGCTTTATATTTTCAGAAAATACAAAAAGATTTTGATTTCTGTTTTATTTTCGACAACTGATATTTGAAATGCTGAGTTTCAAAATCTAAGTATGCTGATTGTGTTTCTGAAAATAAAACAAGTTCATTAAGTTGAAACTTGAAGTTTTTAAAAATCTAAAATCAAAAACAGTTTGTGATATCTCCAAGGTCATTAAGTTGGACTTGGATGATAAACTGTGAGGGAGTTGGATTCTTTAACGCTGCTAAATCTATAAAGTTTGTTTATAGGGGAAGTGGATTAGAGAGTTTGATTGATAATACGAAAACATTGTATTTATGAATGTTCGAGTGTTTGCAGGAATAGTCCAGACTACGATCCCGAGAGCAGAGTCTAAGGGGGAGTCTGAAGACATATTTGAAGCAAAGAGAAGCTTGTAAATGGAAAGCTAGGTGTCGATCCCAAAGCACGGAAGCTTGACGAAAGGGGGAGCCTGAAGCTGATAGCAGAGAAAGATTGATGGATGCTTATAGTGTTACAACTTGAAAGAAAAGGCAGAATGATCAAGACTGAAGATGTGTCATTTTGAAGATTAGTCACTGAAGACTTCGTCAATATTCGAGGGGGAGTCTGTTAGTGCATTACGTCTATTGACTTCGTCTTGTATCATGTGTTATAATAGGATAGGTTAGAATATCCAGTGCACGAGGTTTGAGGAACAATTGTTAGAATGTTAACATGTAATTTCGCTCATATGTACATGACATATAAGCGAAATCAGTTACAACAGATTTCGCTTATATGTACATGGTCATAAAAGCGAAATCAGCACTACTATATAAGGCGCACATGTTAGTTCATTCAGTACGCATCTTTCAGAACTGTAACGAAGTGCTGCCGGTTTTCTGTCAGGTTGTAAACAATGTTAAACGAAATATAAGAGACAGATATTAGATTATCAAGCTGTGTTTGTGTCCGTTTCACTGATTTCGCCTTTGAACCGGACTTAAACTCTTCGAATCGACTCAATCGGGTCAAACAACGATTCAACAGATAAGCCACAAAACTTTTTATCTACCTATTCCATTTAGGTGTGTAAGCCACATTTAAAGAGTTTTGCTTGAGGACAAGCAAAGATTCAAGTGTGGGGGTATTTGATGTGTACAAAATGCAACATATAAATTACATCAACGGAGGCATAAAACCAACCCTTTTTAGTACTAATGTTGGAAAAAGCGTGTTTCTTTCTTCCTTTTGAATTTACAGGACCAAATGAGCTTAAAAGAACAAAAGAAACAAATAAGCAGCTGGTGTGTGCGAAGCGTGATATGATTTTATTGATATTTTGGGCCCATTTTACGCAATAGTCAAGTTTTAAATTTATAAAACACAATATTCTACTAACACTAAACATATACTTGGGCAAGTGCACCTATCGTAAGCGTAGTATAGCGTTGCTAAGATACTGAGGACGTCCAAGGACACAAGAGCTTTTAGTACCGATTTATCCTCAACGTCTAATCAATCTAAATTTTTTGAAAAAGGTTTGAAACATAAAAAATAAAACTAAAAATGAAAAGATAAATAAAATAAAAACAAATAGACACGATGGAATCACTTGGATCCGACTCGTCTTTAATGTATCCTTGAAGGTGACGTTACCCTCAACCCAGTGGTTTGAGTCAGTAGGGATACAATCCCAAAGGGTCGGAATATTGAAAGATAATTAAGTTAGTTATTAATGCAAAAAGTGGTTGGCCCCTCTTTTGAAGGTGACGTTACCCTCGGCTAAGTGGTTTGAGTCAGTAAGGATACAATCCCAAGAAGCCGGTTTAAAGTATTAATAGTAGTTTACGTAGGAGGGGTTCAAACTATTCGCCCCCCCCCCTGCCATCCAATACCAGTGGGTATTGAAGGAGGTCCTAGTAAGCTTGAACCAGGTCCTTGCAGGATCTATACACTGAACAAAGCAAGAATCTTACCAAACCATTCCCCTAACCCCCGACCAGGTAGTCAACATGCCGAAATAAAAAGTCATTAATACAAACCCAAATAAAAAGTGCCGAAAGATTAAAAATCAAAAGTAATACATAAAATATTTTCTTCACCAAGTGATGTAAGAGGCTTAACCAAACATGGCCTTTGATTGGCAAGAACCCTTACAATCAATCTTGGATCCTGAGACTACTACATACTCTATAGATGGATGATGGTGGTGGGTGTTGGTGTTATAGTAGTGGTGGAGTGGTGGTAAAGTGGGAGATTAGTGGTTTGCCAAGGGATGTCTTTCAAGAGAACCAAGCACCCCTATTTATAGCCTGCACAGAACTCTGGCCACGGCCCCGTGCCCGCTGAGCACGCCCCGTGGCCAGCCTTTTCTCTTCCTTCATTAATTGCAGGTGTCAGCAGAGCGCCCCACACGGCCCCGTGTCTCCTGGGCATGGCCCCGTGGGCAACTCTTATCTGTACTATCATGCGTATCTTTGCGTTGACCACGCCCCGTTTGGAGCTGGACACGCCCCCGTGGTGAGCGTGGAAGCTTCTATAGGTTTGTCTTTTGTGTAGGTGGCTGACCACGCCCCGTGTTCACCTAGGCACGGGCCCGTGGTCAGTCTTCTTTTTCCTTGTTTTGCTTTTGGGGATGCTGTCAGGGGGTCGGGCATGTCACGTTTATTCCTTTTCTTTGTATTTATATTGGTTTTGGCTGCTTATTTGCTCCTTTTGTTCGTTTAAGCTCGTTTGGTCCTGTAAATTCAATATGAAGAAAGAAACATGCTTTTTCCAACATTAGTACTAAAAAAGGGTTAGTTTTATGCCTCATTTGGTGTAATTTATATGTTGCATTTTGCACACATCAAATACCCCCACACTTGAATTTTTGCTTGTCCTCAAGCAAAACTCTTTAATATGTGGCTTTGCACACCCAAATGGAAGAGGTAGAGGAGAAGTTTTTGGGCTCATCTTGAGTGTCGGGAATCCAAGATCTTTATTGGGTTTTATTTTTATTTTATTTACAATCCTATTTGTCATGATTTATTTAGAACAATTTATAAGAAAAATTACTTATTTGGGCATAACATGCCTCTTTAAAATTCCATTTATATACAAGTTCACATACCTCACGGGAGATCACTCAACACTCGGCCAAAGATGTATTTTTGTGAAACACTCGAGACCGGCATGGAACTTACTTCTACCATATGCTTGCCAAGCGATCAAACCTCCTCCTTTTTAAATGTAAACCTTCGAAAATATCAAGAGGACTTGGGGAAGGGTTAGGCTTGGGCTAAGGGCAGGTGGTTTTCTGTCACACCCCGACCACGTAGAATATACAAAACGTGGCGGAAACATCGGGGAGTGTTGTAACAGAATTAATGTTTCACAACCATGGAAATTAAAGTTTCGTTTTATTCAATATAAGTGTTACAATGTCTAAACAAACATGGAAATACAACATAATTAACTAGTCTGCAGCTTTTATTGTCACTAAGGCCCATGTCCGCCTAAGTGTATCTTGATTATCTTATGCAACAGCTCCTGAAAAACACATGTGAAAATATGGTACGTCAGCATAAAAATGCCGGTGAGATACATAGGTTTTGTGAAAATAGGTTTCATGACTTATGTTTGAGAAAATGTTTAGTCATGAACCTTGTAACTTGCTTTGTCTTGTAAATCATTTGAAAAACGATAAGATCAAATGATACGTATAAATAAGAGAATAATGTATGGTTAAATGAATAACCATATAAAATGAGTTTGTATAAGATAAGTTGTTTGTTAACAATGTCTTGTGAAAAGTATGTTATTTGTATAAAATGTCATATGTATCCAACTGAAATGATTCAAATAACGCTACGACATGTAATACCATACAACCACTTATATATAGGAAGTACCAGCGGCGTATCCACCATGCTTGTATCATATTACACACGCATCGTTACTTAATCACTTAATCAAACCAAACCAACCAATGTAAGATGTCTATGTCTAAACCAATTGTCAAATGTATTGGATAATATGTCAAATGTAAATCATGTCAAATGTCTATGTCAAATATCCATGTCAAATGTCTATGTCAAATATCCATGTCAAATGTCTATGTCAAATATCCATGTCAAATGTCTTTGTCAAATGTCTTTGTGTAAAATGTCTATGTCAAAATGTCATGTATGGCAAGTGAAATGTCTCAACTAAACCATATGCACAAAAACAAAGTATTGAAGTAAACATGGTTTAAATCAATATTATGTCTTGTGGAAAATGCATGCTAATACTGATAATGAACATTTATGCGGTATTGTGAAAACAATGCACTAAGTATGTAATCAAAATGAACATACATAGCGTGAAATGTCATATGAAACAATGTACTAAGTAATGCACACAATGAGCATACATAGCATGAAATGTCATGTAAAACGATGTACTAAGTAATGCACACAATGGGCATACATAGCATGAAATGTCAGGTAAAACAATGTACTAAGTAGGCACACAATGGGCATACATAGCATGAAATGTCATGTAAAACAATGTACTAAGTAATGCACACAATGGGCACACCTAGCATAAAATGTAATGTAAAACGATGTACCAAGTAATGCACACAATGGGCACACCCAGCATGAAATGTAATGAAATCATGTACTATAATGTACTAACAAACATAACCGGTATATGATGTGAAAACAGGAAAGCATGAAAGTAACAAGTAGGCACATGTGTTCCACCCCAAAACAGTTTGGAAAACAGTAAAAGAGGGGTCTATGTACTCACTTGAGATTGCTTAGTAGTCCTTGAGTAACAACCAAACAATGCTAGAGATCACGGATATCAAACGGCACCTAATATAGGTAACTATGTTAATAAACCGGACCTATATCGGAAGACTGGGTAGCATTAGGGTTTGTAAACCAAATGAGTGTAGGAACTCATGTGATATGGTTTGACAAGGCCTACATGCTAAATGAAACTTAACCTAAGTCTTATCGACCCATTACGACCCGTTTAGGAAGCTTATGCTACTTTAACGCGTCGTGCGCGTGAAACGCGTTCGGACCGCCTAACTAGCCCTATGACAAGTGTTATATGCCTAAACATGTTACATAATCAGTTATGTGACAAAAGTTTAGGTTACATATGCTTAATTACCAATTATACATGAAAAGGGTATTCTGGTAATTTACCTAAGGCACATAAACTACCTATCATACAACTACTCAAACGATGTGACCATAGGGTATAACCTCGGAAGGTTATTCCCTACCTACTATGGTCACCTAATGTATTTGGTCCGATCCTAATGATCGACCAAATGGGTCGAGTTCGAAGGTATAGGCGATTTATTAGATCGCCTACCCTACGACTCTAGACAACGTGGTAATCAGTGGGCATAGTCCCAAGGGACTATGACCAACGTGATTACACTCACGTTGCGAAGTTCAAACGAACTTCGCATTGACCATTACTGGTCAACGCTGAAAGTCAAACAAAGTTTGACTTTCTGACTCGAAAAGCAATAAAATAAGGAAAAGAACGAAAGAATACTTACGAAGGGTCCCCGAATGCTAAACTCGATTCGAAAATCTCAGGTATGAAACTAGTGTTTCAACTTAGAGTTTCTCAAATCAAATTTCTAGTGATTATGAATGAAACATATGGTGGGTATTTATAGTTTTTCCATATAGAATATTCCTAGAATATTCCTAGCATATTCCAAGCATATTCCTAGCATATACCTTAGCATATTCCAAGCATATACCTTAGCATATTCCAAGCATATACCTTAGCATATTCCAAGCATATGCCAAGCATATTCCTAGTATATGGCTAAGACGGGTATTTAACTGGGTACCGGGTATTTTATCTAGCGTTTAAATCCCGGTTTATGGCGTTCTAAATTATTTTTATTACTCTATAAAAATAAACTCGCCAAGTTATTACTGAAATAAATTTCAGTTGCCAGGACTGGCTGCGTTGTCTGCGTTTTGCAGTAGAAGCACTGTGTTGCGCAAAAACACACGGTACGCGCTTAAACTTTGAAAAATAACGTTTTTAGGCGTTTTAATTTATTTTTCAACACGGACCTGATTAAAATAAGATTTTAATCATAACATAATATTTGTGGGATTTAAATATTATCCGGTCGGTCACCAACGTTCGTTTGGTCGTACGATCGCGATGTTCGGTTAATTACGACGGAATGCGCATAAGCGCGAAAAACGATCCAAATTGCGCGACGAATGGATTTTTCTTATGCCAAACACTAAAATAAAATATTTTGGTGCTTACATAAATTTTTGGATGTCCGGATGTATTCAGAACGTATGTTATGCGCGAAAATGCAAACTTGTGCACTTTTTGACACTTTTAGTCCCTGAATGACCCAAAAGTTTATTTTAGCACACCGAACCCCTCAAAGCCTATTTCTAAGCTATGTAAAGGATATTTAAGGTGTGTTTAACTTATGGTCATGTTCCGGAATGTTCGTTACAGTTCAAATTGACATACTTTCGCAGTTTGTCATATTTAGTCCCTGTAAGCGAATTAACTTGTTTTTGCAATACCAAAGCCTTCAAAACTTATTTCTAAGTTATGTAAAGGTTATTTAAGGTATGTTAAGTATATGTCACTATTCCGGAGTGTTCGTTGCATTAAACTGGTTATATTTATGCATCAGTGCGCGTATAACCTTCCAGAAAGCGATATAGAGTTTGAAATCGAACAAGAATTGATATGTGTAAATGATACACATCTTTTTTTACAAATCCCAAGTATGAAATACAATATTTCATTGGTTTGGCATTTGTTTGATGGCCGTGGAGACACAGGTGTTACAGTCTCCCCTACTTTATGAAATTTCGTCCCGAAATTTATTCGTAGGAGTCTGTCTATGACTTTGTGTCAAATAGTCATCAAAGATATGTAAAGCATAATCTGGTTATTTTCCTCAACGGATAGTTTTTTTTTTCAGAAGCGAAAATGAACGAACGGAAATCATTTTCTTCAACGGGTTCTTCAGTAATGGAAAATAAAGGAGTTTAACTAAACGGATATACATTTCCCTCAACGGATATTCTTCAGAAGTGAAAATGAATGGATGATTCATTCTTCCACAACGGGTTCTTCGTCAGAAACGGGAATGAAGGAAAAATCCATGGATATTCATTTCTTTCAACGGATATTCTTCAGAACGAAAATGAACAAACGGAGTCATTTTCCTCAACGGTTTGTTCTTCAGAATTTGAAATGAAAGAAAAATCAACGGATATTCATTTCCTCAACGGATAAATCTTCAGAAACGAAAATGAACTAACGGAGTCATTTTCAACGGTTATTTCCTCAGAGTTGGAAATGAAGGATTACACAACGGATATTCATTTCCTCAACGGATAAATCTTCAGAAACGAAAATGAACTAACGGAGTCATTTTCAACGGTTGCTTCCTCAGAGTTGGAAATGAAGGACTACACAACGGATATTCATTCCCTCAACGGATATTCTTCAGAAGTGAAAAATGAATAGCTAGTTCATTTTTCCTCAATGGATGCTTCATCAGAATTGGAAATGAATAGGGTTAACTCTAGATACATGATAGAACTTGCTGTGATTTTCGTGCACTAAATTCCATAATTATGTATGCATCCATAATTACGTAATTCCTTGCACAGTCCGCACAGTTTGTTTTATAATGTTGTGGGGAAGGATGTCGAACTTGTGATGACGGTGACTAGACTACCATAGGATCCTTTTAATTATATCCACAGAGGATCTTCTTAATTAGGCCTCCCAGGAGTCCTTTCAGCTATATCATCACATGATATCCCTAACCAGATTTTTGGATCAATCTGTTAAACTAGACCACTAAAGGGGGTCTAATTACGAAGTAGTACTTTATAATCCAAGGGACTTATCTACAACGTAGAAGTCCATTAAGGATTTTAGATAGTACCTTTGGGTATCCTACTATGAATCTCTGGTACAAAGATATGTAAGATTCTACGAGGATTGGGATAACATAATTTGGATCACACGACACATAAAAGGGAACACATAAGCACATAACCACATATTTGTTTAATTGTCATTATCTTGTTATTAATTGCTATAAACTTGGCACCTCGTACTTTGTTTCTCTTGGAAGAAACGGGTACTTAGGATCTTCATGGAAAACGCAAGAGATCATACAATGGAAGAAATTTGGGGGTAGTCTGTTCTTCAAGGAATGCGGTTCCTTGATTGTCGGTATTGTAGAGGATATGTTGTTTATACATACAATCACATAAATACATTGCGATGTAAATAAAAGATTTATTTATAAACAATGATAACAACAACCGTTTCATGGATCGTGACAACAAAAGAAAATAATACATAAGACGTGATTATTTCTAAACGATGTTGTCTTCTGGTTGGTCATATGCTCATCCCTATGCTGGATTTGCATTAGCAAGTCTTGGGCAATTCCTACTAAAATGGCCCATCTCGCCACAGTTGTAGCAAGATCCCGGTGGAAAACGAGCTTGAGCAGGATTGTTGTTAATCTGATTTGGTGCTGCTGCTGTTGGGCAAACCCTCGCTGTATGACCTATAAGTCCGCAAACTTGGCATGTGCGGCACTTCACACCAGCATGATGATGTAGGCCACATTGGTTGCACAAGGGTGCAGTTCCGTTGTAAGGTTTCCTGGCAAGGGGTTGAGCTGGTTGGTTCGGGATGGCTTGATCATTGTGAGCGACCACGGCGAAGTTCTGAGAAGCCTTTTGCTTCTTTGACTTCTTAGAGGATCCAGTCTGTTCATCCATGGTCTTTGATTCCTCGATTGGTTTCGATTCCTCGACCGGTTTCTTGTCACCCTTTCGGAAAAGCTTACGTTTCTTGATCTGGGATTCGGTCAAGGTTGCAGTTAGCTCAATGGCCTGCCTAACAGTAGTAGGGTTGCTACCAGTCAAAATATCTTGTATTGAGTCAGGAAGGCCATCAATATACTTTTCGATTGCCTTATCCAAAGGCGTGACCATGTTTGGGCATAACAGGCTTAACTCCTCATAACGGTCCGTGTAGGCTCGATGCTCACCGCTATCTTGCTTAAGATCATCAAATTCCCTTTCCAGAGCCCTGATTTCGTGACGAGGACAAAACTCCTTCATCATAAGGGCTCTAAGTTCAGCCCATGTCTGTGCTAGAGCAACTTCTGCACCACGATCTCTCATAACCCCGTTCCACCACGTAAGGGCTCTCTTCTGGAACACACTCGAAGCAAACTCGACCTTGCGATTGTCAGGACACTGCACGTGGCGGAAAGTATTCTCAATGCTCTCAAACCATTGAAGAAGACCAGTCGCTCCCTCAGAACCATTAAACTTGAGTGGTTTCGCCGAGTTAAAACTCTTGAAATTGCATGGACCATTGTTGTTGTTGTTGGCTTGATTCCATAGAGCAAAGAGGTTTGGGAATTGAGCAGCCATTTGCTGCGCAATGATTTCTGCCAGCTCGGCAGTCGCTATCTGGTTCTCGCGTCGAGGAGGCATTCTAAAAGAGGAAACATGAAAGGAAACGAGTGAGAGAATTAGACGAAAAGAATGAGATGAAACAAATCTGATGAAAGCAAGGATAGTGGTCATTTGTTTGTTACTACAAAGCAACAAACGACCTCGGTGAATAATCAAAGTAAATAGGTCAAAAATAATGTATCGCGAAGACATGCTCGCCTATAAGTGAACACTCATCCCAAGAATTCCCAGGTAAGCACAACTGGTCTCGCGTCTGGTTGAGATGTATACGAAGTGCTTGCCTAGACAGAAAACTCAGAATACAGGCATTCACCCTTCCAGTTTGCACGTGTTCACATTATTTAAAACCCAAAACCTTGACGAGATTTTTGAAAACTCAAAGGGGTTCAAAACCATATAACAGAGAGTTCAAAACCTTACAATAGAGGGTTCAAAACCTAGTAATTAATCATCCTAGAACAGATGATTAGTTTTCAAAGAGGTTTCGAAAATTATGTTCTTGTTGTGGTAGTCGCCTAAGGATAGGTGACGGTATTGTTTTATGACTAAACGCAAGTAAACTCGCGTTAGGGTCCTAAGAAGGTTATAGACTAGGTCAAAGTATTACTAATAACCTAATTCCCTATAACCATTAGCTCTGATACCATCTTTTCTGTCACACCCCGACCACGTAGAATATACAAAACGTGGCGGAAACATCGGGGAGTGTTGTAACAGAATTAATGTTTCACAACCATGGAAATTAAAGTTTCGTTTTATTCAATATAAGTGTTACAATGTCTAAACAAACATGGAAATACAACATAATTAACTAGTCTGCAGCTTTTATTGTCACTAAGGCCCATGTCCGCCTAAGTGTATCTTGATTATCTTATGCAACAGCTCCTGAAAAACACATGTGAAAATATGGTACGTCAGCATAAAAATGCCGGTGAGATACATAGGTTTTGTGAAAATAGGTTTCATGACTTATGTTTGAGAAAATGTTTAGTCATGAACCTTGTAACTTGCTTTGTCTTGTAAATCATTTGAAAAACGATAAGATCAAATGATACGTATAAATAAGAGAATAATGTATGGTTAAATGAATAACCATATAAAATGAGTTTGTATAAGATAAGTTGTTTGTTAACAATGTCTTGTGAAAAGTATGTTATTTGTATAAAATGTCATATGTATCCAACTGAAATGATTCAAATAACGCTACGACATGTAATACCATACAACCACTTATATATAGGAAGTACCAGCGGCGTATCCACCATGCTTGTATCATATTACACACGCATCGTTACTTAATCACTTAATCAAACCAAACCAACCAATGTAAGATGTCTATGTCTAAACCAATTGTCAAATGTATTGGATAATATGTCAAATGTAAATCATGTCAAATGTCTATGTCAAATATCCATGTCAAATGTCTATGTCAAATATCCATGTCAAATGTCTATGTCAAATATCCATGTCAAATGTCTTTGTCAAATGTCTTTGTGTAAAATGTCTATGTCAAAATGTCATGTATGGCAAGTGAAATGTCTCAACTAAACCATATGCACAAAAACAAAGTATTGAAGTAAACATGGTTTAAATCAATATTATGTCTTGTGGAAAATGCATGCTAATACTGATAATGAACATTTATGCGGTATTGTGAAAACAATGCACTAAGTATGTAATCAAAATGAACATACATAGCGTGAAATGTCATATGAAACAATGTACTAAGTAATGCACACAATGGGCATACATAGCATGAAATGTCATGTAAAACGATGTACTAAGTAATGCACACAATGGGCATACATAGCATGAAATGTCAGGTAAAACAATGTACTAAGTAGGCACACAATGGGCATACATAGCATGAAATGTCATGTAAAACAATGTACTAAGTAATGCACACAATGGGCACACCTAGCATAAAATGTAATGTAAAACGATGTACCAAGTAATGCACACAATGGGCACACCCAGCATGAAATGTAATGAAATCATGTACTATAATGTACTAACAAACATAACCGGTATATGATGTGAAAACAGGAAAGCATGAAAGTAACAAGTAGGCACATGTGTTCCACCCCAAAACAGTTTGGAAAACAGTAAAAGAGGGGTCTATGTACTCACTTGAGATTGCTTAGTAGTCCTTGAGTAACAACCAAACAATGCTAGAGATCACGGATATCAAACGGCACCTAATATAGGTAACTATGTTAATAAACCGGACCTATATCGGAAGACTGGGTAGCATTAGGGTTTGTAAACCAAATGAGTGTAGGAACTCATGTGATATGGTTTGACAAGGCCTACATGCTAAATGAAACTTAACCTAAGTCTTATCGACCCATTACGACCCGTTTAGGAAGCTTATGCTACTTTAACGCGTCGTGCGCGTGAAACGCGTTCGGACCGCCTAACTAGCCCTATGACAAGTGTTATATGCCTAAACATGTTACATAATCAGTTATGTGACAAAAGTTTAGGTTACATATGCTTAATTACCAATTATACATGAAAAGGGTATTCTGGTAATTTACCTAAGGCACATAAACTACCTATCATACAACTACTCAAACGATGTGACCATAGGGTATAACCTCGGAAGGTTATTCCCTACCTACTATGGTCACCTAATGTATTTGGTCCGATCCTAATGATCGACCAAATGGGTCGAGTTCGAAGGTATAGGCGATTTATTAGATCGCCTACCCTACGACTCTAGACAACGTGGTAATCAGTGGGCATAGTCCCAAGGGACTATGACCAACGTGATTACACTCACGTTGCGAAGTTCAAACGAACTTCGCATTGACCATTACTGGTCAACGCTGAAAGTCAAACAAAGTTTGACTTTCTGACTCGAAAAGCAATAAAATAAGGAAAAGAACGAAAGAATACTTACGAAGGGTCCCCGAATGCTAAACTCGATTCGAAAATCTCAGGTATGAAACTAGTGTTTCAACTTAGAGTTTCTCAAATCAAATTTCTAGTGATTATGAATGAAACATATGGTGGGTATTTATAGTTTTTCCATATAGAATATTCCTAGAATATTCCTAGAATATTCCTAGCATATTCCAAGCATATTCCTAGCATATACCTTAGCATATTCCAAGCATATACCTTAGCATATTCCAAGCATATACCTTAGCATATTCCAAGCATATGCCAAGCATATTCCTAGTATATGGCTAAGACGGGTATTTAACTGGGTACCGGGTATTTTATCTAGCGTTTAAATCCCGGTTTATGGCGTTCTAAATTATTTTTATTACCCTATAAAAATAAACTCGCCAAGTTATTACTGAAATAAATTTCAGTTGCCAGGACTGGCTGCGTTGTCTGCGTTTTGCAGTAGAAGCACTGTGTTGCGCAAAAACACACGGTACGCGCTTAAACTTTGAAAAATAACGTTTTTAGGCGTTTTAATTTATTTTTCAACACGGACCTGATTAAAATAAGATTTTAATCATAACAGAATATTTGTTTGATTTAAATATTATCCGGTCGGTCACCAACGTTCGTTTGGTCGTACGATCGCGATGTTCGGTTAATTACGACGGAATGCGCATAAGCGCGAAAAACGATCCAAATTGCGCGACGAATGGATTTTTCTTATGCCAAACACTAAAATAAAATATTTTGGTGCTTACATAAATTTTTGGATGTCCGGATGTATTCAGAACGTATGTTATGCGCGAAAATGCAAACTTGTGCACTTTTTGACACTTTTAGTCCCTGAATGACCCAAAAGTTTATTTTAGCACACCGAACCCCTCAAAGCCTATTTCTAAGCTATGTAAAGGATATTTAAGGTGTGTTTAACTTATGGTCATGTTCCGGAATGTTCGTTACAGTTCAAATTGACATACTTTCGCAGTTTGTCATATTTAGTCCCTGTAAGCGAATTAACTTGTTTTTGCAATACCAAAGCCTTCAAAACTTATTTCTAAGTTATGTAAAGGTTATTTAAGGTATGTTAAGTATATGTCACTATTCCGGAGTGTTCGTTGCATTAAACTGGTTATATTTATGCATCAGTGCGCGTATAACCTTCCAGAAAGCGATATAGAGTTTGAAATCGAACAAGAATTGATATGTGTAAATGATACACATCTTTTTTTACAAATCCCAAGTATGAAATACAATATTTCATTGGTTTGGAATTTGTTTGATGGCCGTGGAGACACAGGTGTTACAGGTTAGTGGTTAGTAAAAATGGCAAAAAGCGTAAAAAGCGTCAGTCGTCGTAAAATTTTTTGTTTTGTGACTTTTATTCAAACTAAGCACATTCAAACAAGATTTCTTTGAGGAACTTGTTTGTTTATTACAAGACTTTCATTTTTTTTGCATGTCACAAGATAACCGAGCTTTTTACTAAAACAAAGGGGGTTTTGAAAAGAAAAAGGTTTTGGTGGGTAATGGGTGTTTGTTTGTGGGTTTTGAAACGAAAAGGTTTAGCCTCAAAGGGGTTAACTAGGGGAATTTTGGGTAGGTGATAAAAAAGATGAAAAATAATGGTGTTGAAAGGAAAATGGGTTAGTCCTAATTCCTCCATCATTTACTTACTTGGGTTCAAGTTGGTAAGGACCGGGAATGTATCGTCGTGGCAAGTTCTAGAGTCATAAGAACCAAGCGGCTGTTCACACAAGAAACGAAAAATGAGCATTTAGTTTAAAGATATATGCATGTATGCTCAATAAAGGCTCAAAACTTACTTGTTGTGGGAATGAGTTTATAATATGTTCAGGTATATATAATCAAACTTTAATTAGATTTGTCATGCCTTTTCATAATTTCTTATTTGGTTCTTTTTATCACGACGCTATCAATTGTAATTTTGTAAAAATATAACCGTTTTAAAACTTGTTATTCCCGACTTAAACCAAGACGAGTAAAAACAATTGAAATTTTTTTTAAAAAAATTGGGGTGATTAGCGGTTCCAATAGAGTTTTGTGTAAGGCTTATTATTAGGACTTGCAAGATTCAAGGTTTTAGCATCCCCCCACACTTAAATTACACATTGTCCTCAATGTGTCCCAAAAATAAGTTTTTAAGTGGATTGAATGTGTAAAAGCGGTTGAAAAACAAATTTTTATGTTACTGGGCGTCTGGCCACGACCCCGTGTGGTCCAGACACGGCCCCGTGGTCAGATCGCCAGATCTTGGAGGGATCTACATGAATACCTCGTTCGTTGATAATATGTCCTAAGAATTGAACTTCTTTAAGCCAAAATTCGCACTTGGAGAATTTGGCGAAAAGTTGCTCTTTCTTTAGGAGCTCCAAAGTAAGACGAAGATGCTGCTCGTGATCAGCTCGCGTCTTAGAGTAAATCAAAATGTCGTCAATGAAAACAATGACGAACTGATCCAAATAAGGTTTGCAGACCCTATTCATTAAGTCCATGAATACAGCAGGAGCATTAGTCAGACCGAATGGCATGACTGTGAATTCATAATGCCCATAACGAGTGAGGAATGTTGTCTTGGGAATATCTTCTTCTTGCACACGAAGTTGATGATATCCGGAACATAGATCAATCTTCGAAAAATAAGAAGCGCCCTGTAGCTGATCAAAGAGATCATCTATGCGAGGTAAGGGATATCGATTCTTGATGGTAAGCTTGTTAAGCTCACGATAATCGATACACATCCTAAAGGATCCATCCTTCTTCTTGACAAAAAGAATGGGAGCACCCCAAGGTGAAAAGCTAGGACGGATAAAACCTTTATCAGAGAGTTCCTGAAGCTGCTTAGACAACTCTTGCATCTCAGAAGGTGCAAGACGATATGGAGCTCTGGCAATGGGATTTGCACCAGGTACGAGATCAATGCGGAACTCGACTTGGCGTGCTGGAGGTAGACCAGGTAAATCTTCAGGGAATACTTCAGAATAATCCCGAACGACAGGAATATCTGAAATAGACTTACCCTTGCCTTTATCTTCTGTGACATGTGCTAAGAAAGCCACATAGTTCTTCCGCAGATACTTCCGAGCTTTAAAACAAGACATGAGCTTGAGACCACCAGACGGTTTCTCACCTTGAACCTGCAGGATCTCGCCTGTCGAAAGCGGCACACGAACGATCTTCTCGAAACAAACTACCTCTGCGTGATGCTTGGACAACCAATCCATACCCACAATGACGTCGAAGCTTCCAAGTTGCATAGGCGTGAGATCGATAGGAAAAAGATGATCATTAAGGTTCAATTGGCAGTTGCGAAGAACAGAATCAAGAATAATGGGTTCACCACTAGCAACTTCTACTGTCAAAGGTTTACCTAGTTTCGTTCTAGACACGCGAAGCATAGGCTCAAAAGACAATGACACAAAACTCTTATCGGCACCCGAATCAAAGAGAACAGATGCAGGCTGATTATTAATAAAGAACGTACCGTTCACCACATTATCATCCGCCTGTGCCTCTTGGGCATTCATGTTAAAGGCTCGGCCTCGAGCCGGAGCCTGATTCTGATTCTGGTTCTGGTTGGCTAGCCTTGGGCACCGGTTCCTGTAGTGGGTCAGATCCCCACAATTGTAGCACGAACCAGGGGGAAAATGAGGTCGTGCAGCTTGACCTTGTTCCTGAACAAGAGGCTGGGCAACTTGTTGAGCTTGGTTATGAACTGCCTGGTTCTGATTGACAGGAATGCGGCAGTTAACAGCAAGATTACCAGATCTTCCGCAGTTGGTGCACTGACGACACTGGAGATGTGGTTGGTGATGGCCGTTACACCTGTTGCACAAAGGTGCATTGCCAAAATAAGGCTTCTTGGCAGGTGGTTGCGCAGGCTGATTTGGTGCAGCTTGAGCCTGTGCAGTAACAGCATAGTTTTGGGAAGCCTTTCGCTTCCTAGACCCTCTTGCGGAACCCGAATTCTTTCCCTTCTTGTTTTCACCTTTCTTACCATCCTCCTTGTCAGAAGCCTGCTTCCTACCCTTGTCACCCTTTTTATGCAGCTTTCCCTTACGAATCTGCGACTCAGTCAATGTCGCTGATAACTCGATCGCCTGACGAAGTGTGGCAGGGTCACTACCAGTAAGGATGTCTTGTACTGAGTCAGGTAGGCCGTCGATGTACCTTTCGATAGCCTTGTCGAGTGGGGTAACCATAGTCGGGCAAAGCAAACTCAACTCCTCAAACCTATCAGTATATGCCCTGTGCTCACCACTATCCTGCTTCAAATTATCAAACTCTTTCTCCAACGCTCGCTGCTCATGACGAGGACAGAATTCCCTCATCATAAGGGCTCTAAGTTTAGCCCATGTCTGTGCCAAGGCAATCTCAGCACCCCTATCTCTCATAACCCCGTTCCACCATGTCAAAGCCCTCTTCTGAAATACGCTCGAAGCAAACTCGACTTTGCGATTATCCGGGCACTGCATGTGGCGGAAAGTATTCTCAATGATCTCGAACCACTGAAGAAGCCCAGTTGCTCCTTCAGAACCACTAAACTTGAGTGGTTTAGCCGAGTTGAAATCCTTGTATTTGCATGGAGCATTATTGTTGTTGTTGGCTTGTTGCCATTGAGCAAAGAGATTTGGAAATTGAGCAGCCATCTGCTGCGCAATAATTTCTGCCAGCTCGGCAGTTGCTATCAGATTGTCGCGTCGAGGAGGCATTCTAAAAGAGGAAAACATGAAAAGAAACGAGTGAGATGATTGGATGAAAAGAATGAGATGATAAAAACAAGAATTGCAAACAGCATAGATGGTGGTCATTCGTCCGTATCACAAAGCAAACAAACGACACACGGTGACTAATCAAAGTAAATGGGTCAAAATAATGTATTACGAAGACATGCTCGCCTATAAGTGAACACTCATCCCAAGAATTCCCAGGTAAGCACAACTGGTCTCGCGTCTGATGAGATGTATACGAAGTGCTTGCCTAGACAGAAAACCCAGAATACAGGCATTCACCCTTCCAGTTTGCACGTGTTCACATGATTTAATACCCAAAACTTTGACGAGATTTTGAAAATTTGAAGGCACAAGGCCAAAAATTTAATCAAACTGAAAAGGGTTCAAAACCATATAAAAGAGGGTTCAAAACCTTACAATAGAGGGTTCAAAACCTTGTAATAAATCATTCAAAAACAGATGATTGTTTTTCAAAAATCGTTTCGGAAAAATTTTGATTCTTGTTTTGTTAATCACCTAAGGATAGGTGATGTACATGTTTTAAGATCTAAACACAAGATAACTTGTGTTAGGGTCCTAGAAAAGTTATAGTCTAGGTCAAAGCATTACTAATAACCTAATTCCCTATAACCATTGGCTCTGATACCAACTCTTCTGTCACACCCCGACCACGTATATCATACAAGATGTGGCGGAAAATGTCGGGGAGTGTTGTAACAGAATTAATTGTTTCATAACCATGGCATACAAAGTTGTATTTATTTATCAACATAAGTGTTACATTGTTTCAAACAGAAATTAAAGAGTTTAGTACATAATTAAACATCGTCTAGGTTCATTTTAAGTTTCTAAGGCACAGGTCCGCCCTAGTGTCATGATCGTCATCCTACGGAAAAGCACCTGAAAACACATGTGAAAATAGGTACGTCAGCATAAAAATGCCTGTGAGATACATAGGTTTTTGTGAAAATAGGATTCATGACTTAAGTTTAAGAAAATGTTTAGTCATGAACCTTGTAATTTGATTTGTTTTGTAAATCGCTTGAAAAACAATAAGTCCAGATGATATGTATAAATAAGTGAATAATGTATGGTTAAATGAATAACCATATAAAATTAGTTGTATAAAATAAACTGTATTGTAAACCAAAGTCTTGTAAAAAACATGTCACTTGTGTAAAATGTATAAGTCCAAAATGCATGATTTAAATAACGCTATGATATGTAATATAATACAAACACTTATGTATAGGAAGTACCAGCGGCGTATCCACCATGATTGTATCATATTACTCACATCTCGTTACTTAAGTCACTTAAACCAACCAACAAAGTATAATGTCTATGTTTAAACCAATAGTCAAAAGTTCTTGTATAAACTATGTCAAATGTTGATAGTCCAAAAGTAGTCAAGTAATGTGTAACAAATGTTATGTATGGTAAGTAAAATAAGACTACTTAAACCATAAGTAAAAATGTACAAAACAAAGTATTTTGAATATATCAAAAAGTTATGTTTTGCAAAGTGATGCATGATACATTGATACAAACATTTATATGGTAAGTTAACGCATACATTCAAGCCTTGAGACAGTCGGATAACCCTTTCAGTCAAGGTTATCAAAAGAATTGTATTCGGATTCAGTCATTCCTTACATCCAAACAAACCCGGGATGTCAGGAATGGGATTTGTCAAGTCCTATGGTACCACTACTTACTACCGAGCGGCGTAGCAAATGTTAATGAACGTAATAAAGACCCGTTTGTGCAAACCAAATGTCATAGCAGTTGTATACATGTCATATGAAAACAATGTACTAAGTATGCTAAGTTAACATACAAAGTAGAAAAGTCTTATAAATCAATGTGCTAGCATGCTATCAGTCAACATACATAGCAGAAATGTAATGTAAAACAATGTACTAAGTATGCACACAATGGACATACATAGCATGAAATGTAATGAAATCATGTACTATAATGTACTAACAAACATAGTCGGTATATGATGTGAAAACAGGAAAGCATGAAAGTAACAAGTAGGCACATGTGTTTCACCCCAAAACAGTTTGGAAAACAGTAAAAGAGGGGTCTATGTACTCACTTGATATTACTCAGTAGTCCTGGAATGATAACCAAACAATGATATAGATCACGGAATCAAACGGCACCTAATATAGGTAACTATGTTAATAAACCGGACCTAAATCGGAGGATCGGATAGAATGAGGTTTTGTAAACCAAACGAGTGTAGAGACTCGTGTCATTTTGTTTAACAAAGCCTACATACTAAATGAAACCTAACATAATTGATTACGACCCATTATGACCCGTTTAGGTAGCTTATGCTACTTTAACGCGTCGTTCGCGTAAAACGCGTTCGGACCGCCTAACTAGTCCTATGACAAGTATTATATGCCTAAACATGTTACATAATCAGTTATGTGACAAAGGTTTAGGTTACATATGCTTAATTACCAATTATGCATGAAAAGGGTATTCTGGTAATTTACCTAAGGCATATAAACTACCTATCATACAACTACTCAAACGATGTGACCATAGGGTATAACCTCGGAAGGTTATTCCCTACCTACTATGGTCACCTAATGTATTTGGTCGGATCCTAATGATCGACCAAACTGGGTCGGGTTCGAAGGTATAAGCGATTGATCAGATCGCTTACCCTACGACCCTAGACAACGTGGTAATCAGTAGGCATAGTCCCAAGGGACTATAACCATCGTGATTACAATCACGTTGCGAAGTTCAAACGAACTTCGCATTGACCATAAGCTGGTCAACGCTGAAAGTCAAACAAAGTTTGACTTTCTGACTCGAAAAGCAATAAAATAAGGAAAAGAACGAAAGAATACTTACGAAGGGTCCCCGAATGCTAATCTCGATTCAAAAATCTCAGGTATGAAACAAAGGTTTCAACTTAGAGTTTCTCAAATCAAAATTCTTGTGATTTTGAAGCATGGGGGGTGGGGTATTTATAGTATTCGGTCCACCGTTAAGATCGTTTCATGGAAAACGTGCTTTAATCCTACCCGTACAAGTGTTGCAAAGTTATGGTAGCCTAAAATGATCCTTATCAGCTGACTAAGCATGTGTGAGTGTGTGGTTGTGAATCAAACAGCTGCAATCTGCTGTTAAAAACACTGAATCTAGTCTGATAGTCGGACGCGGCCCGCGTGGGGATTACCAGAAGTGTAGGCGGGCCACCTGGCCATGTTTCACAGAATTGCAGTTTTGGTCCCTGTTGTGTATTCAGCCCATTTCCGGCACTTCTAAGGACCGTAAAGCCAACTTTAAGGCCCTAAAATGATGCCTAAACATTGTGTACATGAAACATGTTCAAAAATATATCTGATGTTAGTTCGTTTGGTCGTACGAACGCGATGTTCGCTTAATTACGACGGAATGCGCACAAGCGCGAAAAACGATCCAAATGACGCAACGAATGGATTTTTGGCAAGCCAAACACTAAAGCATAATATAGTCATGCTTACATAAATTTTTGGATGTCCGGATGTATTCAGAACGTAAGTTATGCGCGAAAATGCAAACTTGTGCACTTTTTGACACTTTTAGTCCCTGAATGACCCAAAAGTTTATTTTAGCGCACCGAACCCCTTAAAGCCTATTTCTAACCTATGTAAAGGATATTTAAGGTGTGTTTAACTTATGGTCATGTTCTGGAATGTTCGTTACAGTTCAAATTGGCATACTTTCGCAGTTTGTCAAGTTTAGTCCCTGTAAACGAATTAACTTGTTTTTGCCATACCAAAGCCTTTAAAACTTATTTCTAAGTTATGTAAAGGTTATTTAAGGTATGTTAAGTATATGTTGATGTTCCGGAGTATTTGTCGCATTAAACTGATTGCGTTTACGCATCAGTTTGCGTATAACTCTCCAGAAAGCGATATAGAGTTTGAAATTACATAAAAGTCAAAACATGAAAAATGGAAAACACAACCAAACAAACATTGGGATCAAATAACATTGTTTTATTGATAATAGAACTGTTCATAGTGATTACAAGCACAGTTGTTACAACCAGTGATCTGACTGTCACCCACCTCTGCCCAACAAAGAGGTGGTCGGCATTTACGCCCGTACAATGCCTCGAATGGAGCGGCTTGAATGCTGGTGTGATAACTGTTGTTGTACGAGAACTCCACTAATGGGAGATGTTTTTCCCAGCCGTTGCCGAAATCGATTACACATGCACGAAGCATGTCTTCTAAAGTCTGAATAGTGCGCTCAGACTGTCCATCCGTCTGAGGGTGATGAGCTGTGCTCATGTCTAACCGAGAGCCAAAAGATTTGTGCATTGCTTGCCACAGTTCTGAAGTAAAACGTGCATCACGATCAGAGATAATAGAGGTGGGCACCCCGTGCCTCGAGACAACTTCCTTCAAGTAGATGTCTGCTAATGTGGAGAACTTGTCCGTTTCTTTGATAGCCAGGAAATGTGCAGACTTTGTGAGTCGATCCACGATCATCCAAATAGTATCATTCCCACGTTGCGATCTAGGTAGGCCAGTAACAAAATCCATGGAAATTTGTTCCCATTTCCATTGTGGTATCTCTGGTTGTTGGAGTGGGCCTAAAGGTTTCTGGTATCCGCCTTGACTCTCGCACAAGTCAAGCATTTGCTAACGTATGTTGCTATGTGAGCCTTCATGATAGGCCACCAATATGTAGTTTTGATATCGTGGTACATCTTATCCGAACCAGGATGTACTGAGTAGCGAGACTTATGAGCTTCATCCATTACAAGCTCGCGTAAGTTGCCATAAAGTGGGACCCAGATGCATCCTGTTACATAGTAGGCTCCGTCTGCCTTTTGTTCTAACCGTTGCCTTGAGCCGCGTAGGGCTTCAGCCCTGACGTTTTCTGGTTTCAATGCTTCTACCTGAGCATCTCGTATCTGTGAAGGAGGGCTAGACTGAATAGTGAGTTGCAACGCTCGTACACGCCTAGGTGTAGTATCCTTTCGACTGAGGGCGTCGGCCACCACATTGGCTTTGCCCGGATGGTACTTTATAGCACATTCGTAATTGTTCAGTAGTTCGACCCATCTACGTTGTCGCATGTTCAATTCTTTCTACTTGAATATATGCTCAAGACTCCTGTGATCGGTGTAGATGGTGCACTTAGTGCCATACAGGTAATGTCGCCATATCTTGAGCACAAAGACAACAGCTCCCAGCTCTAAATCATGTGTTGTGTAATTCCGTTCGTGAATCTTAAGTTGGCGCGAAGCATAAGCAATGACCTTATCTCGTTGCATCAACACACATCCAAGACCTTGGATGGATGCGTCGCAGTAGACTACAAAATCGTCCGTGCCTTCAGGCAATGAGAGGATAGGTGCGCTACAAAGTCTATCCTTTAAGTGCTGAAATGCTGTTTCCTGTGTATTACCCCAATTATAAACAACACCTTTCTGTGTCAGTAATGTGAGCGGCTGTGCAATCTTTGAGAAGTCTTTGATGAACCGTCTGTAATAACCCGCCAAACCCAAGAATTGGCGTATTTCTGTCGGTGTGCGAGGTGCAGGCCAGTTCTTGATCGAATCTACCTTGGATGGATCAACATGAATCCCATCCTTGTTTACCACGTGGCCTAGAAAGTGGACTTCACGAAGCCAGAAGTCGCATTTTGAAAACTTAGCATACAGCTGTTCCGTTCGAAGGAGTTCCAAAATAAGTCGTAAATGATGCTCGTGTTCCTCCTGACTCTTCGAATAGATCAGGATGTCGTCGATGAAAACAATAACAAACTTGTCAAGATAAGGTTTGCACACCCTGTTCATAAGATCCATGAAAATCGCAGGTGCGTTTGTTAACCCGAATGGCATGACCAGAAATTCGTAGTGACCGTAGCGTGTTCTGAACGCTGTTTTGGAGACGTCCTCATCCCGGACTCTCAGTTGGTGATAGCCTGACCTCAGATCAATCTTCGAGTAATAGCTCGACCCTTGCAACTGGTCGAATAAGTCGTCGATGCGTGGAAGAGGATGGCGATTCTTCACGGTCACCTTGTTCAGTTCGCGGTAGTCTATGCACATGCGGAAGGTACCATCTTTCTTCTTCACAAAGAGTACTGGAGCTCCCCATGGCGAAGAGCTAGGACGTATGAAACTCTTTTCCAAGAGTTCTTGCAGTTGTTTAGACAGTTCTTCCAGTTCAGTTGGAGCTAAGCGATAAGGTGCTCCAGCTATAGGTGCTGCTCCTGGAGCTAGCTCGATCTGAAATTCGACCTGGCGATGGGGCGGTAGCCCAGGTAGCTCTTCAGGAAACACTTGAGGAAAATCGCGTACTACTGGGATATCCTCAATCTTTTTCTCTTCCTTCGATGTATCAGTAACGAGTGCTAATATTGCAGTGTGGCCCTTTCGCAAACACTTCTGAGCCTTCAAGAAGGAGATGATGCCACTCACAACACCACTCTTGTCGCCTTGAACTTCGAGAGGCTCTTTGCCAGAACGAGGAATGCGAATGATCTTCTCCTTGCATAGGATCTCTGCTTGTTGTTGAGATAACCAATCCATACCAATGACGATGTCGAAACTACCCAGAGTTATAGGAGTGAGGTCGATAGAGAAAGTCTGACCAGCGAGGATAAGATTACAACCCTGAACTATGTGTGTGGCCTCTAGACTTTTACCATTAGCTAACTCTATGACATGTTTGGTGTTCAAAAGTGTTGGTGTGCGCTTGAGCATTTGACTAACTTTCAAAGACACATAACTGGGATCCGCACCCGAATCAAACAAAACAGTAACATAGAAGTCGTCAAGAAGAAACTTACCCATCATTACGTTAGGTTCATCCCTTGCATTACCCTGACCAATCACATGCACGCGGCCCCGGCGTCACTGTTTCCATTGTTGTTCCTGCTTCCATGGTCGTGGTTCTGAGTCTGGTCCTGATTCACATGTGGACAATGTCTCTTGTAGTGATCTTTAACATCACACTGAAAACATCCTCTAAAACTCTGTTGTTGCTGCTGATCCTGTGGATCTTGAGGCTGCTGTTGTTGTTCCTGGGTTACAGGACGTGAGCTTCGGCAATCCTTGGCTTCATGACCTATCTTGAGACATCTCTGACAGCGGCCCTTGCGACACTGACCACTGTGGTGTCTGTTGCACCTGTTACACAGTGGGTGAATTCCCCGATATCCACCCTGCCCCTGACCACCAGAAAATTGCTGACTCGGACTCTGGTGATCATGAGTCTTGCGCTGCTGCGCCGGATACTGAACCGGAGTTGACCCCTTACTCAGGTTCCCATCCCACTTGCATTTGTTGTCACTAGAAGCACAAGTTGTAGCAGCTTTAACACATTTCGGTAGTTTGTTTTGTTCTACTGCCTGGTCGGTGAGGCGATGAGCAAGCCGAGTGACTTGTTGGATAGTGCCAAGATTAGCTGCGATCACATGACTCTGAATTTCTGGCACCAGACCCTTGAGATACAGCTCGATACGTTTAGTGGGAGGGTCTACCATAGTGGGACACAATGTGGCTAATTCATTCGATCTCTTCGTATAAACCTCAATTTCGGACCCCGTCATCTGTAAGTTAAGGAACTCCACCTCTAGTTTGTGGATGTCTTCCCGACTGCAAAACTCTTCCTTAACTAGGTCCTTGAACTCGTTCCAGGGGTTGGCATTAGCAGCTGCCAGCCCTAACATTTGAACCTGTGCTTCCCACCAGGTTAATGCAGCACCTTCGAGTGTTCCTGCAGCAAACTTTACTCTACGAGACTCAGGGCAATCACGCACCTCAAAGTCAGTTTCGAGCCCCTCGAACCAATGGAGGAGGCCTACAACTCCCTCAGTACCACTGAAGGTACTAGGTCGGCAATCCGTGAAATTCCTGAAGGTGCAATTAGGTGGCTGAGCATGTTGACCTCCTGCTTGTGCAGCTGCAAGTGCCGCAGCAACTTGTTCGTTAATGAGAGCCGTCAACTGGGCTTGTGTCAAGTTAATACGTCCAGCCATGATCTTCATAGCAAAGGTAACATAAGTAAGAGAGGTTCGTGAATAGTGCGATGACAGAAGAGAGTGAGCACACAAGTATTCTCAAGCAATAGGAATTATGTGTATCTAAGCATACCGTGAGCAAAGTTCTATGTAATTCTAGCAAGTAGGTAGAGTAACATGAATAGTAGTACCTATGATGTTGAGCCTTGCACGTGGAGCGAAGCGTCGTTGTGGATCGTTGAGCACTGTACTGGTTATAGTCTGGTTTTAATAAAAACGTTTTCCCCATATCAAAACCGAGTTCTCTATAACCAATGGCTCTGATACCAATCTGTCACACCCCCAAAATCCACACGCGGAGTATCACCGCTTGGAGGCGTGACTGACCAGGATCAAGCCACCAATCATATTGAACATGCATGTAAGTAAACATAATTCAACCAACCAATATGAAAGGTGTTCAAAAACCAAAGCATAGTTAAGTGTTTAGCGGAAGCATAATTTGTAAAACCCATAGCAAGTATTAAATATGAAATAAAGTAACGTTTAAAGCATGGCACACACTGCCATGTCCCACAACGACTGTTCCTCCCTGTGCAAGCTCCATGAGTACCTAAAGACCTGCAAGGCATGTAGCAACGAATCAACAACAAAGTTGAGCGAGTTCACAGTTGTTTGTTTGGTTACAGTATTCATTTCGTAAATCGTATATTCGTTTTGTAAACCATGTATTGTATTAATCCGTATCGCGGCCAATCCAGGCATACGTGCGATGATTAGTGGGGGCTTCCCATGTGTTACTAGACCACGCGTATCGACTGCTACGAAAATGTAAGAGGTGCCCTAAGTCAATGTCTATCAGCATTGACCCTTTGCCCATAGTCCATTAGTACACGCCCGTTCGGACGACACGGTGTGAGGTTTGTTAAACCCTAATAGCGCTATCTACTAATGACCCGCTCGCCATAGGCCTCGGCGATTAAGTCGATAAATGAGGGACTTCAAATGATAGAGTTGATGGTCTTATGATCGTGTACGTAGGCTTTACGTACGTGCCCTTAAATCCGAGGACAGTAGTAAGTATAACTGTACGTAGGTTTTACGTACGTGCCCTTCAATCCGAGGACATTAGTAAGTATAACTGTACGTAGGTTTTACGTACGTGCCCTTCAATCCGAGGACAGTAATAATTAGTTTAATAGTAGTGGTTGTACGAGTAGTTATTCAATCCCATTCCCAACCCCTGGGAATCCCATGCCTTGGCTAGCGTGAACTCACCTTGGTTTGCCCGGTATGCTATCCTATGCTCACAAGTAATCAATCAAGTCCTATAGTACGCACGTATACAATATCAGTTTGTATCCACGAAGTTCACGTATAAGCACAATCAATGATCACAACGTAGCACAAACCACGTATTCCAAATCATACAAGTCATGCGATTCACTTAACAGCAGTTAACTAACTCAGTTAACTTTAACAGAATTAAGCTAAGTCACTGTGCAGTTTACCCCTTTCGGCGAAACACCCTCTATTTCACCGTGAGCCCCTTCGACGAATCACTTATGTTTCGTCGTGACATCCCTCGGCGAAACACATTCTGTTTCGCCATGATCCCTTCGGCGAAACACAATCTGTTTCGCCGCGAGTTCTGTTTCGTCATTAATAGCGTTTCGTCTAACATGTCTGTTACGTCGTTTATCAGTTACCCAGAAAACCCTAACAGCCGTCAACATCATACGAGGATCATACAGTCATTAACATACAGAATTAGTACGGTATTTATTCAGCAAATCATCGATATTCATTGATTACTAACCATAACATAATCATGGACTAACTTTAGACAATCTAACATATGGTTTAGCCATTGCAAGAGAGCACAATCACATAATCAACATTATCAATATCCTATTCTGATCATCCTCAACAAACAATCCGATCTCGATACACTGAAATTATAACCGATAAAATAGATCCTATTATTGTCAAATTATTAACCAAACATGAACACCACCATTATTTAGTATAGATCCCTAATGGTTTCAAGCAATAAACAGTTTATGATGGTAAAATCAAACAGTCACACAAAGATTAAACACTAACCGCGATGAACGGAATAATAACTTGATCGATTCGGGGCTTCGGGAACACAAGATCGCCGTCAACAAGGAAAGGGAGCTCTAGGGTTTCTGTTTCGGTGATGAGTTTCACGAATGAAACTGTTTTGTGAGATATAATTCTCATAACAGGGCTGGGCCCTTAATTGGGCTTCGACTTAACTGGGCTCGGCGAAACACCTTGTTTCGTCGAAAGATAGATGGCGAAACACCCTGTTTCGTCGGGTCCTTTCATGTGTTAAACAGTTCAAGTGTTTTTCTAATATACTAAGTCTCACGTTATAATATCAATCACATACATGCAACAATCACAATACAATACGTTTCATTATAACACATACATGTACAGTTACAAGTCAAACAAGTCAAACAACCAAACAGTCAAAGTCAACGTGCAATAAATACGAAAGTGGAATGTCGAAAACTCGAGTTGTCACAGCTTATATGTACATGGTCATAAAAGCGAAATCAGCACTACTATATAAGGCGCACATGTTAGTTCATTCAGTACGCATCTTTCAGAACTGTAACGAAGTGCTGCCGGTTTTCTGTCAGGTTGTAAACAATGTTAAATGAAATATAAGAGACAGATATTAGATTATCAAGCTGTGTTTGTGTCCGTTTCACTGATTCCGCCTTTGAACCGGACTTAAACTCTTCGAATCGACTCAATCGGGTCAAACAACGATCCAACAAGTGGTATCAGAGCTAGTGAAGAAGAGTTTAGCTTGATTTCGATTATATTCTGACTTCTACACCTTCTTTCATCATTTCAGAGAAATTTATCGGTCAAAACCGGATCAAAATTTCACAGAGTGTGTAATATTGGACAAAGATAAACCCTTGAAAGTTTCACATCAAAATTCGGACTAAAAATGGATCAAAATGACTTCGGACTTGATTTCGCTCATATGAACATTCAGTGATTCCGCTTATTAGTCATGTTGATTTCGCTCTTATGTCACATGATAAGTCTAATTTCGCTTATTTGATCAAAGGGATTCCGCTTCAGTGTCAATGTATTAAGGGGTTTCGCTTTTAAGACACCTGATTTCGCTTATATGTACACTCAGAAACCATATTTCGCTTATTTGTCAACCTGATACAAGTGATTTCGCTCTTAGGGACATATATGGTCTGATTTCGCTTATTAGTCAAGTGATTTCGCTTTTGTGGACCAGATAGTTGTGATTTCGCTCATTAGGTCATAGTTGTTGGTGATTTCGCTCTTAAGTCACTAAGGACCATTTCGCTCAAAAGTGTCAAAGATTGATTTCGCTCATAAGTGCTCTTTCACTCGAAAGTGAAATTTTTTGTATCAAGATTATTTCACGATGATTGAGTGTCAGTCTGTTACAATTTATTTGTTAATTGATTGTACTGATTGTGTTTGTTTGATATTTCTGTCAGGTTTGCATCATGGCTGAGGAATTTTACAACACGTTTTTCAATGCGTTCACAACCGAATCGTCTGATGTAGCAAATGTTACACCAAAAACCATCACGAAGGTGCTCAACGAAAACATCAAGCATGATAACTTTTACGGAACTCACTCAAAGCCACCAACTCTGGAAAGCATCGAAGATTATACCTGGTGGAAAGAATGTTTTATCAACTGGGCGAAAGCGTATGCTCATGAAAGCTGGTTTTGCTTGGAGTATGGGTATGAAAAACCAAAAGACGACAAAGGCGAAGATCTTGTGTTCAAAAAGTTTTCCAGAGAAGATAAAGCTGAATACGGAGCTGAACAGAGAATGATAGCATTGATCCAGTCAGCAATCAGAAATGATATTTTTGCTTTATTAACTCATGATGGGTCATCTAAGTCTGTCTGGGAAGCTTTACGTGTTAAAGCTGAAGGGGGTAAACAGATTAAAAAGAACAAAATCGCTTTATTAAAGAAAGAATTTGATCTGTTTGATAACATAAAAGGAGAGTCGGTGAGGCAAATGATTGAGAGATTCTGTCATCTTAAAATTGAATTGGAAAGATTAGAGATAAATAAAACAAGAGAGGAATTGATAGACAAAGTGATTGAAGCGTTACCACGAGCTGATCAGTGGCAAACGTTTGTTTTTATTTTGAAAAATGATGCTTTGTATGATACAATTACTCTTGATGCTTTGTTTGAAAAGATTGAAAGTCATGATCTGGAGCTACAAAAGCAAAACAAGATGACTGATTCTTCACATCAACAGAACGTTGGCTTGTATTACAAAAGCAGTGTGCTTTCTGATAAAGGCGTTGGTTCACCAAAAACAGCATTTAGTGGTGAAAAGATGAAAGAACCACCAACAATGTCAACAAGTCATCATTCTGGATATCATTCATCTTCAAAGACAAATTCTGATGATTCTAAAGAAATTCTGTGCAACATTGCTCTTAAACTGAAGAATTCTCCTACAATGAGCATAAATGCAGCTAAGCAGCAAATGAGTTTCCTTGCATCTGTTCTGGAGTCATATGAAGGTCTAGTAGCTGGAAAAATTGGAAATTCTGAATTGACCAAAGAAGACTACGACCAGATTGATCCGGAAGAGATGGAGCTCATTGACATCCGTTGGTGTTTAGCTAGTTGTATCCGAAGAGCTCAGAGGTATATGGAGATTACCGGGAAACAATCGCTTGGAGGTGCGTCAACAAAGCTTGGATTCGACAAATCCAAAGTGACCTGCTTCAAATGCAAGCAAAAGGGTCATTTCAAAAGAGAATGCAGAAACTCTGAAGTTGGTGAAGGAAGTGAACGTTCTTTCAACGATGATTATTATCGAAAGGCAATCTACCATCGAAGCAGAGAAGAGCCAAAGTTGATTGAAGATAAACCAAAAGAAAAGTCTAGAGCATATGCAGTAATCTATCCTGATGAAGGATTTGACTGGAGCACAGTTTGTCCAGAAGAAGATCGTTTAGAGAATGTTCGTAAAACAGCTAAAGGGAGAGCTATGACAGAGGAAAGAAAGTTTGTTTTTGTTGCTGAGATTCAAGAGGAAAACAAAGACAAAGACACTACTGAAGTCCATGAAGAAAAAGTTGAGATCAAAGAGAAAACTCGAGAAGAGATCTTAAGTGAGAAGACTTACAGAGAAAGAAATGTGGTCTACAACAGAATGGATGATATGCAAGAGGAGTATGAAATGGCTGTCGGTAGCAAAAGATGGGATAAAAAGAGAGAATGTTATTATAACAGAGAAGGAGAACCGGTTGTTCCCAAGAAAGACATAATCTTCGATGATGTTCTTCTCAAAGTCCCGTTGAGAGATGAATACTATAGAAATGTATTGAAAGATGACACATATGTTAAGAGATATGAAAAGGAGATCAGATATGCTATGTTATCGTGTCTGAGAAAAAGGGATGAGGAGAGGATGAAGAAGAATGTTGAAGAAATGGTGAACAATCTGAAGAAAGATGCTGAAGAGATTAAAGCAGAAACTATTGAAGTTGAAACTGTGAAGGAAATTGAAAGTGAAGAAGTTGTTGTGAATGAAGAGGTTGAGAAAGCTGTTACTGAAGAACAGCAGATAGAAGAAAAGAATGAGAATGAGGAAGCTGATAATGCTGGTGATGAAGTCGGTGTTGAAGAAAAGCAGGATGTTGATGAGCAGACAGAGGTTGCTGAAAACATCGAAGTGCCAATCACTGAGGTAAATTCTGATTCTGAAAACTTGAAACAGATTGATCAGTGCAAGAAATGCATGGAACCGTGCAGAGCTTGTACTGAAAAAGATGAGAAATTCAGAACAAGAGATCTTGAATTCACAAAAATAGAAAACATTTTCAAAGAAAAATGCGAAGAGATGTTAGAAAAAGAAAAGGTTTTTAAAGAAAATGATGAAAAACTTTCAGAAAAATGTAACAAATTAGAGAAAGAAAATGAAGTTTTGAAAGAAAATGTTTTGAAAATGACAAATGAATGTGAACAAAAAGAAATTGCTTGTCAAGAAATGAAAAAGGAATATGACTCAATGAAATTATCATATCACATTATAAAAGAGTCATATGATAAAATAAAAGATGAAATGAAATATGCTCAATCTAGAATGAATTATATGTCTGAAACAACTAAAGAGCATAAACGAATGTATGCGATAAAACAAGATGTTGTTAATTCCTATATTGAGGATGTTGCTAAGTTGAAGCGACAAATTGCTGATTTAGAACAGGATAACAACAAGTTAAAGAGTTATCACATGTCGTCATATGTGCTTGAACGAATTTTCAATATAAAACCGGGTGAGGGTGAGTCTGAGCAGAACAAGAAAGGTATTGGTTCAGAGTTTCATCAAGTTCCACCACCGAAAAAATTTGCATTTTATGATGAGGAAAAGGTCGAAAAAGCTTTCAACATGGTAGATCAATTGCCAGACAACATTGACATAACCTATTCCAAATCTGATGATTCTCATGATTCAGAGGTGGTAGGTAAAGTCGTTGAAAGTGTGTTGAAAGAAGAGTCCGTTGTTACAGGTAAATCTGAATCACAGGATGAAGATGAAGGAAATCTTCATGATGGTTATCTGAAAAACACAAAATCCGAGAAAAGTTTGAATGATGATTCAAAAGGATTGGTTTATACCATGATTGGATCGGACAAATTATTCTTAGATGTTGTATTCCCGATTCAGAATGTGATTTCAGAAAAGGTTGATAAAGTTTTCAAAATGGTTGAAATTGAGAAGTCTGAGATTTCAAAGTTTGTTGGTAAGAGTCATAAAGGTTCGTATAACAAACCTGGTTTCAAAAAGAAGAACATGAAGGCTGGGTTGGGTTATAAGAAGAAACAGAATCGAAACAAAAATGAAATGCCAAATTTTCAGGCAAAATTGAGTTTTGTTCAAGGAGGCAGTTTAGAAAAAGAAAAAGAACTCAAAATGAGACAGTCTAATGATGAGTTCTTTGCTCAAAAGAAAAAGCAACAACCACAGGTCAAAGATGTGTCCATGAGAACATGTTTCAAATGTGATCAAAAAGGACATCTTGCACGCAAGTGTCCTAATCTAAAACCTGTGGATGTTGACAAAAAGAAGTTTGATGCTGAGAAACAAAAATCTGAGAATGTGAGACAAAGGTCAACCAAATTTGATTCGAAACAAACTTGGAGGTTCAATACAAACAAGTTTGCTTCAAATCAAAATTGGAAATCAAACCAGAACAGGTTCAATTCAAGACAGACCTGGAATTCTCACACACCCAGATTCAGAACAACACAGAGTTGGAAAACCACAGTTGATATGACAAAACCTCAAGAGTTTTGGAAACCAAGAGTTGTTGTTCAAAATCAAAATGTTCAAAAAGTTTCACATTTTTACAAATGAGGAACACCAAAAGGTCAAACATGGAGTGTTAAGAAACATGTTGAATTGGTAAAAGATGAGAAAGTTGAAGTTAAAATTGAGAAAGTTTTTGTGAAAAATGACAAAGAGTTTCCAGCATTGAATGAAAATTATTGTGTTGAAATGCCTAAGGTTCAACAGACCTGGGCTAAATTGTTCAAGTAATTGAGTAGTTTGTTTGTGCAGGTGCTCATGGAATTCAAAGATTGTGAGAATGGAGGTTGGAGCAGCCTGGCACAACAAGGAGAGGAGGCTGCTGAATCCTGTGTTGTTTGAAACAGGAAGTTTATATGGTTTCTGTAAATAAATAAACAATATTTTCAAAAACCCTAAAAATTGAAAAATTTGAAAAACCAAAAATATGTTTGTTTTTAATTTTTGTCAAATATTAAAAAAAAAAACAAAAATATGTGTTGATTGAATACGCCGAAACCCTCACGGCTGATCAAACATGATTACTTTCATCAGATTGAAAAACGGTTTTCAAACTGTTAAGATCAGTGGGTTGTAAATCATGGGGGTATGTTATATTTTCTGCAAATCAGAGCACTTGAAGCAGAAAATGGATGGCGAGACAAAGCTATCAGTGTTGGTTGTCAAATTTTCTTTAAATGATTTTGCATTTTAGGGGGAGAAAAATTGTCATTAGAAAATACAAAAACATTTAAAAATTTAAAAAAATGAGTTTTTGCGTAAAAAGAGGAAATGATAGTACATCAGTAGACTATCACAGTATGCTAAAGAAATGGAAAGTTTAAATGTGTTAAACGATCTCACCGTGGATGTGTCGATAGATTTTTATACATTTAGTAAACTTTTTCGGGATATAAACCTAAAATTCAAACTTACTTATTTCGTGGGGAACACTACTTGGATATATAGGTAACCCCTGAAATCTCGTTTGAAAGGTTTCGTATTCTGATATACAGGTTTTTATACTCAATGATGTCTGGGGTATTATTCCAGGACTTCTGCTGAACGGTAGTTCTGACCTAGTCCTCGAATAATACTTTCCGCAAATGCTTGAAACATAGCATAAACCCTCAGCATATATGATAAGACAATAAAATTGCTTAGCAATGCTGTTGTAAAAAAGATCCTCTAAAGGGGACACACCCACAAGTTGAGTCATGATCTCTCTGCTGAACGGTAGTTCTGACCTGAGCTCTCATGATTCTTCATAATTTATTAACCCCTTACAGATATCATTTGTGTTATAATTACCTGTAAGACTGAATATTGGGATCTGGATATGGGAGTATATTCAAGAGGTGGGACACATGAATGAGTTTAAGTGCCTAAACTATCTAATTCGTATCCTGAATCAGTTGAAATCTGTGTGAAAATTTAAGTGGACAAGTATATCGACAATCTAAGTGAATTGTTTAATTCTTAAAGTGTTATTAAGCTCAACGGTACTTGTGACTTGTCAAAAACTGATATGATCCTCTGACGCATACTCAAACAAAAATATTGTCTGTAAATATGTTTGTACATATTTCTTTACTGCTTTATATTTTCAGAAAATACAAAAAGATTTTGATTTCTGTTTTATTTTCGACAACTGATATTTGAAATGCTGAGTTTCAAAATCTAAGTATGCTGATTGTGTTTCTGAAAATAAAACAAGTTCATTAAGTTGAAACTTGAAGTTTTTAAAAATCTAAAATCAAAAACAGTTTGTGATATCTCCAAGGTCATTAAGTTGGACTTGGATGATAAACTGTGAGGGAGTTGGATTCTTTAACGCTGCTAAATCTATAAAGTTTGTTTATAGGGGAAGTGGATTAGAGAGTTTGATTGATAATACGAAAACATTGTATTTATGAATGTTCGAGTGTTTGCAGGAATAGTCCAGACTACGATCCCGAGAGCAGAGTCTAAGGGGGAGTCTGAAGACATATTTGAAGCAAAGAGAAGCTTGTAAATGGAAAGCTAGGTGTCGATCCCAAAGCACGGAAGCTTGACGAAAGGGGGAGCCTGAAGCTGATAGCAGAGAAAGATTGATGGATGCTTATAGTGTTACAACTTGAAAGAAAAGGCAGAATGATCAAGACTGAAGATGTGTCATTTTGAAGATTAGTCACTGAAGACTTCGTCAATATTCGAGGGGGAGTCTGTTAGTGCATTACGTCTATTGACTTCGTCTTGTATCATGTGTTATAATAGGATAGGTTAGAATATCCAGTGCACGAGGTTTGAGGAACAATTGTTAGAATGTTAACATGTAATTTCGCTCATATGTACATGACATATAAGCGAAATCAGTTACAACAGATTTCGCTTATATGTACATGGTCATAAAAGCGAAATCAGCACTACTATATAAGGCGCACATGTTAGTTCATTCAGTACGCATCTTTCAGAACTGTAACGAAGTGCTGCCGGTTTTCTGTCAGGTTGTAAACAATGTTAAACGAAATATAAGAGACAGATATTAGATTATCAAGCTGTGTTTGTGTCCGTTTCACTGATTCCGCCTTTGAACCGGACTTAAACTCTTCGAATCGACTCAATCGGGTCAAACAACGATTCAACAGATAAGCCACAAAACTTTTTATCTACCTATTCCATTTAGGTGTGTAAGCCACATTTAAAGAGTTTTGCTTGAGGACAAGCAAAGATTCAAGTGTGGGGGTATTTGATGTGTACAAAATGCAACATATAAATTACATCAACGGAGGCATAAAACCAACCCTTTTTAGTACTAATGTTGGAAAAAGCGTGTTTCTTTCTTCCTTTTGAATTTACAGGACCAAATGAGCTTAAAAGAACAAAAGAAACAAATAAGCAGCTGGTGTGTGCGAAGCGTGATATGATTTTATTGATATTTTGGGCCCATTTTACACAATAGTCAAGTTTTAAATTTATAAAACACAATATTCTACTAACACTAAACATATACTTGGGCAAGTGCACCTATCGTAAGCGTAGTATAGCGTTGCTAAGATACTGAGGACGTCCAAGGACACAAGAGCTTTTAGTACCGGTTTATCCTCAACGTCTAATCAATCTAAATTTTTTGAAAAAGGTTTGAAACATAAAAAATAAAACTAAAAATGAAAAGATAAATAAAATAAAAACAAATAGACACGATGGAATCACTTGGATCCGACTCGTCTTTAATGTATCCTTGAAGGTGACGTTACCCTCAACCCAGTGGTTTGAGTCAGTAGGGATACAATCCCAAAGGGTCGGAATATTGAAAGATAATTAAGTTAGTTATTAATGCGAAAAGTGGTTGGCCCCTCTTTTGAAGGTGACGTTACCCTCGGCTAAGTGGTTTGAGTCAGTAAGGATACAATCCCAAGAAGCCGGTTTAAAGTATTAATAGTAGTTTACGTAGGAGGGGTTCAAACTATTCGCCCCCCCCCCCCCTGCCATCCAATACCAGTGGGTATTGAAGGAGGTCCTAGTAAGCTTGAACCAGGTCCTTGCAGGATCTATACACTGAACAAAGCAAGAATCTTACCAAACCATTCCCCTAACCCCCGACCAGGTAGTCAACATGCCGAAATAAAAAGTCATTAATACAAACCCAAATAAAAAGTGCCGAAAGATTAAAAATCAAAAGTAATACATAAAATATTTTCTTCACCAAGTGATGTAAGAGGCTTAACCAAACATGGCCTTTGATTGGCAAGAACCCTTACAATCAATCTTGGATCCTGAGACTACTACATACTCTAAAGATGGATGATGGTGGTGGGTGTTGGTGTTATAGTAGTGGTGGAGTGGTGGTAAAGTGGGAGATTAGTGGTTTGCCAAGGGATGCCTTTCAAGAGAACCAAGCACCCCTATTTATAGCCTGCACAGAACTCTGGCCACGGCCCCGTGCCCGCTGAGCACGCCCCGTGGCCAGCCTTTTCTCTTCCTTCATTAATTGCAGGTGTCAGCAGAGCGCCCCACACGGCCCCGTGTCTCCTGGGCATGGCCCCGTGGGCAACTCTTATCTGTACTATCATGCGTATCTTTGCGTTGACCACGCCCCGTTTGGAGCTGGACACGCCCCCGTGGTGGGCGTGGAAGCTTCTATAGGTTTGTCTTTTGTGTAGGTGGCTGACCACGCCCCGTGTTCACCTAGGCACGGGCCCGTGGTCAGTCTTCTTTTTCCTTGTTTTGCTTTTGGGGATGCTGTCAGGGGGTCGGGCATGTCACGTTTATTCCTTTTCTTTGTATTTATATTGGTTTTGGCTGCTTATTTGCTCCTTTTGTTCGTTTAAGCTCGTTTGGTCCTGTAAATTCAATATGAAGAAAGAAACATGCTTTTTCCAACATTAGTACTAAAAAAGGGTTAGTTTTATGCCTCATTTGGTGTAATTTATATGTTGCATTTTGCACACATCAAATACCCCCACACTTGAATTTTTGCTTGTCCTCAAGCAAAACTCTTTAATATGTGGCTTTGCACACCCAAATGGAAGAGGTAGAGGAGAAGTTTTTGGGCTCATCTTGAGTGTCGGGAATCCAAGATCTTTATTGGGTTTTATTTTTATTTTATTTACAATCCTATTTGTCATGATTTATTTAGAACAATTTATAAGAAAAATTACTTATTTGGGCATAACATGCCTCTTTAAAATTCCATTTATATACAAGTTCACATACCTCACGGGAGATCACTCAACACTCGGCCAAAGATGTATTTTTGTGAAACACTCGAGACCGGCATGGAACTTACTTCTACCATATGCTTGCCAAGCGATCAAACCTCCTCCTTTTTAAATGTAAACCTTCAAAAATATCAAGAGGACTTGGGGAAGGGTTAGGCTTGGGCTAAGGGCAGGTGGTTTTGGTTAGTGGTTAGTAAAAATGGCAAAAAGCGTAAAAAGCGTCAGTCGTCGTAAAATTTTTTGTTTTGTGACTTTTATTCAAACTAAGCACATTCAAACAAGATTTCTTTGAGGAACTTGTTTGTTTATTACAAGACTTTCATTTTTTTTGCATGTCACAAGATAACCGAGCTTTTTACTAAAACAAAGGGGGTTTTGAAAAGAAAAAGGTTTTGGTGGGTAATGGGTGTTTGTTTGTGGGTTTTGAAACGAAAAGGTTTAGCCTCAAAGGGGTTAACTAGGGGAATTTTGGGTAGGTGATAAAAAAGATGAAAAATAATGGTGTTGAAAGGAAAATGGGTTAGTCCTAATTCCTCCATCATTTACTTACTTGGGTTCAAGTTGGTAAGGACCGGGAATGTATCGTCGTGGCAAGTTCTAGAGTCATAAGAACCAAGCGGCTGTTCACACAAGAAACGAAAAATGAGCATTTAGTTTAAAGATATATGCATGTATGCTCAATAAAGGCTCAAAACTTACTTGTTGTGGGAATGAGTTTATAATATGTTCAGGTATATATAATCAAACTTTAATTAGATTTGTCATGCCTTTTCATAATTTCTTATTTGGTTCTTTTTATCACGACGCTATCAATTGTAATTTTGTAAAAATATAACCGTTTTAAAACTTGTTATTCCCGACTTAAACCAAGACGAGTAAAAACAATTGAAATTTTTTTAAAAAAAATTGGGGTGATTAGCGGTTCCAATAGAGTTTTGTGTAAGGCTTGTTATTAGGACTTGCAAGATTCAAGGTTTTAGCATCCCCTCACACTTAAATTACACATTGTCCTCAATGTGTCCCAAAAATAAGTTTTTAGGTGGATTGAATGTGTAAAAGGAGTTGAAAAACAAATTTTTATGTTACTGGGCGTCTGGCCACGACCCCGTGTGGTCCAGACACGGCCCCGTGGTCAGATCGCCAGTATCATATTTGAACAGAAGGCTGGCCACGGGGCGTGTTCAGTGAGCACGGCCCATGGCCAGTTACCTGAACTGGGACTTTTTTCTGCAGAGCCTGGGCACGGGGCGTGTTGGGCTGGGCACGGCCCCGTGCCGAACTTGCTAAAATGCTGGAAAAGTTGTCGGAAGGCTCTATTTTTGTTCATAGGGTGTGGTTTTATCATTCCCTTGGCAACCTCTATCTATTCGAGTGTGATTTATTCCTGAAAAATAAAACTAAACTAGAAAACATAAAAGTTAAACTAAACTAAAAACTACGGATAGTTCCGCGGAATGCCTCCGTGGTACGCCACGTTTATAAGGGTCCCTGGCTAGACCCAAAGCCAGTCATATGTTACCCGAGTGGGATGTCTCGCATCCCGTCTTGCACCGTTGGAGAGCATCATCCAAGCTTGAGTCTATGACATCCATGTAATTGACCGGGTCGTCCTCTACTCTTTTCCCAACCACGAATTTCATCTCCTTGTCTCCAATCCTCAATATTAACTTCCCATCACTCATATCCACCATGGCGCGAGCGGTGGCAAGGAATGGTCTTCCTAGAATGAGTGGAACTTCGGTGTCTTCCTCCATGTCGAGTATGACAAAGTCGGCCAGGAAGACAAAGTCTCTGACTTTTACCAATAAATTCTCGACGACACCTTGTAGGTGTTTGATAGACCAATCGACGAGTTGTATGCTCATCTTTGTGGGGCTTGTTTTACCTAGTCCGAGTCGGTCAAACATTTATGCGGGTAAGAGATTGATGCTATCCCCAAAGTCAGCTAGTGCATTTCGTACGGGTGATCCCCCAATGGAACAAGGGATGGTGAAGTTTCCGGGGTCGATTTTCTTTTGTGGGAGTTTGTTGAGGAGTACGGCGGAGCATTCTTCACTTAAATTCACAAACTGCAATGTTTCAGTCTTTCTTTTGTGGGTGAGGAAGTCTCTCGTGAATTTTGAGTACTTTGGCATTTGAGTGAGGACTTCCACAAAAGGAAGATTGATATGCAATTGTTTTAGTAAGTTTATGAATTTTGTGAATTGCTCGTCAGTCTTTTGGCAAAGTAACCGACCGGGGTAGGGTACCGAGGGGTTTTTGGTAGGTTCGGAATTTGGAGGAGGAGTTGTTTCCTTGTGGGTTGTGTGACAACCCTCAAAATCCCATGTATTCCGTACAATTTATTAATAATAATTAATGTGCTTGACGACTGTGTGGAATCACTTAACCGCTTTCTGATATCTGTGTTATACTTACATGTGCATGTTAACATACTAGTAGTATACAGAAGAGTTACTAAAAAGTCCTGTGTGCTTTCCTGAGTGTTAAAAATTAAAAACGTTGCAAAAATATATATGTAGGACACTTAACGGAATAATTAAGCACTTCAACGGAACAGCGTCAAACCGAACAACCGGACTTTACCCGGAACACAAAAATATTGTCAAACACATCGTTTCACTCTTATTGAGCTAGTCATGGTTCCCGAACAGCGTGACATCTCTTACAAATATCTACTAACTAATATATGTAACTAATACTTAAGATTAAACTAGATTGTAACTATTTAGTTTAACCTAGTCTACTACCCCCCCCCCCCACCTAGGATCGGCCAACACCAAGGGCCCACATCAAGATTTTAATTGATTATAATATTGGATTATGTTGGCACATGAGGAACATTATATACAAGAGTTAATACTAGAACATGGATATAAGTATGTACCAAGAGCTCCTAACTTCCATCATAATCACCACACCAACAACACTATCATTCTCTCTCCCTTCCTTCTTCATTCACGGCAGCCCCATCATCACCATACCACCACCATTACTTGATCACTTTCAAGCATTTTACAAGCACACAAAGGTGTTAGAAGGTCGACAACGAAGCTCGGTGTGTTCGGAAGTTGAAGGACCTCTCTCGTTTTCTTTTAACCACCACTTTTCTTCACTCGAACTTCCCTAGCCTTGAGCTAGTGGTAAGAACTTAGATCCGTTCATTCTTTATGTTATTTTAGTGGTTAATAGACGTTAGAATGATAAAAAGGTAAGAAACTCTAAGGCTCATGAACTAGTCTAGAACATAATGTGTTAAAGATGGATAAAGAGAAGTTATTTGGGTAAATGATGTAAATCTTGTGTTGTTGCGATTATATTGCTGATTACTTGCTGATCTATTGGTTAATATTGATGTTTGATATTGTTGCGGCCACTAAACATGATTAACGGGATCAACCGAACACAAACTAGTAAGCTAGAAACTAAAAACAGCAATCTGTCCATACTTTACAGCCAACTTCAGTTGGCTGTAAACAGGTCGTAAATTCAACGAAAAACCCATATTTTGAATCTAAAATATTTTGTTATGAAATACGGTTCTAATGGCACCGGAATCGTAATTTTTGGACTTCGTTTACTATTTTTAATGTGTCGATTTGTAACAACAGCTTAAGCTGAATTTTTACAGCAATAAATGGGTGTCATACTTTCAGTCATAACCTGAGTTTTGTGATCAATCGGACCATGAAAATTTTACTGTAGATGAAAACTGAAGTATTTGTAATTACCCCACTGGAATTTCGCAAATCGGACTTACGATGAATTTTTAATAAATTGTTTCGTGGACTGTGGTCAGAAATACATAAATCTGAGTTCAGTCCCGAATATGAATTTTTATAAAATATTGGTAATAAACCGGACCCCGATATTTTTACACAATAAAATATGGAATGTTTATGACATTCTATAAAAATTTGGGAATTTTTGGAATAATCTAACTATTTTATTTAAATGTCCGAAAACAGCCGGTTTTGAGTATTAATGCTGAATTGACATAAGTTGTGACTTGCGTGTCTAAATGTCGAGTATGCTATCTGTGAATGATTTAACATGTTATATATGTTATGTACATTATCGTATGTTTGATTTTGAGTGGGGAATGGACGGGAAACTTAGATGGGCATAAACCGTTACAGTGATGCATGTTGTGTGATAGATACGTGTAGGAACTTTGTGTTCTATTTGAAAGCCACTAAATGACTAACTGGTAAATCATACTAGGACGTGATTGACCGACCTTGACTGTTAGCTATATTGAGAATCTAACCGAGCAAACCGAGGTGAGTTCACACACTTTCTAAGGCATGGGATTCCCGGTGGTTTGGGAATGGGTTAAAGAATTAAAACTAAATCTACATATCCTCCTTGGGTAGGATATGTACGGCCATCCTCCATAGAGTGGATGCCATTATTAAACCTACGAATTCTCCTGGTGCAGAATATGTACGTTCGTCCTCCTGGTGCAGGACAACAACCTTTAAACTAGCTAGACAAAACTCTATCATGAAGTCCCTCAATTTATATCGACTTAATCGCCGAGGCCAATGGCGAGCGGGTCATTAGTTAATAGCGCTATTAGGTTTAACAAACCTCACACCGTGCCGGTAGGACGGGCGTGTATTAATGGACTATGGCAGATTGTCAGTGATGATAGACACTGATATAGGGCACAACTTATTTGCGTAGCAGTCGATATCATACCGTCTAGTAGTTCACACGGGGAAAACCCCCACTGATCATGGTTATGGATTGGGTAAAGAAAAAGGAAATGGTTAAACATACTTTCAACTACGGGGTAACCCCCACGGCAATTACGCCAACGAAAGTCAGACCACGTTTTTCAGAAAACAACTTAAAACTAAACAACCAAACGTGAACTCACTCAACTTTGTTGTTGACTAGTTGTTACATGCCTTACAGGTCGCTAAATGTTTGGAGCTTGCACGAGGAAGGAGTCGTTGTGGTGTACGGACGGTTATGTCCAGTGTTTGATATTTAAAACATTATGAACTTATTAAACCTAAGTGTTGGACTTTAAACCTATGAACTATGGACTTATGCTTTTGAACTCACGTTTATGCTTCCGCTGTTTAAACCAAACAAGGTTAACTGGCTTTGGTCACCAATCGTATTATGTTTGGTTTTATTTACTTAATTGAGTTGTTCAGTATGATTGGTGGCTCGATCCTGGTCACGTCACGCCTCCAAGCGGTGATACCCCGCACGGTGGATTTTGGGGGTGTGACAGGTTGGGGGTGGAATCGTGGTTTGGAGGGGTGGATTATTGTTGGTTGAGGGTAGTGGGGTTTCCTCGGGGCCTACGGTCCGGTTTCTTAGTGTTATGAGGTGTACTTATGCCTTTGAGTTGGTTTCGGTATTGCTATGTAATGCGCCTTGTGGTCAATCGGAGAAATTTTGGGCTAGATGACTTAGTTTTTTTTCAATGTTTTGAATACTAGCTTGTTGATTTCTAAAGTTGGATTCCGCTTGTAGGAATCGATCCGAGTACCTTTTTTCGGTTTCGGAGATGAGGCGTATAACGAGGTCTTCAAGCCTCTCCTGTCCACCTTGTTGTTGTTGAGTGAAATTTTGTGACTCAATTCTTGGTTGTTGGTGAAAGTTTGTTGATTTTGATTTTGTTGGTTACTACTATTTCCGGGCTCCCTCCAACCAAGGTTAGGGTGGTTACGCCATTCTTGGTTGTAGGTACCCGTTGGGGGACCCGAAGGCCTAAGTCTATTATCAATGTAGTTTACCATTTCCATTTGATTTTCCACTTCTTTCATACAACTCCAATTTTCATGTGGCCTACCACACCCTTCACAAGCCATAACCGAGGCCGTTTTTGCCATTTCTAACTTTTTTATTTTTGAATATAGGGTCTCAATTTGGGCTTCTAAAGAGGTGTTCTCATCTACTTTATGAGCGCCCGGGGCAATAGATTTTGAGCCCCGGGGGGTGTGCCATTCAAAACAATTTTGAGCAATTTCCTCAATTTGATTATAAATTTCATTTTGGCGACGATTACGTAGGAGTCCCCCGGAGCTTGAGTCGAGTGTTTGTCTTGTGTGTGGCAACAACCCATTATAGAAAGTGGATACTTGTTGCCACACTGCAAGACCATGATGAGGACATTTCCTCAATAGCTCCTTCAATCTTTCTCAAGTTTCATATAAGGATTCCCCGTCCTCTTGTGAATACGTATTGATTTCAGTTATTAATTTAGCGGTTTTAGAGGGCGGGAAATACTTATATAGAAATTTTTGGGCAAGTTCATCCCAAGTGTTTACCGAACCACTTGGGAGGGTATTTAGCCCAGCGTTAGCTCGGTCTTTTAGTGAAAATGGAAACATTCGGAGGCGGATGGAGTCGTTTGAAGCTCCGTTGACCCAGAATGTGTCACATATTTCCAAAAAGTTGATAATATGTAAATGGGGATCTTCATCAGCTAGGCCATGGAAGGTTGCGGAATTTTGGAGCATTTGAATCAAATGCGGCCGAAGTTTGAAGTTGTTGGCATCGACATTCGGTGCATTGATGGCGGCTTCGAGATTACCGACCGTGGGCCGTAGGTAATCCATTAGGGTACGCTGATCCGCCATTGGGAGATGGTCCCCCGAAGCCTTCTCTTGATTTTTGGTTTTAAGTCTCTTTCTTAGAAAGCGTTCGGGTTCGTCTAGAGGCTCTTTTATATCTTTATTGGAACTAGAGCTCCTGCACTACGTAGAGAGTTCAGGCCCTGCGATTGAGTTCCAAGTCCTGTGATAAAAACACAAAAGAATGTCGGTCAGATCTCTCACCACGGCCCCGTGGCCAATGACTACGGCCCGTGGTCATGGTTACAGTAGCTGTTTTCTGGATCCCAGTTACTGGGGAGTTCAGCACGGCCCCGTGGTGCACCAGCACGGCCCCGTGGTGCACCGCCATGGCCCCGTGGTCACTCGTTTGTAACTCGGAAAACAAAAACTGCCAGTAAGAATGATGGGCACGGCCCCGTGTCCGACCGAACACGGCCCGTGCTGAAGTCTGCAGAAACTGAAAAATTTAGAAAAAGAATCATAAAAAATAGAAAAACAAGTAAAAAATAATTAGGCCGTTGATTTTAAAATTTCTTAAAATCCTTGTGTCCCTGGCAACGGCGCCAAAAACTTGGTGTGTGCGTGATATGAGTTTATTGATATTTTGAGCCCATTTTACGCATTAATCAAGTTTTAAATTTTAAAACATGATATTCTACTAACACTAAACACACACTTGGGCAAGTTCACTGATGCGTGTGAAGTGTCGTTAGTTTTTAATGTATATGTTAAGCCCTTTCTAACACTTTTTAGCCAAGTTTTAAATTTATAAAACACGATATTTACTAACACTAAACACACATATGGGCAAGTGCACCCATCGTGAGCGTAGTATAGTGTTGGTAAGATACCGAGGTCGTCCAAGGACACAAGAGCTTTTAGTACCGGTTTATCCTCAACGTCTAATCAAATCAAAAGTTTAGAAAAAATGTTTTAAACTAAGAAAAATAAAACTAACTAAAATGCTGAAAATAAAAATAAAAACAGATAGACAAGATGTATCACTTGGTTCCGACTCGTGTTTAGTGTAACCTTTGATTATTTCCGCACTTTTGCACTTATTTAAGAGATTATCTTAGTTATTGTAGTAGGCCCCTCTTTTGGAGGTGACGTTACCCTCAACCCAGTAGTTTGAGTCAGCAAGGATACAATTCTAAAGGGTTGGATTATTGAAAGATAATTAATTAAGTTATTAATGCAAATTATGGTAGGCCCCTCTTTTGAAGGTGTGACGTTACCCTCGGCTAAGTAGTCTGAGTCAGCAAGGATACAGTCCTAAGTAGCCGGGTTATAGTATTAATAGTAGTTTAACTTATGAGGGGATCAAAGAGTTTGGACCCCCGCCATCCAATACCGTTAAGTATTGAAGGAGGTCCTACTAAATTTGACCCAGGTCCCTTGCAGGATCTCTAAACGCTGAACAACGGCAAGACTCTTACCAAACCGTTCCCTTAACCCCCGACCAGGTAGCCAACATACCTCCATATAGACCGTGGAGATATGAATGGTGAAAATCTTTTATTTTATATAGATAGTAAAATAATGCCAAGACACCACGGACAAACGATAAGGAAGAATCACCTTCAACATAAGAAACTAGTTATTAAAGTCATTAATACATAATCAATTAAAAAGTGCGAAAAGATTAAAAATAAAAAGTATTACACTAGACACTTTGTCTTCACCAAGTGATGTAAGAGACCTAGGCAAACATGGCCTTGATTGTCAAGAACTCTTACGATCAATCTTGGATCCCGAGACGACTCACACACTCTATGATGGACAATGGATGATGGTGGTGGATGATGGTGTTATGGTGGTGGTGGGTGGTGGTTGAAGTGTGAGAGAGGTGGTGTGCCAAGGGATGGTTTGAGCCTGAGCCAAGCACTCCTATTTATAGGCTGAACAGAAGCTCGGGCACGGCCCCGTGTCCACATCCTTCTCTTTCTTCATTTAATGCAGCTTGTCTGTATTAGTTGACCACGCCCCCGTGTCCGCTGAGCACGACCCCGTGTGCAGAAGCATATCTGTACTATCAAGATTTGCCTGGATTCTACGAATCTTATAGTTGACCACGGCCCCGTGCCCGCTGAGCACGGCCCCGTGGTGGGCAATGGAAGCTTCTACCACTTTGTCTTTTCTGCTGACACTTGGGCACGCCCCCGTGCTGGCTGAGCACGGGCGTGTTCAGTCTTATGTCTTCTTGTTTTGCTTGGGAAGATGCTGTCGTGGGGTCGGGCATGTCACGTTTGTTCCTTTTCTTGTATTTATGTTAGATTTTGCTGTCTTTTTGCTTCTTTTGTCAATTTGAGCTCATTTAATCATGAAAATACAAAAGGAAGACAAAAGCACACTTTTTCCAACATTAGTACTAAAAAAGGGTTAGTTTTATGCCACAATTGATGTAATTTATATGTTGCATTTTGCACACATCAAATACCCCCACACTTGAATCTTTGCTTCTCCTCAAGCAAAACTCTTTATAATGTGGCTTTACACTCCCAAATGGAATGGGTAGAAGAGAAAGTTTTTGGGCTTGTCATAGAGTGTCGGGATTTCCAAGATTCTTTATTAAGTTTTATTTTTATTTATTTACAATCCTATTCGTCATGATTTAATTAAAACTTTTCATAAGATAAATTACTTATTAGGGCATAACATGCTTATTTAAAATTCTATTTATATACGAGTTCACATACCTCACGGGGATCACTCAACCCTCGGCCGAAGATGTATTTTAGTGAATCACTCGAGAGCGGCATGGAACTTACTCATACCATAGGCTTGCCAAGCAATCAATCCTCCTCCTTTTTAACTATATATCTTTGTAATTATCAAGAGGACTTTTTGGGTGAAGGGTTAGGCTTGGGTTAAAGGTAGGTGGTTGGGTTAGTGGTTAGTGGAAAGGGCGAAAAACGTAACAAGCGTCGGTTTTCGTAAGACTTTTTATTTTTGTAACTTTTATTTTGATGAAGCTATTATTCAAACAAAGTTATTTTTGATAAACTTGTTTGTTTATTTTCCTTTGCTTCATCATCAACATTTTTTTTTTTAAAGTCATGTGAAAAACCGAGCTAGTTACTAAAACAAAGGGTTAAAAATGAAAAAGGTTTTGGTGGGTGAAAGGGTGTTTGGTTTGGGTTATGAAATGAAAAGGTTTAGGCTCAAAGGGGCTAACTAGGGGGATTTTGGGTAGGTGGTAAAAAAAAGAAAAATAATGGTGTAGAAATAAAAAGGGTTAGTCCTAATGCCTCCATCATTTACTTACTCGGGTTTAAGTTGGTAAGGACCGGGAATGTATCGTCGTGGCAAGTTCTAGAGTTGTAAGAACCAAGCGGTTATTCACACAAGAAACGAAAAATGAGCATTTAATTTAAAGATATGTATTTGTATGCTCAATAAAGGCTCAAAGCTCACTTTTGTGGGAATGAGTTTTTATGTGATCAAGTATATATAATCAAATTTTAACTAAGTTTGCCATGCCTTTTCATAATTTTCTTATGTTGGTTCTTTTTATCACGACACTATCGGTTGTAAATTTGTAAAAATATAACCTTTTTAGAACTTTGAAATTCCCAAGTTAAACATAGACAAGTAAAAAAAATGAAAATTTTTTGAAAAAAATTTGGGGTGATTAGCGGTTCCAATAGAGTTTTGTGTAAGGCTTGTATTTAGGACTTGCAAGATTCAAGGTTTTAGCATCCCCCCCACACTTAAATTGCACATTGTCCTCAATGTGTCCCAAAAATAAGTTTTTAGGTTGATTGGATGTGTAAAAAGGTGTGAAAAAGCAAAAATTTTGTGTTACTGGGCCCTGAACATGGCCCCGTGGTGTCCGGGCACGGCCCCGTGTTCAAGTGCCAGTAACAAAATTAAATCAAGAGAAACAGAAGTCTGGACACGGGGGCGTGTTGGGTGAACACGGCCCGTGTCCAGTTTACCTGAACTGGGTATTTCTGCAGACTGTGCAGCACGGGGCCGTGTTGGGTGGACACGGCCCGTGCCGAACTTACTGTAATGAAGAAATTTTGTCGGATGGTCCTGTTTTCCTGCATGGGGTGCTGGTTCAAGTTTCCCTTGCATCCTTTGCCATCTCAAGTGTGTTTTATTCCTGAAAATTAAAACTAACTAGAAAACATAAAAATTAATCTAAACTAAACTAAGGATAGTTCCGCGGAATGCCTCCGTGGTGCGCCACGTTTATAAGGGTCCTTGGCTAGACCCACCTTATCAGGTGGTTCTGGCTCATCTTCAATTAGGGGGTCATTATTGCCGAATGGATATTTCATTGACCGCTCAAGATCGACACTCTTTTTAAATGCCCCTAATTGAAGAGGTAGATTGTTGAACTTCCGTTTTTTCAAAGCTTCGTGAGTTTTTACAAATGGTCGTCCCAACACTAGAGGAGCGTCATCGAGGATGACAAAGTCGGTGGGGACTACCATTTGATTTGTTTGAACCAAGACATCCTCAACTATACCGATTGATTTTAGTACTTTCCGATTAGATAGAAAAATGGGTATTTGAAGTGGAGAAAAATCACTAATACTTAATTTTTCGAAAATGTAGTTAGGCATTATGTTAACACAAAGATCTTTATCGATTGTGACATTACTAATAAACGAATTTTGAAAGAAACATGGAACCGGTTTAATGTTAATTTCAAATGGGTCTTCTTTTATTAGCGAGGTTTGATCATTAGTTAACTTAACACTTACCGTTTCGTCAATTTTAGTGTTAGTGTTTAACTCTTTTAAAAACTTAGCATGAGTTGGAACTAAACAATGATTTTCAAAAGAAGGTGACAAGAGATTAATTTCTTCAAAATTAGACTCTTCTTGAATTTTAACATTGTCGGACTCACCTTTTTCGTTGTTTAACTCATGTGTCGGTTCTTCACTTATTTGTTCTTCCATTTTTACACTTTCAGTTATCTCTTCTTTATTTAATTCTTCTCTTGCGCGGGACTCCTCTTCCCTTGCGCGAGATTCTTTTATATAGCGATCGATAACTCTAAGGTGTTCTAATATCCTATCGGTCACTTCGGTTATAGAAAAAGGATCGGGATTTTCAAAGCTTGAATCTGGTTGTTCGATCCTTTGTTCCTCATAATACCCATATGAAGTAGATGGTTCACACCATTGTTCTTCATTGTAAGCATATGATGGATAAGGGTCGTAATTTTGTTCTTCATAGTACTCATATGAGGTGGGTTGTTCACGCCATGGTTCCTCATAATAAGCATACGAAGGTGGTGGCTCATATCTTGGTTCCTCAAGTATGAGTATGGAGGCTCATACCTTGGTTCATCAAAATATGAGTATGAGGGAGGAGGTTCATACCTTCGGTCTTCATAGGATGTGTATGAAGTTGATGGCTCGTACCTGGGCTCCTCATAGTAGGTGTATGAATTGGATGGTTGATATGAGTGACAATATTGAACCGAGTGCGGATTACTACAATTAGTTCAATAGTTTCTCCTATAATCATCCTCCTCATAGGTGTAGTTGTAACCTCCTGAGTATTGATCCATAAGAATCACTCAGCAGACCACAACCAAGTCTCGAGACCAGAAAACAAAAATAAAAACGGAAACAGAGGCTGGACACGGCCCCGTGTTCAGTGGACACGGCCCCGTGTACATAATCTGTATCTGGGCATTTTAATTAAAGTTACTGATTTCGTTGAGCACGGGGCGTGTTCAGTGAGCACTGCCCGTGTTTAAGTTACTGTTACTGGGTGTTTTATGAAAATGTGCAGCACGGCCCCGTGTTCAGTGAGCACGGCCCGTGTTCAGGTTACTGTAAATGCAAAACTAAACTAAAATGCAGAAAAATGTGCGCGCGTTTTAAAAAGGTTTTAAAAAAAAACTGATTAGGCCGTCGATTTTAAGCTTTCTTAAAATCCTTGTGTCCCCAGCAGCGGCGCCAAAAACTTGATGCGTGTGAAGTGTCGTTAGTTTTTAATGTATATGTTAAGCCCTTTCTAACACTTTTTAGCCAAGTTTTAAATTTATAAAACACGATATTTACTAACACTAAACACACATATGGGCAAGTGCACCCATCGTGAGCGTAGTATAGTGTTGGTAAGATACCGAGGTCATCCAAGGACACAAGAGCTTTTAGTACCGGTTTATCCTCAACGTCTAATTAAATCAAAAGTTTAGAAAAAATGTTTTAAACTAAGAAAAATAAAACTAACTAAAATGCTGAAAATAAAAATAAAAACAGATAGACAAGATGAATCACTTGGTTCAGACTCGTGTTTAGTGTAACCTTTTATTATTTCCGCACTTTTGCACTTATTTAAGAGATTATCTTAGTTATTGTAGTAGGCCCCTCTTTTGGAGGTGACGTTACCCTCAACCCAGTAGTTTGAGTCAGCAAGGATACAATCCTAAAGGGTTGGATTATTGTGACGTTACCCTCGGCTAAGTAGTCTGAGTCAGCAAGGATACAGTCCTAAGTAGCCGAGTTATAGTATTAATAGTAGTTTAACTTATGAGGGGATCAAAGAGTTTGGACCCCCGCCATCCAATACCGTTAAGTATTGAAGGAGGTCCAACTAAATTTGACCCAGGTCCCTTACAGGATCTCTAAACGCTGAACAACGGCAAGACTCTTACCAAACCGTTCCCTTAACCCCCGACCAGGTAGCCAACATACCTCCATATAGACCGTGGAGATATGAATGGTGAAAATCTTTTATTTTATATAGACAGTAAAATAATGCCAAGACACCACGGACAAACGATAAGGAAGAATCACCTTCAACATAAGAAACTAGTTATTAAAGTCATTAATACATAACCAATTAAAAAGTGCGAAAAGATTAAAAATAAAAAGTATTACACTAGACACTTTGTCTTCACCAAGTGATGTAAGAGACTTAGGCAAACATGGCCTTGATTGTCTAGAACTCTTACGATCAATCTTGGATCCCGAGACGACTCACACACTCTATGATGGACAATGGATGATGGTGGTGGATGATGGTGTTATGGTGGTGGTGGGTGGTGGTTGAAGTGTGAGAGAGGTGGTGTGCCAAGGGATGGTTTGAGCCTGAGCCAAGCACTCCTATTTATAGGCTGAACAGAAGCTCGGGCACGGCCCCGTGTCCACATCCTTCTCTTTCTTCATTTAATGCAGCTTGTCTGTATTAGTTGACCACGCCCCCGTGTCCGTTGAGCACGACCCCGTGTGCAGAAGCATATCTGTACTATCAAGATTTGCCTGGATTCTGCGAATCTTATAGTTGACCACGGCCCCGTGCCCGCTGAGCACGGCCCCGTGGTGGGCAATGGAAGCTTCTACCACTTTGTCTTTTCTGCTGACACTTGGGCACGCCCCCGTGCTGGCTGAGCACGGGGCTTGTTCAGTCTTCTGTCTTCTTGTTTTGCTTGGGAAGATGCTGTCGTGGGGTCGGGCATGTCACGTTTGCTCCTTTTCTTGTATTTATGTTAGATTTTACTGTCTTTTTGCTTCTTTTGTCAATTTTAGCTCATTTAATCCTGAAAATACAAAAGGAAGACAAAAGCACACTTTTTCCAACATTAGTACTAAAAAAGGGTTAGTTTTATGCCACAATTGATGTAATTTATATGTTGCATTTTGCACACATCATTCACCCATCGTGAGCGTAGCATAGCGTTGGTAATATACCGAGGTCATCCAAGGACACAAGAGCTTTTAGTACCGGTTTATCCTCAATGCCTAATCAATCTAAATTTTTTGAGAAAGGTTTGAAACCTAAAAATTAAAGACTAAAAATGAAAAGCTGAATAAAATAAAAACAGATAGATAAGATAGAATCACTTGGATCCAACTCGTCTTTGATGTATCCTTTGATGATTTTCGCACTTTCGGACTTTTTAAGAGATTATCTTAGTTATAGTAGTAGGCCCCTCTTTTGAAGGTGACGTTACCTTCAACCCAGTGGTTTGAGTCAGCAGGGATACAATCCCAAAGGGTCGGAATATTGAAAGTTAATTAAGTTAGTTATTAATTTGAAAAGTGGTAGGCCCCTCTTTTGAAGGTGACGTTCCCCTCGGCTAAGTGGTTTGAGTCAGCAAGGATACAATCCCAAGAAGCCAGTTTAAAGTATTAATAGTAGTTTACATATGAGGTGTTCAAGCTATTCGCACCCCTGCCATCCAATACCAGTGGGTATTGAAGGAGGTCCTAGTAAGCTTGAACCAAGTCCTTGCAGGATCTATACACTGAACAAGGCAAGAATCTTACCAAACTATTCCCCTAACCCCCGACCAGGTAGTCAACATGCCTTTATATAGACCGTAAAGACATGAATGATGCAATCTTTTACTTTATATGGACAGTAAAGTAACCTCAAGATACCATGGAAAAATGATAAGAAAAATTCACCTTCAACATAAGAAACTAGCTATTAAAGTCATTAATGCAAACCCAAATAAAAGTGCCAAAAGATTAAAAATCAAAATAATACATAAAAGATTTGTGTTCACCAAGTGATGTAAGAGACTTAACCAAACATGGCCTTTGATTGGCAAGAACCCTTACAATCAATCTTGGATCTCGAGACTACTACACACTATAAAGATGGATGATGGATGATGGTGGTGGGTGTTGGTGTTGTAGAGGTGGTGGAGTGGTGGTAAAGTGGGAGAGTAGTGGTTTGCCAAGGGATGCCTTTCCAGAGAACAAAGCACCCCTATTTATAGCCTACATAGAACTCTGGCCACGGCCCCGTGGCCAGCCTTTTCTCTTTCTTCATTAATTGTAGGTATCAGCAAAGGGCCCCACATGGCCCCGTGTCTCCTTGGTACGACCCCGTGGTCAACTCTTATCTATACTATTAAGATTCTGCGTATCTTTGCGTTGACCACGCCGCGTGCTGAGCTGGGCACGCCCCCGTGGTGGGCGTGGAAGCTTCTACAGGTTTGTCTTTTGTGCAGGTGGCTGACCACGCCCCGTGGTCAGTCTTCTGTTTCCTTGTTTTGCTTTTAGGGATGTTGTCGGGGGGTCGGGCATGTCACGTTTATTCCTTTTCTTTGTATTTATATTGGTTTTGGCTGCTTATTTGCTCATCTTGTTTGTTTACGCTCGTTTGGTCCTGTAAATTCAAAAGGAAGAAAGAAACATGCTTTTTCCAACATTAGTACTAAAAAGGGTTAGTTTTATGACTCATTTGATGTAATTTATATGTTGCATTTTGCACACACCAACAGCCAAAAACCAACATAAATACAAGAAAAAGGAATAACGTGACATGCGCGACCCCTCGGCAGCATCTCCCAAGACAAAAACAAGAAAACAAAAGCTGACCACGGGGCCGTGCCCAGCCAGGCATGGGTCGTGGTCACACCTCATACAAAAAGACAAAGACTGCAGAAGCTTCTACGCCTACCACGGGGCCGTGCCTAGCTCACCATGGGGCGTGGTCAACTCTCAGATTTGCAGAATCTTGATAGTACAGCAAATAGTTGACAACGGGGCAGTGTCCAGAAGCCACGGGGTTGTGTGGGGCCCTCTGCTGACAGCTGTAATTAATGAAGGAAGAGAAGGAGCTGGCCACGAGCCGTGCCCAATGGACACCGGGCCGTGGCCGGGGTACTGTTCTGACTATAAATAGGGGTGCTTGGTTCACTTCAAAGGCATCCCTTGGCAAACCACTTCTCTCCCACTTTGCCACCACTCCACCACCACTACAACACCAACACCCACCACCATCATCCATCTTTCATCTTTAGAGTGTGTAGTAGTCTCGGGATCCAAGATTGATTGTAAGAGTTCTTGTCAATCAAAGGCCATTCTTGGCTAATCTCTTACATCACTTGGTGAAGACAAGTCTTTAATCTATTACTTTTGATTTTTAATCTTTCGGCACTTTTTAATTGGGTATGTATTAATGACTTTAATAACTAGTTTCTTATGTTGAAAGTGAATTTTCCTAACCATTTCTTCATGATGTTATTGATTTGCTCATTCGTGTCTTTACGGTCTATATAAAGCGCGCTAACTACTTGGAAGGGGGTTAGAAGGGTTGTTTGGTAAAGTTCTTGTCTCGTTCAGTGTATAGATCCTGCGAGGACTTGGTTCAAGCTTACTAGAACCTCGTTCAATGCCCCAAAGTTATTAGATGGCGGGGGTGTGAATAGCTTGAACCCCACCTATGCAAACTACTATTAAAACATTAAATCGGCTTCTTGGGATTGTATCCTTGATGACTCAAACCACTTAGCCGAGGGTAACGCCACCTTCAAAAGAGGGGCCTTCCACTTTTCGCATTAATAACTTATTTAATTATCTTTCAATATTTCGACCATTTGGGATTGTATCCCTGCTGACTCAAACCACTGGGTTGAGGATAACGTCACCTTGAAAAGAGGGGCCTACTACTATAACTAAGATAATCTCTTAAAAAGTCCGAATGTGCGAAAATCATCAAAGGGTACATTAAAGATGAGTTGGATCCAAGTGATTCTATCTTGTCTATTTGTTTTTCATTTTATTTATCCTTTTAATTTTTAGATTTATTTTCATGTTTAAAAACTCTTATAAAAAATTTAGATCGATTAGACGTTGACAATAAACCGGTATTAAAATCTCTCGTGTCCTTGGACGACCTCGGTATCTTACTAACACTATACTACGCTCACGATGGGTGCACTTGCCCTAGTGTGTGTTTAGTGTTAGTACAATATCGTGTTTTATAAATTTAAAACTTGACTAATGCGTAAAACAAACTTAAAATATTAATAAAATCATATCACGCTCAACGCATACAATGGGTGGAAAGACATAGAAGTTTTGCAAAATTACACAATATTTTGATGAACGAAAACCACAAATTTCTAAACCATGTGCAAATGAATTTCAATAAACTCAAATGGTTTACGAAAGGCTTATGCTAAACATACCAGTTTTACAAAACACACGCGTATTTTCGAAACGTGCATGAGTTTCATGACTAGTGATGGGATTGTCTAGTTACAACGGGACTGGGTTATCATGCATACATATAAGGGGACTGATGTGTCCTGCTTACGAAGAACGGGACTGGTTTGTCCTGCATACAAATAAGGGGACTGGTTTGTCCTGCTTACGAACATCGGGACTGGGTTGTCCAACTTACAGACACAGGGACTGGATTGTCCTACATACAAACATAAAGACTGGATTGTCCTCTACTTAACCGTAAGAGTCGTAGGGTTCTTAAAACTGTATAGTGAAGTCATCGCTACATATCGGAACTATAACCGCCTGCTAGTCTACCTTCTTGAGTAAACCGTTTGGCGAGGCACTCTCTAGCATGAGGTGGGTTATAGACTCATGCGTGCATGTTGTCTTTGTCGTACGCGGACATTGACGGTTAAAGCAACTTTACAAGTACAAAGTTTTCAAATGACATGCCGAGGAAAATGATTTTTATTACGTTTTCTCAACATTATTTAAATCATTTATCAAAAAGATTTATTCCAAATCTTTTTCAAATAAACTATAAACTCGCCAACATTATGTTAATTTTTCACATGCTCTTTCTCAGGTTACACTTTCATATTATGGCACAGTTGAAATAGGAGAACCCATGGGGATTCGAGTACTTAGCGGGCGTTCACTTTCTAGAAGTCTTAGCATTTTATACTTCCACTGTGTAATGAAGATACCAGTCAGATCATACCAACTTGATTCTGCAGGGAGTAACAGGTTGAGTTATCCTACAACAACAGTTATCATACTAGCATACAATCCGCACCGTTCGAAGCTCTTTATGGCCGAAAGTGTCGCTCTACGCTATGTTGGGCGGAAGTCGGTGATAAACAATTAATAGGCCCAGAATTAGTCCAAGAGACTACTGATAAAATTTTCCAAATCCGAGACCGTATCAAGGTGGCTTATGATCGACAAAAGAGCTACGCAGACAAAAGATGAAAACCATTATCCTTCGAGGTCGGATACATAGTCTTGTTGAAAGTCTCGCCTTGGAAGGGCTTAGCTAAGTTTGGAAAGTATGGGAAGCTTAATCCACGATATATTACCATTCGAGATCTTGGAAAAGATTGGTACCGTTGCCTATAAATTGAAACTACCAGACGAACTCAGTAGCATACACGACACATTTCAAGTGTCAAATCTCAAAAAGAGTCCAACACAAGAAATGATTGTCATCCATGCGGATGAAATTCACATTGACGACAAACTTCAATTCACTGAAGAACCCATTGAGTTTATGGACTGGAAGGTCCAGAAAACATAGAGAAGTCGTATTAAATTAGTTAAAGTCTGTTGGAACGCTCGACACAGACCCAAGTATACTTGGGAACGTGAAGATCAAATCAAAGTCAAATACCCCCACCTGTTCGAGAAGACTCCTGCAACGGATGACTCATCTTGAATTTCGGGACGAAATTCTCTTTAACAGGGGGAGTATGTGACAAATGACATTTTTCGGTAATTTTCCTACAATTAAACAATTAATTATATTATACAAATATGTGTTTTAAACGTCAATACAACATGTTTACGTGTCATACATTTAGAAATCTTGTAGAATACATTTTTATTATGCATGTCATTCATTTTATTCGTCGCATTTCAAAACAGTTAAAGAAGTGCACTGAAACAACTAGTAGACTTACTGGTTAGACTAGCTATGTCAGCACAGCTCCGGTACTCAGCTAAACGACAGATTTAGGACCTGATTTAAGTCCAACATCAAAAATAAATCAAATCACAAGTAGTAAAACAAGGATATACATTAATACCTTCCGAAAAATATACTAGTACTAAAAATGTCCGATTTTGACCATAAATAACAATTTGTCCGCAAAATTCAGCATTGAGTAAATTGCCAAAATCATCCCCGAGGTTTGAGCATGTTTTCTAGTTTCATCCAAAACAACTTTTTTGTACGATATGGTCCTTCACTTTTGGGATTTTTTGCCATTTTCATCCAAATATCTAATTTGGCTTATTTTTTCTTGCAAATATTTGGATGAAATGACAAAAAGTTCCAAACCCCAGGGACGATTTTGGCAAAAAAGTTATACGTTTGGATGAAAATGACAACTTAACCCAAAAGTGAAGGACAATATGGTACAAAAATGTTGTTTTGGATGAAACTGGCAAACGTGGCCAAACCTCAAGGACGATTTTGGCAATTTACTCTTCAGCATTTTATAACTAGTACAATGTCCAAAAATGATGTTAAACATCATAATCTACATGAAAGACTTTGAAAGTATCACCTTGATGCATAAACATATCATACCATACAAGTTACATAACTTAATCTTTTAATGATCTTTTAACGAAACTAGCACCAAACAAGTATCCGAACACTAACTAGCCACATTATACAAACCAGTTAACATTGGTTTAACATTGTAAAACTAGTATAGGCCATCACACATGATAACACATCAAAGGAATATCAAGAACATCATACATGAACATTACACTAAATAATCAACACTTAAAACACTTAACAAATTATCAAGCAAGTAAACCCCCCATGCATGACCGTCACCAAGGGGACCCACCTCCACTTCCACATTGGCTTGGTCAATATTGGTCTAATCATGGTCAAAGATGTTATTTTTAATCCCTTGGATAATAGTTAAGTGTAGGATTATAAGAAGACCCTTAAGACCAAAAACCTTATCACTTCCAACATCAACATTCAAACTTCATCCTCTCATCCTCTCCCTCTCACATTTACGACCACACCCACTCACCTTCACCTCCATTTTTATCACTTCCCAAGCAATCTAAGCATATACAAAGGTGTCTCAAGAACATCAAAGGAAGGTTCAAGCTTTGGAATTTCAAGGACCACCTTGGAGAGCTTTTATCCACCACTTTCATCTCATTTCATCATCTTTTTCTTAAGTTTCTTCCCTAGCTAATAGTGCTAGTAGTAAGTCCACTTACACCTTGTTAAGCTTCATGTCTTATGTTGTTTATAAAAATACAAGAACACCATCTTGAAGCTCATCATAAAATACATGGTAAATATGAGATAACACTAAAAATCTAACTTGTTTACTTGATTGTTTGAGTTGATTATGTGTTAGATCTAGTTAGGTTGATGTTATGGACAAGGAGATCTTGTTAACATTATGTTAGAAACATAGATCTAACATTAAGGAGATCTTGTTAACATTATGTTAGAAACATAGATCTAACATAAAAATGTTAGATCTAGCAAGATCCACCAACTTGATGTTATGAACTTGAAAGTGGTATAAAAATGATTTCTATCAAATGTAACAAGTCAAAATATATAAAGATCTTGTTAAAATTTTTTGATCTTGATAAAGTATATTTTTAAAGCTTAACATAAACTAGTAAACATGTTGATGAACATAAGAAAAGCACAGATCTAAAAGTTGAAGTGTTTACAAGTTCATAACTTCATTGTTGGGATTTTGGTACATAAAAAGTCTTGTTAAACTTGTTGGATGATTTGTTGAATTTTGGAACATAAAAACACATGTTTTTAATCATGGTAAAACCTCTAAATCTAGGGGAAACTATGGCAAAATTTTTGTAGAAAATAAAGTGTTAGGAAAATATATTTCTAACAAGATTTTTACTAGTTAAATGTTTGAAGACATTAAACTTAGTTTTTCCTAAAAATTTTATATAAATTACAAGTTTGGAAAATAGAATTTTCTTAAAGAAAATAATGAATATATATATATATATATATATATATATATATAGTGATCACCCAAAAATTATGTGCTTATTTGTATATTATGTGTATTATATATTTAGTGTATATGTAGGGATTCATAATTCACTAAATACTCATAAGAATTACAAATACAAAAATACACCCAAAGTACATTGAAAAATAATTAAGTATAAGATACATATACTTATCATATATATATTTATATGGACAAAAATACAAAGAATATATATTTATATATTTCCTTATCAAATTATGGACATATGGACATTGGACAAAATGTATGGACATATATATATATATATATATATATATATATATAGAGAGAGAGAGAGAGAGAGCAAAATATATATATTAACAAGAATTGGTGAAAGTTATACAAAAATCGGACAAATAACAAATATATATATATATATATGTGTGTGTGTGTGTGTATGTATGTGTGTGTATATATATATATTACAAACGAATCTTAAAAATATTATTTTAAAGAAACATATTTTTGAAAAACATAAAAATCATAAGAAATGATTTTAGTCACTAAATACCGAATACATGGGTATCTATACCTAAATACATGTATACTTGTCTAAGTATACACTTGGTGAAACTATAAGATATTCAAATATTAACACAAGTATACTTTTAGAAAATAATATTAAAAATATTATTTAACAAAATCATACATATTTATTTTGAGAAATAAATATAATTATACATCTACTTTGACTTGGTCAAAGGTACACAAAGACAAGAATACATAAAATAGTATAAGTATACGTATACAAGAACAAGTTAAAAATATATTATTTTTAACACCCATCGAACTTGGATTATATATATTTATTTGAATATATACATACACATACACTTGGAAGGTGATCGAAGATCACATTAAACAAAAAAAGATATTTTAAGAATATAAAATATATCCCGTAACGATGTCAACGAGACAAACGGGTGAGACCCGACTACAAGGGGCTCGGCCCTACACATGTCGTGGACACGTACATAACACTCGTGTGAGGCACGAAGTCACAAGAGGGCTAGACCCGTTCATGCAACTCACAAGTATATAAAAATATATATTTGTGAAATATATATTAACAACTTAGAAATTTATCCATCTAAAACATAGTCAATAAACAATAATTCCATACAACTTAACACAAGTCCTAATACACATTCAAGATGGACAACTTGTACATAGATTATACATAGACCTAAGTGTCTAACGAAAATTAGGACACTTGTAGGTTACTTTGGGAGACAAGAAGACTATCTGTGATTCTAGAACGCTTACGGAACGCATTCAGTGAGTTCATGTCCCATTTTCCTTTTAAACACTTTTCAGTTTTACAACTTTCGGGAGAGATACATGTACAAGTGGTATGATATGAAAGGAAATGAACCAACTTAGATCATGTGCGAATAGGGTTGTACTTAAGCACCTTTAATCACACATATAAACGGAGGAACAAAAGGGGTAGATCTACTGGGTTTTGGTGAGTCCCACTCTTGGTCCATGGGACCCACACGGAAGAGTGCTTTTGTGTCCCACTCGATGGTAATCAACACAAAAATCGTCAAGGGTTAGATGGCTTCCTATGTCGTCACACATATTAATGTCCTAGCTATACATTAACGATCAACGATTTAATTGACGTTTTAACATACCAAACTTTATACAAATTTATTCAAATGTTTTAAAGATTCATTTGATACAAAAATAACTACATGAATTCACCAACTTTTGTTGACATTTTTAAACTTACATGTATTTCAGGCAATTAGTGGACTATGCAGGGATTTCATGTCAAGAAAGCAAGAGTCGGAACTCCATGCCAACTTTTGGAGGATTTTCTCATTATATACCACCTCCTTGCAGTGATATAGTGATCCAAACCTTAAACTTTAAAAACTTGCATTTTGATGTATAACATTTTGGAAACTTATTTTCATTTGAAGGGTTGTAAACAATATACTTAACCTTGTGTTGCGTTTTGAAACTATTATAGCATTGGCATTTGGAGTATGTTTTATTCATTTAGTACGTTTACTTTATCGTATGCAATGAGAATCAATCACGATCACACCTTACGCTTCCGCCTACGAGCGAGTGTGACAGTATCTGCCTTTCTGCTTTTGTACTATTTATCTTGTATCTTCCTTTTGTTTGATCCTTTTGACTTTATCTTCAGCACATGATCAGATTGATCATATTTTTCTTCAATACTTACAAAAATTTTCCTAACATACGTCAGCGAGGAGCGAAGAGCTAGTGAATACATTTAACGAACACCAAACAATTTTTTACAAGGAATAAGTAATATTAAAGCTATTTACACGCATACTAGTAAGCTACACATTCAGCGAGTATCATTACTCGTGTGTACTATCGTGAATACATACCCGGTTTTACGTATAATTTACCTACCGTGATTACATACTCGGTTTTACGGTTTCGGAACATGTACCAATTTGATCAAATTTGAAATGCACTCACGTGTTCCAAATGTTTCAATAAACTTACTATACATGCTAAATATATTTAATATTAACTCATGCCATATTTAAAATATAAAACACTAGGTTATAACCCGGAAATTTTCCGGGTAGGAAAATTGAATTTACAACAAATAAAAGTATAAAAATAACACTTTTAACATCCAAAGTATCATTTTCTATTTTCCATTTTCTCCACCATAAATTTTTAATTTGGTTTCTTAAACTTTTGTTGTTGTAAAGAGCCATAAAAACATACAAAAGCAAGAATGTATATTTTTTTAGTATAACAGTTTATGTTTTAAAAAATTGTATACACGTATACACAATACCTCACTGTCACTCTCCACTCTAAAAATTGATTAAAACTTTCTTAACTTATTACTGTAACTTATGGAACCTTTGCGACCGACCTTTTTTTCCTTGTTGACATATTACATAAATAATACGTGTTATACAAAAACTATAGTTATATTATTAAATTATTTTTAATAAATAATTACATATGTAGTAATGTAAGATTAACATTTACAATTTACAAATGTATAAATTATAAATCTATTAAAATTAAAAACTTCTACATTTGAGAACAAAATTATGTTTATGCATATTTTTTTAAACAGAAAGCTATTATTACAAAATATGGGCTATATCCAATCATATCATAAAAAAAGAACTGAACAAATAATGGGTTTCATAAACTGAACTACCATACACATATTCATAATAGTAAAAGATAATATCCATGACTTCAAAAATAACAATCGCTTAAAAAAAAAGTTGAACGCCAGAATGTCAATCTACACACCAACCTACTTATAAATGACCAACATATCTTCATGCTCCATATACTTCAACACACATTTATCACTGAAGTGAATCCATCTAGTTAACCGATACCTATGGTAAAACAAAACAACATGAATATAAACAATATGCATAAACAAAAGTTGAGTCTAGGTTGGAATTTATAAATATTGACATTGAAATCATCATACGAATAATATTAACTTCCACGGGAAAGAATGAGAATACCTTTAGTATTTAGTAGACCTTCAAAACCATTCGTTCATCAAGTCCAGCCATCTTACCTTTAGTATTTAGTAGACCTTCAAAACCGCCTTCTATACAATCAAAACAATGGTCTTATATCCATCTACAATCAATACAATGGTCATTTCATTTTAAATGAAAAGCTAAACCAGTTAATACTCGAAATTGAACCACTTATATTTTACCACTAATGGGTCAAACTAAAATTTAATCAAACCAGCTGACTCGGCTAAACCAGTTAATACTCGAAATTGAACCACTTATATTTTACCACTAATGGGTCAAACTAAAATTTAATCAAACCAGCTGACTCAAATTCATCCCAAGTGTTTTTCATGCATAGAACCTCCTAAACCACTTTATTGAAAAAAAACATAAACTGCGAATACTTTTCCTGACATGCTATTTACTTACAAAACTTAAAAATTTTTGGACAGAAAGTGTTTAGGTCAACCGAACCTTTTTCTTCTTAAATCAAAACACCTAATTTGACCTTGCTCATAAGCCTGTCTCGGTCCCACCCCGTTTGCTACCTATAGTAGGCACGTACAATATGTACAATGTATAAGAAAAAAATCATTAGAAATAAGCACAGACGTAACAAAAATTAGGAATAAAGAAATACCGGTTTGAAAGGCAGAAGTACCATGTCATACTTACAACTTAAAACCCAATTTCAAACATACCCAATAATTCATCAAGACTTATTAAGCAAGACTCCATGAGCCCTACAAACTTGCAGAATGCACAAAATGATAACATAATGTCAAAGACATATCGAACTTCAAGGTAATGCTCATGCTTAAGAAAACAAACAAAAAAAGAGAGGAACTCAATTAAAGCTCGTTCAAACTCACATATAAATATTTTCCACACAAGAGAATGAAATGAATTCTTACCTAAATTAGGACGCTTATTCTTCGGCTTAGATTGCATCAACAGGTTGTCCATCTTTTTTAACAGTTTTCCTCAAGGTTGCAGAGTTCTCATCATTCTTGGGTGGACAAATACCGATTAGTTCATGTACCCTTTTTTTGTCTTTCGGCTATCAACACCATCACATGATGCATGATTAATTGTCCCCCGCTTTTAACGTTATTTTCGCGAAATTAATAAAATAACGTTAAAATACCATCTAAAGCACACCTTCCATAAAAATTAAAGTAGAAAACTGGTACATTTATTCCATATAAAAAATGAGACAAATTTAGAATCATTCAACAAAATAAAACAGTGATTATAAACTTATTTCTCAATACCACAACAACAAATCAAGGATGCCAACTAAAACAATATCAATCGGGAAGTGAACAAACTGGCATTAAGATTTCTAAATCTTCACACTTAACTACAGAACGAAACAATTCCATTGCAATCTTCTATTAGGTCTAACAAATCGATACACACACACACGAAATATGGATGGATATATTAAAATGGAAAGAGCAATGCAATTTCTGAATCATTTATTACGTTTTGTGAAAAAACAGCACAACAAATCATCCATAAAGTATGCAAAAAACAAAACTAAAAAAAGCACAAATATTGAAAAATACTCAGTTGTGAGCAAAGAAATAAATCACCAAATAATTATTACTAAATTAGTTTATAGCAAATCACCAAATCAATATTACCAAATCAGGTTGCAAGAATAAATCCAAATTTGCTTGTTAAAGATTGAGATATGCTCAAGTAAAAAACAACTCTCGGTTTTCTATGTTCATCCGATTCAATATTCTTGGGAATACCATTTGAGGATATGACGAAGCAAAGTTAAAATGACTTTCTTTTAAATAAATTTTCTATATTACTTAGTATTCAAGTTTCACCGGTAGGTAAAATCATTAAATTTCACTTTTTAATCAATTTTGGTCAAGATTCTAACTCATAATCACCAATTTTCATCAAGGTTCAAGTTTACATGAGAAGAAACATGATCCTGCCAACAGATGCCACCATCGTTAATTAGTATCATCAAGGGTCACAACTTGAATATCCATTTATATATCAACTTAATAACACCAGTTCTAAAATCATAGCCTTATGTTAACTACTTGCCAGGAAACTTATTAATGAACAAAATGATTTTCAGTAAGAACTAACCTGATGGGAGCCATTCGTTAAGCTGCATATATTCTGGAACATAGTTGGGCTTTCCTGAACCAGGGTCATAGGCCATGCGCGACAAACTGTAAACAATCCACATACCACCAATTAACCAATGTTTGGATCTATTCATTTAGGCAATATTACAAACACTTGGTGTGCAACCTTATAAAAAATGAATAAATAGATGTTAGATAAATAAAAAAAATAATAAATCTAAGTAGAAGCAATAATTTGGAAAAGAAACAATCATCATCGTCATCATCACCCAATCTCTTTCCGAGTGCAAAAAACAATAACACAGTTATACCTTATTAATCCACCATCCAGTGATATGAATCTGTGCGATAAAAAAGGGAGAGCCTGAAGCATGTGGGCCATTTTGTTGTACATTTGCAGCCCCGAGAGAATCGGTTATGGAAAAAAGTCTCTTTAAGCCCATGTCAATCACTTGTAAACGCCATGCTCTGTCTCAATCCTTTTGTGGACTGAGGGACATATCATCTGTCAGAAAAACTTCATTAGGTTTACCTGATTCCAACAGTTCTATAACATTTTTACTTTTCCTATATGAACTTAAAATTTACCTTTGGTAGTAACACATTTTACATTAATTATGGACAGAACAGAAAAATTGTCAGAGCACAAACAATCCAACTTACCATTGGAGCATAAAGATATATAATGCATAAACTGCCATATTCAAAACATATGGTTGCATCAACGCCCCCAAACCATAATTTGGCGATCATACAAAGCCATTTCGGAAATTATAGAGAATCAGTAGTGGTGGTGGCTGTAAATAAGAACTTGTCAAGCCATCAAACATCCAATATATAATAGTTGTAATGTCAGGAAAAAAAAAAAAAAAAAAAAAAAAAAAAAAACGAATAGAAAAAGTTAAAGATGTATCTGAGTAAAAAGATGTAATCAAGGGTTAAAGTTGTTGGTATCATCGATTTTATCATCAAACCAGACAATTGGCCCTTCAATTTCCAAAACCTTTCTATCAGTTCCCCCTTCACGATAGGAATCCCTGCCTGTGAATACCTGAATATGATTCAGTTATGGATTTGTGAAGGGTTTCTACTGCATCACCAACAACATGTTCAGTTATATATTTTCCAAACATTCAAGTACTTACGTTCCATCAACCAATTTTTTGAAGTAAAGATACTCAAGAACACTTAATTCCTCAACCAAGAGAGTATTCGCATTGACCGACATATTCCCAAGCACAAAGCCAGAGACGAATATATAATAAGAATACAACAACAATAATAGTAATAATAATAACAATAACAATACTGTTAATAACACATGTTAGTGAAGACTTACCAGATATAGTTCATGATATCGATCAGCCTATGTTTCTCAATTATGAGCGTCAAGCTGAAGGTTCTAGCCTCCCTTTCTATTCTGCACCAGGCTTCAATGTATTCGGCTTTTCAATTATAGCGGTATCCACAGCAACCATGTATTTGTACTCATCTTATCTTATATCCGCTATTGTTTTGGCCTTCTTTTCTAGTGGATTCCACACCACTAACACATGAACAAAACACCATTTTGTTACTTATGTTCTACTTTGAATACAAAATCACCAATACTGGCAAAACCCCAAATAGCTACGAAACTGGCCAAGCATGTTTGAAACTCACCCAAAGTTTATTCAAAACAATCTCCAGCCAATTTACACAATCAGAACTGAGAAATCATTTCCTCTTTATAGAGGTTTTTCTTAAATTAATATAGCATGCAGAAAGTAAGTAACAAAACATATCTTAAAGGGTACGTCTTCCCTTTGGGTTCAACGAATAGTATTGTAAGGGTCTTCCCAAGGTTGTAGGAGAGGATTGCACTTCTTGTAAAAGATTGTTGCCATTGCCAGCATAACTATGGTATGAAACTATTTATTTGTCCCCTAATAAACCACATAATTAGAATGGTAACTTATTTTTAAACGCGTTCCTGGATTGCTTAAAGGGTCAAACTAGTTCGTAAGTAAACATTAAAAATGTAAATTTGGAAAATAAAAACTCAAATGTACCTGGCTGCTTTCTTGGCTTGCGCAATGGAACAAACTTGGCACCAATAGCCAAACCAATTGGACAACCAAATATAAAATCCGTTGTTCTTCGCCTGCAACAAACAATTGTCCGATGAGAATGAAAATCAATCCACGCACATATATGACATGAAAAGTAAGAATCAAACTCAGTTAGATAAAAGGGACTCAAAATAACACCATATCGATAAGAAAAGGAACCTGCTTACAATCAACTGGATGAATGATAAAGAAGACTCAAAATAACACCAAATCTATGGAAAACGAACCTGCTTGCAATCGATTGGAAGAATGATCAGCTCTCTAAAGGACCTGTTGCCAACAAAGACATCACAATTTTAAGGATTTAAATAGAGAATGATGGATGAAACATTGCTTATGCTTAAACAATAATCTGTACTATAACCTTTCTGGTATGCCAAATCATCACTCCCAATTGTTGAACTGTAATAGTGTCAGCAAACAACGTCACCTCTGACAATTGCTCAAAATCTACTTCAATACGTGAATTTAATCGGAAAACCTAAAGATGAACTATGATAGAGAACATCAAACAGGAAGCGACATTATCAAACATGAATCGATATTTGAAGAATTGTTACCTATTTGTTGAATCGTTTGGAGAAGAAAGTGATGGATCCCATCATTCAAAAAACACCAAATCTTGAAAAATATCACAGAAGCACTCAAGAAACGAATATAGGTATTGATGAATGCATAAGTTAGAAATCTCTGAAACCCTAAGAAGAGGCGGCGGCTAGGTCTTCCAAACACCAACAACGCCGCAAAAAGAAAATTGAAAACACGGATACATACCTTATACGCCGCATAATAAGGACTGGTTGCTTCCACTCGCGATTGAAGATGAAGAAATCTAGGGTTCAGGAGATTGCAAATAACATATTAAAGATCGATAGACGATATCTAGGGTTTTAAGGAAGAAATAGATAGCGTTTAACAATAACAAAGAAAAATCATAGAGGGAAAAGAAAAATAACATACCTATGTTTTTCGAAGATCAATCGGTGAAGAAGGAAGAACCAGATTAGAGAAAAATGGATTTAGGGTTTGAAAAAAGTGAGGCTGTGAAAAATTGTTGTTTGGAAAAGATAATATATATGATCCATTTTTAGATCCGGATTCATGGGTAATGGATGACCCAAAGTAAAATGGATCCCGCATAAAAATTAATTCCCTCCCAAACTCACAAAACACCTTAACCATAGGTTGTCACATCATCAAAAAGCTCCAAAATCACATGCCACATGGCCCAAATCCATCTCATTTATATCTATACTACTTTATAAAGCATATCCAAAGGACTTCTTAAAGTCATAAAAATTCCTTTAAAACACCCCTAAAGCATAATGTACAAATCTTTTAAACACAACAAACACATTTATAACCTCACTTTCCAATAATACCCTTATTAACTCAAACAAAAACACACAGATCATCCTACCGTCCATCACTTCACATGGATCATGATCCTACCGTCCATTACTTCACACGGATCATGATCCCCACATGCCCTTTTGAAAGCTGTCATACAGTCCCTACTTTTGTACAGCTTTTTCAAAGGGCCAAACTATCTACACACCAAGTGTGTAGATAGTCGTCACCCTTTAAAGGTGTTTTTTTTGTCATTATATGCACACCTTGCAGTGTCGAACTGTGGCCAAAACACGGCGTTTTGGTCCGGTTAACCAGACAAATACTGACGGGTGTCTGACGAGTCTGTTGACCGAACCAAAACGCCGAGCTTTGGCCGCGTTTTGGTCCTGTCAACCAGACCGGGTGTCAGTCTTTTGTCTGGTTGATAGGACCAAAACGCGGCCAAAGCTCGGCGTTTTGGTCCGGTCAACAGACCCGTCAGTCTTTGTCTGGTTAACAGGACCAAAACACCGCGTTTTGGCCACAGTTCGACACTGCAGGGTGTGCATACAAGGACAAAAAACACCTCTTTTAATGTGTAAATAGGCAAAATGGTGTGTAGATAGTACACCCTTTTCAAACCCTCATTTCCTTCCTTGCAAAGCTGCCAGGTCACAGATTTCAATGAATCTATTTGGCTCCATGCTTTGAATTTTAAAATTTTGATTCCACTCTCAATTCTCTCACAATTTTTACATCTTGCTAGAGTCGTAGAGAAGTTGTGTCTTCCGGCTACTAGCGGCGGCGATGGCGACTAAACCCACTAACAGAGGTACCGGATCTAGCGGATTTGGTGGTGATGGCGGCTAGGGTTTCGCCGCAAACGGCGAAGAAAGCCGCTTCGTGGTTGTTCAAACCCGACCTAAAAAGGACCACCGTTCCAGCTTTCTTCCACATCAATGTTTAGGGAACGTGAAGGTAACCTTTAAACCCTAAAATGTCTAGATGTTACCAGAGATCTGGCTCAATTCCATTTCGTTGTTCTTTTTTTGAATTCCTACACATATACCCAAACACATATTACCTGCTTTTCTTTTCATTTGCAGAGGGAAGACCTGAGAAAAAAAGAGTGTGTGTGAGAAAGGGGGGGGGGGGGGGGAGGAGAGACGAGAGAGAAGATAGAGGTGGCACTGGAACTAAGGTTCCGGCGACGAGGTTGAACAGTGGCGGTAATAACTTAAGGTGTTCAGATCTGGAATTATAGGGTTTTGGCTTTCATGATTTTCATTGGGGGGTTTTTGTTCTTCAATTGAGGTTTCTGTCTTTTTCTTTGGGAAGAATTTGCAGAGATATTCATTATTTGTAATTTTCAATACATATTATATACATCTTATTTGGGTTTTTCTTTTGTTCGGTGAAAAAATAATCTTTTGTTTGGGTTTTGCAGAAAAAAGTAACATTTTTACGGTACGATAGTGCATTGGGAAGGGTTTCTTGAAGACGGCGTTATGTTTCTTGAAGATATCGTTATTTGGTTTGTTGCATTTCATCTCGATTTCACTATTTTTGGGGTTTTATTAGGCTTTTTTGGTTGATGAAAAGGTCTTTATTTACATTCTTCCCACATAAATGTTTGTGATTTTGTAATTAAAGTTTTTTGACTATTGATATTATTTTGTAAATAAATAGGTGACTTTGTCCACAAAGAGTCCCACATCAGACAAACAAAACCTTTGGGAAGCATCAACTGAGAGACAGAAATAACACTTAAATTGAGGTAGTAAATATGTTTTTGTATAAAGATTCTCTAATGTTGTATAATAAAAGCTTCTTGTGATAATTTATTTGTTGTTTTTAGTTGAATTGATGTTTTTTATTTGTATCTACGATGATGAAAAATATGAGTTCACAGGGCCAAGTAGGGTTCAGGGTTTGTTGAAAAACTACTCATAGTGTGTTTCATTTCCAATATACACATGGCAAGAAAAATCAAGAACAGTTGAAGTTAGTTGTAAGTTGTAACTTCGAATTCCCATGTTCATATACCAGAAATGACAATTTTAACTATCTATTTATGAATGGGTCGGTCGATTTCGGGTTGTGTTTTACCTTTAATGCATCAAATTTAATAATTTTAAGCTAAAAGGAAGTTGAAAAAGATCAATACAATGAATTCTACAAGAAGGCATTCAACGAGTTTCATGATCCTCTTGCATACGTTCACTTCACCACTAAGGTATTTACCATTTTAGTTTGTTTTCAACAAACTGCATATTACATACTAGCTTGTGTTTTATTGCTTATAGTTTGTGCAGGGTAAAGTGGGATTTAGAAGTGTAATCTACATCCCTTGAATGGTACCAATGAACAATGAGGATGTAGTAAATCCTAAGACAGAGAATATACATTTGTACGTGAAACATGTATTCAATTCAGATGATTTTGATGGCGAACTGGTAAATTCTCTCATTTATTTTACGTTCAAAAATTCTTGTTACGTTCAAAAATTTTCTTTAAGTCATAATAATTAAAAAAGTTGCCTCAAAAGTCAAATTAAGAATGTCTATGAAACGCTAATTGATCTGATGATGCCAGTCAATTTGACATTAAATGAAAAGACGTTTATCAGTTTTAGAAAAATATCTATGGAATTTATTAGAAAAATATCTATGGAATTAGAATTTTGTAATATAAATGAAGTTTGCTATGTTTTAGAAGAATATCTTTGTGATATAAATGAAGTTTGCTATAGTTGATTAGTACAATTTGTCTAAGTCATTCTAACATTCAATTTTGACTCAAAAAAATAATACAAAACTCCTTGATAATAATTCTCGTATTTATCTTTTATATAAAACAAATTGTTTCTATCATAAAATCAACAATTTTTTTTTAACGGTATCATAAAATCAACAATTCATATTGGCTTCTAGATGTGAAAACGATATTCAAAATTATCTGCTCTTTGTTTACTCCTGCAGGCTGGTGTGGGATTGTTGGCTGGGGTATTTTGGGAAATTTGGTAGCCTGGTTCAAAAATGTTATGGGCTGGGTGCGGATGTTCCTAAGATGACACTGAAGGGTGGGGCCCAGTGGCCCACAGAGAATTCCTGAACACTGGTTATTTATTGCAGACGAAAGCCCATCTCTGGTCCACTGTGCTGTTTATGCTGGGGCAGGGTGGTTCCCACTGTTTAATTGGCTCCAGGGTTTGTTTAAGAGTATTGGACCGGGTTTGTGGGATGGCTGTCAACTAGAATGAGTATGGCAGTTGTTTTTTTAGCTTCGTGTTTGTTGGGTTGCCCATGGATTCCCCGTGATTGGATTCCGGTTATGCCATCCCGAATTTGGCCCCCGTTGTCTGGTGTGAATATTACTGTTTTATTGCTGCTGGGGACAGGTTTAAAGCTGGTGTTCAGGTGCGGGAACTGGTACAGTTGGGTGTGTGGTGAGTTTCGAAGCTCGGCTTTATGCCTATCTATGAAGTCCCACACTAAACAATTTTGGCCTGCTGTGTTATGGGCCAAAACCGTGGCCCAAATGCCTCTCCAAGGCCCTGGTTTAGCGCTGGGTAGAAAGGCCCAAAGTATGGTTTTACAGCTGCAATGGAAGACCCAATTCTGGGTTTTAAAGCTGCTAAGTAAGGCCCAATATGGTATTTTTTGGTGTTTCGTGAAGCCCCAGCTTTGGGTGTTGTGGATTATAATTGGGCTCAGAAGCAGACATGTTGTGATGACATTGAAGACCTGTTACATGGACCTTTTGGCTGCCACATTGGACTCAAGCGTCGGGCTTTATAGCTGTTTTTTGGGCCTCGGGTTTATACGTTTTTTGAAGGCCCAGATTGGGTTGGATATATGTTGGTGTAGCGGTTTGGATAGGCTTGCTGGAGGTTCTCTTTGGGCCGTTGGGAGCCCCTGTTTGGCCCGGGTTATTCACTGTTGGCACTGGTTAGCTACAAACCATGGTGCAATGTGGAAAAACGGTTATCCGCAAGCTGAAAGCCGGGAAATATGGATATATAAAATGGAGTTTGGATCTTTATAGATGCAACTATATCTTATACTATTGTGGTATTCCTCGATGTAGTTCGCCTTGTTTTGATAGGCACTTTTGTAAAGGTTTTTACCAACTTTGGTTAAGTTGCATTGTTAGCGTCATTTTTTGTTACGCTAGGTTTTTTTGTATTCCTAAACTGAGGTTGGATGATTTCTTATTTTTGGTCCTCGAAGTATGTTTTGGGGATGATACGGGGGTATCCCCTTTGACTCTAATTTTTTCATTGGTTTTATGTTATGTTTGCCGGGCTTTGCGCTTTATCCAAAAAAAAAAAAAAAGTCAAAAAATAAGACACAAACCCAATTCATTTTGCAACAAAAGCTATCTTTACATTTATGCATCATGTGATTTAGGATTATGTACATTGAACATGAGAAATAGATTATTAAAAGAAATATATGAATGAATTGGTGGGTTATTTAAAGAGAGGTTCACTGTGGTCTCACTTAAATAATAGAAGTGACAGAAGTAAAATTTTATTGTCCCACATCGATGAGAAAACCAAAACCAAGTAAAAACGATATTATATGAAACGAACAAAGCTACCTATGGACACCCTTGCTAAACTGAAGATATTTCATATGAAACGAACAAAAATCACTACACAACATACCGAACCAAACCGATTATTCACATGTTTATATATTTTTAGCTTTTATACCTCCAGATCATGTATTTCGTATTTTATTTTATGCCTCCATTTTATGTATTTATATTTCCATTTCAAATATTTAAAAATCCATTTCATATATTTACACCCCAATTGCATGCATTTCTAACTAAAAGGTTTAACCCAAGTTTTGTTTTGGCTATTAACTTAAATTAAACGAACCGAATAAAACGTCAATATAACCGAATAAACTAAACTAATTAACCGATAGGTTAACAAAATCGACTAACCGATAACTGAACCGACCGAACTACGCACCCCACAATGAAATGAACTAACCCATGACTTCGCTTATGATGTATATCCACCACAATAATGCTATAATAAATATTATACGAGTAAGAAAATAATCAGAAACAAGTACCACAATTTTAACTTTTTTAGATTTAAATGACTATATGTAAGTGATAATATTATATAAAAGTCGTTAAATGAGTCCAAGTAAATTGTTACAATTTTGAAGGAATCTTAATGAAGGGATTGATTTGATTTTTAACTTCAAATTTGTCTCTTAAGAAGCGAGTAGTCACGGTCTACATATAATTGAGTCTATACAGTTGTTGTCAACGACCATAACACAATGAAATAATTGTCGTAGCTCACGTACCATAATAATGAATGTGTTCGTGGGCCACTTCAGAATCATCACAAATTGGATAAAGTTGATAGACCATACCAAATTCCATTACTAGAAATGAGATGCACTTCACAAAACATGATTTTTTTCACTCCATACATTGACCACATTTCTAAACCAATTTGGGTGTGTTTACCTCAAAAAAATGCATCATATCTAGCCAAACAAAAACCAGTGCAAGAGGAAAGATGAGATTCACGACAATATAAAAGTGTATTCTCTAATTTAGGTTCGGGTGGCTTCGAATTTAGGCTTGGTTTCGAGTTTCAAGTAAACGAGTATCCTATTGTAAATCACCACTCCAGCCGCATCGCGCGGGTAAATGGCTAGTATATATATATATATATATATATATATATATATATATAGGGGAAAGTTCTTGTACAAATAATCTTAACATACTAAACATACAAATTGAAGGAAAACTCAAAAAGACAAGGTGACATTTTTGTAATTATCAATAACTATCAAAGTTACTCTACAAATATACCTAAAAAACCAAACCCCCCCCCCCCCCCAAAAAAAAAAAAAAAAAAAAAACCTAAACCCCCCACCCCCCAAAAACCTAACCCCCCCCCCCCCAAGCTAAAATGCTAAAAACTAAACCCCAAAAAAACCTAAAAAAACAAAAAAAAAAAAAACACACACAAATTATTTTATATTTTTTTTAACATTTTTTATTAAAAAATCGCTACTTTTAGTAGCAGCAAAATTTTTTTTTTTTTTTTGCTAACAAAATGTAGCGATTTTTTTTTATAAAAACTATTAAAAATTGTGTTTTTTAGGTATTTTTGGTTGAGTTCACATTTGTATAGTAACTTTGATAGTTAGTGGTAATTACAAAAATGCCACCTTGTCTTTTTGAGTTTTCCTTCAATTTGTATGTTTAGTATGTTAAGATTATTTGTATTTGATCTTTTGCCTAATATATATATATATATATATATATATATATATATATATAAGGGATGGATCATGAGAAAACTAGTTTAAATGAGAAAACTAGTTTAAATGAGAAAACCAAAAAACTAACTAAAAAAGCCCAAAAAACATACCAATTTTTTTTTAAATTTCTATAAAAAAACGCAGGTTTTTATACCTAGAAAAAAATTTTCAAAAAAAAATAATAAAAAAATAATCTTTTTTGTTGTATTGCACATGTGCACTACTACCGATATAGTGCACATGTGTAGTACACATATAATCACATATATTACACATGTGCAATACAACCAAAAAAAAATTTTTTTTTGAAAATTTTTTTTTATGTATAAAAACTAGCGATTTTTTGTTAAAAAATTGTAAAAAAAAAATAAAAAATTTTGGTATGTTTTTTAGCTTTTTTTTAGTTAGTTTTATAGTTTTCTCATTTATCTCTAGTTTTCTCATGATCCTCTCCCTATATATATATATATATATATATATATAGAGGGAGAAGATCATGCGAGAACCACCTCTTATTGCGAGAACCAATGTGAACACAACCAAAAATGCCTAAAAATAGCTAAAAATCACACAAATTTTTTTTTTAATATTTTTATATAAAAATCGCTACTTTTCGAAGCAAAAAAAAAATATATATATATAAAAATTGTTTTTTTTTTTAAAATTTTTTTTTTTTTTGCCACTAAAAGTAGCGATTTGAGAATAAAAAATATTAAAAAAAAAATTTAGATTTTTTTTTTGATTTTTTTAGGTTTTTTGGGGGTTTAGTTTTTAGCATTTTAGCTTGGGGGGTGGGGGGTTTAGGTTTTTTTTAGGTTTTTTTGGGGTTTTAGTTTTTAGCATTTAGCTTGGGGGGGGGGGGGGTTAGGTTTTTTTAGCTATTTTAGGTTGTGTTCACATTGGTTCTCGCGGTTCTCGCAATAAGGGTGGTTCTCGCATGATCTCCTCCCTATATATATATATTTCAAACCTTGTAAAAGAGTTAAATCTATTCACCTTTAATAACTCATGCTTAGAGAAAGCTTAGAACTTCTACATCTCGTGGATTTTCGGGCAACCCTACGACAACGTAGTAGTAAATATCAAAGTCTCTTGCTTTTTGATATCTTTATTTCTTTTTCTCCGGTGATTCCTTTGTCAATTTCTTTTTATCTCCTATAACCAATAATAGCCGTATATATTATATATATATATATAAAAGATCCGTTAGGAACCACCCTTTATTGCAAGAACCGCGAGAACCAATGTGAACACAACAAAAAATGCCTAAAAATAGCTAAAAAACAAAAAAAAAAAATTAATATTTTTAATAAAAAAATCGCTACTTTTAGTAGTAAAAAAAAAAAAAAAATTTAAATTTTTTTTTGCTACTAAAAGTAGCGATTTTAACATAAAAAATATTAAAAAAAAATTTATATTTTTTTTAGATTTTTTTAGGTTTTTTGGGGGTTTAGTTTTTAGCATTTTAGCTTGGGGTTGGGGGAGGGGGGTTTAGGTTTTTGGGGGTGCCGGGGGGGGGGGGGGTTGGGGGGTTAGGTTTTTTTGAGGTTTTAGTTTTTTAGCATTTAGCTTGGGGGGGGGGGGGGTTAGGTTTTTTTAGCTATTTTAGGTTGTGTTTACATTGGTTCTCGCAATAAAGGTGGTTCTCGCATGAACCTTACCCTATATATATATATATATATATATATATATATATATATATATATAGGATAAGGATCCGTTAGGAACCACCCTTTATTGCGAGAACCGCGAGAACCAGTGTGAACACATGGCAAAATTGTAATTATGTGATGTCTAATAAAAACACGCGCTCTGTTCACTTGCTCTGATCATGTTACACATCTTCTAACTTAGGGTTTCATTCATCTGATGAACAGAGATCTTGTATTCAACGACGATGAAGACCAACGGCGTTCAATCATTCACCAAATTTCATGTCGGCGACATCCTGGCACGGTGTTTCCGGCAGCATTCACGACTAACAACCCACCATTTACATCCTCTACATGGCATACTCTGATTAATCACATGTCGAACCTCACACATCTGATGTTCCTCCTCATACATTCTCTGATAATCCTCCTCATACGATATATACGATGAATTTTGGAATATCAGATGGTAAAATCGATATGACGAACGGTTTATGGTGTACCGCTATCGAAAGGACGAAGATGAATTGCTGATGTAATCGGGACGAAGACGAACTACTGAGAACTACTGATGCCGGTGAGCTGATAACTGTTGATGTAATTCGAGTGTCGAACGTGATTTTTGTATAAATACACCATTCTGCACATGTGCAACGGAAGAGGAATATGTAAATGTTAAATAAAAAGGTTAGAAGCTGTTGATTATTTAGTATTATTATTATATTCTTTTAGTAATTAAATCTGAATTTATGCACATGTGCATCATTGTATTACTTTTTTTTGTTAATAATGTAATCGGGACTTGTGTTTCCATTTGATTGAATGTTTTTCTTACCTTGCCAGATGCTAGATGCTAGGTGTTTCTGAGAAATCCTGCTTAGTGGTGGAAGATAGTGTTATTGGCCTACAGGTTGACCATTTGCCATATCCAGTCTGCAATATTGATTGCTTACAACTATTTTTTCAATGAATAATGGATTCAAACCGAATAAACTCTGCAGGCAGCAACAAAAGCTGGAATGTCTTGTGTGATTACACATCTTCAACCGCAGAACAGGACATTACGGATGACATAACGAAATACCCCGACTTAAGTAACGTAAGGTATGGTAACAGTTTCGATTTTCATTTAGTGGGCGGGTTGTTAACGGGTCAAAATGGATAACTTTTATAAATCAAGGTTTTATGTGCGATAGATACATTTTCAACCCATATTCTTCTAAGATAGTTTGCAACTTGTGGATTGACATTAAATTGTGGGATCATATCAACTAAAGCTGTTCATATATAGTTTTCTGTAACAGAGTTGACCATAAAGTCAAACCATTACATTTGTCTTGCTACATATGATTCTGAAGTTGTGCTAACTTGTAATCTTATTCTGAAAATATATACATAAATCATACATTTTGTATTGATACGAGATCTTTATTACTTATAAAGTAATCATATTATATACACTGTTGCAGATGTCACAGAACCATTGCTGGTTGAGGTCGATTAGATATACCATCTTGCATGCCCTGCTTCATCGATTTTCTATAAATACAATGTTGTAAAGGTGTGTATTCGTCCTCATCCTCATTGCAGTTAGCAAGTACAACAATTTGTTATGTCCCTTTCACTTAATGCCTCCAAAAATGATTATAACGGAACCTTAAGGAATGTGTAATTCTTGACAGACAATAAAGACGAACGTGATTGGCACGCTAAATATGCTTGGTCTTGCAAAGATAGTTGGCGCAAGGTTCAAAGATTGTGTCACACCCCGACCACGTAAAGCAACCAAACGTGGCGGAAACGTCGGGGAGTGTTGTAACAGAATTATTGTTTCATAACCATGGCATAAATAAATTCTGTTTTATTGAATAAATGAACTCATTGTTTTAGTACAATCAAAAGTACAACTATGATCTTCCAAGTTTTAAAGTTGCTAAGGCACGAGTCCATCCTATATGTAGCATGTATCAACAATCATTGCAAAGCAGTACCTGAAACATGTGTAAAAATAGGTACGTCAGCATAAAAATGCCTGTGAGATACATAGGTTTTGTGAAATAAGATTCATGACTTATGTTTAAGAAAATGTTTAGTCATGAACCTTGTAATTTGATTTGTCTTGTAAATCATTTGAAAAATGATAAGATCAGATGATATGTATAAATAAATGTAAGGTTAAATGAATAACCTTGTAAAATGAGTTTGTATAAGATAAGTTGTTTGTAAAACAATGTCTTGTGAAACGTATGTTATTTGTATAAAATGTTATATGTCTCAAATTGAAATGATTCAAATAACGCTACGACATGTAATACCATACAAACACTTATATATAGGAAGTACCAGCGGCGTATCCACCATGCTTGTATCATATTACACATGCCTCGTTACTTAATCACTTACTCAAACCAAACCAAATAATGTAAGATGTCTATGTTTAAACCAATTGCCAAACGTATTAAATAATATGTCAAAATGTTTATGTCAAGATGTAAGACATGTAATGTATAACTAATGTCAATAATGTTTATGTGTCCAATGTAAATCATGTAATGTGTAACCAATGTGATTTGTATAAATAAATGTAAGATTAAACAAATAACCTTATAGTAGCATATTAAAAGTATACTTTGGATTTGTAAGTAACATATTAAACTATGTTTTGGTTTCATAAATAACATATCAAAATATGCTTTAGATGTGATAAATAACATATTAAACTATGTTTTGGTTTTGTAAATAACATATCAAAATATGCTTTGGATGATTAACAAAATATATGTTGGTCTTGTACAATACCACACATGAGAGTATATCAAACTATACTTTAATAGTGTGATTTGAGAATTCATTCAGACCTGGTGCATCAAAATACACCTTTGAGACTATAGAAATACCACAAAGGCAATCCCTATTTGGATGGAGCAACAAATTGGTTTCAGACATTCCATGACAACAGGAATGGGGTGTCAAATCCTATAGCGCTATATCATACTAACAATCGGTCTGGTGAACATAAAATAAGTACAATTCAACATTTTATTTTATGTTCTTTGAGAAATCAATGCTTAAATCATAGATAGTCATTCAATTTGTCAATAGATAAGTATTAACATGTATAATCAATTATACTTTTGGAAAACACGAAAGTAACAGATAGGTACACATGCTTCACCCCAAAACAGTTTGGAAAAACAGTAAAATAGGGGAACTATGTACTCACATTGAGAGTGCTTAGGAGTCCTTGTGTAACAACCAAACAATGCTAGAGATCACGGATATCAAACGACACCTATTATAGGTAACTATGTTAATAAACCGGACCTAAATCGGAGGATTTAGATAGAATGAGGGTTCGTAAACCAAACGAGTATAGAGACTCGTGTCATATGGTTTAACAAAGCCTACATACTAAATGAAACCTATCCTATGTGTTTTCGACCCATCGCGACCCATTAAGGTAGCTTATGCTACTTTAACGCGTTGTGCGCGCAAAAGCGCACTCGGACCGCCTAACTAGTCCTATGACAAGTGTTATATGCCTAAACATGTTACATAATCAGTTATGTGACAAACGTTTAGGTTACATATGCTTAATTACCAATTATACATGAAAAGGGTATTCTGGTAATTTACCTAAGGCATATAAACTACCTATCATACAACTACTTAAACGTTGTGACCATAAGGTATAACCTCGAAAGGTTATTCCCTATATACTATGGTCACCTAATGTATTTGGTCGGATCCTAATGATCGACCAAACTGGGTCGGGTTCGAGGTATAAGCGATTTATTAGATCGCTTACCCTACGACCCTAGACAACGTGGTAATCTGTAGGCATAGTCCCAAGGGACTATAACCAACGTGATTACACTCACGTTGCGAAGTTCAAACGAACTTCGCATTGACCATTACTGGTCAACGCTGAAAGTCAAACAAAGTTTGACTTTCGGACTCGAAAAGCAATAAAATAAGGAAAAGAACGAAAGAATACTTACGAAGGGTCCCCGAATGCTAATCTCGATTCAAAAATCTCAGGTATGAAACAAAGGTTTCAACTTAGAGTTTCTCAAATCAAAATTCTAGTGATTTAAGCAATGGGGGGCATGGGGTATTTATAGTATTCGGTCCACCGTTAAGATCGTTTCATGGAAACCGTGCTCGAATCCTATCCGTACATGTGTTGGCAAGTTGTGGTGACTAAAAATGGGTTCTTATCAGCTGACTAGACAAGTGAGAACATGTGGTTGTGGATTAAACAGCTGCAATCTGCTGTTAAATGCAGTTAACCTGGTCAGAAGGGGCCTCGCGGGCCGCGTGAGGATGTAAGGAAACTGAGGCGGGCCGCCTGGCCTGCACAGATCAGACATAAGTTTCAGAAATGATAGTTTCAGTCCCTGCACGTGTTTAAGGCCATTTCCGACACTTCTAAGGCCCGTAAAGCCAACTTTAAGGCCCTAAAATGTTGCCTAAACATTGTGGACATGAAACATGCTCAAAAATATGCCGGGTGTTGGTTCGTTTGGTCGTACGAACGCGATGTTCGCTTAATTACGACGGAATGCGCATAAGCACGAAAAACGATCCAAATGACGCAACGAATGGATTTTTGGCAAGTCAAACACTAAAGCATAATATAGTCATGCTTACATAAATTTTTGGATGTCCGGATGTATTCAGAACGTAAGTTATGCGCGAAAATGCAAACTTGTGCACTTTTTGACACTTTTAGTCCCTGAATGACCCAAAAGTTTATTTTAGCACACCGAACCCCTCAAAGCCTATTTATAAGCTATGTAGAGGATATTTAAGGTGTGTTTAACTTATGGTCATGTTCCGGAATGTTTGTTACAGTTCAAATTGGCATACTTTCGCAGTTTGTCAAGTTTAGTCCCTGTAAGCGAATTAACTTGTTTTTGCCATACCAAATGTCACACCCCGACCACGTGGAACATACAAAACGTGGCGGAAACATCGGGGAGTGTTGTAACAGAATTAATTGTGTCAAATCCATGGCAATTGAAGTTTCGTTTTATTGAATGAAAGTGTTACAATGTCTTATCAAACAAGGAAAAACAACATAATTAACTAGTCTTGCATCTTTTATTGTCACTAAAGCCCAAGTCTGCCTATATGTATCTTGCTCATCTTATGCAACAGCTCCTGAAAAACACATGTGAAAATAGGTACGTCAGCATAAAAATGCCTGTGAGATACATAGGTTTTGTGAAAATAGGTTCCATGACTTATGTTTGAGAAAATGTTTAGTCATGAACCTTGTAATTTGCTTTGTTTTGTAAATCATTTGAAAAACAATGAGTTCAGATGATATGTATAAATAAACGAATAATGTATGGTTAAATGAATAACCATAGTAAAATGGATTTGTATAAGATAAGTTGTTTGTAAAACAATGTCTTGTGAAAAGTATGTTATTTGTATAAAATGTTATATGTACCAAACTGAAATGATTCAAATAACGCTACAATATGTAATACCACACAAACACTTATATATAGGAAGTACCAGCGGCGTATCCACCATGCTTGTATCATATTACACACGCATCGTTACTTAATCACTTAATCAAACCAAACCAATGTCAAAATGTCTATGTCAAATATCCATGTCAAATGTCTATGTCAAAATATCATGTATGGCAAGTGAAATGTCTCAACTAAACCATATGCACAAAAACAAAGTATTGAAGTAAAACTTGGTTTAAATCAAAGTTATGTTTTGTGGGAAATGCATGATCAAATGTCAATCATGTTAAAATGTCTATGCCGAAATGTCTATGTCAAATACGGTTTACACGGTTCACAGATACAAACGGTTCACAGATATCAACGGATCACAGTCAAATGATTACAACGGTTCAATATGTAGTATAATGTGTTCATATGCTGGATAAGCATATGCAACAGAAAAGTAATGAAAAACGATGTACTAAGTATGCACACAATGGGCATACATAGCATGAGATGTAATGAAATCATGTACTATAATGTACTAATGAACATAGCAAGTATATGATGTCAAAACAGGAAAGCATGAAAGTAACAAGTAGGCACATGTGTTCCACCCCAAAACAGTTTGGAAAACAGTAAAAGAGGGGTCTATGTACTCACCTGAGATTGCTCAGTAGTCCTTGAGTAACAACTAAACAATGCTAGAGATCGCGGATATCAAACGGCACCTAGTATAGGTAGCTACATTAATAAACCGGACCTAAATCGGAAGATCGGGTAGCATTAGGGTTTGTAAACCAAACGAGTGTAGAGACTCGTGTCTTTTGGTTTAACAAAGCCTACATACTAAATGAAACTTAACCTAAGTGTCTACGACCCATTACGACCCGTTTAGGTAGCTTGTGCTACTTTAACGCGTCGTTCGCGTGAAACGCGTTCGGACCGCCTAACTAGCCCTATGACAAGTGTTATATGCCTAAACATATTACATAATCAGTTATGTGACAAAGGTTTAGGTTACATATGCTTAATTACCAATTATACATGAAAAGGGTATTCTGGTAATTTACCTAAGGCATATAAACTACCTATCATACAACTACTTAAACGATGTGACCATAGGGTATAACCTCGGAAGGTTATTCCCTACCTACTATGGTCACCTAATGTGTTTGGTCGGATCCTAATGATCGACCAAACTGGGTCGGGTTCGAAGGTATAGGCGATTTATCAGATCGCCTACCCTACGACCCTAGACAACGTGGTAATCAGTGGGCATAGTCCCAAGGGACTACGACCAACGTGATTACACTCACGTTGCGAAGTTCAAACGAACTTCGCATTGACCATTACTGGTCAACGCTGAAAGTCAAACAAAGTTTGACTTTCTGACTCGAAAAGCAGTAAAATAAGGAAAAGAACGAAAGAATACTTACCCAGGGTCCAAGAATGGAAGGTTTGGATCCGAACACTCTCAGGTATGAAGTGTTAAACACGACAACTTAGAGAGCAAGTTCAGATTCAAAGGTGTGAGTTTTTGGGTGTGATGTTGGTGGGTATTTATAGGAAATGGTCCACCGCTAGGATCGTTTCTTGGAGAAGGAGGCAACGATCAAGGCCGTACACTTGTCACAAAGGTTATGGAGTCACATATGCTCCTTATCTTAGTGATTAAGCAAGTTGCAAACATGTGGTTGTGGTTAATCAGCTGAAAACAGGCTGTTAAAACATTGCACCTGGTCTGGAGACCCCATACGCATCGTATGGTATATATACCATACGCATCGTATGGGTTAACTTTGGCAGAATTACAGTTTTGGTCCCTGAACTGTATTTAGGCCATTTTTGACACGTTTAAGGCCCGTTAACCCCATTTCAAAGCTCTTAAATGAAGTTAAAGTATGGGGAACTTAAAACATGCCCAAAAATATCTCGGATGTCGGTTCGTTTAGCCGTACGAACGCGATGTTCGCTTAATTACGACGGAATGCGCATAAGTGCGAAAAACGATCCAAATGACGCGACGAATGGATTTTTCTTAAGGCGAACACTAAAATATAATGTAGTCATGCTTACATAAATTTTTGGATGTCCAGATGTATTCAGAACGTAAGTTATGCGCGAAAATGCAAACTTGTGCACTTTTTGACACTTTTAGTCCCTGAATGACCCAAAAGTTTATTTTAGCATACCGAACCCCTCAAAGCCTATTTCTAAGCTATGTAAAGGATATTTATGGTATGTTTAACTTATGGTCATGTTCCGGAATGTCTGTTACAGTTCAAATTGGCATACTTTCGCAGTTTGTCAACTTTAGTCCCTGTAAGCGATTAAACTTTGATTTCACCACACCAAACCTTCCAAAACTTATATCTAAGTTATGTAAAGTTTATTTAAGGTATGTTAAGCCTATTTCACTTTTCCGGAGTGTTCGTTGCATTAAACTGGTTATATTTACGCATTAGTGCGCGTATAACCTTCCAGAAAGCGATTTAGAGCTTGAAATCGAACAAGAATTGATATGTGTAAACGATACACATATTTTTACAAATCCCAAGTATGAAATACAATATTTCACTGGTTGGGCATTTGTTTGATGGTTGAAATGACACAGGTGTTACAGTCTCCCCTACTTTAGGAAATTTCGTCCCGAAATTAATTCGTAGGAGTCTGTCTATGACTTTGTTTCAAATAACCACCAGAGATATGTAAAGCATAATCTGATTATTTTCCTCATCGGATATTTTTCAGAAGCGAAAATGAACGAACAGAGTCATTTTCTTCAACGGGTTCTTCGGAAATGGAAAATAAAGGAATTAACTAAACGGATATACATTTCTCTCAACAGATATTCTTCAGAACGAAAATGAACAAACGGGGTCATTTTCCTCAACGGTTTGTTCTTCAGAATTTGAAACGAAAGAAAAATCAACGGATATTCATTTCTCTCAACGGATATTCTTCAGAACGAAAATGAACAAACGGGGTCATTTTCCTCAACGGTTTGTTCTTCAGAATTTGAAATGAAAGAAAAATCAACGGATATTCATTTCTCTCAACGGATATTCTTCAGAACGAAAATGAACAAACGGGGTCATTTTCCTCAACGGTTTGTTCTTCAGAATTTGAAATGAAAGAAAAATCAACGGATATTCATCTCCTCAACGGATAAATCTTCAGAAACGAAAATGAACTAACGGAGTCATTTTCCTCAACGGTTTGTTCTTCAGAATTTGAAATGAAAGAAAAATCAACGGATATTCATCTCCTCAACGGATAAATCTTCAGAAACGAAAATGAACTAACGGAGTCATTTTCAACGGTTGCTTCCTCAGAGTTGGAAATGAAGGATTACACAACGGATATTCATTTCCTCAACGGATATTCTTTAGAACGAAAATGAATGGATAATTCATTTTCCTCAACGGTTATTCTTCAGAATGGAAATGAAAAGATAAACAACGGATATTCATTTCCTCAACGGATATTCTTTAGAACGAAAATGAATGGATAATTCATTTTCCTCAACGGTTATTCTTCAGAATGGAAATGAAAAGATAATCAACGGATATTCATTTCCTCAACGGATATTCTTCAGAAGTGAAAAATGAATAGCTAGTTCATTTTTCCTCAACGGATGCTTCATCAGAATTGGAAATGAATAGGGTTAACTCTTGATACATGATAGAACTTGCTGTGATTTCTGTGCACTAAATTCCATAATTATGTATGCATCCATAATTACGTAATTCCTTGCACAGTCCGCACAGTTTGTTTTGAAATGTTGTGGGGAAAGATATCAAACCTGAGATGAGAGTGACTAGACTACCATAGGGTCCTTTTAATTAGATCAACAGAGGATCTTCTTAATTAGGCCACTAAGGAGTCCTTTCAGCTATATCATCACATGATATCCCTAACCAGATTTTTGGATCAATCTGTTTAACTAGACCACTAAAGGGGTCTAATTATGAAGTAGTACATTATAATCCAAGGGACTTTAACTACAACGTAGAAGTCCATTAAGGATTTAAGTAGTACCTTTGGGTATCCTACTATGAATCTCTTGCACAAAGATATGTAAGATTTTACGAGGATTTGAATAACATATATTGGATCACATGACACATAAAGGATAACACATAAGCACATAACCACATAATTGTTTAATTGGTATTTTCTTGTTATTGATTGCTATTAACTTGACGCCTCGTACATCGTTTCTCTTGGAAGAAACGGGTACTTAGGATTTTCGTGGAAACGCAAGAGATTATACAAGGGAAGTAGTCTGTTCTTCAAGGAATGCGGTTCCTTGATTGTCGGTATTGTATGGGATATGTTTATACATGCAACTACATAAACATATTGAAATGTAAATGAAAGATTTATTTATAAACAACAATAACAACAACTGTTTCATAGATTGATAAAAGAAAATAATACACAAGGCTCGATTATTTTCTAAACAGCGTTATCTTCTTTTGGTCAGATACTCATCCCCGCGCTGGATTTGCATCAGCAAGTCTTGGGCAATTTCTACCAAAATGGCCCATCTCGCCACAGTTGTAGCAAGATCCCAGTGGGAAACGAGCTTGAGCAGGATTGTTGTTAATCTGATTTGGTGCTGCTGCTGTTGGGCAAACCCTCGCTGTATGACCAATAAGTCCGCAAACTTGGCATGTGCGGCACTTCACACCAGCATGATGATGTAGGCCACATTGGTTGCACAAGGGTGCAGTTCCTTTGTAGGGTTTCCTGGCAGGGGGTTGAGCTGGTTGGTTGGGGACGGCTTGATCATTGTGAGCGACCACGGCGAAGTTCTGAGAAGCCTTTCGCTTCTTTGACTTCTTAGAGGATCCAGTCTGTTCATCCATGGTCTTTGATTCCTCGATTGGTTTCGATTCCTCGACCAGTTTCTTGTCACCCTTTCGGAAAAGCTTACGTTTCCTGATCTGCGATTCAGTCAAGGTTGCAGATAACTCAATGGCCTGCCTAACAGTAGTAGGGTTGCTACCAGTCAAAATGTCTTGTATTGAGTCGGGAAGGCCATCAATGTACTTTTCGATCGCCTTATCCAAAGGCGTGACCATGTTTGGGCATAACAGACTTAACTCCTCATAACGGTCCGTGTAGGCTCGATGCTCACCGCTGTCTTGCTTAAGATCATCAAATTCCCTTTCCAAAGCCCTGATCTCGTGACGAGGACAAAACTCCTTCATCATGAGAGCCCTAAGTTCGGCCCATGTCTGTGCTAGAGCAACTTCTGCACCACGATCTCTCATAACCCCATTCCACCACGTAAGGGCTCTCTTCTGGAACACACTCGAAGCAAACTCGACCTTGCGATTGTCAGGACACTGCACATGGCGGAAAGTATTCTCAATGCTCTCGAACCATTGAAGAAGCCCAGTCGCTCCCTCAGAACCACTAAACTTGAGTGGTTTCGCCGAGTTAAAACTCTTGAAGTTGCATACACCATTGTTGTTGTTGTTGGCTTGATTCCATTGAGCAAAGAGGTTTGGGAATTGAGCAGCCATTTGCTGTGCAATAATTTCTGCCAGTTCGGCCGTCGCTATCTGGTTCTCGCGTCGAGGAGGCATTCTAAAAGAGGAACATGAAAGGAAACGAGTGAGAGAATTAGACGAAAAGAATGAGATGAAGCAAATCTGATGAAAGCAAGGATAGTGGTCATTTGTTTGTTACTACAAAGCAACAAACGACCTCGGTGAATAATCAAAGTAAATAGGTCAAAAATAATGTATCGCGAAGACATGCTCGCCTATAAGTGAACACTCATCCCAAGAATTCCCAGGTAAGCACAACTGGTCTCGCGTCTGGTTGAGATGTATACGAGGTGCTTGCCTAGACAGAAAACTCAGAATACAGGCATTCACCCTTCCAGTTTGCACGTGTTCACATTATTTAAAACCCAAAACCTTGACGAGATTTTTTTGAAAACTCAAAGGGGTTCAAAACCTTACAATAGAGGGTTCAAAACCTAGTAATTAATCATCCTAGAACAGATGATTAGTTTTCAAAGCGGTTTCGAAAATTATGTTCTTGTTGTGGTAGTCGCCTAAGGATAGGTGACGGTATTGTTTTATGACTAAACGCAAGTAAACTCGCGTTAGGGTCCTAAGAAGGTTATAGACTAGGTCAAAGCATTACTAATAACCTAATTCCCTATAACCATTGGCTCTGATACCATCTTTTCTGTCACACCCCGACCACGTGGAACATACAAAACGTGGCGGAAACATCGGGGAGTGTTGTAACAGAATTAATTGTGTCAAATCCATGGCAATTGAAGTTTCGTTTTATTGAATGAAAGTGTTACAATGTCTTATCAAACAAGGAAAAACAACATAATTAACTAGTCTTGCATCTTTTATTGTCACTAAAGCCCAAGTCTGCCTATATGTATCTTGCTCATCTTATGCAACAGCTCCTGAAAAACACATGTGAAAATAGGTACGTCAGCATAAAAATGCCTGTGAGATACATAGGTTTTGTGAAAATAGGTTCCATGACTTATGTTTGAGAAAATGTTTAGTCATGAACCTTGTAATTTGCTTTGTTTTGTAAATCATTTGAAAAACATTGAGTTCAGATGATATGTATAAATAAACGAATAATGTATGGTTAAATGAATAACCATAGTAAAATGGATTTGTATAAGATAAGTTGTTTGTAAAACAATGTCTTGTGAAAAGTATGTTATTTGTATAAAATGTTATATGTACCAAACTGAAATGATTCAAATAACGCTACAATATGTAATACCACACAAACACTTATATATAGGAAGTACCAGCGGCGTATCCACCATGCTTGTATCATATTACACACGCATCGTTACTTAATCAAACCAAACCAATGTCAAAATGTCTATGTCAAATATCCATGTCAAATGTCTATGTCAAAATATCATGTATGGCAAGTGAAATGTCTCAACTAAACCATATGCACAAAAACAAAGTATTGAAGTAAAACTTGGTTTAAATCAAAGTTATGTTTTGTGGGAAATGCATGATCAAATGTCAATCATGTTAAAATGTCTATGCCGAAATGTCTATGTCAAATACGGTTTACACGGTTCACAGATACAAACGGTTCACAGATATCAACGGATCACAGTCAAATGATTACAACGGTTCAATATGTAGTATAATGTGTTCATATGCTGGATAAGCATATGCAACAGAAAAGTAATGAAAAACGATGTACTAAGTATGCACACAATGGGCATACATAGCATGAGATGTAATGAAATCATGTACTATAATGTACTAATGAACATAGCAAGTATATGATGTCAAAACAGGAAAGCATGAAAGTAACAAGTAGGCACATGTGTTCCACCCCAAAACAGTTTGGAAAACAGTAAAAGAGGGGTCTATGTACTCACCTGAGATTGCTCAGTAGTCCTTGAGTAACAACTAAACAATGCTAGAGATCGCGGATATCAAACGGCACCTAGTATAGGTAGCTACATTAATAAACCGGACCTAAATCGGAAGATCGGGTAGCATTAGGGTTTGTAAACCAAACGAGTGTAGAGACTCGTGTCTTTTGGTTTAACAAAGCCTACATACTAAATGAAACTTAACCTAAGTGTCTACGACCCATTACGACCCGTTTAGGTAGCTTGTGCTACTTTAACGCGTCGTTCGCGTGAAACGCGTTCGGACCGCCTAACTAGCCCTATGACAAGTGTTATATGCCTAAACATATTACATAATCAGTTATGTGACAAAGGTTTAGGTTACATATGCTTAATTACCAATTATACATGAAAAGGGTATTCTGGTAATTTACCTAAGGCATATAAACTACCTATCATACAACTACTTAAACGATGTGACCATAGGGTATAACCTCGGAAGGTTATTCCCTACCTACTATGGTCACCTAATGTGTTTGGTCGGATCCTAATGATCGACCAAACTGGGTCGGGTTCGAAGGTATAGGCGATTTATCAGATCGCCTACCCTACGACCCTAGACAACGTGGTAATCAGTGGGCATAGTCCCAAGGGACTACGACCAACGTGATTACACTCACGTTGCGAAGTTCAAACGAACTTCGCATTGACCATTACTGGTCAACGCTGAAAGTCAAACAAAGTTTGACTTTCTGACTCGAAAAGCAGTAAAATAAGGAAAAGAACGAAAGAATACTTACCCAGGGTCCAAGAATGGAAGGTTTGGATCCGAACACTCTCAGGTATGAAGTGTTAAACACGACAACTTAGAGAGCAAGTTCAGATTCAAAGGTGTGAGTTTTTGGGTGTGATGTTGGTGGGTATTTATAGGAAATGGTCCACCGCTAGGATCGTTTCTTGGAGAAGGAGGCAACGATCAAGGCCGTACACTTGTCACAAAGGTTATGGAGTCACATATGCTCCTTATCTTAGTGATTAAGCAAGTTGCAAACATGTGGTTGTGGTTAATCAGCTGAAAACAGGCTGTTAAAACATTGCACCTGGTCTGGAGACCCCATACGCATCGTATGGTATATATACCATACGCATCGTATGGGTTAACTTTGGCAGAATTACAGTTTTGGTCCCTGAACTGTATTTAGGCCATTTTTGACACGTTTAAGGCCCGTTAACCCCATTTCAAAGCTCTTAAATGAAGTTAAAGTATGGGGAACTTAAAACATGCCCAAAAATATCTCGGATGTCGGTTCGTTTAGCCGTACGAACGCGATGTTCGCTTAATTACGACGGAATGCGCATAAGTGCGAAAAACGATCCAAATGACGCGACGAATGGATTTTTCTTAAGGCGAACACTAAAATATAATGTAGTCATGCTTACATAAATTTTTGGATGTCCAGATGTATTCAGAACGTAAGTTATGCGCGAAAATGCAAACTTGTGCACTTTTTGACACTTTTAGTCCCTGAATGACCCAAAAGTTTATTTTAGCATACCGAACCCCTCAAAGCCTATTTCTAAGCTATGTAAAGGATATTTATGGTATGTTTAACTTATGGTCATGTTCCGGAATGTCTGTTACAGTTCAAATTGGCATACTTTCGCAGTTTGTCAACTTTAGTCCCTGTAAGCGATTAAACTTTGATTTCACCACACCAAACCTTCCAAAACTTATATCTAAGTTATGTAAAGTTTATTTAAGGTATGTTAAGCCTATTTCACTTTTCCGGAGTGTTCGTTGCATTAAACTGGTTATATTTACGCATTAGTGCGCGTATAACCTTCCAGAAAGCGATTTAGAGCTTGAAATCGAACAAGAATTGATATGTGTAAACGATACACATATTTTTACAAATCCCAAGTATGAAATACAATATTTCACTGGTTGGGCATTTGTTTGATGGTTGAAATGACACAGGTGTTACACCAAAGCCTTCAAAACTTATTTCTAAGTTATGTAAAGGTTATTTAAGGTATGTTAAGCCTATTTCACTATTCCGGAGTGTTCGTTGGATTAAACTGGTTATATTTACGCATCAGAGCGCGTATAACCCTCCAGAAAGCGATTTAAAGCTTAAAATCGAACAAGAGTTGATATGTGCAAACGATACACATATTTTTATAAATCCCAAGTATGAAATACAACATTTCATTGGTTTGGAATTTGTTTGATGGTTGAAGTGACACAGGTGTCACAGTCTCCCCTACTTTAGGAAATTTCGTCCCGAAATTTAATTCTAGAGGAAACTTGTGAAGACAGCTGTGACGATTTCGCCTTCTAATAGATCCATTGAACCCTTAAGTAATACTCTGGGTCATGTTAGGACTCTTGGCGAATTTGTTAACCCTCAAAGTGAATTCCTTGTGGTAGTAAAACATGGAATTTTGAACTACGGACAGAAGAACGTTTCTTATGAAGACTTATCATAGGAAACTTGTGTGTGCTTGAAATAAGAATTGGGAAGTGTGAGAATAAATGACATCGGTCAAAGTCCGAGACTTCTCCCGTATCATTATTCTCGTCACTTTAGGTCTTAACACATGACAAAACTTCTTGTGGTTTCTGTGCACTGACTTCCATAATTATGTAGGCCTCCATAATTACGTAATCCCTTACACAGTCCGCACAGTTCATTTCATAATGTGTAGTGGAAAAATCAATTGAATAAACATGAAGCGACTTGACTAGATCACCAAAGGATCTTTTTAACTAAATCAACGAACGATCTTTTTAACTAGATCAACATATGATCTTCTTAACTAGACCGTCGTACGATCTCCTTAAATAGACCACTTAAGGGATCTTTTCAATTATATCATCACATGATATTTCTAATCAGATTTTCAAAATCAATCTGTTTAACTAGACCACCCAAGGGTCCAATTATAGAATAGTACTTTAAAACCCAAGGGACTCGACTACGACGTAGAAGTCCATTAAGGATTTAAGATAGTAACTTTGGATATCCTATTATAAATCCCTCATATGAGATATGAAAGATTTTACGAGGATTTGGATGGATCACATACAACCACAAAACATGTAAGAAAACACATAAGCACAAAATTAGTTAACTTGATTCTTTAATTTGTTGTGTTTGAGGATGGATAATTTAAAGCACACTAGAAATCCAATCCATGAATTTCATTTGGTACTTTAATCATTTCCAAGGATCCATCTATAAAGATAGAAGGATTCTCAATAAGAGTTTGGCTTTGTTTCTTAAAAGAAACAAGTGTTTAAGGTTCTTGGGGAGATCACAAGTGATCATAAAATGACAGAACCATAAGAATAGTTTGTCTTTGGGTTGACATCATAAGGTTGTATCAAACATTCACACAATAGTATCAGTTTTGCAAAAATAAAAACGATGACTTTTTATTTATATAACAACTGACTTGTCTTTAAACGTCAAAGATAACAACCAAGGGAAATAACAAAACACTAGTTGTTCACTGCCGCATCATTGTTCATGTTTGCCTCATTGATGTTAAACACTCGTCCACGTGCTGGAGGTATGTTAACAAGTCTTGGGCAATTGTTCCTGTAGTGGGTAAGGTCACCACCGTTATAACATGACCCTGGAGGGAACCGTGCTTGAACAGCAGCAGGGTTTGCAGCAGCTTGATTTGCATAACGACAAACATTGATCAAATGTCCCAACCGCCCATAGTGGGTACATTTATGACACTGCTCTTGCTCCAAATGATGACGGTTGCACTTGTTGCACAAAGGTGCAGTACCAACATAGTTTTGCCTTTTGCGAGGTTGTGCTGGTTGGTTTGGTGCAACCTGTTTGTCTTGAGCAGTTACAGCGCAGTTCTGAGAGGCTTTGCGCTTCTTCTTCTTGGATACCTCAGCATGTTCTTCCTTTGGTTCCACTTGAGCAGTCTTGTCAGATGGTCTTGGGTCACCCTTCCGAAACAGCTTGCGCTTCCTGATATGGGATTCAGTCAGAGTGGCAGACAATTCAATGGCTTGTCTGACAGTAGTAGGGTTACTGCCAGTAACAATATCCTGAACTAGGTCAGGAAGACCATCAGTATATTTCTCGATCGCCTTATCCACAGGAGTAACCATAGCAGGACACAACAGGCTCAATTCTTCAAAACGGTCAGTATAGGCTCGATGTTCACCACTGTCTTGCTTCAAATCATCAAACTCCCTCTCCAAAGCTCGCAGTTCATGACGAGGGCAAAACTCCTTCATCATAAGAGCCCTAAGCTCAGCCCAAGTCTGTGCTAAAGCAACCTCAGCACCGCGGTCTCTCATAACCCCGTTCCACCACGTTAGAGCCCTCTTCTGAAACACACTTGAAGAAAACTCGACCTTGCGATTTTCAGGACACTGAACATGACGGAAGGTATTCTCAATGCTCTCGAACCACTGAAGAAGCCCAGTTGCTCCCTCAGAACCACTAAACTTGAGCGGTTTAGCTGAGTTGAAACTCTTGAAATTGCATGGAGCATTGTTGTTGTTGATGGCTTGCATCATTTGAGCATAAAGATTTGGGAAGGCAACAGCCATTTGCTGCGCAATGATTTCCGCCAGTTCGGCATTCGCCATCTGATTTTCACGTCGAGGAGGCATTCTAAAAGAGGAAACATGAAAGGAAACGAGTGAGAGAATTAGACGAAAAGAATGAGATGAAACAAATCTGATGAAAGCAAGGATAGTGGTCATTTGTTCGCATTACAAAGCAAACAAACTACACACAGTGACTAATCAAAGTAAATGGGTCAAAAATAATGTATCGCGAAGACATGCTCGCCTATAAGTGAACACTCATCCCAAGAATTCCCAGGTAAGCACAACTAGTCTCGCGTCTGATGAGATATATACGAAGTGCTTGCCTAGACAGAAAACCCAGAATACAGGCATTCACCCTTCCAGTTTGCACGTGTTCACATTATTTAAAACCCAAAACCTTGACGAGATTTTGAAAACTCAAAGGGGTTCAAAACCATATAACAGAAGGTTCAAAACCTAGAAATCAATCATCCTAGAACAGATGATTAGTTTTCAAAGCGGGATAGAAATTTATGTTCTTATTGTGGTTGTCACCTAAGAATAAGTGACGCTATTGTTTTAAAACTAAACACAAGAAAACTTGTGTTAGGTTCCTAGGAAGGTTATAGTCTAGGTCAAAGCATTACTAATAACCTAATTCCCTATAACCATTGGCTCTGATACCAACTTTTCTGTCACACCCCGACCACGTAAAGCAACCAAACGTGGCGGAAACATCGGGGAGTGTTGTAACAGAATTATTGTTTCATAACCATGGCATAAATAAATTCTGTTTTATTGAATAAATGAACTCATTGTTTTAGTACAATCAAAAGTACAACTATGATCTTCCAAGTTTTAAAGTTGCTAAGGCACGAGTCCATCCTATATGTAGCATGTATCAACAATCATTGCAAAGCAGTACCTGAAACATGTGTAAAAATAGGTACGTCAGCATAAAAATGCCTGTGAGATACATAGGTTTTGTGAAATAAGATTCATGACTTATGTTTAAGAAAATGTTTAGTCATGAACCTTGTAATTTGATTTGTCTTGTAAATCATTTGAAAAACGATAAGATCAGATGATATGTATAAATAAATGTAAGGTTAAATGAATAACCTTGTAAAATGAGTTTGTATAAGATAAGTTGTTTGTAAAACAATGTCTTGTGAAAAGTATGTTATTTGTATAAAATGTTATATGTCTCAAATTGAAATGATTCAAATAACGCTACGACATGTAATACCATACAAACACTTATATATAGGAAGTACCAGCGGCGTATCCACCATGCTTGTATCATATTACACACGCCTCGTTACTTAATCACTTACTCAAACCAAACCAAATAATGTAAGATGTCTATGTTTAAACCAATTGCCAAACGTATTAAATAATATGTCAAAATGTTTATGTCAAGATGTAAGACATGTAATGTATAACTAATGTCAATAATGTTTATGTGTCCAATGTAAATCATGTAATGTGTAACCAATGCGATTTGTATAAATAAATGTAAGATTAAACAAATAACCTTATAGTAGCATATTAAAAGTATACTTTGGATTTGTAAGTAACATATTAAACTATGTTTTGGTTTCATAAATAACATATCAAAATATGCTTTAGATGTGATAAATAACATATTAAACTATGTTTTGGTTTTGTAAATAACATATCAAAATATGCTTTGGATGATTAACAAAATATATGCTGGTCTTGTACAATACCACACATGAGAGTATATCAAACTATACTTTAATAGTGTGATTTGAGAATTCATTCAGACCTGGTGCATCAAAATACACCTTTGAGACTATAGAAATACCACAAAGGCAATCCCAATTTCGATGGAGCAACAAATTGGTTTCAGACATTCCATGACAACAGGAATGGGGTGTCAAATCCTATAGCGCTATATCATACTAACAATCGGTCTGGTGAACATAAAATAAGTACAATTCAACATTTTATTTTATGTTCTTTGAGAAATCAATGCTTAAATCATAGATAGTCATTCAATTTGTCAATAGATAAGTATTAACATGTATAATCAATTATACTTTTGGAAAACACGAAAGTAACAGATAGGTACACATGCTTCACCCCAAAACAGTTTGGAAAAACAGTAAAATAGGGGAACTATGTACTCACATTGAGAGTGCTTAGGAGTCCTTGTGTAACAACCAAACAATGCTAGAGATCACGGATATCAAACGGCACCTATTATAGGTAACTATGTTAATAAACCGGACCTAAATCGGAGGATTTAGATAGAATGAGGGTTCGTAAACAAAACGAGTATAGAGACTCGTGTCATATGGTTTAACAAAGCCTACATACTAAATGAAACCTATCCTATGTGTTTTTGACCCATCGCGACCCATTAAGGTAGCTTATGCTACTTTAACGCGTTGTGCGCGCAAAAGCGCACTCGGACCGCCTAACTAGTCCTATGACAAGTGTTATATGCCTAAACATGTTACATAATCAGTTATGTGACAAACGTTTAGGTTACATATGCTTAATTACCAATTATACATGAAAAGGGTATTCTGGTAATTTACCTAAGGCATATAAACTACCTATCATACAACTACTTAAACGTTGTGACCATAAGGTATAACCTCGAAAGGTTATTCCCTATATACTATGGTCACCTAATGTATTTGGTCGGATCCTAATGATCGACCAAACTGGGTCGGGTTCGAGGTATAAGCGATTTATTAGATCGCTTACCCTACGACCCTAGACAACGTGGTAATCAGTAGGCATAGTCCCAAGGGACTATAACCAACGTGATTACACTCACGTTGCGAAGTTCAAACGAACTTCGCATTGACCATTACTGGTCAACGCTGAAAGTCAAACAAAGTTTGACTTTCGGACTCGAAAAGCAATAAAATAAGGAAAAGAACGAAAGAATACTTACGAAGGGTCCCCGAATGCTAATCTCGATTCAAAAATCTCAGGTATGAAACAAAGGTTTCAACTTAGAGTTTCTCAAATCAAAATTCTAGTGATTTAAGCAATGGGGGGCATGGGGTATTTATAGTATTCGGTCCACCGTTAAGATCGTTTCATGGAAACCATGCTCGAATCCTATCCGTACATGTGTTGGCAAGTTGTGGTGACTAAAAATGGGTTCTTATCAGCTGACTAGACAAGTGAGAACATGTGGTTGTGGATTAAACAGCTGCAATCTGCTGTTAAATGCAGTTAACCTGGTCAGAAGGGGCCTCACGGGCCGCGTGAGGATGTAAGGAAACTGAGGCGGGCCGCCTGGCCTGCACATATCAGACATAAGTTTCAAAAATGACAATTTCAGTCCCTGCACGTGTTTAAGGCCATTTCCGACACTTCTAAGGCCCGTAAAGCCAACTTTAAGGCCCTAAAATGTTTCCTAAACATTGTGGACATGAAACATGCTCAAAAATATGCCGGGTGTTGGTTCGTTTGGTCGTACGAACGCGATGTTCGCTTAATTACGACGGAATGCGCATAAGCGCGAAAAACGATCCAAATGACGCAACGAATGGATTTTTGGCAAGCCAAACACTAAAGCATAATATAGTCATGCTTACATAAATTTTTGGATGTCCGGATGTATTCAGAACGTAAGTTATGCGCGAAAATGCAAACTTGTGCACTTTTTGACACTTTTAGTCCCTGAATGACCCAAAAGTTTATTTTAGCACACCGAACCCCTCAAAGCCTATTTCTACGCTATGTAGAGGATATTTAAGGTGTGTTTAACTTATGGTCATGTTCCGGAATGTTTGTTACAGTTCAAATTGGCATACTTTCGCAGTTTGTCAAGTTTAGTCCCTGTAAGCGAATTAACTTGTTTTTGCCATACCAAAGCCTTCAAAACTTATTTCTAAGTTATGTAAAGGTTATTTAAGGTATGTTAAGCCTATTTCACTATTCCGGAGTGTTCGTTGGATTAAACTGGTTATATTTACGCATCAGAGCGCGTATAACCCTCCAGAAAGCGATTTAAAGCTTAAAATCGAACAAGAGTTGATATGTGCAAACGATACACATATTTTTATAAATCCCAAGTATGAAATACAATATTTCATTGGTTTGGCATTTGTTTGATGGTTGAAGTGACACAGGTGTCACAGATTGTTCTATAATTTTGATGCTGACATTGTTGGTCAATTTGTTGATAATACAGTTGACAGTCACAATGTTACGTCTAAAGCAATCGACGGTCGATATGACTATCAATGTTTGGTTCGACCAGACGTTGTAAATCAACCAACCCAACTCGTGATTCTTGGTTGATCTATTATCTATTACAACTTATGATTACCGAACTTAACTACTTATGACTATCAATGTTTGTTTTGATTATGTTTCTTAATGGACTATTTATGCGTTTTTTTTAATATATTCATCATTGCCATCATCCTAATTTGTTATCAATTATGTATTACATGTAATTATTTGTGATTTTATTATCACCCACTTAACATAATGTAATTTTATTACTACCCATTTAACTTACAATATTAATATTAAAGCCTAACTTATAATATGCACATGTGCATACGTATCTACCAGTTGTATCTAACAGTTGAATCCACTTGTTTATTGATATACCATTGTTTATTATTATACCTGTTACTAATATTAATATAAAACCATTTGTTGTACCTTACATATAAATATACCCATTTGTAATACATTACATACTACACTGTACGTTATATAACTTTATGCACATGTGCATACCCATCATTTAATTTATTAACCAACATAATATAACATATTTTAACAATCGTGTACATCTATAACACATTATATATTACTAACACGCATTTAATCATTACTAACATTCATTACCAACCATCTTGTTAGTTTAACCATTTTAATGCACATGTGCATAAACAACAACAACCAATACGAACTCCAAACATCGATTACTATATCAGCTAAAATACCAACTGATTACTATATCAACTACTATACCAGCTGTTGTCAACCAAAAGTATTAGTGTCACAATAGACCACTTCCAACCACATTTAACCAAAACTATAAACGACATCATAACAAAGTACCATCTGACGTGTTAAAACAGACAAAACAAAACAAAGTACTAGTTTCATTAACATAAATCACCAACAAAACAGAAATACTATATGTTCCTAAAGTTAATAACCTGCTGTGTTAACTCATACCCTCAAACTTATCCTCATTCTTCCATTTGTCAAGCATATTCCAACATTTTTCTTGTTTCATCGCCTCTTTGTCTAACGTTTTCTGCATTTTTTTTCATCTCTCAAACCACGTGTTGTCTCTTTTGCAAGTTCCATAACAGTTTCCTTGTACACGTTTGCCTCTGATAATAACAGTTTTGTTGATATCTCCATCCTCAAGTTTTTTAGTTGCATGTCTTGAATATCTTTCCGCGTACTAAAACCGCATTCAAACTTGACATCGCTCCATTTGTACATCTCCATGTGTCGCATAGCGAACACACCGCAATCGTTGAAATTATCACTCGTTGCCCATTCCAATTTTTTCTGTTTAACCTATGTGCAAACACATTAATACATGTATGAAATGTTTGTACACACTAATGCACATGTGCATTTTAAATATTGATTAAAAATTCTAAATAACACATACCATCAACAACATTGTCATCTTTATCACCAACTTTAGATGTTGATAACCTTCTGTTCTTTGCCATGCGCACCTCACCAACACCTTTGTTTGGTGTTTCCACCTGTTTCCGTTTATTATTCCTCATCTTCATGTCCTTTTTTACAACTTTTTTCACATCTGCATTCATAAACTCAATATGTTTATACAAATTATATTAATAAAACCAACATTAATGTAATGATGCACATGTGCATGAAATAACTTTTAATTAACGAACATCCAAAATATTAATTATAAATAATCAAATATTCTAACCTTTTTGTTTACCATGCATATACTTTTCCGTTGTGACTGCGTCTTACAATGATGACCCTTCTTCCCTCGACTTTAATACAAATATAACTTTTTTCATTTTCTTTTCCAACTTTCTTTCCATTGCAATTCCACAATGAACATGTGCATATACATTAAATGCCTTAATAACCTAGTATGACAAATTATGCGCATGCGCATAGTAACTTATTTTGTCAGTTTATGCACATGTGCATATATGTATATATCACCCCACAATATCTTGTTACCACATTCTAACATAAAATACATTTGTGCATAACTATTCACATGTTATTACAAAATATGCACACATGCATATTAAATTAATATGACAATCTATGCACATGTTCATAACTATATATCACACAAACTTACCTTAATAACGTATTATGTTAAACATCTGATGTAAACATATGCACATGTGCATGACAATATTTCTCATAATACACACCAAAGTTTGAATTAACAAATTATATATAATATAAAGAAGTATGAACGAATTGTGTAAACTTGCAAAATGTCACGCGAACTATGCACATGTGCATATTGAACTATTATGACAATATATGCACATGTGCATAACTATATATCACACAAACTTACCTTAATAACATATTCTATTAAACCTAGTTAAATCTATGATGTAAACATATGCATATGTGCATAACAAAATATATCACAATACAGAATGAAGTTTGAATCACCAAATTACACAATATCTATGTTAAACCGCATACGTAACGGTGATTATGATGGCGATTTCCGACTATATTGACATATTGACTATTATTATAATCACGTTGCCCTAATTACGACGAAATAGAGATCCACAATGTTTTTAATCACGTTGCCGTAATTACAAATGGATGAAGAATATACGATCGATGATTATGTTCCTAATATAAATTATACGACTCATTATGGACGAATTTTATGAACTAACCTCAATTATATGATGAAATCTGAAATATATGCTTGTAAAATATCAAATCTCCGAGAAAATGTCACTCCAAATGCTTCGAAATGGTGAACTGATGATCGTGAATTTGATTATGTATTTGAAACAGACGAACTAATTCGATATGATGGTGAAATGTTGAGATAATCGTGAAAGAGAATCAGATTCAAATTGGGGAGATAGATTGGGGATATTTCTTGGACATGAATGATATTATTAGATATAGTTAATTTTCTGATTGAAGTCCGAAAATATGCGCCTATTTTAAAAGTTGTTTGGGTATTTACAAAATTGCCCCCTGTTCACATTGGTTCTCGCGGTTCTCGCAATAAGGGTGGTTCTCGCATGAACCCTACCCTATATATATATAGGGTCAGGATTCAGAGAAAACGGTGGAAAGTGTGAGAACGGTAAGAACGCTTATGAATCGTCCGATCAAAACAATCTATGGACTAGATTGGCGCGGTGGCGTTTTCGTAAATAACATCAATTTTATTGCGTGGACGCGCTTCATTAAGGGTAAAAAAGTCTTTTGAATTCTCCACACAAAACACCATCTCATGAAATAAAACGCCAAAACAAATAGCACACGCCATTCTAACTAAAAAATGCCATTAGATATAAAACGCCAAATTTAATTATAATAAAATACCGCCTAAAAAACCTGTGACAACCCGGAATTTCAGGTCTTTCCTCTACGCATCACTTGTTTCACAAATCTGTTTTCGCAGTTCATTTTACGTTGTATCATGTGCATGGTATTTGAATGACTAAATTGTTTCGTTGTTGCATGAAATTTAAGAGTTGTATAGTGTTAATGTTTAGTTATAACATGGCACCACACTTATTCATGGAAAACCCAAGCTAGTCTGTAACACCTCGAAAATTCACGTCCTATAATGTATTGACACGTGTCATAAACTTTAAACGTGTAAAAGAATACTCTAGAGGGACTAAAGTTGACAAACAAGGAAAGTATGTGAATATAAGGGTTCAAAATGTCAACAAGGGATAAATATACTTTACAGTAACCCTACATGATGCTCATACCTTCAAACGAATAAATCATGGATCATACGAAGCTAAAAATGAAAGAAAGTGAGAGATTACAAACTACAGGGGTTAAATGTGTCAACATGTTTAAAGTGTACCTCTGAGTGACCTTTTAGCAAACCTGAAGCTTTGTAACGGAAATTTATGCTCACTAGAATGCGTGATAAAAATTTCATAAAGTTTCGTTATCTTATGAGAAAGTTATGATCAAATTCGTATACGAGGGGTTAAAGCGTCAACGTTGGAAATTATGACTTTTCGGGTGATAACAAAGTTAACCAAGGACTTAACAAAGTGGGTATAAGTCTTGAAGCCCTTATAAGTAAATTAAGAGGCCCCATACTGAAAATAATGGCCTAAAATCGTATTACACTAAGTTACCCGTTCGAAACTTGAAAGGTCAAGAGTTTTTGGCCCTGATGATTGGCTTACGGACCGTAAAGGTCGACCCTTACGGTCCGTAAGGGGTTCCCAGCGACAGAAAAATGGCTGTGGGCTGTTATAAATGTTGCAACCGACTGAAAAACGATTTTCCTCATACTTGGACGACCCCTACATGCTTTTTAGACCTAGGGGACATCTGTGGATGATCCATGGCCATTGCTAGGCTTGTGTGTCAATGATCTATGAGATCAAAAGCACTATAAAAGGCCTCTTGTTGCAACCATTTTGATCACTCATTCCTTCTGCATTTCTGGAGCTTCCTGGAGCTTAAGAGCAGATCCTAAGCCTTCCTAATCGTGCATAGGACTTCAGTAAGTATGCTTAACCTTTCTTAGTTAAGTTTTTGCTTAGTTTTAGCTTAAAAGTCAAACCGTCGTAATTAACGGTTGACTTAGCGATTAATCATTAATGGTCCAGTGATTAGTCGAATTGAAGGTAGTTATAAGTTGGTAATTATGTGGGCATTAAACCCTTAAAAGGGCTCCCTCTGATTCCTACTCTAACTAGATCAAATGTCGGGTCAAAGTTGATTAGAAAAAGTCAACAGAACCTTAATTTGCGAATTAACGCCTAATTAACAATGTAGAAGGCATGTAACCTATTTTATCACTCATATAACTTGTTAATAAGTATAAGAACTAGTCTAAGCTTGTTTGATCCGACAATTTTCTGTTTAGACCCGGTTCGGAACCGAAAGTCGCAAAACTTTGACTTTTGCTTTGACTTCAGTTCTGACCCGATTTAGTATGATTTGGAAATACCTTAGAGCTTCCTTAGGACCAGGCTACATGTTAGCATAACCCTCTGTGGTTGGTTCATTGATTATCCGATTCGTTTACATGTTTCCGTTAATTGCTTAATGTTGACCATAATGCCCTTTTGACCATAAAACGAGAATTTTGGATATGTGAAAAGACAATAACCTTTGTTACTGATTTATAAACATGTCCCTAAAGTTTCATATTAGTTCGAGGTCCAGAATAGGAGTTATGCTAAATAGCGCATTTAAGAAGCTTTTTGTTAATTAAACGGCGCAATTAGCATAAAGCCTATCTAAACCCAAATTTTGACACCAAACCTTTTACCCACTGATGTAATATAATATTTTGGGATTTTTAAAGATTTTTAATTATTTTTTTAACCTGCTCATAACCTAGGGTTATGGCATTGATTCGGTAAATACCGATTATACCCTTTTTGTGTATAAAATGAGTTCTACATATTATTTTGACACCAATCAAATTGCTACTGATTTTATATAATAAATAAAGTATTTTGAACTTTATAACCTGATCGAAAAACTCGGATTTCCTGTATAACCCGGAAATCGCTTAAAATGGCTTTTTAAGCGTATTAAACGCATAGTTTGGGTTTAAAACCATTTTTGTCATATAAGACCTATTACCAACTGATATGACCTAATAAAATAATTAATTTTACTGATGTATTCAGAACCGAATCTCAGAATTAAAAATAATCTCTTTTATAACCTTGTAAATGATCAAAATGCCCCTACGGGGCTTAAATTGAGATTAAACTCGTTTTGGGCATAATGAAAGGTATCTTACTGATATCACAACATATTTAAAGCATATTAACTTAGGAAACTTGCATATGATTCTTTTGGTTTCTCGTTACGCACTTTTCGCGTTCGGATCGGCTTATGTAACTAGTTTGCATATATTAGCCGAAACGGGTCAAACCATAACATTTTTGTCTCAAAATCTAGAGTGTGTTTAAGTTACCCATATTAAACAAGCATACAAGCTTGTCGGGTCAAAACCACATTCTAAACCGGTCTTCGCTTATCATGCGTTTGAACCATCTTCTTTTGAAAACTAACCGGTCAAAGTCAAGGCTTAATTAAAGACCCGTTAGGATTCTAATAGGTTATTAAAAACCTTCGTTCCAGATTAGGAGCCCAGTAAAAGCTATCTTTACTTGCTGAATTGATATACGGCTGGGATTGAATTTATATTTAGCTCAGGTAAATACTCTTAACTTATTTTCCCTATACGGGCTTGGGATACGGTATTATAATAATACCGCTTGGTCGGGTATTGAATGTTTAATCGGATTGTGATTAAATTATTGAGGTAACCCGCTTTAATCTGTATTGTTTGAAATAAAAGCCTTTAGGAGTTAATGACCATGTCCCGGATATCCTTGACATCATTGTATTATAAAATGGCCACGCCTTATGCACGAAGTGTAGGCATACAACTGACAGTGCATAAGGGAAACGGTATCTCACTCTCTTGTGGGCCTATACTTGTGGTGTGTCTGTTAATCTTGACTCGGTTTCTACATCGGGCCCTGAACGTACAACGAACATGTAAAACTGTATACAAGTTTATTTCTACATAATTATCCCAAGTTAAAAAGATATCTTGTGCCAGGTGCATCTAAATCAATATTTTTAAACTCTTTTCAAAATGAGTCAGTTAATTGTATTTACCAGTGTAAACTGACGTATTTTCCAAAAAGGTTAAGTGCAGGTACTATACGAAATAGGCTGGCTACTCCAGACATCAATAATCAAGTCTTTCAAGCTCTAGATGTTAAAGTCTGTTGAGCAGTTTTCTTTTATTTGATCCGCCTGTGGATCCTTTACTTTCCGTTGTAATACTTTGATATTACTTTATATCGGAATGTAATATATTTTATCTTTTGTTTCCGCTGTGCATTTATAATTATGTGTTGTTTGACTATGATGATATCAACTACGTCACGTTACTCCCCACCGGGCCCACCGGTAATACGTGGAAATATCGGGGTGTGATAGGTTGGTATCAGAGCCAACATTGAGTGAATTAAACACTAGCCTTTTGTGTTTAATCTCAATGACACAGTAGCACATTCCTTGACCTTCTGAGTCTAGACTTAACATAGGAATAATCTCAATCCTAATCTGGAAATTTTGCTTCCAATTTTTATATATTGGATACGTCGCCAAGCGAAGAAGCCGTAATAGGAATTCTCCACACCCGGAGCCTTGAAATGCTGAGCTTCGTACCGCGGCTAGGATGAAACGTGCAACCAAGGAGAAAGCATTCAGAAATAAAATGAAGAAGAAACTCCTTTTGCTGAAGATAGTTTCCTTAATAGTCCTTATAAGGACATATTTATCTTTCAGTTCCTTCGAGGACAACATTATTCCTTTCAAGTCCCGCTTAGGGCAACTCTGTACTTTTATTTTTATATAGTGGTTTGATTAAATTTAAGTTTTCATTCTAAACATGAAATATGAAATAAATGGAAAATAACATTCCTTTTATATGATATACCATTATAATAAAATGGCAAAATCTAAAAAGGGCAAGACCTAGCCACGTGTTATTTTGAGACAGGGCCAAGATGGTAGTTCCTCAATTAGATTCAGATCCTTGTTAACACCTCAATTTAGGATTGTTCTGCGTTAAATATTAAAAAGAATCTTAAAGGTAAAACCTAGCCTAAATGTCACTGCAGACAAGGCCAAGATGGTAGAACCTATTCAAGAGATTCAAACCCTTGTTAACATCTGTAACATGTTAACATTCCTGGCAGACGTGGTTTGATAAAATCGCATGAGTCATCCTTAAATAAGATTACTCCAATTTCCCTTATTTATATAATCATCCCTTAAGGATGAAGTGCCTACGGGCTATAATTAACGTCCTCTGAGACTAAAGACAGTGGTAGCCTACAACTCCCAGTCAAGAAAAGGTAATGAACTTTGATTCAAACCTTAATGCCTCGATTCTTTGAAATCATGGCTTATATCATCCTACGAGATGATCATATTATAAACATCCGTTAGAAGGGAAGTGCCTACGGGCTATAGTTAATGTCCTCTGAGACTAAAGACAGTGGTAGCCTACAACTCCCTGTCAAGAAAAGGTAATGAACTTTGATTCAAACCTTAATGCCTCGATTCTCTGAAATCATGGCTTATAAATTAAACTTGTCTACGCGACTAGGCCATTTGTGCTATCATTAACTTGTAAATTAGGATTTATGATAAAAATCCTGAATAAAATAAATATCCTTCCTTCCCTGCCAGTATACATATTAAAAAGAATCTTAAAGGTACGGCCTAGCCTATATGTCATTCCAGACGAGGCCAAGATGGTAGAACCTATTCAAAGGATTCAAATCCTTGTAACATTGTAAATATGTTAACACTCCTGGCAACAGTGATGCAATAAAATCACACTTGTCATCTTTATATTAGGAACTTCCAAACCCCTTATTTTTTTTGCGTTAATGATCAAGAGGAATCGTGGCTAATAAACGTCAAACATGATGAACACATCAAAACATCCATAGGGATGTATACCTACGGGCAAAGATGTATACATGAAAAGATAGTTTTATTTCATAACTTCTTGTCAAGACAATGAATTATGAAATTTTTCGATCCAAAGGGATCATAGATTATGTTTTAAAATTTCCCTAGTGACAAGGCCTCTGTGCCATCCAAAAGTCCTTGGGACAAGCCCTTATGCTATATAAAATGTCGGTACGACATTGACAGTCGTGACGTATGTCCCCTGTCTAATAAATATGAAGGATTATATTCCGTTTAAACGCCAAAGATGGTTTATCTAAAAACCTAGGCCAAGCATAATCAAATAAATTTAATACTATCTATTGGTCTATATGGTTGAGTTACACCATGGCTATTTAATCGTCAAGTTCGACAATTCGCTATATAATTAAACAAATTATTACTACTTGGTTAGTAGCCTTCAAAGCTTCACCACGGCTGACTCCTCTGGAGCTCACAATCATCCAGTTAGTCAGAATGATGTACATTGACTAGCCTTTGTGGCAAAATAAATTATTTTTCCAAAGAGATGACGGCTGTAGTCTATGACTCTCTGTCCAAGGGTGAAGAACTATGTTCGAACCTTAAGATCTCTGATCCAATAAGATTGCGGCTTATATATTAACGCCTTAAGTGCCATATCTTATATGTCCTTTGTGACAAGGCCTTCGTGCCTATGACTATTAATGTCCTTCGTGACAAACCTTCCAACTATCTAAAGATTGTCGTTATGACAAGGATAGTTGTGACATTTTGATCCCCTGTCAAAAAAAAAAAAAAAAAGGTGATGGACTAGGTCCAACCCTTAAATGCCATTGATGGTCTTTTGTGACCTAGGCTAAGTGATATTGATATGTTTGTAAAATAACGTTCATTAAGAATGTTAGTGCCATATTGGCCAGTATAGTTTAACGAAACCATGGTTAGTATATGTTAAGGCCATCAGGGTGATGAATAGCAGTTGTTGGATTGCAACTAAGTTAATGATTCATCTAGTAATAGGAATCAAATCTCGAGTATGACAAACTCGGATAAGACAACAGTCAATCGCGCCATTGATGATGCGATGCATGCTAATGATACTACAATAGTAAACCTTAGAAAGTCCAAGGATGTTCTTCAAACTATGATAAGACGCAGCTGTTGGAAAAGCTGTGAAGGAGATTGTGAAAAAGTTCAAAGAGCCGAATGCTACTTGCTCCAAATCCTTCATAAACTATAAGTATAGCAAACTTTTAAAATCTTTCATAAGAACCACAGTTATTAAGTGAAGGGTAAAACTTACAGGCGAAATCATAAGAACCATTTATTCTGTTCCTGTCAGAAGCCTTCAGGCATAGAATTTTAGAGGTATCCTCTCTCTGGAGGAAGTGCATCCGCATACATATTTGATATCACTTTGATCTCTATCGATTTCGAATACCAAATGGTATGACAAAAGCGCCATATGAGGATTGGTGTATCTTAATAAGTTCCATAGATTGCTTCCATGCCTGATCAGTATGGAGGTTTAATGCATGGAACCACAAAGATATTCCAATGGTCATACGGTATTAAAGTCAACTAATGGTATTCAAAGAAGATATCTAAAAATAGAATTGTCTAAGTAAATGTTCCCGATTTAGGAATTCGTGGAATTGTAACATAAATGTGTCACTTATTTAACACAAGCAATGGTGGATGAACTGGAGCCTGAGATTTGGAAAAATCTCTGTAACCTCCTTGTATCTTGATTATCTTCTCCTAAGACTACCCTGTTTACCACCCGAGAAGCAAGTAGAGTTAAAAATTTTATTCCATTAAAGGCTGTAATATTATGAAATCTCCAAGACGGCTAGTACCATCACTGGAGAAACCAAACCCTGATTAACTAAGTTTTAAAATAGAGGGTTCATATAGCCTAACTCAATATCCTGAGAATTTGGTATAGTAATTATGAAAGACGGTTCATTTTGCTTATGCATTGTTACCGCAACCCTAATTAGGCAACGATTAAGAATTGCCATCAGCTGCCCAGGATCGTCGATTTGTTCGACTAACGACAAGGATTAGCTATTCCTTAAAATTAGTTAACCAGTGGTTGGAATAACCATCTCGCCTTAAGATAAGCTTTTCTATAATAGTTGATTTATAAGCATCAAGGCTGCTCCTTTGAAGACCTTGTATAGATGGAATGTTAAACGCCTATTGATAGGACAATAGATTGGTAAGTCCAATTATCAGGATCTGAAAGTTGCATTAGAAACAACAAATAAGATCACTCAAATACATAATCATCTGTAAGATGCCAGTATTCGGCAGAAAATCAAGGATTAATGAAAATAGCAAACCTCCTAAATTCTTGTTAAGGATAAGGTTCAACAAAAGATATCACCCAAGAAGGGTGTGCCAAATTTGTTAAATTATCAGGCTAGTTAAGCTCTGAATATATAGAATCATTCGAAGGAAATCGAATGTATCAAGATCAAGTAGCTTATAAGCTAAAACCTATTTAGGGAGCTTGGCGGAGCTCGCAATACATTGCACACTAGTGACGGAAGGATGTGTTTTGCAAATAAGTCAAGGAGCACTATCCCATAATGATATGCAGGTTTATGATGTGATGAGCATCCTGTATCGATTGAGGATCGACAGGTTAAGAAGCTCCAAAAGGAAACATGTACCTAATATAGGGGTCACTTTGGGAGCTTGGAAAGACTCCGGATATGTTATTGAAGTTAAGTCCACTATGCGACAAAAAGTACTTCCAGCATTTTAGCACATCTAGAGGTCGAGATTTCTTTTAAGGGGGTGAGGATGTAACACCTCGAAAATTCACGTCCTATAATGTATTGACACGTGTCATAAACTTTAAACGTGTAAAAGAATACTCTAGAGGGACTAAAGTTGACAAACAAGGAAAGTATGTGAATATAAGGGTTCAAAATGTCAACAAGGGATAAATATACTTTACAGTAACCCTACATGATGCTCATACCTTCAAACGAATAAATCATGGATCATACGAAGCTAAAAATGAAAGAAAGTGAGAGATTACAAACTACAGGGGTTAAATGTGTCAACATGTTTAAAGTGTACCTCTGATTGACCTTTTAGCAAACTCGAAGCTTTGTAACGGTAATTTATGCTCACTAGAATGCGTGATAAAAATTTCATAAAGTTTCGTTATCGTATGAGAAAATTATGATCAAATTCGTATACGAGGGGTTAAAGCGTCAACGTTGGAAATTATGACTTTTCGAGTGATAACAAAGTTAACCAAGGACTTAACAAAGTGGGTATAAGTCTTGAAGCCCTTATAAGTAAATTGAGAGGCCCCATACTGAAAATAATGGCCTAAAATCGTATTACACTAAGTTACCCGTTCGAAACTTGAAAGGTCAAGAGTTTTTGGCCCTGATGAATGGCTTACGGACCGTAAAGGTCGACCCTTACGGTCCGTAAGGGGTTCCCAGCGACAGAAAAATGGCTGTTGGCTATTATAAACGTTGCAACCGACTTAAAAACGATTTCCCTCATACTTGGACGACCCCTACATGCTTTTTAGACCTAGGGGACATCTGTGGATGATCCATGGCCATTGCTAGGCTTGTGTGTCAATGATCTATGAGATCAAAAGCACTATAAAAGGCCTCTTGTTGCAACCATTTTGATCACTCATTCCTTCTGCATTTCTGGAGCTTCCTGGAGCTTAAGAGCAGACCCAAAGCCTTCCTAATCGTGTGACAACTGCCAATTTTCGGTAACTTTCTTACACTTAAAGTACTCATTTTAGCTACATTTTTATGCATTTCGAACACTCGAACTGCGTACTACATAATATACATCTTAGAATACTTATGGAATATTCAATTATGATGCACATGATTCATTTTATTGGGTACATTTGAAATAGTGCGAACAATTCATCGAAACAACTAGAGTAGTGCCTAGTGAACTAGAGTGCTGACGAAAACTCCGGATCTGCAGAAAACATCTAAAATGACATCTTAAGGACTCGGATGAGAGTCCAATATCAATTATATATTAAACCCTTTATGGGAATACAAGAGTTTGGTTAATATTTTACCGATGTCCGGTAGCACTAAAAACTGTCCGAAAAGTGCTAAAAGTGACCATTTCATAATTTTTCCGCAAAAATTCAGCATTTGTATTTTTATTACAAGATGCAAAAGTGTTGTTTAAACACAAATTCCATATAAAAATAAATAGGGATTATCATATAAATACATAACCAAATATTTCCCTATAACTTATTTATGTTAACCTTTCGACTATCTTCTTACGAAACGAACGCTAAACATCTAGCCGAACTATATTTTGGCACTAGTAGCGAACTAGTGAACATTATTTTTAGTCATGTAAAGCTAGTTTATGATCATTTCAAGTCGTGAAACATCTCGAAAAATTGTAAACTTTAAACATCTAAATACTTACATCTTACATTCTCATTTTGAAACCTTAAAAATAACTAACACATTTTTACAACACAAAGACCCCCCCCCCCCCCATGTATAAACGAAAATAAGGGGTCCCACATCCCTTAATTAGTTGCTAAAATATCTAGATATTATCCTAACTTGCAAGTGGATGATGTTGGTGAAAGATTATAACATTTGGTGAATTAGTTTACTAGCACTTTACTACATAATTCCACCTTTTATTACACACACAAAGTCTCTCATCATCTTCATCCATATTACCAAGAACACCTTCAAAAAAAAAAACCCAATTATTTTTATTACCTCCTTCATGATCAATATGGATTTTCAAGTAACATAAGAGGATCTAAAGCTTTTGGAAGTAAAAGGAAGGGTTTTCATCCATACAAAAGTGTTCTACCATCAAGATCATCATCTTCTTAGTTCTTAATAATCTTCCAAGATCATCCCTAGCCTAGAGCTAGAAGTAAGCTTCTATATCTATTTTTTTTATTACATATATTATGATTATGATTGTTATTATTACTAATAATAACCAAGAAATCATACATAATAAACATGAAGAAAATACAAAGAAGCAAAGATAATAATCATGATACATTTATGTTGGTTTATATTGTGATTTAAGACTTGTGATATGCATATATGATCTTGTTGTGATGATATTGATATAAATAAATTGTTAGAGTATGTTTTAAAAAAATATGATCTAACAAATATACATGTTTATGTTAAAGGGTTTTTAACATAGAAGTTTAAAAGGATGATCATAACTATTGATCTTGTGAAAGTATTTAAGGTTTTTATTTAAAAAACAATACTTCCACAAGATTATATAAAGTAACATACAACTAGTGATTTTTGTTAAAAGTTGTTAAAACTAGAATTAAACTTGGTATTTGAACTAGTTAGCATATGTTATGATCATGTTTAAAACCCTACATGATTTGGATATCATCTTGATAATTTCATGTTATAAAAGTCTCATATGTTTAGTTAAGATGTTGAATAAATTGTTGGTGATTTGAAAAAGAAAATGATATGTTTATACAACATGGTTAGAATAAAATACAAAGGTTATATGGCCATTTTTCATAAAAACTTTATTTTATAAAGTAACAACATTTTTGGTTAATTTTAGACAAGATAAATATATATTTTTTTTTAGAAAATATATATTTGGTTATTTTGACAATTTTTGTGTTATGTATTACTTGATGTATTAGTTACATATATCAAAGTAGGAACTTGAATCAACTTGTCACATTTAAACTCAAGACACTTTATAACAAAAGTCCTACGAGACTTCATATAATTACGCCTTAAAAACGAGTTACGGACGATCCGAATAAGCGGACACCATTTATGGTCAAAACGGACGACGGGCGAATCCTTAAACGAAACACCAATCCGGGGAGTTACTATGACGTGTAGACGATCTTTCGACACGAAAATATAAATATGCTATCGATAACAAATTTCGGATGTTTATAAACTTATAAAAACTAGTATGTTTTTATTTACCAAAAAGTATGCTTAGTAAATTTTTATAAAAAGGTTTTTATAAAAATGAAAGGCTTACACTTACTAGTGGGCTTATTTTATTTAATGGACTAGTTTATAACAAATGGGCTTACTTACACTTAATGGGCTATTGTTTTACAAATGGGCTTATTTTTCATAATGGGCTTAACATAAATTCGTGGGCTAAGCCCAAACACCAAACATATGGGCCAAAGCCCAACACTATTTGAGGCCCAACACTATTTAAGCCCAATACTATTTAAGCCCAATACTATTCAAGCCCAATACTATTCAAGCCCAACACTAATGAGGCCCAACACTATTGAGGCCCAACACTATTTGAGACCCAACACTATTTGAAGCCCAACACTATTGAGGCCCAACACTATTGAGACCCAACACTATTTGAGGCCTAACACTATTGAGGCCCAACACTATTTAAGGCCCAGCACTATTTAAGCCCAATAACTTGAAAACATGGGCTTGGCCCAATGTTACCATTATTGGAAACACAACTATACAATTGATACATATAAGACACGAAATTCAGCGGACTAGATCCGACTATACAACTCACAAGATACAAGATAACATTTATATATATATATATATATATATATTTGGTGAAAACTATATATATAACATTTGAACAACTCATTCATCGAATACACAGTTAACGAACAGTAAAGACATACAAGTCTTACACATATTGAAGACACAAGACTTGTACTCAAGTTCTTTACAAAGACCGAAGTGTCTAACAAAAATAAGAACATTTGTAGGTCGCAACGCTATTCAGGACGACCGCACGTGAGATCTTATTTACTTCTATTCACGGACGCAATTCAGTGAGTTCATGTCCCCTATTCATTTAAATGTTTTACAACTTTACAACTATCGGGGAAAATACATGTTCAACGTATGTTAAAGTTAGGGAATGAAACACCTTAGATCATGTGCGAATTAGGGCCATACAATAAGCACCATTAATCCAGTTTGGACCAAGGAACAAAGGCTTAGATCTAATGGGTTTTGGCGAGCCCCACTCTTGGTCATGGACCCATACAGAAGAGTGCGTTTGTGTCCCAGTCGATAGGAGTCGACATAAAATCGTCTAGGGTTGGATTGCTTCCTTTTTCGTCACACATATTAATGTCCTCGCGAAACATTAATGATCAACGATTTCATTGACGCTTTACATACTACATCATTACTTACAGATACATCTTATATCCAGTTTGGATACAATTACAATTGAGACAAATACATCTTACATACTGTTTTGATACAGATACATCTTATATCCAGTTTGGATACAATTACAATTGAGACAAATACATCTTACATACTGTTTTGATATAGATACATTTTATACAACTCACATTTTATGGATACAGTTTATACAACTCACGTTTTACAGATACATCTCATACAACTAAACTGCATGAACTCGCTCAAATTTTGTTGATGTTTTCAAACTTACATGTATTTCAGGGAATTAGTGGACCAATGCAACGATTTCAGTTCAAGGAAAACAAGTATCAATACTCCATGCCAACTATTGAAGGGTTTGCCTGTTATATACCGCCTCTTTGCGGTGATATAGTGGTCAAAGTCTTGACATTTTAAGACTTACATTTTGATGTATAAAACGATGACAACTTATTTTCATTTGATGGTTTGTAACCAATACATTCAACTTATGTTGCATTCTTTTGAAACAATTATGACAATGGCATTGGAGCTTGTTTTTATTCATTTAGTATGTTCACTTATATTGTTATGCAATGAGAACCGATCAGATCACACCTCGCGCTTCCGCTACGAGCGGGTGTGACAAATCGTGCATAGGACTTCAGTAAGTATGCTTAACCTTTCTTAGTTAAGTTTTTGCTTAGTTTTAGCTTAAAAGTCAAACCGTCGTAATTAACGGTTGACTTAGCGATTAATCATTAATGGTCCAGTGATTAGTCGAATTGAAGGTAGTTATAAGTTGGTGATTATGTGGGCATTAAACCCTTAAAAGGGCTCCCTCTGATTCCTACTCTAACTAGATCAAATGTCGGGTCAAAGTTGATTAGAAAAAGTCAACAGAACCTTAATTTGTGAATTAACGCCTAATTAACAATGTAGAAGGCATGTAACCTATTTTATCACTCATATAACTTGTTAATAAGTATAAGAACTAGTCTAAGCTTGTTTGATCCGACAATTTTCTGTTTAGACCCGGTTCGGAACCGAAAGTCGCAAAACTTTGACTTTTGCTTTGACTTCAGTTCTGACCCGATTTAGTATGATTTGGAAATACCTTAGAGCTTCCTTAGGACCAGGCTACATGTTAGCATAACCCTCTGTGGTTAGTTCATTGATTATCCGATTCATTTACATGTTTCCGTTAATTGCTTAATGTTGACCATAATGCCCTTTTGACCATAAAACGAGAATTTTGGATATGTGAAAAGACAATAACCTTTGTTACTGATTTATAAACATGTCCCTAAAGTTTCATATCAGTTCGAGGTCCAGAATAGGAGTTATGCTAAATAGCGCATTTAAGAAGCTTTTTGTTAATTAAACGGCGCAATTAGCATAAAGCCTATCTAAACCCAAATTTTGACACCAAACCTTTTACCCACTGATGTAATATAATATTTTGGGATTTTTAAAGATTTTTAATTATTTTTTTAACCTGCTCATAACCTAGGGTTATGGCATTGATTCGGTAAATACCGATTATACCCTTTTTGTGTATAAAATGAGTTCTACATATTATTTTGACACCAATCAAATTGCTACTGATTTTATATAATAAATAAAGTATTTTGAACTTTATAACCTGATCGGAAAACTCGGATTTCCTGTATAACCCGGAAATCGCTTAAAATGGCTTTTTAAGCGTATTAAACGCATAGTTTGGGTTTAAAACCATTTTTGTCATATAAGACCTATTACCAACTGATATGACCTAATAAAATAAGTTATTTTACTGATGTACTTAGAACCGAATCTCAGAATTAAAAATAATCTCTTTTATAACCTTGTAAATGACCAAAATGCCCCTACGGGGCTTAAATTGAGATTAAACTCGTTTTGGGCATAATGAAAGGTATCTTACTGATATCACAACATATTTAAAGCATATTAACTTAGGAAACTTGCATATGATTCTTTTGGTTTCTCGTTACGCACTTTTCGCGTTCGGATCGGCTTATGTAACTAGTTTGCATATATTAGCCGAAACGGGTCAAACCATAACATTTTTGTCTCAAAATCCAGAGTGTGTTTAAGTTACCCATATTAAATAAGCATACAAGCTTGTCGAGTCAAAACCACATTCTAAACCGGTCTTCGCTTATCATGCGTTTGAACCATCTTCCTTTGAAAACTAACCGGTCAAAGTCAAGGCTTAATTAAAGACCCGTTAGGATTCTAATAGGTTATTAAAAACCTTCGTTCCAGATTAGGAGCCCAGTAAAAGCTATCTGTACTTGCTGAATTGATATACGGCTGGGATTGAATTTATATTTAGCTCAGGTAAATACTCTTAACTTATTTTCCCTATACGGGCTTGGGATACGGTATTATAATAATACCGCTTGGTCGGGTATTGAATGTTTAATCGGATTGTGATTAAATTATTGAGGTAACCCGCTTTAATTTGTATTTTTTGAAATAAAAGCCTTTAGGAGTTAATGACCATGTCCCGGATATCCTTGACATCATTGTATTATAAAATGGCCACGCCTTATGCACGAAGTGTAGGCATACAACTGACAGTGCATAAGGGAAACGGTATCTCACTCTCTTGTGGGCCTATACTTGTGGTGTGTCTGTTAATCTTGACTCGGTTTCTACATCGGGCCCTGAACGTACAACGAACATGTAAAATTGTATACAAGTTTATTTCTACATAATTATCCCAAGTTAAAAAGATATCTTGTGCCAGGTGCATCTAAATCAATATTTTTAAACTCTTTTCAAAATGAGTCAGTTAATTGTATTTACCAGTGTAAACTGACGTATTTTCCAAAAAGGTTAAGTGTAGGTACTATACGAAATAGGCTGGCTATTCCAGACATCAATAATCAAGTCTTGCAAGCTCTAGATGTTAAAGTCTGTTGAACAGTTTTCTTTTATTTGATCCGCCTGTGGATCCTTTACTTTCCGTTGTAATACTTTGATATTACTTTATATCAGAATGTAATATATTTTATCTTTTTCTTCCGCTGTGCATTTATAATTATGTGTTGTTTGACTATGATGATATCAACTACGTCACGTTACTCCCCACCGGGCCCACTGATAATACGTGGAGATATCGGGGTGTGACATAGTCGACGAAACACTAGGGTCTTTTGCCCCAAACACCCCACGACGAAAAAGGGTTTTTCACCAGGAGGTGTTTCGCCAAGAAGGGGCCTTCGGCCCAGATCCATGCGCGGCCCAAAATGATATTTTATTTCATAACCTTTCATTATCTGCAAACGTAAAACCCTAGCTCTCTCCCTCTCTTCTATCCGGTAACCAACGGCAGCAAGGAGGACTCCTTCTCTTGTGAAGCTCTCTCTTGTCCTAGCAGAGATCCCCTTCCACTCTACACATCGTGGTGAGTACATATTCGGTGTTATGTTTCGTTAATTACCGATCTAACGCATGACTTATATGGCTGTGTTTTCCTGTGTTGCTTATGTATCGTATATGAATTGAATCTTGTGCCTTGTAAATCTTGCTAGATGTTCATGCTAGGGCATATAAGATTAATATGGCTGCGTTGTGTATATTCGTAACGGATATTGTTGTTGTTAGTCGACGAACTATGGCATTGTGTAAACAAGACTAATTATGATTTTTTGAAATAGCAATAACGTCTAGATTTGTTTATGCGAAACTCGGATCCGATTGATAGTCTTGGGGTACTCAAATGATTGTTACGATAATAAGATCACATAAATATGATGAATTGTGTTATGAATCTAAGCTAGTGTGCTGATAATGATGAACTTATAACTAGGGTTTGTAGATGCACCATAACCATCTGATGATATCCACGACGAAACATGGTATTTCGCCACAACCTGGTCTCGACGAAACATGGTATTTCGTCACAACCTGGTCTCGATGAAACATTGGTATTTCATCACTTGTGATTGTTCGTCAAGGTGGTGCATGGTCAGAACAGTTCTCATGTGATTGGATACTTTGTCCCATCTGTTTATGTTATTAGCATGTATCGTGATTTTCTGTTTAAGGCATTATAGTAATGCAAACTGGTTGTGAGGGTCTTGACCCGACCTGTATGGGTAGTTAATCCACCTGTTAAATTTTATCCTGATAACTGAGTACCTGATATGCAATTTGAGATGATCATGTGATAGATACAACCATAAATAGAAATAAGGAAAACTTATATGTATTAATGTGAAAAATCACTTTAACTGTTGGATACTTTTGCATGACATGCACGTGGAATGTGGACTAGCATGAAAACTGAGTATTTGCTACGTATCATACGGTGTTTTTGTGATGTATTCATACTGTGAAAATGCGTGACCTAGTTGTTTATGAAACTGATCTTGATTGGTAACCACGGTAGGGTTTGGTTGACTAATTTGGAAAGGGTAATGTAACGTAACATACCGAGCAATCTAAGGTGAGTTCACTGCTCTTTTTCCAAGCATGCATCCCGGGGAGGGACATCGGGTTTGACTGGAATGTTAAACCTGGGATGTTGGTTATTACACTCATTTCTATCATTAAGTCCCATCATATACCGATTGGTTGCCGGGGAGGCAACGGGGTTATTAGTTGATATCGCTATTAGGTTTGGCACCCTCACACCGTACCGGTGAGTACGGTCGTGAACTAATTACCTTAACCACTTGACCAATGTGTGATAGAGCATTGGGGTTTGGGCAAATAATCTGGAGCCATCTGCGGTAATCGAGTTAATAACAACATCAAATCTCTGAAATGTTTAATATCATATCTGGTAACTAAATGTGTTAACAAACTTTGAACTCACCAGCGTCGTCTGACACACTTGTCTGCATGCTTGCAGGTCTGTAGGATTATATCATTGGAACTTGCTGTCTGGAAGGCTGGAGTGGTCATGGGTCGAGATACATGGAATTGCAAGACAAGTCTAAAGGTTTTCGTACATGTGGTTTATGAAACACTTAACAAATGATTTATGCTTCCACTGTATACAATGAATTACATTTAACATTTTGTAACACTTTATGTTAATGAATGAAAGTTTTTATTTAAATATAGTTATGAGTTCAATGTGATTAGTGGCTAGGTCCTGGTACGTCACACGTCCCGCGGTGTTTCCGCAAGTGGTATTTTGGGGGTGTGACAGTTTGGTATCAGAGCCACTGGTTATAGTGAACTTGGTTTAAAAAAAACGTTTTTGTAAAACCAGACTATAACCGAACAGTTATGAATACGTGAACACGACCATGACACTCAGCTCTAGATTGCAAGGTTCGTCTTTCTTACTTGTTACATACATTACATGACTAGTACGCATTTGTTTATGACGTAACATACGAACACACACTCGTCACTATAGCATAATAGCATGGATTGCTTGCTTACTCTCTGATGCGTTGATAGTATGCCATAGTCCTTGGATTTTTGTGATCTTAATACTTTGCCAACCTCCGTTTATATCTGGGTTTGAGGGACCATTTGACATGAGTTAGGAGAAACTGAGATGAGCATGCAAATCACAATATTATTGTGGGTGCACACATAATAATAATGTGGGGTGCATGTGAGTCCTAGTGAGCCTTAACAAGTGAAAAAGGGGTTCTATCCTGTTATTTAATCAATGAGAAACATAACAAATCTATAGGAGTCATAGTAGTGATTGTCTCCTACTCGAACGTGATCTTTTCAATCCTCTCTGAATCCTTACGAATCTCGATGCTATCGAGTATTACCTGAACACCCATCTGAATGCCTAGCAAACAGGGTAGAATGTTAGGTGCTTGTACGAACGTCCCTGAGTTGGATGTCGTAGCGTCGAATGGTTGGTCGATACCTTTCTCACTCCTCTTCGTTTGCTGGAACTCAACGTATTGGCGCCTTAGATCTCGAAGTGTGATCACTTCTGCAACACTCTCGCAACATACCGTGTATTACTCAATCAACTTGCAAGATCGATGGACAAGAGGATGAGCGTAGTACCTTACCGACCTCAGTATTAGGATGACCCTGTTTACCGACAACAAACACCAGCAAATTGACTGCAATCAAATCCTTAAGCCTAGATGACGACTTATGGGAGTCAACTCTTACGAATCAATCGGGACATAAGCGATGACAACTGACTATAGTGTGGAATGTGTAACTGCCGGCGCAATGAGTAGTGACTTAGGACATGACTCGGAATGTGAAAAGATGGACTCTGCTGATGAAAGGTCGCAGGACTCCGTTACAAGCAACGACATTAGAGGCAACAGACACGGCGATCGCAAGGTATTAGTGATCATAGCTTACAGTATGGAAACGAAGGTGACTTCGACCAGGAATGGGTGTTGATAAATCAAGACGACAACAACCAAGGGAACGACGACAATACTGGAAATTCTCGTAACGAAAACAGCAAACACTGGGTACAATTCTCGTGGAAGGGCATTTAGGATTGGCATAAGCGACGCCAGGATAATAGCAGCATGGTAGCTTGTATGGGTAGCAAATCGCTTCGTCTCGGTTCTGTTTAACCCTGATGCTTCTCGAAACCGAACCTGTTGTGGAATCGGTTGATGGCAAGTCAATTGAAGCCTCATATGTTCGTTGGGATGCAAACTCGACCTTGTGGGACAAGTGTTCGACATCGACCTTCCTTCTGCTATCCTTGATGGTTTCGATGCAGTAGTTGTGTAGGTTGGCTATCTAGATATCGCGTAGATATACCCTGTGGGAAGAAAATTCTGCGTCGCGTTATACTTTGAAGTGTCAGAGTGGTGTAAAGGTTAGCATCATATCAGCAATGAAAGCCCAGAAGTGTCTAAGGAGGGATTACCCCGCTATGATAACAACCGTTACTGATGTTAAGGCTAAGGAAAAGAGGATCGAGGATCCACCAATTGTTCATGATTCCTCTCGGTGTGCTACCCGAGGAACTTTCAGGTTTACTTCCACAACTGTTAGGCAGAATTTCAGTTTGATCTCATGCCAGAGGTAGCCCTGATTACTCATACTTCTTACTGTCTTGCACAAGGAGGGTTGCAAGAACTGTCTAGATAACTACAGGAACTGTTGGACAGGAGTTCCGTCGGACTTAGTTTTTCGCTTTGGGTAGCCCCAGTTATATCCGTGAAGATGAGCCTTTTTGTATGTGTACTGATTAATGAGAACTCGACAAGTTGATAGCCAAGAACCGTATGCCTCGACCATGTATTGATAACCTATCGACCAGTTGCGAGGGTCAAGCTTCCTTTCGAGGATTGACTAACGAACGAGCTATCGTCAGATGGAGGTCCGGGTGGAGAATGTTCCTGAAACGGCATATCGAACGCAATGCGGCCATTGCGACTTTGTATACCATGACCTTTGGGTTAATCAACACACCAGAAACTTTATGGATCACATGAACCAACCGTGTTTATTGATGACGTTCTGGATCATTCCAGAAGAAAGGAACACCATGAGCGGCACTTGTACCTTATCTTAGAGCTCCTGAGGGAGGAGCCACTCCACGTGACGTTTGGTTAAGTGTGACTTATGGACTCGAGAGGTACGCTTTCTTGGTCGCGTAGTCAACGAAGTGGGAATACACGTGGATCTCGCTAAAATCCATTTTTGTTAGAATCTGATCGGCACCAAAGATTCTTTCGGGGATACAGCAATTCCTTGGTTTCGCTAGATACTATCGTAGATTCATCGCGGATTTTTTGAAGATTGCGCAGCTTTAACCTTTTTAGCACAGCGGGGTACTATGAATTCATGGGAGACAAAATAGGGGAATGTCTTTTCAGCTTTTGAAACCCAACTCTGCAATGCACTGAGCATCGCTTCTACCTAAGGGTACGGGTGATCTGGTGATATACCATAACGGTCCAAATCAGAGTCCCAGTTACGCGCCGATGCAACACGAGAAGGTGATGACTTACATAATGGAGTTACGAAGGAGAATGCACGACTCACAACCTGGGGGTGGAAACAATGGCCTTGGATTTAAGTTGGAGGCATTACTTGGACGGTACCAAATGCACTACTTAGACCGATCACAAGGGCCTCCCGTGTACCATTGTTTCGAAAGAGCTAAAAACATGTAATGACATCGCTGGATGGAACTTTTAAATGATTACGACTGTGAAACCTGAACGTGCACGTGCTTTGCAGCTCACTATCGACTTTAACCTACCTGATCAGACTCGCTCTGTTCAAACTGGAGAACTGAAGGAAGAAAATTTTTAAAGTTGAACCCATGCGGGGCATGGAGAAGCAACCTTTGGCAGGTCGGACGATATCACTACCTTATGGAGCGAATGTGGGTCTCACTATACAGCAACCGTAGGGAACTTGTGTCGAGCAAAGCACACCGGCCTCGATATTCTAGTCATCTAGGTTTTGATGAGAGATATTAGGATCTATAAATCTTGTACTGGTGATCGGGCATGAAGGCCCACCTAGCAATGTATGTGAATGATGTTTGACTTGTGGGAAAGTCAAGGTGGAGTATCAGCAACCAGAAACACCCATATGGAAATGGGAACAGACTGCCATGGATTTTATCGCTAGTCTACTTGCAACTCGAAACGGAAACAATATCACCTGGGTGATCGTTGATTGTCTCATGCAACCAGTACACTCTCTTGCAATCAAGGAAACTGGCGAGTCTTTGCAAGCTTGTGAATATTCCTCTAAGGGAGGCGGCTTTTAGGCACGAGGTGCCAACTCCTGTTATCTCTGATTTTGATCTATACCTGATTTATGAGAGGTATTACACAACACCCTTGGCTCACGTCTAGACACGAGCATTACATATCACCGTAGGACAAACGGTCAAAGTAAATGAACCATCCTGACACTCGAAGACATGATGCGAGTATGTGTGATTGACTTTAGTAAAAATTGGAAGGACACCTGCCTTTGGTTGAGTTTTACTGCAACAGTTACCATTCTGGGATTCAGACAGCTCTGTTTGAGGCATTGCATGGACGATGATGCCCATCTCCTTGTTGGACTAAGGTGGGTGACAACCTAATCACAGATCCAGGATTTGTACTTGAACCACTTGGGAGGATCGTTTAGATTGGAAATCGTTTGGCGGCACCGCGTGACCGTCAGGAAAGCTGATAAGCTTAGGAAACACTGGGAGTTCGCTGTAGGCGAACGTGTCATAATCAAAAGTCTCACCTGGGAGGGTGCGGTACGCTATGGAAAATATGGCAAGCTTAGTTTACGATACGTTGGTACATTCGGATTTCTGGAACGAATCGGTGACATGGTTCACAAACTCGAGTTACCTGACGAATTGGGTAACGTTCGCGATGACATTTATGCCTCGACTCTAAAGAAGTGTTTGTCCGACGGAAAAACTAGTGATACCCTTACTAGAGTCCAAGGTTAACGATAAGTTGTAGTTGTCGAGGAATCTATCGAAGGCATGGGCCAGGAAGTCAAGGTTCGTTATCATAGTCGAATTCCAATCGTGAGAGTCCGTTGAAACTCAAGACGTGGACCGGAGTTCACGTGAGAGCGCGAGGACTAGATAAAGCTCAAGTACCCGCACTTACTCCCAACCGACCAAATCTAAACCTGATGCAACTGATAAATTTCGGGACGAAATTCCCTTTCAAGTTGGGGATGATGTGGTACCCGCGGAAAAATCCATAGTCTTCCTGAGTTATCGTCTTGCTGTTTTGGATTACCTATTTGGACTACCTGTCAAATTTCGGGACGAAATTTCTTTCAAGTTGGGGATGATGTGACAATCCGGAATTTCAGGTCTTTCCTCTACGCATCACTTGTTTCACAAATCTATTTTCCTAGTTCATTTTACGTTGTATCATGTGCATGGTGTTTGAATGACTAAATTGTTTGGTTGTTGCATGAAATTTAAGAGTTGTATAGTGTTAATGTTTAGTTATAACATGGCACCACACTTATTCATGGAAAACCCAAGCTAGTCGACGAAAAACTAGGGTCTTTCGCCCCAAACACCCCACGACGAAAAAGGGTTTTTCATCAGGAGGTGTTTCGCCAAGAAGGGGCCTTCGGCCCAGATCCATGCGCGGCCCAAAATGATATTTTATTTCATAACCTTTCATTATCTGCAAACGTAAAACCCTATCTCTCTCCCTCTCTTCTATCCGGTAACCGACGGCAGCAAGGAGGACTCCTTCTTCTCTTGTGAAGCTCTCTCTTGTCCTAGCAGAGATCCCCTTCCACTCTACACATCGTGGTGAGTACTTATTCGGTGTTATGTTTCGTTAATTACCGATCTAACGCATGACTTATATGGCTGCGTTTTCCTGTGTCGCTTATGTATCGTATATGAATTGAATCTTGTGCCTTGTAAAGCTTGCTAGATGTTCATGCTAGGGCATATAAGATTAATATGGCTGCGTTGTGTATATTCGTAACGGATATTGTTGTTGTTAGTCGACGAACTATGGCATTGTGTAAACAAGACTAATTATGATTTTGTGAAATAGCAATAACGTCTAGATTTGTTTATGCGAAACTCGGATCCGATTGATAGTCTTGGGGTACTCGAATGATTGTTACGATAATAAGATCACATGAATATGATGAATTGTGTTATGAATCTAAGATAGTGTGCTGATAATGATGCACTGATAATTAGGGTTTGTAGATGCACCATAACCATCTGATGATATCCACGACGAAACATGGTATTTCGCCACAACCTGGTCTCGACGAAACATGGTATTTCGTCACAACCTGGTCTCGACGAAACATTGGTATTTCATCACATGTGATTATTCGTCAAGGTGGTGCTTGGTCAGAACAGTTCTCATGTGATTGGATACTTCATCCCATTTGTTTATGTTATTAGCATGTATCGTGATTTTCTGTTTAAGGCATTATAGTAATGCAAACTGGTTGTGAGGGTCTTGACCCGACCTGTATGGGTAGTTAATCCACCTGTTAAATGTTATCCTGATAACTGAGTACCTGATATGCAATTTGAGATGATCATGTGATAGATACAACCATAAATAGAAATAAGGGAAACTTGTATGTATTAATGTGAACAATCACTTTAACTGTTGGATACTTTTGCATGACATGCACGTGGAATGTGGACTAGCATGAAAACTGAGTATTTGCTACGTGTCATACGGTGTTTTTGTGATGTATTCATACTGTGAAAATGCGTGACCTAGTTGTTTATGAAACTGATCTTGATTGGTAACCACGGTAGGGTTTGGTTGACTAACTTGGAACGGGTAATGTAACGTAACATACCGAGCAATCTAAGGTGAGTTCACTGCTCTTTTTCCAAGCATGCGTCCCGGGGAGGGACATCGGGTTTGACTGGAATATTAAACCTGGGATGTTGGTTATTACACTCATTTCTATCATTAAGTCCCATCATATACCGATTGGTTACCGGGGAGGCAACGAGGTTATTAGTTGATATCGCTATTAGGTTTGGCACCCTCACACCGTACCGGTGAGTACGGTCGTGAACTAATTACCTTAACTACTTGACCAATGTGTGATAGAGCATTGGGGTTTGGGCAAATAATCTGGAGCCATCTGCGGTAATCGAGTTAATAACGACATCAAATCTCTGAAATGTTTAATATCATATCTGGTAACTAAACGTGTTAACAAACTTTGAACTCACCAGCGTCGTCTGACACACTTGTCTGCATGCTTGCAGGTCTGTAGGATTATATCATTGGAACTTGCTGTTTGGAAGGCTGTAGTGGTCATGGGTCGAGATACATGGAATTGCAAGACAAGTCTAAAGGTTTTTGTACATGTGGTTTATGAAACACTTAACAAATGATTTATGCTTCCGCTGTATACAATGAATTACATTTAACATTTTGTAACACTTTATGTTAATGAATGAAAGTTTTTATTTAAGTATAGTTATGAGTTCAATGTGATTAGTGGCTAGGTCCTGGTACGTCACACGTCCCGCGGTGTTTCCGCAAGTGGTATTTTGGGGGTGTGACAAAACCGCCAAAAAAACCCTATATATACATCTCAGACCTTCAATTAAAAAAACACACAAAACCCCCAACGCCATATTTAATATATACCATTCGCCTTAGAAATGCCAAAAAAACCCAAACATCAAATATCTTCTAAACCAAAACGTCTATTTGAAATTCAGTTTGGTTGTCTGTAAGGTTTCACTCAATGTAATGGACAAAAATCCTTAAGTGAGGATATTGTCCATTTCATTAAGTAAAATCTTATTGACTTTATCCTCAACTTCCATCCAATTTATAACGCCAAAACATACAAAAACATTATTGACATTTGTTGTCAATAAAGTTTAGTTGTATGGGGTGGACAACATTGTCAGATATCTTTCTTAACCAAGGATTAACAATGTTGTCCATCTCATACAGCAAAACATTATTGATTTTAGCATGATCAAATTTTGAGGTTTAAGATGCTTTTATTTTGTGGCGTTCTTTTTATCGGTAAAACACCAAAATTAAAAAATCAAACATCGTTCATTGGAAAATTCAAGATTGTTGGCTGAAGGGTGTAAACAAAACAACATTTTGCTGCATGAGATGGACAAATCTTCAAGAAAAAGATGCTGATATCAGACTTTGTGCTTCCAAACGGTTACAAAAAAACTAATTGAAAAACAAAAAAACAAAATGAATCATACGAAAGTTAAACCAGCCAGTTAAGATGATTCAAAAAAGAACAAAGAGACTGGTGACAGCGAAGATTTGGAAGATCAATTATTTATATATTCTTTTTTTTTAATTTTCTTTTTCAGTTGATTGTTATATATTAAAAACGCCATATATAATAAAAACGCCAGAGAGCCATATGCTTGTTAAAACGCTATCATGCCGTAAAACGCCCCAAAAAACTCCCAAACTATAATAAAATTACTTTGGAAAAGTATTATTGTAAGTCCCGTTAACCGGATCTTTCAATGATATCAAACAACACCAAGCTTGTGCGGAATCCAAACTTGATGTGATTCAAGAATAAACACGAAAAATACGAAATACGAAGAACAATACCGAATCACTTTCAACACTTGCACACGATTCTATTACTATCAAAGCAAAATCGTCTAGTACAAGTGCTCACAACCAAATTGGCTCCCACTCTCTGTTTCTCTAGAATTTCTGTCACTAGGAGGTTCCAACCCTAAAACAAGTTAAAAACTTGTTTATATACTAACTCAAGCCCAATTCCCTACATGGGCTCCCCTTGGGCCTGCTTGGCCCACATGGCCTAAAGCTTGGCCCAAGTGACCTATAAAGGTCCACAACCTAATATAAACTAACCCGATAAGGCCCAGTTCATAACCATAGCCCGTTGTGTTAATTTGATGCGTCAGTCTCACACTTTAGGGCCTAACAATCTCCCCCTAGACTGATGCCATCAAATTGTCTTCATACCATGAATTCAGCAACGTCTTCAATGAAGTCTATGGTTGTCTCTATGCTGCAGATGTTGTGGAAGTTCTTGACTTCTGAACTCTCAGCACTGGGTCTCTTTCTTCAGCTCTTGTGGTTAGCTTCATATCAGGATCTTGATCAGCATTTTCTTGAAAATCTTGTCGAAAAGAATGTGAGAGGAGGATTCTCAGCAGCTCTTTTCTTCTTCAATCTTTGTCTTTCAAGCAGGTTCACGGTACTTCTTCAAATGCACTTTCATTGTCAGACGGTGTTTCGAATCCGGTTCTTCTGACTCAGGTACATCTTGTTGTTTTGATGCTTCAGGCTTCTTCAGCAACTAACAGCATCTCAGTCTTCATCAACCCCTGTTCTTGATTGAAATCAAGTTCTGCACATGCTCACAAACTCATAAGCAAACATTTCTTATGCAACAGAGGAACATACCACATGAACATTAGGTACATCCAAGTACTTGCACTCGGATTTCACAATTTAAATTCTTTCAACTTTTGATGATCAGTCAAATCTTCAAGAACGGTTATATTTTTAATTTTTAAGAAAACTAATAAACACTCTATTTTTGGATTTTTGGTTTTATAGAAAAGCAAGACACTATTTTTGTATTTTTGAATTTTTCAAATTTTTTTTAAAAAATAAAACAAATAAAAACTCAAAATATAAACAACTACCATAATATACAATTACAATTGCAATGGGATCAAAATTCGTTCTCAGGCAGACTAAGGAACACTTTTCAGTACGAGCCTAATCAAACTGGTCTATGCGATTGCCAATATGTTTGTCCACTTAAACTTTAACGCTCAACTTTCAATTTTTCAACTTCGTGGTATGCTTTAGGTAATATTATACTATTATACCCGTGTGTCCCATTCCAAGGCATACCCCCGCGATCAAGGTAAGCACAACGATTCATCGTAGCAGGTGAGTATACCGATGTCATCCTTTAAGATATCCTGACTGTGTCTAGGTCTGCATATAATCTGTTTTATCATGTTTTGATTTCTTAACAATGAACACCCAAATAAATACTAATCAAATCCTGGAAATATAAACAGCACACTCTATCATGCAAGTATCTTCCCTACCACATATTTCACAAGTCCAATCCAGATTTCTGAAATCTTAACTGGGAATAGGTTGAGAAGAGAACAGAATAGATCTTTTGCAGAGATGGTATAATATACAAATCAAATGAGTTTTTCTCAGTTTGATATAGGTTTCTTGGGTTTCTTTTGGGCACTTGAGGGCCTCTTTCGGGTGTATTAGATCTATAGCGCGACAACGTACAGCTAGGTCAGCATGTATCTGGATGCAGCAGAAGCTGTCGTTGCCTAGCACCTCCAGGTCAGCATATATCTGGATGAGCAAAGGAGGTACACGACTTTTTTCAGAGAAGATTTCAGAATCAGATCAAAATTGTGTGTATCGGGACAACATTCAGACATTCAAATAGAAATGAGCTAATTCCAAGTGACTTTCTTTCCTGGGTTCATGTACAATTTTTAGTTCTGAACAGAAGAACAGCCAAGATATCCCCAGATGATTCAACAATATAAAGACCCGAAACCTCAGATATTGGCTATCTATCAACGCAGGATTTAAGACCATAAAATCATACGCCGTTGGTATGTTACCCACATGGTACATAGTTCGTTATGTTTATATCACTTAGTATCTTTTATCATTTTGATCGTCAAGCCTATCGACATATCGCAGTAGATCCTAGTCTTTTCAGCTATGGCACCTTACATGTGTTAGTCAAACCCTTTAACACGAACATTTATTTCACTTCCCATATCATGCAATTTCTCTTTTTGGCTTTTTCATTTTTCAAATGTTTTTGTATTTTTCTCATTTTCTCCCCCTAAAACAATACATATTTACAGCAAACTCTTTTTGTATTTTCTGAGTTTTCTCCTCCTAAACTCTATATCTATCTATATGTTCCTCTCCCCCCTAAATTTGTGCATAAATCTTGTATTTTTGCGCAAATTTACCATTTACTAGAGAAATGACACTTTATATACAAAGTAATGAACTAAGAAAGAGAAAAAAAAAAATATTTTTGCTTAACCGTTCTATCATCAGATTGAAGACTAATCAAATTCAATTCAAAGTACTGAATTTAAACGGTACCTTTTGCTGATCATTTCTTATTTCTCTAATCTCCTCCAAAGGAAACATATCATCTGTAAAAAAAATTTGAACTTTTTGCAACAGAGAAATGTTACCCGTTTTTATCTCTGGAACAACCGCTATCAACATTCCAGAGATTGTCAACAGCTCCTCCTTAGTTGTTCCTGAAAAGTAAGGAGATTAGTAAGACATGGGTACCTAGGCCATCGTGGTCCTGGGATTTCCTGAAGCATCAAAATAAGACACTTCCTTTAAACATAGGTCCCCTTTGGTTTCAAGGATTGGAGACATTGCTGCTTTGGATTTGAGTTTCCAAATCTGTTTCGGTTTAACAAACGTGTTTGTTGCCTTCGGTTGAGCAACATTAGCTGATTCAGTTTTAGAAATATGTTTTTGTTCTTGAACAGCCTTGCGTTTGTTTTTAGCAGCGTTCCAATCCCCATCAGAAGGTTTAACCTTGGGATTCACATTCTTCATTGCCTTAGGTGATGATACCTTCATTGGCTTGGAATGATTGTTATCCTTTGATGTAACCCTCTGATTTTGCATATAGTAGGGTACGTAGGGACGACCTGTGCAGTTTCTAGCAATATGACCCGCAATGCCACAGTTGTAGCAAGTTTGTCTTTTCATCGGAAAGACGTTTTGAGCAGCTTGATTCGCTCTAGCAGGTCCTGAAGGACAAACCGGTCCTTTTTGCGCTGGATGCGCCTGCACATTTCTCTTAGACGAAGATGAATTGGGGTGCTTGTATTTGTTGTTTGCAGAAGTCTTGTTGCTTTGAGCACCATTCTTCGTCTTTTCTCCCTGATTGGAGCTTTCAATCACCTTGTCATGAGCCTTATGTGATCGTGATTGTCTTTGATGAGCATACTTCTTATATCCTCGACTTTGATCTGCTCGTTTTGGCTCCTTTTGTGTGTTGTGAACCGGCTCACAAACACCAGAACAAGAGTGAGTGTTGACTTTTTGTTGCACTTTTTGACGATGAACACAATTTCTAGCAATGTGTCCAGGAACTCCACAGTTGTAACATGTTTGTCGCTTCAATGTATGGAGATTCGAAGAGCTAGCAGCAGTAGCTGATCTGATTGGTTTAGATGAACAAGCTTGCTTTGATTGCTTTGCATGTGTTCCATGTGCCTTTTCTGAGTTCTTATGTACCTGTTGATCAGAACTAGCACAAGCATGAGATTCAGACGGATGATGTTTTTCGTCTTTTACAATTTTATCATGATCATTTTGAACAGACGATTTAGTTTCTGTTTTAACTTTAATTTCAGAAACATTTGTCTGTGACTGTTCATTTATTTCAACTCCTTTTTCTTCTTTTACAAAATCAGGTTCAGTTTTAATTTCAGAAGATGAAGAAGATGAAGTTTCATCAACACGTGTTTCGTCAACACATGTATCATGTGAATCTACTTGAGGTCTGCTTTCAGTCACAGTTTCCAATGTGGTCCCACTAGATTCAACATTAGGGACGTCCACTAAGGCCGATTCAGAAGAAGAATCAGGACATTCTTGATTTTCTTGGGAAGAAGTTTCAGTGGTTTCACTGAATGTATCCTGAGGGACCTCACCTGTAACGCTATCATCAACTGAAGAATTAGAAACATCACAATCACAAGTATTAACTGACAAACATTCATCACCAGAATTATTGTTCAAACTATCAACACAAACATCATCAGTTTTGCCCAAAACAACAGGCTCACAAGACGAAACATAAGCAGAAAACGACGCAAATAAAGAACGACTAAAAGCAATGTCAGATTCAGTTGGTTCAGAATAAGGTTCAAAATAAGGTTCAGAAATATTTGAAATAACGACTGGTTCACTCCCATGAACATCTCCACACTTTACTTCAGAAATATCATCTGCACATGAAGATGAAATGTTAGGATCAATAGAGCCTTTAGAAACAAAATTTATTTGAGCAGACTTCTTTTTCCCATTTGGTTTGTCATTTAATGATGACTTATTGTTTTTGGGACCATAAGTCATTTGACTTTCATTTATCATCTCCTCCTCAGTCATAGGTAAATAAGTATAATTGTCATTATAAGGAGGAGGAGCCTTATTAAAACCCAAACCACACCCTTTCTTTTCCTTGTATGCGAGCTGTTGATCACACAAGTTTTTGACCAATTTGCTGGAAGAATCATACTTTTTAATGTTAAGTTCGTTAATTTGATATCTTTCTCTGATATCTTCCAGTTCTTTGATCAAAATGCATACCTTCTCCTGTGCCTTTAAGAAATGGGCTGTTTTTACACTTACATCATCCTTAAGTTTGATGATGTCTTTTCGCTGAGCTTCAATTTTATCTTTATAAAGCTTTTCATTCTTTGATAAAGTAAAATTTTTATTTTTTATGTCGTTGTAGTCTTGAATTAACTCATCGTTGTGTAACCGATAAGCCTCATTTCTTTCTCTACACTCAGGAGTGCAAAAGACAGAAAGTATCTCTTCACGATCACGAGTAATTTCTTGAGCCAGGGGTTTGTTAAACATAAATGCTGAATTTTGTGTGGATGAGCAAACTGTAGCAGATGTGTTGCCTTGAGTAGACTGTTTGTCAGCATTGTCATATGATTTGAAGATTGAGATCAGCTCATCCGGCTTCATTCTGTAACAATCGGTTGTCACTATTATCTGATTAACATTGGTAAACCAACTACAGTTTGCCTGATCTGGAATCTCTTTTATAGCATCTAGAAGCTTTCTGTTGCTCATGCGAGTAGACACCACCATCTCTGCCTTCTCCATTTTAGAGAGCAGTTCAGCAAACCGGCCTGTAAGTGCTTCTATAGATTCACCATATGAGTATCTGAATCCTTGGAGTTCCTGCTCAAGCACCTCTCTCTTAGAAGACATTTTAAGATGTGATCCCCCAAAAATGTGCGTTTTTAACTATTTCCTCAACACAAGCCCAAAGCGAGAACCTGAGTACTTGCTAACTCAAACCCTTTGCAGCCGAATAATCCCGCTTTCTGAACCGCACCTCAAAAATCTGTCAACACTGTTATCACAAACAAATTTTTTTTTTTTTTTTTATAAATAAAACCCTTTTTTAATTAATTTTTTTTAAAGAATAAACTGATTATATTAAATAAAGATTAAGATTATTATTATTATTATTAAAAACCAATGATTGAGTAATGATAACTAAATAAATATTATTATAATTATTATACTAAAAACAAAACCTAAGCTAAACGTCACGTCACCGTCTTCTTCTTCACAAAACTATACCCACAAACCCTAATTTCAATTCTCATGCGCCACCACCTACAATGATAACGGAAGAAATGGATATGAGCAGAGGCAATGGATGTGATGGAGATGAAAATGAGATCAAGATTCACAGCGGTCGATAATGACGATGAACGGAGGACCGGAGGTGGTTAATGGTGGTGATTAACGACAGAAAAGATGAATGGTGATGAGTGATAATGAAGTTGTTGCAGGTGTTGCTCGGAGAAGGACGGAAGTCGACGAAGATGATGATGAACGATGACCGGAGGCGGAGAGACGAAGAAGAAGATAGTTGCAGGTGATCAGGTGTACGGTAAGGGATTGATGGCTGCGACTCAAAAACGTCGGACTCGAAACCTTTGCTGATTGCGACTCGAGAACAGAAAGTGATGACTCGAGATCTCGGTTGCGACTCGGAACTGAGGTTGCGACTCGAGACTTTGAAACCGTGAAGAGTCGAGACCGGTTGAAAAATGTGAAGTCGAAACCGTGATTGCGACTCGAGACGATGAAGCTTGAAGTTGAGTCGAGACTAATTGTTGATAACTCAAGACCTGATGAAGATGATGATGATGAGTCGAGACCGTGTACGGATGATGAAGAGTCAAGACCTGTGAGTCGAGAACTTGAATGATGGTGATAACTCGAGACCGTTTGATGTAAGATAACTCGAGACCAGTGACAAGATGAAATCCACTCGAGACCTTTTGAAATTTGAATTTGAATGTGATTGACAATGACAGCTGAAGCCCGAGATATTTGGAAACTTTTAAAAACAAGATAACTTTCAAAATTAAAGGATTATGATTGATATCAAAGAATTTTCGGAAAAAGAATAAAAATATTATATTTAATCCTTTAACAACCTTTTCAAAAACTAAGCACCAAAATATACCGATTTTTATAAAATTTCGATGAATGCTACCAAGAACACGAAGAACGCGATGAACACCGAACCAAAACTAACGAAAATCTTGAATCCTTGATATCACACCGAGCCTAGAAACAGGTTCTAATGGCTCTGATACCACTTGTAAGTCCCGTTAACCGGATCTTTCAATGATATCAAACAACACCAAGCTTGTGCGGAATCCAAACTTGATGTGATTCAAGAATAAACACGAAAAATACGAAATACGAAGAACAATACCGAATCACTTTCAACACTTGCACACGATTCTATTACTATCAAAGCAAAATCGTCTAGTACAAGTGCTCACAACCAAATTGCCTCCCACTCTCTGTTTCTCTAGAATTTCTGTCACTAGGAGGTTCCAACCCTAAAACAAGTTAAAAACTTGTTTATATACTAACTCAAGCCCAATTCCCTACATGGGCTCCCCTTGGGCCTGCTTGGCCCACATGGCCTAAAGCTTGGCCCAAGTGACCTATAAAGGTCCACAACCTAATATAAACTAACCCGATAAGGCCCAGTTCATAACCATAGCCCGTTGTGTTAATTTGATGCGTCAGTCTCACACTTTAGGGCCTAACAATTATAAAAAACCCAAAAAATAAAAACCAAACTTGAAAATGTAACTAGAAACAGTAACTACAAAACAGTAAAAATGAAGAGACGGAAAATTTATTATATTAGAATCTAAAACGCCAAACTTGAAAGATGTGACGTGTTACAGACTTCAGAGATAAAGCTTATCAAAAACAATAATTACAAACAGTAACTGAAACGACAAATACTTTATTATAATAATGCACCGCCTAACTTACGCACCAAAAAGACATCCTATAAAATGATACGTCTCAGCAACTTCTATTTGATCAAACCAAAAAAAAAAACGCCAATACTACTAAATACCACTCACTGTAAAACGCCAAAAAATTAAAAAAAATCAAAGATGGCTAATATGCTTTCTTGGATATTCAGTATTGTTCTTCGTGAAGTTTCACTGAGTGGATTGTTAGCTGAGGGGAGTAACTAAGTAAGATTTTGCTGCATGAGATGGACAAATATTCAAGAAAAAGATACTGATGACAATCATATGTCATTTTGTATTCTTTGTTCTTGAAGAAGGCTTGGATGAGGAGAAGAGATCAATGACACTGAAGAGTTGGATGATTATAAAGATGAAGATCAAGATGAAGAAAAAGCGAAAAACCCACCCACACGTCATAGATCTATGTTCCCAAACATCCACAAAAAACCACTTCAACAGACGAGCATGCAAAATAACCAAACCGATGGGTTTGTTAAGTTTTACATAAAACTTCATATATTTGGTGACAGTTCTTGTAGTATTAAAGAAGAGAGAGACTGATGATAGTGAAGATTGTGAAGAGAGATCCGATTAGGATTTTTAATTTATTTTTTTCGCTTCTATTTTTTCCCCGTGGTTGTAATATAATTTTAGAATTGTAGAACGACAAGATACTACAAACGCCAAAATGTATATAAAAAATAATAGAACAAAGAGCCTTCATGTCTAAAACGCCTTGAAAAATGCCATTAAGCGAGATTTGAAAAAACGCCATAACGCCATAAACGCCAAAATGTTAATACAATGAAACCATTAAAACGCCATATAATTATTGAATTTGATTAACGCCAAAAATCTTAAACCCCAAAAAATAAATCAATATTGTGAAAAGCGGAATTGGAAAAACGGAAGATAAAATGACAAAAAAGCCCCTCCGCCCTTCTATATGTCGCGTGACACGTGTTGGGCCAGGATGCGTTCTCACCGTTCTCACACTTTTGGACGTTTTCTCCTGATCCCGTTTCTCTCTCTCTATATATATATAGGGTAAGGTTCATTTGAGAACCGCCCTTATTGCGAGAACCGGGAGAACCAATGTGAACACAAAATAAAATCTAAAAAAAAATAAAAAACACTAAAAATCGCTATGTTTAGTTAGCAAAAAAAAAAAAAAATTTTTTTTCGAGTAACAGTTATCCATGCACATGTGCATATGTATCATTACTTCGACAAATTCCGTAATACGTCCATCAGTAATAGACAATTGCACTTTAATTTACAATACCATACATAATACACTACTTTTTACATTATCAATATTCAAAATGCACATGTGCATCATTATGTATAACCATGATATAACGTGTTTTGGTACAAAAAGTTTGTGATTTTGAATGGAGAAGTAGGCGCATATACATGTTTTTTGGTTAGTTATATCTAGTGGTTGATGGTTTGGTTATAGTTGTCAATTTATGATATAATATGTTGATTGGATGGTATAAATGATGTTGATATACATGTAATAAAGTTAAAATATTGATAATGGTATTGTATTATGGATGGTAGGAGGTAATTGTATTGTATTATGGATGGTAGAAGGTAATGGTAGTGTATTATGGATGGTATGATAGATGAAAGGGAAAGTGTATTCAAAGTAGTGTACCAAAACACCTTATTTAATGTTGATACATATAGATGCACATGTGCATTTCTAATATTTGTAATGTAAAAAGTAGTGTATTACATATGGTAGTGTAAATGAAAGTGCAGTTGTCTAATATTTGTAATGAATTACGGAATTTGCCAAAGAAATGACAAAAATGCACATGTGCATGTTTGTGTATTATGGATGGAATGATAGATGAAAGAGAAAGTAGTGTACCTACACACCTTATTTCATGTTGATACATATAGATGCACATGTGCATTTCTAATATTGTTAACGTAAAAAGTAGTGTATTACACGTGGTAGTGTAAATGAAAGTGCAATTGTCTAATATTTGTAATGAAATACGGAATTTGTCAAATAAATGATAAAAATGCACATGTGCATGGATAACTGTTACTCGAATTTTTTTTTTGAAAATTTTATAAACAAAATATAGCGATTTTTCCAAAAAAATAGTAAAAAAAAAATTTTGGGTGTTTTTTTAGATTTTTTAGGTATTACTGTTTGTGTTCACACTGGTTCTCGCGGTTCTCGCAATAAAGAGTGGTTCCTAACGGATCATTCTCATATATATATATATATATATGGTAGGAGTTGGCTACAAAGTCAACTTTTTCTACAAAGTGTAGGAATTCATATCCTTATGGCATATGGTAATTAGTTATTTTAATCAAAATGGCAAGATGGTAATTTGATACTTATTTTAATTATGGAATATATTATATCCTAAACTAACTAATGAGAATTTTAAGGAAACTAAATATCTCTTTGATTTCAAATGTGACGGTTATCAATGATTATAATACAATCGCTACAACACATTCACATTCAATTCGTATTTCATCTAGTTCGTCACATTGTATTTTATCACTAAAACACACTACTATGAACATATCTACGTTGTGTTTTATCATAAACAAATTATTGACGTTGTGTTTTAGCAGTTAGTCACTAGTTCGTCACATTGTGTTTTATCACTAAAACACACTACTATGAAACATCTAGATCTGATTTATCGTTATTTTTGGTATGATTTGGTGTTTTCGAATGTGAGGGATTAGAGAGAGAGAAAATCGCGACAAATATGGAGGTGGTTTTATGATTGACAGTTATTTCCTTACAAACCGTTGACTTGATTATATAACACTTGTGTTTAATATATCCGAATATTTATATTGACAAGAGTACATTGCTAGAGACTACCGGTACCACCATCGTAAACTATTGCTACCACCTGACTCTTATGGACTTTTCATTTTATGGTCTGTGATAATGTTATATATAATCACATATACTTCATGAGTAAGTGAATAATACTTGAGGTGTCGGTTACAAAAGTCATGGCAACCAAGATATTATTTTTTTCGAAACATCTTTCAAATACATGGCAATGATATATTTATGGTAGTGTCTTAACAATATTGGTTTTTACTAGATACATATCTTGATGGGTCATGCTATTTACACACGGAGAAAATTATTTTCACACCTCAAAGCGCCGCGCTATGGCCATAGCGGGGCGCTTAGCTCGACACAAGGTGATTTGACTGACGTTTGAGACATAAGTTGCTGTTTGAGAGACATAAAGCTGAAACGAGGTTTGGCGTCTCGTGAACCCTAAGCGCCGCGCTATGGCCATAGCGCGGCGCTTCGACCCCAAATTTTCACTTTTGAAAGCTGCTCAGACACAACATTTAGCGTTCGAGACATAAAGCACTCAATATGTTCTTTACAAACATACGGGGGTTTTGTTGTTTGTCGATTTCTAAATTACTTGTGTTTCTTCAAAATAACGCGCGGTTTTGCTGTATTAGTTACGTGTCTTGAAAAAACGATGTCGTGGTTAAGCAACTATCTTTTCGGTCAATATTCTAACGAGTCAGTTGTTCCTGATTCTTACGAGGGGACCGCTATTTCTGACTCGTATGAGAAACCGGTCTCGTCCAACTTGAGGGAGGCAGAGGTTGTATCTGGCATTCGTTATCGTGATAACACGGTGAAGCTGGATTTGAATACCCCTATGGATGACCCTTACGCACAACAAGGTTATTCGAATTTCGGTTACGGTGGCGAGCACAGCTTTGTACAGCAGGAGTGTTATCCAAACCACAGTTACGGTTGTCAACAGAGCTTTGAACATCAAGTCTATTCGGACCTCGGTGACGATGGTGAGCCGGAGGATGTGTCTGTTGACGAGGAAGGCTGTTACCCGGTTACATTTCGTTTGATACAACGCAGACCTTTTCGTCACGTAAAGAGTTGGTGCGTTGGGTACAAGACACGGCAAAAGACAATGGTTACCTCATTGTGATTAAGAGGTCGAATAAAAGAGGAGAGAATTACAAGATTTGGTTTCAATGTACTTTTAGTGGGGAGCATAAGAGTATAGCTACACAGAGGAAAACGGGTAGCAAGAAAATAGGCTGCCCGTTCGAGATTATCGGGTTTTCGGAATCATCCGGAAGTGTTTGGAGGATCGAGGTGACGAAGGCGAAGCATAACCACACTCCTATTGAAAACTTAGAGGGTCACGCGTATGCGAGAAGGCTTTCTTCGGAGGATACAAAACTGGTTAAGGAGCTGGCAGAGCAAGATATTCCCAACCAAAGTATCTGGCGAACGCTGACGAAAAACAATCCGGCTAGAAAGCTTATTCTGAAAGATATACACAACGCTGTTCAGAAGATCAACGCCGGAAAAAATGTCGGTAAGTCTCCGATGCAAAAACTTGAAAACATTCTTCTCGAAAAAGATTACACTTATTACATGCGCACGAATGAGATATCGAACGCAGTTGAAGATGTCTTCTTTGTTCACAAAAAATCATTCACTATGTGGTGTGCCTTCCCGCATGTGCTAATGATTGACGCCACCTACAAAACGAACATGTACAACCTGCCATTTGTTCAGGTCGTAGGCATGACGTCGACAAACAAATCATTTACTGCTGCTTGTGCGGTAATTTCCGCTGAGAAGTTAGAGAACTACCTATGGGTGTTGCAGAGGATCAAGTCTATGCTGGTAGGATGTATGGAACCGCGCGTGATTTTAATAGACAGGGAATTTGCGCTAATTAACGCGTGTGAACAAGTTTTTCCAAAAGCGCATAAGTATCTTTGTCGGTTCCATATTCAACAAAATATTAATAAGAACAGTAAGAGGAAATTCTCTGACAAGCAGTGGAAAGAATTCGTACGTACATTTTGGACATTGTGCGAGTCTACGACTGAGGAAATATACAGGTATAACTTGGAAAACCTTGAAGCACAGCTGAAAGAAGATGGCCGTGAACGTGAGTATTTCTTACATAATTATGTTCAAATTTTATATAATAACAAAAACTGACTATTTACGTTTTTTTAATTTCAGAGGTTTTTGATTATTTGATGAAATCCTGGTTGGATCCGTACCGTGAAAAGTTTGTATCTTGCTGGATTAAAAAAACTATTAACTTTCACCAAACTACGACCAACAGGGTTGAGGGCATGCATGCAACACTAAAAAGTCACTTTCCAAGTCATCGCAACACACTGGATAAACTTGTACTGTATGTTGATCATGTTGTTGATAGACAATACGCCGAGATTAGAAGTAGCTTTGAAACAAGCCTCCGAAAAGTTATGAAGCACCACAAGGATCATCCCATGCTTGCATATATTCTCAGAAAGGTTTCAATATTTGCGATTGAGCTTTTGAATATGGAACTAAAACGTAAGGAAGACGGGTTGAGAGCCTACGGTGCAAGCTGTGGTTGCAAACTTTTTACCAGCTGTGGTTTGCCATGTGCCTGTCGTTTGGAAAAGTTGGAAAATAACGGTAATTAATATTTTTGACCTTTCTCGTTATGATTTTGCCACCTAATTTGTTTTCGTCCACAGGTCAACAAATCCTTATCAATTTGATAGACGTGTTTTGGAAGAAGCTTGACTTCAAGCCTGCAAGGAATAAGATAGAGGATATCGATGTAGACGCGGAATTTGAAAAATTGAAACAACAGATCGATCCAACACCCCCTCAAGTGAAAAGGAGCTTCTTTGAAAAGTTTCAGCAAATCCTCAATCCAGGGAACAATAACAAAAAACCTCCTGTTGTTCTGAAGAAAACTCGTGGTCGCCCAACTTTGAAAACGCAGGAACAAAGGAAGGTTGAAGCCGCTAGAAAAAGCTCGTACATTCCGTCGGAAGAAACTTGGGTCGAGGCCTCAGACGATCTTCCCCGTCACAGCTCGTACGTATCATCCCAATATTCTAGAAGACAAAAGAATACCAAACCGCTCAACCTACACCCTGATTTCCCGATGATCAAGCTCGGTCCTAAGACGGATATAGCGATCCGCAACTACGCATCTCAGATTCCCAAAGTGATCCATCCATACATCGTGAGAATAAAGGACGTGAAACCAGATGGTCATTGTGGGTTTCGATCGGTGGCTGTTGGGTTAGGAGTGAAACAAAATACGTATTTGATGATCCGGAAACAACTTATAATGGAGTTACGTATGAACGAATCGCTTTGGAGGCAGGTTTTCGATCCGGAAAACATAGGACATTATGATGCGCTGGTTAGACAAATCGATTTCAAGGGGTTGGACGAGCAGCTATCAAAAATTACATGACGATACTTGAGACGGGGTTTCTTATTGCCCAACGATACGGTGTGATTGTTCACACCTTCGACATTCGTGGGAACGATACAATTTTCCCTCTGCTGGGCGGGCCAAACGAAGCTGAGCAACCTAACCTGGTGGTTGCGGTTGTTTTTTTCGACGGTGGGCATTTCATACATGTAGAGCTTGGAGGTTGTTATCCAATGCCTCCCCCAAACCCACTCTGGACAGCGAACAGAACAGAGCGCGCAACAGCCTGGCATACATTATAGAGGGATCAGATCAATGCGTATGAAATGCTTACGTATCGTCCCCCTGACCTTAATGTAACACCATATGTTCAAGATGTATGCTAAATGTGTTTAATAATAATCACGTTAATTCTTTTACAATCCAAGAGTACGTTTGTGTTTGTTCAATATATGCGTTACATCACGTTAAAAACCGAATGTCACCGACACGACCCAATCAGATTCAATACGCACTTGTACGACCCAAAATGACAATATACATCATAATACTACAATTAATGAAAAAATACGTCATGTACATGTAAGGTAGGCGGCTGATACACATAACACTACTCATAGGAGTACTTGTGCTTTCAAACCAAAATGATACGATATAATGGAATACGACATCACACGTAACCGATTTGATCCGGAACTTGCAGTATAGTCCATATATATTAAAAAATGATGTATAATGGAAAAAGCGTAAAATTTAGACTATTATCGACGCGTTTGTGAATTAAAAACAATTTTAAAAAAATTAAAAAAGGCCCTAAGCGCGGCGCTTTGACCTAAGAGGGGCGCTTTGCCCGGAAATTTGAACTGAAGCGCACCGCTATGGCCAAAGCGGTGCGCTTTGGTCCCTCGTTTAACCTGAAGCGGGGCAGCTTCTCCCCCATTTCATCAACACACACAAACACACACACAAAGGTGCGATTACACACACTTGGGCTACGATCTTCTTTTTCAAGATTTCAACCGCTAAAAGGTAAGATCGAACATCCTTTATCGTTTTGGTTAAATATTTATGTTTGAGATTGTTTTGATTGGGCGGGTTTTGATTCGGTTGCTGGGTTCTGTTTTTTAAAACGAAGAACCAAAGCGCCGCGCCGAGGCCAAAGCGGGGCGCTTTGGTTCATGTTTAATTTTTTTTCTATTATTTATTTATTTATTGTTTGAATTGTTTAATAATATTATTTGTTTATTAAAATTGTTTAATAATATTATTTGTTTATTATCTTTTATTTAATATTATTTGTGTATTTGAATTGTTTAATAATATTATTTGTTTATTATCTTTTATTTAATATTATTTGAGTATTTGAATTGTTTAATTAATTTCACACGGCCAAAGCGTCGCGCTATGGCCAAACGATATTGTTTAATATTGTATTTGTATTTAAACGTGCAGGGATAGATTCCGATCACGAGGTGGAGGAGGAGATTGAGCATATGGAGGCTGAGGGAGAGGAGGTATGTCCGTACCTGCAGTTTCAGCAGGGGTCACGGGCGGCTAGGAGATGCGCTAGGTTGCGCACCATGGAGATTGGGGGGCATGTAGGGATAGACTGGGACCTGCTGGAGACCGTGGGAGAGGCCGCGCGGACGCGTGATATAGTTGGACTAGATACTCCTTGGTCGCGCCTCTTTCAGATAGCGATGGAGGACTCGTACCGTGAGCTTACAGTCGAGTTTCTTTCTACGTTTACATACGCGCCGCATCCGGCGGATTACGTGGAGGACCCGGATTTTCCAGTCCACGAGGTTACATTCCGTCTCGCCGGTCAGCAGTTTGAGATGAGTGTGCGGGAGTTTGCTGTCCATTCGGGTTTGTACACAGAGCCCGAGCTTGATACTGATTTATATACGCAGGGGGTTAGGGCGATGGACAGGCAGACGCTTATTAGTTTCTGGAGGGCCATTTCCAGGGTTCCCTTTGGGAAATCCTCGCAAAAGGCCACCACTATTAGAGACCCCTTGTACCGATACCTGCACCATATTATCGGGTCATCTATCGTGCCGCGGGGTTACAGCAGGGAGAAGGTCAACCTCAGTGACCTTTTCTTTCTATACTGCCTACTTCGCCGCCAGACCTGCGATCTAGCAGCTTGCCTGGCAGATTACTTTGCAGGTGCATACCACCGGCAGCTCCGCGGGAAGCTGCACGGTGGCTCATACATCACCGCCATTGCACGCTCGCTAGGGATCGTGCCCGAGAGTGATCCGGAGCTGTCCGCGCCGATCCCGTCAACTAGGTTGGGACGCGCGTCAGTATCTAGCATGCAGATCAGCCGTACCTTTGATGTTGGTCTGAGGTTTAGGGGCCGTGACGGGCAGATTTGGCATGCGGAGGTGTTGCCGGAGGTCATCCTGGTTGTTATTGAGGTGAGGGATGGAGTGTTAGCCCCTCCTGAAGTTCAGGAGGCCGCTCGGCAGTCTCAGCTACAGGCTCTGGGCCTCGATCAGCCTCAGGGCCAGCCTCAGGCTCAGGCTCAGGCTCAGGCTCAGCCTGTATTCCAGGATCCGGCTCAGGAGGAGCATGTCGAGGAGATCCCGGTACCACCAGTTCAGCCAGCTCCTGAGCCGCCACAGTACCCGCAGCACGTTTACGCTGACCTGCCTCCGGTAGCGCGTGAGGTGGTTCGGGACTTCGACCGGCGCCTCAGACGCCAGGGCGCACTCATTGACTGGATGGTCGAGACGCTCGTTGCTCTACGAGAGCTCGCCGGGTTGCCTCCACTTCCCCTCCCACCGTCCCCACCGCACGAGGATTAGTACCTTAGTTTGTTTGTATAGTGTTTTGTTATGTATTATGTACTCAGTTGTACCTTTTTGTTTTGTATGTACAAACTGATATATATATATATATATATTGCAGTTAATCTTCTATTTACATCACGTTGGTTTTGGATTGTTTACGTTTAATTATTATGGCTTTCTGTACATTTTATTCAACGTATTCGTTTAATTTAACAAAATAAACTAGGTTAACAGTTTATAAAGACGCACTTATATTATATACGTTCTATAAAAATAATGACGTAAAAAAACGTAATTATAAAACAACTATGAATTATATGTAATACTAATATTTTATAATAATAATAAAACTCAAATACAATTTTTTCCTAAAAAAAACACTACCAAACTAACCCACATCCCACCTATTTCAAAAAAGAAAAAAAACAACACAAACTCCACTGCACACGCCATTTGTCTTTTTGCACACCCAAAGCGCCGCGCTATGGCCAAAGAGGGGCGCTTTGGGCAGGGTCAACAGACAAGGACTGTGTCAGTCCTTGTCTGTTGACCCTGCCCAAAGCGCCCCTCTTTGGCCATAGCGCGGCGCTTTGGGTGTGCAAAAAGACAAATGGCGTGTGCGAATAGACCACGCCATCTTGATAAAGACTAGAAAAGGGTATCTAGACTATTCACACAGATGTGGCTATTCACTAAAATATTGATATATTATTATATATATCAAATGACAACACCATTTTGCTACAGTGGTGTTGTCTTTTTTTTTCCCTTTTTCTTTCTTTCTTTTCTTTTTGTGGTTTTTTTTTAATTTTTTTTACCCTTTAATTTTCAGCATTGACTTTTACAACCCCTTAACTTTTTATATACTTTTTAATCGAGTTTTACGTCTTTATTTTTATTTACGTGTCGATATAAACTTAAGTTAATTTATATTTCGACATGATTTTTTTGTGTTTATTCACGATTTTTCCCCCAGTATAAAATTCGTTTTAATATTTTTTTACAAGACTATGGTAGTGTTTTGTTTTAATTGTTTGGCTCGATTTAATTTTTATTCGTCATGCCAAGCGGTAGTTTTTCCATCGTTTTAGTTTTTTTTAGCAAAAGTATGGTAGTATTTTGTTTTACTTTGTTTAGTCAATTTAATTTTTTTGAGATCGTGTTATGAGTAGTATGTACAAGTAACTAAAACACAGACGTACATGCTATAAGAAATAAATATTCGGCTTAATGCCCCGCAACGCGGGCGGTCCAAACCTAGTATCTATTAATTCATCACATCTTGATGAATAGTAACATAATTTTGTCTTTTGTGTTTTGGTGTTTTTTAGCTTTAGGGTTTTTTTTCTATTTTTGTTTTAGAACTTTATTTTTTATTTTTATAATTTTGTCATAAAAAGTTAAACAAGCTAGTTTTTTATTAGTTTTTGTTTTTACGCTTTTTCTGAATTTGGTCATCATTCAGTTACTACTTAGCATAGTGTTTGATGGTCATATTTGGTCCCTTAGTTTTATTCCGTTCGGTTGCTATCTTGCACGGTGTTTGATAAGTTTTATGTCACGTAAACAACTTGGTGTTAAAAATTCGTGTTTTTGTTTTATGTTTTATCCCGGTTTTGGTTGTGGTTCGGTTGCTACTTACTACACTTTTATGCCCCGACCCCACAACGCTGTAACACGGTATTACATCCCCGCCCGCAACACGAGGGGTGTTAAGACTATTTAATATTAATATTACATTAACACATTTTTATTGCACATGTATTTTAATACTTAAGATCATCAAACTCAATATATTATTAGAATCCATATATAGCCGTCACTCACACATAAATATCTATATTCACATATCAATTGACGTTTAATATATAATACAACGAAGTGGGTTAAGGAGAAAACGATTTAAAGTGTAAAAACGGTGAGAACGATTTTCAGCCACAAGATTTTTGTGATTTGTGGCTAAGATGATGTGGTGACATTTTTGTAAATAATGAGAACATTAGAACTAACAGGAGGGGTAAAATTGAAAGATCTAAACAAGAGTGCACATACTAATCACATGCCATTTTCCCTATTCAATAATTTTTTTATACGTGTCTCAAAAAATTACACCATAAAACTCAACGTCTTTTAATCTTTCCAACGAGTATACTATGGATATACTTTTCGAAAAAAATGAACTGAGTTTTTTTATGTTGTTTTCAACTTTGTGTTTTTATGGTGTTTTCACATAGTTTTATGGTGTTTTTCTATAGGTGTTTTATGGCGTTTTTCTGAACTGTGTGTTTTTATGACGTTTTTCTAAACTGGGTGTTTTTATGGCGTTTTCAACTAAGTTTTTCATGGTGTTTTTCTGAACTGGGTGTTTTTATGCCGTTTTCAACTGAATTTTTGATGGTGTTTTTCTAAACTGGGTGTTTTATGCCGTTTTCAACTGGTTATTTTTTATGACGTTTTCTGAACTCGGTGTTTTTATGACGTTTTTATTGAAGACCCAGTTCATGTCACTTTTTTAATTTAAAAGTACAGCAATAGTATACTCGTTAGAAAGATAGTAAAACACTCGATTTTATGGTGTAATTTTTTGAAAAAAAATAATCACGTATAGAAAAGTTACGAGAGTTTAAAAAAGAAGGTGAAATATGCATGTGACTTGCATGTGCATGGTCTTTGGCATGTGAGTGGCATGTGGGTGAGCCTTTTGACCCTTAGTGTAAGTTAGCATCAACGCCAGATGTCAACACCAAAATCGTTTTCACACTTTTAGTCGTTTTCTTCAGATCATGCCCATATATATATATATATATATATATATATATATATATATATATATATATAGGATAAGGATCATGTGAGAAGTAGCAGGCTAAATGAGAAACTTGAGAAGCATTCTGGACCACACATTTTCCCTAAGCAAAAAAATGCAAAAAAAAGGTGAAAAAATACAAATTTTTTTTTTTGGAAAAATCGCAGCTTTTTTTTTAAGAATTAATTTGTTTTTTTAATTTTTTTTTTTGGATTTATACACATGTGTATATTGTTAATCTTTTAACTATACATATATGTATATTGTCCATTATACATATATGTATATACATGTTTAAAATTGAAAAATAAGTGTTATTTAAGGTTTAGCATTAGTATTTAGGGTTTAGCATTAGGGTTTAGGGTTTAGCTTTATGGTTTAGGGTTTAGCTTTAGGGTTTAACATTAGGGTTTAGCATTAGGGTTTAGCAATAGCATTTAGGGTTTAGCATTAGGGTTTAGCTTTTGGGTTTAGCATTAGGGTTTAGCTTTTGGGTTTAGCTTTAACTTTTGGGTTTAGCTTTATCTTTAGGGTTTGTATTAGGGTTTAGCATTAAGGGTTTAGCTTTAGTGTTTAGTTTTAGCTTTAGGGTTTAGAATTAGGGTTTAGCTTTAGGGTTTAGCTTTAGGGTTTAGAGTTTAGGGTTTAGCATTAAGGTTTAGCTTTAGTGTTTATGGTTTAAGATTAACAATATACACATTTTTTCAATTTTAAACATGTATATACATATATGTATAATTGACAATATACATATATGTATAGTTAAAAGATTAACAATATACACATGTGTATACATCCAAAACAAATTTTTTTTTTAAAATTTTTTTTTTATTCCTTAAAGAAAAAGCTGCGATTTTTCAAAAAAAAAAAAAAAAAAAAAAAAAAAATTTTGCATTTTTTTCACATTTTTTTGCATTTTTTGCTTAAGAAAAATGTGTGGTCCAGATTGCTTCTCAAGTTTCTCAAATAGGGTGGACTTCTCTTAGGATCCCTACCCTATATATATATATATATATATATATATATATATATATATATTATAACACTATACTTTTATATGTATAAAAATATATATAATTTTTTCCTTAGATTTATATAACAATATAAAATACATATCATACATACATACGTGTTTATTAATTAGTGTATATGTATAGTATATTGTTATAACACTATGTTATAGACCCGTGTATTACACCAGTTTATACAATATAAACGATATAATTATATAATCTTTAAAATAACTTAATATATTTAACGGCCCATGTTAATTAATAATGAAACTTTATATAAATGAATTTTCGCTACCATATGGCAGTTCATACAACTAACTTGAATTTATCCCAAAAACCAACATATGTTAATTAGTAACACAACACTGAAATACCATGATAGCCCGTGTATTACACATGTTAAATATTGAAAAACATCGTCATCATCATCATTATACTCAGTAAATCCCACCAATAGCAAAGCTAAAATAGGGTCTGAGTAGGGTAAGATGTAGACAGCCTTACCTCTACCCCGTAGGAATAGAGAGACTGCTTCCATTGAGACCCTCGGCTCGAAAATACTGAAAAACATGTACTACACACACACACACACACATATATATATATATATATATATATCATATGAATGAAGTTACGAATTACTTTACATATAATATTAATTTTTATTTTAGTGTATCTTTTAAATATAACTTTTATTTAAAATAAATCTATAAGGCCTCAATTCTATTTGCAAAATTCATTATTTAAGTTGTTAATTTTCTCTTTCTCGGTAAAAAGCCAAATTTATTGGTATAACATAAATTAGATTTGTTATTGTTACTAATAATTGTTATGCGGATTTAATTAGTAATTATTTATTACAAAGTTATGATATACATTAACAGTTTATATATGATGAATAAAATCTTTTCATTATTAAAAATTAACTTATTATGTTCACAAATCACAAAAGGGTAAAAAAGAAAACTAATAATATTAAAAGATGATTAAGTTTTTTTTTCTACTTTATAAAAATTTCTTTATTTAGGGAGAAAGGATTTGGGAGGGGGGGGGGGGGGATTGGTGCGATTATTTATATTTGTTGTGTCTGTAACCATATAGGTGTGTATTAGCCAATATGGGTCTCGCACACTTTGTATAGAAACACTTGTCTCTTAGAGAGGAGATCTCATATTCAAACATGAGCAAAATGAGTATTTTAGTATAATTAACATGAAATAGAGTAGAAATAACATTTGTCATTAACAAAGGCACCCCAAAACATTATAGATAATGTTTATGTTTTATAGTACCGTTTTTGCATATTTGGTGTAAAATAGAGTAGGAGTATCATTTGCCCGTTAAAAAAAGTTGAAAATATATTGCATATTTTTAACTCTATTAAATTGAAAACACGTTTATTTAACACAGTTCGGTGTAGCTATAAAACTTTAATAGTCCCTTATCCATAAATTGAAAGGTCTCGTTTCGCTATAACTACAAAACATTAAAATCTCTCTGTCTATAATTTTAAAAACAGAGTTCAATAAATTTTAGTCATTTTGCAAGATGCCCTCCGAGTTAGTTGCTCTTTTTTAGCTTTTATTTATACGTTAGAAAAACTCATAAATCAATTATTTATTAGAAAGTTATGATATACATTAACATAACTTTCATTATTAAAGGTTAACTTATTATGTTCACAAAAGGGTAAAAAAGAAAATTAATAATATTAAAAAATGATTAAGTTGCTTTTTTCTACTTTATAAAAATTTCTTTATTTAGGGTTACAAAGGGATTGGGGTTGGGGGGGGGGGGGGGGTGGATTGGTGCGACTATTTATATTTGTTGTGTCTGTAACCATATAGGTGTGTATTAGCCAATGTGGGTCTCGCGCACTTGGTATAGAAACACTTGTCTCTTAAAGAGGAGATCTCAGATTCAAACATGAGCAAAATGAGTATTTTAGTATAATTAGTATGAAAGAGAGTAGAAATAACATTTGCCATTAACAAAAGCCCCCCAAAACCTTATAGAGAATGTTAATGTTTTATAGTACCAATTTTGCATATTTGGTGTAAAATATAGTAGGAGTATCATTTGTCCGTTAAAAAAGTTGAAAATATATTGCATATTTTTTTAACTCTATTAAACTGAAAACACGTTTATTTATCACAAATTGGTGTAGCTATAAAACTTTAATATTCTCTCATCCATAAATTGAAAGGTTTCGCTTTGCTATAACTTCAAAACATTAAATTCTCTCGTCTATAATTTTAAAGCAGAGTTCAATAAATTTTAGTCTTTTTGCAAGATGTCCTCCCGGTTAGTTGCTCTTTTTAGCTTTTATTTATACGTTAGAAAAACTCATACATCAATTTTATATATGATCTTATAAGCTTTTTTGTATTTTAAACTCTTTTATTTTAAGAAGTATTAAAATAATATGTTTTAACTATGGATCATTTATGTATTTATTTAATCATAAATTAGAATTAGATATTATATAATTATATAATAATATAATTAATATATTATTAAGGAATTAATAAGACAATGCCATGTGGCATTTATTTGATTTATAAAATAAGAAAATGCCATGTGACATTTATTGGATTATTTTATTAGTATTAGATTATAATTAATTTAGCCAAATCATGTTTGTCTTTTCCTTTTTTAACTTTTCAAAAATAAAATTACAAGTATGCCGTTGAAACATCCTCATTTTTTCTGTATGTTTCAACTTAAGTTTCAATACGAAATGAGCATGACTAAATGTAATATGGTTCACTACTATTATTAAACGGTTCTTATAATAGTACATGCTCGTCTGGATACCTCATATTTGAATTAACCATTTTACTCATTAGACAATATTCGGAATATAGATCCAAATATTTTATTTATACTAAAAAACAGGATGTTATAAATGGTAACAGAGGTGGAAATGGAAACGGAAATCAGAATGGTTAAGGATGCTATGGATGCGGTGACAAGAATCACTTTAGGAAGGATTGTCCAAAAGAAAACCAAGCTCAGGGAAGAGCTTTTATTATTGGAGCGAAGGATGCACGCCAAGACCCTAATGTGGTCACCGGTATGTTTCCTATCAACCAACACTTCGCATCCATATTATTTTATATCGGTGCCGATTTTAGTTTTATCTCTATAGAATTTAAAATTATACTTGGCCTAGAGTCGAGTAAGCTAGATGTCCCATATTCTATAGAGTTGGCAAATGGTAAATTGGTCGAGTCAAGTGAAATTATAAAGGGATGCACATTGGAACTTGGTAAACGAAAATTCAATATCGATCTTTTACCCGTACAGTTGGGTAGTTTCGACGTAGTTGTTGGCATGGATTGGTTGTCAGACAACCGAGCGGAAGTAGTTTGTCATGAGAAAACTATTCGTATTCCCCTACCTAATGAAGAAACACTCGTAGCCCATAGAGAGAAGCGCGGAACACCTTTACGAATCATCAATTGCATGAAGGCTCGGAAGTGCTTACGAAAAGGTTGTATAGCCTTTCTAGCACATGTGGTCGACAAGAAAGCCGAGGAACCAAAACTTGAGGAGATACCCATTGTGAAGGAATTCCCCGAAGTCTTTCCTGAAGACTTGCCAGGATTACCTCCACAACGACAAGTCGAGTTTCACATCGAATTGATGCCTGGAGCCGCACCAGTGGCAAAGTCTCCATACCTGTAAAGCCTCGCCTTTGAAACCTTCCTTATTTAGAAAGATTATTTATATCCCTATTTTTGGAAACTTATATCCGTTTCGTATTTGTATTTCACTTCCAGTTTCATAATTCGAAACGTTGATCGTAATAAAACTTGAGCATTTTATACGGACTATACCTTGTGTTATGGGTGAAATTCTGAACCCATATCCTGGAAAATATCTTGGTTTATATCTTGGTTATGTAGTATCTGTTTACATCCGGGATGCTGGTTCAGGATATTGGTAACATCCTGAATGGTATCCTCAGGATTACTAATGGATTATGTGCAGGTACGTGGGTTAGAAGCTGGCAACGTTCATAAGACTCATTCCGCGGAAGACTCGGTCCAAGTCGTTCAAGTAAAGACGTTGAAGCCGTATTACTCGGTCAATAACGTTCACAATGGAATATTCGGAGTACCCCATATTTGTAGGGATTATTGTTTGTAATTCATTACTATAAATAGGTGGGTATACCAGATCAAATAGGACATCACATTCACACTCGCTACACTCTAACACTTGCTCTCGAGCAATTCTCATTTTCATACAAAGGCATTGTAACACTTAGCGATCTGGTCTATATCCTGCACTGTATCCTGAAGTCTAAGCAATAAGAAGAACAAGGCAGCTGCGATTGTCAGCTCCCGAGGTTTTATGCCGGCGATCTAGATTGATCAAGGGCTTTCCTCGTACATCTCGTGTCATTTCCTTTACTTTTTGCTCATTGTTTGCTCATTGTTTGATCGTAGATACAGCTCAATATCCTGAGCCGTATCCTGAAAACTGTTTTCATAAACAACTTAACTAGCATATTTTCAACACCCATTTTAGCACACTACCTCACTTTACTAATTTGATCACTTAATTGCTTCGGTAATTTTTGACCAAAACAATTTGGCGCCCACCGTGGGGCAAGTGGTGCTCTCTTTACTAAAATTTTTTGTCAAATCGCTAATCGGTTTTCTATTTTCAAAACTTTTTGCCACATTGTCCATAATGGCCTCAAGATCAAACATGAGTTCCTCTACTGTGTCTGCTATGACTTCTGCTACTACCGGTTCGGTGCTTCCACCACCTCCTCCAAGGATGCCAGCCTCTTCACGACCTCAGGATGTTATCCCTACCCGCAGTGTTCAGGAATCTGCTCCTGTTTTAGCTTCTAACGATGAAATTTTAACCTTATTTGGAAGTGTGCAGGAACAAATGAGGCAGAAACAGGAAACAAATCAAATGCTTTTAAGGGAAATACAACTCCTGAAGTCTGGCTCGAGCAGATCTGCTGAGGATATTGTCACTCCATTACACCCCAGAACGTTGAACTTTAGTTCAGCTGTGTATACTGAGGATAACAGGGGGAATATTGTAACCAGCCTTCCTCAGAATCATACTCCTGAAATACCCTCCTCGGTCAGGATGTCGACCATAAGGAGCTCAGGATATGCTTCAGGATATGGGCAAAATCCTCCAACGGGTAACGTGTCAAATAATAATAATACTCATGCTACTAACAATAGTGGATCTTTGCAGGATACAGGTGTGACATCAGCGCTTACTAGGGAACTTCAGAAGTTGAAGGACATGATATCTAGTGTACCCGGGGTGGTCCAGCCGATCCCGGAAGTGTCCCAAGACAGCCACAAGATATCTCGTTTTGCATATCCTATCTGTGATGCTGAGATCCCAAAGAGATTCCAAACCCCCAACATGAAGCTTTACGACGGAACTACGGATCCTGAGGAGCATATTGCTCAGTATAGGGAAAGGATGGAGATTAACCCTATCCATCCGGATCTCAAGGAAGCATGCTTGTGCAAGGGTTTTGGTTCAACCTTGACAGGATCAGCCTTGAAATGGCTCTTGAATGTTCCTCCACATTCGATTACATCTTTTGCTCACTTAGTAAATTTATTTAATAGTCAGTTTTCTTGTAGTAGAAGCTTTGAAAAATTAACAAGTGATCTCTACAGGATAACACAGGGGCCTCAGGAATCCCTTAGGGATTATGTGAACAAGTTCAGCCGGGAATCCCTAGACATTCCTCATCTTGATGTTGCAACAGCTGTGCAAGCTTTCAAGATGGGGCTGCAAAAAGATTCTCAATTTTATCAAGACCTTGTAATGAACCCATGCAGGAATTTGGATGAAGCTCGGAACAGGGCCCTAAGATATATTCGGTTGGAGGATGACAGAAAGATGCAAGAAAGGATGAACTCATCTAACACTTATGAGTCAACCAACAGGAAGTCAGTGTGACAACCCGCACTAAACCAGGTATCCGTACGACTTAATTATTGATTAATTACTGCTTAATTACTGTGCTTGTTTGAACTAGCTGATGAACTGCTACTTGATATCTGATACATGTACTTACTTGCATCATACTTTATTTATCGTCACTACATTATTTACATGCTTAACCCTAGTGACAACCGTGATGCACAAAAAGCACAGTAGCACTATAACGGATAACCTATTGAACATGCTGATAAAGCCAGCATCAGGCAAACACTGCCTCTAAGGCCTGTAAGAGCCTGAAATGTTTTGCTACACTCGTAGTGAGTGTAGGGATATAAGGGTTGTGGAACTGCGTCTCTAGGGATAAGTTACAATGACTGGATGTGCCTAAAACGTACTCTAAGTACAAAACTCAGCACTTTACATAATAATTCAACTTTTAGCTAACTAATAAAGTGCCAAAACATGAGAAAAATATTACTAGACACTTTCCAAAGTGTCGGAAATAAGTTGTGTCACTGAAATATAACAATAACGACACTTTAAAGCTTTATTAAGCGCTTTAACGGATTACTATCCAACCGAACAACCGGGCGATACCCGAAACATGAAAATATTGTTATTTTCATTATTTATCTTTTTCTGAGCCAGCTAGGGTCCCCGTATGCCCTAACACCCATTGTAACACACTATACACAACTAACCAAGTTAAGTACTTAACTAACCTACTTAACTTAACTATAACCTAACTAATACTTGGAATCGAACTAGCTTACCCCCCCTCCTAACCGTCCCCAACCATGGGGAACACACTTTGTACTCTTTTTGATTATTTTAATCATATGCTTAATATCTAGGAGGCACAATATCCATTGGTTAATTACACATGAAATTATCTATAAGTTCATCTCTAAACCCACCATCACATAATCACTTTCACAAACCACTCAAGACTCTCTCTTTCTCTCTCAAAGCTTACGGCCAAGCATCCCCTATTCCATCCATCATATTTTCGATCTTAATCTTCATATTTCAAGCACCTACAAGTGTTAAGGGTCACGTATTAGGAAGCTTGGTGCAAACGGAACGCGAAGGACCTCTCTACTTAGCTTTTATCCACCTCTTTTGCGCGTAGATTCTTCCCTAGCCTCGAGCTAGAGGTATAATGCTTAAAACACCTTCTTGAACTAATCTAAAGTGGTTAAAAGGATTTGTATCGGTTAAAACTCGTTAACATGCAAGTTGATGCTTTAAAGTTTACTAAAAACACTAAAAATGGTGGTTAATAGCACATAAGTTGTGTAAATGTTGTAGTAATTGAAAGTTGTGTTCATTTAGGCCCGATCTATGATGTGGTAGCTCGGATCATCGTTTAACCCGGTTTGGTAAGATCATGGATCTTAACATAAGCTTGTTTGAATAATACAAGGGTTAAAAGGTGAAACTCTACCACACGCGAATCATGAACTTGTGTAAAAGAGTTTTACTTGTTAAAGTTATGTTTAAAACTAGCAGATCTACACATCTGCAAGTGGTATTTTCAAAGAACCACGTATCAAGGAAATCATGTTTCTAAAAGAATGATCTTATAATAACAAGAATGATTTTATGAACACACAAGTGTATAAACACTTGTGTAACACTAAGTTCCGACAAAGAACTAGTTTTGTCAAATGTTACTAGAAGTTGTAAAGATGCAATTTCTTTAAAAACGAGGCTTTTACGAAACCGGTTGGATTTATATAAAGATACACCAAGGATAAGGAGCTTTATCACATATTTTTGGATAAACTATAAGTTCATGTATTTTTGCGATTACAACGATTTTAACTAGTTGAATATTGTTTGTTGTTGAACAAGAAAATTGTTGGTTTGAATTGTAAAAGAAAATGATACGCTTGAAAGCGTGGCCACCTCCAGTTACAGAGGAAACTCTGGCGAAATTTTTCTAAAAACCTAACACTTAGAACTATTTGCACTACAAGTGTTAGAATTATTTTTGACATGTTTTCGAAACATAAATTTCGCCATGACTTTATTTACTAAATATTCGGAGGTGGGATTTTCACAAAATTTAACGTGATAAATATATATTTTTCACACACTGTTTATGATTATTTTGTGAAATACATAAATATTATTTTTAGAGTAAAAATAATATTTACGAACGTTAACGAATCCAAAATAATACGAACGCTTTCACCATAAATATATAAGTTACACCGGTAATTATATTACCACTCGATTGTTAAAACGTAACTTACGCACTTACGGAAATATTTATGAACGCGTATTTTAACAACGTATTATTGGAGAAAAATTATGTGAAATGAAAATATAATATTTTTGAGAAAAATACTTATATTTTGGAATTGGAAATATGTATATATTAAGTGAGACTTAGTGATATCATTTGAACGCACATGTATTGAATCCCCCATCCTTGGGAAGGAGATTAACTACCAAGTATATACAGAATGTAAACACGAAATAGTTGTCTAACTATTTCCCAAAGACTTAAACTATAAAGCTAAGGCACGGCCGTCCGTCTAATAGAAATTAGCACCTGTAGGTCGTCGCACAGCTGCGTGAGCAGGAGATACTTGGTAGAGACGCTTCACTGTGAGTTCATGTCCCCCTTTTCTCTAACTGTTTTCAGTTTTCTTAACTGCGGGGGTGAAATACATGTTACTTTGATTACAAGTACTTTATACACGGTATGGTTAGCGTAAGGAGGTTTACTACTTAGATCATGTGAGTGGGTAGGCAGAAACACCGAGGGACGTAAGCGGTAGATCTATCTGGGTGTAGCGAGCCCAACTCTAGGCCCAACAGAACGGACCTCTAAGAGGCCCAACAGAACGGACCTTGAGTGACTTTGTACCCGACGCAAAAATCTGCTAGGTTGAGTCTTCCTACTTGCACTTCACACATACTAATGGCCTTGCAAACCATTGGTGATCTCTTTTTCCTTACACTGCTACATACCAGGGAAATTTTATACTTACAAGTGTTTTACATACTCACTTACGCATGAACTCGCTCAACATTATTGTTGATTTTTCAACTTACATGTATTTCAGGAAATTAAAGATCTGGCACGGTATGTTATGTTTTCCCGCTGCATAAGGGTTCCAAGGTCATCCCAGTTTAGGAAATGTGACTCTTTCCTGGACAAGTCACAAATCTTAAACTGCGTTTATCTCATGTTCATGTTTATGTTGTTCAAGACAATGTTTTACGTTATGGTGTTGTAAGTCTTTAAGACAATGGTATGATACTCTGGTTTTAAAACTTAATCAAACGGATGATCTTGCATGATTTTATTTCATATAGCTTTGTTATGGTTAAGCTATGGTATTAAGAAGTCACACCAAAATTAACCACGCTTCCGCAAAGCCAGGGTGTGACAGTCAGAATCCTCATTCAAGTCATATCGGCCTAAGCCATATGGTAGAAGTGAAAACAAGAGAGTGAATGCTGTCGAAGACGAGGATCCTGAAGAGTATCTGAATTATCTGAATATTGCTTTTCTGTTAACATTCCTGAATTGATGTATGCCATGCAGGGTCTAGGAGACAAGGCTAGATGGCCTCGAAAGAGTCAACAAAAAGCCGATTGGAAAGACAAATCAAAATGGTGTGCTTTCCATGAAGATTTTGGACATATGACTGAGGATTGCATCGCTCTAAGGAAAGAAATAAGCTATCTTCTAAGCAAGGGATATTTGAAAGATCTCTTAGGAAGAAAGAAGAATAAGAGTCAGGATACTGAGAAGGATCCTGAGCGAGCAGCATCACCTCCCGCGGATGCCAAGATAATCAACTTCATTTCGGGAGGATCCGACATTTGCGGGACTTCGTATTCGGCAGCAAAGAGACATGCAAAAGAAGCTAAGGCCGAAAGGGGAGATAAACCTGTCAGGATGACTACCCTCACAACTGACAAAGTGATCACATTTGATGCTGATGACAGGGATACTGTCCAGGATCCTCACCATGATGCTCTGGTAATAACTTTATATGTGGCTAACCATTTTGTATGCAGGATATTGGTTGATAATGGCAGCTCCGTCAACATAATCCAACTAGAGACGCTGAAAAGAATGAATGTATCTCCAATGGATATCACTTCAAAGTCTACCGTGCTTGTTGGGTTCAGTGGAGAGGCTAGAAACACAGTGGGAGAGATAAAGTTGCCAGTGTACGTTGAAGGAGTCAACTCGATACAACGTTTCTGTGTGATGGATTCTCTATCCTGCTATAACATCATACTGGGAAGACCGTGGATTCACGATATGAAAGCGGTGCCATCAACATATCACCAATGCATCAAGATACCTACCCCTTGGGGGGTTGTCAAAGTTGATAGTGATCAGCAGGAGGCGAAAGAATGCTACTCATCCTCGATGAAATCCTCAACCAAGCCTAGTGCGGCATAGCAATTAAAGACGCGGGCCCAGGATATCATGGAGGATCCGGAGCAGGATGTAAAGAAAATTATCTTGGACCAGGATAACCCTGATATTTCGGTGCTCGTAGGAACCAATATCCCTCAGGATATTGAAGAACAGTTAATTAACTTTTTGAAATGCAGGATGTCAACGTTTGCATGGAAGCATGAGGATATGACAGGCATATCCAAAGACGTCATCACTCACAAGCTTGGAATTGATAAATCATTCAAGCTTGTTCAACAAAAAAGAAGGAAGTTTGCTCCTGAGCGGAATACGATTATTCAAGAGGAAGTTGAGAGATTATTGAAGTCTAGGATGATCAGAGAGGTTAAGTTCCCAAGGTGGCTAGCAAACGTGGTTGTGGTACAGAAGAAAAATGGGAAATGGAGAGTGTGTGTAGACTACACAGACTTGAACAAAGCTTGTCCTAAAGACCCATTTCCTCTTCCCCACATTGATGCAATGGTAGATGCCACTGCCGGGCATGAAATGCTGACCTTCATGGACGCATCCTCAGGATTTCAACAGATCCAAATGGAGCCTTCTGACCAGGAGGATACTGCCTTCATGACACCAACAGGTATTTATTGTTATACAGCTATGCCTTTTGGTTTGAAAAATGCAGGTGCAACATACCAAAGATTGGTAAACATGATGTTCAAAGACAAACTGGGGGACACCATGGAGGTGTACATCGACGATATGGTGGTAAAGTCAAAGAAAGCTCAGGATCACCTCCAGGATATTAAAGGAGCGTTTGATATCCTGGATCAGTATAACATGAAGCTGAATCCTGCTAAGTGCCATTTTGGAGTAGGGGCAGGAAAATTCCTAGGATATATGGTGACCAAAAGAGGAATAAAAGCAAGCCCGGAGCAGATTAAAGCCATCTTGGATATTAAATCGCCCTCAAATATGAAGGATGTTCAACGATTAACAGGGCGAGTGGCAGCATTAAATAGATTTATCTCAAGATCTTTAGAAAAATGCAAAGATTTTTATGATATCCTGAAGAAGAACAAAAAATTCGAATGGGGTGAGAAGCATGAAGCAGCCCTACAGGATTTGAAGCGATATCTCTCAACCGCACCTCTATTGATGAAACCTGAAAATGGTGAACCACTATCCCTATACCTTGCTGTATCAGGGAATGCTGTAAGTGCCGTTCTCATAAAAGACCATGAAGGTCAGCAATATCCTGTTTATTATGTTAGTAAAAGTTTGTTAGATGCTGAAACTAGGTACTCTCATTTAGAAAAATTAATACTAGCGTTAGTCATGGCATCAACGAAACTTAGACATTACTTTGAGACACATAGGATACACGTTAAAACAAATTATCCTGTCAAAAATGTACTTAGGAAACCAGAAATGTCAGGTAGAATGGCTAAGTGGTCGGTAAAGTTAAGTGCTTATGATTTAGTATATGAACCTAGGAATGCCATAAAGTCTCAGGCTTTAGCTGACTTTGTGGCTGATTTTAGTAGTGACATTCAGGATGAGGTAGACTTAGAAGTTCAACAGTTAGGAGAATCCTCAGGATCCTGGACATTATATACTGATGGTGCATCTAATATAAGAGGAGTAGGATTAGGAATACTACTAAAATCGCCACAGGGGGACATATTACCCCAGGCTATTAGGTGTGAATTTCCTGCTACTAATAATGAAGCAGAGTATGAGGCTTTAATTGCAGGATTAGAGTTGGCCAAGAGCATGAGTATCAAAAATTTACAAGTATATGTTGACTCATTGTTAATTACTAACCATTTTAATGGATCCTATGCAGTTAAGGGTGAGAAGTTAATCGAATACCTCGATATTCTTAAAAAATTAGCAGGATATTTCGATGTTTTTACACTTGAACATGTACCAAGGGAGGATAATGCTGAAGCGGATGCCTTAGCAAATCTGGGATCATCAATCAGGATACCGGAAGGGACCCAAATACCAGTATTACATGTCTTATATCCTGCAACGAATCCTCAGGATAAAGAAGTAGCGGGTATTCGGGATCCTGGAGTGGAATATCCTGAACAGGATTCTAAATCCTGGACGGCTCCAATTGTTAAATATCTCAAAGAAGGATGCATTCCCGGAAGTGAAAATCCTAAGGCATTTAGGATGAAGGTATCACGATTCACTATTATAAATAATATTTTATACAAGAAATCTCTTGCAGGACCGTATTTAAGATGCTTGGAGAATCCTGAAGCCAAAGAAGTACTTCAGGATATACATGAAGGGGATTGTGGTAATCATACTGGGGGCAGATCATTGTTCTCGAAAGTGTTAAGGACATGATATTATTGGCCAACGATGAGGAAAGATGCTGCAGAATATGCTCGAAGATGTGATGCATGTCAAAGACATAGTAACATACTACATCAACCAGCTGAACCATTATATCCTGTAGTTTCCCCTTGGCCATTCATGAAGTGGGGGATGGATATAGTAGGGAAGTTACCAAAAGCTCCGGAAGGAAAAGTCTTTATGTTAGCAATGACGGATTATTTCTCTAAGTGGGTTGAGGCTGAAGCATTTGTTCAAGTTAGAGACCAAGAAGTAGTATCCTTCATAAAGAGGAATATCCTGACTAGGTTTGGGGTACCAGCTGAAATCATTTGTGATAATGGGTCCCAGTTTATAAGCAAAAGGACTACTGACTTTTGCAAGAGTTGGGGAATCAAAATGATCACATCTACTCCGGTACATCCTCAAGCGAATGGACAAGCTGAATCCTCGAACAAGATAATAGTCAATAACTTAAAGAAGAGACTTGGAGCCAAAAAAGGAAGATGGGCGGAAGAGTTACCCTTTGTTTTGTGGGCTGATAGGACAACGGTAAAGAATGCAACCGGCCAAACCCCGTTTTCCTTGGTATTTGGAGCGAAGGTAATGATTCCAACAGAAATGACGATACCTACTGCAAGATCTATGCTACAGGATCCTGAACAGAATCCTGAAGTCTTATGTCAGGATTTGGATACTATAGACGAAAAAAGAGATGCAGCAAGGCTAAGGATGGCAGCATATCAACAAAGAATATCCAGAGCATATAATAAGAATATAAGGACTAGAAGATTTCGAGTTGGTGATTGGGTGTTAAGAAAGGCTTTTCAAAATACCACTAATCCTGCCGATGGCAAGCTAGCTCCGAAATGGGAAGGACCTTATGAAGTCGAGTCAGAAGCAGGGAAAGGAGCATATCGACTTAAAAATATGGAAGGGGATATGCTACCAAGATCCTGGAATGCAATACATTTAAAGCTCTATTTCAAGTAAGAGTAGAATTTATTTTCTATCTCGGAATGGTATGTATTCTATTTTTAAATATATTTGTTTATTGTCTTGAACCCAATACTGACTTAAGCATCAGAGGGGTGTTAGCCAAGCTAACACCCACCTTAGTTTACAATTGTTTTGCAGGATATGTCTCAGGATATAGCTCCAGGATATATACTCAGGATAAGTCAAAAGATTAGAGGATTGGCCCCCTCTCTCACGTTTAAGGGATCCTGGTCCCTTCAAAGGTTTAAAGGTATTCACCTTTCTTTCGAATTGGGTTTAAACACCTCGCCTGGAGCGCAAGTTATCTAGGTATAGTTCGAGGTAGCAGGACCAGTTCATGTAAAAGTGGCTGACAATTTCGTTACTGTTGGCTATATCGTGGATCCTAAAGGTATATGAGGATTGATCACCCTCTCTCGCGAAAGAGTATTTTCATACTCTCAAAGGTTTAAAGGTTTTCACCTTTCTAAGGATTGGAGTTTATACACTCTCGCCTGTAGCGCATGAAATTTAGGGTTTATCCCCAGATATCAGGGTTTATCCCCAGGATATTAAGGGTTTATCCCAAGTATGCTAAGGATTCATTTCAGGATATCATGGGTTTTGCCCTGGGGTATTCGGAATTCATTCGAGTCAGAATATAAATACATTTGTGTTTTTGTCGAACACAGGGGACATACATTATACTGTTCATGGGATGGATCCAAGTTTATAAGTATGCACTGGGGACAAACTTATAATGGAGGATTGAAATTGATTCTCTAAGAATCTCTGGTATGATCTCTCCTTTTTATTTGGACAATTTATAGGTTGTATTTCAGCATCCTGATCAAGATATCTTTCAGGATATCTTCCAGGATTCGTTTATAAAAATGTACAAACCAAACAATTTTCACAAGTAAAATTTGTATGTTAATGACAATAATAATAAAGTCAAAAGAGTAGTTATATTATTAACATGCCAAAAGATGTGCTCTTAGTTTCACCTCAAAACAAGGCCCATCCACTAAGAGCACTAATAGTTCATCACCATATTTACCCAACAGTTGAAGGTTTCATCTCAAACCGAGACCCATCCACCTTCAACTGTTGTATTGTTCAAAAAGCATGCAGGAAATGTAAATTGTTCAGGTGCAGGAAAGTAAAGTGCAGAAAAGTAAATTGTTTAAGGGACTACAAACCAACATTCAAATTTAAAAAGGTGGGCTCCGGCCTTGGCACGTATATCCATCATCGCCCACCTGAATGCCCTCACACAGCGGCATCTTCTCCAACCTTCTCAGATTTCCCAGCACCAGCATCCTGAGCAGCATCCTCACCAGCATCCATCCCAGCATCAGCTCCAGCATCCTTCTTGTCTCCAACCTGGACCACCACCTCTGCTGACTTAGAAGACTCACCAGCTTCAGCAGGAAGTGGCACAGCTTTGCCTCCGAGCTCTTTTAGCTTGGCCACCCAGGATTCAACTGGCCAAGATGGACAAACAAGGCCCGTCTCCTTGGCCTCGTAGGCCATCTTGATACGTGCTTGTAACAGGGAGACGATAGCAGAAGCCTTGATTCCCTCCCGGAAATTGACCAAGGCTTGATCATGATCCATTTGAACAGTGGCAAGTTTGACCTCAGCGTCTTGGGTGACCTTCTTCAGCAGGCTTTCGTAGTGCCGGGTCTTCGCTTCAGCAATGGCACCTTGGTCAGCAACGGTGCTTTCGAGCTGTTTGATCCTGGCTTCATGAAGTGCCACAGTACCACAAGCGTCATTGTACAAGTGGAGCAAATGCTGGAGGCCCTGCACATCAATTACAGGTATAAAGTTAGAATATATGTTGACCAAGATATCCTACCAGGATATCCTGTTAGGATATACGTGCAGGATATATGTGCAGGATATACATGAAGGATATGCGTCAGGATATTACCTTGTTAAGGAAAGATGTCATTGGCTCTAAGGAATCAGAGAAGCTGAGTTCGTCATATGAGAACCCTTCTGAGCCTGGAGCACTAACTTCGAGACCCTTCCTCTTTTTCGCTGTGGAAGCACGGGTTCTTAGATTGGCCTTGGGAGCCGGGAGTGGCTTGGAGCTAGTAGCAGCAGGAGTCTCCTTCTTGACTGTAGCTGGAGTTGGATAGCTGTCGAGTTCATCAAGGTCTAGATAGACTGGAACTTTGCTGGAATCTGCACACAGGGAGTAAAATTCTAAATCTCTCCTAAGAATATCAAATAAAAACATGTGTGTACAGGATATCTTGCAGGATTCTTACCAGACATGTTTGCGCTTGAAAGAGGGCTTGGAGTTGGTGGAGACGGATTAAAGCTTCTCTCTGTTTCTGAAAGCAGTCTGATGGCGTCTATTCTTTTTTGAGAATCAGCAAGGGGAGGTGCGATCTTCCTGAAATCAGCTGCATACACAAACAGAGAAAATGAAATTCATTAGCTCAGGATATGAGACAGAATAAGAGACAGGATCATTCTTAAACCCTAAGTCCTACCCTTTCTCAACCATCTCATCGGATAATCCGTTCCACCAGGGATTGAATCCCTTTTTACAAAGAAAAACTTGGATTGCCAACCATCCTCGTTCCTGGTGGCACGAAGTATCAATGGGTCACCGGAAGTAGAATAAAATAGGAATCTAGATGAGCTATGGCATCTAAGCTTGTAGGCTAAAGGGAGATCATGGACGGAAAGGTCAGGTATATGGTTTCTCTTGATTTGGTCAAGAACGGACAAAACACGCCAGAGCATTGGCATGGTTTGGCTGAAAGAAATTCTGGTGATATTAAAGAACTCGGTGATGAAGTCCGGAAAGGGGAATCGTAACCCTAAGGTAAAGGGGAAGGCATTGAAACATATCCACTCGTTGGAAACCATATCTGACCGGATTTCTCTATCAAAGGGTCGGAATATAGTTCCTTCCGGAAAGATACCGGAGGATTTCAAGGCTGACAGGTGGGCACTGTCAAAGGTGCATGTCTCATTCTCCGGTTCTTGGAGAAGATTCTGTTGGATGAATGTGGGAGCCGAGTCACCTGAACTAGACCTTGTTTGCCTGGGCATTTGGTCGCCTGAATTTTTCGCCGGAGAAAGATGATAAAGATGAATGTGAAGATGAGGGAGAGAATATTACCTTTTTCCTTGTCGATTGTGATTAAAAAAGGAGATGAGGATGAGAAGATATAGGGCATGATGAGTAAATATAGGCCGGGTGGTTGAAAGCTGTCACATCAATGGTCTTATCTCTTAATTACCTCGGTCACCGTGAAAAATGTAACCGTTAGTGCAGGATATCAAACGGTAACATTTTTGGGGACAATTGTTATGGGTGAAATTCTGAACCCATATCCTGGAAAATATCTTGGTTTATATCTTGGTTATGTAGTATCTGTTTACATCCGGGATGCTGGTTCAGGATATTGGTAACATCCTGAATGGTATCCTCAGGATTACTAATGGATTATGTGCAGGTACGTGGGTTAGAAGCTGGCAACGTTCATAAGACTCATTCCGCGGAAGACTCGGTCCAAGTCGTTCAAGTAAAGATGTTGAAGCCGTATTACTCGGTCAATAACGTTCACAATGGAATATTCGGAGTACCCCATATTTGTAGGGATTATTGTTTGTAATTCATTACTATAAATAGGTGGGTATACCAGATCAAATAGGACATCACATTCACACTCGCTACACTCTAACACTTGCTCTCGAGCAATTCTCATTTTCATACAAAGGCATTGTAACACTTAGCGATCTGGTCTATATCCTGCACTGTATCCTGAAGTCTAAGCAATAAGAAGAACAAGGCAGCTGCGATTGTCAGCTCCCGAGGTTTTATGCCGGCGATCTAGATTGATCAAGGGCTTTCCTCGTACATCTCGTGTCATTTCCTTTACTTTTTGCTCATTGTTTGCTCATTGTTTGATCGTAGATACAGCTCAATATCCTGAGCCGTATCCTGAAAACTGTTTTCATAAACAACTTAACTAGCATATTTTCAACACCCATTTTAGCACACTACCTCACTTTACTAATTTGATCACTTAATTGCTTCGGTAATTTTTGACCAAAACACCTTGATTATTCATACTTGTTTTACATTCGACTTATTACATACTTGATACTTGCTCATTATTCTCGTAAACACATACTTATTTCACAAACAAATACGTGTTTTAGGACTCTTTATGTATAACAACCCTCCTAAAACCCTTAACGTGACCCTAAACCTTCCTTATATACCCTGTATGCGAGAAACGGGCCTAGTATACCCTAATATATATATAAAAAACAATTAAAAACAAAATATGGGAGTCGCTCGCGGGGCGCGGCCCCCTTAGCCGTATCTGTCGCGGGCCACGACTGACCTGGATTGCCGGACAAGGCATTGCGCCACGTGTCCTAACATGTGTCAAGGCTAGTACGATGACCGGACAAGGCTAGAACCTAACCTACCTGTCTCGCAGGCCGCGAAAGAGACAGGGGTGTGCTTTGCGGGCTGCGAGCCGCCCTTCGTCAGGCCTATAAATAGGGGCTCAGGCCTCATTTGTTCCTCGTTTAAATTCTGAAATCTCTCAAATTCTCTAGGCAATTATAATGCTCGGGATATAATACCCCTATAAAGCGAGGCTCTACCTCGTTGTAAGTATTATAACCCTGGTTTTTACCCTACTCGATCGATCTAGGGCACGTAACGTATGTCAAGGCTCTGCCTGACTCAGTCGTTAGAATTCTATCTTGTGTTACACCCGATTGATCTAAGACTCTGTAATGCATGTCAAGGCTCTGCTTGACTCAGTAATTGGAGTTCTTTCTTGAGTTGTACGGTTAATGTGATTTGGGTTATTTTACTAACATGTGTGCATTGTTTAATTTTAATAGATAATAACCAAGAGAATCACCAGAAAGCTTTAGACATACCAAGTAAACAAAGTGAATACATTCTCTTTTTGTCACCTTTTTGTAAATTACTTTTGTGAGTCAAAATGCTTTACCAAAACCTCAAATATTTTAAGTTACACTTAACCGTAATGAGTATTTGTGACTCTACAATTACTACTGGTATGTTGAGGTTTTGTATACATTTGAGCGTGTGTAGCGTTATATGTTTTTGTTTATATTTTAAGCCCTTTTTAACACATTATTCAAGTTTTAAATTTATAAAACACGATATTCTACTAACACTAAACACACATATGGGCAAGTGCACCCATCGTGAGCGTAGTATAGCGTTGGTAAGATACCGAGGTCGTCCAAGGACACAAGAGCTTTTAGTACCGGTTTATCCGCAACGTCTAATCAAATCAAAAGTTTTAGAAAAGGTTTTTAACACGGAAAAAAAACAAAAACTAAAATGCTGAAAAATAAAAATAAAATAAAAACAGATAGACAAGATGAATCACTTGGATCCGACTCGCCTTTAATGTAACCTTTGATGATTTTCGCACTTTTGCACTTTTTAAGAGATTATCTTAGTTATAGTAGTAGGCCCTTCTTTTGAAGGTGACGTTACCCTCAACCTAGTGGTTTGAGTCAGCAAGGATACAATTCCAAAGGGTCGGAATATTGAAAGATAATTAATTAAGTTATTAATGCGTAATGTGGTAGGCCCCTCTTTTGAAGGCGACGTTACCCTCGGCTAAGTGGTTTGAGTCAGCAGGGATACAATCCCAAGTAGGCGGGTTAATGTATTAATAGTAGTTTACATATGAGGGGATCAAGCCATTCGCACCCCCGCCATCCAATACCAGTGGGTATTGAAGGAGGTCCTAGTAAGCTTGACCCAGGTCCTTGCAGGATCTATACACTGAACAAGGCAAGAACCTTACCAAACCATTCCCTTAACCCCCGATCAGGTAGCCAACATATCTCTATATAGACCGTAGAGATATGAATGGTGAAAATCTTTTATTTTATATAGACAGTAAAATAACGCCAATATACCACGGACAAATGATAAGAGAGTTTCACCTTCAACATAAGAAACTAGTTATTAAAGTCATTAATACAAAACCAAATAAAAAGTGCGAAAAGATTAAAAATCAAAAGTATTACATTAAATGCTTGTCTTCACCAAGTGACGTAAGAGACTTAGGCAAATATGGCCTTTGATTGTCAAGAACTCTTACTATCAATATTGGATCCCGAGACTACTACACACACTCTAAGGTGGATGATGGATGATGGTGGTGGATGTGGGTGTTGTGATGGTGGTGGAGTGGTGGTGAAGTGGGAGAGAGGTGGTTTGCCAAGGGATGCCTTTGAAATGAGCCAAGCACCCCTATTTATAGCCTGTACAGAAGCCCGGACACGGCCCCGTGTCCATCTTCTTTCTCTTTCTTCATTAATTACAATTGTCTGGATTAGGCTCCATGCGCCCCGTGTCCACTGGGCACGGCCCCATGTGCAGAAGCGTATCTGTACTATCAAGATGTGTTGAGCTGGGCACACCCCAGTGCTGGGAATAGAAGCTTCTATCAGTTCATCATTTTCTGCAGACACCTGACCATGCCCCCGTGTCCGCTGGGCACAGGGCCGTGGTCAGCCTTCTGATCTCTTGTTTTTGCTTGGGAAGATGCTGTCTAAGGGTCGGGCATGTCACGTTTATTCCTTCTCTTTGTATTTATGTTAGATTTTGCTGCATATTTGTTCCTTTTGTTCATTTAAGCTCATTTGGTCCTGAAAATACAAAAGGAAGACAAAAGCACACTTTTTCCAACATTAGTACTAAAAAGGGTTAGTTTTATGCCTCAATTGATGTAATTTATATGTTGCATTTTACACACATCAACAATACTTGAAACTCGTTACTATTGGAATAGTAGCATGACCACAAGTTAGGATTGACAATACCAGAAAAGGGGTAATTGGATAGATATAAGCAAATGTAATTGCTAATGCCCTCAATACTGTAAAGTGATAAAACTGTTTTGATTAAACTGGGATGCACTCGCCAGTATTTCTTGCTGATAAAACATTTTTAAAATGCGTTTCAGGTAACTTAATGTGAAGCTATTAGAACCAGCTGGAGAGCACTGAAGGCTTGGAAAAGTGGTAATAAAATTACCTAAATAAAAAGGAGTTTTGTCTTTCGATAAACTAGGATTAATCCCTATAAATATATTGTAATGAAAACTTGGGTTTTATCCCATTTGTTTATTATACAAAGTTTGGTGTTTTAACTCTGATAAAACATTTCCTAACTACGGTCCTGATGAAAGTTTTCTGTTGCAAAATTAATAAACACCGATACCACCAGCTCTGCACGTGGCCGCCCGCTCCCGGGCAGGGGACCGGGGCTGCGACAGAAGGTGGTATCAGAGCTACAGCCACTGGTTTAATTTAATGAAGTGTTCTACTGACAGTTAAATTCTGTGTTAGGAAATAATTTATGTGATTATGTGTAAATATGTATATTATTGTTTTGTGTTATTTGACTATTTGTTAGTTTATAGTCTGAGTGAACAACGTACATCCGACGCTTATCGTCACTTAGCTAGTTCACCAAAAGATGAAGGAACCTCATCTCAGCCAAATATCTGAGGATACTCAGCAGATACTGAGGAAGGAATATTTATTTTTAAGGCACAATATGAGAAACCTTTTACTTCTAAAAAGAGAGGATGGTTTAATAGGGGAGCGCATAAGAGAAGAAAGAAGATGAAGAAATTACAACAACAAAGAGCGATAGTAAAGGCCAATAGGGAAATAAATGCTCAAACTCATGAAGCAGTCAATAGACCACCATGGGAAGAGGAACTAGATAGACAGTTGGCAGATTTCCATTTGCTAGCCACTATAGCAGTAGACTCTAACCAAATAGCTGAACCACCACTGTTACCCTTATTCCCAGACCAACAAATGCTAGAACCCAATCAGGAAGACCGGTTTCCAATCCCAGATGTTGACCCTTAAGAGATTCCCAAAATTCCCCCACCAAACCCCATAGCTCAGTACACTGACCTTAACCCTTTAGACCATTTTGGAATAGTGATTGGTGGAAGCAGAGTGTAATAAGAAACCCATACCCTTATGGACACCCCATACCTCGATACCCCGACCCAGAACTAGTACCATTACCACCCATGAGTGAAGAAAATATGTATAAACTTCGCCAATGGGTCGATGAGTTAGTTGAAGAAGGAGATAGAATTCGTCAAATAGGAGAAAAGCTTATGTGGAAGCATGTCGAGCGTGATATACATGATTGGATACATGATACCTAGAAAAATACCTAGATATATGTGTAATTTTGTATTTTGATAAAAAAAAAAAAAAATAGATAAGACTAAAATAGATATCAGTGCATAACTACTAGTGTGTTTAATTCCAGTTGTAGTTTGTAATTGACGCATATATATGAAAAGGGTAAAAGTCGCAATGTTCGACGTTTTTTATCAATCTGTTGGTATGATTGTATATAAATATTTGTACTAAATTTTATTCTGTGATACCTGATAAATGTTTACAATTCAGATGGACAACAAAGTAAATCAGGAAAACCAGAATAATGAGAATAACGAAAACCAAATAGATAACAGTGCCATCCAACACATAGTAGCACAAGGAATTATAGATGCTATGCAATATATTATCAAGACTGTTAAAGAAGCAGAAAATAAATCTGTAACTAGAAGTAAACGACAACACACTGAACCAAGTCACAGTGTGAACGATAATAACAGACCTATAATCCAAGCTCCATTTCCTAAAAGAAGAACCGTCTCTTACGGTTGTTCTTATAAAGAATTCTTGGCCTGCAAACCAATAGAATTCTCAGGCAATGAAGGAGCCATTTCAGCTTTACGCTGGATAGAAAAGACAAAAGCAGTCATAAAAATAAGTAAATGTGCAGATGAAGATAAAATTATGTTTGCTTCTAATCTTTTCAAGAATGTAGCTCTAGAATGGTGGAATACTATTCTCCAGTCTAGAGGAAGTGACATAGTTTATAATATGGAATGGACTAACTTTAAATAGATAGTCGAAAGAAAATTGTGTCCTCCTCATGAAAAGGAACAAATCGCCAATAAGTTCCTAAATCATAAAACGACTGGAATAGATTTCAAAGTTACACTACCATATTCTTCGAATATGCTAGAATAGTGCCAACATTAGCCTCACCTGTGCCAGTGTTAATCTCCCGTTACGTTTGGGGATTAATTAGTGAGATTAGACACGTAGTCAAGGCAGCTAGGCCGCAAACCATAGAAGAAGCAGTTGAACTAGCCAACACCTTGACTGATGAATTGGTACACACACAAGAAGAAAACCAAAGAAAGAACTTAGCTCAAAGGCTTACCCAGGAATTCCGCTACGGTAATTCCAGCAGTGGAAAATGAACATGTTCTTCCTCTGCACCTTACTGCAAGACTTGTAAAAAGAAGCATTATGGAAGGTGTGCAACGTTTTGAAATTTTTGCAAGAAGCCCGAACATAAGGAAGAAGAATGTCGATCGAAACCTAGTAATAGGATATGCTTTAATTGTGGAGAAAGTGGGCACACTAGACCGAACTGTACGAAACTAGCTCTAGCAGCAACCAACAAAGCTAAGATAACTGAAGGACCCAAGAAGAATACCAGAGCATTCGTTCTGACAGCTGAAGAAGCCAAGATGATTCCAGATGTGATTGCCGGCACGTTTTTAGTTAACGACATTTTTGCTAAAGTATTATTTGACTCTGGTGCAAACCAAAGTTTTATCAATACTTCTTTCTACAAACTTCTCTACCAACCCTTAGCTAAACTTCGACAAAATTGTATGGTGGAAAAGGCAAACGGAGAATCCATCAAGATTAGTGAAATCTTGTAGGGAGCAAGAATAGAAATCCTGAACCATTATTTCTTTGCTAACCTTTACCCAATGAATCTAGCCGGATTCGATGTTGTATTAGGAATGGATAGGTTGGTAGCCAATCATGCCAGTATTTTATGTGATCAAAAGTCAGTGCAAGTAAGTACACCAAGTGGTGAAAAGATCACAATCAAAGGAGATAAGCCAACCAGGTCGACAAAATTCATCTCTGTGATGAAAGCTGCAAGTTGTGCAAGGAAAGGAGCAATAGTGTATTCGATTTCCATAATCATTAACACTAAAAGAAAAGAATTAAAAGATATTCCTATAGTATCTAAATTCTCACATGTTTTTCCAGAAGAATTACCTGGATTACCGCCTGATAGAGAAGTTGAATTTAGAATTCACCTAATACCAGGGACGACACCGATTTCCAAAGCACCATATTGATTAGCACCAATGGAGATGCAGGAACGAAAGAAATAGTTGGACGAACTACTTGACAAAGGTTTTATCCACCCTAGTTCATCACCATGGGGAGCATCGGTGTTATTTGTCAAAAAGAAAGACGGATCAATGCGTATGTGCATTGATTACAGAGAATTAAACAAGGTTACGATTAAGAATCAGTACCCACTACCGAGAATCGATGATCTGTTCGATCAACTTCAAGGAGCTCGATTCTTTTCTAAAATCGACTTACGCTCAGGATATCATCAACTGAAAGTACAGGAAGAGGACTTTCCTAAAACTGCTTTCAGAACAAGGTATGGTCATTATGAATTTACCGTTATGCCACTTGGTTTAACCAACGCCCCAGCCGCATTTATGGACATGATGAACAGGATATGTAAACTATACCTAGATAAATTCATAATTGTTTTTATAGATGATATTCTAATTTACTCTAAGAGTAAAGAGGAACATGCAGCGCATCTGCATACACTTCTGACATTATTGAGAAAAGAGAAGCTTTATGCTAAATTCTCAAAATGTGAATTCTGGTTACAAGAAGTGCAATTCCTTGGACATTTGGTTAATCATGAAGGAATTCATGTGGATCCCTCAAAGATCGAGGTTATTACCAAATGGAAAGTCCCTAAGTCACCAAAAGAAGTACAAAGTTTTCTTGGATTGGCAGGATATTATAGACGATTTATCCAAGATTTTTCTAGAATAGCCATTCCATTAACCAAACTGACCTGCAAATCAGTTAAGTTTGAATGAGGATCAAAATAGGAAGAAGCCTTTAAGATTCTTAAGCAAAGGTTGACTAACGCACCCATACTCGCATTACCAGAAGGAACTGAAGACTTTATAGTCTATTGTGATGCGTCTAAGTTAGGATATGGATGTGTGTTAATGCAACGTCAAAAGGTTATAGTTTATGCCTCTAGACAACTTAAGAAACATGAAGAGAATTACACAACCCATGGTCTACACTTAGAAGCCATAGTTTTTGCCCTTAAGATTTGGAGACACTATTTATATGGAAGTAAATTTGTTGTCTTCACAGATCATAAGAGTTTAAGATATATTTTTGGGCAAAAGGAATTGAATATGAGACAGAGATGCTGGATGGAGATCCTTAGTGATTATGATTGTGATATCCAGTATCATGCTGGAAAAGCTAATGTAGTAGCTGATGATTTAAGTCGAAAATATCATGAAAAGCCGAAATGAGTACGCTCTCTTAAATTAAATCTGCAGATATATTTAAATGAGCAAAATTAGAGAGGTACATGAAACAGTCTTCAAGGACGATGCTGAAGGTTTAAAAGGAATGATTAAGGAATTAGAACAAGGAACAGATGGAATTTAGAAGTTCCATAAGAAAAGGATGTGGATACCTAAACAAGGAAACCTACGCCACTGAATTCTAGAAGAAGCTCATAAGTCTAAGTATACAATACATCTTGGAAGTGATAAAATGTATCAAGATCTAAGAAAAAATTTCTGGTGGATAGGAATGAAAAAGGATATAGCAAACTATGTTGCTAAATGTCTGACCTGTTCACAGGTTAAAGCTGAACATCAAAAACCTTCAGGGTTATTACAGCAACTAGAAATGCCAATTTGGAAATGGGAATTGATAACAATGGACTTTGTTACCAAATTACCCAAGACATGAAAAGGAAATGATACAATCTGGGTGATTGTTGACAGATTGACTAAATCTGCTCATTTCTTACCAATGAAGGAAACTTTCAGTATGGAACAATTAGCCAAGTTCTATGTAAAGGAAATAGTTTCATTACATGGAATTCCTTTATCTATTGTATCTGATAGAGATAGTCGATTTACTTCTCATTTTTGGACAAGTTTCCAAAGAGCAATGGGAACCAGGTTAAATCTAAGCACAACTTATCATCCACAGATGAACGGACAAAGCGAAAGGACAATATAAACAATGGAAGATATGCTTAGAGCCTGTGTAATTGAGTTCGGAGCAAATTGGGACGACCACTTACCATTAATAGAATTTTCCTACAATAACAGTTATCATACTAGCATTAATGCTGCACCATTTGAAGCACTTTATGGACGAAAGTACCGAACTCCAGTCTGTTGGGCAGAAAATGGAGAAAAGCAATTACCTGGACCAGAGATAGTGCAAGAAACAACAGATAAGGTAATTCAAGTCAAAGAAAGACTAAAAGCAGCATGAGATCGTCAAAAGAGTTATGCAGATAACAGACGAAAACCTTTAGAATTTCAAGTTGGAGATAAGGTATTGTTAAAAGTTTCTCCATGGAAAGGAGTAGTCAGATTCGTTAAAAGAGTAAAGCTAAGCCCAAGGTATGTTGTACCTTTTAAGATTATTCAAAAGATAGGACCCGTAGCTTATCAACTACAACTGCCAGAGGAAATGGCAGGAATACATGATGTGTTTCATGTATGTAATCTAAAAAAATGCTTAGCAGACGAATCATTAGTGATACCTCTTAAGAATATAGAGGTAAATGAGAAACTTAAGTTTGTAGAGAAACCCATTCAGATTGAAGATAGAAAGATCAAGAATCTCAAACACAAGAGACTAGTTCTGGTCGAAGTGAAATGGGATTCCAAGAGAGGACCAGAATACACTTGGGAGCTCGAGTCAGATATGCAGAAAAAAATACCCACACCTGTTCCAGTAGACCTCGAGGACGAGATCTAAAACAAGGTGGGGAGGATATAACAACCCTCCTAGAACCCCTAACATGATCCAAAAAGTTCCTTATATACCCCGTATGCGAGAAACGAGCCTAGTATACCCTAATTTTTATAAAAAGCAATTAAAAACAAAATCCGGGAGTTGCTCGCGCGGCGCGACCCCCTTAGCCGCATCTGTCGCGGGCCGCGACTGACTTGGATTGCTGGACAAGGCATTGCGCCATGTGTCCTAACATGTGTCAAGGCTAGTATGATGACCGGACAAGGCTAGAACCTAATGTACCTGTCTCGCGGGCCGCGAAAGAGAGAGGGGTGTGCTTCGCAGGCCTCGAGCCGCCCTTCGTCAGGCCTATAAATAGGAGCTCAGTCCTCATTTATTCCTCGTTCAAATTCTGAAATCTCTCAAATTCTCTATGCAATTATAATACTCGGGATATAATGCCCCTATAAAGCGAAGCTCTGCCTCGTTGTAAGTATTATAACCCTGCTTGTTACCTTACACGATCGATCTAGGGCTCCGTAACGCATGTCAAGGCTCTGCCTGACTCGGTCGTTTGAGTTCTATCTCATGTTACACTCGATTGATCTAGGACTCCGTAGTGCATGTCAAGGCTCTGCCTGACTCAGTAATTGGAGTTCTGTCTCGAGTTGTACGGTTAATGTGATTTGGGTTATTTTACTAACACGTGTACATTGTTTAATTTCAATAGATAATAACCAAGAGAATCTCCAGGAAGCTTTAGAAATACCTAAGTAAACAAAGTGAGTACATTCTATTTTTGTCACCTTTTTGTAAATTACTTTTGTGAGTCAAAATGCTTTACCAAAACCTCAAATATTTTAAGTTACACTTAACAGTAATGAGTATTTGTGATTCTACAATTACTACCGGTATGTTGGGGTTTTGTATTCATTACTTGAAACTCGTTACTATTAGAATAGTAGCATGACTACAAGTCAGGATTGACAATACCAGAAAAGGGGTAATTGGATAGATATAAGCAAATGTAATTGCTGATGCCCTCAATACTGTAAAGTGATAAAACTATTTTGATTAAACTGGGATGCAATCGCCAGTATTTCTTGCTGATAAAACCTTTTTAAAACGCGTTTCAGGTAACTTAATGTGAAGCTATTAGAAGCCAGCTGGAGAGCACTGAAGGCTTGGAAAAGTGGCTATAAAAGCTACCTAAATAAGAAGGAGTTTTGTCTTTCGATAAACTAGAGTTAATCCCTACAAATATATTGTAATGAAAGCTTGGGTTTTATCCCATTTGTTTATTATACAAAGTTTGGTGTTTTAACTCTGATAAAACATTTCCTAACTACGGTCCTGATGAAAGTTTTCCGCTGCAAAATTAATAAACACCGATACCACCAGCTCTACGCACTGCGCGCGGCTTCCTGCTCCCGGGCAGGGGACGGGGGCTGCGACATTATGCATTCAAATACTTATTTATACCTTCACTTTACTTGAGTTACACTTATATACATAATTTATACTTAATTTTATGTGAATAATACAAGTTATAGTATAAAATAACCAACAATACAAGTGCAGGGACTAAAAATGAAAATTTTCATCTCCCCAACTACTTTTTTTAATGTCCTAACCTCCAACTAACTCATTTAATACCCCTCCTAACTCCCAACTACCTTCATTTATACCCCAACCACCTTCATTTAAACCCCAACCACTTAACCCTCTTGTAAATACCAACTCTAACACCTTCCAAACACTTGCACCAACTCCAAATTACTTCCATACTCTCTTAAATCTACAAGATTTTTAACTTTGGGAAAAAAGTTCAAGAACCAAAATTGGTAACTTCGGTGTTCCAATAAATCAAGACTCGTCAAACTCCCTAAGTGGAAATTACTTTGCAAACCGTCAGTATACTCGACGCCCTTTTACCGTTTTTACACTTTTTGAGTGCAACATGTTTACATATACAAAAACACACTCAATATATATGCAATCATACAAATAATCCAATACATGTTTACTAATATGCTATGCTTGATTCGTGTTTCTGGGTGATTCTTATGTGATGATCTTGTCATTAACTTCGTACGAGCCTCCCCTTAACATGTATAGCGCTATAATAGTAACGCACCACCCGTGAATGAGAGGTCATGTTAAGTTTCTTTATACTTGCGGTAATCAGAGGGTTGACTTGTAAATCGCATGCCAGTTTTTCGTTAATCTTGATAACTAGGTTTGCCATGTGGATTGTTGTTAGGCCTTTGGATCAAGATCTGTTCGTAACGAACGTGGATGAATCGACCTCGATCAATGTGTGGAATCCATGGATCAAGTAACAGAAACACAACAACGTATTCAACGATTAAATCCGTCTGATCTTCTATTAGATTGATATGAAAGTACACGAGAACCAGTAGAGAATCAGACTTGACAGAGTCTCCTTACAGAATGAGCTAAAGTCTTAAATGACATACCCAAGCTGGGTATTTTTAGGCAAACTCAGGGAAGAGATAAGTGCTGTCCGATCGGGTGGCAGTCCGATCGGGTGGCTATCCGATCGGATGGCCATCCGATCGGGTGACCCATACCAACCTCCGGACATCACTTTTACAGTACAACGCCATTCCCTGAGCTGTCGTTCTACACACATACATACATAAACTTACAAGTACACAAAAGACATATACAGTACAAAATAAGACTCAATGCTGACGGAAGCTACAGACATATGAACTAACAGACTCCCCCTTGGATGTAGCTGTAGTTCCTTCCAGCATAGTCTTCATTCCTTTCTCTTATGCCTTCGTTCCTTGGCCCTCTGTCTCCTCTGTTCGGCTTTTTCGTATAACATTCTTTGACTTATAAGCCTTCCTTCCTCAATCCACCATTTCCTGTACACTGGATCACCATCACGCTTTCTGTCTGACACACCCCGAAATATCAGAGCTGGCGTGACTGGACCGGTATCTTCATTGCACAGCGGAAGCAAATAAGCTAAGACTTCTAGAAATTGAGCGTCTGCTAAGCACTCGAATTCCCATGGGTTCTCCTATTCCAACCATTCCATAGTTTTGAAAATGCAACCTGAGAAAAACATGCTAAAAGTCAACATAAAGTTGAGGGAGTTCTTAGTTTGTTTTAAAAAAGATTTAAAATAAATCTTTTTGATAACCGGTTTTAAAGTTGTTGAGAAAATATAGTAAAAATCATTTTCTCGGCATGATATATGAAAACTGTGAGTCTAGCCCACGAGAGTCTTTGTGCATTGCACGAGAGAGAATGGGCCGAGCCCAAACGAACCTTTATAAGCAGGATCAGCGCGTCCTCTTACTTGGGTATAATTTGAAAAGCGTTACCAAAGTTTGTAAATCCATGTATTTGTGAGTTTCCATCAAGTGAATCTTAAAAACATTTGAAAACTTGAGTATCAAAAGCTGGTATGTAAGCGTCTATGAACAGATCATTAATGTTTTGCAAGGACATTAATATATGCGGCGACATAGGAAGCACTCAACCCTAGCGAATTTCCCTCGGTCCACCCGATTAGAACAACAAAAGCACTACATGGGCCACACAAGGACCCAAGAGTGGGGCTCGCTACACTCGATAGATCTACCACTTTTGCCCTCGGTCTTAAACAAGATTAATGGCACTTAAGAGAGATTACTATTCGCTCACATGATCTAACGGTTCATTCCGTAGCTTAACCATACCCTAGTTAACGTATAATGTGTGAGTTATTCATGTCCTTGGGCCTTTACCCATGTCCTTGGGCCTTTGCCCATGTCATTCGTGTTATTAAAACTCATGCATGTTTCGAAAAACACTTATGTTTTTATAAAACCGGTATGTTTAGCATAATCTTTTCGTGAACCATTTGAGTTCGTTGAAATCCGGTCGCAAAATGGTTTATAAATATATGGTATTCATTTATCGAAACCTTGTGTGATTTTGCAAAACTTGCATGTCTTTCCACCCCCGAAAACATTTTATAAAAATGTAAAACAGTGAAAAGTGGGGGTTATGAACTCACCTTGACATTCCGGTGCAAAGCTAGCTTAACGTGATTCCGTGATGTCATTCCAAGAATGTGAACTCGCTAGCGTGTAACTAAAGCATTCCTAATCAAGGAATAATTATAAGTTTCTAATTAAACGTAGCTAAACTACGTGTCCGAGCTCTACCGAGTCGTTAACGAAACGACTCTGCGGAGGTGTTATTATTTCGATTTAGAATAACCAATTTCTGGTTATTTGATCCCGTTTATTATCGGGATGACGCTAAGTCTTGGAAACAACTTAGTTTCCGAGTGGTTTAGAATATATATATTTATATATTTCAATATAAATATACTTACGTCGTCGTGTTAGTTGTTGCGAATAGAAGGCGTAGATGAAATGTTGTACGTACTTGAAACATCGTATATGATTCGGTAATATACGGTTATAGTTTTCGTAGGATGGAAACAAATAAATATATATATTTGAAAACTTGACGTTCGAAACGAATATAAACAAATATATTCTTTTTAGAATAATTCGGATTCTAGACGATTGAAAGAAATATAAAAATTATATTTAGTTCATAAGATTTCCGAATACTACTCGTTTGAAATAAGAATTCCGAATCGTCATTTGAAATAAATATAAAACGTCATACTTATTTATTTATTTATTGTTATAAAAGTATTTGGAATCGTCGACGTTCAAAATAAGTATAAACTATTAGGCTCCTTTTGTAGAGATATTCGAAATTAGTCGAACCATCGATGTTTTGAAATAAGAATAAATAATCATATTTATTTTGTATACGTAGTCGAGGTTCGTTAATCTTTATGCCGTAAAAAATAAATAGTACACTTTTTATTTGTTTTGTAAAATATACCCTGACATCCGGTAGGCGTCGTTTAGGAATTGTAACTGTTTCGTGTAACGGATTTTACGAAAAACGGACAGAGTTTCCTCTGTTTTTCGAATAGCCCGACAATAAGAGTCGTCGTATTTTATCAAAACTCAACAGTATTCAAGCAATTCAACCAATATATACTAAAATTTTATCAAACACGACAAAAATAGAACGTAATTAATTACTAACGGTATCGGTCGAGCTCGGTTTCGCGTAGACTAAAAATCTAAAAACTATATCAATTTAAAACTAATTTTCGCGTCGTTTAAAAGTTACCGGGTCGTGGAGTCGTCTGCGTTGACTTGCTGTTGACCTGAGTTGACTCGGGTGTTGACCGAGTCGACTTGTTTTTCCGGGTTGACCCGAATCGAAGCTGTAATCCAACTAAACCCGAAACAAAACCGCAAGTGTGAACTGAGCCGTATCATAGATCTAGAATGTTATAACCTGGCTCGAACCAAGCCGAAACTCAACCGAACTACGGCTGACTTCTTGACCCGAACTGACCCTAGTTGCACCGCACCTTAACCGAAGCCCGAGCCCGAAATCTGAACTGTGTGACCCCGTGTTTGACCCGAGACTTGAATCAAGTCTGTGAACCTCAAATCTGACCCGATTCACTGCAAACCCAAACCAAAATTGAACTAAATCTCGAACCGTGACCCGATAGAAACTAAGCATCACTACTGTCGTCATTACAGTCGCTCACCACCACCACTTCAGCCGTTAAACCTGTCTTCAATATCAACAACAGCAACATTTCAGTCATCATCAGAAACTTAAAAGAAAATTAGGAATCGAGATGAGTGCTTACCGGGTCTGTCGTCGGGAACATCGAACACCACCGCTGCCGACTCCGTCAACCATCACTGTCTTCACGTCGACATCATCATCTCCATCAGATATCAACTTGTGTCATCGTCATCACCAACATCCACAGTAGCTGACGCCGGCAGAACCAAACCGAACCGCCGCCGTCGCTGCTTCTGCTCTGCGAGGGTGTGTGGGTGTCATCGTAGGAAGAGGGGGGTCAGAGGAGGTGGTGGTGTGCGTGGTGGGAGCTCGTCGCCGGCAAAAACGAGTCACCGGAGCTCAGTCGGATCTCCGGCTCCGGTCGCCTGAGATAGTGTCGAGAGAGAAGAGCTGAGGGAGCTCTTGTGGTTGTGTGCTGCGTTTGAGGGAAGATGGGGGATTTAGGGTTTTGATTTTCTATTTATAGTTAGGTTTTAAGTGGGCTTGGGCCCAGGGCCCACAAGCCCGTTTTGTGCGGCCCAAACGTTTGCGAAGCCCATTTTTGAAACCCCGATCGTCGTAAATTGTCGTATAGTAAAGTTTTAGAGTCGAACGCTAAAAATTACGTCGGAACTTGATATATAACGCGTTCGTTCGTCGGTTGCGCTGAAATCACGTAAAATGCGTAATTTGTCGTTTTCAATCCGTTTTTCGATTTGATTTCGTCTGCGGATATTAAAATTCGATTACAACACTAAATATGTCATAGTATTTCAGGTTTGGAGGTAATACGTGTGTCAGAGGTTTCCGTTTCGTTGTCGGTGCGTTCTTACTATCGCGTTTTTCGTTCACGTTTGCGTTTTGTGTCGTTCGAAAGGATAATATTTCGCAAAACCACATTCATAACTATAATTTATACATATAAACTTCATATTTCAGTAGTTTGTACGGTGTTAGTTCGTTTTCACTTAATATTCAGTAAATTTCCCGAAAATCCTCATACACGCACTGTAACGTCCGATCTGCGTTCCTAGGCATACCAAGAGCCTAATTAAGTTAATACGTGCCTTAAAAACTATTTATTATCGACTTAAATGTTTGTTAATCGCGTAATTAAGAGCCGTTAATTACCGGTTGTCACATTCTCCCCCTGTTACAGAAATTTCATCCTCGAAATTTAGACTATGTTATCTCCTCAAAGTTGTTCCATTCGTAGGTAAGTCCGAAAAATACCAAAGTGAATGACCGTGCAATCGAACCAAAACTTGTTCAGATTACGTGATTGCAAGACATTTTGCATCAGTAGGAACCCAACGGTTTAACTGAGTTTGTTTTAGAAATCGATGTCTAGTGAACAAAGTGTAGTGATACTATCACCAATGTGATCAAGTTTGCGGGGTTCAATAAGAGAGGAATTTCAACCAATCGAATTCCAAATGAACGTTCACAATATACAAATCAATTTTTAAAACAATAGAATTTGCTACCAACGGAAACTTGCGTTGGTTGTTGTATGATTGAAACTTGAATCAACAAGCTCAAATAGATAGAATCATGAAATGATTTGTCAACTATTGAACCAATTAATGAATAAGATGAAATCAACGTGTTGACGTTGTTGAGTTGCATGGATACACCGAAATGAAATACAACCGAACCTGGTGTATCATCGTCTTAATACATAGTTGCATTAAGACTACTTAAATGTTGTGTCAAACGAAAAGCATATATGGTTTCGCATGAGACGGCTGATCATGATTAGCATAAGCTACAAGTTTATACCGATGCCACAAGGTGTCGTAGTGAATGAAACAATTCAATAATAGCGGTGATCGAACAAATATCACCTGTGTTTTGCATGAAACGCTCAATAATGATTAGCCCAAGCTACAAGTTTATACCGACGCCACAAGGTGTCGTAGTGTTCGAAATAATTCAATAATAGTGGTGACCGAACAAGTATCACCGTGTTTGAAATTAGATGAAAGGTTTAACGAAATAATTCTAAAGGTTTGTTTCAAAAAAAAACTCTCATAGGATTTTCGATTGAAAATGAAACAAATAATTAGTGTTTTTCGATCGAAAAATGAAAGAGCAATAAATATCGCAAAAATGTTCGATCGATGTTGAAAGAATCGTTAAGAGGTACACCGAAATATGACATGAATTTGTGTACCATTATCTTAACACACGATTGTATTAAGACTGCTTTAGTATGACAAATCGAACAAGCGGATTTAATATAAATAAACAAACAAATAATTAAATCCGTACATGATGTGTGTAAACGAGGTTAGCGCAAGCTTCAAATTTGTGAAAACGTCACCACAAGGTGATCGTGATCAAGGAAACGATTCAATGAAGTCAAAGACCAAACAAGCCTGTTATGATTCAAAGCAAATGAAGTGCTTGTTGGGATTATTTCGAATATGATGGCTTCAATCCATCATATGGAATCTTGAATCGAATATATATAACGAGCAAGTTCAATCAATTGAACTTGGGTTAAGCGCAATCCAACAATGATTACATGTATCAACAAGAAAGTTTTGCCATGGTTACAATGAAAAACCATGTATGTTGCTTGAAAATAAAGGAGTTTCAACGAGTTTCGTTGACTCGATATCAAAGAGTCAACATTATGCAATAATGTGGTTTAGCTAGATCACAATGCAAGGAGTGAAGATAGCGAAATAATATTTGAACTTGATAAAGCAACAATTTCAATTGAAGCCACATACTTAACAAACAACGCATGTGTAACACATGAATTCGTCAAGAATGAAGCAAATGAGTATTCGCTATTATGAAAGAAAATTTTCGTGATGCAAGGATCATTAGGGGGAGTAGAAATATGAAAGTCTACTCGCTATATGCAAAAGTCAGATTTTCAACAAAATAAGTTTAAGGAGTTTACTTGGAACTTCGTGTAATGGTCGGTTGTTAGGTGACATTACCATGGAATGTCGAACATAGCATATCCGCCATAAATGAAATAGGGGGAATGCGAAGACGTGTGACTTCCTTTGCAGCGCCAACCATTGTGAGTCCATTCCGACTAAGTATCGACCTTTGTGAAAACTTCACTCGCTAACGAGATTAGCATCATTGTTGTCGTGTCCATTTGTATTTTCCCCGAGGTCTTGCCTCGAAAGTCGTGTGCGCTGACGTATAGTTTAAGTTTCACGTATAGTTACGCAATAGCGTTTCATTCCATGTAGATTACCTGCTCGGGTAATTAAGATAGCATAGACAACCTATTATAATGGCATTTGCGCGAGTTAATAATCACTGTTCCTACGTGAGGACCTTTAATGAATTTCGTCATAAGTTTTCCAGAGGTCCTAAATGTGTGTTACCACAACTCTCAAAGTCTTGCTTTATGTGTGTAATTGTTTCGTGTACTGTGTATCGACACAACATTTGTATATGTTTAAAATCAAAACAGTTGACTCATTGTTCTTGGCAACGGTTGGAACCCATATTCGAGTCTTAGGCGTTCTGTACGTGTTCAATTCTTGATATCTAAGTCCCCAGAGGAGAGTGAGGTTAGAGCCTAGGTATCCCTACAGAAACCTAATTCGCTGAAACCTATAGCTCTGATACCAATCTGTCACACCCCGAAATATCAGAGCTGGCGTGACTGGACCGGTATCTTCATTGCACAGCGGAAGCAAATAAGCTAAGACTTCTAGAAATTGAACGTCTGCTAAGCACTCGAATTCCCATGGGTTCTCATATTCCAACCATTCCATAGTTTTGAAAATGCAACCTGAGAAAAACATGCTAAAAGTCAACATAAAGTTGAGCGAGTTCATAGTTTGTTTTGAAAAAGATTTAAAATAAATCTTTTTGATAACCGGTTTTAAAGTTGTTGAGAAAATATAGTAAAAATCATTTTCTCGGCATGATATATGAAAACTGTGAGTCTAGCCCACGAGAGTCTTTGTGCATTGCACGAGAGAGAATGGGCCGAGCCCAAACGAACCTTTGTAAGCAGGATCAGCGCGTCCTCTTACTTAGGTATAATTTGAAAAGCGTTACCAAAGTTTGTAAATCCATGTATTTGTGAGTTTCCATCAAGTGAATCTTAAAAACATTTGAAAACTTGAGTATCAAAAGCTGGTATGTAAGTGTCTATGAACAGATCATTAATGTTTTGCAAGGACATTAATATATGCGGCGACATAGGAAGCACTCAACCCTAGCGAATTTCCCCCGGTCCACCCGGTTAGAACAACAAAAGCACTACATGGGCCACACAAGGACCCAAGAGTGGGGCTCACTACACCCGATAGATCTACCACTTTTGCCCTCGGTCTTAAACAAGATTAATGGCAGTTAAGAGAGATTACTATTCGCTCACATGATCTAACAGTTCATTCTGTAGCTTAACCATACCCTAGTTAACATATAATGTGTGAGTTATTCGTGTCCTTGGGCCTCTGCCCATGTCCTTGGGCCTTTGCCCATGTCATTCGTGTTATTAAAACTCATGCATGTTTCGAAAAACACTTATGTTTTTATAAAACCGGTATGTTTAGCATAATCTTTTCGTGAACCATTTGAGTTCGTTGAAATCCTGTCGCAAAATGGTTTATAAATATGTGGTATTCATTTATCGAAACCTTGTGTGATTTTGCAAAACTTGCATGTCTTTCCACCCCCGAAAACATTTTATAAAAATGGAAAACAGTGAAAAGTGGGGGTTATGAACTCACCTTGACATTCCGGTGCAAAGCTAGCTTAATGTGATTCCGTGATGTCATTCCAAGAATGTGAAATCGCTAGCGTGTAACTAAAGCATTCCTAATCAAGGAATAATTATAAGTTTCTAATTAAACGTAGCTAAACTACGTGTCCGAGCTCTACCGAGTCGTTAACGAAACGACTCTGCGGAGGTGTTATTATTTCAATTTAGAATAACCAATTTCTGGTTATTTGATCCCGTTTATTATCGAGATGACGCTAAGTCTCGGAAACAACTTAGTTTCCGAGTGGTTTAGAATATAATATTTATATATTTCAATATAAATATACTAACGTCGTCGTGTTAGTTGTTGCGAATAGAAGGCGTAGATGAAATGTTGTACGTACTTGAAACATCGTATATGATTCGGTAATATACGGTTGTAGTTTTCGTAGGATGGAAACAAATAAATATATATATTTGAAAACTTGACGTTCGAAACGAATATAAACAAATATATTCTTTTTAGAATAATTCGGATTCTAGACGATTGAAAGAAATATAAAAATTATATTTAGTTCATAAGATTTCCGAATACTACTCGTTTGAAATAAGAAGTCCGAATCGTCATTTGAAATAAATATAAAACGTCATACTTACTTATTTATTTATTGTTATAAAGGTATTCGAAATCGTCGACGTTCAAAATAAGTATAAACTATTAGGCTCCTTTTGTAGAGATATTCGAAATTAGTCGAACCATCGATGTTTTGAAATAAGAATAAATAATCATATTTATTTTGTATAAGTAGTCGAGGTTCGTTAATCTTTACGCCGTAAAAAAGAAATAGTACACTTTTTATTTGTTTTGTAAAATATACCCTGACATCCGGTAGGCGTCGTTTAGGAATTGTAACTGTTTCGTGTAACGGATTTTACGAAAAACGGACAGAGTTTCCTCTGTTTTTCGAATAGCCCGACAATAAGAGTCGTCGTATTTTATCAAAACTCAACAATATTCAAGCAATTCAACCAATATATACTAAAATTTTATCAAACACGACAAAAATAGAACGTAATTAATTACTAACGGTATCGGTCGAGCTCGGTTTCGCGTAGACTAAAAATCTAAAAACTATATCAATCTAAAACTAATTTTTGCGTCGTTTAAAAGTTACCGGGTCGTGGAGTCGTCTGCGTTGACTTGCTGTTGACCGAGTTGACTCGGGTGTTGACCGAGTCGATTCGTTTTGTGACAACCCGAACTTTCAAGGTCAGTGTCTCTTAGTCACGTGATCCTGTTTCTTGTTATGTCTCGTTCATATTCCTTGCGATGATAAGAAAAATAGTAAACACTTGTGACTAATTGCTAAATGTATAATGTGTTCGAGTAAACGTGAATGAGTGTGTGTGAATTGGGCCAAATTTTGTGTTGCGAACAGGATTGGGCCGCACCCCAAACTATTTGTGACAACCCTCACCAAACTAGGTATCCGTACGAATTAATTAATATTTAAATTACTGCTTAATTACTGTGCTTGCTTACAGTTTTGGTCAAACTGCTTACTGATTTCTGGTACAAACACATACATGCATCACATTTTATACTGTCACTCTATTATTTTTACACAAACATCAGTGACAACCTTGATGCACAAATAGCACAGTGAGCACACTATACGGATAACCCAGTAAACATGCTGACATAGCCAGCATCAGACAGTTACTGTCTCGGAGGCCATTATGAGCCGGGAATAGTTTACTACACTAGTAGGGAGTGTAGGGAGTTGAGGATTGTAGAACTGCGTCACTAGGTAATAGTTATAGTGACCGGATGTGCCTAAAACGTACTTTAAGTACAAGATTCTGCACTTTAATATAAAATTCAGCATTTTACTTTAACTAGTAAAGTGCAAAAACATGGAAAAATAATACTAGACACTTTCCAAAGTGTCGAGAATAAATTGTGTCACTAAAAATAATATTAACGACACTTTAAAAGTTATTTAGCACTGTAACGGATTAATATCCAACCGAACTACCGGACTTTACCCGGAACCTAAAAATAATGACAATAACATTGTTCTTCTTTTTCTGAGCCAGTTAGGGTCCCCGAATACCCTAACACCCGTTACACAACATAACACACTAGTAATTTGTTTAACCTTCTAGTTAAACTCCTAACCAACCTTAACTAGCTAGTTGGAAACTAACCACAAACACCCCCCATGAACCGATCGGTTCCCTCCTAGGGAACCACTACCCTTACACATTTTAATATTTTATTCACTTGTGCCCATTATCTAGATGACACTATATCTCTTGGATAATCAAGTTAATTGGTTTATAAATATACCCTTGAGATTACACTTAACATTCACAAGACCACACAAAAATTTCACTCTCTTTTCTTCCTCTTTTGCATTCGGCCGAAACCATAGCCACACCCACCACCACTTTCCATTTTCAATCTTGTTATTCTTCATACACTCAAAGGTGAAGGATCACGTATAAGGAAGCTCGGTGCTTACGGATTGCCAAGGACCTCACCACAACGCTATTAACCACCCGTTTTTCGTCTAGTTTCTTCCCTAGCTACGAGCTAGTAGTAAGTGACTCTAAGCACCCTATTGATCTTGTCTAAAGTGGTTAATAAGAGTTTTGTCAGATAAAAATCATGAACATATAAGATCAAAGTTTAAAGTCTACTAAAAATGATGAACAAAGTGGTTAATGAGTAAATATTAGTGTAAAACTCTTGGATCTTGTTTTGTTATGATTATTTTATGTTGTTTGATGCTAGTAGTAGTTCGGATCGTCATCTAACCCGGCTAAGTCATGTTCATGGAACATGAACTAGTGTATGTTTAAGTGTGAAAATGATTAGATGACGAACACTACTACTTATTAACATGAACTTGTGTAAAAAGAGTTTTTCTTATAAAATAGAGTCCAAAACTAGTAGATCAAAAGATCTACAAGTGGTATTTTCGAAGAACCAAGTGTCAAATGAAATCATGTTAGAAGCCGGATCTTTCTTGAAACAAAGGTGTTTTTGTGAGCAAACTAGTGCGTAGACACTTATGTAACAAAAGGTTTTACCAAAGAAATATGTTCGTAACTTTTGACCGAGAAGTTGTAAACTTACACTTTCTTTAAAAATAAGATTTTCAAGAAACCGATTTTATTTATAAGAATAAAAAGATCTAGTGAAGATAATGGAAGGTTACTACCTACTTTTACACAAACTGCAAGTTCATGTGTTTGCGGTCTATGTATATTTTTGACTAGTTTGATGTTGAAATATTGTTTGTTGATGTTGAGAAAATTGTTGATTGGGTTTTGAAAAGAAAATGATACGCTTGTAAGCGTGGCCACCTCCAGTTACAGAGGAAACACTGGCGAAATTTTTCCAGAAATATAACACTTGGAAATATTTTTACAACAAGTGTTATGAGTATATTTTTAATTTATTTTTCCAAACAAAGTTCGCCATGATTTTTATTACAAAATTTCCAAGAGTCGGAGGTGGGATTTTCATAAATAAAACTTGTTAAATATATATTTAGAATATATATTTTTCATAGTAACACTTGTGTAATTTTTATGATTATTTTGTGAACTACATAAATATTATTTTTAGGGTAAAAATAATATTACTAGAATACACTGAATATTCACGGCTCCAAAATAATACGAACGCCTTCACAATAAATATTTAAGTTACACCGGTATTATTTATACCACCCGAACCTTACAACGTAACTTACGTATTTTCAGAAAATACTCATAAGTGTGTATTTTGAGAAGGATATTATTTTGGAAAATTATATGGAATAAAATATAATATTTTTGGGAAAAATATTTATATTTTGGAAGTAAAGTATTTTGGACAAATGAAATAAAATATATTACATTAAGTGAGACTTAATAATATATTTCGAAGTTATACGAACGCACATGTATTAAAACCCCCATCCTTGGGAAGGAATATATTTACAAAATAATTACGAAGTGTAATTACGAAATAGTTGCCTAACTATTTCCCAAAGACATTAAACCTTAAGCTAAGGCATGGCCGTCCGTCTAATAGAAGTTAGTACGTGTAGGTCGTCGCACAGCAGGTTGACCGGGAGATTTCTTGTTAGAGACGCATTTCGGTGAGTTCATGTCCCCCTTTTCTCTTAACTGTTTTCAGTTTTTAAACTGCGGGGGTGAAATACATGTTACTGTGATTACGAATACTTCACACATGGTATGTTTAGCGTAAGGAGGGTTACTACTTAGATCATGTGAGTGAGTAGGCGGGAACTGAAGGCCATTAATCCTCAGTGTAGGACCGAGGGACAATAGCGGTAGATCTATCTGGGTGTAGCGAGCCCAGCCCCAGGCCCAACAGTACGGACCTCAGGGTGACTTGGTGCCCGACGTAAAAATCTGCTAGGTTTGAGTCTTCCTACTGCACATCACACATATCAATGGCCTTGCAAACCATTGGTGATCTCTTTATTTCCTTATTTGCTACATACCAGGGATGTTTATACTTACAAAGGTTTTACATACTCACTACACATGAACTCGCTCAACATTTTTGTTGATTTTTCAAACTTACATGTATTTCAGGGAACTAAGGATCTGGCACGGTATGCTACGTTTTCACGCTGCGTAGAGTTATGGGATAATCCGAGTTTAGGGGTTGTGGCTTTTACCTGGACGAGTCACAGTTCTTAAACTACGTCTACTTTAAGTTTATGGTTGTGTCTTTCAAACAATGTTTTTATGTTATCAGGTTGTAATTTCCGTTGCATGTGTCAACGCCTTAAGACAATGTTGTGATATTTTACTTTTCAAACTTAAATCAATGGATGATCTGCATGGTTTTATTTTCATATAGCTTTGTTGTGATTAAGCTATGGTATTAAGAAGTCACACCAAATAAACCCACGCTTCCGCAAAGCCAGGGTGTGACAGCTTGGTATCAGAGCTCTGATCATAGCGAACTAGGATTCCTTCTCGAGTCTAGACTATGATCACTAGGGCTCTCACGAAAACATTTTTACATTGCATACCACTTAAGTCCAGATCCAGGTCATAAAACGTTTTTACAAACAAAAGTTGAGCACATTTTATTTGTTAGTTATGGCTCAGTCTGGGAGGCTGAGGTAGTGGTCTAGTGGGACTATGAGGCTCAGTCTGGGAGGCTGAGGGAGTTGTCTAGTGGGACTAGGGAGTCAGTCTGGGAGGCTGGGAGGATTGTCTAGTGGGACTAGGGAGTCAGTCTGGGAGGCTGGGAGGATTGTCTAGTGGGACTAGGGAGTCAGTCTGGTAGGCTGGGAAGTTAATCTAGTGGGACTAGGAAGATCTGTCTGGGAGGCTGGGAGGTTAGGCTAGTGGGACTAGGAGAACTATTTGATTGTTTATTGGTGACTAATGTGTTTATTTGGCTATGTGATTGATTATTTGTGCATATGTGTGTTTGTGTTACAGACGACATGCCTTCATCCGGCACCGGAGAGTCGGACACCACAGACCCTATGCCCATAGTATCGGACGACAGAGTGTCATCAGAGCACGAGGTGCATACTTCGGACACCACCAGCACAGACGACGATGATTTCCAGCCATTTGCACTGCCCGATGTCGTTGCTGAGCCCGCTGATGGCCCTATCACCGGGGATTTGCCGCTCACGGTGATCCCTGCCCCTGTACCCGTTGCCGCATACCCTATTGTTGACATGCCCCTTGATGTAGTCGTTGACGACGACGTCGACTTGTTTGACGAGGATCCATTAGAGGATGACTTTGAGGGCGAGGCCCACATAGCTGCTGGCGATCTCTTACTTCTCGCGGATGCTCCTACAGAGGAGGCACCCATCCATTCACCTGTCCCAGACTCCTTTGAGTCTATGGCATCTGCACCATCACACGCGCAGGGAGCGCAACACTATTCGCATGATACAGACCCTGATAGAGCATCATCCGCTGCACCTGCCCCTAGTTTTACGATCGATCATGACATTGATGATGATTCAGACCCCGTCTTCCCACCTGGTTTTGATCCAGACCAGGACATTGCATTTATTCACCTAGATCAGCCCATGGAGGACCCTGTTGACCCCGTTGATCCCATGTTCGCTGATCCCGCTGATTTCGAGATGGAGTTTGATGATCTGGAGCCTGCTGTGGCCCCTGAGCCGGCTGATGCTCCTGTCCACGCATTAGAGCATGACCTTGATCATGCCGATGCACCAGTTGTTGCTCCTTTGGTTGATGACGTACCGGTCGATGATCATCCTGTTGTGGCTCCACAGTTGGTGGATGATCCTGTTGCTATTGATGCTCACATTGATGCTCCTCATGTTGCTGATATACCCGCTGATCCTGTTGTTGCCCCTCTTCCTGACCCAGTGCCTGTAGAGCCTGATCATGCACCCTTTGCGACCTATGTTGACCCTCGATATGCGCACACCCGAAATGGGTGGATAGACGATGATGATGACTACCGGCCTTTTGTGGTACCTATTACACCTGCTTCAGCACCTGCTTCAGTTCCTATTGATGCACCTTTGTTTCCTGCACACGTCACTGATGCGCATCGCGCAGACCTGCCTATCACATTTCTCCAGGACATACCCCCACCACGTCCTGGAGAGGGGTCATCTCGTCAGCCTTTTGGCCATGCACCTTTCATGACTGAAGGAGACCAGTTTGTACCACAGGTCTCTCATCGCACTGCTGTTCCCCCTGTTTCACCATTTACTGTGCCACCCTTTGTTCCACCTGGCGAGCCTTTTCTCTGGACTTCACCACCCATTATGCCACCGACGGATCCGTATCACCCATATCATGTGGGGTCTTCTACCGAGGATGTCCTTGTTTCTTTCATGATCCAGCAGGAGGCGCTGAGTCATCGCGTGCAGGAGCTTGAGAGAGCACAGCGACCACCATGCCAGTGCCAGGGCCAGACTCACCCTGTGATATCACACCCTCCTCGTCCGTTATCTCCCGACTCTGCTGCTCGTTTTTGGACTCAGGAGCAGCAGCTAGCGTATCTGTTGCGTTCTCATCGAGCCATGGAGGAGGATTGGCTTCACATGCGCCGATTGCTCTTTTCTCATTTTCCCCCTCCTCCACCGCCATCAGCGTAGGGCTATTTTGTACGAAACGGGTAGACTTTTGTTGAGAAGACGGCGATTGCACAGATTGCACAGCTTTTGGGAGACTGCATATTGATCCTGACTTTTGTTGTTATGTATATTGGATATTGTTGACACTGATTTGATATTTTGGACTGGGGTGATGTAGCCCTTAGTCATTGATGTTGTATGATACAGTTGTGTACTTGTAAACTTTACATTGTGGTCTCGATCTATGGTAATGCAATCGCAGTATTCTCATCATATGTGATGTTTGATTGATTGTTTATGTTCTATAACATGAGATGTTATGTGTTTGGTTTATTTTAACATGAGATGTTATGTATTATTACTATCGTTATATACGCACACTTTACCTACCATGACCTGACTTACGTGAACACACCTTTTAGAAGATGCCACCGAAACGCGATCCGCGCATGCCTGCCAATGAGGCAGAACTTCAACAAATCATCGCTGCCGCCATAGCGCAGTATGCAACCTCACAAGGAGGACCCAGCGGAAGCAGTTCGAACAATAACGGCAACAACAATCCACCGCATGGTAATGTTAAGTCGTTGAGATGGATTACAATACATTTTATAGCACGTTTGCTAATACCATCCGTATATTCTAACGTATGTGCAGGGTGCACTTACAAGCAGTTCCTAGACTGCAAGCCTGTAAACTTTGACGGCACCGGAGGTGCTGTTGCCTTTGTCAGATGGGCCGAAAAGACAGAGTCTGTCCTCCGAATGAGCAAGTGCGCTCCAGACCAACAAGTTACTTACATTTCTGGGCTACTCTTGGACGGAGCCCTGTCCTGGTGGAATTTACAAGTTCAAACTCTTGGTGAAGCTGCTGCATATGCAATGACATGGAACGAGCTAAAAGAGCTTATGCGAAGAAAGTATTGCTCCCACGCTGAAATTCAAAAGTTGGAAACTGAGTTTTGGCATCTGAAGATGGAAGGCCTAAAAATTGCGGAATATGTTCAGAGGTTTCACGACTTATCTCATGTGGTTCCTTACATGGTTACATCGGAATTCAAGCTAATCGAGCGCTTCATTTGGGGTTTAGCTCCTCAAATCATAAGTATGGTGACCTCTTCAAAGCCGGCAACAATCACTGAGGCAATTGATCTGAGCGTGGCTATATAAATTATTAGAATTCGATTTAATGATCTTGCTTTATGTGCATATTATGTTGCGTGACTTTGTTATATATGATTGGGTTGATCGTTTATGGCTTGTGGGTCATTAAAGGACTTCTATGATTTTGATATAATACCCACTGTGATGATGTTTATGAAATTTGGATGGCAAATAATTGATCATTTAACATGATGAGGGGCAATAGGCTATAACAGGTATGGGTTTGTTTTCGGTTTGGGCTACATAAAACTGAACAACATTCAGTCCTGACACATAAATTGTTTTGGGCCGGAATAATTTAAAAAGGGGAAATTGGGCACAGTGGGCCGCACCACTGCTGATGAGTTTCTGTTGGGCTCAAACCCAACCGAGTTCAAGCAGGCCCACATGCTATGTGATTATTGTATTTGTAATCTTTATGTTTAAGGTTTGTGAACTGTTAGTGTGATATATGTTCATGCAATATGAAAATACATAGGGCTCGAACACTTATTATAGTTTGTGTAATGATATGTGCCATGCTTGTTCATAATTACATAATAGAGATAGGCGAATTATGTGTGTAAGTAACTGACTGACATTGAAACTATACTAGGATTGGAGTTATCAAACTGTGAACACATACTTTAATCTAACCGAGCAAACCAAGGTGAGTTCACACTCCTAAGGCATGGGATTCCCGGTGGGTTGGGAATGGGATTGAATAACTACTCGTACTATCATTACTATTAAACTACTTTTCACTGTCCTCGGGTTAAGAAGGGCACGTACGTAAAACCTACGTACACTCATACTTACTACTGTCCTCGGATTGAAGGGCACGTACATAAAACCTACATACACTCATACTTGCTACGGTCCTTGGATCAAGAAGGGCACGTACGGATACGACTAGTCTAGTAACATACAACATGGGAAGCCCCCACTAATCATCGCAAACATGTTTGGGAAACCGCGATATGGATTAATACGATACACATGGGAAGCCCCCACTAATCATCGCAAACATGTTTGGGAAACCGCGATACAGATTAATACAGTACATAGTTTACGAAATAAACATATGATTTGCGAACACTATAACTAAACAACCAACTGTGAACTCGCTCAACTTTGTTGTTGACTCATTGTTACATGCCTTGCAGGCCTTTAGGTGCATATCTATGGAACTTGCTGTCTGAGAAGCTGGAGTGGTCATGGGTCGAGTTACATGGAAATGCAACACACGATTAAGGGCTTATACATGTGGTTTATAAACACTTAACGAGTTAAATATGCTTCCGCTGTAAAGTGTGAAATATTGTAACGTTGTAACACTTGTTATTATTAAATGAAAGTTTTATTTACATATATCTATGAGTTCAATGTGATTGATGGCTAAGATCCTGGTCAGTCACGCCTCCAAGCGGTGGTACTCCGCATGTGGATTTTGGGGGTGTGATAGATTGGTATCAGAGCCATTGGTTATAGTGAACTTGGTTTTAAAAAGGGAAAAACATTTTTATAAAACCAGACTATAACCGAACAGTTTTGACAACAAGAATACGACCATGACACTCAGCACCAGATTGCAAGGTTCGTCTCTCGTATACTCATTGTACTGCATAACTAGTGAACACCTACATATGATATTGCATGTGATTGCACGTTTAGCACAACGATATGAATTCATGTACACTTGCACTGTTATGTGACTGATAGGGTGGTAAATCCCTAAACCTTCATGACTTACGCTTCGTGATACCCTTTTGTTGGCTACTCGAGTTTGAGGAACCATTTGACATGAGTTAAGAGGAGCTGAGATGAGCATGCAAATCACAATATTATTGTGGGTGCACACATAATAATAATGTGGGGTGCATGCGAGTCCCAGTGATGCTTAACGAGTGAAAAAGGGGTTCCGTCTCGCTATTTGATCAATGTGAAACGAACGAACCTATAGGGGCCATAGCAGTAATTGTTCCCTACTCAAATTCAAATGTGAACTTCTCATTTATCGTTGGATTCTTCCGAAACTCGATGCTGTCGAGCGTTACCTGACCACCCATCTGAACACCTAGCGAACCGTGTAGAATGTTAGGTGCTTATACGAGCGTCGAATGATTGAACGATACCTTTCTTACTCCTCCTCATTTGCTGAAACTCATGTATTGACGTCTCCGATCCCGAAGTGTGATCACTTCTGCAACACCCTCGTAACAGACTGTGAATTACTCGAACCACTTGCAACGACGACGGACAGGAGGATGAGCGTAGCACATTACCGACCTCAGTACTTTGACGACCCTGATTACCGGCAACAAGCACCAGCGAATTGGCTTCAATCGAATCCTTAACCCTCGTTAGTGGCTTATGGGAGTCAACACCTATGAATCAATCGAGGCATAAGTGGTAATCATTGACCTTAGTGTGGTATGCGTAACTTCCAGCACAGTGAGTAACGCTTTAGAACGCGGCTCAGGACACAAAAAGATGGACTATGATGGTGAAGAATCGTAGGGCATGTTTTGAGCAATGAAATTGGGGTCAGCAGTCACAACGACAACAAGGTGCTCGTAACCCAAGCTTTCAGTAAAGAAATAAAGGTGCCTACATCATGGATTGGCCGTAGTTAAGTTAAGAGGTCAACGATCAAGGGAACAACGACAGTACTTGGAATTCTTGTGATGAAAGCCAGCAACACCAGAAATACTGTTCTTGGAAAGGCATTTAGAGTTGGCATGGGCGACGTCAGGACTTTATCACCGTGATAGCTAGTATGAGTATAGTATGAGTAGCAACCCGTTTCGTCTCTGTTCCGTTTGATCTGGATGCTTCTAGGAGTTTGAACCTGTTATGGAATCGGCTGATGGCAAGCTAACGGAAACCTCATATGATCGTTGGGATGCATACACGACCTTGTGGGACAAGTGTTCGACAACGACCTCCCTCTGTTATTCTTGATAGATGTACCCTGTGAGGGGACAATTCTACGTAACCCTCTCCTTCGTGGAGGATTGTTATCTGTTCTAACGCGCCAGAGTGGCACAACGGTTAGCTTCATTTCAGCAAGAAAGGTCAGGAGTGTCTACGGAAGGATTACCCCGCAATGTTAACACTCGATACTGATGTCAAGGCTAAGGAAAGGAGGATCGAGGATTTACCAATTATTCGTGATTTCTCCCTAAGTGTTACCAGAAGAACTGTCAGGTTTATCTACACATCGTCAGGTGGGATATCAGATCTGTATCATGCCAGAAGTAGCCCTTGTTACTAGTACATCTTATTATCTTACACCAGGAAGGTTGCAGGAACTGCCTAATCAACTTCAGGAATTATTGGACTTGAGTTTCATCGGATCTAGTTTTCGCTTTGAGGAGCCCTCGTTATACCCGTGAAGAGAAGCCTTTCCGTATGTGTACTGATTATCGAGAACTCAACAAGGTGACAGTCAAGAACAGTTTGCCTCGACCGCGTGTGGACAACCTGCCGACCAGTTGCGAGGAACAAGTTTCCATTCGAAAACTCAAAGGTGAACAAGCTATGGTCAGATGGAAATTCTAAGGGGAGAATGCCCTTAGAACAGCATGTCGAAGGTAATGCAGCCATTCCAACGTTATACACCATGACCATTGAGTTAACCAACACACCAACAGCTTCAGGGAATCACATGAAACGACCGCATTAGTGGACAACATTCTGAATCCTGACCAGGAGAAAGGAACGCCATGGGTGGCATTGGCGTCTTATTTTAGGGCTTCTGAGGGAGGAGCCACTCTACTTAAGGTCTTGTTAAATGTAATCTCTGGATTAGAGAAGTACCTTTTGGTTATATAATCAGCAAAGTGGAAATGCACGTGGATCTTGTTGAGATCCGTCTTGGTTGGAACTGATCGACGCCAAAAAGTCCTTCGTGGATACAACAACTTCTTAGCCTTACTTGATGCTATCACAGATAAATCACAGGATTAGCGAAAGTCGCGCAGCTTAAATCTCTCTAGCATGGCAGGGTGCTGTGTTCGAGAAAGACAGTACAGGAGGACGTCATTTTAGCTTTCGAATCCCGACACTGCAATGCTCTGAGCATCGTTGTACCCGAGGGTATGGGTGATATAGTGGTATACCATGATGGTCCGAATCGGAGTCCCAGTTACGCACCAACGCAACACGAGAGAATGATAACTTACGTGATGGAGCTACAAAGAGGAACTGCACGACATACAACTGGCGGTGAAAACCGTGGCCTTGGGATTCTAGATGGAGGCATTACTTGGACGGTACCAGATGCGTTATTTAGACCGATCACAAGGGCCTCCCAAGTACCGACGTTCGAAAAAGCTAAAGCATACAACGTCACCGCTGGATGGAACTTCTAGATGAATACGACTGCGAAACCCGAACGTACACGAGCCCTGCAGCTCACTATCGACTCTAACTTACCAGTATCAGACTCGCTCTGTTCAGAATGGAGAACTGAAGGAAGAGGAAATTTTTTTTTCTTCAAGTTGAACCCATGCGGGGCATGGAGAAGCAACCTTTGACAGGTCGAACGATACCCGTTACCTCATGGAACGAATGTGGGTCTCATTATACGGCTACTGTAGGGAACTCGTGTTGAGCAAAGCACACCGACTTCGATATTTTAGTCGTCTGGGTTTTGATGAGAGACATTAGGATTTATGAACCTTGTACTGGTCATCGGGCATGAAGGCCCACCTAGCTAGGTATGGGAATGATGTTTGACATGTAGGAAAGTCAAGGTGAAGGGTTAGCAACCAAAAACATCTATATGGAAAGCGAAAACATATTGCCATGGATTTGGTCACTAGTCTACTTACAACTCGAAATGAAAACGATCGCTTGGGTGATCGTTGATTGTCTCACGTAACCAGCACACTTTCTAGCCATCCAGGAAACGGATAGGTTTTTCTACGCTTGCATTCATCTACCTGAAGGAAGTGGGTGCTAGGCACGGGGTGCCAACCTCCATTATCTCTGATCGCGACTCACGATTTGCATTTGATTTGTGGTAAGCGATGCACAAATCCTTTGACTCACGTCTAGACATGGGCATGGCATATCACCCACAAACGAATGGACAAACTAAACGCACCATTCAAACTTTTGAAGACATGATTCGAGTATGTGTAATCGACTTTGTTAATGGCTGGGAACGGCATCTACCTTTAGTGGAGTTTTCGCATAACAACAGTTACCACACCAGCATCCAGGATGCTCCGTTCGAGGCATTGTACGGACGGAAGTGCCGATCACCTCCTTGTTGGGTAGAGGTTGACGACAGCCAAATCACTGGTCCGGAACTCGTCATAGACACAACAGAGAAGACTGCTCAGATACGATAATGAATGGCGACAGCTCGCGACCATCAGAAAAGCTACGCTGATAAGCGCAGGAAACCACTCGAGTTCCAGGATGGGGATCGAGTGCTACTTAAAGTCTTACCTTGGAAAGGTGTAGTTCATTTTGGTAAACGAGGCAAACTTAACCCGTGATGTGTTGGACCTTTCGAAATCACTGAGAGAATTGGCAAGGTAGCCTACAGGTTGAATCTACCCGAAGGACTCCGTGGAGTCCACAACGTGTTCCGTGTGTCGAATCTGAAGAAGTGTCGGTCAGATGAAACCCTCACAGTTCCTTTCAAGGAGCTCACCATCGACTATCTGTTGCGATTTGTCGAAGAACCAGTGGAAATCTTGGACCAGGAGGTCAAGATTCTCAAACGCACCAGGATACCCATTGTTCGAGTTCATTGGAAATCCCGTCGTGGCCCAGAGTTTACCTGGGAACAAGAAGACCAAATGAAACACAAATATCCCCAGTTGTTCGAGAACAATGAAACCACTACTGAGGCTGAAGCGACTGGGGAATTTCGGGACAAAATTCCAAACCAACGGGGGGATGATGTGATGCCCCAGGAAAAACCAGGACAACTACAAAACCTAACTAGCTTCCTCGGTAGCTACGTGCTAAATTTCAGGATTTCTTTCAAGTTGGGGATGATGTGACAACCCGAACTTTCAAGGTCAGTGTCTCTTAGTCACGTGATCCTGTTTCTTGTTATGTCTCGTTCATATTCCTTGCGATGATAAGAAAAATAGTAAACGCTTGTGACTAATTGCTAAATGTATAATGTGTTCGAGTAAACGTGAATGAGTATGTGTGAATTGGGCCAAATTTTGTGTTGCGAACAGGATTGGGCCGCACCCCAAACTATTGAAGTAAATATGTCTTGCCTATATGTTGAATATATGATTGGGCCTTGATCGTTAGTATGGGCAAGCCCATTATCTCGGCCAAAGGGGAACCACCCAAACTATTTAACTAGCTATGTGTACGTACCATGTTATTGTTTACCACTAAAACTCAAAACAAAACCCAACCTATTCCAAGTTGCGTGCGGCAGGAGACCCCCCCCCCCCTCTCGAGAGAGCATCTTGTGCGATTAAATTCTTTGGTTAGTATATCCTCCTCATCACTCGATTTACATTAGTTGGACGTATTGATTTTATGTGATGTGTGATCGATCATGTATTGATGTGTATTGATGTGGATATAATTTGTATGAAGATAGTTATATAGTCGATTTAATTTATGATGATTTGTGATGTTAATAATCAGAGTTATACAAGAATTCCTGGTTCCAAGTATATGCACATGAATGTTTCATACCCATGTTAAATCAATTAAAGTGAATCAAGATCATCACGTGGATTTGTCAGGATATTGAAACAAAATCTTTATTTTTAGTACAACTAGTATTATTTTAAAGTTTCTAGCTAATAGATAATATGGGTGCTAATACTGGGTTGGGGTGTTGGTAGTTTAAAGATTAACATTTACTGCTACTGTAGCTAACATATAAAGATTTGCCCATTTTTCATCTAATTTATCTTCCCATGGTGGGTTGTTGCCTATTTCCTGGTTCTCTTTTATTATCACCTCTTTGGTTTGTAGCTTCCTCATTTTCTCTTGACTTTTTCTAATAATCAAACTTCTCTTACTAGGGGAAAGTGGTTTCTCATACTGTGCCTTTCGAACAAATATTCCCTCCTCAGTGTCTGCTGAGTATCTTGAGGAATTTGATTGGGATGAACTTCCCTTTTCCTTTGGTGAACTATCTAATTTAAGATAGATATTCGAAAGCTTTTGCTTACCCATACTGTAACTAACAAGTAGTCAGTTAATAAGCACATAATCACAAAACGGTAATCAGGAAAATTAAGTATATTTAAATACTTAATAGGCTTAAATCAGTGGCTCTTTTAGTAGCTCTGATACCACCTTTTCCTGTCACGACCCCAGCCCCGGTTTGACCCGGTCAGGAGCCGCGGAACAGGAACCCGTGGTATCTATGATGCGACAGCGGAAGATTTTAACAGGATCTTTTTAAAACTCGAAATACCCGATTATTTTATTTCATAACGCGGGATAACCCCGTAATTTACAATAGAGGAATTTAACTAGGAAATTCCCTGATTTATTTAAAACATGTTTATTCATTTTAACTGAGCCACCTCTTCAAGCTTGTTAGTGCTCATTAGCACGTTTTCCTTGATTTACAGCAGGTCGCCTGAAACATGTTTTAAAAATATTTTATCAGCGGGGAAATGCTGGCGAGTCATTCTAGTATGTAAAACGACACATTAGTTATCAATTACAGCATAAGAGCGATTACAATGGCTTCTATCTTATTTATATATGGCGCCGTGTCACCTCCTGGTGACGATGGTCATACCACTATTGGGTCCTGTCACCCAAGTAGTGATGATTATCCCGGTTAGGTCAATGAACTTAACCGGGAGAAAATTAGTAATGTGCACAATACCCCACTAGCCAGTGATTAAGATAACCACGACTTACTCCCTGTATAACATTTGAAAATGGAGTATTGTAAAATACTTTTGATAAAAAGAGAATGACTCACATTGCAGATTTATACGGGCAGAGTTTAGCCTACTGATTATCCTTGTGACCTAAATTTAAATAACATGTACACGAACTAGGTCAGTAACTAATACAACATTTACGATAACTCATGAGATTAAACCCTCACAACGAATGACAAAGTGCGATACTTAAACATCCATCGAATTCACGATGAATGACAAAGCATAACCCTAATGTGGGCAGCACTTAAACATCCATCGGATAGTGTTAATCTATCGGACATTGAATCGTAGCAGCTATCAAGTTAATACCCGGTATCGTAGCAGCGCCTCGCTAATTTTGAAAGTAAATTCGTCTTTTGGGCAGTACACTTCGTGATTTTAAATGAAATTTCGACATAGAATGATAGCTCGAGGTCCAGGCTATTTATAGGTGAAATTAGGGTCTCACGCGGCCCGCGTAAGCCCTCAGCCAAACTTTACGCGGCCCGCGAGGGCAGCCTAGTCTACGTATAGGCTTGGTGTGTCACGGGTAGGCTTGCCAGCTGGTCAATGCGTGGCTCGGATGCTTATCCGGTCAAATCTAGGGTTGACGCGGCCCGCGTAAGGGTCCGCTTATTTTTACGCGGCCCGCCTGAATACCATTTTTCTTGTTTTCTTGGTTTTTGATGCACGGTATGGTTTCAGGGGTCCGGGTTTTTACTTGTAGGTTAGTTTTAGGATATTTTATAGAGTCCTTACACCAAACTTGTATACTCGCCAATACTTTTGTATTGAACTATACTTTAAAACATATTGGAGGTTTATGATGATGTTGATGATGCATGGAACTTAGTAGGATGCCTAGATACACATTTTAAACTTTAAATACTTGTTGTAATGTAATTCATTTGTTTCAACTTGTTGTATTCTATTTCAAACAATGTATTTGATTCTTTTAGCAATGAAATGAAATTTATTTTTAAACACTTGTCACATTAGTGTTATGAAGTCTCTTGCAATCTCGTTTTCGTCTCACTCCGATGTTTCCGCCATCGGTTGGGGTGTGACATATTGGTATCAGAGCCATAACTATAGGGAATTAGGAAAATTGCCATATTTTTTTGACCTAGTTTATAGTTAAGCACCATACTCGACCATACGTGATTTATGTGCTAATTTCTTGAAACATCTTTTATGTGCTAGATTCTTGAAATGCCTTTATGTGGTCATACTTGGTTTACTATTCCAAAACACACGCCTTTCCTAAGGCATTTTACATGATCATGTTAAACTCAAAAAAACACTCGCATTATACAAACAAGACGACTTCACCAAAATAGGCGTGAAACCCACAATTTGGTGAACGACTCTCAATCCACTTACACTTTTGTACAAAAATTCACCACCGAGTTAGGAGTGAAATCCTCACCTTAATGGAGAATTTCCATTTCAAATCTAGTGGACCCTTGTCAACGAGTCGGAATTAACTTTCTTGACCCGACGAGTACCAACCACACTTAGGGGTTCGATGTTGTCAAGTTAGAGGTAAAACCCGCACCTTGTCACTAGTCCCACTCCTTGATTTCCAAAAATCCCGCCAAGTCTTGAATTTTCGATTGTTTTGGAACGTGTAGTAACCAGAAGGGTGAATACCGTTAACCAAAATTTCAGCAAAAATATTCCACCTATTAGGCCAAAGCATGCTTCTCAAATTCAAGAGAACTTTCGACCACTTTGGTTTAGCCAAAAGTTTCGTTTTGGAACAATCCAAGTTTTAATCAAACCTTCATTATACTATTATCAATCTTATGCTTAACATGATACAACCTTTTCTTTTCAAAATTCAAATTATTTTCAAGCTTTTTACACACACATCATACTAAATCTTTTTATACACTTATACGTTGTTCACATGCATGATTTCAAGAACGTCTCCAACAAGATTTACATTACTCGTAATCCAAAAATGGAGGCATATAATCAATATAGGAGTGATTTCCTTACTTTGACGATTAGCTCCACATCTTCCCTTCTCAAAAACGACCTCACCAACGGGTTAGGGGTGATTCCATTACCTTGGTGATCGTTACCAAACTTTCCTTTTTAGAGAGACTTTATTACGCCAACCACACGATCAAGTTTTATACTTAAATCATTCATCATTTTGTCAAAATCCCTACTTATGCAAAACTTCAAAATTTATTGTTTTATCAAACATATTTCTTACCCTACAAACTATTTTACATAAATCCCATACACAAAATTTCCTCATCATACCTTAAACGTTTTATTACCCAATTTTCAATTTTTTTATGAAATGCTACCTATCAACTTAATCGGTCTAATGAATCTCTTGCCCACGAACTTTATACTCGACCTAATCACTAAAACACGCTCACGCTATATCATTATACTAAAGACATTTGTTCTCAATAGAAAACCAAACCAACTTTTCTCACATGCTTATAAAGTCTTATCGATGTTATGAGATCATTTTGCTAAAACTCTTTTCGAAATCAATAAATCATTTTGCTAAAACTTTTTTTTCTTTAAAAATCACAAAACTGAACAAGAAGACTTAAACATATGACCCATTGCTTATAATACAATTCCTTAACCATGGGAACCCTTTTTTCCTTCTTTCAATAGAGTTAACCCCATACTTTATTTATGAGTTCACTCTAAACTTTATATGGAATAGTGATTTTTAGTTAAATTATATGGATAAAGAAAAAGAATGAGATGTGAATGCTATAAATCAAACGGAATTTCATAATCAATCAATCATTTAAATTAAAACCGATCTTCGTCATCTCTACCTAGACGATACAAAATCATCTATCCTGACATAGCAAAGAAAACAAGAACACAAGAATAGAAGACCATCAACATAAAGGAAACGAAAATGGATAACCGATCAATCTTCAATGTGCAACGTCTTCAAACCGAAAACAATGTAATCGGCCTTCAAGGTTCTTACTTTGTTGTTTCTAAATGTAAATTTCTCTGTATTAACAGTGACATACTATTTGTGGAATTAGGATATTTATGGCCACCACAAGGATAGATTGCCCCCACCATAGCTATACGGTGCCTTTGTGGCAAAATAATTGACTTCTTCAAAAAGTTTTTTTTGAAAGTTTTCAGGTTGACAGTCCAGGACCTGCCCTTTATATAGCAAGGTTGACATCTCCCGCGTGTCGCGGGAAGAGACAGTGATTCTCTCGGGTGGCGCCTGGACTAGGCCTGCCTTGTCACCAATCTAGGTCTGCCAGGTGTCATCTCGTCATAACACGTGTCCTTTGTCGTTTTTCATCCAATCACATTTGTTTTCTGTTTTTCGTGCTGATACTTATCGCGTATGTTTGGTTCTTGATCATAAGTGGTTCGGGTTTCATATACGGGTTTATTCGGGACATTTTTGTGCGGGTTGTTACATCAACCAATAAGTTTTCTTAACTGCTAAGTTTTTTATTTCTATTCCAAGTTTCGTTGCACGCACTTGGGGTTTTGATTATGTGTCATCAGGAAATTTTTTAGGGTTGTTATATCCTCCCTACCTTGTTTTAAATCTTGTCCTTGAGATTCACTTGAAACAAGTATGGATATTTTTGTTTCATCTCCAATTCCAATTCCCAAGTACATTTAGGTCCATGTTTTGAATTCCACTTCACTTTGACAAGAACTAATCTCTTATGCTTAGAGATTCTTAATTTCTTTTCATCTTGGACCTATAAAGATCTTTTTAATGAACTTTACCTCTACAACTTGAAGAGATATGATTAATGATTCATCAATTCAGCTTTTCCTTAGGTTTTGTATACATGAAATACATTATGTATACCAACCATTTCTTCTGGAAACTTTAGTTGATAAGCTACTGGTCCAATTTATTTAATGATTTCGAATAGTCTAACAAACCTTAGACTTGATTTTCCTTTCTTGCCAACTCGAGCTATTACTTTCATGGAGAAACTTAGACTTGTAGGTTTGCAGGATTCTACATCAGATTCTGAAGTCATTTTATCAGAATTTGACCCAGATGCTTTTACAAAACTGATAGGATGTTTGACACTTGTTTTTATGTATCCCAACCTTTCACCTCTGTTTTTTGGCGTAGCCTCTATGAGATTAATATATTCTTTCGCTTATTGGAAACCTTTAACGTTAATTTCACTTGCATGAATCTTTTTGTATAATGTTTTCCTTTCTTGCTCATAAAATTCTATTCTTGCATGTTTTATTTGGTTCTCATAAAGAAGAGACTTGTTTTTGTTTTTAATCTCATTTAGCAATTTATACAAATCGTTAGATTTTTTGTTTTCTGCGATTTGTTTTTCTTGCAGATGCTTAAAATCTGTCATAAGTTTGTTCAATTAAAGTTTCAAATCTTGATTATTTGAGCTTATCTTGTTTTCTGATGGCTCTGATTCTTCATCTGATATTCTTGCCATCAGACAGAAATTTGTCATTTCTTCTTCATCATCAGAAGAATCATTTGTTAGCCAGGAATCTATTTCAGCAATCAAACTGATCTGTTGCTGTCTTTTGACTTCCTCAAGTTTCTTCTCATAATATGAAATATCCTTCAACTTTTTATTCTTGCACTCTGATGCAAAATGGACCCAAAACACGTCTACACGGCTAGTTAGCAGTCAAAATACCCTTTTTTGGTCCCCCAACAACTCTTAACGGATATGTAACAATCAAAAGGACAAAATTTAACTAGTTAAAGGTAATTAATAAAACTGGTTACAAACCAGTTTCTATCCAAAAAATCTAAAGCTACTTACAAACGATCGTTTTTTATATATTTTGAATTGGTTAGAGGTGTATCGGTTATTAACCAGTTCTGGTTAATAACAAGTTTTGGTTAACAAACCGATTATTTTGTGCACCTCTAAGCAGTTTACAAGTTACTAGAATTAAAACTAAAATGCAGAAAATTGATCTCGTAGTTTTGGTTGTTTGGTTTGTGAAACTAAAATTAACTAAAAATCACTTTAACAAGTTTTGAATTCAGAAATGAGAGAATATGTTCTCCCCCAGTTTCAGGTTTCTACAAATGTTAATATGAAAGTCTAATCAGGGATGAACTACATAGACATAGTTCGTGAATGTGTGTTTGATTATGATAAAAGGGGACTAAGTACTTGGATTATAACAACGCAAGGTAGTCAGCCGATAACCAGTTTAGTATAGCCAACCCCGAATCCCTCCCAATAAATCCTAATTGCCTATGGCACCAAGAACTGATGGTTCAGAAAACAAAATTCAACAATACAAACAATTATAAATCAAACTCATAATCACCATAGTAACATAATCAAAGAGATCAAACTACTATTCCAGAAATAACATAAATAATCACAAACATTTAGTTCGAAACCTTACAACCCGAGGGAAAACATACAAGAACTTAGCCACACATTGTTCGGTTGATCATCACTTCAATTCCAATGTTCATATGGATCAAAGATGGAAAAGTAATGATTGAAACACCCAAAATAGTGTCTTGTCACCTAAAATTCGCCTCTACTAAGTTCTGAAATGGAGATAATGATAAGCATACCAAAATTAACACCCAACATTGTTTTAAAAATGAGTTACAAAGTTCTGCGCTGGGCTCCACCGTAAGCTACTGTGGCTACCGTAGCTTACGGTGGTCTTCAAGATGTCCTACCCTGGTTTTGTTCTGTCTTACGGTGGATTTATGCTGATTCAGATCCTTTGTTTCTTTGTTCAGCATTCTACAACACCACATCCAGCCAAGCTTCCTTTTTCCATCTTTTATACTCTTTTGTACCTGCAATGACAAGTAAATTGTAGTTATCCAATTCTAGATAATAACCCAACTAAATACGTGATTTTATACCATTTAAATTACTTAAGGGTTGTCCTACGGTCCACCCGTCACATCCCCACACTTAACCATTTCTTGCCCCCAAGAAACTCGTTCAAACAAAACATCATGAAAATCTACAAAACTACATACCAAACAAGCGATCCAAAACAAACCAAACAAATAACCATTGTCTTTACAAACTCGCCATAGCAACCACACGAGATACCCCTCACAATAACACTCCTCTCGGTGATGAATGATAATTAGCAAAGATGTGCTAGAAAACACTCAACGTAAATGTGTGATCATGCAATGATAAGCTTGTGCATAAATCAAACCTTCGCCTAGATAACGCTAAAGCATGCATGTAAATCAAAAGGACTTAACAGGTTGTAACGAAGCTAAGTGTATAGGTAGTAATGAGGGAATTTGTGTAAAGTAGCGTAATGATCCGACTCAGTCTTATTATTACATCTAAGCAAACTCGACTAACTATTTACAAAACCTTGCATCTCTTTTTGTGTCTTTTCTTTCTAACTACTACGACTTTTATTCCCATTCTTTTTGTATTATCTCATTCATTTTTTTTACAAACTTAACACATAAACAAACTACAAAGCACTAACTACTAAACTACTAGACCGGGTCTTCTCAAACGGGTAAAATTTTTGGGAGGTAGGCACGGGTTATCAAATAATAGGCAATAAGCTCAAATGTGGCTACTACTAGTCCAAACCCCCGCCCTTCACGCTTCCATGCTCATATGTATAATGTATGAGGCCCAACCCCTAAGTTCCCACACTCGCACACATGGCGACGAGGCTACCTAATCGCCTTTATCATTTTCACAAATATGCTAAGCTAAAGACTCAGGACGTATCTAATACATAAGTTCTAATGCATTCACACGCATCGCCACTCTCAAACAAATTTCTAGTAATTCAAGTATGTGGCTCAAAATCTCACCAAAGAAAGGACATAAAGGGTTGCCGGTGTGTCGTGCGGGTCTAATGTCAAGCGTTCAATTCGGACGACACTTGCTTGATTTTATTTTTTTTCCAAAAAATTTCCCCCATCCCACACTTGGAATACATTGTCCCCAATTTATGGCTTTGAAGGGAATGATCACTTATAAAACACAAACACAATTTCCTTCTTTTCTCAAATCCCATTTTTTAAAATTTAATATATACATCTAAACTAACACACCAGCATCCTTCTCAACCCTCGAAACTCAACACATCAAAACTCCACCCAAACCACAATACATAAAGGAAATATGAATAAAGTGTACAAGATAGTATAAGATACAACCTGACTAATAGTAGCGCGGCTGAGGAGGCCCGAAAATGGACGTCATCATGTTCGAAAATTCCCCAAAACCAAACACACCTCTGCTGCTACCGCCTTCATCCCCTCTAGGTTGTTGAACCATTGACTGCATGCCTTGATCTTGGTGTGGATCTACCCACATGGAATGGTGCAATGGTGGCGTAGGGTATGACACTCTACCGTCATATGGCGGCAAGGTAGTGTAATCCACAATAGGCGGGTCAGCAACAATCGACTGTCCCGCATGCCAAGCATCATGCATGTGTCGGTTTCGATCATCAATGTACCGATTGTTCATTTCTTGCTCAAATGCATATGCATGGGTGCGGTTCCATTGTTCTTGCGTATCATAATTCTGTTTCATTGCCCGCTTCATACTCGCACTCACAAAAGTTTGATGATCAAACAATGTTTGGGTAGTTTCGGCCTAACCATAAAACGTAGGCGGTCGAGCATTATCCACAACCTCTTGCATAGTCCCGTAATGGGCCCAATTTGGGTCAAATGACTGTTGGGAATAATCAAACGCCCCTCTTGCATATATAGGCCGAGTTTGCCCCCTTTGTCTTCTACCCCGGCTCGACCCGGCTTCTTCCATCTCCATCGCTACCACATTCGGATCATCATGATAATCATCATCCCTACTTTGGGGCTCTTCTCCACTATCCGGCTCATCTGCTTCACCCAGACGCAACGACCTTGCATCTGCCTTTAGTGCCCGCCACCTTTGTCCTTCACTCTTTAACTTATGGTACCTTTCAGACTCTTGGTATTTCCAACCAACACCAAGCTTTTTCAAATCAAACGGCTTGTGTCTCTTAGCCGCACCCCTATCATCCAAACCGATGGCACCATGCATCTTTAAGAGAGCCATGATCAATCTACAGTGAGGTATGATTTTTCTTCCCACGCTATTCCGACTTATCCATACATTGTTGAGCACCAAATAGCGATACAGAAAAAGAGGTGCCCCATGAAGTAGAGTGTATAAAATAGGCACCTTCGGACAGCAAACCTCAACCTTGTCACCCCGTCTTGGGATGACATTATGTAAACAAATCACCAACAACAGCTTCGCTTCAATCTTTAAATTTTTCCTGTAAAGTGTCTCGTGTGTAAGAACAAAGCTTCTAGCATCGAGTTCCATCTAGGATGATCTTCGGGTTTGAAATAGAGATCGTCTAAACTTGGGAACATGTATTTGTTGGTGGGTTTACTATCAAACCGGGCCACTCGTCTCAACGTATCAAACGACATTTCCACCTCGATATTATTCACCGTCCCAATTAATTTCATTTTCAATGGTTTGTTGTACAGTGGGCATCTCAAGGTGGCCATCCACTCTTGTATCTCGTCAACGAACAAATTCTTCTCATCTCTATCATAGCATTGCAAAGATGCTTCCCAACCTAGAGCCTTAAACTTGTCGATAACATTGAATGGCCCAAATCATGCTTTCTCACTTCTTTTTCAAAGATAAACCCCTCTCTCTTATCTTTCAATGTGTTCATCTTATCATGGAACAGTGCCACTTGCCATCTTTTCGGTTGATCATCCAATGAACCAGACACCCATTGTGGTTTCAAATCAACCACATCTTCTTCTTCATGTTGTTGCTCTTGCTGTGGTTCTTCTTCTTCTTCTACATCCCGTTGTAACACCAACCTCCTCCTTAGTCTAGATTGGATGTCTTCCGGTTAACTAGAAGATCCGGCTATCTGTTTACCTTTACGACCTATCTACAAAACACAACAAGCAAACAAACCAAGTTACATCTCTTCTCATTAACCCACAACATCCCCACACTTGCTCATTGACATGGCTATATATGTGAGACAAAACATAATGTTCATATGATAGTTTCTTTTGAAAATTTGGCATTATTTTTGCTAAAATTCAGCGAAAATTCTGCTACATTATGTTTGAATCACAATATACCACATCAACAACCATCGCACATAACAAATCCAACAACTTCAAACTATTCTAACCCTTATGAGCAAGTGTGCAAGAAATATAATGATGAACTACCTTCTATTCTGCAATGTACCTCAAAGAATGATAAAAAAATACATACCTTTGCTTTGTAGAAGGTAGAAACACTAAGAACTTCAAGATTAATCAAAACCCAAGAAAACCTCCAAAATTTTCGGACAAGAATGTCCAAAATCGGAAACCCTAATGTGTGATTCTTCAAAATGTGAGCACAAAATCAGAATCCTTGTGAAATTTTAGCCTAGACTGACCCAAATATCACTCGATTTGGTTAAGTTTTGAAGATTTGACAAGGGTTTGAAGTATGGAGAAGTTAGGGTTTTCTTTTGAGAGTATAAGTGGAGAAGAAGAAAGGATATCTGGTTGAAATATCATCATGCTCGTTTGTGGTTGGGAGTAATTAATAAGAATTTTGTTTTTTTTAATTTGATTTATATAAGCCGACCCTTTATCTCCTAGAAACTACCGTAAGTTATGGTAGACACCGTAGTAGCTTATGGTAGCTACTGGGCAATAATATTCCAGCGTAAGACAGAAACTTTATACCGTAGGGCTTTTATTTCCAATACCTACCGTAAGCTACGGTAGGTACCATAGCCTACGGTAGCCACTAGGCATTTTTAGTTTTGAAAACTTCTTTTTTTTATATTTTGTAAATTTTAAGGTTTTTTTTTAACATTAAAATTACCCTTCCCCCCATGAAAAACCTGTGTTGTCCCCAACACCGTGTTAAAGAAAAATCTATAAGAATTTCCCCACACTTGGATCAAACACACTCCATGACGAGAAAGGTAAAGATTTTCAAAAACAAAACTAAACTAGACTACAACTACACTAAACAAACCTGAGCCTCTCAATTTGTCTCCTCCTCCGATGGACATAGGAAATAACCCACTTCCTCAAGCTCAAGCGTGTTAATATCTTTTCCTTCCAAATACAGTTTGAGCTGATGTTCGTTCACCACTTGCTTTGTTTGATCTTGAACGTCTTCAATTTCCACATCGCCAAACTGACCAACTCTTGTAATAACATAGGGCCCCATTCATTTGCTTTTAAGTTTACCCGAAAATAACTTTAACCTTGAATTGCACAACCACACCTTTTAACCCACTTCAAATGTTCCTTTTCGCAACTTTGCATCATGAACCTTTTTTAGATTGTCTTTGTATGTGGATGCACATTCATACACTTCATCTCAGATTTCCTCTAACTCATTTAGTTGTAACTTTTATAACTCACCCGCTTCATTATAATCCGCATTAACATTCTTGATTGCCCATAATGCACGATGAGCTAACTCCATTGGTAAATGGAACCTTTTCCCATATACTAACCGATAAGGAGTTGCACCAATCAGAGTTGTGTAGGCGGTCCGATATGCTCACAACGCATCATCCAATTTTCCCGACCAATCCTTTCTATCAACCTGCATCATTTTCATCAAAATTTCCTTGATTTGTCGATTAGACACCTCAACTTGCCCGCTCGTTTGTGGATGATACGGGGTAGCAATTCGGTGAATCACATTATAGCGTTTTAATAATTTCCCAAAATTGAGGTTTTTAAAATGCGTACCACCATAACTAATAATAACTCGTGGGATCCCAAATCTAGCAAATATGTTAGATTGAACAAACTTGCATACCACCGAATGGTCAATGGTCCTTGTAGCTATTGCTTCGACCCATTTCGAAATATAATCCACCGCCACTAAAATGTACAAGTACCCATTCGAACTCGGAAAAGGGCCCATAAAGTCAATACCCCATACATAAAATATTTTCACTACCAAAATGGGTTGCAAAGGCATTTCATCCCTCTTTGAGATACTACCCACTTTTTGGCAATTCAAACAATGTCAGGCATACTCACACGCATCTTTGAAAATCGTAGGCCAATAGAACCCATATGTGAGAACTCGGTATCCCGTCTTTTGACCACTGAAATAACCCTCACAAGCGGATGCATGAGCATGAGTCAACACTTCTGATACCTCGGTATCAGGAATACACCTCCAAATCACTTGATCGGGTCCAATCTTAAACAGATCCGGTTCATCCCAAATATATTGCTTCACTTGGACCATAAACTGTTGTCTTCTTTTCTTCATCCAATGGCTCGAAATTGCACCCGTGGCTAAATAATTGACATAATCACACATAATCTCGAACGGCTTCGTCCAATCCGGTGGTTGCAAAATAGGAGCTTGCACCAACTTTTCCTTCAAAACATCAAAAGCGTGCAAACATTCATCAGTAAAGTCAAATGGAACATCTTTCAATAACAAATTACATAATGGTTTAGTAATTACATTAAACCCTTAATAAATCTTCGGTAAAAACTCGCTTGTCCAAAAATGACCTTACCCCTATAACATTTTTCGGTGGTGGTAAAGATGAAATTACCCTTATTTTTGCCTTATCCACCTCTATCCCCTATCAGAAATCACATGACCTAACACAATACCCTCTTGTACCATAAAATGACTTTTCTCTCAACTTAGCACCAAATTTGTCTCAACACATCTTTTTAAAACTTTTTTCCAATTCAGTGAGACAAGATTCAAAAGTTGGGCCAAAAATGGAAAAATCATCCATGAATACTTCAAGTGAATCCCCGACCATGTCCAAAAAAATACTCATCATATGACGTTGAAAAGTGGTCGGGGCATTGCACAATCCGAATGGCATTCGCCTAAAGGCAAAAGTACCATAGAGACATGTGAAGGTGGTCTTGTGTTGGTCATTCGGGTGAATTGCTATTTGGTTATAACCCGAGTACCCATCTAAAAAACAATAATATTTTTGTCCCGAAAGTTTTTCAATTATTTGGTCAATAAATGGTAACGGGATATGGTCTTTGGAGGTAGCGGCATTCAATTTTCTATAGTCGACGCACACTCGCCACCCAGCTACTGGTCGGGCGGCAATTTGTTCACCGCTTTCATCTTTAATTACCTGTATGCCAACTTTCTTTGGTACTACCTGTGTAGAACTCACCCATGCGCTATCCGAAATGAGATAGATAATCCCTGCATCCAACCACTTAATTACCTATGTTTAACAACTTCTCGCAAATTGGGATTCAACCTTCTTTGTATCTCTCAGGTTGGTTTTGCGTCTTCGGTAGTAACGATCTTGTGCATAACTATAGATGGACTAATACCTTTCAAATCGGCTATCGTCCATCCTATAACCGCCTTATGAGTTTTCAACACCTTCAATAGAACTTGCTCTTGAGCCGCGTATAAATTAGAGGCAATGATGACCGGTAATGTCTCATTGTCCACAAAAAATGCATATTTCAAGTGGCTTGGCAAGTCCTTCAACTCAACTCGTGGTGGACACTACAGTGAAGGCTTCGTGTTCGAATTGATTTCGGCCGGTAAATTTTCAACTTGATGGGTCCATGGTGGTCACCCTTCTTGCACCGCCAATGCCTCTTGCTTTTGCTCTTCCACCCTCAAAGCACATACATGTACCTGTTCTGAAAAATCACAAACACATGTTTCCAAAGCATCTTCCTCGTATTCGTGCGGGTCACACCTGTCGAGTAAATCTGCCATGAAACACTCATCACCACCGAAGGAATAAGAAACGTTAGTAAAAACATTTAATCTCATTTTCCTATTACCGAATGACATGTCGACCGTACCATATCGACAATCAATGACGGCATGAGCGGTATTAAAACATGGCCGATCCAGGATGACATTTTGTTGTTGAATTGGGTCAGCAGATGAGTAATCCAAAACTAGAAAATCAACGGGATAATAAAGTTCATCTACCTTTACTATCACATCCTGCACAATCCCTCGGGGAACCTTATGAGACAAGTCGGCTAAAACAACCGTTGTCTCAACCCGTTTCAATGGACAAAGGTTTATGTGATATTTCATTCGACACCTGAATTGCAAATATTTTCAATTACTAATATCACAGAATAATTAAAACAAAACAATACTTTCAAGAATCATATATGCATACATATATATATATATATACATATATTTAAATCTACAAAAATAACACGTGTTTACTTTGTATTAATTTCCTAACTTTATTGTTTAAGTTTAGGTATTAAAAGAACACCTAAATAGCTTAAACCAGTGGCTCTGATACCACCTTCTGTCATAACCACCGACCCCACCCTGGGAGTGGGAGCCGGGAACCAGTCAAGTGGTACCAGTGTTTATTAAATACGTAGCGTAAAAGTTTTCATCAGGATCGTAGTTAGGAAATCATTTCAGAGTTTTTAAAACACCAAACTTTTAATATTACACAAATGGGCTAAAACCCATATATCAGTCAAATGTTTTTATAGGGATAAACCCAAATAAATAAAACATAAATTTCTTCTTTTATTCAGGTATTTATAGCCACTTTATTTAAGCCTCCAGTGCTCCATAGCTGGCTTCTATTATCTTTGCAGCAAATTATCTGAAACGCGTTTTAAAAACATTTTATCAGTAATAAATACTGGCGAGTTCATTCCATTTTTATAAAAATATATTGTTATACTTTACAACATTAAGGGTTTTTATATTTATTTATATTTACCCAAAAACTTAATCAGTATTTGTCACACCCCCAAAATCCACACGCGGAGTATCACCGCTTGGAGGCGTGACTGACCAGGATCAAACCACTAATCATATTGAACAAGCAAGTAATTAATTGTAAAAGTCCAAACAACACAATTAGTGTCCAAAACAACCATAGTTCAAGTTATGAGCGGAAGCATAATGTTTAAAACCAAAACGTAAGTTTAAATATCCAAAGGTTTAACATGGCACACAACTGTCCATGTCCCACAACGACTCCTCCTTGTGCAAGCTCCAGCTAAGTACCTATTGACCTGCAAAGCATGTAGTAACGAGTCAACAATAATGTTGAGCGAGTTCACAGTTGGGTGTTCGTTTTAAGTTATTCCAAAAACAGTTCCTTTAACTGGCATCCCTGCCGTGGGGGTTACCCCATATTTGAAAACATGATTTGTTTAACCCATTAACTCTGGCAATCCAGCCGTGGGGGCTACCCCATGATAGTTATCTGGCATTTCGGCCGTGGGGGCTACCCCATGTATACACTAGACTCGTTACCATATCGACTGCTGACTAAAGTCATGTTTAAGTGCCCTGAACTGTCAATGTCTATCATCATTAACGTGCCCAGATCCATTAGTTCACGCCCGTCCTCTGCGGCACGGTGTGAGGCTTGTCAGACCTAAATAGCGCTATCTAACTAATGACCCGCTCGCCATTGGCCCGGCGATTAAGTCGATATAAAAAGGAGGGACTTCGTGATAGAGTTTTGGTCTAGTAAAGTTATCTGTCCGTGAGGACGAGGAATTACATTCCTGAACCATTACTGTCCTACCCAAGAAAGGACGAGGAATCCATGTTCCTTAACCCCATTCCCAACCCCTGGGAATCCCATGCTTTGTGGAGTGTGAACTCACCTTGGTTTGCTCGGCAGATACACAGAAAGGGTCAAGTCTAGCATCTAGTGGTCAACCACGTCCTAACATGGTTACCATACAAGTCAGGATTTTTGGTTTCAAGTAGTTCACGTATGAGTACATAGAACTAACAGGTTACTAACACGTAACAGTCATGGCGTATCCAAATAACACGTTGAACGGTAACTGTTTAACATACAAAAGAAGCCCAAACATAACTTGGCCCAACATGTTGTGCGGTCAGCACAACCTTGTGCGACCCACAGCATGTTGTGCGATCCGCTATACACCCAGCCCAACAACATAAGTAGTCCAATAGCATACACGGCCCAAACACTAAACAGATAATCCAACTTGTACGATTCATGCGTCTTGTGCGACTCAGATCATATTGTGCGACTCGTTTTGGGCTTTGAGGCCCAACAGTTAAATAAACATCATCACTTGTGCGATCCACTAAGCCTTGTGCGACCGTGGGTGCCTTGTGCGACTGGACTCCTTGTGCGACCAGGAGTCTTGTGCGAATAGACCTCTTGTGCGACCAAGAGGTCTTGTGCGAATGATTTTAAATTCCGCTTTTCATGCATATCAGTTACAACATTCAATTATTTCCAAATTTATCATTTATCAATTAACACAATCACCAATTCTAATCAATCCCCTAATCGATCAAACAAGGATTTTTACTCATTCCACTCATATGAACCCTAACATCATAATTATGAACAACAACCTACCAACACATAAACATATTAACATGGATCTCGATTCACCAACATATATCCGATTATGACAACACCAAAAATTCATTCTAATCGTAATATACCTCAGCCGATTACAAACCTTCAATCCTAATCATTATGCAACCAATCCGAGAACATAAGATGCTAGCTGATTAACATCACCATACTTATTCGATTGACTAGAACATCATCATATGATTAACAATCCGAAACATATAACATAACAGCCAATTTAACAAGCATTCGGTTCCAGATCATAATCATGCTAATCGAATTTGTTTAAACATCAACACATAGCATCATTGTTCATCATTCATACAACCTTAATCATTTAAACAAATCATGCAAACATAACCTCGTGTAACAAATCATAAATCATGAACACTAACCGGTTGAGAAAAGGTGATCCGATTCAAAGAATGATCTTCGAGAGAAAGAGGATGCTTGCCGTCGGCTTAGAGAGAGAGGAGAGCACTAGGGTTTTGTGTGTGTGGGTGTTTTGCAACAAATGAGAAGCATACCCTCCACTCATGGGTTATGCGACACAAAGGGGGTGGGCCGAACCCTTCTAATGGGCTGCTCATTCGGTTCACTTACAAGAGAGATGTGGGCCGAGAGTAATAAAGCCCAAAGGCTTGTGCGTGTTCAGTTGTTATTGTGCGATTGGTTTCTTTCGTGTGATAATACATACATATTTACAAGCATATCACATATTCACATAACATTCAATATCGTAACATTCCATTTAATCATTCAATTCACATAGTCACATAATGTTTATATTCGTTACATCAAGGGACAAAGATAGGTTCGGAAATACGAGTTGTCACAGTATTTGTCACATGGTGGCAGTTCCGATGTAACGGTGGTCATATCACTCATTGGCTAACTTTCGTCCAATAGTGAAGTTTATCAAGTAATAGATATATAGTATATCTTACTATTATTCAAAGGTATCTGTCCCTAGTAGGGTTGGCAATAGGTAACCTGTAGGTAACCTGCTAAGACATGATAACAGAAAATTACACCATGTGATTTTTTACGTTTTTTAAAATAATCAAAATTTGAAAGTTAGGATCCATTATTTCTCTCTCTAGGTGCATAAAATATACATCTGTCATATTGACATTGGATATAAAGTAGTTAAACGAGTCGTATTCATGTTTACAATTTTTGTTGTTCACGTGCTCAGATACCTGTTAAACCTGCTAAGACACGATTTGCCAGCCCTAGTCCCTAGGCGATTCCCGTGACGGTGGTCGAATCACTGTTGATCATTCTTTCAACTAGTTACTGTGGTCATATCACTATTGATCGTTCCTTCAACTAGTGACTCTGGTCATATCACGTTGATCATTCTCTCAACTAGTGACTCTGGTCCTATCACTGTTGATCATTCTCTCAACTAGTGACTCTGGTCATATCACTGTTGATCATTCTCTCAAATAGTGACGCTTATCAAATAATGTATACCAAATTTCACATATCGGTTGTAATTGCTGAATACATAATCCAACTATACAGGTGTGGTAATAGATTACTATATAATAAACAGAATATTATATATTTTTCATTTGTTTATTAAAATATTATTGTAACATTATAATATTTAATGTTATAATTTAGTTACATATAATATAATTATATTATATTATAATGTGATAACACATATAATATATTATGTGTTGATATTATATAATATAATATAAATTAATATATATAGTTATATTATAGTATAACTTACCTTAATCTTACATACATTATGAGCCAAATTTTTCAATAGTGATTCTTTAATATAACTAATGATTCCCGTTTATTTTAATGTGTTTATTAATTATATTTTATTTAATATAACTAATATATTTTAATAATGATAAATAAAGCTCTATTTTATATACACAACATTTAGATTTATTTCAATCATACATTAAATTTATTAATAATTTAATATAGTGATGTAAAATAATATTAGTTATAGGCTATTGTTACTGGGGCACAATTCCCCCGTGCTTGTGGTCATGCTACTATTAGCTAACTTTTTGGCCAATAGTAACGAGTGTCAAGTAATGTATAAAAAAAACCCCATATACTGGCAGCTATGGCAGAGTATAAAAACATAATCACTGTAAGTATAACTAATAAACATTTAGGGTTTTGGAAAGCATTTATAAATATAATTGTATCACAAAAAGGTGATAAAAAGAATAATGACTCACTTTGTAACTTTAGGGTTCAACTTAGAAGCCTCCTGCTATAATATTGGGTATAACTCCTGAGCTATTTAATAAAATATAATGCACTCGCGTTAAATATAATAACCCAAATTCAACTTTACCAATACGTCAGGAGACAGAACCCCAACGTACTTAGTCGGTCAGAGCCTTGACATGTATTGCTGGGTTCTAGATTGATGTGTGCAAAATGTAACATATAAATTACATCATATAAGGCATTAAACTAACCCTTTTTTAGTACTAATGTTTGAAAAAGCGTGTTTTTGTCTTCCTTTTGAATTTACAGGACCAAATGAGCTTAAACGAGCAAAAGGAACCAATATACAGCAAAACCAACATAAATAAAAAGAAAAGGAATAAACGTAACATGCCCGACCCCTCGGCAGCATCCCCAAAGGCAAAAACAAGAAACAGAAGACTGACCACGGGCCGTGCCCATTGGACACGGGGGCGTGGTCAGCTTCCTGCAGAAAAGACAAAGCTGTGGAAGCTTCTACGCCCACCACGGGGGCGTGCCCAGCTCAGCACGGGGCGTGGTCAACGCTAAGATACGCAGAATCTTGCAAAACTTTGGTAGTACAGATACGCTTCTGCCCACGGGGTCGTGCCCACTGAACAAGGGCCGTGGGGAGCCCTCTGCTGACACATGCATTTAATGAAGGAAGAGAAAAGGATGGCCACGGGGGCGTGCCCACCGGACACGGGGCCGTGGACAGGCTTCTGTGCAGGCTATAAATAGGGGTGCTTAGCTCACTTCAAAGGCATCCCTTGGCAAACCACCACTCTCCCACTTTGCCACCACTACAACACCCACATCCACCACCATCATCCACCTTAGAGTGTGTGTAGTAGTCTCGGGATGCAAGATTGATAGTAAGAGTTCTTGCCAATCAAAGGCCATGTTTGGCTAAGCCTCTTACAACACTTGGTGAAGACAAGTCTTTAGTGTATTACTTTTGATTTTTAATCTTTTTCGCACTTTTTATTTGGTTTTGTATTAATGACTTTAATAACTAGTTTCTTATATTGAAGGTGAAACTTCTTTATCATTTGTCCGTTGTGTCTTGACATTACTTTACTGTCTATATAATGTTAAAGGTTTACACCATTCATATCTCTACGGTCTATATAGAGATATGTTGGCTACCTGGTCGGGGGTTAAGGGAATGGTTTAGTAAGGTTCTTGCCTTGTTCAGTGTATAGATCCTGCAAGGACCTGGGTCAAGCTTACTAGAACCTTCATCAATACCCACTGGTATTGGATGGCGGGGGTGCAAATGGCTTGATCCCCTCATATGTAAACTACTATTAATACATTACACCGACTACTTGGGATTGTATCTCTGCTGACTCAAACCACTTAGCCGAGGGTAACGTCACCTTCAAAAGAGGGGCCTACTACTTTTCGCATTAATAACTTAATTAATTATCTTTCAATATTCCGACCCTTTGAGATTGTATCGTTGCTGACTCAAACCACTGGGTTGAGGGTAACGTCACCTTCAAAAGAGGGGCCTACTACTATAACTAAGATAATCTCTTAAAAAGTGCAAAAGTGTGAAAATCATCAAAGGATACATTAAAGGCGAGTCGAATCCAAGTGATTCATCTTGTCTATCTGTTTTATTTTATTTTTATTACTACATTTTTTAGTTTTTATTTTCATGTTTCAAAATCTTTTCTCAAAAATTTTAGATTGATTAGACGTTGAGGATAAACCGGTACTAAAAGCACTTGTGTCCTTGGACGACCTCGGTATCTTACCAACGCTATACTACGCTCACGATAGGTGCACTTGCCCATGTGTGTGTTTAGTGTTAGTAGAATATCGTGTTTTATAAATTTAAAACTTGACTAATGCGTAAAATGGGCTAAAAATATTAATAAAATCATAACACACCTAACGCACACCAAGTTTTTGGCGCCGTTGCCGGGGACACAAGGATTTTAGGAAAGTTAGGAATCAGCGGCCTAATGATTTTTACTTATTTTTCTATTTTTTTAGGATTTTTCTTAATTTCTCAGTTCTGCAGACTTCAGCACGGGGCCGTGCTCACTGAACACGCCCCCATGCCCAATCTTTGTTACAGGCAATCCTGTTTTAAGTCAGACAGTAGCTGAACACGGGGCCATGCCCGCTGAACACGCCTCGTGTCTACTCTCCAGCTGCTGAAAACAGAACCTTAAGTTCCCGATGGTTAGTAATTTCTGACAAAACTATGAGTGATATTGATTATTTTTACTTTCGCTCCACTTACGGTGAATGGTGTCAAATATGTGGTGGATTTCATAAAGATTTAGAATGTTACTTTCTAAATTACTCTCCTCACTATTTAGACCTATCATTCCCCTGTAACCTTAAGATGGGCGAAAGTAAAAACGATCCCTATCTCTCCCCCGAATGCCCTCAATCATTTCTTTTAGGTGACACAATTCTTGAAGAATTGTGTCAGCTCGAAGAATTAATTCTCCGAATATTAAAAGAGCTTGAGATGGAAACAAGTTATTCATCACAAGACAACGATCAAGGATAATTATTGGGATCACATTCGGATTCTAATAACATCGACAATACCGAAAGCACCTCTAACTCTTGTGAGGACATGAGCGATATCGTCCCTGTGTCGATTGTGTAACACCCCAAAAACAGATTTGGTAATTAAACTACGTTAGTACTAAAAGACGGGTAAAGTACCGTTAGTGGTAAAAGTAACCCGGTAAATATTAGGATTTAAATAAATAATCCTAATATTAAATAAAAGCTGAACGAGAGCTTTTAAGAAAATAAAATGGATAAAAGACGCGATTTAACGAGACTTAAAGTAAAACGGGTTATGACTTCCCGAACCCATTAAATTAACTAGGAATAATTAACCTAGTTAGTAATATGTGACTAAGTTATAAATATTGAATTATAGTTTCATTTGATCAAAATAAAACACGAGGGACTAAAAAGGGACAAGTGTGAAAGTTGTTTTTAATTAAATGATTTAAAACACCAAAACACACACATGAGTGTGTGTTTGGTCGAAATACATCAGGAGCACAAGATGGGTTCTTTCAAAACCCTAAAACTCACAAAATTGCTCAAAATCAAAGGGGAAATCAAGCTAAGAATTGGGGCTTTACGTAAATTTGTGATCACCTAAGCTAAGAGATCACAAGGTATGTCAAATTTTGTAATTTGGTGATGTTTTGAATTTATGATGAACCCCAAAAATCGAAATTTCTGTGATGAATATTGTATATATGATTGATATTGGGTTAAATCTATGTCTAGAAACAAACCCTAGATGCAAACTTGTAGAATTGTGCCATAAACTAGTGATTTGTCAATTAATCAAGTATGAGCCAAGTGGGTTTTGACTAAATAGTAAAGATGATGATATGCATGTGCTTAGAATCATCATATTTGATAGTTGGAGCAAAATACTTGAACAATTTATAAGTTCGAGTGAATGCTCATATGTGACTTGAAATGGGTTTTGTATATTATGATGAAATTAGTGTTTTGTTCATATAAATAGGTGTTTGGAATCATGATGTCTACTAATTAATATGTAGAACTTGATTATATTAGATGTTCGAATGAATGTCTAATGCTATGATGAAACGGGTTTTACATGTAGATAGAAACCTTTAGTTCTTGCTTAACAAATGAATAATTAACTTTGATAATCAAGAACTAAGTTAAATTGGTTTTAATAATAGCATGAACTTAGACTTGAAACGTAGTTAAAACGGTGGCGTAAGAATAATGCCTATCGGATACTTGACAAAGTGCTTAAATGAATTGTCGAGTTTTATAATATAATCACTTATGCTAATAGGCAGTTTGACCTTTAAAAGTCAAACTGACGAAAATGAAATAAAATGGTGAATTTTGATGTAAAATCCGTAAGATGGAATAGTCTTAATTAATGATGACTAATCTAACCGTCTTACGAATTATGATGATAGTTTGACGCTTGACAAGCTAGGTGGAGGCTTGGAAAGGAAGCGGGTCAAACGAAGAAAGTGTGAAGGAAAAGCGTGTTTTGGATGCAAGGTAAGTAAAGCTTACACTCTAATTATTTAATACCTAATGATTTTATAGGTTATGAATGATAAGTTTTATTTAAATTATGATGTTCCGACACGACAAGTGCAGTCCAGAACAAAAGACAATGGTCATAAACCATGTTGCATGGATAAAAAGGAGCTAATATGGTTAAATAGTCATGAAATGACTAAAAGATAACGAGTTTTTAATAATTACCTTGTATGGTAAACCAATGCAAATAATAAGGGCAAAATGGTACTTTAGTCACTTGTTGACAATAACCGTTAGTTATGAAAGACACTTTATAGCGTAAGTTATAATGGGTCAAAAGAATCAATGAATGATTTATAAGTAAAAAGACTATACGGTGTAAACCGGAGCGAGTCATATAGATAAGATGGTAATAAATATCATCTCATAAAGATTCATGGTCATTTAGACCAAACAGGTCAAAAGGTGAAAATATCACCCTTTGATAATATTGACTAATGGTTTGTCGAGTTGTGTGATTTAGGAATAATTAGCACATGGATGTTTACATCGCTATTACATAGCGGCCACTAAGGCAAGGTATCGAAACGGGTCAATATATTGATCCGAGCCAGGTTTGTATAATGATTCAACTCATCATGTAGAACTTGAGGTTCTATAAGAGTTAGACAAGGATAAAATATAGATATTCGGTTATCTTTGTGGTAAACCAAATAAATTGGGTTATGATCATGGTGTTTTAGAAATAGAATGGTTTCTAAACAAGATTATAGTTTTAAAAGTGGGATTTTGGTCGAACATGGCTATAAAAGTCCTTCGCCGTAATAGGAGGGGTAAAAGTGACCAAAATGCCCTTATAAGTGAAATTGATCAAACGACCCTTAAGGGTTGTTTTGAAATGAGTTTTGTGATCAAATAGATACTTGGAATAAGTATAAAAAGTGAAATATGCGAATCTTTGGGTCAAATGACTCTATATGGGTCTTTGCCGTAAAATGATAGTCCGAGGGATAAAACTCGGAATATATAGATCTCCACATTAAATCCACCACAAATATAGTTGTGGTGGAAGATTACTTGGTAAGAAATGTGGAAATATAAAGCTAGATACAAATGAAAGCGAATCATGTTTAAAATATACTTAAATACCCTTAACGGGTCAAAGTAAGCATACAAGCAAAAATGGGTTTAAAATTGTGTAAGAAACCTGTGATTAGAACCTAACATGGTAGATAATATTGAATTGAAGAGGTGCATGTGAAATAAGGATCAAACAAATATGTTTGTTTGATAAATGCATAAACGGGTTAAAATTGGGTAAAAAGGTAATGAGTCGAAGGCTTAGAAGTCTCAAAAATTTATTATTCCGGATGTTGGATTTTAACTCCATAAGATGGAGAATTAAATTACGGACGCGTAGGAAAAAGAATCGGGTAAAACGGATTAAAAACGAGAGAGTTATGCTCGTTTCTGTGAAATCAGGTTGTGCTGGGAATATGCAGCATTCAGCATCAACATTCTGTCGAAACAAGACCGTGGCGTCGCGCCACGGCCAGGGTCTTTTGCCGTCGCGCGCGGCGACGGCCTAAATGCTGAAAATTATGTTTTTTTTGTTTATTTCGATTATTTGACCAAATTTTCTTGTTGTACTTATTATTTAACTATCAAAACTGACTTCTAAGTTGGTTTTGATCATAGGTGAATGTCAAGAGTCCCGGATGAAGATCAAGCGGCGAGCAAGAACCGAACACACATTAAATGAAGCTTCCGCGTCAAATCTAGAGTTGTTTTGCTAAAAGTGAATTATGTAAACATTTATAAATATCTTTTTGAAATGTTGTAAACATATGGGAATCTTAGTATGACAAGGTTTTGTAAAGTCACATTTTAGCATTAAAACTTGTATCTTATCATTAAAATCTTGATTAATTAAGACGGTCGTTACAAGTTGGTAATCAGAGCTCATGGTTAAAGAATAAAGTGTGTTCGGTTCGAGGCTTGATCGCAAATCCGGTAAGTACATGTATATCAATGGTTTAGTATGATTAAAGTATTGAGAAAAACACATATGGTTATCGTGTAATACACGTTATACCAATAAAAACGATATATAGATATAGTCAACGAAATTACACGCATTGATACATATAGTAGAAAAGCCTTGTATTATAATACGAGCATCCATTAATGTCGAAATTACTAACTGTTGTAAATGTTTTAGTTGAAGGACACTCGCATATGAAGATAGCGAGAGTTTAACAAATCGCGGATTTGATAGAGGAACGGTCCAAAGAGTATGCTCATCAAGGACCTAAAACACATAGCGATCGCAAACAAGGCTGTTGGCAAAAGAAGCCCGTTAGGGCAAGCATTACCAGGTGCACATTTTAAATTTAATTGCATAAATAGTAATATGCAACAAATACGTAGAGATTGAAAGTTGCATATGTAGATTGAAAACTTGGAAAAACCCGAATAGAAAACCTATCCGGGATATTGTTTCCAAGAGAAACAAATAGAGACATTACTTACATGGGGTGTAATGTAAAAATTATAAAAAGGTCATGTATACCAGGTATTGATCGCTTACTCTGGCCAAGTAAGTGGTGAGCACGTGGCACCATGAACTTTTTATGATGGACATGCTTACATCCGATGTAGTAAGGACATGGTGAGTGGGACAAATTAAAAAGTACCCAACTGAATCAAATGAGCAAAATATTTGATAATAATGTAAACGCACAGCCGGGTGACGGAAGCGTATTACATTAGGATAATGAGCCCGAGTGAAGGGACAAAGAAACATGTAAAATGATTAAAGTACGCACTGGGAGGGGGTGTACTTACACTCGAACCCGGAGAATGCAAACATGTAAAATGATTAAAGTACGCACTAGGAGGGGGTGTACTTACACTCGAACCCGGAGAATGCAAACATGTAAAATGATTAAAGTACGCACTAGGAGGGGGTGTACTTACACTCAAACCCGGAGAATGCAAACATGTAAAACGATTAAGGTATGCACTGGGAGGGGGTGTACTTACACTCGAACCCGGAGAATGCAAACATGTAAAACGATTAAGGTATGCACTGGGAGGGGTGTACTTACACTCGAACCCGGAGAATGAAAACATGTAAAATGATTAGGACATGCATTGGGAGGGAGTGTACTTGCACTCGAACCCAGAAAATGCAAATATGCCTCTTAACGGGCCGTTTTTTTGTAAAACGTCAAACTTGAGGACAAAGTCGGAATATAAAAGTGAAGCGAAGTCTTAATGTATACCGGAAGGGTTGCAATAATAACGACTTCGGTAAAACACCCGGTTGATGGGTAAGGATTAAACACATGCGTAGACCTAGAAATGGGAACTCGGATGGAAAGTTAAAAGACTCGGGTTTTGAGTCATAACTAAAAGACGACAAGATAATGTAAATAGAAATTTTGAATAAATTATGTTCAACTATTTTAAAGTTGAACGGGTCGAATATAATATCATGCCGGACGTCATGAGTTAACGCAAGCGGGATAATGGTAGCGTTAAAAGCAAAAGAATAATGAGCCCGGTAATGGGACATAATCAAATACGAATGCATGTAAACTGGATGATGGTGAGCATAAGATAAACCGACGCAGAAATGACGTGAGAAATCATAAAGTCAGAAAATTTATCCGAAAGAAAACGAATGTAGCCTTAGACTACGTTCAATGTCAAAGAAAATACCAAGGCGAAAATAAATAATTTTAAACAAAAACAGGATGCCTTGACACCAAATTTGTATTTTAAGAATGACATGAGTAAGGAATGATCTACGGGATCAACCTAACCCTTGGGGTTCTAAACAATGGAAAGGTCTACGAGACTAAAACGACCCACGAGTCATGACTAGAAAGAAATAGATTATAAGGACCTCGCCTTAAAGAGGTGAAAAGTCTAATAAAATAGCCCATAAGGCTAAGTGATAAAACCTACGGGTTAATTAGACAAAGCGATGGAATCAATTGAGAATCCTCGCATAAAACAAAGACTGTAAAAGAATAACTTTTGGACTATCAATATCCCGGTATGGATAATTGACAAAAGTTAAAGAGAAGATGCTAAACTAAAACTTCGGTTTTGGTAAGAAATGACGTTTTTACAAATATGAAATCTGGTAGACGTATAAATAGTAAGCATGAAAGATATAAGTCTTGACACTGATAGTTGCAAGATGATATATTCGAAAAGTGATAATTTTGAAAATAAAAAGTTGATATAAAATTTGGCATGGCGTGACGTGATCTCGGTCAAGAAGTGTAATGTGAAGTATAATCACATTAGAGCCGAGCGATGAATATTGCTAAGTTAATTAAACTAGTGGAAATAACGAGATTACGTTATTTCAAGTTGCATTATGCCGTATAAGATACGTAGATGATTAATAACCAAAAAGATGTTACCATACTTTTTTGGTAAATACTAACAATTGGTTAAAATATGAGCAATGCTCAACTGATTATCGAGAGCAAATGCAGGGAGTTAAACTCGATAAATTATGTAAGAAAAGGTTTCGAGGACGAAACCTCTTTAAGGGGGGTAGACTTGTAACACCCCGAAAACAGATTTGGTAATTAAACTACGTTAGTACTAAAAGACGGGTAAAGTACCGTTAGTGGTAAAAGTAACCCGGTAAATATTAGGATTTAAATAAATAATCCTAATATTAAATAAAAGCTGAACGAGAGCTTTTAAGAAAATAAAATGGATAAAAGACGCGATTTAACGGGACTTAAAGTAAAATGGGTTATGACTTCCCGAACCCATTAAATTAACTAGGAATAATTAACCTAGTTAGTAATATGTGACTAAGTTATAAATAGTGAATTATAGTTTCATTTGATCAAAATAAAACACGAGGGACTAAAAAGGGACAAGTGTGAAAGTTGTTTTTAATTAAAGGATTTAAAACACCAAAACACACACATGAGTGTGTGTTTGGTCGAAATACATCAGGAGCACAAGATGGGTTCTTTCAAAACCCTAAAACTCACAAAATTGCTCAAAATCAAAGGGGAAATCTAGCTAAGAATTGGGGCTTTAACTAAATTCGTGATCACCTAAGCTAAGAGATCACAAGGTATGTCAAATTTTGTAATTTGGTGATGTTTTGAATTTATGATGAACACCAAAAATCAAAATTTCTGTGATGAATATTGTATATATGATTGATATTGGGTTGAATCTATGTCTAGAAACAAGCCCTAGATGCAAACTTGTAGAATTGTGCCATAAACTAGTGATTAGTCAATTAATCAAGTATGAGCCAAGTGGGTTTTGACTACATAGTAAAGATGATGATATGCATGTGCTTAGAATCATCATATTTGATAGTTAGAGCAAAATACTTGAACAATTTATAAGTTTGAGTGAATGCTCATATGTGACTTGAAATGGGTTTTGTATATTATGATGAAATTAGTGTTTTGTTCATATAAATAGGTGTTTGGAATCATGATATCTACTAATTAATATGTAGAACTTGATTATATTAGATGTTCGGATGAATGTCTAATGCTATGATGAAACGGGTTTTACATGTAGATAGAAACCTTTAGTTCTTGCTTAACAAATGAATAATTAACTTTGATTGTTGGTGCATAATGTCTATAGCCTATGTCTTAAGTCTAGGTCATGTTTGTATAGAGTTTACAGGGGTTAAAAGTGTAATTTTATATGTTTTGCAGTGATTTCGCTTGAAATGACATGTGGTCATTTCAAACGAAATTAGGGTTGTTAATTTCGCTTGAAATGACATGTGCCATTTCATGCGAAATCAGGAGCCTATAAATAGGTTGTCCTAGCTTCTCATTTGGTACGGAATTAGCTGTGGTGTAACGAAGTGCTGTCAAAATTTCACCGTGTATTCAAGTATAAAATCAATGAGAAGCTTGTTTTAAGTATCATAATCTGTTTCTACTCATTTTTACACTGATTCTAGGTTGTTTGTTTGTTTCCACCTCTCAAACAGTTGTGTATTGTCTCTGATTGACTCATTTGGTCGTCAAAACGATCCTACAAGTGGTATCAGAGCTCAGGATGAGTCAATACACTTGAATTGGTGCTTTTTCTACTCATTTTTTGGACTTCTGGACAAATTCATGGACAAAATGGACTGATCTTTTGATATTGTGTGTAAAATACAGTTTTAACAAACCCTTGAAAGAATCAGACCTAAATTCAGATTAAAAGTGACAAAAATGGGCGAAACAGTTAATTTCATTTGAACGAGCATCTAATTTCGTTTGAAAAATTGAGGTAATTTCACACGAAATTTCTGATTTCGTTTGAAATTACATCTGATTTCGTTTGAACTATAATTCCGTTTGGCTAATTTCGCACGAAATTAAGTTTTGTGCTGATTCCGTTTGAAATGACACTTGATTTCGCTTGAAAGTGCTATTCCGTTTGTGAGGTGATTTCATTTGAAAACCTAATTTCGTGTGAAAATATAATTTCGTGTGAAAGTCCATTTTGATTGTGATTTCGTTCGAAAGCTAATTTCGTGTAGAAAGTAATTTCGCTTAACAGTGACCAGTTTTCAAAACTTGAAAATTTTTTCCGTAAACTGTTTTCATAAAATGGATAACCAAGAGTTTTACAACTTCTTTGCCAGTGGGGGAATGACGGCAGCACAAACACCAGCCAGTATCGTACAAAATGTGAACATGGAAAATGAACTCGGTACTATGCAAAAACCGCCGAAGTTGATGAACATTTATGAGTATGCTGGGTGGTCGGAAAGATTTAAGACTTGGGTGCAAGCTAACCATTTTGAATGTTGGATGAAAATCGAATCTAAATATGTTCCTGCAAAGAACGGTTCAGGTTTAGAGAAACCTATCGGAAGTTTGACTCCACAAGAACAAGAAGATTTCAAGGCAGAAAAGAAAATGATGAGCATTCTACAACAAGCCATCAAAGAGGATACCTTAGTTCTGCTACAACATCAGGGTGATTCACAGTATGTTTGGAATTCATTGAAAGTAAAGTTTCTTGGAAGCGTGTCTATGATAAAAAAGTAAAACTGCTTTGATGAAGAAAGAGTTTGATATCTTTACGGGTATAAAGGGTGAAACAACAAAGCAGTTAATTGAAAGATATTGCCATCTAGTTGTTGAGATGAAGAGGTTGGGCATAACCAAAACAGATGAGGAATGGGTCGATAAATTGGCAGATGCATTGCCATACGATGAATGGGGAACTTATCTGTTGGTGTTGAAGAATAATTTGGAGTATGTGGGATTCAACCTTAGCACATTCATTGAAAAGATTGAGTCACACGAGCTTGAGTTGACAAAGATTAGAAAGATGAAGTCTTCAAGTGTTCAACAAGATGTTTCATTGTATTACAAAGGAAGTACTCCAGCAACATCGAATCTAAGTCCAAAAGTGCAGACAGCCTTTAGTGCAGATTCAACATCCGGAGTATCATCTGTCACATCAAGTAACAATAGTTCACCATTTGCAAGTTTTGAACCAAATCCAAAGGTTCAAAACTCACCTGATCAATCCTACACTCAAAGTTCGTCAGGATCAAACAGTCAAAGTCAAGGTCCAGGAATTCTGTGCAACATAGCGGTGAACATAAAGAACGCTCAAGACTTTACTGAATCATCAGCGAAGCAGCACATAGCACTTCTTGCTTCGGTGCTTGAATCGTACGAAAGCTTGGTTGCAGGTAGAATTGGGAACCCCGATATGACAAAGGAAGATTATGATCAGATCGATCCAGAGGAGCTGGAGTTGATCGACATCAAATGGGGAATGGCAAGCTTGGTAAGAAGAGCTCAACGATTTATGGAAATAACTGGTCGGAACAGTCTTTCAGGACCAGATCAAAAGCTTGGGTTTGATAAATCGAAAGTCACATGTTTCAAATGTAAAGAGAAGGGACACTTCAAACCGGAATGTCCAAACAGGGAGGTCAACAACCATCAAAATCCATTCTCAAATGATTATTACAAACAAGCAATCTATCATAAGACAAGTCAACAACCATTCACCCAAAGACCTCAGATCGAAAACAAGCCGGAGAAGGCTCTCTTATTTAATCAAGATGATGAGAAGGTTGCTGAAGGTTTTAGTTGGGATAAGTACATACCTGGTAGTGAGGGTAGGGCAATGATGGCAGAGATTGTGGAAGTACCGGAATGCGTTGTTGAAATAGAAGAAGTCAGTGAAGTCATGTCTGAGGAAAGTTTGGCAGAGTTGGAAGAAGTAGCTGCAGAAGTTTACTACTATCAATCTGAACAGGATACTATTGCTAGCTCTTTCAAATCAATAATGCCTCCTAATATGTTTGAATCTTTTGCAGGTTTCTTCAGTGAGCCAACTACTGGTCTTTGTCCAAGATATGATGATGAAACAGTTCCAATTGAAGAGATAATTGACGTTTCAAAAGAAATGAATGAAGAGACTCTTAAAGAGATTGCTGATAAAGCGTTGATGGGCAAGCTAAAAGAGGTAGAAACAGAATCTGTCGAATCAAAATCTATCAAAACCGAGTCAGTTGAAAGTGTGTCTGTCGAAACGGTCAAAAAGGAGTCTGAAGAGAAATCGGAAAATGAGGAGATCAAATCAGGAGACGAGTCTGAGTCAGAGTCTGATGGTTTTGGTAAAACAGATATTAAAATTAATCAAGAAGAAAAGGTTACCGAAAAGGTTGATTCGATTCTTGAAATTCCATGCAAAAACTGTTTAAAACCATGCATGGACTGTCTTGAAAAAGACAAGAAATTTCAAGAATTGAAGAAATTTACTGATGAAGTAAAATTTGATCTCAGTGAGATAAAAGAAGCATATGACACTTTGGCACGATCAATCAAAATGATTAAAAAAGAAAGTTTTGAAAATGATAAAGCAACAAACTTGCTAAAATCTACTGTCATGGATAAACAGATGGAGATTAACATTCTTTTAGACACAATTGCTTCTTTGAAAAAGGAACTTGAGTTAATGAAAATTGAAACTGAAAGAGTTGATAAGAAATTGATGAGTTGTACTGCTTCATCATATGTTATTGATCAAATTGTTCCGAAATAACCTGATGCGAAACCTGTCTTCAAAAGTGTTCCACCCCCAATGTGGAATCATTACACTCAAAAGTATCCAGATGGGGTGGAATCTGCATTGAATCTCAAATTGAGAACCGTGGAGAATGAGTTTCCTGAGAGCATTGATGTTACATTTTCTCCTTCTGACACTGACAATGAGTCACAGGTGATCAAAACCGTTGTTGACCAAGTGTTAGATGAAGAAAGTGATAACTCGGAGTTTGATACTGTGAAAACTCATTTTGAAAACTCTATTTCTGATTCTGAAGAAGATGGTAACTTCTTAGACAAGTTCATACCAAAATCAGATACAGTTGTGAATGATGATTCGATCAGTGTGGTTTACACAATGACAGGAACTGACAAACTTTATTCTGATTTTGAGTATCCACTTCAAAATGTCAGATTGGAAAACGTTGAGAAAGTGTTTAAGCTTGTGGAGATTGACATTTCTGATGTTAACAATAATGAGTTTCTTTCAAAACCTAAAAAGTCTTTTGTGAAACAACTGAACAATCCTGGGAAAAAGGATTGGGTGGGTAAAAATGGGTCTAACAAAAGAAATGGTAACAATTTTAAAAACAAAGGTATTGGGTTTGAAAAGAAAATGGCTAAGAATAATGTTAAGCCAAAAGAAAAGATGAGTGATATTTTTGTCGCTGGTCCTAGTGTTGATGCTGAAAAGGATTATATTTTCAATCAAAAAGCCATTGATGATTTCAATGCAGCTAAGAAGTTGAGACAAGAGACCTACAAATCAACTTTTGTTGAATATGACAAAAGAATTTGTTACCGCTGCAATGAAATTGGTCATATGGCCAAGCAATGTATGAAAAAGCTTGACAAACCAGTTTTGCAAAAACCCAAACCTAAAACTCCGACTGATGTTAAGGGTAAAACACCAATGGTTTCCCCCGTTCGAATTTTGAAAAGAGGTGAATCTTTGAAGTCCGAAGAAAAGCCAAAATCTACCTTTGAGACTGGCGAATCTTCGAAGATTCAAAAGACTTCAAAGATTTATCCAAAAATGAAAATTTATGAAAATCAATCATGGGTGGCAAAACCAAAATAGTCAGTTGAGGAAAAGAAGATGGAAAATGTTTTGAAATTAGAATCAAAAGTTTGCGAAAATAATGTTGAAAAACTGGAATTTGAACTTGATAAGTTGCTTGAGGAATTTCCACCAATTAAGAAGAAAGATGTTAAATCAAAACCTAAATCTGTTGTTCCAAATGTTATTTTTAACATTCCAAAAGTTGATGTGTCATGTGATCTTGTGTTTGGTAGTGTTCCAAAAGTAAAGAAATCATGGGCTTCATTGTTTGAATGAATTTCTTTCATGTATGCAGGGGCTTCCGAGGTCGATAATCTCAAAATGGATCATGGACAGCGGAGCTTCAAGGTATATGACTGGAATGCTGGCTTTACTCTATGATGTTAAATCAATCAACGGTGGATATGTTGGATTTGCAGGAAATCAGGGTGACAGAATAGTTGGTGAAGGAACTCTAACAAATGGAGTTGTGTCGTTTGAAAAAGTGAACTATATCATCGAACTTGAAAACAATCTGTTGAGCATCTCACAGATCTGTGACAAGTCATTTACAGTACACTTTACTAAAAATGAATGTTTAATCATAAAACCTGGTTTTAAAATTCCTGAGGACATGGTGTTGATGCGCGCTCCACGGGAAAACGATTTGTATGTCCTGGATATGAGTGTCGCAACAACAACAGATTATCAGAAATAATGTTTTGTGTCAAAAACAAAAGCGACTGAAAAAGAGTCCAAAATGTGGCATCGAAAGATGGGTCACATTCATGTCAGAAAAATGAATTTTCTTGTGCACAATGATCTTGTTGAAGGTGTAAATCTTAAAAATTTTCATTTGAATGATGATTGTGTAGAGTGCAAGAAGGGAAAACAAACAAAGAAGACACATCCACAAAAGTTGCTGAATTCAATCAGAGTACCGCTCGAGAGACTCCATATGGATCTCTTTGGGCCAGTCAATGTGAAAAGCGTAAGCGGAGACTTGTACTGTCTTGTGGTTACTGACGACTTCACAAGGTTTTCGTTGGTAATGTGTATGGAAAGCAAAGATCAAACTTTTGAATCGTTAATGTTTCTATTCAAGAAGATGGAAACGCTGTACAAAGTGCCGATCAGAAGAATTCGGAGTGACAATGGAACGGAGTTTAAAAACAATCGGATGCTCGAGTTTTGCAATGAGAAAGGAATTCTTCATGAATTCAGTGCACCATACACTCCACAGCAAAATGGTGTAGCTGAAAGAAAGAATCGCACCTTGATTGAAACAGCTCGAACGATGCTTGCCGATTCCAAGCTGCCGATATTTTTCTAGAGCCGTGAATTGAGTCCTCACAGTGAATTAATACAAGAAAACCTGTTTTGAACTTCTTCATCGTTACAAGCCAAATTTGAAGTTTTTAGAGCCGTTTGGATCGCCTTGTACTTTCATTGATCCAGATGGTAAGTTTGGTGCTAAAAGTAATGAGGGTTTCTTTGTAGGTTATGCGAGTCCGCTCAAGAGGGTGTTTGTACCATGCCTGGGGAAGATAATTCAAGTTCAGCATGTTGATTATCAAAAGCATACTGCTCCACCACAACTTCCCGGACAAAGATTTATGTTCGATTACGATAAACTCTGGGAGTCTTTCCAACTGCCGACTGAGCCAAGTGTAGAGGAACTCGTTTTACTATACTAACATCAACAATCTATGTCACAAGATCAGGTGCCAAGACCGTTGGTAGTTTCTCAGCCCGAAGTGGGTACAAGCGACCCTACAAGTGGTACAAACGATCATGAGGCCGGACCAAGTGGAACGACACACGAACCCCCAGAGGAACCAACTCCAACGTTTGATAATTCTGATGACTCAGAATCGGAAGACGGTCTGACTTTTGATGAGGAACCAAATGTTGCAACGACAGAAGCTGAGGATCACACTGGTGATCAAGATATTACGAACTTACAATCAGAAGTGAGCGTGCCTGACACTGCTATGCCAAGAACTTTGTCATATCATCCTTCAGAGCAGATTATTGGTGATCTTCAAAGCGGAGTAAAAACACGAGATCAGATCAACAGAGCTCTTACATGTTTTTATACATCTGTCGCTCCTTTACAAGTTGATTTCTCACTTAAATGTTTCATTTAACTGAAGAAAGCTGGGTAAACGCTATGCAGGAAGAGCTGCAACAGTTCGAGAAACTTGGAGTTTGGAGATTGGTAGATCTCCCGGAAGGTCAAAAGTTGATAAAGACAAAGTGGGTATTTAAATGTAAAAGGGATGATAGAGGAGTGATTGTAAGAAATAAAGCACGATTGGTAGTACAGGGATTCAGTCAGCAAGAAGGCATTGATTTTACCGAAGTGTATGCGCCTGTTGCTAGACTCGAGGCGATAAGAATCTTCCTGGCATTCGCGTCATGGAAAGGATTCAAAGTATACCAATTAGATGTCAAGTCTGCATTCCTGTATGGAAAAATCAAAGAAGAAGTGTATGTTGGACAACCGCCAGGTTTCACTGATCCACTACACAAGAACAAAGTCTATCTTCTGGATAAAGCGCTTTACGGACTTCACCAGGCCCCGAGAGCCTGGTACGAGACGCTTTCCCAATATATGTTGGCCAACGGGTTCATCAGAGGGACAGTTGATAGTACGTTGTTTACCAAAGAAGTTGCAGGACATCTTTTAATCGTGCAGATCTACGTTGATGATATCATTTTTGGTTCGACAACTGACGATTTGTGTAAAGATTTTGAGAAAGTTATGAAGAAGAAGTTCGAGATGAGTTCGATGGGGGAGATGAAGTTCTTCCTAGGGCTACAGGTGGATCAAATGCCTGAAGGAATCTTCATTCATCAAACTAAATACATGAACGATGTTCTAGAAAAGTTCAACATGTCTGAATCTACTCCGACATCAACCCCCCTAGCTCAAAATCACGGAATCTGTCCAGATGAGAGTGGAGAGAAGTGGACGAGACGTATTACCGGTCGATAATTGGATCTTTGATGTATCTTACTGCTTCCCACCCAGACATCATGTATCCGACGTGTTTATGCGTCCGATATCAGTCCAGCCCACGCCAGTCACACTTGACGATCGTGAAACACATTTTACGGTATTTGAAAGGCTGCCCAAGCACCGACTTATGGTATCCTAAGTCCGGTGACTTCTCTCTTTCTGGTTTTGCTGATTCTGATTTTGGTAGTTGCAAGCAAAATGCTAAGTCCACCACTGCTGGGTGTCAGTTCTTCGGAACTCGACTTGTCACTTGGCAGTGCAAGAAACAAACCTCAGTAGCGCTCTCTACGTGCGAGGCAGAATACGTTTCGGCCTCAAGCTGTTGCTCTCAAATCCTTTGGATCCAACAGCAGATGCGAGACTTTGGTTTGCAGTTCTTGGACACGCCTATATTTGTGGACAATGAAGCAGCGATTAACATAACAAAAAACCCGGTTCACCATTCTAAAACAAAGCATATTGAAATTCGACATCATTTCATCTGTGATTGTCACGAGAAGAAATTGATTTGTATCGAACATATACACACCGATGAACAGAAAGCTGATTTTTACACCAAACCGTTTGATAAAAAGAGATTTAACTATCTTTTGAAATTAAATGGGATGAAAAATTTGTTTTCTGGGAGGGTTATTGAATGTGAAGCCGAGGAGGACGGCGATCTGATGTGATCCACGTTGTGTTGTCAAGTTTTTGTACAGTTTATTTTCTGATTTTGATAAAACCAAAAACACAAAAATATGTTTTTGTTTTTAGGGGGAGAAAGTTTGCAGAAAATCCAAAACCATGATAAAATTTCAAAATCCCAAAATATTGAAAAACTGAAAACGAGTTTGTGTAAAAAGGGGAAATGATAGTACATCAGCTAGACAGATGCAGTACGCTAAAGAAATGTATTGTTTAAATGTGTTAAGCAGTCTTGCAGATGATATGCCGATAGGTTTTTACACATTTAGTAGGTTTGTTCGGGATATAAACCTAAATTTCTTGCTTTTACGTGGGGAACATCTCCAGGATATATAGGTAACCCCTGAAATCTTATTTGAAAGATCCCTCTTTCTGAGATACTAGGTCTTTATACTTAGTGATATCTGGGGTATTATCCCGGGACTTCTGATTTTGCGGAAGCAATGGCCTAGTCCCCGGAGAATACTTTATGCTGCTTGAAATATAAGCCTCCCCTCAGCATAAAAAATGATGAAACATTGCAAAATGCTAATCATGTGCTGTTGTAAAAGAAGATCCCCAAAGGGGACACACCTAAAGTCGAAGTTGTCATCTCTCTGATTTTGCGGAAGCAATAGCTTGAGCTCTCACGGCCCTCGCATTTAACCCTTACAGATATCATCTAGGTATATTCACCTGTAAGACTGAATATTGGGATCTGGATATGGGAGTATATTCTGAGGTGGGACACGCATAAAAGTTAAGCCTTAAAACATTAAATTCGTATCCTGAACAGATTTAACTTTGTGTGAAAATTTAAGAGGATCAGTATATCGACAATCAATGCGAACTGTTTAATACTGAAAATGTAATCAAAGCTTAACAGTGCTTGTATCTCGTCGGCAGCTGATATGATCCCCTAACACACTCACAAAAATATTGTATGTACAGATTTATTGCTTATCAGAAAATCCAAAAAGATTGTCTGTTTTGTTTAGCATTTTATAAAATCCAAAAAGATTTGTTTTTCATCTTATTTTCGACAACGAACGTTGGGGATCTGATGATCAAAGTCTTGTGTGCTGAACAAGTCTGGATCATGAGGGTTGGATAAGCAGTTAATTGTGAAAATGTGTTGGTAATTGCTTGAAAGTTCAAAAGTTCATTAACTTGAACTTAAAATCTGTTTCAAATGTCAGCAAACTTCATAAAATGGTCAGCCAAGGTCATTAACTTGGACTTTGAAGGCTAAACAGTTGACCAAGGTCATTAACTTGGACTTGGTTAACTGGGTGTGACGGTAAAAATTCAAAAAGTTAAAAAAATTGAAAAATTAATAGTAATTTCGTTTGAAATTGGAAATTCTGCTTGAATTGTAATTTCGCGTGAAAAGGTCTTCAATGCTAATTTCACACGAAATTAGCTATCTATAAATAGTGAGGGTATTCCGCTTGAACTTGTCATTTCTGTTATTTCGCTTCAAAGTTCCTCATCAGGCGATTTCAAGCGAAATATTCATATCATCGATTTTAAGCCAAAACTCTGCCCGATTGTTGTTTATAATCTGATCTATGTTTGGTTTGCACATCTTAGATCATGGGAAAGGTGAGATATCGTGTTAATTTAACCCAGATCTGACTTGATTTCTTTTGGTCGGCGATGAACATGTTTTAAAACTTAGATCTAGGGTTTGTATGTGAGTAAAAATGATCGATTAACATGTTAATGAACTCGGAATGTGATATAGATTTTGATTAGGGCTTTAATTTGATCTGTATAACTTGATTCCGTTAGATCTGAACTTTGAATGTAGATCTAGGTCGTTTTTGTGGTTAAAATTGAACAATAAACTCACCTGTGTGCTCGGAATTTGATAAGAAACAAACCCAGTTAATCAATTTCATCATCAGAAAAGGTTTGAGATAATTTCGTTTCAAGCTGTTAATTCCGCTTGAAATGATATTCCGTTTGAACAAGTGATTTCGCATGAACATCTGATTTCGTTTCAAATGTGATTTCGGTTCAAAATGTCATATGTTATTTCGCTTCAACATGTCATTTCTTTTGAAAATGTTATTTCGTTCCAAATTGCTATTTCACATGAGATGTAATTTCGTTTGAAGGTAGTGTTTTGATGAAAATTATTCTAAGTGTTAACTTGAATGTATGTTGCTGTTTTTCAGGCTTCAAACGTGATATTTGATCCATTACACAACAGTTGTTGTGTTTTCGATGAGGAAAGGATACCAAAGTTGACCGAATTCAAGAGTATTCTGGAGTTTATGAAAAGATTGCCGATTCAGAAAGCTTTGACTAATCAACATTTGGTTTTTAAATCACATATTGAACGTTTTTGGGAGAACGCAACGTATAACGAAGAACACAAAACAATAAATTCAATTGTTGAACTAAATGGTAAAGAGAAACCAATTATCATCTCAGAGGCGCTTGTACGAGAGGTGATAGATTTTCCAAATGATGAGAATTCTCCGTCAAAGTTCCCAGAGAGGATGGTCAAATGTTGCATGTTGCGGATGGGTTATATTGGTGCACTGAACAGTGCTAATTACTTGAAATCAAAGTTTTCAAAGCCTTACAAGTTTCTTATTCACTCAGTGTTGCAGGCTCTAAGTCATCATAAGGGAGGTTATGATGCGATGAGAGATTATCAAATGAACATGGTAACAGCTCTTGTGTTAAACAAGAAGTATAATTTTTCTAAGATTGTATTTCATTACATGGTTGAAAACATTACTTCAAAGAGCAAGACTTGGGTGTATCCACGATTTGTTCAAATGATGTTAGATCATGCCTATCCAGATCTTGAAAGAGATGAGAATAATGATTTGTTGGTTTTATCTCACATGGATAATGAGTCCGTGAAACAATTGGCCAGATATCATCCTAACCATCCAGAGCCATCAACAAAAACTGAATTCTTTGGTTTAATCAAAGACAAGAATTATCAAGATCCACATCCAATCAATCATCAGAACTGGAGAAATGAGAAAGAAATGAAAGAGAAGAGCTATGCAAATGAATTAAAAACACTTTAAAGCTTCAAAGAAACTCGAAACGAATGGTTCTTGAAAGAGAAAAAGAAGAGGAGTAGGAAAACAACTCCAAAAATTCAAGAAGAGCAGGGTTCATCATCTCAACCCAAAAAGCGTCAAAAGAAAGTTGTTAAGACATTACTTGTTGATGAATCTGAGGAGGAAGCTGAAGCTGAAACTGAAGCTGAAGCAGAAGTTGATGTTGAAGGAGATGTTCGTTTGTCTCCTGAATCTGCAAAGTTGTTGAAATCTCTTACTGATTATAATGCTGAACCAGAGAAAGCAGCTGGTGATGAAGAAGGTGACAATGTAAACAAAAGTACAACAAGTTCATCTGATTCAGAGATTGATGAAAATGAACGTGCAGAAAGAATTAGAGCTGAGATAGAGAAGGAGAAACAGTTAAAAAGAAAAAGAAGAAAAGAAAAAGATGATGATGAGTATACTCCTTCTCAAGAAAATATTGAAGATGTTCAATCACCACCATCATCCGGTGGCAGGAAGAAACAAGCTGCAAGAAAAAGTGTTGTAACTCCAAAGGTAGCAAAAAGGTTGAAAGTTTTGATAAAGAAGAAACCTATCCAGGAACCTAGTAAACCACCATCTCCACCACCTGAACCTCAACATCAACCATCTCCAATTCATTCACCACTTCATCAATCACCACCTAGACAACCATCACCACCACATCTATCACCACCACATATTCATATTGTTACACCTCCACATGTACAACAACCTGTTGTTACATCTCAGCAAATCTTTCAAACACCACCATCCACACAACCACCTGTCCAAACTACACCTGGTTCTTCTGGATATAAAACTTTTCCAAATGTTTCGGAAGGTATTACTCTTGAAGACATTGGTGATTTCAATTTTGCAACTGATGTGCAAGTTAAAAGTTTGGAAAAGAAAGTTGAAGAAGTACTGGTTGAGAACAAGAAGTTGTTGGATCGTGAGAAGAAACTAGAGAAGCGTGTAAAGACAGTCGAAGCTGAAAATTCTTCATTGTTAAAGAAAGTTGAATCTGATCAAGCTGAGATTGATATTCTGAAAGTTAAAGTTGCAGAGTTGGAAGAAGAGAAAACATGCAGAGATGAGTAGAACAAGTACTTTGAATTAAAGAACAAAGAATTGGAAGCTGCTAAAGAAATGTAAGAACACGAGATGTACATGATGAATAAAGTGTTAGAAAACTTACTTGGAAAATCTGTTGAGCAGAAATTTGATGAAATAAAGATTGAGGAGGTTAGAGCAAAACGTCAAGCTGATTTAGAAGCTGACATGAAAGATAAGGGTAAAGGTATTGAAGGTGTTTCTGAGAGGGCAATTGTTCTATCTACTGTACCTGAATCACCTATTCAGAATCCGCGTCCTATCTCTGCTGTTTCTGCTATATTTGAAGAGGATGTGTTGATTGATGATATTATTGATGATAAAGAAGAGATTGAGGAGGATGATGATGAAGAGTATGATGATGAAGAAAAAGTAGATGATGCAGATGTTGTATTTTATGCAAGCAGACATAGTGATGATGATAATGATAATGACGATGATCAGGGTGGTACAGGAATTAAAGTCACTGAAGCGTCGAATGAAGAGAATGTAGAAGATTATCTTCATGATGATGTGAATGAAGAACCTGAGGATGCTACAGGTGAGGGGGAGAACGTTGATGATCAAAGTGTTGAAAAAGAAAAGTTGATATTGCGTTTAGAGCCTGATGTAGAGGAAGGAGAAATTAGACATACTTACACCATGGCTGAAATTATTAAGATGACACGTATTGATGATCCGAATTTCAAATTTGACTTTGAAGAAGAGTTGAATGCATTTGATATGAATCAACAGCCTGACTATCAGTATAAGTATGTTGATGAGGCAGACAACTATGATAGGGTTGAGGTTGAAGATTGCAGTGATGAAGAAGATGAGAATGTTGATACATCAAACTTTCCAACACTGGTTGAGTTTTTTGGTCAAGAAAATATTGATGAGTTGAGACGGAAGGTTGAAGAATGTCTGAAAGATAAGAATTTTGATAGTACAGTGTAAGATGCACAGAAGGAAGAAAGAAAGAAATGGTTTCGAAAGAGTAATGAAAGAAAATTCAAACGTCCGCTCAAGTTTTATAAAAGAGACAGGGATGTGTCGCTGGGAGACATTATCAACTGGGGTTTTCTGCCACAATTAAATGTGTATGCTATTCGGAGAGAATTTGGAGTGCAGTACTTTGAATACATTCAGGATATTATGACTTTGCCTTGGTGGGATGTCGAAGAACTTGCAAAAGTCAGATCTTTTGATTATCCTATAAGAAAGCATGATGTGCCTGTTTGGGGTTTAATCAAGTTTGAAGCTTTCAGAGAATTCAAACACTGGAAACCTCAATACCCGAAGAAAGTAAAGAGGGTAGATCCAGTGACTGGTGTTGAAGAGACAATCTTGCATGTGAAAAAGCCTAAAGTGATCAAGAACATTCCTTTGCCAAAGATGGAGCAAGATTTTTACAAAGGATTTGTGTGTTGGGTGTACAGTTACTTATCGATTGAAGCAGTAATCACATACATGGTGGAAAATGAAGTTATATATATTCACTTGTATGATCCATTGTGGATTATCAACTGCTCAGCTAAAGATATTGAATGTTTGTTTGTAAACAAAATCTGCTATAAAGCTGAAGATAAAGAGCAGGCGATGCAGTTTCAAAAGGTTGTTTCTATTTGTTTCCAGAAAGGAATCAATGCTGAGAATAAATAATCGACAAAGTGGAGAGAGATTGAGAAAGAAGAAGCGTTAAAAGCTGAAAAAGAAAAGAAGAAACTTGAAGCGAACAGAGGTAAATTCATGAAAGAACATGCTGAAGAAAGACATAAAGCTGCTGCAGAAAACGATTAGCTTAGAAAGCTGTTGCTAAAGAAGCCTAAGCCGAGGGAAGAAAAGTTCAAATCGTTGTGAAAAGCTGAAGACCTGACTGAAGACTCCGGCAATATCCAAGGGGGAGTTTGTTGGTGCATAATGTCTATAGCCTACGTCTTAAGTCTAGGTCATGTTTGTATAGAGTTTACAGGGGTTAAAAGTGTAATTTTATATATTTTGTAGTGATTTCGCTTGAAATGACATGTGGTCATTTCAAACGAAATTAGAGTTGTTAATTTCGCTTGAAATGACATGTGTCATTTCATGCGAAATCAGGAGCCTAAAAATAGGTTGTCCTAGCTTCTCATTTGGTACGGAATTAGCTGTGGTGTAACGAAGTGCTGTCAAAATTTCACCATGTATTCAAGTCTAAAATCAATGAGAAGCTTGTTTTAAGTATCATAATCTGTTTCTACTCATTTCTACACTGATTCTAGGCTGTTTGTTTGTTCCCGCCTCTTAAACAGTTGTGTATTGTCTCTGATTGACTCATTTGGTCGTCAAAACGATCCTACATTGATAATCAAGAGCTAAGTTAAATTGGTGTTAATAATAGCATGAACTTAGACTTGAAAAGTAGTTAAAATGGTGGCGTAAGAATAATGCCTATCGGATACTTGACAAAGTGCTTAAATGAATTGTCGAGTTTTATAATATAATCACTTATGCTAATAGGCAGTTTGACCTTTAAAAGTCAAACTGACCAAAATGAAATAAAATGGTGAATTTTGATGTAAAATCCGTAAGATGGAATAGTCATAATTAATGATGACTAATCTAACCGTCTTACGAATTATGATGATAGTTTGACGCTTGACAAGCTAGGTGGAGGCTTGGAAAGGAAGCGGGTCAAACGAAGCAAGTGTGAAGGAAAAGCGTGTTTCGGATGCAAGGTAAGTAAAGCTTACACTCTAATTATTTAATACCTAATGATTTTATAGGTTATGAATGATAAGTCTTATTTAAATTATGATGTTCCGACACGACAAGTGCAGTCCGGAACAAAAGACAATGGTCATAAACCATGTTGAATGGATAAAAAGGAGCTAATATGGTTAAATAGTCATGAAATGACTAAAAGATAACGGGTTTTTAATAATTACCTTGTATGGTAAACCAATGCAAATAATAAGGGCAAAATGGTACTTTAGTCACTTGTTGACAATAACCGTTAGTTGTGAAAGACACTTTATAGCGTAAGTTATAATGGGTCAAAAGAATCAATGAATGATTTATAAGTAAAAAGACTATACGGTGTAAACCGGAGCGAGTCATATAGATAAGATGGTAATAAATATCATCTCATAAAGATTCCTGGTCATTTAGACCAAACGGGTCAAAAGGTGAAAATATCACCCTTTGATAATATTGACTAATGGTTTGTCGAGTTGTGTGATTTAGGAATAATTAGCACATGGATGTTTACATCGCTATTACGTAGCGGCCACTAAGGCAAGGTTTCGCCCACCGGTATTTAGCTTATTTTTTACCCTTTCCGATAACCTCTTGCGTTCTTGTTTAAATCAAGAGCAATTAAGGTACCTCAGGCACTTCGGTGTTGTTCCCTCCAGTAAGGAACCGCCCGATCCAGATAAATTCCTTAAAATAAGACAAAACTTCATAAAACTCTCTAGCCACGGGGACGTGTCCAGGTCAACACGCCCCGTGCCCACCTAAAATTTGCCCACGTGGTCGTGTCCAGGCCAGCCCGCCCCGTGTCCAGAATGCAGACAAAATGTGTCAGAGTCATGTCTGACCACGGGGCCGTGTCCAGCCAACACGGGGCCATGGTCAGTGTGCTGTCGTTTTCTATAAAGTCAGCATGATTCCTGCACATTTGGACCCATTCCAAAGACCAAGATCTGGTGGGATCTTCACATATACCCTACAAGGTATATTCCAAAGAAGGTTCTCAACAACCATCTTGTCTTAAAACCATGATTAATGGTGAAAGAGGCAAAATGGTAAATTGGTCATGTAATGACTAATAACTAATGAGTTTCGTTAAGATCACTTTAGAGTGTAACTAATAACGAGAAAATAAGTAGAGATGGAAATTTAGTCAAGTACCGACTAAAGTAAATTGTATTTAAAAAGGGGTCTAGTGGCAAAAATCCGAAATGGATCGGATGGGCAAATTGGTAATTAATAACCATGTTTTGCCACTTATGAAGATGCTTGGTCATATAGGCCAAACGGGTCAAATGGCGTGATAACACCATTTGACAATATCGACTAATGTGGTTGTCAAGTCTTGTGTTAACAGGAGCGATTAGCGATATGGTTAATTGCGTCCATAGAATATGTGATAATAAAAGTGAGGTATAAATCGGGTCTATTTGTTGACCCGAACCAGGTACGCATCAATAAGATTATATTTTAAATGTGCGATTGTGATCATAATTGTAGTGAAAGTCCTTCGTCGTAAATGAGGGACTAATGTTGATAAATATGCCTTTGATGGGTAAATCAGGTAAACGGCCCTTATGGGTGGTTTGGGAATCACGTATTATAATCATGTAATCCTTAGATAAGCATCAAGGTGATAGGCATAAACCTTTGTGGGTCAATTGCCTAGGAATAGGTCTTTTTCGTAAAACGACAAACCGAGAAGTAAAACGCGACATAAATAGTTTACTATATCAAATCCACCACAAATATAATTGTGGTGGAAGACCAATTGAGAACTAATGTGAAAATATGGTGCTAGAAATGAATGAGCGAGAATTATGCCTAAAAGGACATAAATACCCTTAACGGGTCAAAATAAGCATACAAGCGAAAACGGGTTTAAATTGTGTAATAAACCTATGATAAGAACCTAATATGGTAGGTAACATTAATTTGAAGAAGTGTATGTGATATAGGAATCAAACAAAACGTTTGTTTGATAAGATGCATAATCGGGTTAAAATTCGGTAAAAAGGTAACGAGTCAAAGGCTTAGAAGTCTCAAAATTTCTTATGTTGGATGTAGGATTTTAACTCCATAAGATGGAGGATTAAATTACGGACGCGTAGGAAAAAGAATCGGGTAAAACGGATCAATAACGAAGAAGTTATGGCCGTTTCCGTAAAAACTGGCATAGCTGAACTGAGCTGCAGCCTGCTGGAAACTGGTCTCCCCCGCGTGGCGCGAGGGAGCAACCTGGTTCCTTCGCGTGGCGCGAAAAGCCCTGTTTTGGCGAAAAAATTTTATTTTAATCAGTTTCGCTTCCCGGACTCGTTTAAATACGTTCTAAGTTACGTATGACTAATCCAACTCATGTTTTATGAGTTTCAGGTATTATTTTTAGCACCGGCGGACGATCAAGCACAACGAAGAACCGAACACGATCAAGAAATAAGCTTCCGCACTATGTATCGTTGTTTTGTTAAATGACGAACTCAAACATGTTATTTTGTATAGTTTTAATTCTGTAAATAAGGTTTAATGAAACCCGTAATTTCAATGTATTGAAATTCTAATTACCCGTTTATTTTCGTAAATTATACGAAATTCGTTAAATAATAATAAGGGTGTTACAAGTTGGTAATCAGAGCTCAAGGTTGTTGACAAATGTGTTCGGTTCGAGGCTTGATCGCAAATCCGGTAAGTACAAGTATGTTAATAGCTTAGCATGCTAAAGTGTTGTAAACAACACATAGGGCTATCGTGTGATACACGTTACCCCAATTAAAACGACTGATATAGTTGACGAAAATACGCGCGTTGACGCGTATAGTAGAAAAAGCCTTGTATTATAATACGGGCGATTATTGAAGTTGATGTTACTAACTTTTGTGAATGTTTTAATTGAAGGACACTCGCGTTTGAAGACAACGAGAGTCAAAGAAATTGTGGATATGATGATGGAACGGTCCGAAGCATGACAAGAGGAGCATGCTCACCGAGGACTAAATCGCGTAATGACCGGGAACAAGGTTAATGGCAAGGAACGCCCGTTGGGGCAAACATTACCAGGTGCACATTTTAAAAAATTGCACAAATAGTAATATGCAACAAATAAGTAGAAATTGAAAGTTGCATATGTAGATTAAAAACTTGGAAAAACCCGAATAGAAAATGTATTCGGGATATTGTTTCCAAGAGAAACAAATAGAGGCGTTACTTACATAGGGCGTGATGTGAAAACTATAAAAAGGTCATGTGTGTCATGTGTTAATCGCTTACTCTGGCCAAGTAAGTAGTGGCATATGATACCATGAACTTCTTATGGCGGACACGTTTACATCCGATGTAGTAAGGGCGGGGTGAATGGGACTAACTTAAAAGTACCCAAATGAATCAAATGAGCAAAATAATTGATAATAATGTAAACGCACAGCCGGGTGACGGAAGCGTATTACATTAGGATGATGAGCCCGAGTGAAGGGACAAAGAAGCATGAAAAATGATTTAGACGAGTATTGGGAGGGAGTGTACTTACACTCGAACCCAGAAAACGCAAGCATGAAAAATGATTTAGACGAGTATTGGGAGGGAGTGTACTTACACTCGAACCCAGAAAACGCAAGCATGGAAAATGATTTAGATGAGTATTGGGAGGGAGTGTACTTACACTCAAACCCAGAAAACGCAAACATTAAAAATGATTTAGACGAGTATTGGGAGGGAGTGTACTTACACTCGAACCTAGAAAACGCAAACATGAAAAATGATTTAGACAAGCAATTGGGAGGGGTGTGCTTACACTCGAACCCGGAGAATGCAAATATGACTCTTAACGGGCCGATTTTGTAATAAGCCAAATTTGAGAACAAAGTAGGAATATAAAAGCGAAACGAAGTCATAATGCATACCGTAAGGGTTGCAATAATAACGACTTCGGTAAAACACCCGGTTGGTGGGTAAGAATTTAAACGCATGCGTAGACTGAGAAACAGGAACGCGAAATAGAAAGTCGAAAGACTCGGAATATGAGTCATGACTAAAATATGACAAGAATTTTTGCAAACATAAATTTTGGTAATTACGTTCAACCATTTCAAAGTTGGACGGGTCAAGTAAAGAATGAAGTTTGACATTCTTGAGTGATGAAAATTCACCCAAAAAGAGTCAAACGAGTCAATTAAGGAATAACGCTAGATAAAATAGGAAAACGCAAACCGGTGAAACTGGAAAGCTAAAAACAATAAGATAGAAGGACCCGGGTAATGGGTTGTAAAGGAGTATAAGTATGAACCGGGTAACGGTAAGTTTAGGACAAACTGACGCGTAAATAACGTCAGAAGTCATAAAGTCGGAGGATTAGTCCGGAAGTAAACAAATGAAGCCTTAGACTACGGTCAAGGTCAATTGAAGTTCAAGAGCGAAAATAAACGATTCCAAACATAATAAGAGATGCCTTGAAGCTATATATGTATATATACATTTGAATATAGACAAGAATAAAAGATGATCTACGGGATCATCATAACCTACGGGATTAAACACAGTGTTAAGGTCTACGAGACTAAAACGACCCAAGGGTCACGATTACAAAGAAATAGGTTATAAGGACCTCGCCTTAAAGAGGTGAAAGTCTAATAAAATAGCCTATAAGGCAAAGTGATAAAACCTACGGGTTAATTAGACAAAGTGAGGGAATGAATTGAGAATCCCCGCATAAAACAAAGACTGTAAAGGAATAAATTTTGGACTGTCAATATCTCGGTGTGGATAATTGACAAAAGTTAAAGTGAAGATGCTAAACTAAAACTTCAGTTTTGATAAGAAATACCGTTTTTACAAATATAAATTCTAATAGGAATTTAAATAGTAAGCATAAAAGATACAAGTCTTGACACTGATAGGCGCAGGACGACATATTCGAAAAGAGATATTTTCGAAAAATAAAAGGTTGATATAAATTAAACATGATGTGACACGATCACGGTCAAGAAATGCAATGTGAAGTAGAATCACATTATAACCAAGCGAGTGGTAAAAAGTAACAGGACTAATAAGTCTAGTTAGTGAGACCGGTTAAGGTCATTTAAATAAAATTGGTCGTTTGTAAGCGGTGGATTCAATATAACTGAATCGAATAAATGAAAATGAAAACAAAAGAAATGGTTGCTAAAAGTGAAAGATTTCACTAAAGACCTTTAAACGGGTCAAAGTAACGGATTCATAAAGAGTTCGATAATATATAAAAGCGATGAATATCGCTAAGTTAACTAAACAAGTAGAAATAACGAAATTACGTTATTTCAAGTTGCACTATGTCGTAGGAGATATGTAGACGAATAATAACCAAAAGGATGTTACCATATTTCCTGGTAATACTAACAATTGGATAAAGGTATAAATAATGTTTAAAAGAATTCTCGGCTCAAATACATTGAGTTAAAACTCAATGAATTATGTAAGAAAGGTTTCGAGGACGAAACCTCTTTAAGGGGGGTAGACTTGTAACACCCCAAAAATGGGTTTGGTAATCAAACCACGTTAATATTACTGACGGGTAAAATACCGTTAGTGGTAAAAATTTACCCGGTAAATATTAGGATTTAAATAATTAATCCTAATAATAAATAAAAAGTGAATAAAAAGCTTTTAAGAAATAAAATGATAGAAGGCCCGAGTTAACGGGACCTGAAATATACGTAGTCATAAATATTCTCGAACCCGCTAAGTTAACTAGGAATATTTAACCTAGTTAATAAGTGGGAATATTGTTGAAAATAAGTAGGTTGTGGTCTACTTAATAACTAACCAAACACGAGGGACCAAAGCCGAGTAACTTGAAAATGGAATTATAAACTTAAAAATTAAACACAACACACACACTAGGTGTGTGTGTGCGTGTTTTGGTCGTAACCCACAGGAGCCAAGGGAGCTCAAACCCTAACCTTCACTAATCTCACAAATTGAAGGATCAAACCAAGTCCAAATCAAAAATTGAGCATAGATTTGTGATCCGCATCACAAGGGGGTTACAAGGTATGTAAAATTTAGTGTTAATTCTCTGTTTGAATTTCTCATGAAATTGGGAAATCTGAAAATTGATGTTGCATGTTTGCTATTTGGGTAGAATAGGGTTGATATGGTGTCTAGGAGTAAAACCTAGACAATAACATGTGAAATCATGGCTAAATTCTGAAAAATTTCATGAACACATTGAAGGTGATTCATGGGTTTTGTGAGAAAATGATAAACACTAGGATGTAGAATGCTAATCTAGTGTAAATTGATACATAGAAACTGATTTCTGAAAATATGATGTGTAGTTCATGAACACTAGACATAGAGGTTTGAATTGTAGTGTGAATCTTGGTAAAAATAACTAGTTATGAACTAGTTAGTAAATATGTAAAATTATGCCCACTAGGTGTTCGTTAAAATGCCTAAACGAAGCTAAAATGTTGAACTTCCATGTGAAGTGTGCATTTGAGTATGTTGATAGATCAATTGACATCTAGGAAGTCAAAATAACCAATGATTTAATCAAGTGATAAAGTCGACATAAGACCCGTTAGATGGAGTAGTCATAATTGATAATGACTAATCTAACCATCTCATGAATTATGATGATAGTTTGACGCGTAACAAGCTAGGTGGAAGCTTGATGAGGGAGCGGGTCAAACGAATCAAGAAGGAAAGGAAAAGCGTAGTTCGGATGCAAGGTAAGTAGAACTTACGCCCACTTGTAGTATATGTGTTTATTTGATAAGCGAGGAATACAATAAAGGATTAGGTTCGAATCATGGGTTCCGACACGAAACGAAATGAGTCGGAACCAATAAAAATGTTTTAAAACCATGATTAATGGTGAAAGAGGCAAAATGGTAAATTGGTCATGTAATGACTAATAACTAATGAGTTTCGTTAAGATCACTTTAGAGTGTAACTAATAACGAGAAAATAAGTAGAGATGGAAATTTAGTCAAGTACCGACTAAAGTAAATTGTATTTAAAAAGGGGTCTAGTGGCAAAAATCCGAAATGGATCGGATGGGCAAATTGGTAATTAATAACCATGTTTTGCCACTTATGAAGATGCTTGGTCATATAGGCCAAACGGGTCAAATGGCGTGATAACACCATTTGACAATATCGACTAATGTGGTTGTCAAGTCTTGTGTTAACAGGAGCGATTAGCGATATGGTTAATTGCGTCCATAGAATATGTGATAATAAAAGTGAGGTATAAATCGGGTCTATTTGTTGACCCGAACCAGGTACGCATCAATAAGATTATATTTTAAATGTGCGATTGTGATCATAATTGTAGTGAAAGTCCTTCGTCGTAAATGAGGGACTAATGTTGATAAATATGCCTTTGATGGGTAAATCAGGTAAACGGCCCTTATGGGTGGTTTGGGAATCACGTATTATAATCATGTAATCCTTAGATAAGCATCAAGGTGATAGGCATAAACCTTTGTGGGTCAATTGCCTAGGAATAGGTCTTTTTCGTAAAACGACAAACCGAGAAGTAAAACGCGACATAAATAGTTTACTATATCAAATCCACCACAAATATAATTGTGGTGGAAGACCAATTGAGAACTAATGTGAAAATATGGTGCTAGAAATGAATGAGCGAGAATTATGCCTAAAAGGACATAAATACCCTTAACGGGTCAAAATAAGCATACAAGCGAAAACGGGTTTAAATTGTGTAATAAACCTATGATAAGAACCTAATATGGTAGGTAACATTAATTTGAAGAAGTGTATGTGATATAGGAATCAAACAAATACGTTTGTTTGATAAGATGCATAATCGGGTTAAAATTCGGTAAAAAGGTAACGAGTCAAAGGCTTAGAAGTCTCAAAATTTCTTATGTTGGATGTAGGATTTTAACTCCATAAGATGGAGGATTAAATTACGGACGCGTAGGAAAAAGAATCGGGTAAAACGGATCAATAACGAAGAAGTTATGGCCGTTTCCGTAAAAACTGGCATAGCTGAACTGAGCTGCAGCCTGCTGGAAACTGGTCTCCCCCGCGTGGCGCGAGGGAGCAACCTGGTTCCTTCGCGTGGCGCGAAAAGCCCTGTTTTGGCGAAAAAATTTTATTTTAATCAGTTTCGCTTCCCGGACTCGTTTAAATACGTTCTAAGTTACGTATGACTAATCCAACTCATGTTTTATGAGTTTCAGGTATTATTTTTAGCACCGGCGGACGATCAAGCACAACGAAGAACCGAACACGATCAAGAAATAAGCTTCCGCACTATGTATCGTTGTTTTGTTAACTGACGAACTCAAACATGTTATTTTGTATAGTTTTAATTCTGTAAATAAGGTTTAATGAAACCCGTAATTTCAATGTATTGAAATTCTAATTACCCGTTTATTTTCGTAAATTATACGAAATTCGTTAAATAATAATAAGGGTGTTACAAGTTGGTAATCAGAGCTCAAGGTTGTTGACAAATGTGTTCGGTTCGAGGCTTGATCGCAAATCCGGTAAGTACAAGTATGTTAATAGCTTAGCATGCTAAAGTGTTGTAAACAACACATAGGGCTATCGTGTGATACACGTTACCCCAATTAAAACGACTGATATAGTTGACGAAAATACGCGCGTTGACGCGTATAGTAGAAAAAGCTTTGTATTATAATACGGGCGATTATTGAAGTTGACGTTACTAACTTTTGTGAATGTTTTAATTGAAGGACACTCGCGTTTGAAGACAACGAGAGTCAAAGAAATTGTGGATATGATGATGGAACGGTCCGAAGCATGACAAGAGGAGCATGCTCACCGAGGACTAAATCGCGTAACGACCGGGAACAAGGTTAATGGCAAGGAACGCCCGTTGGGGCAAACATTACCAGGTGCACATTTTAAAAAATTGCACAAATAGTAATATGCAACAAATAAGTAGAAATTGAAAGTTGCATATGTAGATTAAAAACTTGGAAAAACCCGAATAGAAAATGTATTCGGGATATTGTTTCCAAGAGAAACAAATAGAGGCGTTACTTACATAGGGCGTGATGTGAAAACTATAAAAAGGTCATGTGTGTCATGTGTTAATCGCTTACTCTGGCCAAGTAAGTAGTGGCATATGATACCATGAACTTCTTATGGCGGACACGTTTACATCCGATGTAGTAAGGGCGGGGTGAATGGGACTAACTTAAAAGTACCCAAATGAATCAAATGAGCAAAATAATTGATAATAATGTAAACGCACAGCCGGGTGACGGAAGCGTATTACATTAGGATGATGAGCCCGAGTGAAGGGACAAAGAAGCATGAAAAATGATTTAGACGAGTATTGGGAGGGAGTGTACTTACACTCGAACCCAGAAAACGCAAGCATGAAAAATGATTTAGACGAGTATTGGGAGGGAGTGTACTTACACTCGAACCCAGAAAACGCAAGCATGAAAAATGATTTAGACGAGTATTGGGAGGGAGTGTACTTACACTCAAACCCAGAAAACGCAAACATGAAAAATGATTTAGACGAGTATTGGGAGGGAGTGTACTTACACTCGAACCTAGAAAACGCAAACATGAAAAATGATTTTGACAAGCAATTGGGAGGGGTGTGCTTACACTCGAACCCGGAGAATGCAAATATGACTCTTAACGGGCCGATTTTGTAAAACGCCAAATTTGAGAACAAAGTAGGAATATAAAAGCGAAACGAAGTCATAATGCATACCGTAAGGGTTGCAATAATAACGACTTCGGTAAAACACCCGGTTGGTGGGTAAGAATTTAAACGCATGCGTAGACTGAGAAACAGGAACGCGAAATAGAAAGTCGAAAGACTCGGAATATGAGTCATGACTAAAATATGACAAGAATTTTTGCAAACATAAATTTTGGTAATTACGTTCAACCATTTCAAAGTTGGACGGGTCAAGTAAAGAATGAAGTTTGACATTCTTGAGTGATGAAAATTCACCCAAAAAGAGTCAAACGAGTCAATTAAGGAATAACGCTAGATAAAATAGGAAAACGCAAACCGGTGAAACTGGAAAGCTAAAAACAATAAGATAGAAGGACCCGGGTAATGGGTTGTAAAGGAGTATAAGTATGAACCGGGTAACGGTAAGTTTAGGACAAACTGACGCGTAAATAACGTCAGAAGTCATAAAGTCGGAGGATTAGTCCGGAAGTAAACAAATGAAGCCTTAGACTACGGTCAAGGTCAATTGAAGTTCAAGAGCGAAAATAAACGATTCCAAACATAATAAGAGATGCCTTGAAGCTATATATGTATATATACATTTGAATATAGACAAGAATAAAAGATGATCTACGGGATCATCATAACCTACGGGATTAAACACAGTGTTAAGGTCTACGAGACTAAAACGACCCAAGGGTCACGATTACAAAGAAATAGGTTATAAGGACCTCGCCTTAAAGAGGTGAAAGTCTAATAAAATAGCCTATAAGGCAAAGTGATAAAACCTACGGGTTAATTAGACAAAGTGAGGGAATGAATTGAGAATCCCCGCATAAAACGAAGACTGTAAAGGAATAAATTTTGGACTGTCAATATCTCGGTGTGGATAATTGACAAAAGTTAAAGTGAAGATGCTAAACTAAAACTTCAGTTTTGATAAGAAATACCGTTTTTACAAATATAAATTCTAATAGGAATTTAAATAGTAAGCATAAAAGATACAAGTCTTGACACTGATAGGCGCAGGACGACATATTCGAAAAGAGATATTTTCGAAAAATAAAAGGTTGATATAAATTAAACATGATGTGACACGATCACGGTCAAGAAATGCAATGTGAAGTAGAATCACATTATAACCAAGCGAGTGGTAAAAAGTAACAGGACTAATAAGTCTAGTTAGTGAGACCGGTTAAGGTCATTTAAATAAAATTGGTCGTTTGTAAGCGGTGGATTCAATATAACTGAATCGAATAAATGAAAACGAAAACAAAAGAAATGGTTGCTAAAAGTGAAAGATTTCACTAAAGACCTTTAAACGGGTCAAAGTAACGGATTCATAAAGAGTTCGATAATATATAAAAGCGATGAATATCGCTAAGTTAACTAAACTAGTAGAAATAACGAAATTACGTTATTTCAAGTTGCACTATGTCGTAGGAGATATGTAGACGAATAATAACCAAAAGGATGTTACCATATTTCCTGGTAATACTAACAATTGGATAAAGGTATAAATAATGTTTAAAAGAATTCTCGGCTCAAATACATTGAGTTAAAACTCAATGAATTATGTAAGAAAGGTTTCGAGGACGAAAACTCTTTAAGGGGGGTAGACTTGTAACACCCCAAAAATGGGTTTGGTAATCAAACCACGTTAATATTACTGACGGGTAAAATACCGTTAGTGGTAAAAATTTACCCGGTAAATATTAGGATTTAAATAATTAATCCTAATAATTAATAAAAAGTGAATAAAAAGCTTTTAAGAAATAAAATGATAGAAGGCCCGAGTTAACGGGACCTGAAATATACTTAGTCATAAATATTCTCGAACCCGCTAAGTTAACTAGGAATATTTAACCTAGTTAATAAGTGGGAATATTGTTGAAAATAAGTAGGTTGTGGTCTACTTAATAACTAACCAAACACGAGGGACCAAAGCCGGGTAACTTGAAAATGGAATTATAAACTTAAAAATTAAACACAACACACACACTAGGTGTGTGTGTGTGCGTGTTTTGGTCGTAACCCACAGGAGCCAAGGGAGCTCAAACCCTAACCTTCACTAATCTCACAAATTGAAGGATTAAACCAAGTCCAAATCGAAAATTGAGCATAGATTTGTGATCCTCATCACAAGGGGGTTACAATGTATGTAAAATTTAGTGTTAATTCTCTGTTTGAATTTCTCATGAAATTGGGAAATCTGAAAATTGATGTTGCATGTTTGCTATTTGGGTAGAATAGGGTTGATATGGTGTCTAGGAGTAAAACCTAGACAATAACATGTGAAATCATGGCTAAATTCTGAAAAATTTCATGAACACATTGAAGGTGATTCATGGGTTTTGTGAGAAAATGATAAACACTAGGATGTAGAATGCTAATCTAGTGTAAATTGATACATAGAAACTGATTTCTGAAAATATGATGAGTAGTTCATGAACACTAGACATAGAGGTTTGAATTGTAGTGTGAATCTTGATAAAAATAACTAGTTAGTAAATATGTAAAATTATGCCCACTAGGTGTTCGTTAAAATGCCTAAACGAAGCTAAAATGTTGAACTTCCATGTGAAGTGTGCATTTGAGTATGTTGATAGATCAATTGACTTCTAGGAAGTCAAAATAACCAATGATTTAATCAAGTGATAAAGTCGACATAAGACCCGTTAGATGGAGTAGTCATAATTGATAATGACTAATCTAACCATCTCATGAATTATGATGATAGTTTGACGCGTAACAAGCTAGGTGGAAGCTTGATGAGGGAGCGGGTCAAACGAATCAAGAAGGAAAGGAAAAGCGTAGTTCAGATGCAAGGTAAGTAGAACTTACGCCCACTTGTAGTATATGTGTTTATTTGATAAGCGAGGAATACAATAAAGGATTAGGTTCGAATCATGGGTTCCGACACGAAACGAAATGAGTTGGAACCAATAAAAATGTTTTAAAACCATGATTAATGGTGAAAGAGGCAAACTGGTAAATTGGTCATGTAATGACTAATAACTAATGAGTTTCGTTAAGATCACTTTAGATTGTAACTAATAACGAGAAAATAAGTAGAGATGGAAATTTAGTCAAGTACCGACTAAAGTAAATTGTATTTAAAAAGGGGTCTAGTGGCAAAAATCCGAAATGGATCGGATGGGCAAATTGGTAATTAATAACCATGTTTTGCCACTTATGAAGATGCTTGGTCATATAGGCCAAACGGGTCAAATGGCGTGATAACACCATTTGACAATATCGACTAATGTGGTTGTCAAGTCTTGTGTTAACAGGAGCGATTAGCGATATGGTTAATTGCGTCCATAGAATATGTGATAATAAAAGTGAGGTATAAATCGGGTCTATTTGTTGACCCGAACCAGGTACGCATCAATAAGATTATATTTTAAATGTGCGATTGTGATCATAATTGTAGTGAAAGTCCTTCGTCGTAAATGAGGGACTAATGTTGATAAATATGCCTTTGATGGGTAAATCAGGTAAACGGCCCTTATGGGTGGTTTGGGAATCATGTATTATAATCATGTAATCCTTAGATAAGCATCAAGGTGATAGGCATAAACCTTTGTGGGTCAATTGCCTAGGAATAGGTCTTTTTCGTAAAACGACAAACCGAGAAGTAAAACGCGACATAAATAGTTTACTATATCAAATCCACCACAAATATAATTGTGGTGGAAGACCAATTGAGAACTAATGTGAAAATATGGTGCTAGAAATGAATGAGCGAGAATTATGCCTAAAAGGACATAAATACCCTTAACGGGTCAAAATAAGCATACAAGCGAAAACGGGTTTAAATTGTGTAATAAACCTATGATAAGAACCTAATATGGTAGGTAACATTAATTTGAAGAAGTGTATGTGATATAGGAATCAAACAAATACGTTTGTTTGATAAGATGCATAATCGGGTTAAAATTCGGTAAAAAGGTAACGAGTCAAAGGCTTAGAAGTCTCAAAATTTCTTATGTTGGATGTAGGATTTTAACTCCATAAGATGGAGGATTAAATTACGGACGCGTAGGAAAAAGAATCGGGTAAAACGGATCAATAACGAAGAAGTTATGGCCGTTTCCGTAAAAACTGGCATAGCTGAACTGAGCTGCAGCCTGCTGGAAACTGGTCTCCCCCGCGTGGCGTGAGGGAGCAACCTGGTTCCTTCGCGTGGCGCGAAAAGCCCTGTTTTGGCGAAAAAATTTTATTTTAATCAGTTTCGCTTCCCGGACTCGTTTAAATACGTTCTAAGTTACGTATGACTAATCCAACTCATGTTTTATGAGTTTCAGGCATTATTTTTAGCACCGGCGGACGATCAAGCACAACGAAGAACCGAACACGATCAAGAAATAAGCTTCCGCACTATGTATCGTTGTTTTGTTAAATGACGAACTCAAACATGTTATTTTGTATAGTTTTAATTCTGTAAATAAGGTTTAATGAAACCCGTAATTTCAATGTATTGAAATTCTAATTACCCGTTTATTTTCGTAAATTATACGAAATTCGTTAAATAATAATAAGGGTGTTACAAGTTGTCTCAAAAGTCAGAAAAATAATTTAAAGCACTAAGATTCCTTGTTTCAAAAATCTACAGAATGGTGGCCACGGGGCCGTGGCCGGAGTTACTGTTCCATTACTTTGAACTTTTCGATTTGTTTTCTTATAATGTCGAGCCGGAACAGTGGAACATCTTCAGCTCACTCAAGGAATGATCGAAGGGGAAGAAGAACATCGGTGGAAGAATCCTTGGTCAACTATGTATACGCCTTGCGAGAAGCCATTGATGAAATAACATCAGTGGAGGAAGCCTTAATTGACCGTATTAACCATTTGTCGGTGGAGTTAGAGGGTTGCCATCAAGAAGTCAACCTTTTGCACCAAAGGTTGAATATTCTTGCTTCACCTCCTATGGTACCAATTGTTGCACAAGGAGGGTGGAATGTCATGCTGGAAATCATTATTCCCGCCGGATGGAATGTCGTGCCTCCGGAAGTACGGAACCTCCTCTAGACATACTACAGGGGGTTCCGGTAGCCGTTGCGCCTCCCCCACGAGACATTGTGGAGAATGAGCCCACATTCTATCTCCCTAGGGAGATAAAGGAATGGCTCAATGACATTTGAGGGACATCCTCTGGTTTTGAGTTCTAAAAAGCCCTTAAGCACCGGAAAGTCATTCCCGGGTTTTTGTCATACTCAACATCTAGGGTAGAACTCCTTAGTGGTTTAGATTTCATGCATTCTATGACCTATCTATCTTAGGATTTTTGTAGTTTTTCATTTTTAATTTTAATTTTTAGGAACTATGTATCCCGCACTCTTTAATGAATGATGGTTTAATTTATTAAATGGTGTTTGGATGGTGTTATAATGCTTAAAACACACTCGAAAAGGTGAAGGTTACCAAGGGAACATTAAAACCACACCCCATGCACGAAAACAGAGCCTCCCGACAATTTTCCAGCATTACAGCAAGTTCAGCACAGGGTCGTGCTCAGCCCAACATGCCCCGTGCCCAGGCCCTGCAGAAATTTGCCCAGTTCAGGTAACTGGACACGGGGCCGTGCTCACTGAACACGCCCCATGCCCAACATTCTGTTAAATTTTGTTACTGGCGACCTGACCATGGGGCCGTGCCCGGACCAACACGGGGCCATGTCCAGACGCCCAATAACATAAATTTTTGTTTTTTCAACACCTTTTTACACATTCATTCAACCTAAAAACTTATTTTTGTAACACATTGAGGACAATGTATAATTTAAGTGTGGGGGGGATGCTAAAACCTTGAATTTTGCAAGTCCTAATAACAAGCCTTACACAAAACTCTATTGGAACCGCTAATCACCCCAACATTTTCAAAAAAAAAATTCTTTTTTTTACTTGTCTCGGTTTAATTTGGGAATAACAAGTTCTAAAAAGGTTATATTTTTACAAATTTACAACCGATAGCATTGTGATAAAAAGAACCAAATAAGAAAATTATGAAAAGGCATGACAAATCTAAGTAAAATTTGATTATATATACTTGATCACATTATAAACCCATTCCCACTGTAGGATCGGATTCCGACCTAAACGAGTCGTTTGGAAGAGTTCTAGTCCATTTCAGAGGCGGAAACTAAGAAACGGATCAGTAAACAGCTTGTTTCACACTTTAACCTTCTTGTATATTAATTTGACAACCTTTTCATTCAGAAGAAAAACCGGCAGCACTTCGGTATAACTCTGAGAAAACTGTTACAAATGACAAGTCAAGAACCCTATTTATACTACACTAGATTTCGCTTGAAATAAACAAGAATACTTCAAGCGACACCTCCCAAGCGACACCTCCCAAGCGGAATCTACAAGTTTGTTTTATCTTTGTCTTGAAGCGAAACCATGCATTTTGTCTTCATATGAAATGTAACATTCTGATCAACTTGTATTTTCACGTGTATTAGTAATGTGATGTCATGAATGTGATATCACTAATGATGTCACATGATGATGTCATTAGTGATGTCACTTGATCAGATCCGCAACGCAAACAGAGACTCGATACAAGACGAAGACGACAGATGTGTGCACCAACAGACTCCCCCTCAGATGTTGACGAGTCTTAATTGTCGAGTCTTCACAATCTTCAGTCTTTATCAGTCTTTGACCTTTCTTCAGGATCTCTACCTGGCTCTATTCTATCTCCAATTCTCTCTCTCTCTAACAGACTCCCTCTCAAAACATGCTGGGATCGTAGTCTGGCTTTTACAGAATTTCAGAATCCTCAGGTATCGGAACCTGGCACTCTATCTGCTATCCTGCACATCCTCTACCCAAAAATAAGATTCACAAGAATTTAACATTTTATCAAATTTCATGCACCAACACTGATCCTTCTCCAATCAATATACAATCAAACATTAACAATGATCATTTAACAAATTTTTATCTCTGAACAACTTTTAATCAAATTTTCCCAAACCTGTTCGTCATGTTCAGCACTCGGAATTTTGAAAATCAGCTCTTCAACATCAGTTGTCGAAAATCTTTTTGAATTTTTCAAAAGTTTATGCTAAAACACACCGAAAATCTTTTTGGATTTTTGACATAACAGAAATGAAATGCAGTAAAGATATATTTACAAACAATATTTTTGTGAGTTCGTGTAAGAGGATCATATCAGTTTTTGAGACAAATCACCAACACCGTTAAGCTTCATTTCATTTTAAGTTCTAAACGATTCACTTAGATTGTCAGTATACTTGTCCACTTAAATTTTCACACAAAGTTCAACTGCTTCGAGATACGAGATTAATGTCTTAAGAGACTTAAACTTATCCGTGTGTCCCACTACTTGAATATACTCCCGTATCCAGATCCCAATATTCAGTCTTACAGGTGAGTATACCACAGATGATATCTGTCAGGGAATAAATTATAGTACGAGGGCCGTGAGAGCTCAGGTCGATACTCCCGTATACGCAGAGAGATGACGGCTTCGACTTTTGGTGTGTCCCCTTTAGAGGATCTTTTGTTTCAACAGCCATGATTAGCATTTTTCAATGTTTCATCATTTTTAGCTGAGGGTGAGCTATATTTCAAGCAAATGTAAAGTATTCTCCGGGGACTAGGCCATTGCTTCCGCAAAATCAGAAGTCCCGGGATAATACCCCAGATATCACTGAGCATAAAGACCTAGTATCTCAGAATAAGGGACCTTTCAAACAAGATTTCAGGGGTTACCTATATATCCAAGTTTGTGTTAACCCACAGAACAAGCAAGTTTGAATTTTAAGTTTATATCTCGTCACAATCTACTAAATGTGCAAAAACCTACTGGCACATCATCAGTGAGATTGTTTATCACATTTTACTTTACATTTCTTTAGCATGCTGTGACAGTCCACTGATGTTCTATCATTTCCTCTTTTATACACCAAACCTCATTTTGAATTTTATCATGTTTTTGGCTTTTTCAAATTTTCAAATGTTTTTGGATTTTCAGAAAAAAAATTTACTCCCCCTAAAATGCAAACACATTTTAGGAAATTTGAAAACTAAAACTCTTGACACAATTGAAACATACAAACTGTACAGAAACTTGACATCTGACACTGAATCACATCAAATCGCCATTCACTCGGCATAAACAATCAGAACTCCCCCTATCACAAACCATTTTCTCATTTAGATCTCAAAACATTTAAGTTTGTTTTTATCAAAATGATTTTTCTGGAAAATGAATTTGTGTTGATTAACATTTTATGGGGATGCGATTCATCATCTTGTTCATCTCTTGACAAATATAGTAAATCAAGTACAAATTAATGTCCCTGATTTACCATTTGCATTCAAGCAACCTCTAAACCAATTGTAAAAAAAATTATCACATGTAAGATCAGAATTACCACAACCATTACCACTTGTAGGAATATTACGTCTACATCACCATTTTACCAATCAAAATGCCGATTCCTGCTTCTCACTTACCAACCTGGAAGCTCCGGCGTAGTCCTTCAATCTATAAAAATTCAAAGACTATCAAAATTTTTCAACTAAAATCTTCAAACATTAGAAAGATGCCGATTCCTGATCCACGATATAAACTTGGGATCTCCGGCAAGTCAGGTTTTTCAATGAAAGAAAATATCCACCCAAGCCTGACCAGCCTTGGGTGTAGCCTTCTCAACTTCACTAGGGGTTGGGCTATAAGTTGCCTTCTTTGTAGCATAAAACTCCTTTACCCCTTTAACCTTCCCATCAATCATTTTACCAATCATCCTTTTTACGTTTCCATTAAAAACTTTCTCAACATCAAATTCATTCTTATCAGAATAAAATTGATTTGAAATTTCAACTTTTCCAACCTTTGATTTAAAATTCTCAGCTCTCAATGGTGGAAAATGAACATCATCCATTAGAGTCACTGAGTTTTCACTTTTTATCTCAACCTGTGGCTCCTCTGACTTTGTGGAATCAGATTCATCGCCAGATTTTACCTCTGATTTCTTAACAACCCAAGCTTGGTTGTCAAGATTTCCCCTTTTCTTGTAAAATCTTTTTGAACATTCACCAACTTCATATGTAGAATTTTTAAACACTTTGAACTTTTCAGTTGGTGGTTCAGTTTTGTCAACAATAACTTCTTTCAGTTTTTGTGAGACTCCCTGTTTTGTTTTTGTTGCTTGGGGACAGTTCCATGCAATATGACCAATTTCATTGCATCTGTAACAGGTTCTTGTCTCCTTTCTTTGATAATCTTCATTCTTCACTTTCTTTGCAAGAAATTCTGTGTTTGATTGCTTCCAGAATGAGCTTTTTGATTCTTCTTCATGGCTAGTTCCTGCAACATATTTTGTATTTGTTTTAGAAATTTTCTCATTTTTATAATTTTCAGGTAAAATAAAACCAAGTCCTTTCTTTTTGTAGCTACGATTGTGGTTTGGTTTCTTTTGAAAACCAGAACCAGAATTGTAACCCTTTTTCTTGTTTAACCGTTGTTGAACTCTTGAAGAGTATTTTTTAGGTTTTCCAGTAAAATATAAATCTTTAATTTCAGAAATATTAATTTCTGTCATTTTGAAAACCTTTTTAATCATGTCAAAACAAACACTTCTAATTGGAAACTCTTTATCAAAATATAATTTGTCAGAATCATTCAAAGTATATGCAACTTCAAATGTTTCGTCATTCAAATTAGATTTTGACAATAAAAATTCTTTACTATAAACCCGTTTTCCCGACAACTTTGAACTCTTTTCGGACGAACTCGAACTCCCGACTGACTGACACGAACTTTCGGACTCGGACTTTGACTCTGACTCCTCATCCTTATCCAACACCTGATCGACCACTCGTTTTATCAGTTCGGACTCATGATCTGTGTCGGACGCTGTGAACGTGACATCAATATTATCCGGTAAAACATCAGTTAACTCGGACTCTAACTTTAGATTGACTGCCTTTTGGACTTGTTCCTCATTCGGTTTTCTAGGCGAATACCCTTCCCAAATTGGAGGCGGACACTTGTTATAACATACACTCTGTTTCTTACCAGTATCCGTTTTCTTCTTTGATTTCTTGTCTTTTTCTTCATCTTTAAACGCCTCGAAACCTGCAACAGTAGGGTAAATTCTATCAATTATGTAATCACAACTTGTATAACTTTTCAGCAATCTTCTGATTCTTTCGTTTTCAACTTTTTCACCATCCAACTCTTGCTTCCATTTAGCACATTCTTCGATGTAAAAATTTATCTCTTTTTGCTTCGACATCATTGTTGCATTCAACATCTTCAAAGCAGCTTCTCTTTCTGAATTAGTTTTCTGCAAACTATTCACTGTTCTGTTCAATACATCATATGATTCTTTCACATTCTTTAAATCAAACAACAACTTTTCTTTCATCTTCTCTGAATCACTAAACCTCTCGTCTTTTTCTTCGCATTGTTTGCAAGATTCCAAACATGTAAGACAAGGTTTTGTAACTTCAACAATCTTCTCTACTTCCACAATCTTCTCAACTTCAACAACTTTTTCCACTTCAACAATCTTCTCAACAACTTTGACTTCATTCATTACTTTTGCAGCTTTTCTTTCTTTGAGCTTCCTCAATTTGTCTGTAAAATGAGATTCAAAATTATCAGAAGATAGATGAAGTTTATCAATATTAATCTGTTCAATTTCTTCATCACTATCACTTGTCTCTGACGAACTGTTTTCAGATGAAACAGATCCTTCATCTTCACTTTTCTCTTCATCAGATAACACTTCAATCCATTCCTTCAGCATTTCCGGCTTTCGAATAATATGAGCAATAAACGCTCCAACATTTGAATCAGCTGGAATGTACTTGTCCCAGCTAAATCCTTCAGCCAATTTCTCGTCATCTTGATCCATGATGCCATAGTAAGCCTTTTTGTTTGCATCCTCGATCATTTTTCCATGTGCCGTTTGAGGTTCCTTTTGTTGATGCGGTTGGTGAGTAATTTGCTGATAAATGGTCTTCCGATAATAATCATCTTTCCCAGCAGACTCCTTTGCTCCTCTCGGTTCCTGATTCTTGCACTCCCTTTTAAAGTGGCCTTTCTCCCTGCAACGAAAACAAACAACTTTAGATTTATCAAATCCAAGATTAGAAAGATTTGCATCCAAGAAATCAGTTCTTCCTGTAACCAATCTAAATTTTTCTGCTCTCCTCAAAACACTCGCTAAGGCCCATTTAATATCCATCAATTCTAGCTCCTCTGCATCGATTTGGTCATAATCTTCCTTTGTGAGCATCGGATTACCAATTTTTCCGGCAATCAATCCTTCATAAGACTCTAATGCAGTGACCAATAATCCCATATGATTCTTTACAATCTCTTCAGAATAATTTTGTCCATTTTGAAGATGTAAAGCCACATTGCACTGAATTAGATGACCATTTCCAACAGATGAACTTTGAACACTTGGAGGATTCACTGTTGAAAACCCACTAGTGTTGACTGATCCTTGACTGCTTGGTGTAGATTGATTTCCAGCACTAAATGCAGTTTGTATCTTTGGACTTGCTTCAGTAGTTTGAATATTTCCTTTGTAGTACAGTTTGACGTCTTGTTGATTGCTTGAACTATTCATTCTTGCAATCTTCTGTTGTTCAAGATCTTGTGCCTCCAGTTTTTCAATAAACTGACCAATCGACAATCTGCTAAACTGTCCAGAATTCTTCAGAATCATTAGATATGTACCCCATTCCTTTTGTGGTAAAGCGTCAGCAAGCTTTTCCACCCATTCTGCTGGAGTTTTAGTGATCTTCAACTGGGACATGGTGCGTACAAGATGGCAGTATCTCTCAATGAGAGTCTTTGTAGTCTCACCAGGCATGCTTGTAAACAACTCAAACTCCTTCTTCAGTAATGCTGCTTTACTCTGGAGCATCTCTGTACTTCCTTCAAACTTCTTCTCAAGAGCTTTCCAGATCGAAAACGCATTTCCATCATGCTGAAGTAAAACAAATATATCCTCTGTTATAGCTTGCTGCAACAGACTTATCATCATTTTCTCTCCTTTATAACTTTCTCTCTCTTGATCTGAAAACTCCGAGATAATTTTATCAACATTCATAGCAGTCTGTGGTCTGATGTATGCTGTTTCAATGCTTTCCCAAGCTCTTAGATGGTTTGCCTGAACCCAATTCTCAAAGCGATTCTTCCATCCATGATACTCCTCAATTCCCATAAGCTTCGGGGGTTTTTGCATTGTTCCTGTTTCGTTTTCTGCTTTCATGTTTTGAGCAATTGAAGCTGGAGTAGTCGAGGGTGTAGCAAATGCGTTGTAGAACTCGGAATCCATTTTTTTTAGCAACTTGAATCTCTTGTAGAAATCGACAAGTACCTTTACAATCAAACAAACACAAACACAATCAGTTTAAAGATTTTTCAATAAATTGAAACAAACTGTTACTCAGACTGGCGATTTTCAGTGCGGACTGAATGTTGACCAACTGTACGGACTGAATGACCCGGATCGAATTCTATTGACCTGACCCTTTGAAACCTTCGAACTCCAAACCGTACGAACTGAACTATAACACGTGACTTGACCACACAAAACAACTTGACTGAAACCGCGACTCAAACCACGCGACTTGACAAACAAAACGTACTGATCAATCCGTGCTAATAGACTAAACACCAAACCTGTCAAATAAAAACACCGACTACGACAACAACTATACGATCCTAATATGCTTATCAATATTCGACATAAGAACTATATCAAACAAAGATGATTATCACAAATATGATTATCACATATACACTCAACAAACAAAGATGATTTCCGAGAGTCTCATGAATTTAACATGCAAACTTAACACATTTTGATAACATCATGACTGCCTTAAAGTGAACTGACACAAGCACATGATATCTGACCTAAACAAAGCAGCCGACAACTATTATCTTATCACATGAAACGACTTTTAATTTTTCCTGACAACATCAATACATCCCACATCACTACACATTCACATGTAATTTTGATTAAAGCAATTATGTTGCAGACTCGTGATATATAGTTCCAACAAACTGACACCTCGAACAGAATGTTATACCTCGAACAGAATGTTATACACAATTTTTAACTTTGCAAACGGTTCACTCAACCCGATGTACTGACACCTCGAAATCTATATACTTTCACAATACACTATGAATTTTCAAACGGTGGGTCGGTTTCACAATACACGAGGTAAACTTCAAGTGAAACAGTTTCGCTTCAAACACCGCCAAACTTCAAGCGAGTTCTAACACAATTCTCAAGCGAAAACTTCAATTTCGCTTCAAACTCTAATTTTTTTTCAAGCGAAATCGACAATTAACAAACAATGTTCAAGCGAAATCTAGTCTAAACAGTTGCTGATGTCATCTTATGTTCGAACACTTGAAGCGAAATTTCACAAAAATACAAGATTTAGGCTGATTTTAAACTTGAAACTTTCAAGGATTGATTAAACCATGATTGCGCACAATATACGTGAAATTTGTCCGATTTTAACCGTGAAAAGTTTTAATTTTCGGAAAAGAATGGTGTAGAAACAGAAATCGTGATGAACACAGGCTGTTTTTGGCAAGAACTCCTCGTCAAACATATATCTTTAAACTAAATGCTCATCTTTCGTTTCTTGTGTGAATAGCCGCTTGGTTCTTACGACTCTAGAACTTGCCACGACAATACATTCTCGGTCCTTACCAACTTAAACCCAAGTAAGTAAATGATGGAGGCATTAGGACTAACCCATTTTCCTTTCAACACCATTATTTTTCTTTTTTTTTACCATCTACCCAAAATCCCCCTAGTTAACCCCTTTGAGCCTATACCTTTTCATTTCAAAACCCACAAAGATAAACACCCTTTATCCACCAAAACCTTTTTCTTTTCAAACCCATTATTTTAGTAAAAAGCTTGATTATCTTGTGACGTCTCTTATAAAAAAAATGAAAGTCTTGCAATAAACAAACAAGTTCCTCAAAGAAACTTTGTTTGAATATGCTTAGTTTGAATAAAAGTCACAAAAACAAAAGAGTTTTACGACGACATACGCTTTTTACGCTTTTTGCCCTTTTTACTAACCACTAACCAAAACCACCTACCCTTAGCCCAAGCCTAACCCATTCCAAAGTCCACTTGATATTTACAAAGAAAAGGAGGAGGTTTGATTGCTTGGCAAGCATATGGTAGAAGTAAGTTCCATGCCGGTCTCGAGTGTTTCACAAAAATACATCTTCAGCCGAGTGTTGAGTGATCTCCCGTGAGATATGTGAACTTGTATATGAATGGAATTTTAAAGAGGCATGTTATGCCCAAATAAGTAATTTTTCTTATAAAGTGTTCTAAATAAATCATAACGAATAGGATTGTAAATAAAATAAAAATAAAACCCAATAAGGATCTTGGATTCCCGACAATCAAGATAAGTCCCAAACTTCTCTTCTACCTATTCCATTTAGGTGTGTAAAGCCACATATTAAAGAGCTTTGCTTGAGGACAAGCAAAGATTCAAGTGTGGGGGTATTTGATGTGTGCAAAATGTAACATATAAATTACATCAAATAAGGTATTAAACTAACCCTTTTTTAGTACTAATGTTAGAAAAAGCGTGTTTTTGCCTTCCTTTTGAATTTACAGGACCAAATGAGCTTAAACAAGCAAAAGGAACAAATATACAGCAAAAACCAACATAAATACAAAGAAAAGGAATAAACGTGACATGCCCGACCCCTCGGCAGCATCCCCAAAGGCAAAAACAAGAAACAGAAGACTGACCATGGGCCGTGCCCACTAGACACGGGGGCGTGGTTAGCTGCCTGCAGAAAAGACAAATATGTGAAAGCTTCTACGCCCACCACAGGGGCGTGCCCAGCTCAGCACGGGGCGTGGTCAGCTCAGCAGAAAAGACAAATATGTGGAAGCTTCTAAGATATGCAGAATCTTGCAAAATCTTGGTAGTACAGATACGCTTCTGCCCACGGGGCCGTTCCCGCTGAACACGGACCGTGGGGAGCCCTCTGCTGACATATGCATTTAATGAAGGAAGAGAAAAGTAAGGATGGCAAATCGTGTCTTATCGGGTTTAACAGGTCTCAAACGACGCGTGTAACACACATATTAAACATGAATATAACTCGTTTAACTACTTTATATCCCATGTTTATAACACAGTTTTACATTTTATGTACCAAGAAAAAGAAATAATGGATCCTAACCTCATAATTATATTTATTTTTAAAAAGTAAAAAAATCTCGTTGTGTACTTTTTCAGTTAACAGGTCTAATCGTGTCTTATACAGATATCTGTTGCCAGCCCTAGAGAAAAGGATGGCCACGAGGGCGTGCCCACCGGACATGGGTCCATGGCCAGGCTTCTGTGCAGGATATAAATAGGGGTGCTTGGCACACTTCAAAGGCATCCCTTGGCAAACCACCACTCTCCTACTTTGCCACCACTCCACCACCACTACAACATCCACATCCACCACCATCATCCATCATCCACCTTAGAGTGTGTGTAGTAGTCTCAGGATCCAAGATTGATAGTAAGAGTTCTTGCCAATCAAAGGCCATGTTTGGCTAAGCCTCTTACATCACTTGGTAAAGACAAGTCTTTAGTGTATTACTTTGGATTTTTAATCTTTTCGCACTTTTTATTTGGTTTTGTATTAATGACTTTAACAACTAGTTTCTTATGTTGAAGGTGAAACTTCTTTATCATTTGTCCGTGGTGTCTTGGCATTACTTTACAGTCTATAAAAAGTAAAAGATTTACACCATTCATATCTCTACAGTCTCTATAGAGATATGTTGGCTACCTGGTCAGGGGTTAAAGGGATGGTTTAGTAAGGTTCTTGCCTTGTTTAGTGTATAGATCCTGCAAGGACCTGGGTCAAGCTTACTAGGACCTCCTTCAATATCCACTGGTATTGGATGGCGGGGGTGCGAATGGCTTGATCCCCTCATATGTAAACTACTATTAATACATTAAACCGGCTACTTGGTATTGTATCCCTGCTGACTCAAACCACTTAGCCGAGGGTAACATCACCTTCAAAAGAGGGGCCTACCACTTTTCGCATTAATAACTTAATTAATTATCTTTCAATATTCCGACCTTTTGTGATTGTATCCTTGCTGACTCAAACCACTGGGTTGAGGGTAACATCACCTTCAAAAGAGGGGCCTACTACTATAACTAAGATAATCTCTTAAAATGTGCAAAAGTGCGAAAATCATCAAATGGTACATTAAAGGCGAGTCGGATCCAAGTGATTCATCTTGTCTATCTGTTTTATTTTATTTTTATTTCTGCATTTTTTTCTTTTTTATTTTCATGTTTTAAAATCTTTTCTCAAAAATTTTAGATTGATTAGACGTTGAGGATAAATCGATACTAAAATCTCTTGTGTCCTTGGACGACCTCGGTATCTTACCAACGCTATACTACGCTCACGATGGGTGCACTTGCCCATGTGGATGTTTAGTGTTAGTAGAATATCGTGTTTTATAAATTCAAAACTTGACTAATGCGTAAAATGGGCTAAAAATATTAATAATATCATAACACATCTAATGCACACCATAGATCAATCGGATAGGGTATCGACTCAGTGATCAGGGGTTAAAACACTTAAAACGGGCCAGTGCTTTATTATTATTATTGGTGATATATTAAAGAAAAGAAAAACTTATAATATTAGAGAGAAAGAGGGTGAGACATAGAGATGAACTTTGAGCAAATTTTGAAATGTAGATATGTTCATTTTATAGACTCTCATTTTCTTGGAGAGCAAGAAAATATAAGGATATGTACATGCATTCCATCAATACAATGTACACGTAGAAAGTTTACAATTAATGTTTTTAGATTTAAATTTTATATTATATTATTATTTTATTCAAAATGGAGGACACGTACGTCCACTTTAAGTTAATGTAAATTTTGGTTATTATTCTTATTTTATTGATTTATATATTATAATTAATTCAGCTGCTTCACTTATTTGGCGATTATAAATTCTAAAATATAACGTTTTATAAAACAATGAATATGTAATTTAGAAAGAGAATATTTTTGTCTACATTTGGATCTAAGTTTCATTAAAAATGGAGTAAGTTCAAATATAATGTATTTTTATAATTAAATTATTAAACGGTTCTTATGCCCGTCTAGGTACTTCATATTTCTAACAGTCAACTTACCCATAATCTACAGGTTTAATAATATAAGTTTTTACATACTTTGTTTTAATATATAAAAAATGGAAATGTTACATCCTCCCCACCTTATTTTAAATCTCGTCCTCGAGATTTGGGCTACGATGTTAGAATTATGTCATGTTTTATTCAATAAGAACAATATTAAGGTAAATGAAACAGAATCAAGACATGTTCAAATTTTTTGAATATGAGTTTTGCAATAAATAGGACTCAATGGTTCAACTGAATTATTTAAAAAAAATCGATGTCAAACGAGCGAGATGAAATGATATAATTTCCAAGGTGACTAAGTTTTCATGGGTCAAACAAAAAAAGATATATGATCAATAGATGTCTAAATCGAATGTTTATAAGTTGTGAATGATTTTTAGAATCAATAGAATTCATTGTCAAAAGAAAACTTACCTTGATTGTCAACTAAGGAAGACTTAGAATCAACACGATCAAATGAAATAGAAGCACGAAAATAAGTTGTCAATTTTCAAACCATGACATAAGAAAAATCAATGTCTATCATTATTAAATTTGCAAGGATACACCGAAATACAACAGAGTTTAGTGTATCATTGTCTTAATATATAATTGCATCAAGAGTGCTTTTAAATGATGAGTCAAATGAAAGACATACGTGGTTTTGCATTATTCGTAAGATTATGATTAGCCCAAGCTACAAGTTTATATCGACGTTGCAATATGTCGTAATGATTGAAATAGTTCAATGATTACGGTGACCGAACAAATTCACCGTGTTCATAATCAACTGAAAGTTTTAATGAAGTAAATTTGGATATTTGTTTCAAATAAATATTATAGGATTTTCAATTGATGATGAAAGACCAAATGAATATCATAGAATTTTCGATCAATGATGAAAGAATCTTTAGAAGTACATTGGAATATAATATGAATTTGTGTACTCTTATCTTAACACATAATTGTATTAAGACTGTTTAAGATAATGAACCAACAGAAATTATTTAGATAGATAAATCCAACATCACGTGTGCAAAGGAGATTAGCTCAAGCTTCAAGTTAATGAAAACGCCACCACAAGGTGTCGTACCCAAATAAAAGATTCAATGAAAATGAAGACCAAACAAGTCTATCATGGTTCTGAATTGATGAAATACTTGACATGATGCATTTATTTATAAACTTTGATTTATACTAAGGTCAAACAATAACTTAACTTAGATATTACTTATCAACGAATATGTCTGGAATCATTTCCGCTTCTTGCGTAGTAAGTACGAATGCTCGCGTGTTCTTCTTAGCTCCGTCTGTTGTTCTGGCCTTGTTGTCGAGTGCTTTGGTCAGTTTCGGGCAATATGGTTTGATGTGTCCTGTTTCTCCGCAATTGAAACAAATATTAGTTTTCCTTCTACAGTTTTCCTCTAGATGCCCGGTCATCTTGCAGAAGTTACAGTAGGGTGTTCTCCTAAAACGGCATTTTCCTGAATGCTTTTTGTTACAGTTTTCGCAGGTAGGTTGCTCCAATGACGGTTCAGTTCCTTTCTTCTGGTAGAATTCTTGGAAAATTTTCTGGGCTAACTATTTCTTCTTGTTTTCTTCTCTAGTGCGGATTAGTCCATCTGTCAGAATGTTAGCTAGTTCAACTGGTTCTTCAATATTCTGTGGTCTAGCGGCCTTAACCATGCCTCGGATTTCACTAACTAATCCCCAAATATAACGAGAAATTAGTACGGGTTCTGGCGAAGCCAGAGTTGGTACCATTCTTGCGTATTCGAAGAGCGTTGTCGTATATTCACGACAATTCACATTTATCATTTTATGATTTAGGAACTCGTTAGCCATTCGTTCCTTTTCATAAGAATGACAAAACTTCCTTTCTGCCATTTCCTTGAATTTTTCCCAGTTCATGGCATAAACCATGTCACTTCCTTTTGCCAGAAGAATTGTATTCCACCATTCTAAGGCTTCTTCTTTAAAGAGGTTGGACGCATACATCACCTTATCTTCTTCGGCACATTTGCTGATTTTAAGAACAACTTCCATCTTTTCCAACCATCGTAGAGCAACCGTAGCTCCTTCACTGCCTGCGAACTGAGTTGGTTTACAATCTATAAATTCTTTGTATGTACACCCGAGAGTCATCGCCTTCATTTTCTTGGGAAATGGAGTTTTGAAGTATCATCATTGCCTCCATTGACACTGTGGCTAAAACTGTCGTCACGAGTATGCTTGCTACTCACAACTTTGATGTATTCTACGGGGTTTTTAACAGCTTTAATTATTAAAGGTATAGCATTAGCTATTCGTTGGGCTATTATATTTTCTATAGCATTTTTATCCAAAGGATTTTCATTATTAGCATGAACTTCTGGATTATGTGATACTTCATTCGACATCTGAATTGCAAACATTTTCAATTATTAATATCACAGAATAATTAAAACAAAACAATACTTTCAAGAATCATATGTGCATATATATATATATATATACATATATTTAAATCTACAAAAATAACACATATGTTACTTTGTATTAATTTCCTAACTTTATTGTTTAAGTTTAGATTTAAAAGAACACCTAAATAACTTAAACCAGTGGCTCTGATACCACCTTCTGTCACAACCCCGGACCCCACCCTGGGAGCAGGAGCCGTGAACCAATCAAGTGGTACCGGTGTTTATTAAATACGCAGCGGAAAATTTTTCATCAGGATCATAGTTAAGAAATAATTTCAGAGTTTTTAAAACACCAAACTTTTAATATTAAACAAATGGGCTAAAACCCATATTCCATTCAAATTTTTTTTATATGGATAAACCCAAATAAATAAAATATAAATTTATTCTTTTATTCAGGTATTTATAGCCACTTTATTTAAACCTTCAGTGCTCCATAGCTGCCTTCTATTATCTTTGAAGTAAATTATCTTAAACGCGTTTTGAAAACATTTTATCAGTAATAAATACTGGCGAGTTCATTCCATTTTTATAAAAATATATTGTTATACTTTACAGGATTAAGGTTTTTTATATTTATTTATATTTACCCAAAAACTTAATCAGTATTTGTCACATGGTGTCAGTTCCGATGTGACGGTGGTCATATCACTCATTGGCTAACTTTCTTCCAATAGTGAAGTTTATCAAGTAATAGATATATAGTATATCTTACTATTATTCAAAGGATCTGTCCTTAGGAGATTCCCATGACGGTGGTCGAATCACTGTTGATCATTCTTTCAACTAGTGACTGTGGTCATATCACTATTGATCGTTCTTTCAACTAGTGACTCTGGTCATATCACAGTTGATCATTCTCTCAACTAGTGACGCTTATCAAATAATGTACACCAAATTTCACATGTCGGTAGTAATTGCTGAATACATAACCTAACTATACAGGTATAGTAATAGATTACTATATAAATAGAATATTACATATTTTTCATTTGTTTATTAAAATATTATTGTAACATTATAATATTTAATGTTATAATATAGTTACATATAATATAATATAATTATATTATATTATAATGTCATAACACATATAATATATTATGTGTTGATACTATATAATATAAATTAATATATATAGTTATATTATAATATAACTTAACATAATCTTATTATGAGCCAAATCTTTCAATAGTGATTCTCTAATATAACTAATGATTCCGTTTATTATAATATGTTTATTAATTATATTTTATTTAATATAATTAATATATTTTAATAATGATAAATAAAGCTCTATTTTATATACACATCATTTAGATTTATTTCAATCATACATTAAATTTATTAATAATTTAATATTGTAATGTAAAAATAATATTAGTTATAGGCTATTGTTACTGGGGCACAATTCCCTCGTGCTTGTGGTCATGCTATTATTGGCTAACTTTTTGGCCAATAGTAACGAGTGTCAAATTATGTATACAAAACCCCATATACTGGCAGCTATGGCAGAATATAAAAACTTAATCACTGTATGTCACACCCTCAAAATCCACATGCGGAGTTTTATCGTGAGGCGTGTGACTGGCCAGTATCATGCCACCAATCATATTGAACAATAAGTAAAAGTAAATAAAGTAAAGTAAAGTAAAGTAAAAAACCACCACAATCAATACGATTAGTGTTACGAAAACAAATAAGCAAGAACGTGTTCAAGTGTCAGCGGAAGCATAAAGTTAAAAACCCAATAATTAGTTTAACTTTATAAAGTTTGATAGGAATCCAATAGATGGTTCCACGCCACAACGACTATTCCTCCGTGCAAGCTCTAGCATAGTACCTAACATCCTGCAGAGCAGGTAGTAATGTATCACCAAAAATGTTGTCGAGTTCACAGTTGTTTAGTGTTGTTCTAAAAACATAAGTCTTGTTAAATTACTCTATTCTTTAGAAAACATGTCATGGGGAGCTACCCCATTGTTTTAAACTACTAGACCCGTACCATACCGACTACTGACTGTAGTTATGTTTAGTGCCCCGAGTCAATGTCTATCGTCATTGACTAATGCCCAAGTATATTAGTCCATGCCCGTCCTCTGCAGCACGGTGTGAGGCTTGTCAAACCTAATAGCGCTATTTAACTAATAACCCGTTCGCCATTAGCCCGGCGATTAATCGGTATAAAATGTGTGGGGACTTTCAGATAGAGCTCCATCTAGTCCGCTTAAGATATGTTAAATAAAGAGTAAATTAATGGTTTCCATCCCTCACAAGGGGATGAGGTTGCCCATATTCTACCCAAGGAGAATACGTAGGTTGCATCTCACCTAAGGGGGATGGTTGTTGTTTGCTCCAGTCCCAAACCACCGGGAATTACATGCTTTTTAGAAAAGTGTGAACTCACCGTAGATTGGCTCGGCAGATTAAATTAAGTGTATGAAATCTAGAGCAACCGACCACACACTATAAGAGTTACCATGGTATATTAGACTTTGTTTAGACATTACACGAAAGTCCTACGCATGTCTAGCAACTAGCACACAAACAAGCAATCACATAGCACATCTATCATATGGTTCCATAATCATGTTCACAACCTCTCTACAATATTATATCTATACAATTATCAAGCAAGCATGGATACTAAAAGTAGCAAGTTTGGTCGTTATGCGTTCGTGCTTTACTGCCTAGAAAAATCACTGAAAATAGGTTGTTTTGGGTGACTCGTTTAACCTGTATAAAAGTCTTCAAAAATTATGATTGTTTTATATAACGTACTTCTCGGAGGGATAGGCCTTGTGTTAAAATTTCAAGGTCTAACTCTTTACTAATAATTCATAAAAATTCATTTACTAAGCTGCAATCAGATTCGTCACTTCTAACTGCAGCTTACGGAAAAAATCATTTAAAATTACTCGTTTATCCGATTAAAGAAATTTCAGTGGGAGACTTTTGGAATCACCTGGAAGTACTTACAGTAAAAATTTCAGATCATAAATCAATTCCTATATTGAGTTATGACATTCATAATGGGCTGCAAATTCTGATAGAAAATGCAGCCTGGACATTTGTTACGAAATAATTTAATTAAAATATGAAACGGTGTCAAAAAAATGCAATTCCAGTGGGGTTTGAAAGATATTTCCTGGAACTACATTATAGAATCAAGAAACACTGATTTTCTTTCAATTTTAACCCAGTTACAGTCGACACAAGTCGGCTGTAACTTTCTAGACAGAATCAGTTTCGTTACCCAGCTTCCTAAAACGACTTTATGATTTTAATCACATCCCTAGCAACCGAGAACAACATGTATTCATTATTTACAGCAGGATATCATCATTATATATCATCTAATTCATCAACCATGACTATCAATATTCAAACAAGATCATACCTCATCAAACCCTAGTAATTATACGAACTCTTATGCGATTATAACACTAATAATCATGCATTCTAGCAACCCTAGACTACAAGTAGTATCATAAACATCAAGAACACCAAGAACTAGAAAACGCAGTCATGTATACATGAAACATCGCAAACCGAATACTACCAAGAACACTAACCTTGAGAAGGGATGGAAGAACTAGAGAGATGAAGAGGTGGGGGATTGATTGAGGGGGGGTGCTTCCTGTTGCCATCGCACTCCAATTCAAGTTTAGGGTTTTTGTTTTCTTTTTCATGCACAATATACCATACGTGAGTTTTATAAAATCAGGGAGTGGGTGGGGAGGTTTGGTTAATGGGCCGCAAGGGGTGGGGTTTGGTTGGGTTGGTTTGGGCCGAGAACAATAGCACAAGAGTGTGTGGTCCGATTATAAGGTGCCACTCAAGGGTTTTGTGCGGTTAAGTTTACTAGTTCGCATAACATTTAGTAATTCACAAACATTCTATAATCAGTCGATCAAGTATACTCCAAACAATTCATTCATTCATACATGTACACATATACACACGTAATTACAATGCAGAGCAAACATCAAAGGAACAAGTAAAAGGCTCTTGAAAAATGTGAGTTGTTACACTGTAAGTATAACTGATAAACATTTAGGGTTTTGGAAAGCATTTTTAAATATAACTGTATCACAAAAAAGGTGATAAAAAGAAGAATGACTCACTTTGTAACTTTAGGGTTCAACTTAGAAGCCTCCTGGTATAATCTTGGGTATAACTCCTGAGCTATTTAATAAAATATAATGCACTCACGTTAAGTGTAATAACCCAAATTCAACTTTATCAATACGTCACGAGACAGAACCCCAACGTACTTAGTCGGGCATATCCTTGACATGCATTGTTGGGTTCTAGATCAATCAGACAGGGTATCGACTCAGTGATCAGGGGTTAAAACACTTAAAACGGGGCATGGCTTTATTATTATTATTGGTGATATATTAAAGAAAAGAAAAGAAAAACTTATAATATTAGAGAGAAAGAGGGCGAGACATAAAGATGAACTTTGATCAAATTTTGAAAAGTAGAGATGTTCATTTTATAGACTCCCATTTTCTTGGAGGGCAAGAAAATATAAGGACACGTACATGCATTCCATCAATACAATGTACACGGAGAAAGTTTACAATTAATGTTTTTAGATTTAAATTTTATATTATATTATTATTTTATTCAAAATGGAGGACACGTACGTCCACTTTAAGTTAATGTAAATTTTGATTATTATTATTATTTTATTAATTTAGATATTATAATTAATTCAGATGCTTCACTTATTTAGAACTTATAACTTCTAAAATATGACGTTTTATAAAACAATAAATATGTTATTTAGAACGAGAATATTTTTATCTATATTTGGATCTAAGTTTCATTAAAAACGGAGTAAGTTCAAATATAATGTATTTTTATAATTAAATTATTAAACGGTTCCTAGTCCCGTATAGGTACTTTATATTTTTAACAGTCAACTTACCTGTAATCTGCAGGTTTAATAATATAAGTATTTATATACTTTATTTTAATATATAAAAAAATGGAAATGTTAAAGTAGGAGATCCAACGATCTTGTTTTCCCTTAATAAACTCGGTTCCGTCTAAGTGTTCGATCAATTTCAAGATCGAATGCTAGTGCCAATAGCTTGTGAGAGGATCTAGTATGCATACACCTGTAAGTACCTGCACACTAACACAACCAACGCAAACCCGAAAATAACAAACAAAAACTACTCAAATTACGTTGCGCACTACTCCCCAGCAACGACGCCAAAATTTGACGTGAGGTCAAAGTCTCACTAAAAAATAATCCAAATACACTAAATAGCTAGTGGTAAATTATTTGTAATATTAATATTTGATTATTGGAAATTGTGTTTTCAGTAATTGTGACTAACAATATGAGTGAGTTAGCGAAGGCCCTTCGGAACTTCTAAATAAGTCCCACCGATATTGAAACAACGGAAAATCAGACGGGATACTAAGCCGAACCCGATGAACCAATAGTATTCCAAGCCCAGGAGAAGCCAAAACCAAAGAAAAGGAGGAGAATTCTGGACTGGAAAAGGGGAAGGAAGAAGAAACACGCAGCCAAGAAAATCAAGAAAACAGTTGAACCAAAAGGAAAAGAGGTTTTGGGAGAGAGCTCCAGTCAGGCTCTAGCATTACCACCATGGGAAGAGTTAGACAGAAAGCTAACAAATTGTGATCTGTTTGTCCCTATAGATGAAAACCTCCTGAATGCTCCCATCCAAGCTGAAACACCCATAAACCTAGAACACGTCATTCGTGCACCTATCATTACACAACAGCCACTCCCCAATCAAGCTGAGGAGTGGTGGACGAATGATTGGGCTTTTCAAAACTTAATGAATAACCCAAACCCATACTACCCACAATTTGAACCTGCTCCTGCTATCTTTCCACCCATGAACCCCGAAAATGTTGCTGAACTGCGCCATTATGGCGAAGAATTAGTGGATGCGGGAAATCGGATCAAGTCAGTGGGTGAGAGCCTCGTCTGGAAGTACGACGAGCGGGAGTTCAACTTTTGAAGGCGGGCTAACTATAGAATAGGTGTTTGTATAATAATTAATATGTTATAAAAATATATTAAATATAATAATAATAATAATAACAATAATAACATATATATGTAAAAATATATATCACCTAATAATAAATAAGAAAAAAAATATCTGTAAATATGTGGTTGTGTATCGGAGCATAATATATATATATATATATATATATATATATATATATATATATATATATATATATATATATATATATATAAATCTAAACGTCACAATGATCGACAATTTTGGTTATATGTGCCGACTCAGTTTGTGATTGTGATTGCAATACTTTGTTTATTTGCTAACTATTTTGTGATATTAATCGGTGTATTATGTTTGCAATTCAGATGTCAAACGAGGTTAATCAATCGGGTCAGAATAACCAGGAAAATTCTCTGAATAGGGAAGCTATAGAAAACATAATCGCTCAGGGCATAGCCAATGCTATCCCAGCAATCATAGCAGCTGTTAAAAACCCGATCGAACCTTCCAAAGCTGAAAATAGCAAACGCACCCGTGATAATAGTTTTAGTCATAGCATTAATGGTGGCAATGATAATACTATCAAGGCCCCATTTCCTAAAAAGATGAAAGTAATGATAACTGGTTGTACTTATAAAGAATTTCTAGCTTGTAAGCCAACCGAATTCGCAGGCAGTGAAGGAGCCACTGCTGCACTACGATGGCTAGAAAAGACGGAAGCCATTATCAAAATAAGTAAGTGTGCAGAAGAATACAAAGTAATGTTTGCTTATAACCTCTTCAAATAGGAGGCATTAGAATGGTGGAATACTGTTCTACAAGCTAAAGGAAGCGACTTGGCTTATGCCATGAGTTGGGAAGAATTTAAGGAAATGATAGAAAGGAAATTATGTCCTCCTTATGAAAAGGAACAAATGGCAAATCAGTTCCTGAACCATAGAATGGTGGATGTTAAGTGTAGTGAGCACACATCAAAATTATTCGAGTATGCAAGAATAGTACGGACTCTGGCTTCGCCAGAACCTGTACTCATTTCTCGCCATATTTGGGGATTGATTAGCGAAATCCACGATATAGTCAAAGCTGCTAGACCTCGAACTATCGACGATGCAATCGAATTGGCCAATACCTTGACTGGCAGTTTAGTTCGTACGAGGGAGGAGAATAGGAAGAAGGAGTTGGCTCAGAAGGTTACCCAAGGCTTTCGCTCGGGTAATAACTTCAAGAAAGCAGTTGGGCAGTCTTCTGCAAAACCTCTTTGCAAACTATGCAAAAGAAGACACCTAGGAAAATGTAATAAGTACTACAACTTCTGTAAAATACCTAGGCATAGAGTGGAAGAGTGTAGAAAGAAATCTACTATCTGCTTCAATTGCGGGGAGGCAGGGCACTTTAAGCCAGACTGCCCTAAATTAACAAAGACACATGACAACAAAGCAAAGGCGGCAGATGGAACCAACAAAAAGAACGAGAGAGCTTTCCAGCTGACGATGCAAGAGGCAGCCATGATTCCCGACGTGATCGCCGGTACGTTCCTAATCCTTGACGTCTATGCAAAAGTATTACTTGACTCTGGTGTAAACCAAAGTTTTATAAATACTACATTTTTTCAAGATCTTAAGCAACCATTAACTAAGCTTAGTCAAGCTTGTATGGTAGAAACTGATATTCCAGGATCTGGCGAGTTTGACGGAGCCTCGGTCCCGATACGACATGTTCGGGGCGTTTATTATTACTAAGAAATGAGTAGAAGATAGATACGACACCGAGCAGTCAATTTCAATCTGGTCTCTATTCATATCTAAAAGTTACAGCACCATGAGACCAATTGGACAGCATATCCCCTCAGAGACCCCAAAGCTTGTCTAAATGGGAACCCCACATCCCTATTTATAGGCAACAACCTATCCGGCCCGAATGAGCCTATGTCCATCCGTCCGGATGGACTTTACAATATCAAACCTACACATTCGGATGGGGTTATGGACTATTCTATTGTCCATCCGTCCGGATGGACCTTGACATTTCAATACCGTGTCTGGCATTTTCCTATTCTATACAACATTCAACACACGCTTTATCTAACTATTCGCACAGTGGCAGACGTATGAAATATGCACCAACAGATTCCCCCTTGGCTGTCACTGTCGAATCCTCTCTAACACTTTGAGAACCATGAGCTATGTTTGAATATTCTGTAATCTTCAACTTTTCTTCAACTTCAATCAGGCATCTTGAAATAAGACAATAGATTCCCCCTTGATTGATGATCCGGGTTTACTTTTGACAATGTAGATCACGTTCCCCCTGAAATGAATCTTCGGGTCTTTTGCACAGTTCACGACTCTCCTCTGAATTGCTGAACTGCAATCTTCACGAACAGTCACCAACTTGAAACTAATCAATGCAGTGCTCTCTGTTTCCGCTTTAACCACATCCGCGTTTAGTTTTTTGATATATCATGTCAGCACCACGATCTCGCATTCCACTTGCTAAATCTAAGAATGTACAAAAATTCAACCGGCAATTGATAGAAACTTCAAATACCCCACTGGTTAACTTCAAATCCGTAATTCCCCCTGAAGATCTGATATCTCGTTTTCCATGATCAACGTTAACGCACTGTAAGAATAACAGATCCATGTAGACGGTATTCTCCACAATCTGCAAATCTTCATCGGAAAACAAATCATCTGGTAATGTAATCCGATCGCAGAAGCTATCATCCACGATCACTCTCAGATCTCCGATGCTTTCGTCCATGTCAAATATCAACTCCTCGGATCATCTTGATCTCGGAAGCTTTCACCCATGATCAGATTCACATTCCCCCTAACAATCTGAAGTCGAAACCACCCGAATACTTTGCAGTCGTCACGAATTTCAAAAATGCTGGAACATCTTAGAATTTTTATTCCCCCTCATTTTTGCAAATTCTGACGTCTCTTTACTGAATTCCCCCCTATAATTGAGCAATTCAGTCCTCTTTTATCTGTGAAAAACTCGACAATACCAAAAATATGACAATTTTCTTCAAAACGTCAGTTTTTCATCATTGCGGATTTTTTTCGTTTTGGCCCATAAATAGTCAGATAACCTGAATGATAAACATTCTACACCAGTATCATGACTACCCCACTAATTTCCACAATCCGTGATCGCATCATCAAATCTGTTCACTGAAGCCCCAGACGGTGTCCCCGAACAACCCAGCTTGGTCGTTAAAAACCCGAAAAAAAATTCAATCACCAAATTTTTTCTGGAGACTCTCCTCATCGTTGCGATAAAAAAATGCCTTTTTTAGGCACTTCATTCATTCATCCGAATGGAGTAGGTCCATCCGTTCGGATGAACTGGTCTTGGATCACCTTGACAGTTAGCCACCAGAGTGTCTACATCCGTCCGAATGACCATTCGCCCAGATGAATCAATGGTTCGGATGGTCATCCGCCCGGATGGTCATCCGAAGGATTATGTTCTAACAGCTCAAGAACACTCAATATCACTTTTTTTCGATCCAGAATCTTTATTTGTGTGAATTTCAAGATGAAACTTCACAGGATTGTGCGCAAATCTATTCCGAACAGAATGATGGCTTCAATTCCAAAATCCATCAGTGAATTGACCTTTATTTTGATGATTTTCTCTGTTTTAACGTCAAAACTCTCGTTTAACCAAAAATTGATGAGCTTGGGTAATTTGACCGACTGTTAGATCGATTAAATCGATACCGTAGCTCTGATACCACTTGATATTCCAGGATCTGGCGAGTTTGACGGAGCCTCGGTCCTGATACGACGTGTTCGGTGCGTTTATTATTACTAAGAAATGAGTAGGAGATAGATACGACACCGAGTAGTCAATTTCAATCTAGTCTCTATTCATATATGAAAGTACAGCACCATGAGACCAGTTGGACAGCATGTCCCCTCAGAGACCCCAAAGCTTGTCCAAATGGGAACCCCGCATCCCTATTTATAGGCAACAACCTATCCGATCTGAATGAGCCTATGTCCATTCGTCCGGATGGTCATCCGTTCGGATGGACTTTATAATATCAAACCTATACATTTGGATGGGGTTATGGACTATTCTATTGTCCATTCATCCGGATGGACCTTGACATTACAATACCGTGTCCGACATTTTCCTATTATATACAAGATTCAACACATGCTCTATCTAACTATTCGCACATTGGCAGACGTACGAAATATGCACCAACAGAAACGGCCGAAGGAAACCCTATCAACATACGTGAAGTACTTCAAGAAGGAAAAATAGAACTATTAGGACATAAGTTCTCTGCAAAACTTCTACCTATGAATCTAGCGGGATTCGACGTAGTGTTAGGAATGGATTGGTTAATAGCCAACCATGCTCGAATTCTATACGACCAGAAGTCTGTCGAGATTCGTGCGCCAACAGGAGAGATGATCCTAATCAAAGGAGATAAGCCGAGTAAGCCAATGAAGTTCATCTTAGTGATGAAAGCTGCTAGTTACGTAAGGAAGCAAGGCGTAGTGTATATGATTTTAGTGATCATTAATACTAAGAGCAAGGAACTTAATAAAATTCCGATAGTATCAGAATACCCAGATGTGTTCCCAGAAGATCTACCTAGATTACCACCCGATAGAGAAGTAGAATTCAGAATATATCTGATACCTGGAACCGCTCCAATTGCTAAAGCACCATACCGTTTAGCACCAACCGAGATGTTAGAACTGAAGAAGCAATTAGATGAATTGCTAGAAAAAGGATTCATATAACCAAGTTCATCCCCTTGGGGAGCACCTATGTTGTTTGTGAAAAAGAAGGATGGATCAATGCGAATGTGTATCGATTATAGAGAATTAAATAAGATTACTATTAAGAATCGATACCCATTACCCAGAATTGATGATCTCTTTGATCAACTTCAGGGAGCTAGGTATTTTTCTAAGATTGATTTACGCTCCATATGCCATCAACTGAAAGTACAGGAAGAGGACATTCCTAAAATTGTTTTCAAAACTAGGTATGATCACTACGGGTTTACAGTCATGCCCTTCGGATTAACAAATGATGTTGCAGCATTTATGGACATGATGAATAGGATATGTGAACCTTATCTGGATAAATTTGTAATTGCCTTTATTGACGATATACTTATTTATTCCAAAAGCAAGGATGAACACTTTAAACACTTGCATGCACTTTTAACCCTGTTAAGAAAAGAAAATACGCTAAATTTTCTAAGTGTGAATTTTGGTTACAAGAAGTGCAATTCCTAGGACCCATGGTCAATCATGAAGGAATTCACGTAGATCCTTCGAAGATAGAAGCTATCACAAATTGGAAAGTCCCAAAATCAGCTATAGAAGTCAAAAGTTTTCTAGGATTAGCTGGATATTATCGACGTTTTATCCAAGACTTCTCAAATATAGTAGTCCCATTAACTAAGTTAACATGTAAAGCGGTTAAGTTTGAATGGGGACCTAAGCAGGAAGAAGCCTTCAACATTTTGAAGCAAAGATTAACAAATGCACCAATTCTTGCTTTACCAGAAGGAACAGAAGATTTTTTTAGTTTACTCTGACGCTTCTAAGTTAGGTTAGGATGCGTATTGATGCAACGTAAGAAAGTGATCGCTTATGCATCAAGGCAATTAAAGAAGCACGAGGAAAATTACACAACTCATGACTTAGAATTAGGAGCAATAATTTTTACCCTCAAGATTTGCAGACATTATCTGTATGGTAGTAAGTTTACCATCTTTATAGATCATAAGAGTTTAAGATGTATTTTTGGGCAAAAAGAATTGAACATGAGGCAACAAAGATGGATGGAAATTTTAAGTGATTGCGACTGTGATATTCAATATCACGAGGGAAAAACAAGTGTAGTAGCAGATGCCTTAAGTCGTAAGTATCATGAGAAGCAAAGACGAGTATGTGCTCTTAGATTAAATATGCAAATAGATTTAATGGAACAACTAAAAAATACCCAAGAAACAGCAATCAAGGATGAAGCTGAAGGAATGAAAGGGATGATAAAGGAATTAGAACAAGGAACTGATGGAATTTGGATATTCCATAAGAAAAGAATTTGGGTACCTATACAAGGAAGTCTATGAGATAGAATATTAGAGGAAGCCCATAGATCTAGGTATACGATGCATCCTGGTAGCAACAAGATGTATCAAGATTTGAGGAATAATTTTTGGTGGATAGGAATGAAAAAGGACATAGCTAGTTACGTTTCTAAATGTTTAACTTGTTCACAAGTTAAAGCAGAACATCAGAACCTTCAGGATTACTTCAACAGCTAGAAATGCCTGTATGGAAATAGGAATTAATAACAATGGATTTTGTTACTAAGTTACCCAAAACCAGAAAAGGTAACGATGCAGTCTGGGTGATTGTGGATCGATTAACCAAATCAGCTCATTTCCTACCAATGAAGGAAACCTTTAGCATGGAACGACTAGCTAAGTTATATGTGGATGAAGTAGTATCATTACATGGAGTTCCACTCTCCATTATATCTGATAAAGATAGTCGTTTCACTTCACATTTTTGGAAAAGTTTCCAACAAGCAATGGGGACAAGACTAAACTTAAGTACAGCATACCACCCCCAGACAGATGAACAAAGTGAAAGGATGATTCAAACTTTAGAAGACATGCTGAGGGCATGTGTTATAGATTTTGATGGAAATTGGGACGACGATTTACCATTAACCGAATTCTCCTATAACAATAGTTATCATACAAGCATTAATGATGCCCCATTCGAAGCACTTTATGGACGAAAGTGCCGAACTCCAGTATGTTGGGCAGAAATAAGAGAAAGCCAATTATCAGGTCCCGAAATTATACAAGAAACCACCGACAAAATAATTTAAATCAAGGAAAGATAAAAAATGGCACAAAATCGCCAAAAGAGTTATGCCGACCATCGACGTAAGCCATTAGAATTTCAAGTTGGAGACAATGTGCTATTAAATGTTTCTCCTTGGAAAGGAGTAGTCTGATTCTGTAAGAAAGGAAAATTAATCCCTAGGTATGTCGGACCTTTTAAAGTTATTCAACAGATAGGACCAGTCGCTTATCAGTTACAACTACCAGAAGAATTAGCCAGTGTACATGATGTATTTCATGTATGTAATCTTAAAAAGTGTCTAACTGATGAATCACTGGTAGTACCTCTATAGGACATAGAGGTAAATGAAAAGTTAAAGTTTGTTGAAAAACCTATGCAAATAGAAGACAGAAAGGTCAAGAATCTCAAAGACAAGAGATTAATCCTAGTCAAAATTAAAATGGGATTTGAAAAGAGGATCAGAATATACATGGGAACTTGAATCAGAGATGAAACGAAAGTATCCTTACTTGTTCCAGTAAATCTCGAGGACGAGATTTTAAAAAAGGTGGGGAGGATGTAACAATCTCACTAAATTTCAATTACCTATTCCTAAATTACACACTAAGGAACCCTAATTGGAACCCCCAGCTAGTACGGTGCGGCCCGAAATGGAAAAACGGACGAAACCAGCAACAGGGCCCCCTAAAACTCAAGGGGGGATCCCCTAATTGATCTGTGACTCGCGAAACAAGTTGTGAACACGTTTCATTCAAACTTGACACACCTCCAGGCTAGATTCGACACAAGGCTACCCTAGCCTAAAAATGTCGCCGTCGCGCCACGCGACATGATCAATGGGGGCTGGCGCGACACGCGAGGGAGACAAAAATTGGCTATAAAGCCTATGGCCTTGCACTTGATCAGATTTCACATTACGACGTAAAAATTCGTTCATTTCGTTGATCGCTTCTTTGTTTCTTTCAAAAAATACAACCCGAGTCTCGAAACTCTGCTGCGATATTAGGGTAATTAGTCGATCACTGCTACGGTACTATATCTGATCGATTAAAACTGATCTGATGTATGTTTAAGTGATGCCGGTACTCGGCTATACTTTGTCATTCGTCGTGAGAGTTTCGATCTCGTGATTATCGTAAATGTTGTATTAAGTTAATAACCTAATTTGTTTGCATTGTATATTTAATTAGGTTCACGAGCTAAAAACTAGTAGGCGAGCTCTACCAACCTAAATCTGCAAAGTGAGTCATTCTCTTTTTATCAAATTGATTTGCAAAACCCTAAATGTTTTCTAGTTATACTTACAGTGATTAAGTCTTTGTAATCTTAAATTACTGCCAGTACGTGGGGTTTTGTATACGCTACTTGTCAAGCGTCACTTTTGGGTGAACGGACCCAATAATGATATGACCACAGTCACAGGTCTTGTCGAGTGACAATTTGGTCAGATAATTATAAGATATAAACAAATGTGAAAACTCTTAATACTGTGATTTATAACAATGTGTCTTTTGTACAAATTGAATGCACTCACCAGTATTTTTCGTTGACCAAATCTTTTAAAAAACATGTTTCAGGTGATTTACTATGAAGAAAGGAAAAGTGTCGTGAAGCACTCCACCTTAAATAAAGTGGCTCGGTAAATTAGAAATAACACATGTTTTCTATAATTAAAGGATTTCCCCAGTGAAATTCCTTTCCTGTAAATAGGGGTTTACCCCACAGTTATGAAATAAAATAATTCGGTGTTTTGAAACTCTGATATTATTTTCCTGACACCCGGTCCTGATGAAATTTCCGCTGCCAATTAATAAACACCGGTACTACTGTTATCAGTCTCAAGACACCTGAACCGGGGTACGGGTCAGGGGTCGTGACAGTAGTTATCCAATTCTAGATAATAACCCAACTAAATATGTGATTTTATACCATTTAGATTACTTAAGGTGTCACACCCCCAAAATCCACATGCGGAGTATCACCGCCTGGAGGCGTGACATGACCAGGATCGAGCCACCAATCATATAGAACAATATAATTAAGTAAGTAAAACAGACCTCAATACAATTGGTGACCATAAGACGGTAACCAACTTTAGGTTAGCTAAGTTCAGATTTAAACAGCGGAAGCATAAGACGTTAAACCAAAACATAAGTTCGAAGTTCATAAGTTTAAAGTCCTAAAACATAAGTTCCATAAGTTTATAAAGTTTATTTATTAAGTACGGGACATAACGGTTCGCATCCCACAACGACCACCTCCATGTGCAAGCTTCATAGCATCTAGCGACCTGCAAAGCATGTAGCAACGAGTCAACAACAAAGTTGAGTGAGTTCACGGTTGGTTGTCCATTTTAGAGTTGTTTCCAAAAACGTAGTTTTAATCTTAATCAGCTATCTAGCCGTGGGGGTCACCCCATAGTTCGAAAACGTTTATTAGTTAACCATCCCATGTTCACCTTCCCTGGCTATCCAGCCCGGCACTCCGGCCGTGGGGAGCTACCCCATTATTTAAACTACCAGACTCGTTTATTATATCGACTACTAACAAAAATTCAATTGTGCCCTAGCGTCGGTGTCTATCATCACCGACGTGCCATAGTCCATTAGTACACGCCCGTCCGACTGGCACGATGTGAGGTTTGTTAAACCTAATAGCGCTATTAACTAATGACCCGCTCGCCATAGCCTCGGCGATTAAGTCGATACAAAAAGGGAGGGACTTCGCTGATAGAGTTCTAGTCCAGTAAGTCTAATACGTCCCAATAGGACGAGGAATTTACATTCCTGAACACGTCTCAAGGACGAGGAATTCACATTCCTGAACGCGTCCCAAAGGACGAGGAATCCCTATTCCTGTACCCATTCCCATTCCCACCAGGAATTTACCATGCTTTGTAGAAAAGTGTGAACTCACCTCGGTTGCTCGGTTTGACTCTCACAAATAGCTAACAATCAAGGTTGGTCAATCACGTCCTAGTATGATTACCAGTTAGTCATTTAGTGGTTTTAAATAGAGCACAAAGTTCCTACACGTATCTATCACATAACATGCATTACTTTAACGGTTTATGCCCATATAAGTTTCCCATCCATTCCACACTCATAAACAAACATACGATGATGCACATAACACATATAACATGTTATATCATTCACATATAACCTACCCGACATTTAGACATGCAAATTACAACTTATGTCATTTCAGCATTAATATTCAAAACCGGCTGTTTTCGGACATTTTAATAAAATAGTTAACTTATTCCAAAAATTCCCAAATTTTTACAGAATGTCTTAAACGTTCCAAATTTTATTGTGTAAAAATATCGGGGTCCAGTTCATTACTAATATTTTATAAAAATTCATTTTCCGGACTGAACTCAGATTTATCTTTTTCTAACCACAGTTCATGGAATAATTAATTTAAAATTCATCGAGAGTCCGATTTACAAAATTCCAGTGAGGGAATTACAAATACATCGGGGGTCATCTACTGTACAAGTTTCATGATCTAACTCTACACAGAACTCAAGTTATGATAGAAAACAGAACGCATATTTTCAGCAGAAAAATTGCAGCTCTAGCTGCTGTTACGAAATAACACTTTAAAAATAGTAAACGAAGTCTAAAAATTATGATTCCAGTGCCATTAGAACTGTATTTCATAATAACACGTTATAGACTCAAAATATCAGTTTTTCGTTGAGTTATGTCCTGTTTACAGCCAACTGAAGTTGGCTATAAAAGCTTGGATAGATTCTGTTTTTCAGCCTTTAGCTTTCTAATTCGTGTTCGATTGATTCCGTTAACATGTTTAGTGATCACAACAACATCAAACATCAATATTAACAAGTAAATCATCAAGTAATCAAAAAGAATCATAACAACACAAGATCTACATGATTTACACACATATCTTCTCTTTATCCACCCTATTTACTTTATGTTCAAGACTTTAGATTATGTTCACTAGTGTTTCTTATCATTTCATCATTCAACCATCTATTAACCACTATAATCAAGAACAAGATGATGTTTTTAGAACACTTACTACTAGCACAAGGCTAGGGGAGAAACAAGGCATAAAAGGGGTGGATAAAAGAAAACTAGAGCGGTCCTTGAGCTTCCGAGTGCACCAAGCTTCGTTGTATACCTTGTAGCACCTTACGATCACTAGAGATTGGATGATTGAAACTTGAAGATGATGATGATGGTGGTGGAGCTCTTGGCAGAGACCAAGGAGAAGAAGAAGAGAGAGTGTTACTTGATGTTTGAGTTTGTGAATGAGGAGACCATGACCCTTGTGCTTATTTAATAACCAAATTCATTCTTTAACCAATGAGTAACATGTTCTATATCCACCAACATGAGTTAATATAATAATCAAAGAAATCCTATGTGGGGAACATGTCCCCTAACCGGCCATCAAGTGGGGGGGGGTATTAGTTGAGTCACAATGGATGGTTACTAATTTAGTTAGGATTCAATGATATAGTTAGTGTGTTAAGGTGTGTTATTAATTATATAGTGTGTTAGGGTGTTCGGGGACCCTAACTAGCTCAGAAAAATAAAAACAATGCTCCTAGCATTATTTTGGTGTCCCGGGTAATGTCCGGTTGTTCGGTTCGGTGTTGTTCCGTTAAAGTGATTCATTAATCCGTAACGTGTCCTATATATATATATTTTTGTAACGTTTTTAATTTTTAACACTTAGGAAAGCACACAGGACTATTTAGTAACTTTTCTGTACACTACTAGTATATTACAAGCACATGTAAGTATAACACAGTGATCAGAGAGCAGTTAAGTAATTCCACACAGTCGTCAAGCACTTTAATTAACATTAATAGATTGTACGGTTACAGGTAATTTGAGGGTTGTCACATTCTCCCCCTATTAAGAGAATTTCGTCCCGAAATTTAGCGCGTGGTTACTGAGGAAGCTAGTTAAGTTGCGTTGGTTTCTTGGTTTTCCTGGGGTGTCACATCATTCCCCCGTTGATTTGGAATTTCGTCCCGAAATTCTGCAGTAGCTTCAGCCTCAGTAGTGGTTGCGTTTTTCTTAAACAGTTGGGGATACTTGAGTTTCATTTGGTCTTCTCGTTCCCAAGTATACTCTGGGCCACGACGGGTATTCCAACGAACTCGGACGAGAGGTATCCTGGTGCGTTTGAGAATCTTAACATCTCGATCAGTAATCTCTACTGGTTCCTCGACGAATCGCAGCTGGTCGTCGATAGTGAGCTCCTTTAAGGGAACTATGAGGGTCTCATCTGACAGACACTTCTTCAGATTTGACACGTGGAATACGTTGTGAACTCTGCTGAGTTCTGCCGGTAGATTCAGCCTGTAGGCGACCTTGCCAATTTTCTCAATGATTTCGAAGGGTCCAACGTATCGCGGGTTGAGCTTGCCTCGTTTGCCAAAACGAACTACGCCTTTCCAAGGCGAGAGTTTGAGTAGCACTCGATCCCCAACCTGGAACTCGAGTGGTTTTCTTCCCTTATCAGTATAGCTTTTCTGACGGTCACGAGCTGCCGCCATTCGCTGCCGTATCTGGGCAATCTTCTCGGTGGTATCTACCACAAGTTCTGGGCCAGTGATTTGGCTGTCACCAACTTCTGCCCAACAGAGAGGTGATCGGCATTTGCGTCCGTACAATACCTCGAACGGAGCGGCCTGGATGCTGGTGTGGTAGCTGTTGTTATATGAAAACTCCACTAGCGGGAGGTGCTTTTCCCAGCCATTACCAAAATCGATTACACATGCCCTAAGCATGTCTTCAAGGGTTTGGATGGTGCGTTCAGATTGCCCATCCGTTTGTGGGTGATAAGCGGTGCTTATATCTAAACGTGAGCCAAAAGACTTGTGCATAGCTTGCCACAGTTCAGAAGTAAAACGCGCGTCACGATCAGAAATGATGGAGGTTGGCAGTCCGTGCCTTGATACTACTTCCTTTAGATAGATGTCTGCTAAAGTAGAAAACTTATCCGTTTCCTTGATTGCCAGAAAATGTGCAGACTTAGTCAGTCGATCTACGATCACCCAAATGGTATCATTTCCGCGTTGAGATCTGGGCAGGCCAGTAACAAAATCCATGGAAATTTGCTCCCATTTCCATTTAGGTATCTCTGGTTGTTGAAGTAGGCCTGATGGTTTCTGATATTCAGTCTTGACTCTCGCACAGGTCAAGCACTTACTGACGTAGGTTGCTATGTGGGCTTTCATACCCGGCCACCAATACGTAGTCTTGAGATCGTGGTACATCTTATCCGTACCAGGATGTACTGAACAGCGAGACTTATGTGCTTCATCCATCACAAGCTGGCGTAGGTCTCCATACAGTGGAACCCAGATGCATCCATTTACATAGTAGGCGCCGTTTTCTTTTTGTTCTAGCCGCTGCCTCGATCCTCGTAAGGACTCAGCCCTGATGTTCTCTGCTTTCAATGCTTCAACCTGAGCATCACGAAACTGAGCGGGAAGATTAGATTGGATGGTAAGCTGTAAAGCACGTACACGCCTAGGTAAAGTATCCTTTCGGCTGAGGGCGTCGGCCACAACATTGGCTTTGCCCGGATAGTACTTGATAGCGCATTCATAATCATTCAATAGCTCGACCCATCGGCATTGTCGCATGTTTAACTCCTTTTACTTGAAGATATGCTCGAGACTCCTGTGATCGGTGTAAATGGTGCACTTGGTACCGTACAGGTAATGTCTCCATATCTTAAGCGCGAAGACAACTGCTCCCAGCTCCAGATCGTGGGTAGTGTAATTTCTTTCATGAACTTTGAGTTGGCGTGATGCGCAGGCAATGACCTTGTCACGTTGCATCAACACGCAACCAAGTCCTTGGATGGAAGCGTCGCAGTAAACCACAAAATCATCTGTGCCTTCAGGCAATGAGAGGATAGGCGCGCTACAGAGTCTATCTTTTAAGTGCTGAAAGGCGGATTCTTGTGCATCACCCCAACGATAGGTGACACCTTTCTGAGTCAGTGAAGTGAGAGGTTGCGCAATCTTTGAGAAATCCTTGATAAACCTTCTGTAATATCCTGCCAAACCCAAGAATTGGCGGATTTCTGTTGGTGTACGGGGTGCAGGCCAGTTCTTGATCGAGTCAACCTTGGATGGATCCACATGAATCCCATCTTTGTTTACCACATGGCCTAGAAAGTGGACTTCGCGAAGCCAGAAGTCACATTTCAAAAACTTGGCATACAACTGCTCTTTTCGAAGAAGTTCCAGCATAAGTTGTAGATGCTGCTCGTGTTCCTCCTGATTCTTCGAATAGATCAGGATATCGTCGATGAATACAATGACAAACTTATCCAGGTAAGGCTTACACACTCGGTTCATGAGATCCATGAAGACCGCTGGTGCATTCGTCAATCCGAAAGGCATAACCAGAAACTCGTAATGGCCGTAGCGAGTTCTGAATGCTGTTTTGGAGACGTCCTCATCTCGGACTCTTAGCTGATGGTATCCCGATCTCAAATCAATCTTAGAGTAATAGCTCGATCCTTGCAGTTGGTCGAACAAGTCGTCAATGCGTGGGAGAGGATAACGATTCTTCACGGTCACCTTGTTGAGTTCGCGATAGTCAATACACATTCTGAAGGTAGCGTCTTTCTTCTTTACAAATAACACTGGAGCTCCCCAGGGTGAAGAGCTAGGACGTATGAAACCCTTTTCCAAGAGTTCTTGTAATTGCGTGGATTGTTCTTCAAGTTCTGATGGAGCTAGACGATATGGCGCTCGAGCTACTGGTGCTGCTCCAGGAGCTAGCTCGATCTGAAACTCAACTTGGCGATGAGGCGGAAGACCAGGCAATTCCTCAGGAAAATCGCGCACAATAGGGATGTCTTCAGTTCTCTTCTCTTCCGTTGATGTGTCAGTAACGAGTGCTAGAATGGCAGTGTGGCCCTTTCGCAAACACTTCTGGGCCTTAAGGAAAGAGATAATGCCTACGACAGCACCACTCTTATCGCCATGAATCATGAGAGGTTCTTCACCAGAATGAGGAATGCGGACGATTTTCTCCTTGCAAATAATCTCCGCTTGATGGTGAGATAGCCAATCCATCCCAATAACGATGTCGAAACTACCCAGTGTGATAGGAATAAGATCGATAGAGAAAGTCTGACCAGCTAAGACGAGGTTACAACCTTTAACTATGTGTGTGGCTTCAAGACTTTTACCGTTGGCTAGTTCTACCGTGTGTTTGGTGTTCATAAGTGTTGGAGTGCGCTTAAGCATTTGACTAACTTTTAAGGACACATAACTAGTATCAGCGCCCGAATCAAACAAAACAGTAACAAAGAAGTCATCCAGAAGAAACTAACCCATCACAACGTTGGGATCGTTCCTTGCGTCACCCTGACCTAGCATGAAAACATGGCCCCTTGCACCATTACCATTGTTGTTTCCCCCATTGCCGTTTCCGTTCCCCTGATTGTTGTTGTTCTGGTTCTGATTTAGCTGGGGGCAGTCTTTCTTGAAATGGCCCTCAGCACCACATTGAAAGCACCCTTTGTTGTTACCTTGTTGTTGCCGCTGCTGGCGTTGATTGGGTGGGGCTTGCTGTTGCTGCCGGTTCTGATTCGCCGGATGCTGACTCCTGCAATCCCTTGCCATGTGACCAGGCTTGTTGCATCAATGACAGTTGCCTTTACCACATGGCCCGCTGTGGTGCAAATTACATCGGTTGCACTTAGGGTGATTTCCCTTGTATCCACCCTGACCTTGATTCCCAGAAGACTGCTGATCGGGGCTCCTGTACTCATCCGTCTTTCGCTGCTGGGACTGAACTGAAGTTGAACCCTTACTGGAATTCCCATCCCATTTTCGCTTGTTTTCATTGGGAGCGTCAGTAGTAGTAGCACCAATACGCTTAGGCAGTCTGTTTTGTCCACTGCCTGGTCGGTGAGACGGTGAGCGAACTTGATGATTTGCTGAATGGTACCCAGGTTAGCCGAAGTTACGTGACTTTGAATCTCTGGTACAAGACCCTTGAGGTACAGCTCAATACGTTTGATGGGAGGGTCCACCATAGTTGGACACAAGATGGCCAGCTCATTTGACCTCTTAGTATACGCCTCAATCTCAGACCCCGTCATCTTCAGATTGAAAAATTCCACCTCTAGTTTGTGGATGTCATCCCGACTACAGTATTCCTCTTTGATCAGTTCCTTGAAACCGTTCCATGGGGTGGCATTAGCAGCAACCAACCCCAGCAGCTGAACCTGAGCGTTCCACCATGTGAGCGCTACCCCTTCAAGAGTACCAGTAGCATACTTCACCTTACGATCCTCAGGGCATTCACACATTTCGAAGACCGACTCGAGCTTCTCGAACCAGTGGAGGAGTCCAACGGCCCCTTCAGTGCCACTGAAAGTACTAGGACGACAGTCCATAAAAGTCTTGAACGTGCACACAGGTGGCTGGGCATGCTGGCCTCCTGCTTGGGCTGCTGCAAGTGCCGCAGCAACTTGTTCGTTGATCAAATCCATCAGCTGGGCTTGTGTGAGGTTGATTCGTCCTCCGCGTCCGCTCATGATCTTCACAATGCGGCAACGTAAGTGAGAAAAGTGTCGCGAAAGTGCGTAAGTGTGGGACGATAGTAGAGAGTAAGCACACAAGGTTCAAATAGCAATTATCACATTATCTAATGCACAGTGAGAACTATCTAACCGACAATATAACATAAATCATACCACTTATGGTGTCGAGTCTTGCACGTGGAGCGAAGTGTCATTGTGGATCGTTGAGCACTGTACAGGTTATAGTCTGGTTTTATCAAAAAGCTTTTCCCCTTTTTAAAACCAAGTTCACTATAACCAATGGCTCTGATACCAATCTGTCACACCCCCAAAATCCACATGCGGAGTATCACCGCCTGGAGGCGTGACATGACCAGGATCGAGCCACCAATCATATTGAACAATGTAATTAAGTAAGTAAAACCGACCTCAATACAATTGGTGACCATAAGACGGTAACTAACTTTAGGTTAGCTAAGTTCAGATTTAAACAGCGGAAGCATAAGACGTTAAACCAAAACATAAGTTCGAAGTTCATAAGTTTAAAGTCCTAAAACATAAGTTCCATAAGTTTATAAAGTTTATTTATTAAGTACGGGACATAACGGTTCGCATCCCACAACGACCACCTCCATGTGCAAGCTTCATAGCATCTAGCGACCTGCAAAGCATGTAGGAACGAGTCAACAACAAAGTTGAGTGAGTTCACGGTTGGTTGTCCATTTTAGAGTTGTTTCCAAAAACGTAGTTTTAATCTTAATCAACTATCTAGCCGTGGGGGTCACCCCATAGTTCGAAAACGTTTATTAGTTAACCATCCCAAGTTCACCTTCCCTGGCTACCCAGCCCGGCACTCCGGCCGTGGGGAGCTACCCCATGTTGGGCAGATGCCGGAGATAAACGTATGGTTGGTCCTAAACTTGTACAAGAGACAACTGACAAGATTGCGCAGATCCGAGAGCGCATTAAGGCGGCTCGAGATCGACAAAAGAGCTACGCTGATCCGAAAAGAAAATCAGTAGAATTCAAGGTGGGAGACAAAGTGTTGTTAAAAGTCTCACCATGGAAGGGCGTAGTCAGATTTGGAAAGCGTGGAAAGCTGAATCCACGATACATCGGACCATTCAGAATATTGAAAAGAATTGGTACCGTGGCATACAAGTTGGAGTTACCGGAAGAACTTAATGGAGTACATGATACGTTTCATGTATCCAACCTGAAGAAGAGTCCAACACAAGAAAACGTGATCATCCCGATGGATGAAGTGCATATTGATGAAGCCCTCCGATTTACAGAACAACCCGTTGAGGTTACCGACTGGAAAGTCAACAAGACCAGGAGGAGCAGTGTGAAACTTGTCAAAGTACGTTGGAGCTCTAAGCACGGACCCGAGTACACATGGGAACGTGAAGACCAGTTCAAAGAAAAGTATCCCCACCTATTCAAGAAGACTCCTGCGAGAGTTAGTTCAGCCTGAATTTCGGGACGAAATTCTTTTAACGGGGGGAGACTGTGACAACTAGCACCAAACCGGTAATTTCCGTACACTTTAATTATTATTTATTGACTGTAATTATGTGCTTAATTGTCAGCAATGTCTGAACACATGATTAAACAAGTGAATTCATGCACGTTGTATACTACAAAATATTGCTTTATGCATAAACGAGAGCGTTGCGTCAAAAATACTAAGTAAACTCACCGGTAAGACACTATGTGTCAACGGAACTGCAGAAAGCAGTCAGACAATAAAATTGGAGCCTAGGTGTAGGTCCGACAGCAAGAATGCATTAAAACCCAAGAGTACATACAAGGGTTTAATATATATGCAATTCGAAAGCAAAAATTAGCACTAAAAAGCACCCGAAACGCACTTTAAGTGCAGAATTTTGTATAATTCAGCAATAATTCAGCATTTAAACATATGAATATTATGCAGAAATTTCGTTTTATCATCCAGAATATTTCCCTAAGTGTTGGGAATTGAAAGGGTACAAGAAGGGTACTTAAAAGAGACTAAAAAGTGTAATTTAGCACTTTAACGGATTAATATCCAACCGAACAACCGAACTATACCCGGAACATAAAAATATTGTCATTGACATTATTTTTCTTTTTCTGAGCTAGTTAGGGTCCCCGAATACCCTAACACCCATTATAAATTACAACACACTAGTAACTAATTTGTAATTCCTAACTAAACTATATACCACTAACTAAATGGTTGAAATCCCATTTGTAAACCCCCCCCCCCACCACCGTTCGGTTCCCCCAAGGGGGACACCACTCTTACCAATTTGATTATTTTATGTGAGTGTTTAATATCATGGTGGCATATTACACATAGGGTATTAATGAATTGAATTATATATGAGACTTATAGATTATAACTTTCATTCACTTCACAAACCACCCAACAAAAATTTCTCATCTCTCTCCCTCTCTTGATACTTTCGGCCGAGAACCAAGCCACACACCCAACCATCTTCAAAGTTTCAATCTTGTTGTTTTACATACATTCAAAGGAGAAGGATCACGTATAAGGAGGCTCGGTGCTTACGGATTGCCAAGGACCTCACCACAACGCTATTAACCACCTATTTTCGTCTAGTTTCTTCCCTAGCCTCGAGCTAGTAGTAAGTGACTCTAAACACCCTATTGTTCATATCTAAAGTGGATAATAAGAAATTTGTCGGATAAAAATCATGAACACTAGAGATCAAAACTAAAAGTCTACTAAAAATAATAAACATGGTGGTTAATGAATGAATATTAGTGTAAAACTTATGGAACTTGTTTTGTTATGGTTATTTATTATTGTTGAATGCTAGTAGGGGAACGGATCGTCATCTAACCACACTAGGTCATGTTCATGGAACATGAACTAGCACTATGTTTAATGTAAAAATAACTAGATGACGAACCCTTTCACTCACAAACATGAACTTGTGTAAAAACGATTTTTCTTATGAAATGGAGTTCTAAACTAGTAGATCTACGGATCTACAAGTGGTATTTTTGAAAAACCAAGTGTATGATGAAATCATGTTTAAAAAGTCGGATCTTTCATAAACTAGAGGTGTTTTTGTGAACAAACAAGTGTGTGGACACTTGTGTAACAAAAGTTTTAACAAAGAAATAATTTTCGTAAATACCGACTAGAAGTTGTAAAACTTCATATTCTTTAAAAATAAAGTTTTCGAGATAATGATTTTATTTTTAGAGATGGAAAGACCCACTAAATGTGTTGAAAAGTTACTACATAATTTGACACAACTTGCAAGTTCATGTGTATGCGATTTGTGTTTGTTTTGACTAGTTTGATATTTGAAGATGGTATTTTGATGATGGAAAATTGATTGGTTGAATTTTTAAAAGAAAATGATACGCTAGTAAGCGTGGCCAGCCCCAGTTACAGAGGAAACTCTGGCGAAATTTTTCCAGAAAATAACACTTAGAATATTTTTGGCGACAAGTGTTATGAATATATTTTTGACTTTATTTCCAAACAAACTTCGCCATGATTTTTATTACAAAATTTCCAAATACCGGAGGTGGATTTTCATAAATAAAACTTGTTAAATATATATTTAGAATATATATTTATCGCTTGTATTGTGATTATTTTGTGAACTATGTATATATTATTTTTAGAGTAAAAATAATATGACTTTGGAGATACTCGTAACGAGTAAAAATACAAAAATACACATACAACATACAAGATACATAATTCGGGTGCAAAGTGCAAAATACAAAAAGCTTATATTTATTTTTGAGAAAATAATATAAGTAAGACATTTAGTTAAAATTATATAATATTTTTAACACAAGAATATATACACAAAAGAGAGTGACTGTACTTGTGCGACACAAGTCTAGTGACTAACGTTAAGAAAACGCGTATAGGTTACGACGTTAATTAAGCAAATCAGGTGAAGTTTACGACGCAAGGAACGCAAAGTTGTGAGTTCATGCTCCCCCTTTTCTTTTAACTGTTTTCAGTTTTATAACTTCGGGGGTGAAATACATGTACAAATATTATAATGTTTATAAATGGTATGATAATAAGAACGCACTTGGTGAGGACAAGAACCAAGTAGGATGCGTTATGAGAGATGATAACAAGAAACGCACTTGGTGAGGACGAGAACCAAGTAGGATGCATTATGAGAAATGATACGAGAAATCGTGTCACGAATAGGGTACATAAGCACCATTAATCAACAATATACCTAGACCGCAGAACAAAAGGTTAGATCTAACGGGTGCCGGGCAGCCACACTCTCGGTGAGGGCGAGAATTGAGTAGTGCTTTTGTGTCTCAGAATATACCAATTAATTGCCTAAGGTTTGGTGACTTCCTATGTCGTGTCACATGTTAATGGCTTTGCAACCCATTAACAATCCTGATACTTACAGGAATACTGTATTTACATAAAATTCATACCATACTAAAACTTGATTAAAACTTGAAGTACGTGGGGTACTCAAGAAAAACTTGAATTATACTTGAGTACGTGGGGTACTCAAGAAGAACTTGAATTATACTTGAGTACGTGGGGTACTCAAGAAGACTTGAAATATACATGAGTACGTGGGGTACACATGAAATTTGATTTATATATGAAAACTTGATTTATACACAAACTATGTTTTCATACGAAGTATACAAACGTGAAATACAAAAACTGCATGAATTCACACCAACATTTTGTTGACGTTTTTCCAAAACTCACATGTATTTCAGGTAACTAGGATGGATGTGAGCGTGGTCTCGCTTATGCTTGTGGATGTCGCTTATGTTTATCTTTAAATAAAGTTGTAAACTTTTTAAGACAATGTTTTATGCGACTTAGCGATGTAAACGCTAAACTTATGTTTTCAAATTATGGTATTTGATGTTTTTACGAGCATATAGCAAGTTTACCTTTCGTATGCAATAAGAACCTTTCATGATCACACCTCGTGCTTCCGCCGCAGAAAGGGGTGTGACAGATTGGTATCAGAGCTGCGATTGTAATGAACCAGGATTCCTTCTCGAGTCTAGTTTACAATCTCTAGGATCCTTTCACGAAAACAATTTTCAAAGAGTTTTCATTGCATAAAACGTCCCGCGACATCCACTACCTGAAACTGTTCACATGAGTCTAGAAAAGACACTACGAGACTTAGGGGCACGAGAGTAGCACTCGTCTGTGATTGAGAGTTAATTGCAATTATGTGTGATAATTAGCATATACTAGAAGTAGAATGTCACAAGTATACGTGACTTTACCGGAAAGCGATGGCCCATCTGAAGGAAGAAATACGAGGATGAAACGAACTGTGCGGACTGTGCAAGGAGTTACGTAATTATGGATGCATACATAATTATGGAATTCAGTGCACAGAAATCACAGCAAGTCTTGTCACGTATAGATTCCCTCAATGCAAGCCTACTAAGTACTCTGCTAGAGTAATAACTGTTTGATGTCATTTATGTGGTATATATCTGTGAATATATATGCTACTACTGTCTAGTATGACGATATCAAACAAATATTTAACCCTGTTGTGTTATGTTCTGTCAGAACATGGCACCCAGGAAAGCTGTGAATGCTCGCAATGATGATCAACCTCCTCCTCCCCCACTGCCGAGAACTGCTGAAGAGCTAAACGCTCTACTGGAAGAAAGGATCTCCGCTGCTATCGCCCAATACGAGGCAAACCGAACTCAAGACAGTGGAGGACCAAGCAATGCTAGACGTAACGGGCATGGGGATTCATCTGGAGGCAACGCAGCTCAAGGCTGCACTTTCAAGCAGTTCCTCGACTGCAAGCCGATGAACTATGACGGCACAGGAGGTGCAGTAGCATTTGTGCGCTGGACGGAGAAGACTGAAGCTACTATCCGCATGAGCAAGTGTGCCGCGGATCAACAAGTCACCTTTGCTACTGGGTTGTTTGTCGATGAAGCTCTGACTTGGTGGAACCTGCAAGCCCAAACTTTGGGTGATGATGCCGCTTATGGCTTAACTTGGGAGGAACTGAAGGAAAGAATGAGAGAGAAGTATTTCTCTCGCGCTGAACTCCAAAGGCTGGAAACGGAGTTCTGGCACTTGACCATGGAAGGTGCTGACATCAATGGTTATACTCGAAGGTTCCACGATCTGTCTAGAGTGCTTCCCTACATGGTGACTCCCGAATTCAAGCGCGTTGAACGCTACATTTGGGGACTGGCCCCAGAATTTCGTGGCATGGTGACGTCGGCCAAACCACAAACAATCACCGAGGCTGTAACTCTGGCTGTCAGCCTTACTGAAGATTGTGTTCGTATGAAGAAGTTATCATTGAACCCAACAGAGAAGACCGAGACAAATGCTGAGTCGTCCGGTGACAAGAAGAGGAAACATGCAAACCTGAACCAAGCAACTCACAACAACAAGGGTTTCAGCAAGAAGCGTAACGCTAACCCGTCTCAGGAGGCGAAGACCCTTGCAACCAAAGCATACCAAGGCTCCATGCCTAGATGCCAAAAATGTAAGTATCATCACGATGGAGCTTGTCGCATTCCAAGGTGCGACAAATGTGGTAAGTTGGGTCATCAAACAGAAGACTGTTGGGGAAAAGGAAAGAACCGAAATGGAAATGGTGCTGGTAACAAGAATGGTAACGGGAAAGGGCAGAACCAAGGATGCTTCAAGTGTGGAAGCAATGATCATTTCATGAAGGACTGCCCAGAGGGAAACAATGCTCAAGCTAGAGCATTTGTGATTGGAGCAAAGAACGCACGCGAGGACCCTAACGTGGTCACCGGTACGTTTCTCATTAACAATCACTTTGCATCCATATTATTTGACACTGGCGCCGATTATAGCTTCATGTCTGTGGAATTTAAACGCATGCTTGGGATAGAATCTAGTAGATTAGAAATTCCTTATTCCATAGAACTAGCCAATGGTAAACTTGTTGAATCGGGCGAAGTTGTCAGAGGCTGCACATTGGAACTTGGCGAACAAAATTTTAGCATCGACCTCTTACCTATTCAGTTGGGTAGCTTCGATGTAGTAGTCGGAATGGACTGGTTGTCCAAGAACAAAGCTGAAGTTGTATGTCATGAGAAAATCATTCGCATCCCTCTGGCGAATGATGAAACTCTCATTGTGCACGGAGAAAAACGAGACGCGCCTCTTCGAATCATCAGTTGTATGAAGGCACAGAAGTGCTTAAGGAAAGGATGTGTCGCTTTCCTATCACACGTTATAGACAAGAAGGCTGTGGAGCCAAAACTCGAAGACATTCCTGTGGTGAAGGAATTCCCTGATGTTTTTCCCAAAGATCTGCCAGGACTACCTCCGCAACGACAAGTCGAATTTCATATAGACTTGGTTCCAGGAGCCGCTCCTGTGGCCAAGGCACCTTATCGACTTGCACCATCCGAAATGCAAGAATTATCTACACAACTCCAGGAGTTGTTGGATAAAGGATTTATAAGGCCAAGCTTCTCACCCTGGGGAGCTCCAGTATTATTCGTAAAGAAGAAGGATGGAACACTGCGGATGTGTATCGATTACAGGGAACTGAACAAGCTCACTATCAAGAATCGGTACCCGCTACCGAGGATTGATGACTTATTTGATCAACTGTAAGGATCAAGCTACTACTCCAAGATCGACCTTCGGTCTGGATACCACCAGCTGAGAATCCAAGAGGAAAGCGTACCAAAGACTGCATTCAGAACACGCTATGGGCACTACGAATTTCTTGTGATGCCATTCGGGCTGACGAATGCACCAGCGGTCTTTATGGATCTGATGAACCACGTATGCAAACCATATCTCGATAAATTCGTGATTGTATTTATAGATGATATCCTGATTTATTCAAGAACGAAAGAAGAGCACGAGCAACATCTCAGAACCATCTTGGAACTACTGAAGAAAGAGAAGCTTTATGCAAAGTTCTCGAAATGCGAATTCTGGATTCGCGAAGTACAATTTCTTGGTCACGTTGTGAATGAGAAGGGCATTCATGTAGACCCGTCCAAGATAGAAGCAATAAAGAATTGGGAAGCCCCCAAAACCCCGACTGAAGTTCGACAATTTTTGGGCCTAGCGGGCTATTATCGGCGATTCATCGAGAATTTCTCAAAGATAGCCCAACCGCTAACGACCCTTACACAGAAAGACAAGAAATACGACTGGGGTCACAAACAAGAAGAAGCCTTCCAGTTACTTAAAAACAAGCTCTGCGATGCACCAATACTATCATTACCCGAAGGCACTGAAGACTTCGTGGTATACTGCGACGCCTCACGACAAGGCTTGGGTTGCGTGCTCATGCAACGCCAAAAAGTCATCGCTTACGCTTCAAGACAATTGAAGGTTCATGAGAGAAATTACACCACACACGACTTGGAACTAGGTGCAGTGGTATTCGCCCTGAAGATCTGGGGACATTATTTATATGGTACTCGATGTACAATTTTCACAGATCACAAAAGCTTACAACACATATTTGATCAGAAGGAATTGAATATGCGCCAGCGACGTTAGGTCGAGCTGCTGAACGATTATGACTGTGAGATTAAGTACCATCCTAGAAAGGCAAACGTTGTAGCAGACGCGTTGAGCCGAAAAGAAAGGGTTAAGACCCTAAGGGTTCGGGCATTGGAAATGGCGATTCGAACGAACCTCACTGCACGCATTCGTGATGCACAACAAGAAGCTCTTAAAGAAGAGAACCGTAAAGCTGAATACCTACGGGGTATGCTGAAATACATGGTGCCAAACGAAGAGGGAGCCTTATACTTCAAGAAGCGTATTTGGGTTCCACTCTATGGTGGCATACGAGAAGTCATCCCTAATGAAGCCCACAAATCGAGATACTCGATCCATCCAGGATCGGACAAAATGTATCAAGACTTGAAAGAATATTATTGGTGGCCGAGACTCAAAAGCGACGTTGCTATTTATGTTGGAAAATGCCTAACCTGTGCTAAGGTTAAGGCTGAATATCAGAAACCATCCGGCCTACTACAACAACCAGAGATTCCCGTGTGGAAGTGGGAACAAATCTCGATGGACTTCATAACGAAATTACCCAGGACCCCGAGAGGGCACGATATGATATGGGTAATAGTTGATCGATTAACGAAATCTGCGCATTTCCTACAAATCCGAGAGAAAGACAGCACTGGAAAGCTTGCTGAGATATACTTAAGAGAAATTGTGGCACGACATGGAGTGCCAATCTCAATTATTTCAGACAGAGATGGACGCTTTGTCTCAAGAATCTGGCAATCATTTCAGGAAGCCTTTGGATCTCAGTTAGATCTAAGCACGGCATTCCATCCACAAACAGACGGCCAGAGCGAACGGACTATACAAACGTTAGAAGATATGCTTCGCGCATGTGTCATGGATCTACGCGGCAGCTGGGATACTCATCTACCATTAATTGAGTTCTCCTACAATAACAGTTATCATACAAGTATAAAAGCCGCACCGTTCGAAGCTCTGTATGGCCGCAAGTACCGATCGCCCTTATGTTGGGCAGATGCCGGAGATAAACGTATGGTTGGTCCTAAACTTGTACAAGAGACAACCGGCAAGATTGCGCAGATTCGAGAGCGCATTAAGGCGGCTCGAGATCGACAAAAGAGCTACGCTGATCCGAAAAGAAAATCAGTAGAATTCAAGGTGGGAGACAAAGTGTTGTTAAAAGTCTCACCATGGAAGGGCGTAGTCAGATTTGGAAAGCGTGGAAAGGTGAATCCACGATACATCGGACCATTCAGAATATTGAAAAGAATTGGTACCGTGGCGTACAAGTTGGAGTTACCGGAAGAACTTAATGGAGTACATGATACGTTTCATGTATCCAACCTGAAGAAGAGTCCAACACAAGAAAACGTGATCATCCCGATGGATGAAGTGCATATTTATGAAGCCCTCCGATTTACAGAACAACCCATTGAGGTTACCGACTGGAAAGTCAACAAGACCAGGAGGAGCAGTGTGAAACTTGTCAAAGTACGTTGGAGCTCTAAGCACGGACCCGAGTACACATGGGAACGTGAAGACCAGTTCAAAGAAAAGTATCCCCACCTATTCAAGAAGACTCCTGCGAGAGTTAGTTCAGCCTAAATTTCGGGACGAAATTCTTTTAACAGGGGGAGACTGTGATAACTGGCACCAAACTGGTAATTTCCGTACACTTTAATTATTATTTATTGACTGCAATTATGTGCTTAATTGTAATGTCTGAACACATGATTAAACAAGTGAATTCATGCACGTTGTATAATACAAAATATTGCTTTATGCATAAACGAGAGCGTTGCGTCAAAAATACTAAGTAAACTCACCGGTAAGACACTATGTGTCAACGGAACTGCAGAAAGCAGTCAGACAATAAAATTGGAGCCTAGGTGTAGGTCCGACAGCAAGAATGCATTAAAACCCAAGAGTACATACAAGGGTTTAATATATATGCAATTCGAAAGCAAAAATTAGCACTAAAAAGCACCCGAAACGCACTTTAAGTGCAGAATTTTGTATAATTCAGCAATAATTCAGCATTTAAACATATGAATATTATGCAGCAATTTTGTTTTATCATCCAGAATATTTCCCTAAGTGTTGGGAATTGAAAGGGTACAAGAAGGGTACTTAAAAGAGACTAAAAAGTGTAATTTAGCACTTTAACGGATTAATATCCAACCGAACAACCGAACTATACCCGGAACATAAAAATATTGTCATTGACATTATTTTTCTTTTTCTGAGCTAGTTAGGGTCCTCGAATACCCTAACACCCATTATAAATTACAACACACTAGTAACTAATTTGTAATTCCTAACTAAACTATATACCACTAACTAAATGGTTGAAATCCCATTTGTAAACCCCCCCCCCCCCCCACCACCACCGTTCGGTTCCCCCATGGGGGACACCACTCTTACCAATTTGATTATTTTATGTGAGTGTTTAATATCATGGTGGCATATTACACATAGGGTATTAATGAATTGAATTATATATGGGACTTATAGATTATAACTTTCATTCACTTCACAAACCACCCAACAAAAATTTCTCATCTCTCTCCCTCTCTTGATACTTTCGGCCGAGAGCCAAGCCACACACCCAACCATCTTCAAAGTTTCAATCTTGTTGTTTTACATACATTCAAAGTAGAAGGATCACGTATAAGGAGGCTCGGTGCTTACGGATTGCCAAGGACCTCACCACAACGCTATTAACCACCTATTTTCGTCTAGTTTCTTCCCTAGCCTCGAGCTAGTAGTAAGTGACTCTAAACACCCTATTGTTCATATCTAAAGTGTATAATAAGAAATTTGTCGGATAAAAATCATGAACACTAGAGATCAAAACTAAAAGTCTATTAAAAATAATAAACATGGTGGTTAATGAATGAATATTAGTGTAAAACTTATGGAACTTGTTTTGTTATGGTTATTTATTATTGTTGAATGCTAGTAGGGGAACGGATCGTCATCTAACCACGCTAGGTCATGTTCATGGAACATGAACTAGCACTATGTTTAATGTAAAAATAACTAGATGACGAACCCTTTCACTCACAAACATGAACTTGTGTAAAAATGATTTTTCTTATGAAATGGAGTTCTAAACTAGTAGATCTACGGATCTACAAGTGGTATTTTTGAAAAACCAAGTGTATGATGAAATCATTTTAAAAAGTCGGATCTTTCATAAACTAGAGGTGTTTTTGTGAACAAACAAGTGTGTGGACACTTGTGTAACAAAAGTTTTAACAAAGAAATAATTTTCGTAAATACCGACTAGAAGTTGTAAAACTTCATATTCTTTAAAAATAAAGTTTTCGAGATAATGATTTTATTTTTAGAGATGGAAAGACCCACTAAATGTGTTGAAAAGTTACTACATAATTTTACACAACTTGCAAGTTCATGTGTATGCGATTTGTGTTTATTTTGACTAGTTTGATATTTGAAGATGGTATTTTGATGATGGAAAATTGATTGGTTGAATTTTTAAAAGAAAATGATACGCTAGTAAGCGTGGCCACCCCCAGTGAGAGAATTACAAATACATCGGGGGTCATCTACAGTACAAGTTTCATGATCTAACTCTACACAGAACTCAAGTTATTACAGAAAACAGAACGCATATTTTCAGCAGAAAAATTGCAGCTCTAGCTGCTGTTACGAAATAACACTTTAAAAATAGTAAACGAAGTCCAAAAATTATGATTCCAGTGCCATTAGAACCGTATTTCATAATAACACGTTATAGACTCAAAATATCAGTTTTTCGTTGAGTTATGACCTGTTTACAGCCAACTGAAGTTGGCTCTAAAAGCTTGGACAGATTCTATTTTTCAGCCTTTAGCTTTCTAATTCGTGTTCGATTGATTCCGTTAACATGTTTAGTGATCACAACAACATCAAACGTCAATATTAACAAGTAAATCATCAAGTAATCAACAAGAATCATAACAACACAAGATCTACATGATTTACACACATATCTTCTCTTTATCCACCCTATTTACTTTATGTTCAAGACTTTAGATTATGTTCACTAGTGTTTCTTATCATTTCATCATTCAACCATCTATTAACCACTAAAATCAAGAACAAGATGATGTTTTTAGAACACTTACTGCTAGCACAAGGCTAGGGGAGAAACAAGGCGTAAAAGGGGTGGATAAAAGAAAACTAGAGCGGTCCTTGAGCTTCCGAGTGCACCAAGCTTCGTTGTATACCTTGTAGCACCTTAGGATCACTAGAGATTGGATGATTGAAACTTGAAGATGATGATGATGGTGGTGGAGCTCTTGGCCGAGACCAAGGAGAAGAAGAAGAGAGAGTGTTACTTGATGTTTGAGTTTGTGAATGAGGAGACCATGACCCTTGTGCTTATTTAATAACCAAATTCATTCTTTAACCAATGAGTAACATGTTCTATATTCACCAACATGAGTTAATATAATAATCAAAGAAATCCTATGTGGGGAACATGTCCCCTAACCGGCCATCAAGTGGGGGGGGGGGGGTATTAGTTGAGTCACAATGGATGGTTACTAATTTAGTTAGGATTCAATGATATAGTTAGTGTGTTAAGGTGTGTTATTAATTATATAGTGTGTTAGGGTGTTCGGGGACCCTAACTAGCTCAGAAAAATAAAAACAATGCTTCTAGCATTATTTTGGTGTCCCGGGTAATGTCCGGTTGTTCGGTTCGGTGTTGTTCCGTTAAAGTGATTAATTAATCCGTAACGTGTCCTATATATATATTTTTGTAACGTTTTTTATTTTTAACACTTAGGAAAGCACACGGGACTATTTAGTAACTTTTATGTACACTACTAGTATATTACAAGCACATGTAAGTATAACACAGTGATCAGAGAGCAGTTAAGTAATTCCACACAGTCGTCAAACACTTTAATTAACATTAATAGATTGTACGGTTACAGGTAATTTGAGGGTTGTCACATAAGGTTTGTCCTACGGTCCACCCGTCACCTACTATGGTAAGCACTAGACCAAATATAGCTTATGCTGTTGGAAAGCTTAGTAGGTGAACTAGCAATCCAGGTGCAATTCATTGGAAAGCTATGAATCGAGTATTTAGGTACTTGAAGAGAACCATGAAATGTGGTTTGACTTACACTGGATTTCCTTCCGTTTTAGAAAGTTATTTCGGATGCAAGCTGGATTAACAACATGGAAGATCATTCTTCCCTAAGTGGATGGACTTTTCTTCTTGGGGGAGGTGCCATATCTTGGGCATCTAAGAAACAGACTTGCATTACTAACACAACAATGGAATATAAGTTTGTAGCATTAGTAGCATCTTGAAAAGAAGCTGAATGGCTAAGAAACTTTATTTTTGAGATTCCATTGTGGCCTAAACCGATATCACCAATATCTATAAGATGTGATAGTAATGCTACCTTGGCTAAGGCATATAGCCAAGTGTACAATGGGAAGTCTAGACACCTAAGTGTTAGACACAACATGATTCGTGAGCTCATCATGCATGGTGTGATATTGGTGGAGTTTGTGAGAACTCAGCAGAATTTAGCCGACCATTTACCCAAAGAGTTAAGTAGAGATCTTGTGCACAAGGTGGCTGTATGGATGGGATTTAAGTCCACATGAAATTTCTCATGTTAAGATACCCAATTTCCACCTAATAAGACATTAGGTGTTGAATTTAATGCGGAAAGCTTAATATCTAGAGTTTTGGAACACATCAGTAGCATCATCCCAATGTATGTGTTCAAACCTGCAAGTTAAAGGAGGCTGAAGATTAACTTCTAAATAGTTCTTAGAAAAATTACATATGCAGGTGCAAGAGTAAAGAGCTACCTATATGAGCATCGAGTTTAGCACCTTCAAGAAGCTAGAACTTGGCTTCGCTATGTACATTGAAGGATAGGACACAGGTTAGTAAAAATAGTGTCAAGAAAGAACATTAGAGTATGCAAACTTATGTGAATATTATCTTCATGTATTCATTTTGAATAGAAAGGATTTAACCCATAGTGACACCCAGATATTAAAAAAATTGGAATGTGTAATTTACTAATGTGAAATTCAATCGTCGCGATATTTCATTTATGCATAAGTTTTATTGTTGTGAATTTATTTAAGTTAATAAAGGATTACAATAAAAATGGGGGAGGAATGTTGTATATTTTATTGTAATCGTGATTGACTAGGTGACCAAAGTGGATTATGATACGCATCAAGCAAGTTAGGAGGTGCGTGAGTGCACATTTGTGTTGAGTGGTTATAATCTAAGTGTTCAGGCGGAGCCCCTAATGGGGGTTCCAAAGAGGCAACGTTCCCTTATTGAAGGTCCGGAGGCAGTGCCTCTGGGAGCAGGGTCCAAGGGGCGGCAGGCCCTTCCGAGGCCCATTATTTTGCTAGAAAATGCCATTATTTTCTTAATGGAAAAACATGGCAATTTTGATGGTAATTTTAATTTTAAAATTATAACTGGCATGAGGTAGTTACCAGTGGATTATCCCCATATTCGAAACCCCTCTTTTGTATTATTTCTTCTGGTTCATTCGAATTCATCACACACACACACACACACTATAGTTCAATTTCTCAGTCTGAGTTGTATCCGATTGAATTATTCAGGAGAACCATCTGTTGGAAATTTTGTGAAAATAGCATTTTTCACAAATATAGGAAAATGATTTTTTCCTATTTTGGACTAGAAATAAATATAATAAAATGAGCGGGTTTTATATATTTATTTGTGGGTTTGTGTTCTATGTTGGAAGGGCTTCGCAACGAACTAAACCACGTCCAAAACGGAGCTAAGATGAATGAGATATCGATGCTCAAAGTTTGGTGTTTGAAACTTAAATGCTGAAAATGTGGGAAAGTGGCACCTTGTCCCACATCGGATGAGAGATGAAACTTAAAGGGGTATTTAAGTGGGAACTCTCCATCCTTATTGTTTCATGGAAGCACTCACTAGTGTACTCGCAAAGGGTGCGGAGCACCCTAACTCGCACTCGCACTCGCACTCGCCCACACGCGCGCGCGCGGCGTGGGCGATGAGGCGCAATGTGGCGCTTTGATGGCGCACTTTGCACTTCGCATCGCCGCTTGAGAGCCGCCTTTGTATTTTTGACCACGTGCGCGTGGTGGATCACAGAGGCTGCAAGGACCAGGTGGTGTGAAGGATCGAGGCGCGTGACGTGGCAGTACGCGCGCGAGTACACATGGCATGGAGGCGCATGGTGCATGGGCCTGATGTGACGTGCGCGGCACACCAAAGTGAGCCAAAACGGCGCGACTGTGTGGCGTGCTCGTAGAGGCTCACAGGTGACGTAGCACACGCGCGCAGGCGCGCATGGACTTGAGTGAGTATGGCGCACGCGCGCATGGCAGTGAGCCAAGTGGACGCACCGCGCATGGAACGTGCAGACCTGGGTGCGCGCGCACCAGAGTGACCTGCGCGCACGCGCGCGCAGAAGCTTCCAACAGCAGTTAATGCTGTGCAGTTACGTTTTCAGCATTCGAAACTGACATAGTTAATGCGTTTGACTGAGAATTAAGTGACGAATTAAAGTGCATTAAAGACGTCTAATGCAGTTTAATTCTCCCATTTAATTTATTTTCAGTTTCGAGTTCAACCTGGTGTATAAATAGGAGGCTCTTTTCACCAGATCAAACACACTGAAAAACACAGCAAAACAATCTTCTATACTGCAGATTTCTTTGTCTTTTCAAGCTATCAAGGTACACCTTCGGGTTGGAGTAAAGACCGGCAGTGCAACTGCTTACGGCTGTTGTATCCTGGAAACAAACGTGTTCTCCTGGGAGACACGAAATTTGTTTTAAGGGACCCGTGTCTAACACGATCCTCAGCCAAGAACAGTTTCGTCTGTTCGAGTTTTCTGTTCTTGTTTTTCCCTTTTTCGGTTGTAATAGTATTTTTCTTTTCAGTTGTAATTCTGTTTGTTCTTGTAATTCAAGTTAATAAAATTTTATTTTATTTTACACGAACAGATTCCTACAATCTTAAAACAAATTTTAAAACACCGTTCGTGTAGAATCACAAACTTCTCTGCTGTGATTTCAAATTTTTTTTCTCACAGCAGGTTGTGTTTTAAAAGGTTTTTCTCTGTTTTGATTCAAAGTAGCGACTTTGTCAAAACAGAACTCTGTTTCTACTCCTTCTTTGTCTTTGGGTTCTAAGATCTTCTCTTGTAGTCTTCAAAGTTGGACTTAGAAGCTACGAGGCTGATTTTGTTACTCATCGATTTTGTTAGTAAAATAATAAATCGGCACATTTATTATTCTAACAAGTTTTATTAACTTGGTTTTGTGGAATTTTTCAGAATGTCGACTGAAAATACCAACGTCAACGTTGTTGTCGGTACCCCTGCCAACACTGTGGGAGCGTCCACTGTGGCGAATCATGCTGAACGACCTGAGAAGTTCTCGGGTCTCCACTTTAAGCGGTGGCAACAGAAGATGTTCTTCTACTTGACCACCATGAACCTTGCGAGGTTCTTAACGGAGACCGCTCCCCAACCGGCGGAAGGGGAGACCGATGCTCAGGCTCTGAGCGCGGTAGAGGCGTGGAAGCACTCCAAGTTTATATGTCGAGGCTACGTACTCAACGGTCTCTCGGATGCATTGTATAATGTGTACTATAATATCAAGACTTCCAAAGAATTATGGGAGTCATTGGATAAAAAGTACAAAACGGAGGATGCGGGAACAAAGAAATTTGTTGTCGCCCGTTTCTTGGACTTCAAAATGGTTGATAACAAGACTGTTATGAACCAAGTCCAAGAGTTGCAGATTATACTAAATGACATCCATGCTGAGGGTATGGTACTCAGCGAAACGTTTCAAGTGGCAGCCATGATCGAAAAATTACCTCCTGCTTGGTTGGATTTTAAGAATTATCTTAAACACAAGCGAAAAGAAATGTCGGTTGAGGACCTTGTTCTTCGTCTTCGTATAGAAGAAGAAAACAGGGTGGCCCAAAAAGGCACCATTTTGCAAGCTTCGGCTAAAGCAAATATGGTGGAAATTGGGGAATCCTCAAAGGCCAAGAAGGGCAAGGGTAAAACCAACAACAAAGGGAAAGCAAAGGTTAACGGCCTTGGACCGAAAAAGGGGGCTGTGAAAAAGAAGCCTGCGCCTTTCCAAGGTACTTGTTACAATTGTAACGAGACGGGGCACCGTGCTAACCAATGCAATAAACCTAAGCGTGAGCATGCGCATATGGTTGATGAGGATGGTATGCCTCTGATCGCAATGATAACCGAGGAAGCGGCTATGATTGAAGAAGTCAACGCAATGGGTGAAAACCCAAAAGGATGGTTCGTTGACACGGGTGCAACCCGCCATGTTTGTGGAGACAAGGCTCTTTTCTCTACATTCAAGGAAGCTTCGGGTGAAGAAAAGATTTATATGGGAAATAAAGCTACCGCAAGCATCAAGGGGGAAGGCACGGTCGTCTTGAAGATGACTTCGGGCAAGGAGCTTACCTTGATAAATGTGTTTTATGTCCCAGAGATACGGAAGAATCTCGTGTCGGGATGGATGCTCAACAAGTTTGGATTTCGTCTAGTGTTTGAATCGGACAATTTTGTCTTGTCTAGACGTGGAATGTTTGTTGGAAAGGGCTATGCCCTTAATGGTATGTTCAAAATGAATGTAATGGTTGTTAACCAAAACAAGAAAATGAATGAAACTTCTACTTCTACTTACATGATTGAGTCTTCTAATGTTTGGCATGGTAGACTAGGGCATGTAAATTTTAATTCATTACGACGTTTAATTAAATTAAACTTGATACCAACATTCCATATCGAGTCCAATCACAAATGCGAGACATGTGTTGAATCCAAACTTACGAGGTCATCGTTTAAATCGGTTGAACGAATAACCGAACCCCTTGATTTAATTCATACCGATGTGTGTGATTTAAAAGCGGTTCCCACGCGTGGAGGAAATAAGTACTTCATCACGTTTATTGATGATTGTACTAAATATTGCTACGTGTATTTACTTAAAAGTAAAGACGAAGCAATATAGAAGTTTATCTTGTACAAAAATGAAGTTGAGAATCAACTTAAAAAGAAGATAAAAGCTTTGAGAAGCGATCGAGGAGGTGAATATGTTGCACCTTTTGCGGATTTATGCGCAAAAAGTGGCATTGTACATGAGTGTACACCTCCTTATTCTCCACAATCAAATGGTGTTGCGGAACGTAAGAACCGCACATTGAAAGAGATGATGAACGCCATGTTGATAAGCTCGGGAGTGAACCGAGAAATGTGGGGGGACGCCATTCTCTCAGCAAACTATCTTTTGAACAAGATACCTTTGAAAAATAGGGACGAAACTCCATATGAGCTATGGAGAAAAAGGAAGCCATCGTACAAATACTTGAAAGTGTGGGGGTGCCTAGCTAAGGTGATTGTACCACCTCCTAAGGCTCTTAGGATAGGACCCAAAACTGTTGATTGCATTTTCATTGGATATGCACATCAAAGTAGTGCGCATCGTTTTCTTGTACATGAGTCCAAGAATCCTGATGTACACAAACACACTATCATAGAGGCAAATCCTAATGTCGTCTCATATTTTGAGAATGTGTTTCCTATGTTAGGACAAACACATGCGCCTTCATCAAGAGCGGTTGATGAAGCAGGTCCAAGTTCGTCTACATGGTTAGATGAAGCAGGACCAAGTTCATCTACACGATTAGATGAAAGACATGAACGCCCTGAGGTCGAGGAGGGTGAGCCTAGACAAAGTAAACGACAAAGGGTTGAAAAATCTTTTGGTCCAGACTTCATGAGCTATATGGTTGAGGGTGAGCCCAATACCTACCGCGAAGCGGTTACCTCCGCGGAAGGACCTCAATGGCAAGAAGCAATTAAGAATGAAATTGATTCTATATTGCAAAATCATACTTGGGAGTTAGTAGATCTTCCACCTGGTTGCAAACCACTTGGATATCGTTGGATATTCAAAAGGAAGATGAAAGCCGACGGAAGTATTGATAAATACAAGGCAAGGTTAGTAATCAAAGGATTTAGACAAAAGGAGGGTCTAGACTACTTTGATACTTACTCGCCTGTAACGCGAATAACCTCTATTCGATTGGTTCTTGCAATTGCGGCTCTAAGAAATTTGGAAGTTCACCAAATGGATGTAAAGACCGCATTTCTAAATGGCGATTTAGAAGAAGAAATTTACATGGAACAACCTGATGGTTTTTCCGCCCCTGGAAACAAGGGTAAAGTATGTAAATTGGTCAAGTCTTTGTATGGCTTGAAGCAAGCTCCAAAACAATGGCACCAAAAGTTTGATCATGTCATGATTGACAATGGTTTCAAAATAAATGAGTGCGACAAGTGTGTTTATTTTAAAGACACACCAAGAGGTTATGTGATTCTATGTCTTTATGTAGATGATATGCTTATCATTGGGAGTGATGATAAGATGATCAACTCAACGAAAGACATGTTGAAAGCGAGGTTTGACATGAAAGACATGGGTCTCGCGGATGTGATTCTTGGAGTAAAAATCACTAGAACCCAAAATGGTCTTGTGTTGAGTCAATCTCACTACGTGGACAAGATCCTTGGGAAATTCAATTCGGACGATACGAGTATAGCTCGATCTCCAATTGATAATACCCAACGCCTAAGGAAGAATAGAGGCGAGAGTGTTTCTCAGTTAGAATACTCAAGGATCATTGGTAGTCTCATGTATCTAATGACATGTACTAGACCCGACTTAGCGTACGCTGTGAGCAGGCTAAGTAGATACACCAGTAATCCGAGCGAGGATCATTGGAAAGCTATCACGAGGGTGCTTAGATACATAAGATACATGAGGGACTATGGATTGCATTATACCCGTGATCCAGCAGTGATCGAAGGATTCACTGATGCGAACTGGATATCGGATATAAAAGATCATAGATCGACAAGTGGATATGTGTTTACACTTGCTGGCGCAGCTATAGCTTGGAAGTCTTCCAAGCAAACGGTTATAGCTAGATCTACGATGGAATCCGAATTCGTCGCTTTAGATAAAAGCGGGGAAGAAGCGGAGTGGCTACGTCAATTTGTGGAAGATATTCCAAGATGGCCAAAGCCGTTGACGGTGATCTGCATACATTGTGACAATCAGTCTGCTCTTGCTAGAGCACAAAACATGATGTACAATGGCAGATCAAGGCACATTCGACGTAGACACAACACGGTACGACAACTTATCTCAACGGGTGTTATCTCAGTTGACTATGTGAGGTCAAATGATAACATTGCGGACCCGTTAACAAAAGGCTTAAGCACAGATAAGGTGTATAGGTTGTCAAGAGGAATGGGACTAAAGCCCATAGATGAAGGGAATATGAGGGAAACCTAACCTAGTTGACTGGAGATCCCAAGATCTAGGTTCAATAGGCAAACTTAATCATAAACCCAAAGGGAGTCACTGTGGGGGGGTGCCCCAAAAATCAATAAAGGGAGTTGTATACTTCCTAGTCCATTCCAATCAGTGACATGAAGGAAAGGTTAAGCATGTTGAGGTTAAGGATTTTGAGGAAATCCAAATTAACCATGATGCTTTTAATGATTCAGAGGAATCACCTATGTTAGAGAGAAGTGGGGTCGCTTCAAATGGATTTGTGGGGAGGCGCAAATCCTAGAGCTCTCGCAGAACCAGGAACGTGTTCCATGACCATGAACGGACACAACCATGAGGTCTTAACTCGACTAGGGCGAGTATTGTGCGAATGTATATTGTCGCCTACATAAATGGGGGATTGTTCAAGGACACCGCGTCTACAAGACCCTAGGAGGCTAAGTATGCTTCACAAAAGGAGGTTCAAAGGTTACACCTACCTATCTTGCAATACTCAACTGTTGAACGTGTATCGTTGAAACTTGATAGATCGATTTCTATTCATGTGGGGGATTGTTGGAAATTTTGTGAAAATAGCATTTTTCACAAATATAGGAAAATGATTTTTTCCTATTTTGGACTAGAAATAAATATAATAAAATGAGCGGGTTTTATATATTTATTTGTGGGTTTGTGTTCTATGTTGGAAGGGCTTCGCAACGAACTAAACCACGTCCAAAACGGAGCTAAGATGAATGAGATATCGATGCTCAAAGTTTGGTGTTTGAAACTTAAATGCTGAAAATGTGGGAAAGTGGCACCTTGTCCCACATCGGATGAGAGATGAAACTTAAAGGGGTATTTAAGTGGGAACTCTCCATCCTTATTGTTTCATGGAAGCACTCACTAGTGTACTCGCGAAGGGTGCGGAGCACCCTAACTCGCACTCGCACACGCGCGCGCGCGCGGCGTGGGCGATGAGGCGCAATGTGGCGCTTTGATGGCGCACTTTGCACTTCGCATCGCCGCGAGCCGCTTGAGAGCCGCCTTTGTATTTTTGACCACGTGCGCGTGGTGGACCAGGTGGTGTGAAGGATCGAGGCGCGTGACGTGGCAGTACGCGCGCGAGTACACATGGCATGGAGGCGCATGGTGCATGGGCCTGATGTGACGTGCGCGGCGCACCAAAGTGAGCCAAAACGGCGCGACTGTGTGGCGTGCTCGTAGAGGCTCACAGGTGACGTAGCACACGCGCGCAGGCGCGCATGGACTTGAGTGAGTATGGCGCACGCGCGCATGGCAGTGAGCCAAGTGGACGCACCGCGCATGGAACGTGCAGACCTGGGTGCGCGCGCACCAGAGTGACCTGCGCGCACGCGCGCGCAGAAGATTCCAACAGCAGTTAATGCTGTGCAGTTACGTTTTCAGCATTCGAAACTGACATAGTTAATGCGTTTGACTGAGAATTAAGTGACGAATTAAAGTGCATTAAAGACGTCTAATGCAGTTTAATTCTCCCATTTAATTTATTTTCAGTTTCGAGTTCAACCTGGTGTATAAATAGGAGGCTCCTTTCACCAGATCAAACACACCGAAAAACACAGCAAAACAATCTTCTATACTGCAGATTTCTTTGTCTTTTCAAGCTATCAAGGTACACCTTCGGGTTGGAGTAAAGACCGGCAGTGCAACTGCTTGCGGCTGTTGTATCCTGGAAACAAACGTGTTCTCCTGGGAGACACGAAATTTGTTTTAAGGGACCCGTGTCTAACACGATCCTCAGCCAAGAACAGTTTCGTCTGTTCGAGTTTTCTGTTCTTGTTTTTCCCTTTTTCGGTTGTAATAGTATTTTTCTTTTCAGTTGTAATTCTGTTTGTTCTTGTAATTCAAGTTAATAAAATTTTATTTTATTTTACACGAACGGATTCCTACACCATCAAGATAATTTGATCTGAAAGTGATCACACGCCTCTCAGATTTTCCGTGGTATACAAAATTCCCTAACACAATATGCTTTGATAGAATCGTACATTCGTTTATATCAACTCACTAGTGTGATTCATTATTCGGTTTCAATACTATTATCATTCATCACCTAACGGTTATTATAATTATCTTGCTGCTCTGAAAAAATTACAAAAAAGCTGGATGAAAAAATTCCAAAAAGAGTTGGATGTCTCATATTCATTACAATCCCCTAACCAAATCTTTCAACCCGGTTTAAAGAATAAACGTCACCGATTTAAGAAGTTAAGAAAACTGGTTTACCTAATTTATACCGAACAGTATATACCTCTACGTTGTGGTAAATCCCTAAAAGGTTATGTTATGTGAATGTGCTTATCCATCCATCCCAGCCAAAATAATTGTAAGTCAAGTTTTTTCCTCAAGATTTTGTATCTTTTTAGTTCACATAAATTAACTGTCTAAATAAAATAAAGAAAAAAAGTGAAAATTAACGAAAAGAAATATATTATGTCTAGTTTTATGATTCATGTAACTGATTTTGTTAAAAATAAAATAATTATCAAAATATACATTTATAGATCGAAGTTGTCTTGATACATAAAGGTGAGTTGGATCATACAAAGCACATTATTGGAATCTGAGTACCGAAAAAGATTGGAAAAGAAACAGAAAAAGGACAATGAAATAAAAGGTAAGTCATTTGTCATTTTGCTTCAGTGTGTGGAAACGAAGAATAAAAGAAAATCCCCTTCTACCTCCCTGCAGGTTAAAACACCACCATATGGGCCCAACACTTTACTTGGGAGCAATTAAGAAAATATATTTTCCGACCACAACAACTGTAATTTCCATGAAATTGTTTAGAACCTTTCATTTTCATCCAAAGTACAATGAATATATTATATTAAAAAGAAAGATGATATACATCCTTATTCCCTTCTTGTCAATGTAGGATAGCTGAAGATCAACAGTATACTAAAGCTATATTGATTCACCTTCAATATATTTATCCACCTTATTAGACCACCCATAGTGGAAAGGTGAAGTGGCGTGATGTTGTCATTTCACACCCAAATACACTGGTCACAACATCCCCAAGGTCGTGATTAGCAAAAAAAAAAATCGAAAGGCCTGTTTAATAAAACGCCGGGGAACTTGTGAGTTGGCCAATAGAGCTGTTGGGGCAACGGACAAATTTAAAATAAAAACTGCAATATTTATATATATTGTTTGACCTATAAAAGAACTAAATGATATCCAAAAGCCAAAACATAATCCACTGAATAAGAAATAAGCAAAAGATTGAACCAGCCTCTCTCCAAAGATGGTGAATCTTGAAAACCTATTCAGAACATCTGTTTAAAAGCATAGCTAACATCTGATGAAGACTTGGAACCGTTGTTTAAGAGTACCAACATTTGTTGAAGGCTAGCATCTGTTGAAGACCAAAGCCCTGATCAAGCCAAATGTCTGATAAAGAAGACCAAACATCTGTTAGGCCAAACAAATGTTCGGATAACTGCAACAGAGGATAGTTTAGATAGTGGTTTTCAATATAACAGTATTTTTCTTATCAGTGTTTAGTATAGCCTAGATCAGATGATATGATTTGCTTAGATGTTTGTAAACATCTGAGAATCTTTTCTATTAGAAATGTTAGATGTCACTATCAGGGTGATGTCAGCCAATAACCATACAAAGCTTTCGTACTTAGTATAAATAGATCACACCTGTTAGTGATCTATTCATTACACACATCACATTTTCTTTTGTACGAACTGAATTGTTTGTGTGATTAGCTGATGGGGAGTCTGTAGAGTCAATGGATTTGTAAAACATTTGAATCTTTTATGATTAATGAAAAACAATCGTTGATGATGACTTCTAGTTTGTGAATATTATTGTGATAATCAATATTTATTTGCAAACAAAGAAACTCGGTTTCTAACATGTATACACACTCATAATCACACCTCTCATTCAAACAAACACATACCCACACCAAATACATAAAAATGGATGCTACCACTTTTTCCTCATATGTTGCAAATTATTATTATAAAGAGTTTTTAGCCGATTACGGTGACACGACCGACGAGGAGGTCAAGCAAGAGGGGGTTACGAGTGCGTGTCAGCTTGCGGCAAGGTATATGAAACATGTTAGTGAACCTCCACGCTCGATTTGCAAAGAGAATATACGGAACGAGACCGAATTGCGGCGAACGCTCGTTTGATGAAAGAAGCTTTGACGAACGCCAACATATGCAAACCCAAATATATATGGGCATCATTACCGGATGAGTAAACGTTTATTTCTACGCATTACCAGAGATTTTGAAAACAAGTTTGATTACTTTAAGTAAAAACCGGATGCGAGAGGGACGCTTGGATTTACCGCTATTCAAAAGTGCAGTGATACACGTGCTTGCCTACGGAAACACGACCGACATCAATGACGAGTATTTAATGACATAAACGTTTTCGAACAGGACCATCGGTTATTCTTCAAGCGATTGCTTCATACGACATTTGGGTTTGGTCGGTCTACTTTGGTGTGGCCAGGTCATGCAATGACATAAATGTTTTCGAACAGTCGCCTATGGTTGAGGATTTCATTTCTGGTACAGCAACAAAGGCTCCTTTTTGGGCTAACGAAAACTACTACCCACACGGATACTATTTGAGTGATGGAATATATCCACAATGTTAGATTATTGTGAAGACACTTAGCGACCTGATCGATGAAAAAAGAGCACATTTTAAGAAAAATCAAGAGTTTGTGCGAAAGGAAAATGAGAGATGCTTTGGGGTTTTTCAACATCATTGACATTATTTGAGAAATCCTTGTTGTGCATGGACCAAAGAAAAAAATGAGAGATCCTATGTATATTTGTATAATCATGAATGATATGATATTAGAAGATGAAGGAAAAACAATATGTCAAAAATATATATCGGACGACGTTAAGCAATATCCCTAAGCAACAATGGCTGAAAGAGTATCAAATGCGTTCCCATATAGCACATTGCGCACGTTGGATTTGGTCCAACATGCATGGTCGGTTCAGTATATTCCAAATCCAAACAAGGATTAAGAAAAAGGGGAAGATGAAGACGAGTATGACGAAAGCGAAGATGAAAATTAAGATGAATAGTATTATTTGTGTGTTTTTTAATATTAATTAATTTAATTTTTTTTATTTAATGTAATATTATTTGATTTATTTTCCTAAAAAAAGAAATTAAAAATAAATAATTTAGTAATCATTGCAAGAGGCATTATAGGGCATTATTCCACCACACTACTTTCGAACTTCAAGCCCTATAATGTTCCTTGTTGACTAGGACACCACGTGCCGAAAGAAGAGCCTTGAACTTCAAGCTCCTTTGCATAATAAAGTGGACATAGACTAAAGATGTATTTATTCACCTTCAAATATGTAATCCATTCTTCTCATCTTCTCTATTCACCTTAAACTGTCATCCAAGTAGAGTTAACGAATCTATAATCAGAGGTGTACACAAGTCGAGCTGCTCATAGACTACTTAAGATTCTTCGTTGAAAACTCGAATCAAACTAAATTTGAAGAAGCTCGGATCTAAAAATAAATTTGTTTAAGTTGATCATTAAACTAAGTTACCTAAAATCACAAGAAGTATGATTAAATAAATTTCAACACACACCTTTCTAGTGGGAAAAGGTCCACAAACAAATGCATATAATAGTCATGAACTTCTAAGCACATTTCTTGTCAATGAAGTCAAGATCACTTAGTTTTAATATATTTCAATCAGATTCCGATAATTGGTTGTCCAAGTGCAACATAAAATTCTTCCTGAAGTAAAACCTTTAATAAAAAGGAGTAATAAAGGAAACAAAAACTTAAAATGTAACCAAACAACCTTTCAACTAGAAGAAGAAAACATTTAAAAGCCTTCGATTCTTAAATCATGATATAATTTTAACCTTTTTAGCTTCACGGACTTCATTACCTTCATCATCATCATCATCGACCCCATCTTTACTTTCCTCCTCTTCTATTTTCTTACGTTTCAAAAACTTCACAAGCCCTTCCAACACAACATCCACATCGTCCGATTTCAGGAGTTCCTCGGCCACCTCCGCCGGTGTAACATTCTTGCATTTGATCAGCTCTTTGATTTCCCTAAATCGCCAATCGTGTCCGTCATGGATATTGAGGTAGTTAGCAGCTAGCGTGTCGAACCCATCAACCGTCAAGTAAGACATGTGAATGTGCACATCCATCCGCCCTGGTCGAAGCAATGCTGAGTCTAGTCGTTCCTTGTGGTTCGTCGTGAATATTATAATTCGTTCGTCGCCACAACTCGACCATAACCCATCTATGAAATTCAAAAGCCCAGATAGAGAAAACTGCAAAAATATTGAAATTTGAAACAAAATTAGAGAGCAACAATAAGGGTGGAATAGTAAAGGTCACAAGAGAATGGAGAAAAACCATGGGATCACGAGTGGTTTTAACTTCCGGAAACTTAGACCTAACTTCCGAAAACTTAGACACAACCGGCCCCTTTCGGTCCGGCAACTGAAGGCTACAATCAATATCTTCAATCACCAAAATCGACCGGTTCGATGTTCTCAACAACAGGTTCTTCAAACTCGAATCACTTCCAACACACGACAGCTGCAAGTCATACACATCAAACTTCATGTAATTAGCTATAGCAGCTATCAAACTCGACTTCCCGGTACCAGGCGGACCAAACAACAAGTACCCTCTCTTCCACACCTTCCCCACTTTTTTATAAAGCTCCTTCCTCTTCACAAACAAATCCAAATCATCAACAATCGCCTTCTTCATCTTCGGATCCATTGCCAACGTCTCAAACGTCGACGGATGGTCCAGATTCACCGATTCTATGTACCCGCCTGGCCCGCCCCCGTACGCCGACGATTGCAGGTTATAAAGCTTCACCACTTTTTTCTGGTTTTGGAGTTCTTTCGATCTTTGTAATATCCATGGCAAGTAACAACTTATTATCATTTCTTTATATTTTTTCTCGAATTTCAGCTCGATATATTTTCTCTCCGCGGCCCAGATGTTGTGGCCGGTGTAATCAAAGTCGCTGCCGTCACCGCCGCCTCCTCCGCCGCGCCTGTTCTGTTGCTGCTGACGGACGTACGTCCATGTCACCGGAACTCCTTCGTACGAATCCGCTATCGTCTCTGAGTCCGCAAACTTTACATTGATGTGGTTTTCTTTAGCTGATTTTGTGATCCTATGAAAGATTCATCACATAATATATTCAGAACAAAAAAAATTAAAACTACTAACTCGAACGCCCATCCTGGGTATAGGTAGGCGTTCGAGTTAGCAGTAAAAAAAAAATATAAAACTGTTAACTCACACCCTTACCACTCACCGGCCGGTGTTAGACATACGGCGGATAGGTGGGCGGGTGAGTTATCACATAATATCTTCAAGAAAAAAAAAATACAACTACTAACTTGAAAACCCACCCTTGGTATAGGTAGGCGTTCAAGTTAGCGGTACAAAAAATATATATATAAAACTGTTAACTCACACCCTTACCACTCACCGGCATGTGTTAGACATACGGCGGGTGGGTGGGTGAGTTAGCAGTATTATAAAAAATTTAAAGAACTGCTAAACTCACACACCCACTCGCACCTATAAAAAAATTAAAAACCGTTATCTCATACACTGATTCTTACCAGCTGGGTGTGTGAGTTAGCGGTATTAAGGAAAATTAAAACAACTAAATGGGAATCTATTATTGTTACCGGAGGCGTTCGGACTCGGGGTTGATTCTGGAACAGAGGAAGGCTTCGACGGCGTCATACATCTGGTTTGAGGTGATGCCGTCTTTCTCCTCGAAGACGAGAGTGAGTTTGGAAGATTTTGGTTTCCAGTAGAAGCGGAAGGTGTCGATGATGTATCGCCGGAGCTCTCTAGGGAAGAGCTGGTCGAACATTGTACGGAAGAGCATGATGGAGGTTGACATGGAGGCATACGCCGATAGCAGAGACGATGGTGTCGGCATGTCCGGGAAAGTTCGAGCTGCCATTGGTGGTGGGTTGGTTTTTGCAAAAAGAAACAGGGGAATGTGGGGAATGTGTAGAATGACATGTGTATTTATTGGTGTAACATCTTGTAAATTGCCATGATATTACACTTTTATTTTGTGAGTCATTGATAATGTTTCTTTTTATTACATAAAACTATGGGGTGCGGAGAGACTTGAATTGAGGGCATTGCTCGTCACGTGGCATATGTGAGCAGAGCCGTCCCCGAAAACTCTCAAAAAAATTTAGGCCTCGGGCAACGAAAAGAATTGGGCCCAAAATTATGGTTAAGAGTAAATGAATTACAAAAATAAAAACTTAATGATGGAAGCTAAGACATGAACTTGAGACATTTACATTATTTTGAGATGATTTTTGCCACTACACCACGAATACTTTTTTTGTATAATAAACAGATTAATATACTAAATATATAGTTCAATAAATATATACAAACTTATTAAAACTTTTCGGGCCCTTAGAAATTTTGGGCCTCGGGCGTCGGCACGGGTTTGCCGGGCCCAGAGCCGGCCCTGTATGTGAGTTCCACCAGTTCACATCCAAAAAAATGGGGTGTGGTAGCGGTGTGGCCAGGCCGGTTTGGGTTGCCATGCGGTTTTTTTTAGTGTTGACAATTATATAAAATAACCCAATGGCTACCCCCAAACGGCTACATCGACCCAGTCAATCAAAACCAGTCATGTCACACTCCCCCCCCCCCCCCCGGCCGCATGCTAGACTCAATCCTCACGCCAGCGAGGCAACGTCATGGCCAACGCTAGCCTGGTGTGGTCCAGCCAGCGTTGCTTGGCAACCGCCGCCACAACCCACGCCCCACACTCCACGATCTAAAGTGTTTGTAATATACTTTATAATATAACATTTACACCCCATTCTTTATATAATTTTATATAATTTAACTAAAATTCAGAATTCTATAAAATTTACTTATGTTTTAAACACTACCAACATCCCATCTTCTTTGTATATCTGTCATTCGTTTTATTATTATTTCTCTTTATATTCATCAGAGTGTGATGAAAAGTGAGATGGAGTGTGAAATGTGAATGCTCTTATTATTTGAGAATTCAATAAAATCTACATTTTTATGCATCATGTGACTAAAACTCTTAACGAATTGAAAAAGAATATCACTATGTACACACGTTGATGTAGGGCTCTTCATGAGCCGAGGCGAATCGAGCGTACCTTTGCTTGTACTTGGATCGTTTACAAACCGAACATAGCGGCTCATTTGAATCCGAGCCTCAAATCAAGCGAGCATTTTTCGAGCAGTAAATATTCTGAGAGAGCGTCGAGCGATTTGGACAACCGTGTCGTCCGATTTAAATTTGCTGAGAGTGATAGTAACAATGTTGGGTCTCAAGTTTTTATATCTTTAAAAACATGCACATTTCATGATATAATATTTTTTTTATGAATACAATGTGGTGCTGACGAGATGATGATCATAATGCACGAACAATGACGTTGAGAGCAGGAGACGATCAACTTAGGGTAACAGCATGAAACATTGAGGCGAACTGTCATTTATCGGTTTTGGGTTTAACTTTTAGATTTGATATTAATTTTTTTATTGGCATGAAATTTAATTTATATTTAAGTATATAGGTGTGTGTATATGTGTATAATCTATATTTGTGTATATATGTGTATGTACATGTTTATATATGTATATGTATACTATTAAAAATAATAATTCGAGCTGAACCGTGCCGAACCGAGCCGAACAGACCTTTGCTCATGCTTGGCTCGTTTACAAACGGAACCGAGCGCTCGTTTACAACCGAGCGCTCGTTTACAACCGAGCGTCAAATCTAACGAGCATTTTCCGAGCAATTTTCGAATGAGCGTCGAGCAAACGACGAGCGGTTTGAACGGCTCTAATATTACACTATAATTTTGTGAGTTATTGGTATTTCTTTTTATTACATAAAATGTTTGTAATCTACTTTATAATATGACATTTACACCCCATTCTTTTTAGTGATATTGGCCTCAATAATCCCTACTAGATGTCATTAGCCATTGGCAGTATCACATTTTTATTCCCCCTTATAGTCCCACCTTTCAACTATTTTTCCTCCACTGGTTATTAGTTTTTTTCCGAATTACAAACTGACGTTTTAGGGCTTTTGATCAGAACGAGGATACGATTCTATTAATGTAAAACTTACCTCAAAGCGATGCTCCAAACGACTTGATTTTTGTTAATTGGAAGTTTAAACACCTGAATTAAAGCACCATTTTCGTCGTTTGGAGCACAATTTCAATATAAGTTTTACATCATTCGACTCGTATCCTTGTTCTGATCAAAAGCCCTAATACGTCAGTTTGTAATTCGAAAAAAAGCTTAACTCCGTTAAGTTTTTTTAACTATGTACCGGTGGAGGAAAAATAGTTGAAAGGTGAAACTGTCAAGGTGAATAAAAGAAAGGTAGGACTGCCAATAGCCAACGACGCCTGGTAGGAAGTAATAGAGGCCAATATCCATTCTTTATATTATTTTATATAATTTAACTAAAATTCATAATTCTATAAAATTTACTCATCTTTTAAACACTCCCAACATCCCATTCTCTATGTATATCTATCATTCATTTAATTATTTTTTTCTTTTCTATACACTCACATATTTATTAGAGTGATGAAAAGTGAGATAGAGTGTTAAATGTGAATGCTCTATTATTTGAGAATTCAATAAAATCTTTATTTTTATGCATCATGTGACTAAAACTGTTAACGAATTGAAAAACAACATTACTTTGTACATACGTTGATATCGCTAGGCTAGAATGGTTATAAATAGTTTAGTATTTAACTTATTATCTTTAATAGAAACTAGTCGTAATACCTCACGTTACGCGGTGGGAATTCAATCACTATCGGTTCCATGCGTTACAATACCGGCACTCGTTATAACAGCTGAAATAGAAAATAATAAAATCATTACATGCCAACTAAAAGGATATCAAGATGCGTTTTAAATCGATAAAAAACAATTAAAAACGAATACTGATGTCGATGTTGTTTGGTCGGAATTGGTTCGGTTTGTTACGGCATCGATAGGTCAGCGACACTCATTATAGCTTACAATACCAAAAATACTCTATTTTGAATACAACTCTATGTTCAATATTGTTGAGTCGGAACTGGAATGAAATCTAAACCAAACACCATAAATAAATGATCACACCGCTATCGAAGTTGTTCAGACAGTATGGTTTTGGTTCATCGTGGTAAAGAACAAAAAAACTGATTATACTTGACCCGTTCAATTTTGAACAAAACTTTTATTAGAACCTAGTTAAAAATTGCAGTGTCACAATGGCATATGCAGACGTAGAATAACGAAATGGTAAACGAAGTCAATTTATAGAAAGAAACTAAATGTTAGATAGTTTTAATAACATGTATGTTTTTGTTCCATTACATGTACTTTTCACAACTTAGTTTTGATTACTTTTTGAGAAACACTTGGTAGAGACACTTGTCTCTTAAAGGGGAGGTCACGGGTTCAAACCTCCGCAAGAGGAGCATTTAAGAATTATTGGTGTGTAACATTTACCGTTAAAAAGTACTTAAAAATATAAAATTACTATACATCGTCAGACTCGGTTCTGTTTGATACGACAACGGCATGATCCATCTCCAAAAATTTACATCGCATTGTTAAAAAAACTTAGTTGCGAAGTAGGATTTTTTTTTAAAAGTTAACGTACGCAAGTTACTAGAAAAGAAAAATCAAACTAAACAATAAATACAATTAAAACAGATACTTATAAATTGAAATTATTCAGTTTGGTACGACAACGACACAGTATGCTCACAGGTGTGAAACGCATGTCTCTCACATTTAGGCATTGCACATAGGTGCGAAACACTTGTCTCTTACATTTGTGATGATTACATTCTTGTATGTCGTAATAACGTAACTCAGAAAAATAGATGAAGAAGAATATTATGTTTTATGTCCGGAAATCATGTGAACCAGCGTATTTGTTTTTACAGTTACGACAATATTTAATACTGATGATAACTACTACAATATACAATAACAATATTGATGTTGAACAATAATCTTCTTATACAACTATGGTAATACTTAATAATAATATTAACTAGTTATTCCACCTGCGCGTTGCGACAGGGACGCCGCAAGAACTTAGTTGATATTGGCTCGATTTGTTATGGGTTGGTAAGGTACTGATATGGTACCACCAATCGCTAGCTATAGCAACCAAAAGAAAAAAAAGCTACGTAATAAAATCGTAATATTCCAAAAATGAAATCGACAGGTGTTTGGTTCGTTAGACTACCCGTAGTGGGCGGGTTTTTGGCGTTTTTTTCCCTCAAAAAACGCCTTCCCACGCCCAAAGGACCGCCCCAAGGCGTTTTTTTCAAAATTTTTGCTTGAGCGTTTTGTTTAAAACGCCAAAAATCGCACAAGAATCAAAAAAAGGACCGTTGCTTTCAATGGTAACAAACAAAACGAAATTAAATTTTCTTAATTTAATTCCACTTTTTAACCTATAAAAATTCCCACTTTTCACTCATTTTTTTACAAACTTTACCCTCCTCTCTTCTATACTACTTCAAATTTTATACAAAATTACATCATGAATCCCTTCCAACCCCCTTTCAGTGTTCCATGAAGAAAAACATTTGTCACATCTAACTGGTGAATGGACCATGAATGAGAGAGAGCAAAGGAGAGAACTGTGCGGATAGTCGCTGGTTTAACAACCGGACTAAACGTCTCACCACAATCAATACCAACCTGTTGTTTCTACCATCACATACCAATCGAGCTTTGTATCTCTCTAGACTGCCATCTGATTTAAATTTATGTTTGAAAAGCCACATGCTGCGAATTATATTCATATTAGAAGTCCTAGGTACGAGTTCCCAGGTCTTATTTTTAATAAGTGCACTAAATTCGGCATTCATGGCATTATACCATTCGGGTGTGGACAAGGCAGCTTTAGGGTTTTTAGGTATTGGGCAACGGTAGAGGTTTGTAAGTTTAGGAAATGTTTGGGTTTGGTAATTTCGTCCATGGATTGATTCCGCATGGTCCGGGTGGTGAGGGAAGGGGGTGGTGGAGTAGAGGGGATGTTAGCTGAACTCAAGGGTCCAGTAGCGGGTGGAGAAGTGGGTTGGGTTTGGAGATTAGATGTGGTAGAGGTAGTAGGCCATCGAGTATAGGTTAGAATGGGTGGCGGGCGTTGGATTTGGGCCGAGGTGGATTGGGTGGGAGTTTGGGCTGATGAGGGGGACTGGTATGGGTTGGTGAAGAAAGGTGAGGTGGAGACGTTGGGTTGTGGGTGGAGACAGGTGAGCAAGTGGAATGTGGAGAGTGGGCCGATAGTGTAGAGGATTGGGCCGGTGTGGAGTGTAAGGTGGATGGAGAACGGTGGGGTGGATTGGAGGGTGGTGGGGGTTGTTTTATGTGGTTCCAAAATATAGGGTGAAGAGGAGTGTTTAGAAAGTTATAAGATGATGGTGAGGTGGGGAGACGAATACTATAAGGAAAAATGGATTCCTCAAAGTGGACATGGCGGGAAACAAAAAGTTTGTGAGTTGTGAGGTCAAGACATTTGTATCCGTGATGATTCGACGGGTATCCCAGAAAGACACATGGTTTGGAGCGATTTGAAAGTTTGTGGATGGTGATGGAAGGAATAAGGGGGTAGCATAAGCAGTCGAAGACGCGTAAGTGAGCGTATTCGGGATTGCAATTATAGAGAACGGTGGTTGGTGATAGGAAGTTGTGATTCTTACTAGGAAGAATGTTTAGAAGGTATGTAGTGACGTCTAAGGCGTGATGCCAGGAGCTAGTGGGTAGAGATGCTTGAGAAAGGAGGGTACGAATCATGTTATTAATGATGCAAATTTTGCGTTCTACTTTCCCGTTTTGGGAAGAGGTGTGAGGACAAGAGAAACGAAAGATCATGTCGTTTTGTGTGCAAAAATTGTGAAAGTTGCTATTAGCATATTCACGGCCATTGTCACATTGAAATTGTTTGATTTTTCTTTCAAATTAGGTGTTTATTAGGTTGGAGAAAACAAGAAAGTTAGAATACACTTGGATTTATTGCCAAGAGGAAAAGTCCACAAAAATTAGTGTAATCATCAAGAAAAAGGATGTAATATCTATGGCACCCGGTACTAAGAACCGGTGAGGTCCATAAATCACTGTTAATGATATCAAAAGGTAATAAAGTACGATTAATAGAATCACGAAATGGAAGTTTAATACTTTTCCCAAACGCGCAAGGTTGACAAGTAACATTATTAGGTTTGCCAAAATCAATACAAGAACTAGTTTTTAAAGACTTTAATAAATTAATGCCAGGGTGCCCAAGACGTTGATGCCATTGTTCTTGAGTGATGGCAGCAAAAGTTGACGGGGTGTTGAATTTGTTGGGTAATGGAGCAGTGAGCGGGTACAGGTCACTCGTGTTATTGCATCGCAGGATAGGTGCCCGGGTCTTGAGGTCCTTCATAACAAAACCGAGGGGGTCAAATTCAATGGAAATAAGATTGTCGATTATGAGTCGTCGGACATAAATAAGATTTCTTATTAAATTTGGAGCATAAAGGTAATTGTTTAGTTTTATAGGAGGGAACGGAGGGGGTAAGGTGAGGTTAGCCTGTCCGAGGACCGGTATGGTCATGCCATTGCCGACAATAATGTTTTTAGTGCAAGTATTAAAAATAGACGGAAAAGACGTACCATTACTGTTCTCATTGCCCATGTGACCTGTAGCACCCGAGTCCATTATTGAGTTGTCAGGCTGATTGAGAGACAAAGTGTAGAGAGCCTTAGCAATATCCGTGGGCGTGTAGCCAGCAGTGTAGGCCTGAGACGGGCGTGGTCCAAGAATTCCTGCTCTAGTGGAAGAGTTGTTCCGGGGAAGGGTATGGACACGGTGGTTGAGCCATCGATGGCTGCCAGGGGAACTGAGAAGCATTAAACTGAGGCGCCCAAGGGAACTGAGTCTAAGCATTGAAGGGAGTCTGGGTTGTTTGCTGTGAGGAGTACGACCGGCCACCACGGCCTCCGTTGGTTCTGCCACAGCCATGAGATCTGCCGCGACTGCTACTTTTGTTGTTGGAGGAGCGACGCTGATTGGAGGAGCCGGTAGAGTGGTTAGTGGTGGCATGAAGGGCTGTAGGACTAGCCTTGGCAGCGGCGGTGGCTTGATGAGTCCGTTTCTTTTCTTCCATGGTTAATCTGGACCGAGCCTCACTGAAATCAGGGAGTGGGTCTCGGTTTTGAAGAAATCGTTGAGATGCTGTCATATTGATCAGAGAGACAGGCGAGAAGTTGTAGAACCAGTCGTTGGTTATCAACAGGGCAGCCAACACTTGAAAGTTGGTCAGAGAGGATTTTGACCTCCCTACAATAAGCAGCCATGTTCGGGTAGTTTTCCAACCGAGCGTTTGCAAACTCATGTCGGAGATAAACGGCTCGTGAGTATTTATTATCCTTGAATTGATTCTCCACAGCAGTCCAAGCTTCGTAGGCGGTCTGTCCGGGTGAAATAATGGTGTGCAAGAGATCCGTGGAAATAGTCCCATAGATCCACTGGCGAACAATCGCATCAATGCGCAGCCAGGAGGGATCGGTGACAGGGGCAACTGTTTTTCTATCGGCTGTGGAAGCAGTAGCGCCGGCGGCTGGCTGTTCAAGGTGATTGAACACCTGGTAAGCACGGCAATGAACTTGAAACAGTTCAGCCCAGGTGGTGTAGTGGTCGGTTTCGACCTCGAGTGTGATAGGGATGAAGTTTTTTATGTTTGAGACAGTCATGGCGGGATGGAGTTTGGTATCCATAGGGGAAGGAGGAGATAGGAAATCGACAGAAAGGGGGAAGCGAAAACAGAGAGGGCGACGACACAAGAAGGTCCGGTCATGGTTAAAGAGGAGAGGATCGGATTAGGGTTGATACCATGTAAGATCTGGTAATATGAGGGATGCCCCCTTTCATTCATTTCTGTCAGTATTTATAATACAAACCAATCTCCTAATTATGGAGAGAATAATTACAATTAATTACGAGCACAATCTATGCCTAAATATATGCTATTAATATCTTTCTTAGTCGAAAACCTATTCTTGTGAAGACTTGATCATTAGACCGCCCGGTATGGGCCTCGTCTCCCCCCGTCGCCTCCGTCCCGGGTCGTCGCACACCGCCCCCGATTGCTCCGTCGCGGCTTTTCCGTCCTCTCCAAGACGTTGGAGACGGACCAAAGTGGTGGGGCCCCTCTGACTTCTCTCTCTCTCCACCTTTATTATATAATATATTATATTGATTTTTATTGTGGGGTTGGGTAGTTCTCCACACCCTTGGGTAGTCCTCAAGGAAATGGTCCTCATGTGATGATGTGACGCCTACGTAGCGGGTGGTCTCCAAAGAGACTATCCATTTCATACCCCATGGTCTTACACCTTATCAAGAGCATATTTTTAGATCTTCCCATCTCGTTCTTTGTCATTTTAGGCCACGTAGTGACGGGAAATCAGTACAACCATCTTTCAAAGAAAATTAAATAAGGGAAAGGACCCTTGGTAGTCCCAACCATCTTTCAAAGAAAATTAAAACTGTAGTCCAAATTTGGTTAGTGGGGGCAGATTAGTCTTTTACTTCCTAGCCAAAAGTTGCTGACATACAACACAATAGTTTTCATTACTAGCCTCACCTGCCTCATGCTGATAATAAGTTTTTGTTTTTATTCACCATTTGATAATAAGTTTTTGTTTTTATTCACCATTAATTGTGTGTAAACAGGTTACTATTTTTGTTAGTTTTCTTTTCACCCTATTTTTTACAATTGTTAATTATCTTAGGGGCTGTTTGGTAGCCTCTGAATGGTCATTAAGAGGCTATCTTTTAATGGAACCATTAAGAATTTTACCAATGAGAAAGTAGAAGAATGTGACATGTGATGATTTACCATTCAGAGGTTACCTCTTAACTATTCAGACTTGAGGTTACCTTTTATTCATTCAGAGGTTTTAAACCATTAAGAGATAACATTTGAATGGTCATTAAGAGGCTACCAAACAGTATTTTAACTTTTTATTTATTTTTTTTGTTTATTATTAGCTATGGAAAAAGATTTAAAAAAAGAAAATGATGTTTTCAAAACAGTAGATAACAAGTGTATGATGTAAATTTTCTATTATATGTAATGAAGTACTTAGTCCAATTTGAGCCCCGCTTGCGGTCTGCTCATATAATGTAATATATGTGTGGGCGCTCGGGGGGGCAAAAGCAAAAGTGCACTAATTTTTAACGTTATTTTACTAATTTCGTGAAAATAACGTTAAAAAGAGGGGATCGTTAATCAGGCATCATGTGGTGGCGTTGATAGCCGAAAGACAAGGGGGTACATGCACCAATTGGCGTTTGTCTCAATTGCTGAGTGTTATGTGCCTTATGTCCAAGGCTTGATGCAAAACCACAATCGAGCTGGGGGTCTCATTGGAAGCAGCCTCTCTATTTCTACGGGGTAGAGGTAAGGCTGTCTACATCCCACCCTCCTCAGACCCTACCTTAGCTTTGCTATAGGTGGGATATACTGAGTACGATGATGATGATGATGAGTCCAATTTGACTCGACCCATTTTAACTTAAATCCGTATTTGTTCTTACCAAAATTCCAGGCATCCGCCACTTATTTTTGTGACTCATGGTTGAAAATTTTAATTGGACATTTTTTTGTATGATATGAACTTGCTTAAAAGTGTAGTGCGATCATATTAGATATTACTTGTCTTCATCAGCCATATGACATATACAAAGTATATTAATCATTACAAAGTGCATTGTAATGAGTCATGTAAGTGATCGTGACATATATAGTTTTAAATGAGAACGCTAAATATTGTAAGAACCGTAAGAATGAAGTAGAAAACTGTAAGAACTTTGTAAAAAAACAATTGAAACTGTACGAACTTTGTACATATATGTAAATCTTTATACCAAATTCCATTTTTCAAAGTGATCATCTATTTACATATAGGTAAATCTTTATACTAAGCTTCCACTATTCAAACTAATTGTCTATTTACGTATATGTAAATGGACGGAAAAGATATTCATCACTCAAAAGATATAACTTAATCAACATTTACAATGTTTTTTAACAAAAATATCAACATTTACACATATGTACAAAATATGTCTACACATGTGTAAGTAACAAAAAGATGAACATTTACACATATACACATTCAAAATATTCAAAAACTAAATAGATTGTAAGCTAAACATACACAGATTTACTCATCTTTTTTTTTTTTTTCGTTCCATGTATATAAAAAACTTCCATGTGAGTTATTCTCTTAGTGGACATGTGGTCCTGCAGGTGGTCTTTGACTAACACAACAGAAACCAAACCAAACCCAAATTAAACTCTTAATACTCTCTCCGTCCCACTAAAAGTGTCATATTTTGAATTTTTAAAGTCTTTATTTATAAACTTTGACCTTAAATAATTTTGTTTGTGTTAGATAATACTTGATGAAAGTTATATGATTTGAGTGTGTTTTACAAGTGTTTTTATCGGGTTAATTTTCATCAAGTTTTATATAACACAAAAAATATATAATTAAAGTCAAAGTTTATAAATAAAGACTTTGAAAATTCAAAATAGGACACTTTTAATGGGACGGAGGTAGTAATATTTGTTTGCATGGATTATCATTAATTCTATTTTGTCAAGCTCCAAAATTAAAATAATGAATGTATAAATTGGTGAAACTGTAATTCGGAAAATAACAAATTGTGTTTTTTAGAGAGAGAAAGAGAATATGTTGGGATGGTTAAGGTATAGAGAAATTTAAGGAACTAATTTTCTGGATCTTCCTAAAATGCCCTTTCTTATTTATTAAAATGTCTTTCAAAGTTATGTTAATTACATAAATACCATGATTGATTAACCATAGATCAAAGAATCTAACGATCTAAAACAGTTCTGTAAGTTCTGAAAATATATTGAGTTCTGAAATGATCCTCACCCAATATATATATAGAGAAAACTGGATCATGAGAAAACGGTGAGAACGGATCCTGGTCGAACACGTGGCAGGGGGCGCTAAATGATATGCAGGGGCACGATTGTCATTGTCCACGTTCCCTCAATAAATGGGTTATAATTCTGTTTCAAACAAAATTCCAACAGATACGGCATTTTGTTCTTTATGCTTGTTTCAATGGCGTTTTTTTTTCAAAGTAATTTGGCGTTTAACACATTCACAAACTCACAGTTAGTGACAAAAACGATATATGGCGTTTAATAACACAAATGATATATGGCGTTTAATAACACAAATGATATATGACGTTTAATAACACAAATGATATATGACGTTCAATAAGACAATCACAAATGATATATGACGTTTAATAACACAAATGATATATGGCGTTCAGTAAGACAATCACCATAATGCATATTTCGTGTTAGATCGTTTAACCATTAAACAATCATTACTTAGATGTTGCTCTTGGTGTAACCCTTAGATCGTATCTTGGTAGCAGTGTTGTTGAATGTTGTTACTTAGGCTATAAGGAGTGGTGCCCGGCGTAGGGACGGCATCAAAGTTGGAGCTCCAAGTGGGACGACAACACCACTCCGGGGTGGCCCGGCATGGCCACGGCGTGGCACCGACGGCATGTTCTCGCCGTTCATGACGCAGCAAAGGTGGAGCCCCTCTCTCTCTCTCTCTCTCTTCAACCTCTCTCTCTCTCTCTCTTCAACCGGGTCATCCTCCATTCCCCCGCTCCATCCTCACTGGTTCATTTTCCAACTTGGGTGACATGGCCACCTACGTGGAGCTCCATCCTAAGGATAGAGCAGTACCACTCCTTATATCATTAGGCATGTTATTCAAACAAGTAGTTGCGCCATTCATTGGATTTAGATATTCAAATTCAAATTATCTATATGTTAAAAAACCATTCTTATGAATAGTAACACTACTATAAAAGGGTAAAGTACATTTTTCGTCTTTATATTTTTTTCAAATTACAATGGATACCCTTTAACTTCAATAATTATCTATATATATTAAATTATCTATATATTAAAATTCAAATTATCTATATATTAAAAAACCATTCTTATGAATAGTAACACTACTATAAAAGGGTAAAGTACATTTTTCGTCTTTATATTTTTTTCAAATTACAATGGATACCCTTTAACTTCAATAATTATCTATATATATTAAATTATCTATATATTAAAAAACCATTCTTATGAATAGTAACACTACTATAAAAAGGGTAAAGTACATTTTTCGTCTTTATATTTTTTTCAAATTACAATGGATACCCTTTAACTTCAATAATTATCTATATATATTAAATTTACTAAATAACCATATCTAAATTTATATTCATATCTATATAATAAATTAGTAAATGTCATAAAGATTTTGACGACAATGAATAGAAGTACCAAAAAGGTACGTTTGTATGCATGGTTTAAAAGCAAGATATGAATGACATGGAATATTAGGTGGTTTAGTTTGGTAAAGCATGAATCATATGAATGTACAAAAATAGAGAAGTTACAAAGCTATTTTCTGCGTAAGATAAATAACTAGATATAACATACTTTCTTTTCATTAGTGTTTAAAACCAACAATTAGTTAAAATATTGTAAAAGTAGGTCCTTTAAAGTTGTTACAAGTTATGTATATATCTTTGTTTGATTTTTATTCTACATAATTCTTCACGTTAGAACAACCCCACCTTTAATAACCGGAATTGGCTCAACGAGAAAGCATGAGCTCCCTAAGCAAATAATAATTGTAATAATCATGAATTATTTGCACAGCCACATAATCCACAAGCAAAAATCACATATAAAATCAACTGAAAGAAGCAAAAATATTCAATACCCGAATGGATACATACAGTGGCGGATCTTGCCCGTTGAACGTGCCAGGGCCGAAAGACACGGGCACTAAAAAAGCCCGGGCAAGCCCGGGCCAAACATAGTATATATAAAAAATTTCGATCGAAATGCGGAAAATTAGCACTACGCCCGAAAAACTTGCCCGGGCCGTGGCCCTACCATAAGCCTCTTAAGAACCGCCCCTGGATACATACACACCCACAAGTTGAGATCTGGAAATGTTGCTCAATTTCTAGCCTCACTAAAATGTGGATACGCTAACGACTCCGCATAACTAAGGTGTTTATCATAATGTTTTCGTCAAGTCACGAGTTTTATAAGATACGAAGCAACCACAACAAACTGGTGGGTTTGGTTAATGGATGTTACGCAAATCAGTAAGATTTGTGTGCAGTTGCTTTTCATAATAGTAGTTGTGTGGCGGTAGAGACAAGGGCTATAATTTTTGTTGTGGTTGAAGAGTTAACGACTTAACCGGAAGGGTTTAGCGTTTTTTTAGTTTTGTTTTTATATGGTGCTTGTATATTGGTAAGTTTAAAAAAAAAAATAAAGAGTTAAATGCCTGGATAGTCCCTGTGGTTTGGCATTTTTTCACCTTTAGTGTCCAACTTTCTAAAATTACAGCTATAGTCCACAACTTTTCAATTTTTGTTCCCGGATAGTTCCTGTGCCTAACATCAGTTAGTTTTCTCAGTTAAGATAGTGTGAAATGACTAAAATACATTTTCCTTAAAAAGGGAAACCACAGGGACTATCCGGGTATTTAATAAATAAAAAAATAAAAATCTAATTAATAAATTCAAACAACTTGCAACCATTCCTCTTCAATTGATCAACTCTCAACAAAATCACATAATAATTCAGAAATTTGACAGTCGATTATAATGAACAGAGCATTAACAATGCCATACCTATAAAACAATCTCTAAAACTCGAAGCATATTCCATCATTCACAACACTATAAGTTGCATATCCACACAACACTAGTTAAATTCTAACAACTTACAACAATTCCTCTTCAATTCGACGATTCTCAACAAAATTACACATGGTTAATCATAATCATAACCTAAATTCTGAAACAACTATTAATTAAACAAGCTCGTACGAAATTCCGTCAAATTCAAACGCCTTATAATGATTGAGCTTCGATTTCCCCTTGCCGGAAACCCTAACCACCTCATCTTCCTCCTCCTCATCTACCGGCGGTGAAGCTTCTTTCTCTTCATCTTCGTAAATTGAAAAGTTGGTCGAATGCGAAGAAGGTGTATGGTGTGATTTTCACAGAGCAGATGCGAGAGACGGTGGGGTTTCTGCCGGCGAAATGAACGAATGGGGTGGGGCTTTGGTGGCGGCCGGAAAAACACGGTGGTTTGGTGGGTTTTTTTGGTATGTAGCTGTTGTGGTGGTGGCGGAGTTATGGTGTGGATGTAGTTGCAGAGAAAAGGAGAGAGACAATGGGAGAGGGTGTGGGGGTGGGCCCTACCTTCTTTTAATATTATACAATTATTAAATAGATAATTGATAACATTTTATTATTTTTTATTAGTAAGGGTATTTTAGTCATTTCACACCCTCTTAACTAAGAAAACTAACTAATGTTAGGCACAGCCGCACAGGGACTATCCGGGAACGAAAATTAAAAAGTTGAGGACTATAGCTGTAATTTTAGAAAGTTAGGAACTAAAAGTGAAAAAAAGGCAAACCACAGGGACTATCCAGGCATTTAATTCTTTAATAAGACTTTGTCGTAGGGCAAGCGGTGCTCAAGGCAGAGGCGAGCAAAGTGGCAAAACATGAGAAAGCCTGCCTGGAGAATCAACATATGTTTGTCCCGTTTGCGTTTGATACCTTTGGTGGTCTCGCTCCTGACGCTGTGCGACTTTTGAATCGGGTTCAAAAAGTCGTTAATAGTAATTCTTCGTCGCTAAAGGTTTCAAACTTTGTATTTAGTAGAATTGGTTTTTCTATTCAAAAGGGGGTGGCGGCGCAACTTGTTGCCCGACTACCTGCCATTGCTTTGTAATTGCCCTTTTTCGTGTGGAATGATATTATAGTAGTATTAAAAAAAAAAAAAAGACTTTGTAAAAACCAACAGCGTCAAGCAACAGTTTGAACTAAATGTCCAATTTAAAAAAAAAATAGAACCATATTGGTAATATTATATCACCTCACGATTTTTTAAATTAACTTGTTGCTCTAAAAAAACTATAAGAAAGATGGATGTCTCATATTCATTACAATCCCCCAACGAAACCGTTCAGTCCACTTTAAAGAATAATAGTCACCGGTTGAAAAATGTAGAAAATACCCATGAAACCAATTGGTTTCAGTTGGTTTACCTAATTTAAACTGAACCATAAACACCTCTACATTGACTGATAGTGTGGTAAATCCATGAAAGGTCAAGTACCTCATGTGAATGCGCTTATCCATCCATCCTGGCCAAAACAATGTTAGATGAGGTACTTCTTCAAGGTTTGGTAGCGAATATACCCCAAATTTAGCCCTCTTTGTAAATAATCAAAAGTATGGGGTTGTTTGTACTCTTTTGTAAAGCTCAAGGGTTGATTGTGCTAATTTCACAAAATCTATGGCATAACAGGATGGAATTAGGGTTTATGGATCATTTTTGCTTCTTCACTAAATATTAGAGTGTGTGTGTGTGTGCTAGAGAGAAATGTGTGTGTGTGTAAGAGAGAAAACATTATCTTAGCTTCAAGTCCCATTCTTAGTGACCTAGCCACAAATACTTTCATTTATGGGACCATGATTTAAAGACCAATAGGTTGTGTTTTTGCTATCTCGGATAGAACAATACGAGTTGAGCTGTTTTTGGCGACGATGGAGGCAGTTTTAGCAACAACAACCAACGAGGCTTGTAGATCTCGATGAGACGAATCCAGGCCATTTGAATCACCCCAATCGGAGTTTGTTTGATATAGTTTCGAGCTACTCAAGTATGTGCAAGTAAACATTCAAGGTAAGAGTTTTAGTTAAAGGTTGCATTTACGCAAATGATATGCATGGGTTTATGTTAGATGTATGTTACGAAACTTTTGGAATTATAAAGTTGATAGCTTAATATGTTTTCAGATCTGAAATCCATAGTCGCCATCAAGTTCATATTAGGGTTTATCGAAGAAGAACAACATACTCGCTATTTTTTTCAAAGTAAAGTATTATAATTACAAATGTGGTAGATTATCATTAATTTTGCTAAAAAAATCATAAAGTGTTAAAAAAGTGTCATAGTATGCATTTTGCGTAATATAGGTGGTTACCTACACGGACGTAATTAAAGGCGGTTTCCTACGGGGCCAAAGTTGAGGGGCAATGTCTTTGTGACTTGACGGTAATTCATCAATTATGTATTGTAAAGTGTGCATGGTTCATTACAAAGTAATTATGGTATATTAAAAAAATTTAAATGTCATTTTAGTCCCTGTGGTTTGGGTCATTTTACCAGTTTAGTACAAAGGTTTGAGACATTGCCATTTTAGTCCAAATAGTTTCAAGCATTGCCATTTTAGTCTACTGGGTTAACTCCGTCCATTTTTTATGTTAGCTAGAAGGGTAATTCGATCATTTTATATGGTCGAATTGCCCTTCTAGCTAACAGAATTACATATAAAATGATCGAAATGCCTTTCTAATTAACAAAATAAATGGATGAAGTTAACCCAGTAGACTAAAATGGCAACGTTTAAAATTATTTGGACTAAAATGACAACGTTCAAACCTTTGGACTAAACTGACAAAATGACCCAAATCACAAGGACTAAAATGGCATTTAACTCATTAAAAATGTTATGTTTAATGCCTAAATGTAATTTATGTGATACACCGATGTGCCCTAATTGCTAATTAACACGTTTAATCTTTGTTAAAGTTTATTGTTGCTTAATTAAACTAAAACTCACTTATCGTAAATGACTTTCGATTATTATATTATTGATTAGTGATTAGATTATTTGACTAGTTTTTACTTGATTTATTTTAGCCTACTTTAGATTGTGCATGTGTATAAGTTTCTATTATAAGAAACCATTTTTGCTAGTCGTAAGAGCATCCAAAATATACGGGCGGACCTTTGATTATGTACGACTGTCTAGGTCCAGTGGCGGCTATGATGGTGTGCGGGGAGGACATTCGCACAAAGCCCGCGATTTCGAGGAGCACGCGAATTTAAAAAAAAAATCCGATATATATATGTGTGTGTGTGTGTGTTATTTATTTATTTTTAAATAGTAAACACATACCGATTTCAATATAGTCCCATTTACAAATCATTTCTTATGGTTTAGAATTTAGCCCACTTGACATTAGGTTTACTGAGCTCCAATACTAATTGGATTTTCTTTTAAAATAATAATAAAACATACGGAAGGGCATATATTTTCAAGCTCGAACAGGGTACGTGAATTCTTAGAGACGCCTCTGTCTAGGTCTAATTAATATTGTGAATTTACGATGTTTTTCTTTGATGTGTTCGATATTTTTGGAGTTTTTTTTCCTTTTGATGACTAGACTGCTGTTGTTGTCATGCTCATGTTGGTGACCTTTTCTTTGCTTTCTATTGACTATTGTGGCTCTGCTTTATAGGCTTAAGCAGGGGCGGAACTACAGCCCGAGGTGGGTGGGCGGGCGCACCCCTTAGAAAAAAAAAATTCAGTGTAGTATTCGCGTTAAAATTCCGAGCGCACCCCCTAAAATTTTGCAATCGCACCCCTTGAGCTTTTAAACTGACTAGGCGAAGCACAAAAGTGAAAAAAAAAAGTGAAAACGACATCTGAACATTTTCCGGCCATTTTATCCGGTGAACTCTGGAACTAAAAAATGAAATACAGTGAAGGAGAAGAACAATACTGATTTGAATTTCTAGATAATTTATTTTCTTTTATGGGAAAGAGTAATATGATGCTTTGGGAAGAGTAATAAAGTAATATTTAATAGAATTAAAATCATCTGAACTAATATAATTTTAATATTTAAAAGAAATTATATATTATATTATATATTATATAATAGTGTAATTTGCAACATTTTGTTTCATTAGAGGTTGTATCGGAATTCTTTTGTTTTACATGGCCCGATCCGACCCGATATTAACCGATTTTTTTTCATATACCTAAGGGTCTAAAATCTTTAAAAATATTCCGCACCCCCATGAAAAAAATCCTGGGTTTGTCACTGGGCTTAAGGCTTGCCTACTGATGTGTTTTACTTGAGTACATGAGTTTTTTAATGAACCATTGGTGCCGTCCAAAAAGATATTCGACCAGGAAACAAACTTTGAGCATGCCAAAAGATGACCTAACTTTTAATTGTGAGGACTTTGCATGGCCCATTAGTAGAGTCCGTACAAAAGGTTCGATCATTGGGCCCATGATCCTTATTTTATACCTCTAAATAAGCATTTTTGGTCATAGTTGCACTTAATTATACTACTTGAATTAGCAATATGAAGATTAAATAATTGAGTTAATTATAAAATTGCAAATCATGGGTGGTAGAAAGATTTCACCACGTCTCATTATCAATTAGGCTATTGGGTATGGGGGTAGTGAATTGGATCATAGATTGTCATGCGGGATGTGGTTCTCGTGGTACAACCCCCCCCCCCCCCCCCCCCCCCAACCCTTCTCAAACCATGATGGTTCGCATAGTTTAATCCATAGCAACCATGACCCTCTTTCAATTAATGAGGGGATTTTGATTGGTGGGAGCGGATAGTGGGGGTCATGGTCCACATCATATAAGGTGGTGAATTAGGTTGGTGGATAAGGGTGTGGTGAGATGGTGCTGACGTGGAGGGTGATGGTGGTCATTTGAGTCATGATCACACCACATAGCCTTGCAAGATTTTAGTTGATTTTTAGGGTAAATTACACTTTTCATCCTTTATGTTTGTATCAAATTGTAATGGATGACCTTTATCTTCAATAATTACAGTCACAATCCTTTATTTGAAAAACTTATTACACCTTTCGTCCTTTAGCACTAACCAGATTAAAAATTTAAGTTAAATCAGATCATGTGATTATCACATGAGGGCTTTTATGTCTTTTTACACTCAAATAAATAAACCTAAAAATAAACAACTAAAACCAAAAAACCAATAATAAAAAATAAACAACTAAAAGCAAAAAACAAAAAATATACATATAGTTATACAGACCTAAATACATCTCTATTTCTCTCTATAATTCCTGATGCCCTTCTCTACCATAGCACCACCGCCGCCGCCATAGCATCACCGTCGCCGTCACTCTCCATCTATCTATTTCACCGCTGCCTCTCTCTCAGCCTGCAACAAAACCCCCTTTTAGAAAAAACCCAACCATAGTTGCAGGTCAGAATATATGAACCAAATTATCTTTACACAAAACAAGGTCTCCGACGAGGTCAACGGAAACGTCTGCGTCACGTGATGAATCTACAGATCTAACGGTAAATCGGACCGTTGTGAAGACGGATAAAGAAGTGAAGGTTATTAATCGGTGCTCCGATTGCCGGAAAAGAGTTGGTTTGACCGGTGAAGAACGAAGATGGCGGTGTTCCGATGGGTGTGTCAGATATGTGGGATATTAATTTTGGTGTTAAAGGGTTTACGATTTTGAGGTAAGATTGCTTGAATTCATGGGTGAAAGAGGAAAGTGAGAGATGGGTTTTTGTCTTCTGCAATTAATTAATTAATTAAAGATAAACAAAATCAAACAAGAAAGAAAGAAAAACCTGTAATCTTTAAAAGATGAAGAATCCATAAAACTTGAGAAAGGAGGAGGGTAGGCATCGATTGATTTGGAGATTGCTGATGAAGAAACATTATTAACACTTGTGGCAGCAGATAAAGAAGAAGAGAATTCCACAGGCTTTCTTGAACGGTTTCTACCTCTGTGCATATCTCTCTCACAGTATTTTGAATCAGGGTAAGCTTCTTTAGAGCACCTCCATTTTTTTCCATCTGTTCTTCTGCATCTTCCTGGTTCTAAATCTATCTTTCTGCCATACCCACCAATTTGATACAACTGATTGTATGGAAAGCTTGATCCTTCCCATACTCCTCCTACTGCAATAACCATATATAATAATTGAACAGTAAATAAGAAGCAGATCCGGCAGCAGCAACAACTCGAGATCGATCAGTTTGTGAATCGACATGTATTATGGCGGCATGATGTGGTGGTGGTGGTGGCAAAATTTGGTGGTTAGGGTTTTAGGGTTAGGAAATTGGGGAAGATGAAGTGTGTATGCAATGTTTTTGGTTTTATTTATTAAATGTTTAAATAAAATTATGAATTGACCAAAATACCCTTAATTGAATTAACTTAACTGAAAATTTTAACCTGGTTAGTACTAAAGGACGTAGAGTGTATCAGGTTTTGCAAGTAAAGGACTGTGACTGTAATTATTGAAGTTAAAGGCTGTCCGTTGCAATCTGGTACAAACATAAAAGACGAAAAGTGTAATTTACCCTGATTTTTATGATTCAAATTTCACGATATTATTATATATATAATAGGCCAAAGCCTTAGGGTGGAAGAGGTGCTCCCCACGTGGGGAGTGGTAACCTCTTTATCTTAGCCAATCAGCTCATGCCACGTCAACTCTCCTCCTCACTCCCCATTTTCTACTCAAATACAAAGGGTTCTCCCCACATGGGGAGTTCATTTCTTTTTTTTTTCTACAAAGAGTAAAGTGCCAATATGGCCCCTGAGGTTTGGTCTTTGCCACTTTAGTCTAAAGCTCAAACCTTTTGAATCTGGGTCCCTGTGGTTTCAATTTTGTTGCCATTTTCATCCAAAATCAAAATTTTGTCAGATTTTTCAGTTCACATCCAGTTTTTTTTTGTCTTTTTCCTCCCTTTTAATTAAGGGCAAAATTGTCAGATTTGTTATAATAAAATGTTAAAAGACCATTTTGCCTATCAAAATGGCCATTGATTTACATCATCAAATCGTAAAATACACTAGTGTATTTTCATTATCAAATCCTGTTCAAATCCTGGCCATTAATTTACACTTGTGTATTGATAATCAAGGGCTAGGATTAGTTCACACAGTTCACTATCAATACACAAGTGTGTAAATCAATGGCCAGGATTTGATCAGGATTTGATGATGAAAATACACTAGTGTAATTTACGATTTGATGATGTAAATCAATGGCCAGGATTTGTTCACTCAGTTCACAAATACACTAGTGCTCACTCTAGAACCCCATGATGGAAGGTGTGAAACACGAGGGTTAAGTGCGTTATCTTAAGTGTTTTAATGCGTTTATGTGATTATATGCCTAGAATGTGTTAACTACGAAGGTTTTTGATTTTGCAGGTTAAATGTGTAATATGGTGAAGTTAGGATGTTTAGAGATGGAGCGGAATGATCGCGGATGGGAATCAAGACACTGCACATTAGACGGGACGTGTTCGGGTCGATAAATAGCTTGAATATATAAGAAAAATACGAAGAATTGAAGTTGAGGGGCCAAATTGTCATTATTTGAAAGATTAATATAGTGAGAATACAAAGGAATAAAGAATACTAAGTTGAGGGGGCCATTGTGCAATTAAGTGGAAGTTGTATGTGAGAATTAAGTGGGAGTTTGATTCTGCGCAGTGGGTTATGGCCGAAAAACCGTAACTTACGGTTTTAACACAATGCTCACAAAGTCAACAGCAATATCAACATGTGGCTTACGATATGAACATGTGGCCTAAGGATTGTGCATGGGCTTCACAAAAAGAAACAGCCAATTGGACATGTGGTTTACAGTTTGGATATGTGGTTTACGGAATCAAAGGAATTGAAAGATGGAATGCACGTGATGTGTTTGTGGATTTTTTTTAAAGGGGTTTTTAAAACCCTATTGGAATTACACTGGCAGCCCATCGATGATTGGTAGGAGTTGAAGGACTTTGGGAGCCTTTAATTTATCATCATCATCATCGATTATTGGGGCAACATATCACTTCCGGAGGCTCGACAATTGGTAGCAACAATCTATCGATTATTGGCAGCAAATAACACTTTTTGGGGAGCTTACAATTCATCACTCAACATCATTATTCTTCATCAACATCATTATATCACATCCTTGCTAGATCAATCATGTCTTCATCATTACTTCAAGCTTTTGAAGATCGTACGAACGTCATGAGCGGCTAGTCGACCCGTGACCGTCTCCGGGAATAGGGTTTATGTTTGAACATCGGGTTTGCGTATGTTACGACTTTTTGGATTAGGATTCGGTTAAACATTGGGTTAGTCATTCCTATTATTTCTTGTTTCGATTAAACATTATTAAATTATCGTAATCATTTGAGTTCATCAATTATTTGGTTTGTTTCATCAATGATTGGGATTAATTTCTAAATTGTCATTGTTTAAACCTTTAATCATTGAATCTGTTAATGATTATGAAATCTGAAATTGGTAACTAATTGGATTACTATTCATTTGCATCAATCCTTCGATTTCGATCGTGGATCATTGCAATCAATTATATTATCCGTTAGTTATTTATCAAAACAAGTTTTACGAATCATGTCTATGTGATTTCCAACTAGTAGTAATTAAGTAACCTGTGTTTCTACATAACCTGAAAACCCGGAGATTGGTCTCTTTTTCTCATAACTGTTTACAACTCTAATTTATATTTGTTTTCACAATCATTCTTAAAACTGCAAAAAACAATTAGTTTAGACATAGATGATAATTAAAACAACAAGCTTTCATACTTTCCACTGATTCCCCGTGGATTCGACACCCTACCTTTTACTAGTAAAAGGTGAATAGGGCACTTTTAACTTTATTTTTGACCGACCTTACGACATTGATCAAAATGGCGCCGTTTCCGGGGAGTCGGTGTGCTTAGTTTAGTTAGTTGTTTTTCTTAAAAGAATTTCAAAAAACCTAAAAATTAGAAAAAACCAAAAAAAAATCCAAAAATATTTCCTTTTGTTTGTGTTCTACTTGTTTCGTTTCGTATTACGCTTGGTTTCTTGTTTGTCTGTGTGCAGGCGATTCTCGTGTTGCATGCATACCAGGTTTTCAAAGAAATCATCACCGCTCTTATTTGATCCAGAAATCGAAAAGACAGCTTGACAGATTCTCGTTCTTCTACGTTCAGCAGTGAAAGCTAAAGCCCAGTCATCAACAGTTGCTCAAGATCTTGAACAAGCAGCTCACGAGATGGCTGACCAAGAGCCACAAGACCAAGCACAAAACGAACCAATCCCTCCCATTCCAGATCCACCAATTCCTCAAAACCAAAATAAAAACCAAAACCAGCCCAATAATCAAAACCAGAATCAACCACCACCACTGTGACAACCCTCAAAATCCTATGTATTCCGTACAATTTATTATTGATAATTAAGGTGTTTGACGACTGTGTGGAATTACTTAACTGCTCTCTGATATCTGTGTTATGCTTACACGTATTTGTTAATATACTAATAGTGTACAGATAGGTCACTAAATAGTCCGCTATATTTTCCTAAGTGTTAGAAAGTAAAAACGTTACAAAATATATAAATAGGACACTTTACGGATTAATTAAGCACTTTAACGAAACAACACCGAACCGAACAACCAGACTTTACCCGGAACATAAAAATATTGCCATTAACATTGTTTATCTTTTTCTGAGCCAGTTAGGGTCCCCGAATACCCTAACACCCGCTGTAATGCACAACACGCTAGTAACCGGATTAAGTCCCTACTTAACTTAACTAATACTTAACTATTAGTTGGAACCTAACTAGGAGACCCCCCCCCCCCCCCCACCGAGTTCGGTCACTATGTGACCACCCCATGTACTTTACTTGATTATTTAAATCAAGGTTGTCTAATATCTAGCTAGCATTAGAACCATTGGTTAAACTTGAAGGAAATTATCTATAAGTTGCAACCTTAATCCATCATATCATTCATCACAACTCAACAAACCAACTCTCTCTCCCTCTCCTTGGAGCTCTCGGCCGAAGACACCCACACCCATCCATCACCTTTTCGATTTCCTTCAACCCATTCCATACATCTACAAGTGTTAAGGAACGCGTATAAGGAACCTTGGTGCATTCGGAACGCGAAGGACCTCACCCCATTGCTTTTATCCACTCGATTTTCGACTAGAATCTTCCCTAGCCTCGAGCTAGTAGTAAGTTGCTCTAAACGCCTTCTTGATCTTGTCTAGAGTGGTTAATAAGAGATTTGTCGGTTAAAATTGTGAACATATAAAATCAAAACTAAAAAGTCTTGCTAGAATGATAAACTTGTTGGTTAAAGAGTAAATAATGATGAAACATGGTAGTACAAGGTGAATCTGAAATATATGAGTATTAGTTTGCTGTAAATAACTTATAACCTGTTGTAAATCATTATTAGAAGGAATGGTAATCATATGTGTGCGTTTTAGTAGCCGTTAGACTGAAAACAGCTTGCTGATGTGTATTTTCAGCCGCCTTTAACAGGCTGTAAACAGGGCATAAATTCAACGAAAAACCGATATTTTGAATCTAAAATATTTTGTTATGAAATACGGTTCTAATGGCACCGGAATCGTAATTTTTGGACTTCGTTTACTATTTTTAATGTGTCGATTTGTAACAACAGCTTAAGCTGAATTTTTACAGCAATAAATGGGTGTCGTACGTTCAGTCATAACCTGAGTTTTGTGATCAATCGGACCATGAAAATTTTACTGTAGATGACAACTGAAGTATTTGTAATTACCCCACTAGAATTTCGCAAATCGAACTTACGATGAATTTTTAATAAATTGTTTCGTGGACTGTGGTCAGAAATACATAAATCTGAGTTCAGTCCCGAATATGAATTTTTATAAAATGTGGGTAATGAACCGGACCCCGATATTTTTACACAATAAAATATGGAATGTTTATGACATTCTATAAAAATTTGGGAATTTTTGGAATAATCTAACTATTTTATTTAAATGTCCGAAAACAGCCGGTTTTGAGTATTAATGCTGAATTGACATAAGTTGTGACTTGCGTGTCTAAATGTCGAGTATGCTATCTGTGAATGATTTGACATGTTATATATGTTATGTGCATTATCGTATGTTTGATTTTGAGTGGGGAATGGACGGGAAACTTAGATGGGCATAAAACGTTACAGTGATGCATGTTGTGTGATAGATACGTGTAGGAACTTTGTGTTCTATTTGAAAGCCACTAAATGACTAACTGGTAAATCATACTAGGACGTGATTGACCGACCTTGACTGTTAGCTATATTGAGAATCTAACCGAGCAAACCGAGGTGAGTTCACACACTTTCTAAGGCATGGGATTCCCGGTGGTTTGGGAATGGGTTAAAGAATTTAAAACTAAATCTACATATCCTCCATGGGTAGGATATGTACTGTCATCCTCCATAGATTGGATGCCATTATTAATCCTACGAATTCTCCTGGTCCAGAATACGTACGTTTGTCCTCCTTGGGTAGGACAACAACCTTAAAACTAGCTAGACAAAACTCTATCATGAAGTCCCTCAATTTATATCGACTTAATCGCCGAGGCCAATGGCGAGCGGGTCATTAGTTAATAGCGCTATTAGGTTTAACAAACCTCACACCGTGCCAGTCAGACGGGCGTGTACTAATGGACTATGGCAGATTGTCAGTGATGATAGACACTGATATAGGGCGCAACTTATTTGCGTAGCAGTCGATATCATACCGTCTAGTAGTTCAAACGGGGAAAACCCCCACTGATCATGGTTATGGATTGGGTAAAGAAAAAGGATATGGATAAACATACTTTCAACTACGGGGTAACCCCCACGGCAAATAAGCCAACGAAAGTCAAACCACGTTTTTCAGAAACAACTTAAAACTAAACAACCAAACGTGAACTCACTCAACTTTGTTGTTGACTAGTTGTTACATGCCTTACAGGTCGCTAAACACTTGGAGCTTGCACGAGGAAGGAGTCGTTGTGGTGTACGGACGGTTATGTCCAGTGTTTAATATTTAAAACCTCATGAACTTATTAAACCTAAGTGTTGGACTTTAAACTTACGAACTGCGAACTTATGTTTTGAACTTTACGTTTATGCTTCCGCTGTCTAAATTAAAACTTGGTTAACTAGCTTTGGTCACCAATCGTATTGTGGTTGGTCTTATTTACTTAATTACGATGTTCAATATGATTGGTGGCTCGATCCTGGTCACGTCACGCCTCCAAGCGGTGATACCCCGCAGGGTGGATTTTGGGGGTGTGACATATTGGTATCAGAGCCATTGGTTATAGTGAACTTGGTTTTAAATGGGAAAATGCTTTTTGATAAAACCAGACTATAACCTGTACAGTGCTCAACGATCCACAACAACGCTTCGCTCCACGTGCAAGACTCGACACCATAAGTGGTATGATTTATGTTATATTTTCGGTTAGATAGTTCTCACTGTGCATTAGATAATGTGATAATTGCTATTTGAACCTTGTGTGTGCTTACTCTCTAATGTCGTCCCACACACTTACACACTTTCGCGACACTTTCCTCACTTACGTTGCTTCATTATGAAGATCATGAGCGGACGCGAAGGACGTATCAACCTCACTCAAGCCCAGTTAACGGCTTTGATCAACGAACGAGTTGCGGAGGCACTCGCAGCTAACCCTGCAGGAGGTATAACCTGCCATACCAACTCACCTTAGGACGTTTAGATCCTACCTTCACAAACCAACCCTCGTGCTTAACCATGCCTATTATTCTCGCACTACAGGTCAACATGCTCAACCTCTGGTATGCACGTTCAAGACGTTCATGGACTGCCGACCTACCACTTTCAGTGGCACCGAAGGAGCAGTGGGCCTTCTTCACTGGTTTGAAAAGCTTGAGACTGTTTTCGAGATGTGCGAATGCCCCGAAGACCGTAGGGTGAAATATGCTACCGGAACACTTGAAGGAGCTGCGTTAACCTAGTGGAAGGCACAGGTTCAACTACTAGGACTGGCAGTTGCTAATGCCACGCCCTGGAATGGTTTCAAAGAGCTGATCAAAGAGGAGTACTGTAGTCGGGATGACATCCACAAGCTAGAAGTGGAATTTTACAATCTGAAGATGACAGGATCTGAGATCGAGGCGTATACTAAGAGGTCAAACGAGCTGTCCATCTTGTGTCCAACCATGGTGAACCCTCCCATCAAACGAATTGAGCTCTATCTCAAGGGCCTTGTACCAGAGATTCAAAGTCACGTGACTTCAGCCAACTTGGGTACCATCCAGCAAGTCGTCAAACTGGCTCATCGTCTCACCGACCAGGCGGTGGAGCAAAACAGGCTACCCAAACGTATCAGTGCCACAGCTACTTCTGATGCACCTACCGATAACAAGCGAAAATGGGATGGGAACTCCGGAAAGGGTTCTACTTCAGTTCAGTCTCAGCAGCGAAAGACTGATGACTACCAGAGTCCTGGTCAGCAATCTTCTGGTAACCAAGGACAGGGTGGATACCGAGGAAACCACCCCAACTGCAACCGGTGCAACAAGCATCACAGCGGGCAGTGCAACAAAGGTCGCTGTCAGAGATGTCAAAAGCTGGGTCATGAAGCTAAGGATTGAAGGAGCCCGCGTCCTGTGAATCAGAATCGCTAACAGCAACAAGCTCCACAGACCCATCAGCAGCAACAACAACAGGGCAATAAAGGATGTTTTCAGTGTGGCGCTGAAGGCCACTTTAAGAGAAACTGCCCCCAACTGAACCGGAATCAGAACAACAACGACCAAGGAAACGGGAACCACAATGGGAACAACAATGGAGGCAACAATGGAGGCGGCAATGGGGGAAACAACAATGGTAATGGAGCAAGGGGTCGTGTGTTCGTGATTGGTCAGGGAGAAGCAAGGAACGATCCCAACGTTGTGATGGGTAAGTTTCTTCTGGATGACTTCTTTGTTACTGTTTTATTCGATTCGGGTGCCGATACTAGTTATGTGTCCTTAAAAGTTAGCCAAATGCTTAAGCGCACTCCAACACTCCTGAACACCAAACACGAGGTAGAACTAGCAAATGGTAAAAGTCTTGAAGCCACACACGTAGTTAAAGGTTGTAACCTCGTCTTAGCTGGTCAGACTTTCCCTATCGATCTTGTTCCTATCACCCTTGGTAGTTTCGACGTCGTTATTGGGATGGATTGGCTATCTCATCATCAAGCGGAGATTGTTTGCAAGGAGAAAATCGTCCGCATTCCTCGTTCTGGTGAAGAACCTCTCATGATTCGTGGCGACAAGAGTGGTGCTGTCGAAGGCATCATCTCTTTCCTTAAGGCCCTGAAGTGTTTGCAAAAGGGCCACACTGCCATTTTAGCACTCGTTGCTGACACATCAACGGAAGAGAAGAAAATTGAAGACATCCCTATTGTGCGCGATTTTCCCGAGGTATTTCCTGAGGAATTACCTGGTCTTCCGCCTCATCGCCAAGTTGAGTTTCAAATCGAGCTAGCTCCTGGAGCAGCGCCAGTAGCTCGAGCACCATATCGTCTAGCTCCATCAAAACTCGAAGAACTGTCCACACAACTACAAGAACTCTTGGAAAAGGGTTTTATACGTCCTAGCTCTTCGCCCTGGGGAGCTCCAGTCTTGTTCGTAAAGAAGAAGGATGGTACTTTCAGAATGTGTATTGACTATCGCGAGCTCAACAAGGTGACTGTGAAGAATCGTTATCCTCTTCCACGTATTGACGACTTATTCGACCAGCTGCAAGGGTCGAGCTATTACTCTAAGATTGATTTGAGATCGGGATACCATCAGCTGAGAGTCCGAGATGAGGACGTCTCCAAAACAGCATTCAGAACTCGTTACGGCCATTACGAGTTTCTGGTTAAGCCATTCGGGCTAACGAATGCACCAGCGGTCTTCATGGATCTCATGAACCGAGTGTGCAAGCCTTACCTGGATAAGTTCGTTATTGTGTTCATCGACGACATCCTGATCTATTCTAAGAGTCAGGAGGAACACGAGCAGCATCTACGACTTATGCTGGAACTTCTTCGAAAAGAGCAGTTGTATGCCAAGTTTTCGAAATGTGACTTCTGGCTTCGCGAAGTCCACTTTCTAGGCCACGTGGTAAACAAGGATGGAATTCATGTGGATCCATCTAAGGTTGAATCGATCAAGAACTGGCCTGCACCCCGAACACCAACAGAGATCCGCCAATTCTTGGGTTTGGCCGGATATTACAGAAGGTTTATAAAAGATTTCTCCAAGATTGCGCAACCTCTCACTTCGCTGACTCAGAAGGGTGTCATCTATCGTTGGGGTGATGCACAGGAGTCCGTATTTCAACACCTAAAGGATAGACTTTGTAGCGCGCCTATCCTCTCATTGCCCGAAGGCACCGATGATTTCGTGGTTTATTGCGACGCTTCCATCCAAGGACTTGGTTGCGTATTGATGCAACGTGACAAGGTCATTGCCTACGCATCGCGCCAACTTAAAGTTCACGAAAGGAATTACACTACTCACGATCTGGAGCTGGGAGCAGTTGTTTTTGCGCTAAAGATATGGAGACATTACCTGTACGGTACAAAGTGCACCATTTACACCGACCACAGGAGTCTCGAGCATATCTTCAAGCAAAAGGAGTTAAACATGCGACAACGCCGATGGGTCGAACTCTTGAATGATTACGAATGCGCTATCAAGTATCATCCGGGCAAAGCTAATGTTGTGGCTGACGCCCTCAGTCGAAAGGACACTTTACCTAAGCGTGTACGTGCTTTACAGCTTACCATCCAATCCAACCTTCCCGCTCAAATTCGAGATGCCCAGGTCGAAGCATTGAAAGCAGAGAACATCAGGGCTGAGTCCCTACGAGGATCGAGACAACGGCTAGAACAAAAGGAAGACGGCGCCTACTATGTAACGGGGCGTATTTGGGTTCCACTCTATGGCAACTTACGCGAGCTTGTGATGGATGAAGCACATAAGTCTCGTTATTCAGTACATCCTGGTTCGGACAAGATGTACCACGACCTCAAGACTACGTATTGGTGGCCTGGCATGAAAGCCCACATAGCAACCTACGTCAGTAAGTGCTTGACTTGTGCGAGAGTCAAGTCTGAATATCAGAAACCATCAGGCCTACTTCAACAACCGGAGATCCCGAAATGGAAATGGGAGCAAATTTCCATGGATTTCGTTACCGGCCTGCCTAGATCTCAACGCGGAAATGATACCATTTGGGTGATCGTAGATCGACTGACCAAGTCTGCACATTTTCTGGCTATCAAAGAAACGGATAAGTTTTCTACTCTTGCAGACATTTATCTAAAGGAAGTGGTGTCAAGGCACGGAGTGCCAACCTCTATTATATCTGATCGTGATGCGCGTTTTACTTCTGAACTGTGGCAAGCAATGCACAAATCCTTTGGCTCACGTTTAGATATGAGCACCGCTTATCACCCACAGACGGATGGGCAATCTGAACGCACCATCCAAACCTTGGAAGACATGCTTAGGGCATGCGTAATCGATTTTGGTAATGGCTGGGAAAAACACCTCCCGCTAGTGGAGTTCTCATATAACAACAACTACCACACCAGCATCCAAGCCGCTCCATTTGAGGCATTATACGGACGCAAATGCCGATCGCCTCTCTGTTGGGCAGAAGTTGGTGACAGCCAAATCACTGGCCCAGAACATGTGGTAGACACCACCGAGAAAATTGCTCAGATACGACAACGAATGGCGGCAGCTCGTGACCGCCAGAAAAGCTATGCTGATAAAGGAAGAAAACCACTCGAGCTCCAGGTTGGGGATCGAGTGCTACTCAAAGTCTCACCTTGGAAAGGTGTAGTCCGCTTTGGAAAACGAGGCAAACTCAATCCGCGTTATGTCGGACCATTCGAAGTCACCGAGAAAATTGGCAAAGTCGCCTACAGGTTGAATCTACCTGAAGAACTCAGCGGAGTTCACAATGTTTTCCATGTGTCGAATCTGAAAAAGTGCCTGTCAGATGAGACCCTCATAGTTCCCCTCAAGGAACTCACAATCGACGACCAGCTGCGATTCGTCGAGGAACCAGTAGAGATTACTGATCGAGATGTTAAGATTCTCAAGCACACAAGAATACCTCTGGTCCGAGTTCGTTGGAATGCTCGTCGTGGCCCAGAGTATACCTGGGAACGAGAAGACCAAATGAAACTCAAGTATCCCCAACTGTTTAAGAAAAACGCAACCACTACTGAGGCTGAAGCTACTGCAGAATTTCGGGACGAAATTCCAAATCAACGGGGGGATGATGTGACGCCCCAGGAAAATCTAGAAAACAACGCAACTTAACTAGCTCCCTCAGTAACCATGCGCTAAATTTCGGGACAAAATTCTCTTAACAGGGGGAGAATGTGACAACCCTCAAAATCCTATGTATTCCGTACAATTTATTATTGATAATTAAGGTGTTTGACGACTGTGTGGAATTACTTAACTGCTTTCTGATATCTGTGTTATGCTTACACGTATTTGTTAATATACTAATAGTGTACAGATAGGTCACTAAATAGTCCGTTATATTTTCCTAAGTGTTAGAAAGTAAAAACGTTACAAAATATATAAATAGGACACTTTACGGATTAATTAAGCACTTTAACGAAACAACACCGAACCGAACAACCGGACTTTACCCGGAACATAAAAATATTGCCATTAACATTGTTTATCTTTTTCTGAGCCAGTTAGGGTCCCCGAATACCCTAACACCCGCTGTAATGCACAACACGCTAGTAACCGGATTAAGTCCCTACTTAACTTAACTAATACTTAACTATTAGTTGGAACCTAACTAGGAGACCCCCCCCCCCAACCGAGTTCGGTCACTATGTGACCACCCCATGTACTTTACTTGATTATTTAAATCAAGGTTGTCTAATATCTAGCTAGCATTAGAACCATTGGTTAAACTTGAAGGAAATTATCTATAAGTTGCAACCTTAATCCATCATATCATTCATCACAACTCAACAAACCAACTCTCTCTCCCTCTCCTTGGAGCTCTTGGCCGAAGACACCCACACCCATCCATCACCTTTTTGATTTCCTTCAACCCATTCCATACATCTACAAGTGTTAAGGAACGCGTATAAGGAACCTTGGTGCATTCGGAACGCGAAGGACCTCACCCCATTGCTTTTATCCACTCGATTTTCGACTAGAATCTTCCCTAGCCTCGAGCTAGTAGTAAGTTGCTCTAAACGCCTTCTTGATCTTGTCTAGAGTGGTTAATAAGAGATTTGTCGGTTAAAATTGTGAACATATAAAATCAAAACTAAAAAGTCTTGCTAGAATGATAAACTTGTTGGTTAAAGAGTAAATAATGATGAAACATGGTAGTACAAGGTGAATCTGAAATATATGAGTATTAGTTTGCTGTAAATAACTTATAACCTGTTGTAAATCATTATTAGAAGGAATGGTAATCATATGTGTGCGTTTTAGTAGCCGTTAGACTGAAAACAGCTTGCTGATGTGTATTTTCAGCCGCCTTTAACAGGCTGTAAACAGGGCATAAATTCAACGAAAAACCGATATTTTGAATCTAAAATATTTTGTTATGAAATACGGTTCTAATGGCACCGGAATCGTAATTTTTGAACTTCGTTTACTATTTTTAATGTGTCGATTTGTAACAACAGCTTAAGCTGAATTTTTACAGCAATAAATGGGTGTCGTACTTTCAGTCATAACCTGAGTTTTGTGATCAATCGGACCATGAAAATTTTACTGTAGATGACAACTGAAGTATTTGTAATTACCCCACTAGAATTTCGCAAATCGGACTTACGATGAATTTTTAATAAATTGTTTCGTGGACTGTGGTCAGAAATACATAAATCTGAGTTCAGTCCCGAATATGAATTTTTATAAAATGTGGGTAATGAACCGGACCCCGATATTTTTACACAATAAAATATGGAATGTTTATGACATTCTATAAAAATTTGGGAATTTTTGGAATAATCTAACTATTTTATTTAAATGTCCGAAAATAGCCGGTTTTGAGTATTAATGCTGAATTGACATAAGTTGTGACTTGCGTGTCTAAATGTCGAGTATGCTATCTGTGAATGATTTGACATGTTATATATGTTATGTGCATTATCGTATGTTTGATTTTGAGTGGGGAATGGACGGGAAACTTAGATGGGCATAAAACGTTACAGTGATGCATGTTGTGTGATAGATACGTGTAGGAACTTTGTGTTCTATTTGAAAGCCACTAAATGACTAACTGGTAAATCATACTAGGACGTGATTGACCGACCTTGACTGTTAGCTATATTGAGAATCTAACCGAGCAAACCGAGGTGAGTTCACACACTTTCTAAGGCATGGGATTCCCGGTGGTTTGGGAATGGGTTAAAGAATTTAAAACTAAATCTACATATCCTCCATGGGTAGGATATGTACGGTCATCCTCCATAGATTAGATGCCATTATTAATCCTACGAATTCTCCTGGTGCAGAATACGTACGTTCGTCCTCCTTGGGTAGGACAACAACCTTAAAACTAGCTAGACAAAACTCTATCATGAAGTCCCTCAATTTATATCGACTTAATCGCCGAGGCCAATGGCGAGCGGGTCATTAGTTAATAGCGCTATTAGGTTTAACAAACCTCACACCGTGCCAGTCAGACGGGCGTGTACTAATGGACTATGGCAGATTGTCAGTGATGATAGACACTGATATAGGGCGCAACTTATTTGCGTAGCAGTCGATATCATACCGTCTAGTAGTTCAAACGGGGAAAACCCCCACTGATCATGGTTATGGATTGGGTAAAGAAAAAGGATATGGATAAACATACTTTCAACTACGGGGTAACCCCCACGGCAAATAAGCCAACGAAAGTCAAACCACGTTTTTCAGAAACAACTTAAAACTAAACAACCAAACGTGAACTCACTCAACTTTGTTGTTGACTAGTTGTTACATGCCTTACAGGTCGCTAAACACTTGGAGCTTGCACGAGGAAGGAGTCGTTGTGGTGTACGGACGGTTATGTCCAGTGTTTAATATTTAAAACCTCATGAACTTATTAAACCTAAGTGTTGGACTTTAAACTTACGAACTGCGAACTTATGTTTTGAACTTTACGTTTATGCTTCCGCTGTCTAAATTAAAACTTGGTTAACTAGCTTTGGTCACCAATCGTATTGTGGTTGGTCTTATTTACTTAATTATGATGTTCAATATGATTGGTGGCTCGATCCTGGTCACGTCACGCCTCCAAGCGGTGATACCCCGCAGGGTGGATTTTGGGGGTGTGAAACCAGTTCCACAATTCAACCCAGGCCCACAAAACCAACCGGGGAATCTAAATCTCCGACATGGGGAGATTATTCGTATTAACCAACCACAGCATCAACATGGGTATGATGAGGGTTCCCAACACAGAGAAGGCAGTGTGCATACTTCAGAATCCGGCTGGGAAGATGATGATTATCAAAATTAGTATGACGGGAGATACGCATATTATAGGTACGATGAAGGTTATAATGAGAATCGAGGATACCCGGTCCAACAACAGGTCAATCAAAGAAATCACATCCCGCACCCGATTCCACAAAATCAAGTTCAACATGGAGTCCCACAATTCAATGCGGGGAATCAAAGGGCTAATAATCGGGTTGGGGGCGATCATATACAGTTTGTGGATGGTGTCCCACAAGTCGTTCAAGGGGAACCACTTCAAGGCGTTGAAGGTCACTGTCGACCAGTTGTAGTATCTAACTCATCGGCTATAGTCACACCGGTTGGAAACAATAACAGACCTTTCGAGGTGAGGCCTCAATACTTAGGCCATTTTCCAGAGTTTTATGGAAAGAGGACCGAAGAACCATACTTGCACATAGCAAGTTATGATTCAATTTTCCAAACTATAGGGGGTTCGGGGTTTACAAAGGATGAAGTGAAGCTGATGCTGTTTCAGTTTACTCTGAAAGACAAAGCACACCAGTGGTTCGCGACAATACCTCCGGGTAGTATATACACTTGGCAATAGATGCAGCAGGTGTTCTTGGAGGAGTATTACACGATGAATAGAACCAGTGAAGCTCGAGAAGCAATAGAGCTTTCCAACAGCATTCAAGGGAAGCGTTCCATGAGGCGTTCATAAAAATGCCCCCATCATGGCATTCAGACATGGGAATTGATTAAAGCGTTCTACGATGGGCTACTTCCTGATGATTGTAAGAGATCTCATAGCCATTAGTAATGGTACGTTTCTCACCAATAAAGAAGTTGTAGATTGGGCATATTTGGAAAGACAAAGAGCCACTTCTAAAAGACAGGCACAATCTAGCAAGAGAGCAAGATCAGCATCAGCGAGAGCAATTGATTATGAAGCTGATGGACAGGTTGAGAAATTGAAACAACAGAATTTGCTATTAGAGCGACAGGTAGCTCAGATGAAGTTGGGAAAGGGAGCTAAAGTTAGTGTAGCTAATGCATGCGCAGTATGTACAGATTGTGGTGAGTTAGGAAACCAGGTTGGAGAGTGTCTCGCAAGGATGGGTCCGAATGAAGAAGTGAACCAAGTATTCGGTGAACGAAAGCAGTATGATATGAAATCGAATACATATCATCCAGGTTTGCGAAACCACCCCAATTTTAGTTACGGTAATTCTGCTAATCAAATGAATCCTAATTTTCAGGTACCCATGCAAGGAGGCCAGGAGTATCAGAGTCGTTAAGGTAATTACTCACAAGGAAATTACCAAAATCAAGGCCAGTATAATCAGGGTAATCAGCAAGGGAACTCCTCAAGTGCTATCAGTGGAACGAGTGACGACAAATTGGATACTATTATGAAGTTTATAAAGGACATTTAGAAGGATAATGAAGTTCGAGACAAAACTTCCGAAGCAATGTAGAAGCAGCTGAGGCAGTTAGCAGAGGATCTAGCCCAACTGAGAAGAGATCCAGGTAGGTTGCCGAGCACTACCACTGTTAACCCAGCACATCAGTCATCTAGTTTGAAAAATAGAATAAATGTACACATCAACGCGGTAAGTATTCTTCCAACTTCTAAAATTGGTAGTGTCACAATTACTCCACCATCACAATTAGTTGAGGAGGTGGTGGAGGAAGTTGGTAATGGATCGGACTCTCAACATGATCGGGACCCACCAAGGGATGAAAGGTGGGAAAGTTTTAAACAAGCTAAAATTAATCTACCCTTACTTGATGCGATTAAAGAGAGTCCCGATTAGGTTGAGTGTCTTAAAGAGTTAAGTACCCAAAAACAACTTCACAAGTTTCCTAAAAAACTTAATTTAACTACAAATGTGAATGTCGTTTTATTGGGTACCTTTCCCCCGAAACTCCAAGATCCAGGAGCACCCATTATTTCCGTACAAGTGGGTGAATTTAAAATAGAAAGGGCACTGTTGGATCTTGGAGCGTGTGTTAGCATTCTACCAGGGAGTCTGTATGACCAATATGATTTTGGTCTGCTAAAAAAAGTCAACACCACCGTGGTGTTGGCTGATCAGACCCCCTTGTGTCCGAGGGGGATTGTAAGGGATGTAATTGTGAAGGTAGAAGAGTGTTACTACCCAGTTGACTTCTTAGTGCTTGATTGTACCACAAGTTCAGGTGAACACTCAAAAGCTGAAATTGGTGATGAAAATGTCCCTCCTGCAAAGGAGATCCAAACCAAACAGGAGTGTTTGTTGGTTGATAGGTTTGAAGTGGCAGGAAGTGAAGCAGTAACGAAAAAGGAAAGTGTGGCGCATGAGGAATTTAAAACGGACAAAGGGAAGCCACGAGGGAAGAAGAAGAAAAAGAAACTGCCTGAATGGGATAATGCAAAACGAAGGTTAAAATTATTCGATCCAATGTGGAAGACAGTGGACGACTTACCGGAGCATTGGCGGAGTACATATTTAGAGGACATGGGACACAAACATCCCACTCAACCACCATAAGGGTATATCAGGTACGGTCTGGCTGAAGACCTATAAACTTAGCGCTCTCGGGAGGCAGCCCAAGGATGTAGAGTAGTGTATATTTGTTTTGTTTTTGCATGAGTACTTTTGCAGGTTATCAGGTTATTAATCTCTACGGATGCAATGGTCCAAGTGTGGGGATGTTTGGTGAATTCCAATACGTTCTAGTTCTAGTTGTAGTGGCGGACAATGCACGGATTAGAGTTCAGCCAAAATTGTCCATACTCAATCTCCATTTGGACGGGGATGATCTGCACACTAATTGTAGAGATTGACCCGAGTACTTGTTGGACACGGCCGCGAATGAAATGCTATACGGTCATGGTGGAACATGACGCATGAGGATTCTACGCTTTAAACCAGGGGAGTCTGTTCCACTTTTATTATTGCATTTCTATTCGTGTTTTTGGTGGTGTTAAACTTTATGTGTTAGGGAATGTATTAATTTATTTGTTTTTGGAATGCTCGCTCATGATGTTTGTTAGTTGGTATTCCTGGGTTTTGATTAAAAAGCATTATACATTGGGGACAATGCCGCCTGAGTGTGGGGATATGGAAACCCGGGAAGGGAAAGGCTTGGGACAAAGTTTGAAAGAGGTTGAAAAATGATTGAAAACGATGAAAACTGAAAAAAATTGAAAATTTTGAAAATTTTAAAGAATTTCATCGCCTTGAGTGAACTAAATGGATATGTAAACCGAATGTTTCAATCACTAATGGGTTCCTTGCTGGTAGTAAACTAATGTAGTCCCTTGTCATGGTCATTCCTTTAAGTTTCATGAGAGTAGGTCCGACAGGTGTTTTTTTGGATAAAAGAATTGAAAAGAGATGTCTATTTAGGGGTAACATGCTTTAAATTGCATATGCTACGTGTTGGCAGTCTTTTTACCCTTCTTTGGTGAGAATTTTGAGCCTGTAGAATGATCTATATTATGACTTCATTTGTTGAGAGCAGGCCAAGTGTTATTCTGTGTTAGAACTTGTATGATTTGATGCATGCTGAGATTGTAGTTGACATGTGCACGTAAATGATAAAGGCATTAGGATATCCCGTACACCTGTTTTTGTGTTTTTATTTACCTAGTTATCACCTTTACTAACCCTATTGAGCCTATTTACCTTTCGTTTGTCCACCTAATGTGAATTGTTTGACACCGACCGTGAATGACAAGTTTTGAATAATTGAAAAAAAAGAAGAAAAAAATAGAAAAAGAAAAGAACAATAAAAGAAGTGTTGCGAATATTGTTTATGTCTTGGGTAGAAACCAACCCAAGATGTAGAATCCACAAGCGGAATATCACCGCATGGAGGCGTGACTGACCAGGATCCAGCCACCAATCATATTGAACAATGTATTTAGAATAAATAAAATCCAACCACACAATATAATTGGTGTTCAAAAACCAGTTAACCAAGTTCAAGTTAATTAGCGGAAGCATAAAACGAAAAACCAAAATAAAAGTTCATTGAGTTTAAATGTAACATGGCACACAACCGTCCATGCTCCACAACGACTCCTCCTGCTCATGCAAGCTCCAAAGATACCTAACGACCTGCAAGGCATGTAACAACGAGTCAACAACAAAGTTGAGCGAGTTCACAGTTGGTGTTCTTTCTTAGGTTGTTTCAAAAACCATGAGTTCGTTTGTAAGTAGTAAGTCAATCCGTTTACCCTGTTTCCCAAACCTATCCATAGTTGGTGGGGGCTTCCCCATGTTAACCACTAGACCTGTTTACTATATCGACCGCTGACTAAAGTAAGTTGGTGCCCTAGCGTCAATGTCTATCATCATTGACGTGCCCAGATCCATTAGTTCACGCCCGTCCTCTGCGGCACGGTGTGAGGCTTGTCAAACCTAAATAGCGCTATCTAACTAATGACCCGCTCGCCATTGGCCCGGCGATTAAGTCGATATAAAATGAGGGACTTCATGATATAGAGTTTTGGTCTAGTATCCGTGTTGTCACCCTTCAATAAAGAGGGTGTGTACGTAATCCCCAAACCAGGAGACTACGCAGGTTCCGATTAAGTTCTTAGTACGTGTTGTCACCCTTCAATAAAGAGGGTGTGTACGTGTTCCAATCAGGAGATCACGCAGTTTCAGTTTCAATCCTTTACCCATTCCCAACCCTTGGGAATCCCATGCCTTGTGGAAAGTGTGAACTCACCTCGATTTGCTCGGCAGATAGTCTACTTGCTAAAATGACTTTTGGTCAGTCGCGTCCTATTATAGTTATTACATCTAATCAGGTTCGTATTTCAAATGTTTCCCGTAATAATGCATAATAATAATTCCAAGTAGCACGTAAGCACGTATTCATATCATCATGGCATTCACGTATCCGCATATTAAATACGATTAGTTGTTTAATCTAGTCCGTAGTGTGAAATCCCTAATAGTTAAGGGCCCACATCAGTGTGGCCCAATTTTTATCATGAACCCAAACAGTGTGCGACTAAACTACTGGTGTGCGAATAGGAAGTGTATAATTAATCCATGTTAGTGTGTGGCTGTACATTTTGCTGAGCCCAGGTAATTTGTGAGGCCCAATACAATTATAATCCAAACACATAAAATACAAAGGTCTCAACAAATTATCCTAAATCAAGCAGGTAAGGACAAAACACCATTGATCCTATGATTTCAATTCACCAATTGCTCCTGTTGTACCCTACGCATGTCTAACTGTACATTAATAAAACACATCATATGCATGACAGATTTGTACCATTACCCAGGTTGTATATTATATTCATTCATTACTCAATCAACATTCTCATTCCTTACTACAACTAATTAAATAATCATCACCATCATTGTCATCATTTCAACAGAGAGTCGGTGTCTTTTATCATCCTTTTTCATTAACGGCAAGTTTCACATACTCACAAAGAAGTCTATGATTACCAGATTATAGTAACACATTATTTCAACATCATCTAGATCCTCTTTCTAAGCACAACAATCTCATCGGATAAGAACAAACATTCGACAAACAAAATCACAGAAATCACAGTGTGTTAAGGTTCTTACTTTTCATTAACATGTATATATATATAAACATACATGCCTATCAATTTACACACACTAGTAAACATATACAGTCAAGTGCATAAGCATCGCCAAACATTATCTCCTTCAATGATGTCACGCATACAAGTACTCCCACTCATGCAAAGTAAATTATGTTACTATGTACAGTTATGTGTTCTTTATATTTTCTGTTGGTTATATATATACTCTTTATGAGGATTATGATACTGAAGTCGAACCGGAGCTAGTTCCCGTACATAATCTTTACGTTTTCTCTCGGGTACATATATACATATCCATATACACAGTTACATAAACACATATTACACGAATTCGTGTACCGGTTTTCATGGCTTTAAAACGAAGTCGGACCGAAACTCTTATACATTCATTCCAACCCATGCACTTCACCATAAAGATCAAGTATTAACTACCATCATGTTACCATACATTAACTAGCCTATTGTAACGAACATCCATTAAAACCAATAAACGAAAGTCATTCATATATCTACTACCAGATTCATTCTCAATATACGATCATGTATTTCAACAGTTAACAAAACTCCATCAATCAGATTCACTTATGCAGACATATATTGATTGCTAAAAAAAAATCATGTACGACTTAACATTAGTTCGAACTAATCGCTATCTGGTTGCCGTTAGACACGAGTGACAGGCTTCGGGAGATGAATACTCCGAACAGAAAAGATAGGTTGTCGCCAAAAAGGAGGAGACTCTAGGGTTGAGTATACCGCGTAACGGCGATCGGTGACGGAGAAGCGGTGATGTTCTCCGGTTGCCGAGGGAGGGAGAGGGATGAAAGGTAGCGTGCGTAGAGATGGAGAATTGTCGTAGGGTTTGTAGGGGGATTTATTATGAGAAAATACAACTTACGAAATCTAATAAATATAAGGGTGGGGGCGGTGAAGTTGCAGTGGGCCGAGAATAATGAAGGAGGTTGGGTGGTGAGACTTGGACTCCTGGGCCGTGAATGAACTAAAAGGAATTCAGTGTATAGCAATTGTTTAGGTAATGACTTTCACTATCTTTAATATTATTATTAAGGTGAATGAAGTCACCAACTAAAAGATTATTATTATTCTTAGGGTTAATGTAATCCATAACCACTATTGTATATAAATTTAACTTATTATGCTCCGGTCCTCCAAAGTTTCGAGTTACTCGGATCACGCCGTTGCTCAAGTGATTCGGATGAGTTAGATCACGACGTGGATTGACTCGTTCGTGCAAAATAAATCAGATGAGTGTACATATTTGGTTTCGCAAAAGAGTAAAGCGTAATAAAAATGATTTAAAAGAGAAATGAAACGAACGATGCTAACATCGGAAACACGGGTTGTCACATCATCCCCAACTTGAAAGAAATTTCGTCCCGAAATTTAGCATGAGGTTACTGAGGAAGCTAGTTAAGTTGCATGGTTTCCTGGGGTGTCACATCATTCCCCCGTTGGTTTGGAATTTCGTCCCGAAATTCCGCAGTAGCTTCAGCCTCAGTAGTGGTTTCATTGTTTTCGCCATCAGCCGATTCCAAAACAGGTTGGGTTTCAAGAAGCATCAGGGTTAAGCAGAACAGTGGCGAAGTGATTAGTCACCAAGAACACGTAGGCTACCATGTTGTTATAATCCCGGCGTCGCCCACGCCAATCCCTAATGTCCCTCTATGAGCATCATTTCCCGTGTTGTTGTACTCGTTGCGAGGATTTCCAGTACGGCCGTCGTTCCCTTGGTTGTTGTCGTTGAGTTTAACATTGGCTACTCCATGCCGTAAGCACCTTCACTTTCCATACTGTTGGTTACCATTACAAATACCTTGTTGTTGCCGTGACTGTTGCCTCTAATGCTGTTGTTTGAAACGAAGCTCTACGACTCTTCACCATCAAGGTCCATCTTTTCACATTCTGAGCCACGTCCTAACGCGTTACTCACTGTGCTGGCAGTCACACCTCCCATACTACCATCAGCTGTCCTCACTTATGCCCCGATTGATTCATAAGAGTTGACTCCCATGAGTTGCTGACGAGGGTTAAGGATTCGTTTGAAGCCAATTCGCTGGTGCTCGTTGCGGGTAATTAGGGTCGTCAAGTACTGAGGTCGGTAAAGTACTACGCTCGTCCTCCTGTCCATCGATGTTGCAAGTTGCTTGAGTAATACTCGGTCTGTAACGAGGGTATCGCAGAAGTGATCACACTTCGGGATCTAAGATGTCAAAACACGAGTTCCAGCAAACGAAGAGGAGCAAGAAAGGTATCGATCAATCATTCGACGCTGCGACATCCTACTCAGGGATGTTCGTATAAGCACCTAACATTCTACACGGTTCGCTAGGTGTTCAGATGGGTGTTCAGGTAATATTCGATAGCATCGAGATTCGAAAGGATCCAGAGATGAATGAAAAGTTCACATTTGAGTAGGGGACAATCACTGCTATGACCCCCTATAGGTTTGTTATGTTTCACATCGGTCAAATAACGGAACGGAACCCCTTTTCCACTTGTCAAGGCTCACTGGGACTCGCATGCACCCCACATTATTATTATGTGTGCACCCACAATAATATTACGATTTGCATGCTCATCTCAGTTCCTCCTAACTCATGTCAAATGATTCCTCAAACTCAGATGTCAAACGGAGGTCGTCAATGTAATAAGATCACAAAAACCTAAGGACTATGGCATACTATCAACGCATCATAAGGTGAGCAAGCAATCCATGCCATCTTGCTATAGTGACGAGTGTGTGTTTGTGTGTTTCGTCATAAACAAATGTGTACTGTCACATCAAAGGAAACATGGGTGAGAGAGGTTCGCGAGAGTGCGATGACAGAAGAGAGTAAGCACACAAGTGTTTTCAAACAATAGTTGTTACGTTTATCTAAGCATATCACGAGCAAAGTTCTATGTAACTAGCAAGTAGGCAATATAAACATAAATCATATCACCTATAGTGTGGAGTCTTGCACGTGGAGCGAAGCGTCGTTGTGGATCGTTGAGCACTGTACAGGTTATAGTCTGGTTTTATCAAAAAGCTTTTCCCCTTTTTAAAACCAAGTTCACTATAACCAATGGCTCTGATACCAATCTGTCACACCCCCAAAATCCACAAGCGGAATATCACCGCATGGAGGCGTGACTGACCAGGATCCAGCCACCAATCATATTGAACAATGTATTTAGAATAAATAAAATCCAACCACACAATATAATTGGTGTTCAAAAACCAGTTAACCAAGTTCAAGTTAATTAGCGGAAGCATAAAACGAAAAACCAAAATAAAAGTTCATTGAGTTTAAATGTAACATGGCACACAACCGTCCATGCTCCACAACGACTCCTCCTGCTCATGCAAGCTCCAAAGATACCTAACGACCTGCAAGGCATGTAACAACGAGTCAACAACAAAGTTGAGCGAGTTCACAGTTGGTGTTCTTTCTTAGGTTGTTTCAAAAACCATGAGTTCGTTTGTAAGTAGTAAGTCAATCCGTTTACCCTGTTTCCCAAACCTATCCATAGTTGGTGGGGGCTTCCCCATGTTAACCACTAGACCTGTTTACTATATCGACCGCTGACTAAAGTAAGTTGGTGCCCTAGCGTCAATGTCTATCATCATTGACGTGCCCAGATCCATTAGTTCACGCCCGTCCTCTGCGGCACGGTGTGAGGCTTGTCAAACCTAAATAGCGCTATCTAACTAATGACCCGCTCGCCATTGGCCCGGCGATTAAGTCGATATAAAATGAGGGACTTCATGATATAGAGTTTTGGTCTAGTATCCGTGTTGTCACCCTTCAATAAAGAGGGTGTGTACGTAATCCCCAAACCAGGAGACTACGCAGGTTCCGATTAAGTTCTTAGTACGTGTTGTCACCCTTCAATAAAGAGGGTGTGTACGTGTTCCAATCAGGAGATCACGCAGTTTCAGTTTCAATCCTTTACCCATTCCCAACCCTTGGGAATCCCATGCCTTGTGGAAAGTGTGAACTCACCTCGATTTGCTCGGCAGATAGTCTACTTGCTAAAATGACTTTTGGTCAGTCGCGTCCTATTATAGTTATTACATCTAATCAGGTTCGTATTTCAAATGTTTCCCGTAATAATGCATAATAATAATTCCAAGTAGCACGTAAGCACGTATTCATATCATCATGGCATTCACGTATCCGCATATTAAATACGATTAGTTGTTTAATCTAGTCCGTAGTGTGAAATCCCTAATAGTTAAGGGCCCACATCAGTGTGGCCCAATTTTTATCATGAACCCAAACAGTGTGCGACTAAACTACTGGTGTGCGAATAGGAAGTGTATAATTAATCCATGTTAGTGTGTGGCTGTACATTTTGCTGAGCCCAGGTAATTTGTGAGGCCCAATACAATTATAATCCAAACACATAAAATACAAAGGTCTCAACAAATTATCCTAAATCAAGCAGGTAAGGACAAAACACCATTGATCCTATGATTTCAATTCACCAATTGCTCCTGTTGTACCCTACGCATGTCTAACTGTACATTAATAAAACACATCATATGCATGACAGATTTGTACCATTACCCAGGTTGTATATTATATTCATTCATTACTCAATCAACATTCTCATTCCTTACTACAACTAATTAAATAATCATCACCATCATTGTCATCATTTCAACAGAGAGTCGGTGTCTTTTATCATCCTTTTTCATTAACGGCAAGTTTCACATACTCACAAAGAAGTCTATGATTACCAGATTATAGTAACACATTATTTCAACATCATCTAGATCCTCTTTCTAAGCACAACAATCTCATCGGATAAGAACAAACATTCGACAAACAAAATCACAGAAATCACAGTGTGTTAAGGTTCTTACTTTTCATTAACATGTATATATATATAAACATACATGCCTATCAATTTACACACACTAGTAAACATATACAGTCAAGTGCATAAGCATCGCCAAACATTATCTCCTTCAATGATGTCACGCATACAAGTACTCCCACTCATGCAAAGTAAATTATGTTACTATGTACAGTTATGTGTTCTTTATATTTTCTGTTGGTTATATATATACTCTTTATGAGGATTATGATACTGAAGTCGAACCGGAGCTAGTTCCCGTACATAATCTTTACGTTTTCTCTCGGGTACATATATACATATCCATATACACAGTTACATAAACACATATTACACGAATTCGTGTACCGGTTTTCATGGCTTTAAAACGAAGTCGGACCGAAACTCTTATACATTCATTCCAACCCATGCACTTCACCATAAAGATCAAGTATTAACTACCATCATGTTACCATACATTAACTAGCCTATTGTAACGAACATCCATTAAAACCAATAAACGAAAGTCATTCATATATCTACTACCAGATTCATTCTCAATATACGATCATGTATTTCAACAGTTAACAAAACTCCATCAATCAGATTCACTTATGCAGACATATATTGATTGCTAAAAAAAAATCATGTACGACTTAACATTAGTTCGAACTAACCGCTATCTGGTTGCCGTTAGACACGAGTGACAGGCTTCGGGAGATGAATACTCCGAACAGAAAAGATAGGTTGTCGCCAAAAAGGAGGAGACTCTAGGGTTGAGTATACCGCGTAACGGCGATCGGTGACGGAGAAGCGGTGATGTTCTCCGGTTGCCGAGGGAGGGAGAGGGATGAAAGGTAGCGTGCGTAGAGATGGAGAATTGTCGTAGGGTTTGTAGGGGGATTTATTATGAGAAAATACAACTTACGAAATCTAATAAATATAAGGGTGGGGGCGGTGAAGTTGCAGTGGGCCGAGAATAATGAAGGAGGTTGGGTGGTGAGACTTGGACTCCTGGGCCGTGAATGAACTAAAAGGAATTCAGTGTATAGCAATTGTTTAGGTAATGACTTTCACTATCTTTAATATTATTATTAAGGTGAATGAAGTCACCAACTAAAAGATTATTATTATTCTTAGGGTTAATGTAATCCATAACCACTATTGTATATAAATTTAACTTATTATGCTCCGGTCCTCCAAAGTTTCGAGTTACTCGGATCACGCCGTTGCTCAAGTGATTCGGATGAGTTAGATCACGACGTGGATTGACTCGTTCGTGCAAAATAAATCAGATGAGTGTACATATTTGGTTTCGCAAAAGAGTAAAGCGTAATAAAAATGATTTAAAAGAGAAATGAAACGAACGATGCTAACATCGGAAACACGGGTTGTCACATCATCCCCAACTTGAAAGAAATTTCGTCCCGAAATTTAGCATGAGGTTACTGAGGAAGCTAGTTAAGTTGCATGGTTTCCTGGGGTGTCACATCATTCCCCCGTTGGTTTGGAATTTCGTCCCGAAATTCCGCAGTAGCTTCAGCCTCAGTAGTGGTTTCATTGTTTTCGCCATCAGCCGATTCCAAAACAGGTTGGGTTTCAAGAAGCATCAGGGTTAAGCAGAACAGTGGCGAAGTGATTAGTCACCAAGAACACGTAGGCTACCATGTTGTTATAATCCCGGCGTCGCCCACGCCAATCCCTAATGTCCCTCTATGAGCATCATTTCCCGTGTTGTTGTACTCGTTGCGAGGATTTCCAGTACGGCCGTCGTTCCCTTGGTTGTTGTCGTTGAGTTTAACATTGGCTACTCCATGCCGTAAGCACCTTCACTTTCCATACTGTTGGTTACCATTACAAATACCTTGTTGTTGCCGTGACTGTTGCCTCTAATGCTGTTGTTTGAAACGAAGCTCTACGACTCTTCACCATCAAGGTCCATCTTTTCACATTCTGAGCCACGTCCTAACGCGTTACTCACTGTGCTGGCAGTCACACCTCCCATACTACCATCAGCTGTCCTCACTTATGCCCCGATTGATTCATAAGAGTTGACTCCCATGAGTTGCTGACGAGGGTTAAGGATTCGTTTGAAGCCAATTCGCTGGTGCTCGTTGCGGGTAATTAGGGTCGTCAAGTACTGAGGTCGGTAAAGTACTACGCTCGTCCTCCTGTCCATCGATGTTGCAAGTTGCTTGAGTAATACTCGGTCTGTAACGAGGGTATCGCAGAAGTGATCACACTTCGGGATCTAAGATGTCAAAACACGAGTTCCAGCAAACGAAGAGGAGCAAGAAAGGTATCGATCAATCATTCGACGCTGCGACATCCTACTCAGGGATGTTCGTATAAGCACCTAACATTCTACACGGTTCGCTAGGTGTTCAGATGGGTGTTCAGGTAATATTCGATAGCATCGAGATTCGAAAGGATCCAGAGATGAATGAAAAGTTCACATTTGAGTAGGGGACAATCACTGCTATGACCCCCTATAGGTTTGTTATGTTTCACATCGGTCAAATAACGGAACGGAACCCCTTTTCCACTTGTCAAGGCTCACTGGGACTCGCATGCACCCCACATTATTATTATGTGTGCACCCACAATAATATTACGATTTGCATGCTCATCTCAGTTCCTCCTAACTCATGTCAAATGATTCCTCAAACTCAGATGTCAAACGGAGGTCGTCAATGTAATAAGATCACAAAAACCTAAGGACTATGGCATACTATCAACGCATCATAAGGTGAGCAAGCAATCCATGCCATCTTGCTATAGTGACGAGTGTGTGTTTGTGTGTTTCGTCATAAACAAATGTGTACTGTCACATCAAAGGAAACATGGGTGAGAGAGGTTCGCGAGAGTGCGATGACAGAAGAGAGTAAGCACACAAGTGTTTTCAAACAATAGTTGTTACGTTTATCTAAGCATATCACGAGCAAAGTTCTATGTAACTAGCAAGTAGGCAATATAAACATAAATCATATCACCTATAGTGTGGAGTCTTGCACGTGGAGCGAAGCGTCGTTGTGGATCGTTGAGCACTGTACAGGTTATAGTCTGGTTTTATCAAAAAGCTTTTCCCCTTTTTAAAACCAAGTTCACTATAACCAATGGCTCTGATACCAATCTGTCACACCCCCAAAATCCACAAGCGGAATATCACCGCATGGAGGCGTGACTGACCAGGATCCAGCCACCAATCATATTGAACAATGTATTTAGAATAAATAAAATCCAACCACACAATATAATTGGTGTTCAAAAACCAGTTAACCAAGTTCAAGTTAATTAGCGGAAGCATAAAACGAAAAACCAAAATAAAAGTTCATTGAGTTTAAATGTAACATGGCACACAACCGTCCATGCTCCACAACGACTCCTCCTGCTCATGCAAGCTCCAAAGATACCTAACGACCTGCAAGGCATGTAACAACGAGTCAACAACAAAGTTGAGCGAGTTCACAGTTGGTGTTCTTTCTTAGGTTGTTTCAAAAACCATGAGTTCGTTTGTAAGTAGTAAGTCAATCCGTTTACCCTGTTTCCCAAACCTATCCATAGTTGGTGGGGGCTTCCCCATGTTAACCACTAGACCTGTTTACTATATCGACCGCTGACTAAAGTAAGTTGGTGCCCTAGCGTCAATGTCTATCATCATTGACGTGCCCAGATCCATTAGTTCACGCCCGTCCTCTGCGGCACGGTGTGAGGCTTGTCAAACCTAAATAGCGCTATCTAACTAATGACCCGCTCGCCATTGGCCCGGCGATTAAGTCGATATAAAATGAGGGACTTCATGATAGAGAGTTTTGGTCTAGTATCCGTGTTGTCACCCTTCAATAAAGAGGGTGTGTACGTAATCCCCAAACCAGGAGACTACGCAGGTTCCGATTAAGTTCTTAGTACGTGTTGTCACCCTTCAATAAAGAGGGTGTGTACGTGTTCCAATCAGGAGATCACGCAGTTTTAGTTTCAATCCTTTACCCATTCCCAACCCTTGGGAATCCCATGCCTTGTGGAAAGTGTGAACTCACCTCGATTTGCTCGGCAGATAGTCTACTTGCTAAAATGACTTTTGGTCAGTCGCGTCCTATTATAGTTATTACATCTAATCAGGTTCGTATTTCAAATGTTTCCCGTAATAATGCATAATAATAATTCCAAGTAGCACGTAAGCACGTATTCATATCATCATGGCATTCACGTATCCGCATATTAAATACGATTAGTTGTTTAATCTAGTCCGTAGTGTGAAATCCCTAATAGTTAAGGGCCCACATCAGTGTGGCCCAATTTTTATCATGAACCCAAACAGTGTGCGACTAAACTACTGGTGTGCGAATAGGAAGTGTATAATTAATCCATGTTAGTGTGTGGCTGTACATTTTGCTGAGCCCAGGTAATTTGTGAGGCCCAATACAATTATAATCCAAACACATAAAATACAAAGGTCTCAACAAATTATCCTAAATCAAGCAGGTAAGGACAAAACACCATTGATCCTATGATTTCAATTCACCAATTGCTCCTGTTGTACCCTACGCATGTCTAACTGTACATTAATAAAACACATCATATGCATGACAGATTTGTACCATTACCCAGGTTGTATATTATATTCATTCATTACTCAATCAACATTCTCATTCCTTACTACAACTAATTAAATAATCATCACCATCATTGTCATCATTTCAACAGAGAGTCGGTGTCTTTTATCATCCTTTTTCATTAACGGCAAGTTTCACATACTCACAAAGAAGTCTATGATTACCAGATTATAGTAACACATTATTTCAACATCATCTAGATCCTCTTTCTAAGCACAACAATCTCATCGGATAAGAACAAACATTCGACAAACAAAATCACAGAAATCACAGTGTGTTAAGGTTCTTACTTTTCATTAACATGTATATATATATAAACATACATGCCTATCAATTTACACACACTAGTAAACATATACAGTCAAGTGCATAAGCATCGCCAAACATTATCTCCTTCAATGATGTCACGCATACAAGTACTCCCACTCATGCAAAGTAAATTATGTTACTATGTACAGTTATGTGTTCTTTATATTTTCTGTTGGTTATATATATACTCTTTATGAGGATTATGATACTGAAGTCGAACCGGAGCTAGTTCCCGTACATAATCTTTACGTTTTCTCTCGGGTACATATATACATATCCATATACACAGTTACATAAACACATATTACACGAATTCGTGTACCGGTTTTCATGGCTTTAAAACGAAGTCGGACCGAAACTCTTATACATTCATTCCAACCCATGCACTTCACCATAAAGATCAAGTATTAACTACCATCATGTTACCATACATTAACTAGCCTATTGTAACGAACATCCATTAAAACCAATAAACGAAAGTCATTCATATATCTACTACCAGATTCATTCTCAATATACGATCATGTATTTCAACAGTTAACAAAACTCCATCAATCAGATTCACTTATGCAGACATATATTGATTGCTAAAAAAAAATCATGTACGACTTAACATTAGTTCGAACTAACCGCTATCTGGTTGCCGTTAGACACGAGTGACAGGCTTCGGGAGATGAATACTCCGAACAGAAAAGATAGGTTGTCGCCAAAAAGGAGGAGACTCTAGGGTTGAGTATACCGCGTAACGGCGATCGGTGACGGAGAAGCGGTGATGTTCTCCGGTTGCCGAGGGAGGGAGAGGGATGAAAGGTAGCGTGCGTAGAGATGGAGAATTGTCGTAGGGTTTGTAGGGGGATTTATTATGAGAAAATACAACTTACGAAATCTAATAAATATAAGGGTGGGGGCGGTGAAGTTGCAGTGGGCCGAGAATAATGAAGGAGGTTGGGTGGTGAGACTTGGACTCCTGGGCCGTGAATGAACTAAAAGGAATTCAGTGTATAGCAATTGTTTAGGTAATGACTTTCACTATCTTTAATATTATTATTAAGGTGAATGAAGTCACCAACTAAAAGATTATTATTATTCTTAGGGTTAATGTAATCCATAACCACTATTGTATATAAATTTAACTTATTATGCTCCGGTCCTCCAAAGTTTCGAGTTACTCGGATCACGCCGTTGCTCAAGTGATTCGGATGAGTTAGATCACGACGTGGATTGACTCGTTCGTGCAAAATAAATCAGATGAGTGTACATATTTGGTTTCGCAAAAGAGTAAAGCGTAATAAAAAATGATTTAAAAGAGAAATGAAACGAACGATGCTAACATCGGAAACACGGGTTGTCACATGTTAGTCGTTATGTGTTTTGCAAATAAAGTTGTCACGGTTTGGTCGTTTGATTATTCGCCACATAAAAATATAAATATAAGCCAAAAATTTCCTACCCTTAGCCTAAGCCCAAAACCGAAAGTCCTTTTGATACGTGCCGTGTTATATGATACACTGGAGGTATGATTGTTATACAAGCCTATGATTACATGATTTCATGTTTGGGTTTGAGTGTTATACATACTAGCACATTACACACTAGTTCAGTTTCTAACCCGAGAGGAGAGTTTATTGTGAGGGGCGTGTAGCATGTGTTAGAATCCTAAGCATGTTAGTTTTGAATAGACAGGTCTTAAGTTTTAGAAATTGCACCAATTGCTTGTCGGACTGTCAATCTTGATTGTGTTAGTCCATGGGACGGGTATTGTCACACCCCGACCACGTAGAACATACAAAACGTGGCGGAAACATCGGGGAGTGTTGTAACAGAATTAATGTTTCACAACCATGGAAATTAAAGTTTCGTTTTATTGATTAAAAGTGTTACAATTCCTTAACAAACAAAGAAATACAACATAATTAACTAGTCTTGCATCTTTTATTGTCACTAAAGCCCAAGTCTGTCTATGTGTATCTTGATCATCTTATGCAACAGCTCCTGAAAAACACATGTGAAAATAGGTACGTCAGCATAAAAATGCCTGTGAGATACATAGGTTTTGTGAAAATAAGATTCATGACTTATGTTTGAGAAAATGTTTAGTCATGAACCTTGTTATTTGCTTTGTCTTTTAAATCATTTGAAAAAAACGATAAGATCAGATGATAAGTATAAATAAATGTAAGGTTAAATGAATAACCAAGTAAAATATGTTTGCATAAGATAAGTTGTTTATAAATCAATGTCTTGTGAAAAGTATGTTATTTGTATGAAGTGTTCTATGTCTCAAACTGAAATGATTCAAATAACGTTACGACATGTAATACCATACAAACACTTATATATAGGAAGTACCAGCGGCGTATCCACCATGCTTGTATCATATTACACACGCATCGTTACTTAATCACTTAATCAAACCAAACCAAACAATGTAAAATGTTCATGTCAAGATGTAAATCACGTCAAAATATCTATGTCAAATATCCATGTCAAATGTCTATGTCAAATATCCATGTCAAATGTCTATGTCAAATATCCATGTCAAATGTCTATGTCAAAATGTCATGTATGGCAAGTGAAAGGTCTCAACTAAACCATATGCACAAAAACAAAGTATTGAAGTAAAACTTGGTTTAAATCAAAGCTATGTTTTGTGTGAATGCATGCAAATATTTAATATGAACATTTATGCGGTATTGTGAATATGCATACATCCAAGCCTTGCGACTGTGGTGATAAACCCTTTAAACAAATTAAAGGTCTATCTGTCTTATATCAACGAATTCGGTCATTCCTTTCATCCCCTTTCCCTGGGACGTCCGGAACGGGAGTTGTCAATTCCTATGGTACCACTACCTACTAACGAACGGCATGATCGGTGTTAATGAATGTATTGTCCCATGTAAACAAACCAAATGTCATACCAAAATGTAAGCATGTGATGAAAAACAATGTACTAAGTATGCACGCAATGGACATAAATAGCATAAAATGTAAATGTAAAACGATGTACTAAGTATGAACGCAATGGACATACATAGCATAAAATGTAAATGTAAAACGATGTACTAAGTATGAACGCAATGGACATACATAGCATAAAATGTAATGAAATCATGTACTATAATGTACTAACGAACATAGCAGTATATGATGTGAAAACAGGAAAGCATGAAAGTAACAAGTAGGCACATGTGTTCCACCCCAAAACGTTTGGAAAACAGTAAAAGAGGGGTCTATGTACTCACTTGAGATTGCTCAGTTGTCTAAAGATAACCACCAAGCAGTGCTAGAGATCTCGGAATCAAACGACACCTAATATAGGTAACTATGTTAAATAACCGGACCTAAATCGGAAGACTGGGTAGCATTAGGGTTTGTAAACCAAACGAGTGTGGAGACTCGTGTGATATGGTTTAACAAAGCCTACATACTAAATGAAACCTAACATAACTGCCTACGACCCATTACGACCCGTTTAGGTAGCTTATGCTACTTTAACGCGTCGTTCGCGTGAAACGCGTTCGGACCGCCTAACTAGCCCTATGACAAGTGTTATATGCCTAAACATATTCCATAATCAGTTATGTGACAAAGGTTTAGGTTACATATGCTTAATTACCAATTATACATGAAAAGGGTATTCTGGTAATTTACCTAAGGCATATAAACTACCTATCATACAACTACTTAAACGATGTGACCATAGGGTATAACCTCGGAAGGTTATTCCCTACCTACTATGGTCACCTAATGTGTTTGGTCGGATCCTAATGATCGACCAAACTGGGTCGGGTTCGAAGGTATAGGCGATTTATTAGATCGCCTACCCTACGACCCTAGACAACGTGGTAATCAGTAGGCATAGTCCCAAGGGACTATGACCATCGTGATCACAATCACGTTGCGAAGTTCAATCGAACTTCGCATTGACCATTACTGGTCAACGCTGAAAGTCGAACAAAGTTTGACTTTCTGACTCGAAAAGCAGTAAAAATAAGGAAAAGAACGAAAGAATACTTACGAAGGGTCCCCGAATGCTAATCTAGATCAATATAGTTCAGGTATGAAACAAGGTTTCAACTTAGAACACAACTAATCAGATTCTAGTGCCTTAAAACAATGAAAGGCATGGGGTATATATAGTTTTCGGTGAACCGTTGAGATCGTTTCATGGAAAACGTGCCTTAATCCCATCCGCACATGTGTTGAAATGTCATGGTGTTTAGGTGTTTAAATTCCATCCACACATGTGTTGAAATGTCATGGTGTTTGGGTGTTTAAATTCCATCCACACATGTGTTGAAATGTCATGGTGTTTAGGTGTTTAAATTCCATCCACACATGTGTTGAAATGTCATGGTGTTTGGGTGTTTAAATTCCATCCACACATGTGTTGAAATGTCATGGTGTTTAGGTGTTTAAATTCCATCCACACATGTGTTGAAATGTCATGGTGTTTAGGTGTTTAAATTCCATCCACACATGTGTTGACTAAGCATTGTTAGAATGTGTGGTTGTGAATTAAACAACGGCTAATACATCGAATCTGGTCCCGAAAGTGCAAAACTGATCCAAATGACGCGACGCATGGATTTTTCTTATGCCGAACACTAAAATAAAATGTTTTAGTGCTTACATAAATTTTTGGATGTCCGGATGTATTCAGAACGTAAGTTATGCGCGAAAATGCAAACTTGTGCACTTTTTTGACACTTTTAGTCCCTGAATGACCCAAAAGTTTATTTTAGCACACCGAACCCCTCAAAGCCTATTTCTAAGCTATATAAAGGATATTTAAGGTGTGTTTAACTTATGGTCATGTTCCGGAATGTCTGTTACAGTTCAAAGTGGCATACTTTCGCAGTTTGTCAACTTTAGTCCCTGTAAGCGATTTAACTTGATTTTGCCATACCAAAGCCTTCAAAACTTATTTCTAAGTTATGTAAAGGTTATTTAAGGTATGTTAAGCCTATTTCACTATTCCGGAGTGTTCGTTGAATTAAACTGGTTATATTTACGCATCAGTGCGCGTATAACCTTCCAGAAAGCGATTTAGAGTTTGAAATTGAACAAGAATTGATATGTGCAAATGATACACATATTTTTACAAATCCCAAGTATGAAATATAATATTTCATTGGTTTGGTATTTTTTTGATGGCCGTGGAGGCACAGGTGTTATAGGTATGACTTGGGACTTAAATTGTTGCATCGGTTTGGGGGTTTAGAGGTGTTGTTACTATGGTGACTAGTTCCAGGTTGGTTTGCTTGAGGACAATCAAAGGTAAGTGTGGGGATGTGATGGAAGGTGTGAAACACGAGGGTTAAGTGCATTATCTTAAGTGTTTTAATGCGTTTTATGTGATTATATGCCTAGAATGTGTTAACTAAGAAGGTTTTTGATTTTGCAGGTTAAACGTGTAATATGGTGAAGTTAGGATGTTTAGAGATGGAGCGGAAAGGTCGTGGATGGGAATCAAGACACTGCACATTTGACGGGACGTGTTCGGGTCGATAAATAGCTTGAATATATATGAAAAATACGAAGAATTGAAGTTGAGGGGCCGAATTGTCATTATTTGAAAGACTAATATAGTGAGAATACAAAGGAAATAAAGAATACTAAGTTGAGGGGGCCATTGTGCAATTAAGTGGAAGTTTTAAGTGAGAATTAAGTGGAAATTGGATTCTGCGCAGTGGGTTACGGCCGAAAAACCGTAACTTACGGTTTTAACACAATGCTCACAAAGTCAACAGCAATATCAACATGTGGCTTACGATATGAACATGTGGTCTACGGATTGTGCATGGGCTTCACAAAAAGAAACAACCAATTGGACATGTGGTTTACGGAATCAAAGAAATTGAAAGATGGAATGCACATGATGTGTTTCTGGATTTTTTTTAAAGGGGTTTTTAAAACCCTATTGGAATTACACTGGCAACCCATCGATGATTGGTAGGAGTTGAAGGACTTTAGGAGCCTTTAATTGATCATCATCATCATCGATTATTGGGGCAACATATCACTTCTAGTGGCTCGACAATTGGCAGCAACAATCTATCGATTCTTGGCAGCAAATAACACTTTTTGGGGAGCTTACAATTCATCACTCAACATCATTATTCTTCATCAACATCATTATATCACATCCTTGCTAGATCAATCATGTCTTCATCATTACTTCAAGCTTTTGAAGATCGTACGAACGTCATGAGCGGCTAGTCGACCCGTGACCGTCTCCGGGATTAGGGTTTATGTTTGAACATCGGGTTTGCGTATGTTACGACTTTTTGGATTAGGATTCGGTTAAACATTGGGTTAGTCATTCCTATTGTTTCTTGTTTCGATTAAACATTATTAGATTATCATAATCATTTGAATCTATTAATGTTTATGAAATCTGAAATTGGTAATTAATTGGATTACTATTCATTTGCATCAATCCTTCGGTTTCGATCGTGGATCATTGCAATCAAATATATTATGTGACAACTGTCAAATTTGCATGCATCCGTACTGTCACACCCTGACTTTTACGGAAGCGTATGATGTGTGAATGGTTTAATATCATTGCATTCAATCATAATAAACAACTACATAATCAAAACGATGTTCATCCATTCATAAAATTTGAGTATTACATACACTGGTTATTTAAGTTTTAAAACACTACCTTCGACTGGGTTACAAACCAACAAAAGTGGATGACATCTAAACTCGAAGTCTACTTCTAGTTATGACACCCGCGCCCAAGATCCATCCTGTCACCTGAAATACATGTAATTTTGGAAAACATCAACAAAAGTTGAGCGAGTTCATGCGTTTTGTTTGTGAGTACTGTAATCTTGTAAATCTTTGAGTGACTCCTTTGTAAACAGGTATGAAAAGCGTGTATGAACATGAATGTTTTACAAGGACTTTAAGGCATGTGAGGACATAGGGAGCACTCGTAATGAGTAGGCTTATACCCTTGTCGATTTTCCTCGACTGTGTCAATTTACCTTGACTATGTCAATTTCCCTTGACTATGTCGATTACCCTCGACTGTGTCAATTACCCTCGACTGTGTCGATTAACCTCGACTGTCTCGATTAACCTCGACTGTGTCGATTAACCTCGACTGGGACTCCGAAGCACTACTTGGTACTAGTTGTGACCATGAGTGGGGTTCGGCCGTACCCGTTAGATCTAACCCTCGTCGCTAATTAAGTATTAATGGCATTTCAATATTAAGTCTATGCTCACTTGATCTAATAGTGCATTTCATAGGCAATTCATATCGTTTAAGTATTCGTTACATGTATTCCACCCCCAAGAGTTATAAAACCAAAAACAGTTAAGAGAAAAGGGGGAGCATGAACTCACTGTTTTGCGTCTTCAGTACTCGTAACTCAAGTCTCATCAACAAACACGACTACCTACAATGTGTTAGGGTCTATTAGACGAGCGGGCCGTGCCTTGCCTTAGTATTCATGTTTTGAGTTACGTTTCCTTTATGTCTTTAACATTATCCAAAGTTATTATACTTCTCAAGTATTTATTTTCGTATTTCCTTCCCAAGGATGGGAGTATTTCATACACGTGTATTTGTATTCTCGTATTTGTAGTTTCCAAAATAATATATTTTCAAGTCTTACTTCAGAAAATATATTTAAACTTGTTTTGTCCCAAATATGATGTATTTCAAGAAAATATATATTTTTCTCAAAAATCATATATCTTCTAAATATTCTGAGAAAATATATTTTTACTTCCAAAAATAATATATTCTCTTTGTCGAAAATATGATATACTTTGTAATAATAACGAAAATCATATTTTCATTCCTTGTGTCCCAAAATAATATTTACCAAAAATATATTTGTAATGGTATTTTCCGGAATATTTTGTAAGTTACGTTCTTGCGTTTAATTTCACAACACTGAGTGTGTAACTTATATATCATTCCTTGTGATTTTTGGTATTATTTTGGAGTTGTAAATTCTTGGTATTTGTTAAGTCATATTACTTTAAATCCAAAAATAATATAACTACACACAAAGTATACACATATTCACACAAGTGTCTTTAGTATAAAATATATATTCTAAATATATATTTATCCATTTTTATTTGCAAAAAAACCAACCTCTAATATTTGTATTTTTGTTACAAAATTTATGGCAAAGTTTATATTGAAAATCATAGGTTAAAACATACTTGTAAACACTTGTTCAGAAAATATTTTCTAAGTGTTTGTATTTTTAGAAAATTTTGCCATAGTTCCCTTTGGAAATGGAGGTGTCCATGTTATTCAGCATATCATTTTCTTTTCAAAATCACACACAATGATCAACAATCAATCCCTAAACATCTTGCACTTACCAAGTGCAAAAACTATTTAATTTACATAGTAACATGAACTTGATCTTTCACAAAAATGCGTAGTAACTTGGTAATAAGTTTAATAGACTTAGTTACCCTCCAAAATGTGTTTATTTCTTTAATAATCCCATTCTCAAAGAGTTTAGGTGTTTACAACTTGTAAACATATTTTACAAAAATGTTTATTTATTAGATCTTCTTGTTTCATAAGTGTTTACACACTTATTCCATCACTAAAAATAGTGTAGGTTTAATAAAAACCATGATCTTTCAAAAATCATCTTTTTAAACTTGGTTTTCTTGGAAAATCATTTGTAAATCTTGAATCTACAAGTTTACTAACTTACTTGTTTATTATTTTTCAAGAAACCATTTTTATTCATCAAGTTCATGTCTTTACTAGAAGATGGTCATCATATGTTGTTACATGATCATCCTCCCACTTGCTAGATTAAGTGTTTAAACATCATCTAGCAAGCTTCATGTGATGATTAACATCATCAACTCAAGAAATCAACAAACAAACATTATTCATGCACTAAACAACATCATATCATCTATATATCATCATATTTCATCTTATGTTTCAAGATTCAAGTTCAAGTCTTTTAGTGTTCTTGTTATTTCAACATAATATATCTTTTATCCACTAAAAATACGAAGTAACAAGAGTTACAAGAAGCTTACTACTAGCTTCAAGCTAGGGAAGAAACAATGGTGAAAATGGAGCGGATAAAAGCAATAGATGGAGGTCCTTCAAGTTCCGTGAGTTCCAAGCTTCGTTAATCGCCTTGTTACACCTTTGAGAGCACTTGGAATGGATGGATGAAGATCGAAAATTGGTGATGGTGGGGAGGGATGTTCGGCCGTGAGCTTTGAGGGAGGAGGTGAGAGTGTTGTGGTGTGTGTTATGAAGATGAAGATGGCTTATGGTTACTTATAACTAGCTAGAGTTTTATCCAAAGGTTTCTATGTTCCCTCTAGTACATTCAAGATCAAATCAAATCCCAAGGAGAAGATTATGGAAGATTTAGTGAGATTTAGGTAATCTTGAGGTGGGGCCACTTACTTGGGCCGTAAATCATCAAGGGGGGGGGGGGTTAATTGTAACTTTGATGGTAAATGGGTTAATTAGTTAGGGGTTAAGTGTAATGTCTAATGTTTCAAGTGTGTGATGCATTACATGATATGTTATGGTGTTCGGGAACCATAACTAGTTCAGAAAAAGTAAAACAATGCTTCTAGCAATATTTTGGTGTTCCGGGTAATGTCCGGTTGTTCGGTTAGATACCGGTTCGTTAATGTGTCAAACTATTCCGTTTAGTGTTCATTAAGTACCCTTTTGTGACACTTTTAATTCCCGACACTTAGGAAAGCATACAGGACCATTTTGCCATATTTTTGCATGTTACTAGCATGTTAAAATGCTGATTTTTGCTTATTAATGCCGAATTCTGCACTTTGAGTGAGTTTTAGGCACTTTCCGGCACTTTATCTATCACCTAGAAAAGCAGTTTTGTGGTCCTTTCTTCCCTACACACTATACTAGTGTAATACGTAGTCTCTGGCTCATACTGGGCCTCAAAACACTATCTGTCTATGTACTGAACTTCGTCAGCATTTTTAGTTTGTCTGATAATGGTGCCAATTCTGTTCTGTGCATTATTAGAACTATATCGTGTTGCATGTAGCAACAATAAAAGTTTTGCAATATGAAATGCCATTGTATGTATATAACAGTAATCAGAATTTCATTTGTCTTGTAAACTAGATCATGCATAGTTATTAAAGCACATATTACTGTTCAATTAGTGTACGGAATGTATGGAAAAGTGACAGTTGTCACAGTCTCCCCCCGTTAAAAGAATTTCATCCCGAAATTCAAGCGATGCCATCGGTCGCAGGGGAGTTGTGAATCAATTGTGGTCACTTAGGTTCAAGATTTGTCTTTATGTTCCCATGTAACTCTGGGTCGTGATATGAATTCTATCGTACTCAAGTAATTCAATTATGTCTTCTCTGTATCTCATGGACTCTTGGTCTGCAACCTTAACAGGTTCTATAGTAATTTTGTTGTTTGTTATTGACGTGAATCTTATTTGTGGGAACAATGACTGTTCCTTGAGTCAGACTCCTCTAAAGATTAGTCACATGGAATGTGTCGCGATCACTACTGATCTTTTTCTGGAAGTTTCAACTTGTGAGCAATGGTTCCGATCCCTACACCGGGGTCCAACCTTTACGTTATTCCAAATCACACCACGCCTTCTCTAGACGAGGCTCCCATTGAAGTCATACTTCTTATTTCAAATTCCTACGATTTCCGCCTCTCATCGGCGCAATCTTTCTGTATTCCGCAGGCCGTCTTGATATGATCACATATCTGAACGATCTTGCCTCTGGTTTTTCCTGAACCAACTCGGGCCAGCAGATTGTTTATCTCCGGTCTCCGTTCAACACGACGGGGATCGACTTATTATGTTCCATCTAAAGCTTCACACGAAGCGGTTTAAACAGCGGTGTGATAAATACTGCTATAGGAAAACTCCACTAAGGGTAAGTGAGTGTTCCAACCTTTCATCAAAGTTTACCACACAAGCACGTAACATGTCCATACAGTCTGCATCATTCAGTAGCTCAGTCCATCTACGTTAATATTCAAGTTTTTACGATCAATGGTGTGCTGCAACCCTTGTGATCAGTAAAGATCGTGCAGCGTTTTCATACGGTAATGCTGTCAAATTTGCGGCGCGCAATTACTGCATCTAGATCAAGGTTTCTTCTCATGATCCCTTAATCATCGTGAGGTGTATGCAATGTCGTGGTCTTGTTGCATCGACGCGATATCGAGACTCTGTCAAGAAGCATCACATAATTGCAACTCTAACTCCTTAGCTCTTGATTACAGGGTTGGCATGAATCTCGTTCTTATCCACCATGTACTCTAAAGTTCTTACCTCGCGAATTCGAAATCCGCTTTTTGACATCTTAGCACATAACTGTTCTTTCTCTAAGAGTTGCAAGGTAAATTGCAGCTGTTGCTCACGACCTTCCTTGGTCGTTGGCCATATAAGAATGTAGTCGATAAATATAATCATGATCTATCCAGGTATGGCTTACATGTTCAACTCATGAGGTCCATGAATATTGTCGATGCATGTGTTAAGCCAAATGGTACGACAAGGAACTCGTAATGCTCGAAGCGAGTCCTAAAGGTCGTTTTAGGGATACTTCCTTCTTGTATTCACAGTTGAGGACATCCTGCCCTCAAGTTGATCGTTGAGTGGTAACTATAACCTGACGATTGGTCTGTTCATGTCATCAATCCTTGGCAAAGGATACCAATCCTTGATATTCAATTCTCTGGAATTTATGCAAAGTGGAAACTGTCAACTTTCTCCTTGTGTCCTTAACTAAGGGTGTCATGTCCTTAATTCCCTTTGTCTAGCAGCTCTTGCAGTTATATCGGAGGCTCATGCTTCGCAGACGAAGCTAGTCGGTAAGGCGTCATTCGGCGCTGGTGCCACTCCTGGCACGAGATTTATCCTAAACTCCTCTTGGCGCTGTGGAGGTATTCCTGGCAAGTCTTCAGAAAAGGCTACTGGAACTTTTTCTGTCACAGGGATGTTCTCAGGCTCTGCAGTCTACTCGGAGGCGTTTCTGTGTCTCTTCAACCAATGAGAGATGTCGCAGATCCGCTGCCATATGGGGTCTAGCACCCTTGCACCTATTGCAGGAAGGTTGTGTACTATAAATGTTTCATTATTCGAAAAAAGGGATGCTACTGAATTTCCTTATATCGAACGACTTCAGCTCTATACTTGGATTTCCAATTCATGCTGTCTATCATATCATGACTTACCAAGTCAATGGTAACAGAAGGTTCCGGCCTTCTGAATCCCCAAAATATAATCCTTAATTGCTTCGTCTGCTTAAACTAGCCTTCTATGTGCCTATTTCTAAAGAATACGGGACGTCTATTCTACTTGAAACTAGGCCAAGCAGTTTCTGAAGTTCTAAGCATGCAAGGTTAAAGTTGATGCCAGTATTAATAAAAAATAGCTGCATAAGGTTGGTTAATAGGGAACGTACCCGTAACCGCATCTGGATCCTGGCGTGTTTCACGAGCTTCGATCGTGAAAACCCTTCCTTGCTTGTTTCTTCCTAGGGCAATCTTTCCTAAAGTGTCCTGCTTCACCACATCTGTAGCAACCCGTTACTCTACCATTATTTCTTTTGTCTGGATCCTTCGCCCAACAGGCATCCTTGCTGTGTCCTTCTTTCCCACACTTTCCGCACTTAGCCCTCAGACATCGACCTTCATGGTGAAAATTGCATTCCCCGCACCTTGGCTTAGTCCCCGAGTAAACTTTACCACCAGCCTTATTAGTGGCTCCATCAGCTTTCCTGCCACGTGGCGAGTTCACTTCCTTTCTTTTGTTTGCTTTAGAGCTTCCATAGCTGACTTGGGTGCTTATTTTTAGGTTTGAAGACTTCCTCTTCTTGTTGCCTGATGACTCCACATGAGTCTCTTTCTTGTTATCCTCAGATTCCGAAAATTTTCCCATGCGTAGAGCTTCTTCAGTAAGAGTGACACTCAAATCGATAGCCTCTGCGATGGTTGGGGGCTTCGAGGTAGTAACCATGCTCCTAATTTGAGGTGCAAGTCCCCAAATGAATCGCTCGATCCTCTTGAATTCCGGCTTGACTAAGTAGGGGACGACCCTAGACAAGTCGTGAAATCGCTGGACATATTCAGGAATCTTCGGCCCGTCCATTTTCAAATTCCAGAACTCCACCTCAAGCTTCTGGATTTCAGCCCTAGAACAGTATTTCTTCTCCATCATTTCCTTGAGCTCGTCCCAGCTCAGTGCATAAGCAGCATCCGCACCAAGGGTCTGAACCTGAAGGTTCCACCAGGAGAGTGCGCCATCTAAAAACAACCCTGAGATAAAGGTAACACTCTGCTGGGGCGAACAGTTACTTATTCTTAAAACGGAGTCAGTCTTTTCTGCCCAACGAATAAATGCAACGACACCTCATGTGCCATCAAAATTCAATGGCTTGCAGTCCAGGAATTGTTTATAGGTGCAGCCAGTTGGAGGGTTATTTCCGGAAGTGCCATCGCTGTGCTTAGAGCGGAGGGCTTCATGTCGTGCAATTGCCCGTGAGATTCGTTCTTGAAGCTCGGCTTCTTTTCTTGGTAACGTACTGGTGTTTGTGTCACGTCTGGGCGGCATTCTCTTCTGTCGAAATGGTAGGGAGTAGGTTAGACAACATTCCATAATTGTCTACGAGGCACATAGTACCATAAGTAAACGTGTAATCACCCAATATCACATGCATTTATACTCAACAATGTGTGAGCGATGAAATAATTACCGAGCCTTCATATAGGCTTGGCAACTTGGTTTATTGTTTTCCTTCTACATTGGTTTTCTTAGGTCTTTAGCTTTACTGATGTGTATATTCTCCCAGAGATGGGGATGTTCATGTAGGGGTGATAGAGAGTGTAACGTCACTGAATCTTTTCGAATGTTATCCATCTTTTCTTGCTTAAATATCGTTTCTCAATCGTCTCGTACACGGATAGAAGTATCAGACATGAAGTAGGCAAAGTCAGGTTTCCTACTTTATAAAGTGCTAAAGCAATGGTCTATGTTTTGTTTTACCATATGAAGGTGTGAACATCTAGAGTTATTTTTGTGTAGTGATCATTAGCTTGGCCCGCAGGGTCCACCAGGATTTCCATGCACTACAAGTCGTTATTACGTGGGCCCCCGTAATAATAAATTGTCTTGCACAGTTACCCCAAATTTTCCCTCGTCCAAGCAGGTGATCAATCAAGGAGGGGACACTACTGTCCTTATACCTCTGTCATGGAAAGGACCATTACGGCAGTCCACGCGCTAACACTCGTTATCGTTACGCGCGAATAGGCACGATTATTAAATGAAATAGGAATAAAGAGAATTCCTAGTAGTTGGAGGGGCACCTTCAGGATGAATACTTCATCTTTCTTTTCTGGTCAAGTATGTCGTCAATCTTGCTTCACAAAAGTCGCAGGGATCTCGTCCCGCTGATTAGAAGTTGTTCAAGGTTGCCGCCTGTGCCTCGCCGTTACTACCTTAGTCAGGCACCTTCACGATCGAGAGGGAAGAGCAGCCATCTCCTACGGAAGCAAGCTCAGAACCATGTTTGGTAATCACTCTAGCCATGAGCTTTGCAAAGAACGCGAGGTCGATAGCTTCATCATGCGAGTTACGTATAGTAATAGGAGTCGGAGTCGAAAGTATCTTATTCACGTCAATAATCATTCCGTACACTTATTTGTATGTATGTATATCAATAACAAATATGTTACTTAGTATAAACAGGCAATTTGATGCATTATATCACGTATAACTCTCGTTTATTCTTTGGGGGGGGGGTCATTTTGTCTTTGGCAAGTCTAACTCGTGTAGACTATGCCTTAGTTGGCACTTTTTCTTGAGGTTATTCCCTTCTAATGTCCTTGCCTTGTCTCTTTTTTTTTTTGAAAAATGTTTGACTCATGGATCTTGACGCTTACGTGAATGCAATGAAAAACCTTTTTGTAAATTTTTTTTGTGAGAGAGCTCTAGTGATTGTAGTCTAGACTCGAGAAGGAATCCTAGTTCACTACAATCGAAGCTCTGATACCAAACTGTCACACCCTGACTTTTGCGGAAGCGTATGATGTGTGACTGGTTTAATACCTATTCAAAGAATTCAAAACTCATGGAGGGGGTGATATATCTTTTGGTAATAATAGTAAAGGAAAGGTGATGGGTTCTGGTACAGTTCAGTCTGGAAAATTTAAGTTTGAAAATGTCAATCTAATTGACAATCTAAAATTCAACCTTCTTAGTGTCTCACAAATGCGTGACAAAGGTTATGGGTCATTCTTTACTAAGGAGTGTTGTAGGATTGTTGGACCAGAAATGGTAAAAAAGATTGAAGAAATAATAAACACTGGAAAAACTCAACTTGTTGCTCAAAGAAGTGGCAATGTTTATGTAGTTGATTTGTCAAAAGAGAGCCCTATCACTGATGCCTTTCTCAGCTGCCTCTAACAATGAGACAGAACTATGGCACAGAAGATTGGGGCACACAAATCTCAAGACAATCACTGCTTTGTCAAAACAAGGCCTTGTAAGAGGTCTTCCACAAAAATTGTTCACCTGTCCAGAGCATTGTGTTTCCTGCCTAAAAGGAAAATAGCATAAAAGCTCATTTAAGTCCATTGAATAGTCCAAAACAACCAAGTGCCTGCAAAAGCTGCACATGGATCTGTTTGGCCCAGTCAAAGTCATGAGTCTTAAAAAGAAAAGATATTGTTTGGTAATTGTAGATGACTTTTCTAGGTTTACATGGACTTATTTCTTACATTCTAAAGATGAGACTGCAGGCATTTTGCAAGACTTTGTCAAACAGGTTGAAAAGCAATTTGACTTGCCAGTAAAAGTCTGTAGGAGTGACAATGGCACAGAATTCAGGAATAAGGAGTTGGATGCCTTCTGTGTGTCTAAAGGGATTGTAAGGCAGTACAACATCCCTAGAACACTAGAGCAGAATGGGGTGGTTGAAAGGAAGAATAGAACTCTAATTGAAGCAGCCAGAACCATGATTGCAGATTCAGGTTTGACATTAACTTTCTGGGCAGAGGCTGTAAACACTGCCTGTTATGTCCAGAACAGAGTTTTGATTTACCCCAGGCATCAAAAGACTGCCTATGAAACTCTGTATAAAATTAAACCACTGATCTCATACTTTAAAGTCTTTGGCTGCCCTTGTTTCATTTTAAATTTAAAAGATTCAATTTTAAAATTTGCAGCCACAGTAGATTGTGGTTATCATTTGGGATACTCAACCATTTCTAAGGCCTACAAAGTGTTTAACATTAGGACTAAGTGTGTGGAAGAGACTTTGAATGTAAAGTTCAATGAACTTTCTTCTCTGAAAATCCCTGCAAAACCTGCTGAGTTATTTGATCTTGATAAATTTACTTTTGAAAATGTTTCTGTCAAGACTAACAGTTCAGGTCCATCTCAAACTCCTCCATCAGACAATGGATATGAAGTAATCATACCACAACAGAAATTCACATCAATTGCCAGAGCAGCAGATGTTCAAAACAGCTGTCAGAGCTCACCCACTACTACATCAACAGTTGTTGACCAAAGTAGTCCTCAAACCTCTACTTCCACATCCACAAACACTGTTGATAAAAATCTACAAACAGTGGATAAAAATCAACATGTGATCACACCAATTCCTCCTATCCCTCCACCTCCATTTCAAACAGATGTTGGTTCATCAAAGTCACCAACATATGTTAGCTCAGATGATACACATCTGCAGCCTTCACCATTTATTGCCATCATTCCATACAAGGGAGATTTAATCTTCCTGAAGTCACATCCACCAGATCAAATCATTGGCAACATCAATGAAGGGGTTCTCACCAGAAGTCAATCCCAAAACATTTGTCTTTTTGCTGGCTTCCTATCACTCCATCAACCTGTCAAGTACCAAGAGGCACTGAAAGACAATAGTTGGGTAGAGGCTATGCAAGAAGAGCTCCAGCAGTTTAAAAGACAACAAGTATGAGAACTTGTACCACTGCCAGAGGATGTAAGTCCTATTGGCACAAAGTGGGTCTATAAAACTAAAACTGATGAAAGGGGTATTGTTGTCAAGAATAAAGCTAGGCTTGTGGTTCAAGGTTTCAGACAGGAAGAGGGCATTGATTATGATGAAAATTTTGCTCCTGTAGCAAGATTGGAAGCTATCAGACTGTTCATGGCCTTTGTTATCAACCACAACATAAAGGTGTTTCAAATGGATATCAAATGTGCATTCCTCTATGGTAAGATTCAAGAAGAGGTATATGTTTGTCAACCTCCTGGTTTTGAGGATCCATTTTATCCAGATCATGTCTACAAGCTGAATAAAGCTTTGTATGGCTTGAAACAAGCACCAAGGCCTGGTATGAAACTCTTTCCACTTTTCTAATCTCTATTGGCTTCACAAGAGGTAAAATTGATAAAACACTGTTTTTAAAATGGAGAGGAAAAGATTTGATGATTGTCTAAATTTATGTGGATGACATCATTTTTGGAAGCACATGTCATAAAATGTGTGAAGAGTTCAGACAACTCATGACAGCTGAGTTTGAAATGAGTGCAATGGGTGAACTCCAATGCTTTCTTGGTCTCCAAGTTAAGCAATTGCAAATGGCACTTTCATTCATCAAAGTAAATATGCAAAAGAACTTTTACACAAATTTGATATGAATGATTGTAAGCCATGTGGTACACCCATGGCAACCACCAAGCTAGTCATGTCTGATGAAAAGGATGATTTGGTTGATCAAACTCCTTATAGAAGCATGATTGGGTCTTTATTGTACCTAACTGCATCTAGGCCAGACATCATGTTTGCAACATGTGTTTGTGCAAGATCCCAATCAGCCCCTAGGAAGTCTAACGTCATAGCTGTGAAAAGGATACTCAGATACATAAAAAGTGCTCCCACACTTGGTATCTGGTACCCTGCTAATGGGAATGTTAAGCTTTCAGGTTTCTCAGATAGTGACTTTGCTGGATGCAATGCAACAAGGAAGTCCACATTAGGAGGGTGCCAATTTGTAGGTGATTGCTTAGTATCTTGGCAAAGCAAAAAGCAAGCATCTTTTCAACATCCACTGCTGAGGCAGAATATATTGCTGCTGCAAGCTGCACACCCCAACTGTTATGGATTCAAAATCAATTGCTGGATTTTGGTATCACTGCTTTAAAGACACCTCTCATGTTGGACAGTCAAGCAGCAGAAAATATCATCAAAAATCCAGTTTCACATTCAACCACCAAACACATTGATATCAGACATCACTTTGTGAGGGATTGCTATGAAAAAGGTTTGATTTCTCTGCATCATGTTCATACTAAGGATCAGTTGGCAGATGTGCTAACAAAAGCATTAGACACATCCACCTTTGAAAGCTTGATCTCTAGAATTCGCATGCTTAACATGGAATAACAAGCAAAATCTTGTTTTTCTATGAATAAAAGCATTAAAATGTTTTCAAAAAATAAAAAATCCATCCTTAAAAATAGTTAAAATGAAATTTTTCATGAATCCATAAAAGTCTGTCACAACCACTGTTTGGTTCAAACATCTAATTGCTTAAAATCATCCACTACTGAAAGTCAACCTCTGTTTTCTCATTTTTCTTGTTGTCCACTGTTGACCAAACATCAGTGTTTCAATCACTGATGGCTATCCACTGATAGTAAAAAAAAATCAGCCACTGCTCATATTCTCATTATTGATAACCACTGATATTGTCCATCAGTGGTTCCCCAAACAACTGTCATCCACTTTCCATCAGAGGTTGTCACGTGCTCAGTTCTTAGCCGTTCGATCTTTGTAACCGTTGCCACGTCAGTATTCACTTTTCACCTTTATAAAACCCTGATCAAAACCCCAAACAGGGTTTTCACTGCCGAATCGAATTCAAAATTCCTTCAAAAAGCGGTTTCCATTTCCTCCATTCATCTTCTTCTTCTACTCGCAAATCTCAAATCACCATGGCTCTTGCTCTCAAAAATCCTCATAACTGTCTGTGTACCCTTGAGAAAACAAGTAAAAACACAGATTTCCACTCCATAATTGACATTCTTTCATCATTAAAGTACAAAACTTTGTTGACCTGCAATGCCCCCATTTACCAAGAAGCTTTAAGAGACTTATGGACTCATGCAAAACTCGAAACCAAAGACAAGAAAGCATGGGCAATTACATCTGAAGTCGGAAAAGTTCTGGTCTCAATAACACCCCAAACAATTTCAGAGGTCTTTGAAATGAATGATCATACAGGTAACAACTCTTTTTCGAAAGAAGAGTACCAAAGAGACTTAATTGAAAGGGGATATGAAGGACAGTGTTCCAAAGCAACTATGCAAAAAGGGGAATTTCCACCTCCCATGAAATTCCTCTTCCATACTTTGCTCACATGTGTTTCTAATAAAACAATAGCTTTTAACGAAATACCGTTGAAAATCCAATACTTGGGGTATGCTATTATGGCAAAAAAGGATTTCAATTACTCTCAAGAAATTTTCAATGATTTAGTTAAAAATGTTACTAATATCGACGAAAAGAAAAAACTATTTTTGTTGTTTACAAGGTTTTTGAGTTTTTATCTACAAAAGAAAATTCCAAAAGATTGTGCCCATGTACTTGTACAAGGTGCACCGTGTCAAATAAACAGCCTTTCTTTTGAAACTTTTACAAGGCTGTCAGAGTCCAAACCTTCAAAAGCACAAGCAGGGGAGTCTGAGCAACTTTTAGATGAGTCCACATCTACCTCTCAGACTTCAGCTGCTGAGCCTACTGCTCTTGGTGAACACAGCAGCACAACCACTGCTATGCAACCCCCACCAAAACCCACCAAAAAGACCATAAAGAAAAAATCCAAAAAGCCCACCAAACCCTCCAAAAAGGATCTTCTGGAAGATGAGATCCCAGAAGTAACTCCTGTGACAACACAAAAGTCACCAACAACCACTGTTGCTTCTTCCTCACAACAGTTGGTCAGATCTCCACCTAAGGCCTCAACTCCTCCTGCTTCCTCACAAAAGGAACGGGTTGTAAACATAGGGACACCACTATATGATACATTACCTTCACTTGAGGGTATGTTCAACAGCCCTGCTCCCGGGGCTAATTCTCTTTCATCTCCTATCCCTACAATCACTGTACCACCCACCATTTTACCTCTGTTGCAAGCATTGGATATGGATCAGGCATAAATCAGTTCTTCTCAACAACCCATCACTGAGAATATACTCCAACAAGTGACTGAGTCTGATGCCTCTACCTTTGCTAACCCAGCAACAGTTGAGCAGGTTACACCCCTAGAGGTACATGTAACTCTTGGTGGTAGTTCAAGTGGAGCAACTACTACAGGTGTTGGATCCACTGATCTACACCTGGACAGTAGTTTCATTAGTCAGACTCCCTTGAAGGCAATGTCTTCTTTGGTAACCAAGGTAACAACTGGTGTGTTCCAGTTAACCACTGTTGAGCTTACTAAGGTAACCTCTGCTAAAGAAAGAAGTCCCCAGTACCAAGAAAAAGGGGCATCAGTGGTTGAACCATTGGAGACTTCTCCTGGTCCATCTGCTGATACAACCACTGCTAGTGGGAAATCAGATGATCCCATTAAATTGGGTGATGGTTTAAAATATCTGGAATTGACAGAGAGAGTTAACAATATTGAAACATCTGTGGCAGATATCAAAAACATGCTGCAATAGTTGTTACAATCATCAAAGTCTCAATCCACTGCTTCATCATCTGCTCCTGCCACAAATGAGCTATGGCAACTCCTACAACCTCTGCTTCATCAACAAAGAAAATGTGCTGATTAACAGCATGAAATTCAGCTACAAATGTTCAGAAATGTGATGGATGCGAGATATATGGATACTCAAGCAGACATTAAAGCAATAAAAGCTCATTTACTCCAAACCACCGGTACTTCTCCTCCTACAATCATCTATGTAAACACTGATGATGCCAAAAAAGGGGAGAAAGAAAAGGAAGGTTTACACCTAAAGCCTGATCCAAATGCTAAACCTGTTGTAGAGATTCCTAGGCCAGATGGTACAAAGAAGGTTTATATGACTCTCAACCTATTTGCTGAACAAAAAGCAAAGGGAAAAGAGAGAATGGAATGAAAGGGCTCTGTAAGATTTGAAGAAGAAAAGAAAGTTCTGATGGCAAAGGAAGTGTAGGGTACTTCACAAAGAAGAAAAACTACCAGAAAGGAACCACACCTTCCAAAACCACTAAACGTACTTCTAAAATCCCCAAAAGTTCTTCACCTCAAACCACAAAGCCAACAGATGTTGAGACACCTGTTATATCAACAGCTGTTGATACATCAGTGGTTTCAACAGATGTTGTCACAACAAATGCTCTCATCACTATACCAATCACGACTCAATCCACAAATACATCTCCAAATTCAACACCTCCAACCACACCAAAAATCAAGAGGAGGATAACAAATGTCATAATTGAAGATGACACTGTACCTTCTCCACTTCCAATATCTTCACAACCTCTGACCCTATCCACTGTGCAAGGTTCTACTTCAACTGCTTCAACTCTAACTCTTGACCAAACTACTACCTTGGTTCCTTTGGGAGTTAAATATCCTCTGGATCTTCCAGCAGTTAGGGAGGAGATCAAATCCTTCTATTCTGAAGATGATCCTGAAAAGAGGAATCCCCCATCTCTTCAAGGGTATCCTTTACCAAAGAACATTGATGAGTATCTTCAACTGAAATCCAAACAAGCAGAGGATATCTTAAAAAAAGACATAAAAGGAAAATCTGATAAAGAAAATAGAGAAATCTGCAATATCTGCTCAGCCAAGTCAGAACATTAGAACAGTTTTCCAAAGATCTTTGTCAGAAGCTATCAGAAAGGGATGGTGAAAGCTTAAGGCAAGATTACATTGAGTACATCATGGAAAACAAGAAATATAAGGCAGAAAAGTATCAATTCAAAGACTGGACCATAAGTCAGCTCAAGCAAGAAATTGCAAGAATACAAAAGATGGTTGATGACAAAACAATAAAACCAACACCACCAGTCTGGTCCTAGTATAAAAAGAATATACCTAAAAGAGCTTTGAAATTGAAGAGAATGAAGGAAGAGCTCATAACTGTAAATTATGGATCAAGGAATCAAGTCACAAGGTGGACAGAGGTTAAAGTGTTAGAAACCTACAAAAGGCTGGAAGAAAGAAGAAAGAAAGATCCCCCTGTTCCTAAAAAGCCAGATTATCCAGCATCAGAGGTTTCAATCAAACAGACCCTACCAACTAAAAGATCTGCTACAACCACTGGTCCATCTGCTATTACTATCTATCAAAGAAAGAGGCAAAAACAGATTGATGAAGAAGAAAAGGCACAAGAAGATGATATTACGAAAATGGTTCTTAAGCAGATGTTGGAAGAAAATCCTGACTCAGCAAAGCTTCAAGAAATTGCCAAAAGAGTCATGAGCAGGCCTCCATCACCAAACTCATAAAAAATAAAAGCTCTCCCAAGAAACCCACTGGACTCAAAAATACTAAAGTGGAAGTCTGATCAAAAGACCCACGTATTGACCTTGCTCAAGTCCAGTGGAGAAGTTAAGCACATATCAAGGGAGGATGCACTACGCCTGAGTGTACCTGATCTACAAGATCTCCTTGAGCTTCAACTTTACAGGGATGAGGATGATGAAGATTCCATGAACTTTGAATTACAATTCAAGGGGCAAGTTAGGGAAATGTTGATGAGACAATAAAGATCATAAATAATGAAGTGTTTTGGCATCATCTGTTTAAGGGGAGATTGTTGGGATTGAACCCTACAAAGGAACAGATGATATGAAAAGCCAAAACTGATTCAGAACAGTTGATCTTCATAAGCAGTGTTTGCACAAGATTCTTCCCTTGACAGTGGCTCTAAACAACTGATAGACTCCAAGTACTGCTCATTGCAACTACTGACAGGCCAAGCACTGATGAAGATTAAAGAACTAAAGCTCTATCTACTGATGTCTCCTAAGTACTGCTGAATACTAAAGCACTGTCCATTCAAGGATTGATCAATCTTTGAAGAAAGCACTGATGCTCAACATCAGTGCTTAGACTACATCAGTGGAAAGTGAAACAGTGGTTTATATATGTAATGTTTATGTAATCAGTGGTTGTATGTAACAGTCCTTAGAGTTTGTTAGGAAGTTAGATGTCACTTTCATGGTGACGTCAGCCAAAGATGCTTAGTGGTTTGCTAGTACTATAGTTGATAGTGATAGTTTTCACTATCCGAGGTTTTTTAATGCCGGAGATCATTCATTGATCAAGGGCATTTTCCTCGTATAAATCCTTGTGTTCAACGTCATTTTCTTTCATTCATTGTTCATACTTTTGTTCAATTAACCAAGCATCTAACCTCACAAAAATCAGATTTGGTTACATTATCCTTGTGCGATTTTTGACCAAAACACCTATATTGTAGAGGCGAAGATAATCTTGATCTCTAATATGTAAAATCAGTATATTCACGAGATAGGTGATTCTTATATTTTTATCTCTATATCGTATAGTACAATTTATTAACCTAAGGGTCATGGTATATCAATTTATTTTGAGGGGGAGGAGGTTTATTTAGAATTATTTACTAAGGTGGATAATGGTCCTTATATTAGTTTACTTATTATTTATTATTATGGTCGACGTAGCATGAGAAATTGCCACATGACATTTTGGTGGAATACTTTATTAAAGTTAGATATTATACATATATTACACCTATACTCTAGTATACTATACTATTTTAGACTGTACGATACTATACGATACTAAACGACACGATATAATAGTGTATGATACCACGCGCTACGATATTATATGATATGATATTATATAATATAATACAATACAATACAATCCTACACTTATACTATAGTATATTATACTATACTATACTTCACAACACATATACTATACTATACGATACATATACTACATTTATATGATACTACACCTATACCATACTTATACTACAACTATAAGCATATAAGGGACCTGTATGTAACGTTCCTTATTTTTCAAGCTTTTTCCATTTTATTTTTAATTCGTATTCTATTTTCAATCATTTGTAAATCAAGAATTGATCATAATGGAAACTATATTTTATATCATCCTTGTTTAATCATATTTGCATAATACGTAAACGTTTCGCGAATACGCGTTTTAATTCAAAACCGAGCCATACATCGAGATCATATTCTATTTAAAATATTATTCATACTTGATTTAATATTACACATGCTTGCATACGCTTAAAACACCAAAACATGTTTAACTATATGTTTTGAGCATCAAATAACCAATAAAATAACCAACAAAACAACCCCAAGGACCAAAAAATGAAATTTCCCTCCTCCTAACTCTTAACCAACTCATTTAAAACCTCAACCAACTTATTTAAAACCCCAACCACTTATCCCACTTATAAATACCAACCCCTAACACCTTCAAAACACTTTCACCACTTCTAAATCACTCTCAAATACTCTCTAATATTCCAATTCTTCCACTTTGGGTAGAAAGTTGAAGAACCAAAATAGTGAGTTTTTGTCTTACTTCTTACACTTTTTTCTTGTTTTTCTTCTTCTCCTTCCTTGGATAATCTCTAGGAATATTATCACATGTTTACCAAGGTAAACAAAGTTGGTATATCAACATTTTTGAGGTCCAACTGAGGATTTTTGTTAAACTTTATAAACATGTTCATCTTTTCTTTGATTTTGGAACATTTTCGCACCAAACCAAGTCACCAACAAACTTCCATGTTGAAGGGCTTGTGTTAAAGTTTTGTTCCAGAAACTTAAAGGTCCGTATGCCTTCTTTTAAGTTCTTGTAAGTGTCTAAGTAATCTCCAAGTCACAAAGTGAGTAAACCTACACCAAGCCTCTAATCTCGCAATCTTGGAAGTACTCGTCTAGGTGATAACTCATTTGGTTACTTAGAAAATAGATAGTTTAATTATGTACTTCATACCTGTATTCATGACCATCTGAATCATCCATGTTGGTGATTTCGTGCAAAGGTGAAAATCTTGGGGTTACCTCTAATGCATGAGAAATACTTGATTATGTAAATAATAATAACCTATGTATATACATATCATACCTATCTCCAAAACCAAACCATAATATCAACCAAATTCATGGTTGAATGTTATGTGTTAAGGTGGAGAATATCTTAATCTTAGATTCCTTATTTTGGGCTTCTAATGAGTGTTAACACTCATGAAAAAATACAAACTAAAAATAGTGTCCAAATAAGTGCCTAAGTAACATATGTTTTATGTAATTTCATATACGTAAATTCCATTTACATTCCAAACTCTGAATCATCATGCTCATACACCGTTGTTTACCAATTTAGGCTAAACTTTGGTGACTTTGTCCTTTAATGCCGATTACTCGCTTTTGTGGATATTTTCGCAAACCGTGAGTTCATACTTGACCCATTTTACTCTTTAAAACACTGTTTGGGTTGCAAAATGTATCCGTAATTAAACACACAATCACACATACAATCAATCTTATGCAAACACTCAATCCTTTAACATGCTTACTTGTTATGCTACTTGTTTATACATACTAGAACAATCTTATGCATGCTATCTATCATTAACTTTAAAAAGCCTCCCTTAACATGTATAGCGCTATAGGAGTAGCACACCGCCCTGTTTGTTGGGTCATTGTTAAATATTCAATATTTACGGTCTTATTCACTTCGGTGATAAGATTACGATAGTGGACACTTTGGGTTGATTTTTAGCTATTACATGCTATTATGATTTCATGATTAGTATACTTTGAACATGTGGATTTGAGACTTTATTCATACTTATGTTGTGTAGACAAACTAGTATGCTTACCGACATAATTTGTGTTGATGGATATTTTATATATATTGTAGGAAATATTTGATGATGCGATCCAAGAAAACTACTTAGGGCGGACTAGATACTCACCAAAGTTATTTATGCATTTCTTTATGTTTTAGGATAGAAACTTGCAAATTGTTATATTTTCCTTTCCAACAATGTATTGTATTGTTCAAATATATGGAAACGAAATTTAAAGTCTTAATTATTGTCGCATTCTAGTGTTGTGATGCTTTTGAACAATCTATTATGTTTTGCCTCGATGTTTTCACCATCGTTTGGGGTGTGACAGATTGGTATCAGAACCATAACTATAACTATAGGAAATTAGGAAAAATTGCTATGTTTGACTTAGACTAAAGTTAAAAAAACCCGCATGAGTGTTACTTATGCCTTATTTGACTTTTCCCTCTACTATGCATGAAAAGTATATGATTCATCCTACTTGCTTCTTGCCATATCCTTTTATAAAAAAAATATGTATGCCTTCCTTAATGTGGAATTACTCTACGACATGAAAACACTCATATTTCACAAACAAAACGACATCACCAAAATAGGAGTGATTCCCTTAATTTGGTAATGACTTTCAATCCGCTATTTTATTTTTATGAAATTTCACCATTAAGATGGGAGTGATTTCCTCATCTTGATGGTTAATTTCATCTTTCCCTATTCTTTTGGAGAAACGTTATCTTCAAGTTAGGAGTGATTTCATCATCTTGATGATTAGTTTCATTTTTTTCTGTTTTTGGAGAAAATATTACCACCAAACTAGGAGTGAATTCCTTACCTTGATGGAAAATTCGCTCACCTCACTCTTATGGACCCTTATCGACGAGTTAGGATGAACTTCCTTACCTTGATGGATAAGTGCCAAACCACTTTTTGGAGCGATACCACCAAGTTAGGAGTGATATTCATACATTTGTGACTAGTCCCATTCCTCGATTATCAATCTCTCCAAAGTCTCGAATTTTCTATTTGACAAGGGACATGTAGTAACCGAAAGGGTGAATACCGTTAACCGAAATTTATGCGAGAGTATTCAGTGATTACCATATGGACCGAAAATGAAGATGTAATATTTGAATTTGGCGGGTAAAAAAAGTTGAACGTCGGGCGACTTAAATAACAAATAGGTTAGAAACCACATGGACGTATATCAAAGGGTAAATTGGTCATTTCAACTCATATACTAACTCAGTTAGTGGGAGGGATGTGAATGGTAACGCTTTTTCAAGGCTGGGGACGCAATGGTCGAAATTTTCGTTTGGGGGACGCGCCCTGACACCACCCTATAAGCATAGGAACGCAAATTGCATTTTACTCTTTTATTATTTTTGCTTTCGACAATGAAACTATATCACTACCATACCATACTGAACCAAACCGAACAACATCAGTACCTATACCCATATTCATTTTTATGGTTTCCTGATTGATAATGAATACCATGCCGCTACCATAGTGAACCAAACTGAAACCGACCGAACAACATTAGTATCGGTACCTATATTCATTTTTAAGGTTTCCGGTTTCGTTAATTTTTTAATTATACAACTTTGTCTGCGATAATAAATAAATTTTGATACTAGTACTGTGATGATTGAACCGATCGATACCTTTCAAACAACATTGATTTCGCTACAGGTTTTCGTTTTTATCGTTTTCTGTTGATATAAAACACATGTTGATTTGTTTCATACCGGTACTGTAATGAATCAAATGATACCGATCAAATGCTTGTCGTAACGTACCGCTGCAACGTGCACATGAATACTCTCGTTATAATAAATGTTTTGCAAACATGATATTTCTTTTTAATTTTTTTTCCATAGCTACTAATAAACAAAACAAATCGAAATAAATATATAAATACAAAATAATTAACATTTGTAAAAGAAAATTGAGGACAAGTTGATGAAAGAAAAGCAACTTACTAACAAGTAAGTAGTGAAAAAAACAAAACTATTAAGATAGAGAGAAGTCTTGGTTCAAACTTCAAAGCACAAGACAACTGAGGCAAGCGAATAGACTATTGTGAATCTTTGGCCAACAAGGAAAAGACTATTGTGACCCCAACTAGCCAAATTTCGACTAAAAGCTAATATATTTTTTGAAAGATGGTTGTGGGGGGCCTTTCCCCTACATCCACTAGTTCAAAAATACATTAAAGTATACCTCATTACACAATCTATATAAGAGTTCAAGAAATGTGAACATGTAATACGCTCCATCGTGGGTACCAAAATGTTTAGGTTAAATTAAGCCATGAAATTGTATGCCTTAAAAAAGTTGTACCATAGATGAAACTTATTTTTAACGATAACTATTTTTGCTAAGAAGTAGGACCTAAATTGCCTTTGGCCTACACTAGATGGACATGCGAATGTTATTGTTATTGTTGAAAAGGTATGACCCTACTTGAACCCGTAAACCCGCGATACCCAAATTCAATTATGCTTACGTGTTAAAAAATACAACATTACAATAAAAATAAAATAATAGTGACATTGGACCCAAGTAGTTTCACCCTACTTGAACCCGTAAACCCGCCCCATTTAATTATGCGATACCCAAGTAGTATGACGCCCTCTTTTCATGCCCCACCACCGATTAATAGTGACATTGAAATCCTAATCCACCTAATATAAATACCGCATGACTAGGCAATACAAATACAATTCATTCACTCACTCGTACTCTCACACTGATACTCTATATGTTAGTGCATTACGTCTATTGACTTCGTCTTGTATCATGTAATAGGATAGGATAGGATTATCGGTGCCTGAGGTTCGAGAAACAGATGTTTAGATTTAAGGAGGTGATTCCACTCGAAACAGCATAAGACCATTTCGAGCGAAATCAGAACTTTCTGATTCCGCTCGAAAGTGCTTCATGCCATTTGGAGCGAAATCAGGACTAGTATATATAGGGCACTTAGTGTTTCATTTGGTACACGACTTCAGAATCTGTAACGAAGTGCTGCCAAAGTTTGTCCAGGTTGTAATCAGTGTTATTATCAATATAAGTGACAAATTAAAGAGTATCAAGATGTTTTCAAGTCCAGTTCACTGATTCCGCCTTTGAACCGGATATAAAGCTCTTCTGAATGACTCAGTCGGGTCCAACAACGATCCTACAAGTGGTATCAGAGCTAGTTGGAGGAGTTTTGCAGTTTACAGCTGAATTTCATTGAAATTTCTCGTTTCTACACCTTCTTTCTTCAATCGAACGAGATTTAACGGTCAAAAGTTGTTCAATTTTTCACAGATTGTGTAAAGATACATATTAACAAATCCTTGAAAGTTACAGAGCTAAATTCTCAGTAAAAATGGACAAAATGCACTTTCAAACTGATTCCGCTCGAGTGGATACTTTCTGATTCAGCCTGATTAGATCAGATTTCGCTCCAAAATATCTGTTGATTCCGCTCCAGGATACAGATTCTGAGTGATTCCGCTCCAAGTTGTCTATGTCAGCTCTAAAGTGTTAATTCTGCTCCAATATACTTGCTGATTTCGCTCCAAGATTTGATCTGTTTCCGCTCGAAATATTATTCAAGTGATTCCGCCTGAAAAGTCTCCTGATTTCACTCCAAAGTGTTATTCAATTGATTTCGCTTGAAGTGGAGATCTGATTTCGCTCGAATTGCTATTAAAGCTGATTTCGCTTGAATCTTGAAGTCTTGATTCCGCTCCAAAGACAAAATCCTTATTTCGCTTGAAAAGTGAAATTTCGTGTCGAGATTATTTCACATCAATCGAGTGTCAGTCTGTTTTAGTTTATTTGATATTGTTTGTACTGATTGTGTTTGTTTGATTGTATCTGTCCAGGTTTACATCATGGCTGAAGAATTCTACAACACGTTTTTCAATGCATTCACATCCGAATCGTCCGAGATTGCAAATGTTACACCAAAAACCATCACAAAAGCTATCAATGAGAACATCAAGCATGATAACTTCTATGGAACACACTCAAAGCCACCAACTCTGGAGAGCATTGAAGATTATACATGGTGGAAAGAACGTTTTCTCAATTGGGTGAAAGCATATGCTCACGAAAGCTGGTTTTGCTTAGAGTTTGGATACGAACGGCCAAAAGATGATAAAGGCGAAGAACTTTCATTCAAGAAGTTATCAAGAGAAGATAAATCTGAGTTTGCTGCCGAACAAAGAATGATTGCTTTGATCCAGTCTGCAATCAGAAATGATATTTTTGCGTTGCTGAATCATGATGGATCATCTAAATCAGTTTGGGAAGCTTTACGTGTTAAAGCTGAGGGGGGTAAACAGATAAAAAAGAACAAAATTGCTTTACTTAAAAAAGAATTTGATATGTTTGATAGTCTAAAAGGAGAGACAGTGAGACAAATGATTGAGAGATTTTGTCATCTTAAAATTGAACTTGAGAGATTTGAGAAAGTGAAAACAAGAGAGGAACTTATAGATAAAGTGATTGAAGCGTTACCACGAGCTGATCAGTGGCAAACGTTTGTGTATATTTTGAAAAATGATGCTTTATATGATACAATTTCTCTTGATGCATTGTTTGAAAAGATAGAGAGTCATGATCTGGAGCTACAAAAGCAAAGCAAGATGACTGGTTCTTCACATCAACAGAATGTTGGATTGTATTACAAAGGTAGTGTACCTTCCGAGAAAGGTGTTGGTTCACCAAAGACAGCATTCAGTGGTGAGAAAATGAAAGAACTTCAAACAACTTCAACAAGTCATCATTCTGGATATCATTCATCTTCAAAATCAAATTCTGATGAAGCTGAGGAGATTCTATGCAACATTGCTCTCAAACTGAAAAATTCTCCGGCAATGAGCGTTAATGCAGCTAAACAACAAATGAGTTTCCTTGCATCTGTTCTGGAATCGTATGAAGGTCTTGTAGCTGGTAAAATTGGAAACTCCGAATTAACCAAAGAAGACTACGACCAGATTGATCCGAAAGAAATGGAGCTCATAGATATTCGTTGGTGTTTAGCCAGTTGCATCCGAAGAGCGCAGAGGTATATGGAGATTACTGGGAAACAATCTCTTGGAGGTGCATCAACAAAGCTTGGATTCGACAAATCCAAAGTAACCTGCTTCAAATGTAAGCAGAAAGGCCATTTCAAGAGAGAATGCACTAATTCTGTAGTTGGTGGAAATGAACATCCATTCAATGATGATTACTACCGAAAGGCAATCTACCATCGAAGCAGAGAAGAGCCTAAGATGATTGAAGATAAACCCAAATCGAGAGCTTGTTTTGTAATTCAAGATGATGAAGGTTTTGATTGGTCAGAGGTATGTCCAGAAGAAGATCGTTTGGAGAATGTTCAAAAAACAGCTCATGGGAAAGCTATAACAGAGGAAAGAAAGTTTGTTTTTGTTGCTGAAATCCGTGAAGAGAACAATGAAGATAAAGATACAGCTAAGATCAAAGTGAAACCCAGAGAAGAGATTCTGGAAGAAAAGACTTACAGAGAAAGAAATATTGTGTTAAACAGAATGGATGAGATGCAGGAAGAATATGAGAGTGCTGTTATGAGCAAAAGATGGGATAAGAAGAGAGAATGCTACTTTAACAGAGAAGGTGAACCTGTTGTTCCAAAGAAAGACATAATTTTTGATGATGTTCTTCTCATAATTCCTTTCAGAGCTGAATATTATAGAAATGTGTTGAAAGATGACACATATGCTAAAAGTCATGAAAAGGAGATCAGATATGCTATGACATCGTATCTGAGAAAAAGGGATGAAGAGAGAATGAAGAAGAGTGTTGAAGAGATGGTGAACAATCTGAAGAAAGTTGCTGAAAAGGTTAAAGCAGAAGCTGTTGAAGTTGAGGTTGTGAAGGAAATCAAAAGTGAAGAAGTTGTTGTGAATGAAGAGGTTGAGAAAGCTGTTACTGAAGAACAGCAGATTGGAGAAGAGGTGAAGAAAGAAGAAGAAGAAGTAAAGAATGAGAATTTGGAAGCTGGTAATGTTGGTGATGAAGTTGGTGTTGAAGAAAAGCAAGATGATGCTGATCAGAAGCAAACTGAGGCAACTGCATCAAACACCGAAGTGCCAATCACTGAGGTACATTCTGATTCTGAAATTTTAAAAACAATTGATTAGTGCAAGAAATGCATGGAACCGTGCAGAGCTTGTACTGAAAAAGATGAGCAATTTAGAACAAGAGATCTTGAATTCACTAAAATTGTAAACATTTTTAAAGAAAAATGCAAAGAAATGCTAGAAAAAGAAAAAGTTTTAAAAGAAAATGATGAAAAACTTTCAGAAAAATGTAAAAAGTTAGAAACAGAAAATGAAGTTTTGAAAGAAAATTTTTCTAAAATGACAGAAGAATGTTCACAAAAAGAAATTGCTTGTCAAGAAATGAAGAAAGAATATGACTCAATGAAATTAGCATATCATATTACGAAAGAGTCATACAAAAAAGTGAAAGATGAAATGAAATATGCTCAATCAAGAATGAATTATCTTTCTGAAACAACTAAAGAACTTAAACGAATGTATTCAATAAAACAAGATGTTGTTAATTCTTATATTGAGGATGTTGCTAAGCTAAAGCGACAGATTGCTGATTTAGAACAGGATAACAACAAGTTGAAGAGTTATCACGTGTCGTCATATGTGCTTGAACGAATTTTTAATATAAAACCGGGAGATGGTGAGTCTGAGCAAAATAAGAAAGGCATTGGTTCAGAGTTTCATCAAGTTCCACCACCGGGAAAATTTGCATTTTATGATGATGAAAAGGTCGAAAAAGTTTTCAACATGGTAGATCAATTGCCAGACAACATTGACATAACCTATTCCAAATCTGATGATTCTCATGATTCAGAGGTGGTAGGTAAAGTTGTTGAAAGTGTGTTGAAAGAAGAATTGGTTGATACAGGTAAATCTGAATCACAGGATGAAGATGAAGGAAATCTTCATGATGGTTATCTGAAAAACACAAAATCCGAGAAACGTTTGAATGATGATTCAAAAGGATTGGTGTGACAACCCTCACTAAACCAGGTATCCGTACGACTTAATTAATGATTAATTACTGCTTAATTACTGTGCTTGTTTGAACTAGCTAATAAACTGCTACTTGCATACTGATACATGCACATACTTGCATCATACTTTACTTACCGTCACTACATTATTTACATGCTGAACCTTAGTGACAAACATGATGCACAAAAAGCACAGTAGCACTATAAATGGATAACCTATTGAACATGCTGATAAAGCCAGCATCAGGCAGACACTGCCTCTAAGGCCTGTATGAGCCAGAAATATTTTGCTACACTAGTGGTGAGTGTAGGGATACAAGGGTTGTAGAACTGCGTCTCTAGGAATAAGTTACAATGACTGGATGTGCCTAAAACGTACTCTAAGTACAAAACTCAGCACTTTACATAATAATTCAGCTTTTAGCTAACTAATAAAGTGCCAAAACATGAGAAAAATATTACTAGACACTTTCCAAAGTGTCAGAAATGAGTTGTGTCACTAAAAAGGGTATTAACGACACTTTAAAGCTTGTTTAAGCACATTAACGGATTACTATCCAACCGAACAACCGGACTATACCCAGAACCTGAAAATATTATTATTTTCATTATTTATCTTTTTCTGAGCCAGTTAGGGTCCCTGAATACCCTAACACCCGTCATAACACACGACACACAACTAACCGGGTTAAGAACTTAACTAGTTTACTTAACCTAACTATTATCCTAACTAACTAGTTAGAATCGAACTAGACCCCCCCCCTTAACCGAAACCGTCCCCAAGGGGACATACCTTGTACCATTTTGATTATTATAATCCTTGTTGTCTAATATCTAAATAACACACTAACCATTGGTTAATGAACTAGAGAATTGTCTATAAGATCCACATTTAGTCCACCATAATCTAAGCATCACAACAACAAAAATCAAAACTCTCCTCTCTTGCTCTCTAAGTCTCGGCCGAACACCCCCCTCCCCTACATCCATTTTCGAGTTTAATTCATTCCATTCCAACATCATACAAGCTTCAAGGATCACGTATTAGGAGGCTTGGTGCACTCGGAGTTTGAAGGACCTCTCTCTCTAGCTTTTATCCACCTCATTTGCGCGTGGATTCTTCCCTAGCCTCGAGCTAGTGGTATGATGTTTAAATCCCTATCTTGAACTAATCTAAAGCGGTTAATATGTGGTGTAATGATTAAAACTCGAAATCTTACAAAATGGCGCATTAAAGTCTACTAAAAACATGAAAAATGATGGTTAAAAGCTCACTAGTTGTGTAAATGTTGTAGTAATTGAAATTTGTGATTATTTAGACCCGATCTATGTTGTGGTAGCTCGGATCATCACTTAACCCGGTTTGGTCATGATCACGAATCATGACATAAGGTTGTTTTGAATAGAACAAGGGTTAAAGGGTGAAACTCTACCACACGCGAATCATGAACTTGTGTAAAAATGCTTTACTTGTGGAATAGTGTTTAAAACTAGCAGATCTATGTATCTGCAAGTGGTATTTTCAAAGGGCCAAGCGTCAAAGAAATCATGTTTTTCTAAAGACGGATCTTACACTAACAAGAGTGGTTTTTAGAACACACAAGTGTGTAAACGCTTGTGTAACACAAAGTTTCGACAAAATAACTATTTTTGAAAAAGATGACGAGAAGTTGTAAAGACGGAATTTCCATAAAAACGAGGTTTTTACACAATCGGATTATTTTATATAAAGATCCACTAAAAGTAATGAGATTTACTTCACAGTTTGGATAAATCACAAGTTCATGAAATTTATGCGATTTATATACATATTTTGACTAGTTTGTGATTTGAACATTGTTTTGGTTGAATGAGAAAATTGTTGGTTGATTTGTAAAAGAAAATGATACGCTTGAAAGCGTGGCCACCTCCCGTTACAGAGGAAACTCTGGCAAAATTTTTTCTAAAACCTAACACTTAGAAATATTTTCACTATAAGTGTTAGAAAGACATTTTGACTTGTTTTCAAAATATAAGTTTCACCACGACTATATTTACAAAACATCGGAGGTGGGATTTCACAAAATAAAACGTGATACATATAGATATTCAGTATATATTCTTCTTTCACAACATCACTTGTATAAGTGTATATGATTATTTTGTGAGCTACGTAAATATTATTTTTAGAGAAAAAAATAATATTACTAAGTATTATTTTGGGAAAATCACATGTATTAAAATATAATATTTTTGGGAAGAATACTTATATTTTGAAGTTGGAAATAAAATATATTAAGTGAGACTTAATAGTGAAATCTGAATGTTACGAACGCACATGTATTAAATCCCCCATCCTTGGGAAGGAGAAATAACTACCAAGTATACAGAATGTAAACACGAAATAGTTGCCTAACTATTTCCCAAAAACATAAACCATAAAGCTAAGGCACGGCCATCCGTCTAATAGAGTTAGCACGTGTAGGTCGTCATACAGCTGATCGATTTGGAGGCATACTTGGTAGAGACGCACCACTGTGAGTTCATGTCCCCCTTTTCCCTTAACTGTTTTCAGTTTTCTAAACTGCGGGGGTGAAATACATGTTACTTTGATTACAAGTACTTTATACATGGTATGGTTAGCGTAAGGAGGTTTACTACTTAGATCATGTGAGTGGGTAGGCAGAAACTGGAGGCCATTAATCCTCATTGTAGGACCGAGGGACGTAAGCGGTAGATCTATCTGGGTGTAGCGAGCCCAACTCTAGGCCCAACAGAACGGACCTCAGGGAGGCCCAACAGAACGGACCTTGGAGTGACTTTGTACCCAACGCTAAATCTGCTAGGTTTGAGTCTTCCTACTTGCACTTCACACATATCAATGGCTTTGCAAACCATTGGTGATCTCTTTTCCTTATTTGCTACATACCAGGATTTTTATACTTACAAGTGTTTTACATACTCACTTACACATGAACTCGCTCAACATTATTGTTGATTTTTCAACTTACATGTATTTCAGGAAATTAAAGATCAGGCGCGGTATGTTATGTTTTCCCGCTGCATATGGGTTACGAGGTCATCCGGGTTTGGGGAATGTGGCTCTTTCCTGGACAAGTCACAGTCCTTAAACTATGTTTATGTCATGTTGATGTTTATGATGGTTGAACAATGTCATTAGGATTTGTTTTCCATTAAGACAATGTTGTTATGTTTGGTTTTTAAAACTTAATCTATGGATGATCTTGCATGGTTTTATTTCATATAGCTTTGTTATGGTTAAGCTATGGTATTAAGAAGTCACACCAAAATTAACCACGCTTCCGCAAAGCCAGGGTGTGACAGCTTGGTATCAGAGCTCTGATCATAGCGAACTAGGATTCTTTCTCGAGTCTAGACTATGATCACTAGGGCTCTCACGAAAACATTTTTACTGCATACCACTTAAGTCCAGATCCAAAACTTTTTACAAACAAATGTTGACCACATTTTATTTATTATTTATAGGCTCAGTCTTGGAGGCTGAGGCTCGGTCTTGGAGGCCGAGGCTCGGTCTGAGAGATCGAGGTAGTTGGCTAGTTGGACTAGGAAGAGTAGGCTCAGTCTTGGAGGCTAAGGCTCGGTCTTAGAGGCCGAGGCTCGATCTAAGAGGCCGAGGCTCGATCTAAGAGGTCGAGGTAGATGATAGAGCAGTCTTAGAGACTGGGAAGAATTTGGCTAGTGGGACTAGGAATGTCAGTCTAAGAGACTGGGAGGCTAGTGGGACTAGGAGAATGATCTGAATGCTTACTTGGTAACTTATGTGATTATCTGATTGTATGATTGACTGTTTGTGCATGTTTGTGTTTATGTTACAGACACCATGGACACCTCTGGCACTGGTGATTCAGACACCACAGGACCTAGACCTATAGTATCGGACGACCTAGAGTCTTCTGAGCGCGAGGTTCACACATCCGACGTTACGAGCACAGACGAGGATGATTTCCAGCCCTTTGCTTTACCTGATGGTGCTGATGAGCTCGCTGATGGCCCTTTGGCCGGGGACCTACCGTTAGTAGTGATCCCTGCTCCCATACCACTTGCTTCATATCCTGCTTACGATTTGCTTCTCGACGCTGACGATGATGACGACGTCGTTCTGTATGATGACGAGCCCTTAGAGGAGGATGTTCAGGGCGAGGCCCTTCTTCCTGCTGGAGATCTTTTGATGATCGCAGATGCTCCCGCTGAGGAGTCACCTGCTCACTCACCGGTCCCAGACTCTTTCGAGTCTGTGGCCTCCGCACCTTCACATACTCAGAGTGCACAGCACTTTTCTCCTGGATCAGATCCCGACCAGGCATCCTCTGTTGCCCCTATTCCTAGTTTTGCTTTTGACCACGATGATTTGGAGGATTCCGATCCTGTCTTTCCCCCAGGATACGACCCTGATGAGGATATAAAGTTTATACCCATGGATCAGCCTATGGAGGATCCAGTCGACCCATTTGACCCAGTTGATCCCATCGACCCTGAGTTTGATTTTGAGATGGCCTTTGATGAGCCCGAGCAGCCACTAGACCCTGCTCCTGACCCAGTACTTGAGCATGACCCAGTTCATGCTGACGCACCTATTATTGAGCCTGTCATTGCTGACCCACCTATTGATGATCACCCTATAGATGCTCCATTGTTGGAGGGCGATCATGTCTTTGCTGCTGATCATGTTGATCCCCCACTTATTGCTGATGCACCAGTTGACCCTCTTGTTGCACCTCACCATGATCCTATGCCAGCCCAGTTTGATCGTGCGCTTTTTGAGGCACGGATCGACCCCCGAGACGAGCACGCCCATTGTGGGTGGATTCCTGCTGATGACGAGGTCCCACCTTTTCCCCCTCAGATCACTGATACCCGTCACATTGATACTTCCTTTTCATTTCCTCGGTTTACACCTCCAGCACGAGCTGGAGAAGGTTCTTCGGCTCACCCTTTTGGACATGTACCGGTATCTATACCACCGTCTGCTACTTTTCCCACTGTTTCTCCATTTCATGTGGCACCTTTTGATCCCACCAGTGAGCCGTTCCTTTGGGCACCACACTCTGCTATGCCACCGACTGACCCCTACCATTCTTTCCACATGGGGTATACTATTGAGGACGTTTTGATGTCTTTTGTCGCCCAGCACGAGGCACACACACAGCGCATTCAGGAGCTTGAGAGAGCTCAGACGCCGCCGTGTCCGTGCCAGGGTCAGACCCACTCTCCGTTGCAGCCCTCTCGACCTGTACCACCAGACTATGCTGCACGCCTTTTTGCCCTGGAGCAGCAGGTTGCTTCATTCTTACGCACCCAGAGAGCCATGGAGGAGGACTGGCTCCATTTGCGCCGCTTGTTTTACACTCACTTTCCCCCTCCTCCACCGCCATCCGTGTAGAGCTCTTCGGTACCGTATGGGTAGACGCTGGTGAGAAGACGGCGATTGCTTTTGACTGCACAGCATTTTTTGGAGACTACATAATGATTCTGACTTTTGTTGATGTATTGACACTGATTTGATATGGTTTTTGGACTAGGGTGATGTAACCCTTAGTCGAGGATGATTGTATGACACTGTGATGTACTTGTACGCTTACTATGTGGTCTCAATATATGGCAATCGCAGTATTCTCACCATACTTGATGCTTGATTTGGTTATTTGTACTTTATGACATGGGATGTTGTGTGATTGATGTTTGTGACATGGGATGTTGTGTGATTGATATGATTATAACATGAGATGTTATGTACTATTACTATCATAAAGCGTACGTATTATAATTATGGCCTGACCGACGTAAACACATCTTTTAGAAGATGCCGCCAAGACGTCAAACGCCGTTGCCTACCAATGAGGCAGAACTCCAGCAAGTCATCGCTGCTGCCATCGCACAATACGCCGCTTCGCAAGGAGGACCCAGCGGAAGCAGCTCAAACAACAATGGCAACAATAATCCACCTCATGGTAATACTAAGTCATTTAGACCTACCATGACCTAATTGGATATCTTTAGCAATGATGCTAATGCCAATCGTATGTTATAACGTATGTGCAGGATGCACCTACAAGCAGTTTCTAGACTGCAAACCGGTCAACTTTGATGGCACTGGAGGTGCTGTCGCCTTTGTTCGTTGGGCCGAGAAAACTGAATCTGTTCTTCGCATGAGTAAATGCGCACTAGATCAGCAAGTCACCTATATCTCAGGGCTATTCTTGGATGGAGCCCTCTCTTGGTGGAATTTGCAAGTACAGACACTTGGTGAAGCTGCTGCCTACGCGCTAACCTGGACCGAACTGAAGGAACTTATGCGCAAGAAGTACTGCTCTCGCGCTGAAATCCAAAGATTGGAAACCGAGTTCTGGCATTTGAAAATGGATGGTCCAAAGATCGCAGAATACGTTCAAAGGTTCCATGACTTATCACATGTGGTACCCTACATGGTCACTCCGGAGTTCAAGAGGATTGAACGTTTCATTTGGGGATTAGCTCCTCAAATCATAAGCATGGTAACCTCATCCAAGCCTGCGACAATTACTGAGGCAATCGATTTGAGCGTGGCTCTCACAGAGGAGGCTATTCGCCTGAACAAGTTTGACGATGCTGAGCCCAAGAAGAAAGAGACTCACGTCGAGTCATCAGGAGGAAACAAACGGAAGTTCTCAAACTTCAAGCAGGGCACCAGTGTGGCGGTTAAGAAAGGAGGATCAAATGCGCCAGCTCAGGTTACAGCTGGTAGTGGGAAGAAAGGAAAGGGATACATGGGCACCCAACCTAAGTGCAACAACTGCCAACTCCACCATTCTGGCCGATGCGGGCCAAAAGTATGCGAAGCATGTGGGAAACGTGGCCACTTGAAGGACACTTGTTGGGCCACTGCTGGCCAGGGAGGCCAGGGAGGATTCGGAAACAGAAATAACAACCGGGGTGGGAATGGAAATCGCCCACAAGGAAACAATGCCAACCAAGCGGGCGCCGTGAATCGTAACCAGAGGAATGATCAAGCTGGTGGAAACGGGCAGAGACCCGGATGCTTCAACTGTGGTGATATTGGGCATTACAAGAGGAACTGCCCAGAGTTAAACCAAGCCCGTGGAAGAGTGTTTAATATCGAAGCAAGGGAAGCGCGCCAGGACCCCAATGTCGTTACTGGTACGTTCCCTGTAAACCAACGCTATGCATCCGTTTTATTTGATACTGGTGCCGACTATAGCTTCGTATCGTTAGAGTTTAAGAATATGCTTGGTTTGGCCGCTAATAAGTTAGATATTCCCTACTCAATCGAGTTGGCCAATGGGAAGTTAGTGGAAGCCAATGAAGTTATCAGAGGCTGTGTGATCGAATTAGGAGAGCGTGAGTTTGCTTTGGATCTACTACCAGTCCAGCTGGGGAGCTTTGACGTAGTGGTAGGAATGGATTGGTTATCAGGCAACAAGGCTGAAATAGTTTGTCACGAAAAGATTGTTCGTATCCCAACCGAAGATGGTGAAACAATTGTGGTTCACGGGGAAAAGCGTGATACGCCGTTAAGAATTATCAGCTGCCTGAGAGCGCGAAAGTGTTTGCAGAAGGGATGTGTTGCCTTCCTGGCACACATTGTGGATAAGAAGGCTGCTGAGCCGAGAATCGAAGACATCCCTGTCGTGAGGGAATATCCAGAAGTCTTCCTAGAGGACTTACCTGGACTGCCACCTCAGAGGCAAGTAGAGTTCCACATTGACTTAGTTCCAGGCGCCGCGCCTGTGGCTAAGGCACCTTATAGACTTGCTCCGTCTGAGATGCAGGAACTGTCGACACAACTTCAAGAGTTGTTAGACAAGGGATTTATCCGACCAAGCTTCTCGCCTTGGGGAGCTCCGGTCCTGTTTGTCAAGAAGAAGGACGGTAGTTTTCGAATGTGTATCGACTACAGAGAGTTGAACAAGCTGACGATCAAGAATAGATATCCTCTGCCAAGAATTGATGATCTGTTTGACCAACTGCAAGGCTCAAGCTTTTATTCAAAGATCGATCTTCGATCTGGATACCATCAGTTAAGGATACAAGAGGAAAGTATCCCGAAGACAGCCTTCAGAACTCGTTATGGACACTACGAGTTCCTTGTTATGCCGTTTGGTTTGACAAACGCACCTGCAGTCTTTATGGATTTGATGAATAGAGTTTGCAAGCCGTACTTGGACAAGTTCGTGATAGTGTTTATCGACGACATCTTGATTTATTCAAAGACAAAGGCTGAGCACGAACAGCATCTAAGAGCTATTTTGGAACTGCTAAAGAAAGAATAGCTGTATGCCAAATTCTCTAAGTGCGAGTTTTGGCTACGTGAAGTCCAATTTCTTGGACATGTGGTTAATGGAAATGGAATCCATGTTGATCCCACAAAGATCTAAGCGATCAAGAATTGGGAAACGCCAAAGACGCCAACCGAGATTCGACAATTCTTGGGTTTGGCTGGCTACTATCGAAGGTTCATTGAGGATTTCTCAAAAATCGCTCAACCATTGACACTCCTCACACAAAAGGATAAGAAGTTTGATTGGGGAATCAAACAGGAAGAAGCGTTCCAGATATTGAAGGATAAGCTCTGCAATGCGCCAATCTTAGCACTACCGGAAGGTACAGATGATTTAGTGGTATACTGTGACGCCTCACGTCAAGGATTGGGTTGCGTGTTGATGCAACGCCAAAAGGTTATTGCTTACGCATCGCGTCAATTAAAAGTGCACGAAAAGAACTATACCACACATGATTTGGAACTTGGCGCAGTGGTCTTTGCATTAAAGATCTGGAGACACTACCTTTATGGCACAAGGTGTACAATCTTCACAGATCACAAGAGCCTACAACACATATTCAACCAGAAGGAGCTGAATATGAGGCAAAGAGGATGGGTTGAGTTGCTGAACGATTACGACTGCGAGATAAAATATCATCCAGGGAAGGCGAATGTGGTCGCCGATGCCCTAAGTCGAAAGGAGAGGATGAAGCCCATAAGGGTTAGGGCTTTAGAAATGATTATCCGAACCGATCTCTCCTTGCGCATTCGTGCCGCGCAGAAAGAAGCTCTCAAGGAAGGAAACCTTGAAGAAGAATATCTCCGTGGGATGGAGAAGCTACTGGTACCAAACGAGGAAGGAACGTTATGTTTTGAGAAAAGGATTTGGGTTCCTCTGTTTGGTGATTTAAGGAAAGTTATTTTCGATGAAGCTCACAAGTCGCGGTACTCTATCCACCCTGGATCGGATAAGATGTACCAGGATCTCAAGGATTATTATTGGTGGCCTAGGATGAAAGGCGATGTTGCTGTTTATGTGAGCAAATGTCTAACATGCGCTAAGGTTAAAGCGGAATACCAGAAGCCTTCAGGACTTCTGCAACAACCTGAGATTCCCAAGTGGAAATGGGAACAAATCTCCATGGACTTTATTACAAAGTTGCCAAGAACGCCAAGAGGTCATGACACTATCTGGGTGATAGTTGACCGCCTAACAAAGTCCGCACACTTTCTGCCAATCAAAGAGAAGGATAACACTAGCAAATTGGCTGAAATTTACATGAGAGAGATCGTCGCACGTCATGGAGTGCCTCTCTCAATCATCTCTGATAGAGACGGAAGGTTCGTGTCAAGGATATGGCAATCCTTCCAAGAAGCTTTTGGCTCACAATTAAATCTGAGCACTGCGTTTCATCCGCAAACTGACGGGCAAAGCGAGCGAACGATACAGACTTTGGAAGACATGCTGAGAGCGTGTGTTATGGATTTGGGCGGTAGCTGGGATAAGCATTTGCCTTTGGTCGAATTTTCATACAACAACAGCTACCACACCAGTATTGGTGTCGCGCCATTCGAAGCCCTTTACGGACGCAAGTGCCGATCACCCTTATGATGGGATGACGCAGGTGATAGGCAGCTTGCTGGTCCCGAAATCGTCCAAGAGACGACAGACAAGATTGCGCAGATTCTAAAACGCATCGAAGCAGCTCGCCACAAACAGAAGGCCTATGCGGATCCAAACCGGAAACATGTGGAATTTCAAGTGGGAGAGATGGTTTTATTGAAAGTTTCACCCTGGAAAGGGGTGGCACGCTTCAGAAAGCGTGGGAAGTTAAATCCACGCTACATTGGTCCTTTCAGAGTTTTGGAAAGAATAGGACTAGTAGCATACAAGTTGGACCTACCTGCTGAACTCCATTCAGTCCGCGATACATTTCATGTATCCAACCTGAAGAAGAGTCCAACTCAAGATGACATTGCCATTCCCATCGACGAGATTCATGTTGACGACACGCTCCATTTCGTTGAAGAACCGGTGGAGGTTACGGATTGGAAAGTAAACAAGACCCGCTGGAGCAGTGTCAAGCTCGTCAAAGTTCGTTGGAATGCCAGACATGGTCCTGAATACACCTGGGAGCGTGAGGACCGGATGAAAGAGAAATACCCCCACCTATTTCCTAAGAACCCTGCATCTACAAGCAGAACTTAAAATTTCGGGACGAAATTTATTTAACGGGGGGAGAATGTGACAACCCTCACTAAACCAGGTATCCGTACGACTTAATTAATGATTAATTACTGCTTAATTACTGTGCTTGTTTGAACTAGCTGATAAACTGCTACTTGCATACTGATACATGCACATACTTGCATCATACTTTACTTACCGTCACTACATTATTTACATGCTGAACCTTAGTGACAAACATGATGCACAAAAAGCACAGTAGCACTATAAACGGATAACCTATTGAACATGCTGATAAAGCCAGCATCAGGCAGATACTGCCTCTAAGGCCTGTATGAGCCAGAAATATTTTGCTACACTAGTGGTGAGTGTAGGGATACAAGGGTTGTAGAACTGCGTCTCTAGGAATAAGTTACAATGACTGGATGTGCCTAAAACGTACTCTAAGTACAAAACTCAGCACTTTACATAATAATTCAGCTTTTAGCTAACTAATAAAGTGCCAAAACATGAGAAAAATATTACTAGACACTTTCCAAAGTGTCAGAAATGAGTTGTGTCACTAAAAAGGGTATTAACGACACTTTAAAGCTTGTTTAAGCACATTAACGGATTACTATCCAACCGAACAACCGGACTATACCCGGAACCTGAAAATATTATTATTTTCATTATTTATCTTTTTCTGAGCCAGTTAGGGTCCCTGAATACCCTAACACCCGTCATAACACACGACACACAACTAACCGGGTTAAGCACTTAACTAGTTTACTTAACCTAACTATTATCCTAACTAACTAGTTAGAATCGAACTAGACCCCCCCCTTAACCAAAACCGTCCCCAAGGGGACATACCTTGTACCATTTTGATTATTATAATCCTTGTTGTCTAATATCTAAATAACACACTAACCATTGGTTAATGAACTAGAGAATTGTCTATAAGATCCACATTTAGTCCACCATAATCTAAGCATCACAACAACAAAAATCAAAACTCTCCTCTCTTGCTCTCTACGTCTCGGCCGAACACCCCCTCCCCTACATCCATTTTCGAGTTTAGTTCATTCCATTCCAACATCATACAAGCTTCAAGGATCACGTATTAGGAGGCTTGGTGCACTCGGAGTTTGAAGGACCTCTCTCTCTAGCTTTTATCCACCTCATTTGCGCGTGGATTCTTCCCTAGCCTCGAGCTAGTGGTATGATGTTTAAATCCCTATCTTGAACTAATCTAAAGCGGTTAATATGTGGTGTAATGATTAAAACTCGAAATCTTACAAAATGGTGCATTAAAGTCTACTAAAAACATGAAAAATGATGGTTAAAAGCTCACTAGTTGTGTAAATGTTGTAGTAATTGAAATTTGTGATTATTTAGACCCGATCTATGTTGTGGTAGCTCGGATCATCACTTAACCCGGTTTGGTCATGATCACGAATCATGACATAAGGTTGTTTTGAATAGAACAAGGGTTAAAGGGTGAAACTCTACCACACGCGAATCATGAACTTGTGTAAAAATGCATTACTTGTGGAATAGTGTTTAAAACTAGCAGATCTATGTATCTGCAAGTGGTATTTTCAAAGGGCCAAGCGTCAAAGAAATCATGTTTTTCTAAAGACGGATCTTACACTAACAAGAGTGGTTTTTAGAACACACAAGTGTGTAAACGCTTGTGTAACACAAAGTTTCGACAAAATAACTATTTTTGAAAAAGATGACGAGAAGTTGTAAAGACGGAATTTCCATAAAAACGAGGTTTTTACACAATCGGATTATTTTATATAAAGATCCACTAAAAGTAATGAGATTTACTTCACAGTTTGGATAAATCACAAGTTCATGAAATTTATGCGATTTATATACATATTTTGACTAGTTTGTGATTTGAACATTGTTTTGGTTGAATGAGAAAATTGTTGGTTGATTTGTAAAAGAAAATGATACGCTTGAAAGCGTGGCGACCTCCCGTTACAGAGGAAACTCTGGCAAAATTTTTTCTAAAACCTAACACTTAGAAATATTTTCACTATAAGTGTTAGAAAGACATTTTGACTTGTTTTCAAAATATAAGTTTCACCACGACTATATTTACAAAACATCGGAGGTGGGATTTCACAAAATAAAACGTGATACATATAGATATTCAGTATATATTCTTCTTTCACAACATCACTTGTATAAGTGTATATGATTATTTTGTGAACTACGTAAATATTATTTTTAGAGTAAAAATAATATTACTAAGTATTATTTTGGGAAAATCACATGTATTAAAATATAATATTTTTGGGAAGAATACTTATATTTTGAAGTTGGAAATAAAATATATTAAGTGAGACTTAATAGTGAAATCTGAATGTTACGAACGCACATGTATTAAATCCCCCATCCTTGGGAAGGAGAAATAACTACCAAGTATACAGAATGTAAACACGAAATAGTTGCCTAACTATTTCCCAAAAACATAAACCATAAAGCTAAGGCACGGCCATCCGTCTAATAGAGTTAGCACGTGTAGGTCGTCATACAGCTGATCGATTTGGAGGCATACTTGGTAGAGACGCACCACTGTGAGTTCATGTCCCCCTTTTCCCTTAACTGTTTTCAGTTTTCTAAACTGCGGGGGTGAAATACATGTTACTTTGATTACAAGTACTTTATACATGGTATGGTTAGCGTAAGGAGGTTTACTACTTAGATCATGTGAGTGGGTAGGCAGAAACTGGAGGCCATTAATCCTCATTGTAGGACCGAGGGACGTAAGCGGTAGATCTATCTGGGTGTAGCGAGCCCAACTCTAGGCCCAACAGAACGGACCTCAGGGAGGCCCAACAGAACGGACCTTGGAGTGACTTTGTACCCAACGCTAAATCTGCTAGGTTTGAGTCTTCCTACTTGCACTTCACATATATCAATGGCTTTGCAAACCATTGGTGATCTCTTTTCCTTATTTGCTACATACCAGGATTTTTATACTTACAAGTGTTTTACATACTCACTTACACATGAACTCGCTCAACATTATTGTTGATTTTTCAACTTACATGTATTTCAGGAAATTAAAGATCAGGCGCGGTATGTTATGTTTTCCCGCTGCATATGGGTTACGAGGTCATCCGGGTTTGGGGAATGTGGCTCTTTCCTGGACAAGTCACAGTCCTTAAACTATGTTTATGTCATGTTGATGTTTATGATGGTTGAACAATGTCATTAGGATTTGTTTTCCGTTAAGACAATGTTGTTATGTTTGGTTTTTAAAACTTAATCTATGGATGATCTTGCATGGTTTTATTTCATATAGCTTTGTTATGGTTAAGCTATGGTATTAAGAAGTCACACCAAAATTAACCACGCTTCCGCAAAGCCAGGGTGTGACAATTGGTTTATACCATGATTGGATCAGACAAATTGTTCTTAGATGTTGTATTCCCGATTCAGAATGTGATTTCAGAAAAGGTTGATAAAGTTTTCAAAATGGTTGAGATTGAGAAGTCTGAGATTTCAAAGTTTGCTGGTAAGAGTCATAGAGGTTCGTATAACAAACCTAGTTTCAAGAAGAAAAACATGAAGGCTGGTTTGGGTTATAAGAAGAAACAAAATTGGAAGAAAAATGAATTGCCAATTTATCAAGCAAAAATGAGTTTTGTTCAAGGAGACAATTTAGAAAAAGAAAAAGAACTTAAAATTGGACAACAGTCTATTGAAGAGTTCCTAGCTCAAAAGAAAAAGCAACACCCACAGGTCAAAGATGTGTCCATGAGAACATGTTTCAAATGTGATAAAAAAGGACATCTTGCACGCAAGTGTCCTAATCTGAAACCTGTGGATGCTGATAAAAAGAAGTCTGATGATGTTGAGAAACAGAAACCTGAGGATGTGAAACACAGGTCAACCAAATTTGACTCAAAACAAACTTGGAGGTACAACACAAACAAGTTTGTTTCGAACCAAAATTGGAAGTCAAACCAGTATAGGTTTGATTCTAGACAGACCTGGAATTCTCATACACCCAGAGTCAGAACAACTCAAAGTTGGAAAACAACTGTTGATATGATAAAACATCAAGAGTTTTGGAAACCAAAAGTAGTTGATCAAAAACAAAATGTTCAAAAGGAGTCACATTTTTACAAACGTGGTACTCCTAAAGGTCAAAAATGGAGTGAAAAGAAACAGGTGATTCTTGAAAAAGATGAAAAAGTTGATGTAAAAGTTGATAAGATTTTTGTGAAAGATGACAAAGAGTTTCCAGCATTGAATGAAAATTATTGTGTTGAAATGCCTAAGGTTCAACAGACCTGGGCTAAATTGTTCAAGTAATCAAGTAGTTTTAATGTGCAGGTGTTCAACAAATCTGAAGATTGTGAGAATGGAAGTTGGAGCAGCCTGGCACAACGAGGAGAGGAGGCTGCTAGATCCTGTGTTGGTTGAAACAGGAAGTTTATTTTCATTCTGTATATAAATAAACAATATTTTAAAACCCAAGAATTGAAAAATTAAAATCCAAAAATATGTTTTTAATTTTTGTCAAAAATAGAAAATTACAAAAATATATGTTGATTGAATACGCCGAAACCCTCACGGCTGAACAAACATGATTACTTTCACAAGATTGAAAAACGGTTTTCAAACTGTCGAAAATCAATGGGTTGTAAATCATGGGGGTACTTTATATTAGTTTTTCTGCCAAACAGGACATAGTTAGCAGAAAATGGATGGCGGGACAAAGCTATTAGTATTGGGTTGTCAAATTTTCTTTAAATGGTTTTGCATTTTAGGGGGAGTAATATTGTTAGAAAATACAAAAACATTTGAAAATTTGAAAAAGTCAAAAACATGATAAAATTCAAAAATTGAGTTTTTGTGTAAAAAGAGGAAATGATAGTACATCAGTAGACAGTTACCGTACGCTAAAGATTTGGAAAGTTTAAACGTGTTAAACGATCTCACCGTGGATGTGTCGGTAGATTTTTATACATTTAGTAAACTTTTTCGGGATATAAACCTAAATTCAAATTTACTTATTTCGTGGGGAACACTACTTGGATATATAGGTAACCCCTGAAATCTCGTTTGAAAGGTCCCTCTTTCTGAGATACTAGGTCTTTATACTTAGTGATATCTGGGGTATTATCCAGGGACTTCTGATTTTGCGGAAGCAATGGCCTAGTCCCCGGAGAATACTTTCTGCATTGCATGAAAAATAGCACCGCCCTCAGCAAATTGATGAAACAATAAAATTGATAGTCATAGCTGTTGTAATTCAAAAGATCCTCTAAAGGGGACACACCGAAAAGTTGAGCCGTCATCTCTCTGCTGAACGGAAGTTCTGACCTGAGCTCTCACGGTTTCGTACTATAATTTATTCCCTTTACAGATATCATCTAGGTATATTCACCTGTAAGACTGAATATTGGGATATGGATACGGGAGTATATTCAAGAGGTGGGACACATGAATGAGTTTAAGTTCTTAAAACATCTAATTCGTATCCTGAATCAGTTGAAATTTGTATGAAAATTTAAGTGGATCAGTATATCGACAATCTAAGTGAATTGTTTAATTCTTAATGTGTAACTAAGCTCAACGGTACTTGTGACTTGTCAAAAACTGATATGATCCTCTAACGCATACTCAAACAAAAATATTGTCTGTAAATATGTTTGTACATATTTCTTTACTGCTTTATATTTTCAGAAAAATACAAAAAGATTTTTGATTCTGCTTTATTTTCGACAACCGATGTCTGAGATGCTGAGTTTCAAAATCTAAGTAAGCTGATTGTGTTTCTGAAAATAAAACAAGTTCATTAATTTGAAACTTGAATTAAAAATCTAAATTCAAAAATATTTTGTGATATCTTCAAGGTCATTAGTTTGGACTTGGATGATTAACTGTGAGGGAGTTGGATTCTTTAATGCTGCTAAATCATTTAGTTTGTTGATAGGGGAAGTGGATTAGAGAATTTGATTGAATTTTAAAGCATTGTATTTATAGATGTTTTAGTGTTTACAGATAGTCCAGATTACGATCCCGAGAGCAGAGTCTAAGGGGGAGTCTGAAGACAAGCTTGAAGCAAGAGAGAGCTTGTAGATGGAAAGCTAGGTGTCGATCCCAAAGCACGGAAGCTTGACGAAAGGGGGAGCCTGAAGCTGATAGGAGAGAAAGATTGATGGATGCTTTTAATGTTACAACTTGAATGAGAAGGCAGAATGATCAAGACTGAAGATGTGTCATACTGAAGACTAGACACTGAAGACTTCGTCAATATCCGAGGGGGAGTCTGTTAGTGCATTACGTCTATTGACTTCGTCTTGTATCATGTAATAGGATAGGATAGGATTATCGGTGCCTGAGGTTCGAGAAACAGATGTTTAGATTTAAGGAGGTGATTCCGCTCGAAACAGCATAAGACCATTTCGAGCGAAATCAGAACTTTCTGATTCCGCTCGAAAGTGCTTCATGCCATTTGGAGCGAAATTAGGACTAGTATATATAGGGCACTTAGTGTTTCATTTGGTATACGACTTCAGAATCTGTAACGAAGTGCTGCCAAAGTTTGTCCAGGTTGTAATCAATGTTATTATCAATATAAGCGACAAATTAAAGAGTATCAAGATGTTTTCAAGTCCAGTTCACTGATTCTGCCTTTGAACCGGATATAAAGCTCTTCTGAATGACTCAGTCGGGTCCAACAACGATCCTACACTACATTTGACATTTATTGTCCAAGAGTCGATAATTATTCTCACGTCGGATGGTGGTAACAAAGAGACCCCTCTACCGGCAGCGAGGCTAACAACTTCTGTTTTGCAGTATTATTATATCCATTATTGGTGATATTTATCTAAAAATGAATCAAAAGGCATCACTGTTGTCTAAAAATGAATCAAAAGGCATCACTGTTGAAGTTCATATTGGTGTCTAAGCATTCCTAGCGGTATTTTCTTCTTCAATGTACATGTTTTTTGTGAACTTTTAACATAATGCAATTGTGATTTTGAAATAAGTTCGAGCCCTTTCATCCAGCACTTCTTAGGTTGTTGTCATGCTACTTGTATTAGACTTTCCCGTCACCACTTGGCCTATAATGACCAAGAATGAGATAGGAAAATCTTAAAAACATGTTCTTGACAATGTGTAATCAAGTCTTCATCAGAATAGATTTTCGGCTAAAGCGCAACGATTTAAAGTGGTTTTATCTAAGATCATACGGTGTGTGAGGGCATGAAAAGAGGGCGTGAAACGTCATATGGTAGCCACGTCAGCACCTATCAGAAAAGTGGTGTGCTGCCAAAAAGAGCTAGGTGGGATGGGGAGTGAAAGGGTGGCGTAGTGTGATACGTGACATACACTTTTGTAATTATTTTATATTAAAAAATAAACAAATCTATTAAATTGACTAGCCGTTGAACGGCTATGACCCAACCACGACTATAACCCAACCACTAATCCGACGCCACCACGTCACCCTCCACAAACACTTCCACACCGGGTGAGATCTTGACGCCCCCTTCCCCACGTTGCCCGCAACGCCAATGCCGACACTTCCACACCAGGTGAGATCTTGACGCCCCCTCCCCCACGCTGCCCACAACGCCAATGCCGGGATGGTGTTACGGGATGGTTGAGGCTTCCACACCTCCACACCGTATAGTCTAAACACAATAGTTTGTATTTTGTTTTTTTATAGCAAGTTTTCTATCTACTAAGAACCATACGTACATACTTATAGCCAGACGCCTCCGTTACAAAAAATATGTATGTAAATTTGTAATTTAATTATTGTGTTTTTAGAAAGATCTAAAAAGTTTAGGCTCTTTCTGAAATCGTAATGTAAATTTTCTAATATTGGAAATCATCAGTAATTTATTTTGTGGATAATACATATGATTTCCTAGAATATGGGTAGGCATTTTTATATCGTTAATTGTAACGTGTACAACTATTACTAAAAGACATATTCTATTGTCCTTAGATTAGTATTTTAGTATAAAGTTAAAGAGAGTACCAACAAAATAAGAATCATATATTCTAATCATAATAAACATAAGGCATGTCTTCACATACTCTTTTTTTATCTTCATTTTAAATTCTTCTTCATAACTCCTGTTGATGCAACAAATAATAGACCAAGGGTAGTAGCTCGGCTGGTTAGGCAAAAGGGTTGAAGGGTTCAACTTTGCCTAACGTAGGTCGTGGGGTCCCCCCACGTTTGCAAGACGTGGAGAGAGATTCACTAGTTAGATCTTGTTGTTTGCTCGAGATCCTCCACTGAACGTGTTCAGTCTTGGACATGGGAGCAATAAGAATGTGTATGTTGAGTGTGAAAGAAAGTGACTTGCATGAAGCAAGTACTCGAGAACAATGACCAGAGATTCACCTGGAATCAGAGCTGATCGGAATGTTTTTCACACTTAATGAAGTGTCACATTTATAGGGAAAGCCATTGCTCAAAGAGGAAGCTATTTGACTAGTGAACATGCTTGTAGTGGGGGTTTTGCCCTTTTTGGGGGTTAAAGCCTTTTGACCTGCGGATAAAAGGCTGTGCTCTGTGGACTTGTGTTACTTTTGCGGCTGGAGAAGTAGGTGAAGCAATCAGAAATGTGACTACCTACTGTTCACGTATTGTTTTATCTAAACTCCTGGATTTTCAACCTTTCAACCTTTTAACCTTTTAAGCTTTACTGTGTCTAAGTCTTTTTATTTGGTCTTGGGCTACCCCCGTCATCAGCCCCCCAAGTCAGAGGTTTTTGGGAAGTGAGCTCAAAGACTACTGACTTTTGCACATTTATTTTTATTGCTTAAAGGCTTGAAAGCTTGAAGGCTTGGATTCAGTTGAGATTTTTGAATTTTTAAAATCTGACAACTGATTTGATTGATGTGTGGCAGTTTATAGGTCGGCGGTTTTTGCAGAGAGTAGGTTAATGACTATTGTGCAATCATAACCTCCATTTGAGCTTTATTTTCATTTATTATTCAAGACAAACAACAGTTTTTCATTTTCTCTTCAAGTTTTCTCCTCATTTCCTTTCCATTTTTCAGGTTAGTTCCAGTTTCCTCTGTTTGCTTTACTTTGTTCTTTATTTTGATCATGGGTGCACGGAAAGATTTGGCAAAATCGTTTTCTCGATTAACCCAAGTGGAAGTAGAGTTGTTTTGTATGGAATGGGGAATCGGGAAGAAGTTTAAACTGACTGCTCCGGCTTGTGACGTTCCAATCGACAAATGTCCGGCCGGTTCGATTTCTCTTTATTATCGTCATTTTGAGTTTTCTAACCTTCGTCATCCATTTTCCCTGTTTGTTTTAAATCTGCTGGAGTATTACCGAGTCTCTTTTGTTCAAATTCATCCGAAGGGCATGGCTAGGGTTTTGCACTTCGAGGTTTTATGTCGTGCTTGTGGTTATGACCCTTCGTTGTTATTATTCCGTCGGTTTTTTTGTTTGGCAAAAAACGGTGATTGGTTCACCTTTGAGACATCCAAGGTTGATACTTGTCTGATTTCTTCCATGGTTACCACGCTTGGTACTTGGAAGGATCGATTTTTCTGGGTTTCTGATTCTATTGTCCCTTTTAAAATGGTGTGGAGACACCCAGATGCCGTTCTCAATGAACCGGAACCTTCTGAATCTGATTTAAATGAAGTTTTTCTTAAAGCCATCCGAGAGTGCCCTTCAAGGGTTCGTCCTTTCCCTGAACATTTGCTAGTTCTGTTAGGGGTTAGTAAATTGTGGGAAAACGCCAATCGGGATCCGGTTCTAATGAGGAATGGCACGAGTATGCATTTTTCTTGTTTACTCCTTTTGTGTTTTCTTAATTTATGCCTTATGTGCTTTTGTTTTATGGTTATTTGCAGTCATGTCTGCACTTGATTTTATCAAAAGTGACGATACTTCTGATGTTGTGTTTGAGGATGCCCCGGCTGTCCCTAATGAAAATGTTGTAGTTAGGAGTGCTGAGCAAAGGTTCGAGGGTTCGGGTTATGTTAGTGTTTCCAACGTCAAAGGTTTTTCTAAGCCTGCTGCTCCCAAGGCTTCAACCCGTCGATCTACTCATGGTTTGTTAAAGGGTGCTCCTCAGTCTACTTCTTTAGTGGAACTGGTGATGATATTGAGGTTTCCGAAGGTCAAAATGTTGATGTGGATGTTGAGAGGGAAAAGAAATTGGTTGTTCGTGGCAAGAAGAAGACTCCAGCCAAGAAGGTTAAAGCTACTCTTGTTCAAGGTTCCTCGAGCAGGGACGTTGAAGGGTTGAATGAGGATGAGGTTTATGTGCCTGAATGGTCTGTGAAGGTTAGTGATAGTTTTAAGGATGCTGCTGTCTGTGAGGATGTGTTGACCCATATTGCTCCTCCTTCGGTTCATGGTACTATTGCTGAAATGGATGATGACATGATGCTATCTCGTATGATTTTGAGTACTTGCAACCTTGCTGCCATGCTTCCTCAAGGAGTTGCTCGTTTTCGTAAGAGGATGCATGAGTATGAGGAATTTTCTAAAAAGAAGGAGAAAATGAAATCTTCGATGGCTACAATGAAGAAAGAGATTGATGGGTTTGCTAAGAAGGAAGAGGCCTGGGTCAAAAAGGTTGGTGAATTGACTAGAAGGCATGAAATTGAAATAGATGATCTCAAGAAGAGCTTCGAGGCTGATCACTTGAAGCTGTAGGCTGATAGGGAGGCTTTGACTATTCAACAGAGAGCTTTTGATGAAGAGAAGGAAGGCCTCAAGGCTTCGGTTGCTCAAGCCACTGGTGATAACCAATGGCTTATCGAGCAAGGTTTTCACCAGGTTGTAACCTACCTTCTTCACTCTAAGGAGTTTAATTCTGCTCTTAGAGAAGTTTATACAAAACTGCTAAACTTGGGGAAACATCATGGCCTCATTGCTGGTTATAAACTTCATGAATCTGGTCAACCCTTGGAGCAGTCTCCTTTGCACCGTCCTGATGCTTCCGAAGTTTTTAAGAATGCTGTTCAACAGATGGAGAAGTTGACTTACCCATATGTAAGTCAAGTTGCATCTTGTTTTGGCAAACCTCTTTCTGTTTTGCAGGAGTTGAAACCGGACGGTCTTAATGAGAAGGCATGTGCCGAAGTACTTGGTTCTCTTTCAAGGAAACGTTCCTATTCAGGAGATAGCGAGGATACCTTCTCGGGAGGGCTTGACGTTGCTAAAGATGCGAGCTTGGAGGGTTCATCAGTCGATGGTGATGGTGGTGTGAAGGCTAAGAAGTCCAAGAAGACCAAAAAGATCAAAGGTGATGGTTCCGGGGCTTCCGAGCCTCCTGTTGATGCTTGATGGACATTTGTAGCTTTCTTAGCACTCTTGAAAACAATTTGTGGTTTTTATGTTAACTTAAACAATCGTCGGTTTGTAGGAACCCCTAAGGTTCCTGTTTTGTGGTTGCGGTTTGGCCTTGGTGGCCGTTTGAACAATTTCTTAGGTTTGCAAGCTGCTGAGGCTTGCTTTAGCTTGTCTGGATGCTTTGAAGCCTGTTAAGGCTTCTTTTGTTATGCTACTAAGTTTAACTATTTGCCTTGTGTTATGTCTTTTATGCTTGTGCCTGTTTTGTTAAGGCAGCTTGATTGGCTTCAAGCCTTCAAGACTTCTGGCGGTCCTGCATTGAGGTTGAAGCCTTTGAGGCTTCTGGTTGTCACGTATGTAGCTTGAAGCCTTCAAGGCTTCTTTTTACTACCTTATGTGACAACTTGAGTTTTCAATGTCTTTCCTCGACACGTTAATTGTTTCTCAAATTGTGGTTGCATAACTTGTTGGCTTTGTAATCGTGCACATTTGTTATATGTTGAGATATTGTGTTATTGTTAATGTGTTTATGTGTTTAAGTAATAGAAACTTGTGAACTGTTAAAAACCATACACGACGAAACCTGAGAGTTTCACCAGCCATCACCACGACGAAACCTGAGAGTTTCGCCAGCCATCACCTCGACGAAACCTGAGAGTTTAGCCAGCCATCACCTCGACGAAACTTGAGAGTTTCGCCAGGAGAGTGTTTCGCCATAAAGGCCTTCGGCCCAGGTAGTCTGCGGCCCAACATGTTACGATAAAACATAAACTCTGATGTGTTAACCGTCAGTTACAAACCAAAAACCCTAGACTCTCTCTAACCTATCGACGGCAGCAAACTCTCTCTAAGCATCATCTTCTTGGCCTAATTACCCTAAGCACTGTGTTCTATCTTGTGTCGAGGTTTATGTTGTGTGTTGTTCATTGAATCTATGTGTGATACGTGACTATGTGTAGCGATAGGCTGTATGGGTAATTAGGAATGCATGCTAGCGGAAAACTTGATGAATGATATCATGTGATTTGTGGTGTGTTCATGTTTTGTGATGATCTAGACCGTATGATGCATAAGAACTGTCGTGTTCGAATGTATGTTGATTGATGCACTGTTAGGTTTTGATGTTCCGCTGCTAATCCGTTGGGTTAGTACTTACAGATTGAGACCTTTATGATTTATATTCATTCATGATTCACTGAGTTGATGTTCTTGTTTGATGTTTACAATTATATGTTATCAGTTGTTTTTGGTATATTGATGAATGAGTGATATGATATGTACATGATGATGATCTGTTAACCTAGGGTTATGTTAGGGCTTGTTTGATCTGCTTTGGGGAATTGGGGAGTGTTTACGGGAATTACGGGAGTAGTTAAGGCTTATGATTGAAATTGTTAACATCTCAGGGAGTTTCGCCATTTATGTGGTCGACGAAACTCTATAAGTTTCGTCACATAGAATCTCAACAAAACACTATGAGTTTCGCCACTTAGCATCACGACGAACCCCTATAAGTTTCGTCCCTTGGTGTCTTGACGAAATTCTATAAGTTTCGTCGTCTGGAGTTTCGCCGTCCAGTAGGGGTGAGCAAATTAACCACCATAACCGATAAGCGAACCATAACCGACATAACTGATAACCAATATAACCAATGGTTATGGTTATGAAACTTTGTAAAACCGCTCAATCGGCTATGGTTATGAAGCTTTGGTTAACCGAATATAACCGAAACTGTTGGTGCATATTCGGTGACAACAGCTTAATAGTTTGATTATTTAGTCTTTGGATATTTTGTATTGGGCTTAGCGTATTGGTTAGGGAGTTTATTTATTGTAATGGGCATGGAAAATGGCCTAGCCCATGTAGGAAGCCCAGTTCACAAACATGTGGTATATAAACATGTTTTGTGATTAGGGTTTTAGTGCTTAGAGAATTCTAGAGAGAGAAAGTCTAGAGAGAGAAAGGAATTTCAAAATTTAGGGTTCTTAGACAAGATCACAGATAGTGGCTATGAGGTTGTGAGGTCTTGAGTTGATTGTAAACTGCAAGTTGGATAATCAATAGAAGACCCGTTTAATTGGAATTCTGTGTTTCTACTCGTTTTTGTAACAAACCTGATCTAGGGGATTCCGCACTCTAGATTGGATTGACAATTCTGTGAAAGATCCATACATCAAGGGGACCTACAATTGGTATCAGAGCATTAGGCTCTTGAAGAAGCTCGGTTCAGAATTGCAGACTGTAGATTCGGGTGGAAAATTGGAATAAATTTCGAAAATTTTAAAACCTGAATTAGGGTTTTCGAATTTTTTTTTGGGATTGATATAATTTTCGAAAATTTGAGGGTTGTTTGATCTGTTTGCGTATTTAATTTTGCTGTTTAAAGTGTTTTTGGTTGCAGGTTTGGTTGATTTTTGAAGGATTTTGGCAAGAAAGTCTTGAAGATTCGAGGATTGTTCTTTGTGTTCTTCATAAATTTCGAAAATTTTTGCTGATTTTGGTGTTTCGATTTTGTAGGAAAGTGTTAAAAGAATCTGGAAAATCTTCAGAAATTTCAAACATATTGAGTTTCCAAAATTTTCTAGCAAAATTAACAATTCCGCTGACAAACCAGAGGAATTATCTGATCCAGCATATTTACCAGCGAAATTGTGACCTAGCAACTCGGTGACCGGTGAAATTAAATCCAAAGGCGACTTTTGTAACCGTGTAATAGTCCTCAGCGACATTATTACGGTGATCGGCGAAATTAACGTCGTCGTAATAGCGACCTGATTAGCCAGCGAAATTAACTGACCGGCGAATCAGCGAAATTGTGTTGATTTACCAGCGAATTTAATCCAGCATAATTAAGTTACCAGCATAATAATAATTACTCTACCAGCATAATTATAATTACTCCATCAGCATATTTAACTTGGTTTGCTAGCATAATTAGCGTTATCCAGCGAAATTAACTTGGTTTGCCAGCAAAATTAGCTAGAGGAATTAAAAGGTGGAGTATTTATTTTTGTGGAGTAATTAGATACGCATAGAGGAATTAACGTTTTCGTGAATAGAATTTGATCCGTAGCTCATCTGCCGAAACCGTTTGCACCGTTGGACTCGTTGGATTTTTAGGACAAAAAAAAAAAGAAGACTCTGGAAAATTCCGAATTTGGTTTTCGACATTATATATCATTGGATTAGTTTTTTCAAGATGATTCTAACGGTATACTTTAGTAAAAACAGTTTTCGGAAAAATATTGTACGGTTTTATCAATACGGTTACGATAAAAACGTGTTTAAAGATGGTTAAAATGGACATTGTTAGTGAGACTGTTAAACATTTTCCAAAGTTGAGAAACGTCAAAGAATATTCTGTTTGGAAAGAGGAATTTGAGGGATGTGTGAAAAGTGAAGATATCAGAATGTGGTATTGTATGATTGATGGATACATTGCTCCTACACGTCGTGTTGAAGGAAGGGTTAAGGTGATTTCTTATGAGATGATGGATGAATCTGAGAAACTTATGGATGATGCTGAGAAGAAAGTTTTAGCAGTGATCAAGAAGTCCTTGCCTGAGGGAATTAAACATACCATCAAGCACTATGGGAATTCTAGAGATCTGTGGGAAGCTTTAGAAAAAACGTTATCAGAGTTCATCAAGACAGAGTGTAGGAGGTCATGCTTTAGATGAAGAAGCAGATGCTGTGAAAGAAGAGAAGAAGGAGAATGTTGAGAAGAAGGAGACAGAAGTTTCAAAGGGCTTGACTGATGTGAACAGAGTTACAGCAGAGGTGAAGGTATCATCAGAATTTGTAAGTTATACATGTCATAATTGCACTGAACTACAAGGTAAAGTTAACAGACTATCGGAGTAGAACAAAACTCTGTTAGCTGAATTGGAAAAACAAAAAGAGTCAAATGTTCTTTTGATTAAAAGAGAGTCAAATTGTTTAAATGAACTCAAATCGAATGAACAAGAAATCAGCAGTTTAACAAGCAAAGTCAATGAACTGTTACAGGTCATTGATTTGGCTCGTGAAACTCTAAAGGATAAAACTAATGAGTTTTCTGATAAGTGCAGGGAATTGGCCATTGCACAAGACCAAATTGTTGAACTTAAAGGAAAGTTAGACAAATTTGGAAATTCTTCATTAGTTAGGACTCAAATTCAAAAAGGGCTGAAAAGGAGTAATGATAGAACAGGAGTGGGGTTTAGTAAAGCCTCATCTTCTAAGGATCAAGATTACTCGTTCTTACCAAATGAAGATGATCTAATTAATTTTGTTCCCACTACACAAGAGGTAGTGGATCCGATAGCTGTGGACTTGCCGAATAGTCCAGTATCTTTGACTGAATCTGTAGGATCTAACAGTACACCTCATAAATCGGATGAGGATACTGAAAAGGACAAGAAGAAAACATTTAAAAAGAGATTTAACAAAAAGAGAATTTATAAGACAAAATCTTGTTTTAAATGTCACAACAAAGGGCATGTAGCGATTTGTTTTCCTTTGAAGAAAAATAAAGGAAAAGTTGATGAGGTTAAGGAAGGGATTAGGGTTGGTTTAAATAATAATGTGCAACCACATTGTCAAAGTAATCAACCAAGATTTCAATCTAAAACTTCAACATCAAGAAGATTTGATAGACCAAGAGGCAATTTTACACAATTTAGTCATTTTAATCGTAAATCAAATCGGTTTCAAAATCAAAATAGAAATTTTGGATATCAAAATCGATACCATACTAACGGTAATCGGAATTTTCAAAGAAGAAATGAGCATAGGGGTTTTAGTAACTCAAATGTTCGACAACATCCAAAATTTTTCCAAAATTCATGGTATGATTATGGGAGAAGAAGGTATCAAGATAATAATTTTCAAAGGTCAGAAAATTCGAGATTTTATTGGAACTCCCACAATCAAAGACCTAGTGAAAATTATAAATCTTGTTCAAGCACGGGTAGTACATCCAAGACACCAGTAAGGTGTGATGGATATTGGTTAGAAGCATCGTATATGGATTTACATGGTCAACCCAAAACCGGTCAGGTTTGGGTTGTTAAGTCTAACTAAGTTGTTGAGTGTGTGCAGGATGACCAAGAAGGACTGTTGATGTGTTCGACAGTGGTTGTTCCTGTAACGTGTCTGAGGTGAATAGTAGGTTAAAATTGGTAACTAACTATCTACTTTAGTGATTCATTGATGATTTTTCTAAACTTCAAAAATGAAAAACTTATTGTCAGATTGAACTGGGAGTCTGTTTGTGTTTGTAAATTTGTGTTTTCAAAACTTACTCCATAAAAACAAAAATTTAGGGGGAGAAATTTCCCTAAGCCAAAAAGAGTTTAGATAGTGCATGTGTTTAGGGGGAGTAAGTTATAAAATTAAAATTTTTTAAAATACAAAAACATTAAAAAATGAAAAATTAAAAAAAGGAGATTTCATTGTGTGAAAAAGAAGAAATGATAGTACATTAGCAAGTTAGACTGTCACACTCAAACTGAATTAAATTGCTTAAGTGTGATAGCAGCTTCATCATATGATGTATCAGTAGGCAAAAAGCATGAAATAATCAACTTACCAATGTGATATAAATCTAAATAAACTGTGTATGAGTGGGGAACACATTAGTGGTGTATGGTTTAATGACCTTAAATCTTGCGTTGATAGATTGCCAAAATCTGAGGTTTTGGGTCTTTATACTGTTATTTCATCTGGGGATATCAGGGTTGTCCTTCTGCTGCATCCAGATACATGCTGACCTAGGCACAACCAGGATATCTTAAAAGAGCTAAATATGCCAAAACCTTGAAAATGAAGAAGCTCTCATAGAGAGTCATTCAAAAAGTGCAAAATGCATAATTCGTACCAAAAAATGGTATTTGTCTTAGCCCTCGTTAGATATTTTGGTCTCTTTGCTGTACAGAAGTACTGACCTGATCACCAATTATCTAAACGTTGAAAAACAAAACGGATGAATTCAGTATACTCACCTACTACGATGAATCTTTGTGCATACCTTGATCACGGGGGTATATCCTGAAGTGGGACACACTAGTATATCAGTATTAAAATTACCTTAACGTATCATATGGTAATGGTACTTGAAATGTTCATGCATTTTGTTTAAGTGGACAAACATACTGGTAATCGTCTTGAACTGCTTTTCACGAAAATAAATAAAGAATTAACTACAAGTGTGAAACAGTTTGATTTTGTTGATATGATATTCTTACACATGATTCTCACAAAAAGATGCATTGTAAATATTTTTGAGTTTTATTTAAAAAAAAAATACCAAAAAGATTTCTTTTTAAAAAGACTTCCATTTTAAATTGACAAGTTGTTGTTTTCGCATGATAAGATAAAATATTGGTTTATCTTTAAATGTGAAAAAGACTAATGGTTTTTCGAGATACTTGCTTGTGTTGCTAAACAGATTGATGCAGTTATCAAAATGAGGTGCAGAATACAAGTAAAGTGCAGATTTAGAGTGATGTGAAGAATGTGTGAAGATGCATGGTAGGATCCTTCTACTACATTGCAGAGAGAGTGATATGAAGAGTTGGAGATACTTGCTTAACCAAGGATTGCTAGCTAACTGATCTACAACGAATGAAAGTTTTGGAGATTGGAAGCATCAGCTAAGGGGGAGTCTGTTGATGTCAGAAACTGTGTAGCTGACGCTATCCAAAGACCAAAAGAACACAAGATGTTTGAAGACAAAGTTACACTATGAAGCTATTGTCAAGGGGGAGTCTGTTGGTGCATATTCGGTGACAACAGCTTAATAGTTTGATTATTTAGTCTTTGGATATTTTGTATTGGGCTTAGCTTATTGGTTAGGGAGTTTATTTATTGTAATGGGCATGGAAAATGGCCTAGCCCATGTAGGAAGCCCAGTTCACAAACATGTGGTATATAAACATGTTTTGTGATTAGGGTTTTAGTGCTTAGAGAATTCTAGAGAGAAAAAGTCTAGAGAGAGAAAGGAATTTCGAAATTTAGGGTTCTTAGACAAGATCACAGATAGTGGCTGTGAGGTTGTGAGGTCTTGAGTTGATTGTAAACTGCAAGTTGGATAATCAATAGAAAACCTGTTTAATTGGAATTCTGTGTTTCTACTCGTTTCTGTAACAAACCTGATCTAGGGGATTCCGCACTCTAGATTGGATTGACAATTCTGTGAAAGATCCATACATCAAGGGGACCTACAGAAACCGAACCGAAGTTGTGATGTTAACTTTATATAATAGATTTGTGTTTTACAAAACCGTATAGAGGGTTTTTACTAAGATAAAAGTATGTTAGTAACAAAATGATCTTGATGTAGATGTCATTTATTTTGATAAAGAACTAAGGTATTATGGCCATAATTGTTTGTTGGATCGATGTGTGACCCTAACGAGTCAATCAGAAGAGTATATGATCTATTTCAAAGGCGGAATTAGAGAAATAGACTTGAAACAGCTTGATTCCTCTTAATTATCTTCTTATTAATGCTTTAAAAGCTTTTACAGATCGTTTGACAAACTGGCAGCACCTCGGCTCTGAATCAGAAAAGTTACAAATGAATCAGCACACCTAGTATTTAGAGGCAGTGTAATTTCGCATGAAATGGTCCAAGCGAAATTAGATTTCATACGAAATCTAATTTCGTGCGAAATTACCTCCAAACCTATTTTTGACATTTTTCTCATACTACGTGCTCTGATCTATCTTATCTAATACAAGACTCTATAAAGACGAAGTTAACAGACATCTATGCACCAACAGACTCCCCCTTGGATGTTAACGAAGTCTTTAGCATCAAATCTTCAGTCTTTAGTTTTGATCTATCTTCTTCTCTGTCCAATTTGTCTGACACTGTAAGCATCCTTCAATCTCTATCTTCAAACTCCCCTTTGAATATTGATCCAGAATGTAAACTCCCCCTTTCAATATGCTGGAGCTCAAACTCTGGTTCAAACTTTACACTATCTTTGCCATGGGGATCTTGTTTCCTGTTTCTCAAGAATATAACATTACAATGTATTCTATTAACATCTTTTCTTGTTTTTATCAATTTTAATAAATCCACTTAAGTAATCAGGTCCAAGTTAATGACCCTGAGAACTCAATTGATCTACCAAGTCCAACTTAATGACCTTGGTTGATCTGAGACAAAACTGACTTTTGTTCAAACAATTTCAAACATTATTCTGAAAATTACAAGTTTCAACTTAATAAACTTGTTTTGACTTTCCAACTTCACAGATTTAACATGATAAGCTCACAACTCATCTTCCAGCTCAGAAAATTCCTGCATCTGCTTCAAATTTTGAATCTGAAGATCAACTTTCCACTTTGGTTTGTCGGAAAATAAAGCAGAAATGTAAAATCTTTTTGGATTTTGAATAAAGTTTCTAAACTAGAATGCTAAACAGAAATAAAATACAGTAAACGTAAACTATTTACAAACATATTTTTGGTGAGCGTGTTAGGGAATCATATCAGCTAATCGACAAGTCACAAATACCGTTAAGCTTTAATTTCATACTCAGAATTAAACAATTCGCTTAGATTGTCGATATACTGATCCACTTAAATTCTCACACAATTTTCAATTTGTCCAGGATACGAATTAGGTGAATTGAGAACTTAAACTCATTCATGTGTCCCACCTCTTGAATATACTCCCATATCCAGAACCCAATATTCAGTCTTACAGGTGAGTATACCACAGATGATATCTGTAAGGGGTTAAAATGCGAGGGCCGTGAGAGCTCAGGCTATTGCTTCCGCAAAATCAGAGAGATGACGGCTTCGACTTTAGGTGTGTCCCCTTTAGAGGATCTTTTTAACATCAACACATGATTAACATTTTTCAATGTTTCATCATTTTTTATGCTGAGGGATATGCTAATATTTCAAGCAAGCGTAAAGTATTATACGGGGACTAGGCCATTGCTTCCACAATATCAGAAGTCCCGGGATAATACCCCAGATATCACTGAGTATAAAGACCTAGTATTTCAGAAAGAGGGATCTTTCAAACAAGATTTCAGGGGTTACCCATATATCCAAGTAGTGTTCCCCACGAAATAAGTAAGTAAAGATTTATGTTTATATCCCGAACAAACGTACTAAATGTGTAAAAACCTATCGGAATATCATCAGCGAGACTGCTTAAGACTTTTAAACTTTACATATCTTTAGCATACTGTAACTGTCAAGCCAATGTACTATCATTTTCCCTTTTTACACAAGCTCTTTTCTGGTTTTTTATTGTTTTTGGATTTTTTTAAAAAAATATCTCATGTTTTTGAATTTTTTTAAAATTTTTTTACTGTTTTTGTATTTTCTGAAAATATAACCTAACTCCCCCTAAATTCCAAAACAAGTAAAAAATCGACAAACCATTGCAGATTGCTTCTCAACATCATCTACAGTGGTACCTTCATCTACGCCAAGAATCTCCTCCGACACCGATAAAAGCTTCATACCATTCAATTTTAAAAGATATTGAAAACGAGTTTTATCAAACGCTTTGGTATGTAAATCAGCTTTTTGTTTGTCAGTGTGGATTTTCTCAATTCGTATCAACTTCTTCTCGAAACAGTCTCGGATGAAGTGATGACGAATTTCAATGTGTTTCGTTTTAGCGTGATGAACATGATTTTTAGAAATGTTTATCGCTGCCTCATTATCAACAAAGATAGAGGTGTTAAGAAATTGCAAAACCGTAGTCTCTCATCTGTTGCTGGATCCACAAGATCTGAGAACAGCAGCTGCTAGCAGATACATATTCAGCTTCACATGTGGATAAAGCTACAGAGGTCTGCTTCTTGCATTGCTAGGTAACCAATCGTGGTCCGAAAAACTGGCACCCCGCTGTTGTTGACTTAGCGTTAACTTTGCAGCATCCGAAATCGGAATCGGAATACCCTTCAAGCGTGAAATCGCCTTCTCTTGGAAGCTCTCGGGTTAGATTGAAATCTTGCTGCGAGGCAGGTTGGATACATGATATCGGGTCTTGAAGCTGTTAAGTACATCAGCGATCCGATCATGGAACGATACAATGTTTCATCTACCTTCTCTCCGGTGAGATCAGGGTTTATCCCATGGTTCGTTGCTAATGGGGTGGAAGCTGGAGTACCTGACATCCCAAATTTCTCTAAGATATCATGAACATACTTCGTCTGAAGTATGAAAATTCCCTTAGGCAGTTGATCAACCTAAAGTCCCAAGAAGAATTTCATCTCACCCATCGATGACATTTCAAATTTCTGCTTCATAACTCTTTCGAAATCTTTGCACAAATTTTCATTTGTCGACCCAAATATGATGTCGTCCACATATATCTGAACTATCAGAAGATGTCCGTCGACTTCTTTGGTGAAGAGAGTGGCATCCACTTTTCCACGGATGAAGCTGTTGGCTAGCAGGTGTTTAGACAATGTCTCGAGCTCTCGGGGCCTGGTGTAAACCATACAACGCTTTATCCAGTAAATAAACCTTGTCTTTGTGGATTGGATTGGTGAAGCCCGATGGCTATCCGACATATACCTCCTCTTTTACCTTCCCATAGAGAAACGCCGATTTAACATCTAGCTGATAAACTTTAAATTTTTTCCAAGATGCAAATGCCGATTTAACATTGTGTGCTTTGATGATCCGCTTCAAGCTTGGAACAAAGACTCGTTTCAATGGACTTGCATAACCAACGAAAATTCCTTCAATGCTCTTTGCACCAAATTTACCAAAAGGTTCTAGAACTGTACAGGGAGACCCAAACGGTTCCAGATACTTCAGGTTCGGTTTGCGGTTATTAATCAGCTTGAAACATGTCTTGTTGAATTTCTTCACTGTTAGAACCCGGTTGAGTGTATAGCAAGCGGCTGATACTGCTTTTGCCCAAAAGTTTACTGGTAGTTTGGAATCAGCAAGCATCGTCCTAGCCGTTTCAATTAGTGTTCTGCTATTTCTTTCAGCTACTCCATTTTGCTGTGGAGTGTAAGGAGCACTAAATTCTTGCAATATACCTCTCTCATCACAATATTCTTCCATCTTGTTGTTCTTGAACTCTGTACCGTTGTCACTCCTGATTCTTCTGATTCGAGTTTGGTACAAGTTTTCAATTTTTTCCGAACAACGTCATCAAACTTTCAAATGTCTCATCTTTTGACTTCAGAAAAGATACACATGAAAATCTCGAGTAGTCATCTGTTACTACTAGACAGTAGAAATCACCAGTTATGCTTTTGACATTTACTGGACCAAACAGATCCGTATGAAGTCTCTCTAACGGTCTCGAGACTGAGTTAACTTTCTTTCCATGGTGAGATTTCTTCTTTTGCTTTCCTTTGACACAGCTAATACACTCCCCTTCAAGATGAAAACCTTTCACATGGACACCAATGACTAAGTCGTTATGCACCAGGTGATTCATTTTTCGCAGGTGAATGTGGCCCATCTTTCGATGCCACAATTGCGATTCTTTTTCTGTTGCTCTTGACGTAAAACAGTGAGCCTGACCCGTGGTAGTAGTTGCTACACTCATGTCCAACACGTACAGATCATTCACTCTGGGCGCTCTCATGATAACCCACTCTTCGGGAACAACAAATCCTGGTTTCAAGATCAAACATTCTTTGTCTATAAAGTGCGTTGTATACATACGATCACAAATTTGAGAGATGCTCAGAAGATTGTTTTCAAGCTCGGCGATGTAGTTCACTCTTTCAAACGTGACAATTCCATTTGATAAAGTTCCTTCACCAACTATTCGACCTCCTTGATTGCCTGCAAAACGTACATATCGTCCATTAAACCCTCTAACATCGTACAGTAGAGTCTTCTTCCCCGTCATGTGCCGAGAAGCTCCACTATCCATAATCCAACGTGAAGCGGATCTTGGAAGCTCCTGCACATATCACAAACATTTAGTTAGATTGTGATGCCACCCAAGCCTCTTTTGACTCAGGTAGCTCGACTTTGATGTGAGTTTTAGCAGTGTAAAGTGGCGGAAAATTCTTGTCATTTATCTTTAAGCTCTCCTCAGATCCAATCTCAACCTCTTTGTATAAAAAGAAATCATTTTTAGAAGGTTGACCAGATGATTGATCTTTCTTTGGTACATCCTTTTTTTCAGAAGTTGTAGCCTCTTGTGGTACAAGTTTCTCATAGTAATCCACAGGAACATTCATCTTTACCAAAGTGGTAGAAGACGATTGTTTTTCCGTCTCAGAAACCTTTGGTTTTGAAGAACTTGGTTTCTTTTCAACTGATTTTGGTTTCCATGCTTGTTGAGGCGAAGCAACCCTTTTGTAAAACTTATCAGTTTTAGTTACCACATTCTTTACGGATTCAGTTTTGATTTTTGTGTTTTCATTTTTCAAAACTTTCTTCTCAACAACCATTGATGCTTTGCCTTTTGCATCAGCTTTCTTTTTCTGACTCTCAACAACTTCAGACTTAGGCTTTAAGTTGGTGCACTTTCGTGCAATATGTCCAACTTTGTTTCACTTAAAGCATGCACGAGTATCAACTACCCGACTTGTGCCTTCGGTCTGAGGCTGTGAGGCCTTTTCTTCAAAAAACTCTTCATTTGATTTTGAAAAAATTTCAGATTCTTGCTCGGAATGAGAACTCGAGCTTTTTACAAACACCTTTTTCTCAACAAACTTCTTGTTTTGAAAATTCTTTCTTTGATAATTCTTACCACCCTTATAACCACCCGACCATTTGTTTTGATTGTTGTTAGAAAAACGCGGTGGTACAACAGGTTTTTTGTAGTAAGCTTTATCTTTTTCAAAATTTAATTGCCTTTTAGAACGTTTCAAACCTTCAATCTCAGACACATCAATCTCAATTAACTTGAACACATTTCTTCGTTTTAGCTTCTCAAAATTTTCTAAAAGTTGACGATTTTCATGAATTAATTTTTCGTTTTCTTTCCTAATTCTTTCTACGTCACTTTTATCTTTTTCGATTTTCACAGTTAATTCTTTTAATCTATCATTTGAAGCCTTCAACATCTTGTCACGGTTTAAGATCCGACTTTCAACATCTCTGACCTTTCCTGTACGTTGTTCAACCTTTTTACCGTTAAGGTAAGCAATTGTACTACAAACCTTGCAGTCTTTCATGCAATTTTTACAGTCGCTCTCAGTTTTAGCTTTCTTACCTGTTTCATTGGTTGCATCAATTTGACTGACCTTGGTTTTAGACTCACTGCCAGAACCAGAAACTACCTCTAGTTCTTTCGTAGCAAACACTTTGTCAGCCATCTTCTTCAAATTCTCAGCCGTGAATTTTTGTGACGTATCAATAATCCCGTCATCAATTTTCTTTGGCTGCTGCTCTTTCTCTTTTTCTTGATCTTTTTCTTTTTCTTCAGCTTCTCCTCCTCCCCACCACTCTCTCTGTCTGGCTTCTTCTTCTTCTTCAGCAATTTGCTAAATGAGAGCTTCAACACTAATAGAATCTGGATCAACAGCAATGTTTCCTTGAGGATCAAGGTAACATTCTCTATCAGCATCCCATCTTTTCGCCTTTTTAGCTTCTTTGTATGTATAATAAATTCTTCTCATCCTGTTTTGGGCTTTCATTCTTCTGTTGACAAATTTTTCTTCTTCTGTTCTGTTGTCTTTGAAAGGAACAATTTTTGTCACAAATGCATAGCCCACAACATCCTCTTGTGGTAACACTTCACTCCAATCATATCCCTCATCGTCATGGATAACAACAAGTGCTCTGGATTTTTCTTTGGGGGTATCTTCTAGCTGCTTCATTTGGGGGTATCTTGTTGGATCGATGTGTGACCCTAACGAGTCAATCAGAAGAGTATATGATCTATTTCAAAGGCGGAATCAGATTTGTTCTGATGATAAATTGCTTTTTTGTAATAATCCTCTCTGAATGGATTTGCCGTATCATCAGCATATGCATTTCGACATTCTCTTTTAGAATGACCTTTTTGTTTACATTTAAAGCACATGACCTTCGACTTATCAAACCCTAGCTTGGTTGAAGTCCACCAATAGAATGTCTACCGGTAATCTCAATGAATCTTTGCGCTCGTCTGACTGCACTAGCCATACACCACCTGATATCTATCAACTCCATCTCTTCTGGGTCGATCTGATCATAATCTTCCTTGGTGATGTTAGTATTTCCAATCTTTCCTGCTACGAGGCTTTCATAAGATTCTAATACAGATGCTAAAAACACCATTTGCTGCTTTGCAGATTCTTCACTAAAATTTTGTGCATTTTTGAGATCCACAGCAATATTGCATTGAATCAGATTCTTCGGAATTGATTGACTTTGAGCAGTTGAAGTTGAACCTCCATGATACCCACTGCTTGGAGTTTCTTGATTCACCGTGTTTGAATTTTCTGCTGAGAAAGCTGTCTTAGGAGACACATTCTTCGGAATCATACTACCTCGATAATACAGCTCAACATTCTGCTGATATGAGGAATTATTGACTTTGTTTGATTTCTTGATCTCCAATTCATGACTCTCCAATCTTTCGATTAACAGATCAACCGTCAGATCCTCCGACTTGATTGTATTCTTCAGCATCAAAGCAAAGTATTGCCAGTCTTTATCATCCGGCAGTGAGTCAAATAGTTTGTCAACCAGTCTTTATCATCCGGAAGTGTACACGATTCCATGTCTTGCAAGTTCCAGCTTCAAATGCCCAAATCTTTCAATCATCTTAGATACAGATTCATTTTTCAAACATCCAAACAAATCAAATTCTTTTCTTAACAACTTCTTTTTGTTTTTAACTATCTCAGCACTACCCACACATTTTACTGTTAGTTTCTCCCATAGATCTTTTGCATTTGTGTACTCAATCAATGATATTATGTCGTCTCTCACAGACTGATGAAGCAATGCAATGCACTTTTGTTCAGCAACAAAACTTTCTATATCTTCAGTGCCTACTATATTTTCATAATCCGATCTTCCCATATTGAAACCATTCTTCAGGATTTTCCAGCTTGGATACGCAAACGCTTTTAGCCACTCTTCAAACCTTTTAGCCCATCTATTGTATTCTTCGATTGCCATCAGTTTGGGAGGTTTGTTGTATGTGCCATATGCACTCTCCACACACAAAGCATCAGACAGGGTTTTCTTTGCACTCGGATTAGGAACATTTTCATTTGTGTTGTTTGATGTATCATCTCCGGTGTTTCCAGTGAAAGCAAACATGTCACTGAACGGATTCATAAACTCATCCATCTTCACGAATATGAAACAATCAACAAACACTTAGACAAATTTTTGATTTTAACAACAATCTCAAACGAAATCACTTCACACGAAATGACTTCAAATGAAATAACAGCCTTCAAGCGAAATAAGCTTTTCACACGAAATATCAACTCAAACAAAAATAGAGTTTTCAAACGAAATAATGATTTCGTTCGAACTGACCAAACGAAATATGATTTCGTGCGAAATTAGCTTGAATTCAAACAAAAATAGCTTCTTTGGAACGAAATAGTAATTTCGTATGAAATCCTCAAACGAAATCTAATTTCGTACAAAATTAAACAGCAATTTCAAACGAAATTAATCCCAAACTGTAATTTCGTGCGAAATTATGAAGCTATTTCATGCGAAATCAGGATGACATCAGCATGTCGGCCACCATTTTACCAAATTGATCCGGATTTTGTTCGAATTTTGGTCCAATTCTTTCAAGGATTCAATAAAACGGTGTTTCGCTTGTAATGTGTGAAAATTAAGCCATTTTAACCGTAAAATCTCATTTAATTTTGAAAAGAAGGAGTAGAATTGATGAAAACAAGCTGAATTGGTACAAACTCTTCTTCCTGAGCTCTGATACCACTTGATGGATCGATGTGTGACCCTAACGAGTCAATCAGAAGAGTATATGATCTATATCAAAGGCGGAATCAGGGAAATAGACTTGAAACAGCTTGATTCCTCTTAATTATCTTCTTATTAATGATTTCAAAGCTTTTACAGATCGTTTGACAAACTGGCAGCACCTCGGCTATGAATCAGAAAAGTTACAAATGAATCAGCACACCTAGTATTTATAGGCATTGTAATTTCGCATGAAATGGTCCAAGCGAAATTAGATTTCATACGAAATCTAATTTCGTGCGAAATACCCATGTAATTTCGTACGGAATTACTAATTGTAATTTCGTGCGAAATTACCTCCAAACCTATTTTTGGCATTTTTCTCGTACTACGTGCTCTGATCTATCTTATTTAATACAAGACTCTATAAAGACGAAGTTAACAGACATCTATGCACCAACAATGTTTTTGTTTGAGAATTACCTTATTAAAAAGAACTCTAAATCGGTAGTTTAACCAAAAAGTTTAGTCTTTGTTATCTTATAAAATAGGCTCAAGCTAAGTTTAAATCGTGCACAACCCTATTTATTTCAAACCTTGCTTGGTTACTTAACCGAAATTAACCAAAACCGAACTATAACCGACTTCATAACTGATTAACCATAACCGAAGTTTGGTTATGGTTATGGTTATCAAAGTTCCATAACCGAACTAGCGGTTATGGTTATGGTTAATAGTAAAAACCGACCCAAACCGACCCATGCACACCCCTACCGTCCAGTACCTGATTCACAACAGACTGTGCTTAACATGTGTATGAAACTTGAATGCTCACTACCTGACTGTTTATGATCTTGATCATGAGTGAGGAAATATGAATTTGCATACGAAACATAAATAAGAACTGTGTACTTGATTGAGTGGTATAACTGCTATGTGTTATTCAATGATCATTGCTTTGCATGCACTCCATGATTATAATTTACGCGAAAACGATGCGAACATAAACTGATTACGTGTGTATGAATACCACAGGCTTTGACTGAATTATTATGAACAAGTAGTTAATCGTACCGAGCAAACCAATGTGAGTTCACACTTTCCACAAGGCATGGTATTCCCGGTGGTTTGGGAATGGGTTAAGAAACTAAAACGGAACCTGCATATTCTCCTTGGGTAGAATATGTACCTCCATCCTCCATGGGAAGGATGACAACATTAAACCTGCGTATTCTCCTTGGGTAGACTACGTACCTCCATCCTCCGTAGGAAGGATGACAACATATAACAGACTAGACAAAACTCTATCATGAAGTCCATCCTTTTTATATCGACTTAATCGTCGGGCCAATGGCGAGCGGGTCATTAGTTAGATAGCACTATTTAGGTTTGACAAGCCTCACACCGTGCCGCAGAGGACGGGAGTGAACTAATGGATCTAGGCACTTAGTCAATGATGATAGACATTGACGTAGTGCACATACATGACTCTAGTCAGTTGTCGATATGGTAACGGTCTAGTGGTTACATGGGGTAGCCCCCACTGGTTATGGTTTGGGAAACAAGGAATTGGATAACTCATGGTTTTCGAAACAACTTATGGTTTTTTTTGGAACAACATTAAAACTGGACAACCAACTGTGAACTCACTCAACTTTGTTGTTGACTCGTTGTTACATGCCTTGCAGGTCGTTAGGTGCTTAGATGGAGTTTGCACGAGAAGGAGGGGTCGTTGTGGGACATGGACCGTGTGTGCCATGTTAAACTTTATGAACTTATGACTTATGTTTTGGTTTTACACCTTATGCTTCCGCTGATAACTTGAACTTGATTAACTTGTTTTGAACACCAATTATATTGTGTGGTTAGACTTTTATTTACTTAATTACATTCTTCAATGTGATTGGTGGCTTGATCCTGGTCATGTCACGCTCCCTGCGATGATACTCCGCGTGTGGATTTTGGGGGTGTGACATATTGGTATTAGAGCCATTGGTTATAGTGAACTTGGTTTTAAAAAGGGAAAAGCTTTTTGACAAAACCAGACTATAACCTGTGCAGTGCTCAACGATCCACAACGACGCTTCGCTCCATGTGCAAGACTCAACACTATAGGTGATATGGTTTATAATTATATTGCCTGTCTGTTAGTTTACATAGTGCATTGTTCATGGTATGCTTAGTCAACGTAACAGCTGTTGTTTGAAACCCATGTGTGCTTGCTCTCTTCCGTCATTCCATACTTACGCACTTTCATGACACCTTTCTCACTTATGTTTGCTTCAATGTGAAGATCATGAGTGGACGTCTCAGCTTGACTCAAGCCCAGCTGACGGCTCTAATCAATGAATGAGTTGTTGAGGCACTCGCAGCAGCTCAAGCAGGAGGTATAACCTGCCATTTCAACTTACCCTAGGATGTTTAGATCCTACTCTCGTGAACCAACCCTCGTGCTTAACCTTTCTTTCTTTCTCGCATGACAGGTCAACATGCTCAGCCTCCTGTGTGTACGTTCAAGACCTTTATGGGCTGTCGACCTAGTACCTTCAGTGGTACAAAAGGAGCTGTAGGTCTCCTCCACTGGTTCGAGAAGATCGAGTCGGTCTTTGAGATGTGTGAATGCCCTGAGGCTCATAGGGTGAAATTTGCTATTGGAACACTCGAAGGTGCTACGTTAACTTGGTGGAACGCACAGGTTCAAATGCCAGGGTTGGCAGCTGCTAATGCCACCCCATGGAACGACTTCAAAGATTTGATCAAAGAGGAGTACTGTCATCGCGATGACATTCACAAGCTAGAGGTGTAGTTTTACAATTTGAAGATGACGGGGTCTAAAATCGAGGCGTATACGAAGAGATCAAACGAATTGGCTACATTGTGTCCTACTATGGTGGATCCTCCTATCAAACGTATCGAGTTGTACCTCAAAGGTTTAGTGCCAGAGATTCAGAACCATGTGACTCCAGCTAACCTCGCTACCATCCAGTAAGTCATACGACTGGCTCATCGTCTCACTGATCAGGCAGTTGAGCAGAACAAGCTGCCCAAGCGTATTAGTGCTAATACTACTTCTGATGCTCCTAGCGAAAACAAGCGCAAATGGGATGGAAACTCAAGCAAGGGTTCAACTTCTGTTCAGTCTCAGTCTCAGCAGTGAAAGACAGACGAATACAAGAGTCCTAGTCAGCAGTCTTCTGGGAATCAGAGTCAAGGAGGGTACAGGGGAAATCAACCTAAGTGCAACTGTTGCAACTTGCACCACAGCGGGCCGTGTAGCAAGGTTCGTTTTCATAGATGCAACAAGCCTGGTCACGCAACGAAGGATTGCAGGAGCCCATATCCTGTGAATCAGAATCGTCAGCAGCAACAACAAGCTCCACAGAACCAGCAGCAGCAACAGCAGGGTAATAAGGGATGTTTTAAGTGTGGTGTTGAAGGCCACTTCAAAAGGAACTGCCCCCAACTGAACCGGAATCAGAACAACAACAACAACAACCACGAAAATGGAAACAATGTGGGTAAAAATGACGGCAATGGTGCTAGGGGACGTGCTTTTGTGATTGGTCAGGGTGATGCGAGGAACGATCCTAACGTAGTGATGGGCAAGTTTCTACTGGATGATTTCTTTGTTTCAGTTTTGTTTGATTTGGGTGCCGATACTAGTTATGTGTCCTTAAAAGTTAGTCAGATGCTTAAGCATACCCCAACACTTTTGAGCACCAAGCATATTGTAGAACTAGCGAATGGTAAAAGTCTTGAGGCCACACACATAGTTAGGGGTTGTAATCTCATTCTAGCTGGTCAGACCTTCTCTATCGACCTTATTATGACAACTGTGCTCTGTAATCGATGAACAATGCAAAACAATGTTAATTATTAATAAAACAATGTGTTTTGGTGTTATTATGTATATTTGTGTTTGAGGATTTTACGATTCGATTCGATTCCGATTTCAAGCTTTAAATCGCTTTCTGGAAAGTTATACGCAAACTGGTGCGTAAACGCAGTTAGTTTAACGCGACAAACACTCTGGAATAGTGACATAGGCTTAACATACCTAAAATAACCTTTACATAACTTAGAAATAAGTTTTGGATGGTTTGGTGTGTTGAAAACAAGTCTATTCGATCGCAGGGACTATTTGTGTCAAACTGCGAAACTATACCGATTCGTTTGGTATCGAAGAGTCCGGAACTTGATCATAAGCTAAAAATACCATAAATAACCTAAACATAGCTTAGAAATAAGCTTTGAGTGGTTCGGTGTGCAAAAACATGCTTATTTGATCTTCCAGGGACTAAAAGTGTCAAAAACGACGTAAGTTTGCATTTACGCGCATATCTTACGTTCTGACCACATCTGGACATCCTAAATTTTTGTAGACACTAAAATATTTTTATTTTAGTGATCGGCATGCAAAAATACCATTCGTCGCTTAATTTGGATCGTTTTCACGTCCGTTTAAAACGAACAACGCGACCGTACGACCAAACGAGCCGACATCCGAGAGTGTTCCAAGCACATTTTGAGTCCTTTAAACTTTATTGACCTTGTAGAGCTTTGAAAATGCCTTAACGGGGGTCAAAAGGGCCTGAAATGAGTTTAAACCAAGTGCAAGGACCTGAACAGTCAATTTTCAAACTTTTGCTGATCTGGGGAGGCCAGGAGGGGCGCGTAAGCTTGCCCCTGTCTCTTACGCGGGCCGTATGAATGTGCCAATGACCAGAAATTGATTTTCAGCAACTGTTTGATACATCAGGGGCTGTTATGGCAATTCTTTTGTGTGATTGGCAAGTTTAAGTGATCACCAAGGTTACTAATCAGCTCCTAACAATTGTATGGCCATGATTTAATCATTGATGGCCACACAAACACATGGAATAATCTTGTTCATCATGCTCAAGTATAAATAGCCAACACTTTCATTGTTTCATTTGCTCATTTCCTCATTCTCTTCTCTACATCTGATTTGGGAGCTCTATCTCAAGTGTTTGGGAACTTATTCTTTGTAGAAAAGATAGCAAGGACCTTTTGTGAGCATTCTTTCATCCTTTTTCTTTATGTTTAAGCAGAAAGTCAAACAGTTTGGCCAACGGTTTGACTTTCGGTTTTGACCATCAATTGGTCAAGTCAAAGTTCAATTGAACTTTGCAACGTGATTGTAATCACGATGGTTATAATCCTTAGCGATTATACCTACTGATTACCACGCTAACTAGGCGTAGTGACGAGTCAAAGTTCGGTCAAAATGCGTTTTAGCACGCATTTTGCAACAGAACTATTTTCGGGTATCAAAACCCATTATTTTGATACCAAATCAGTTTTCTAAGTAGGTTAAACGTGTTTTGACATGTTTAACTCATCACTATTAGTTTAGTGCTTGTTTAAGGTCGTAAGTTAAACGATCTAAACAACCGGTTAGACTTTCGAACCCGACCCGTTTGGTCGATCATTAGGATCCGACCAAGCTTGATTAGTGATCATAGTTGCATAGGGAATAACCACTGAGGTTATACCTTATGATCACATAGGATTGGTTAGTTATTTGTTAAGTAGCTTGTATGCCCATAAGAAATGACCAAAACACCCTTTTAAAGCTTAAATCCGTATTTTACATATGTGAACATGTTTTTGACATATAATCTGATTTAGTAACATGTTTAGGTATTATTGGGCCTGTAAGACTTGATATAGCACATAGTTAACCATCCAAACATAGTTTCACGCGAACGACGCGTTAAAGTAGCATAAGCAACCTTAATGGGTCGTAACGGGTCGAAAGCACTTAGGTTAGGTTCCGATTTAGAATGTAGGCTTTGTTAAACCATATCTCATGAGTTCCAACACTCATTTGGTTTACAAGACCTCATTCTATCCGATCCTCCGATTCAGGTGTCGATTTATTTACTAGAATTCCGATTACTAGGTACTACTTGAATTTCCTTGGTTTGTCTGAGCTTCGCTAAGTTCTTTAGATCAAGGATACCCTTCTATTCAATGTGAGTACATAGTTTCCCTATTTTACTGTTTTCAGTTGTTTTGGGGTGATTCATATGTATTAAAACGATTTCGATATTTTAACGATGTTTTAAAAAACGATTAAGATGGTTTATATTAAACTAATAACGATTTCGATAAAGTGAACGAACTTGTTGGTTGTAGTACATAACAAATGACATTCATTAGCATTGATCAAGCCGACCAGTATTAGGTTATGGTACCATAGGATCTGACAAATCCCGTTATCAGACTACACCCATGGTTATGTGTGGGGGTTATGTAGGTAACGACCGAATCTGATGATTGTTAACTTACCCTTTGGTGGTTTGTTAATACGAGGAACGAGGTAGTCGAGTCATGAAGGTTTGAATGTTATTAACGAGGCGACCAAAAGTAGTTTCACAATTAAAACGAAAACGATTTTGGGATGAATTAAACGATTTGGAACGACCTAAACGAAATAAACGATTTGAACGAACGATTGGTTTTGGGTAGTGATTAGATAATGGGACGGGTGTAGCATGATAGAATCATGGTAGATACGCCGCTGGTACATCTTATATATAAGTGCTTCTATCATATTACATTGCGTGTCATTATTTAGTTCACTCGGGAAATGATTTGAAACGATGTCACACAACGAGGTTTTCAAAATGATATAAACCATACGAGGTTTATTAACGAGATGTTTTACGAATTGGTTTATTAAAGCAAATGTTTTGGGGTTAAGAATCATGGCTACGAGATTTTATAAACTATAACCATCTTGATTTGAGTTGGTTAATTATGTTGCAATACACTTTTCAAAACAAGGTTTGTACTTTTGACTCTTGTAGTCTAATGAGGTACTGTAACATACAAACGAGCCATGAATTCGATACTCTTACAAAACCTATGTGCTCGCCAGCATTTCTTTGCTGACTTTGTTTTTACATATGTTTCAGGTGATGTTGCGTGATGATTGCTAGGAAGCATGTTCACTTAGGATCTGGACGTGGCCTTAGTGACATAAAAACGATAGTAGACGATGTTTAATTTGTTTGTTTGGTTTTAAGACAGTGTAAATTACTTAATAAATCAATAAAACGAAACTTTTGAATTACCATGGTTGTGAAACGATGATTCTGTTACAACACTCCCCGACGTTTTCCGCCACAGTTTGTTGTTTTGACGTGGTCGGGGTGTGACAGAAGAGTTGGTATCAGAGCCAATAGTTATAGGGAATTAGGTTATCAGCAATGCTTTGACCTAGACTATAACTTTCTAGGACCCCAACGCAAGTTTACTTGTGTTTAGATTTTAAAACAATACCGTCACCTATCCTTAGGTGATAACCACAACGAAAACACAATAACAAATCCGCTTCAAAAATTAATTATCTATCCTTGGATGATTGATTGTAAGGTTTTGAACCATCTCAGTTTTCAAAATCTCGTCAAAGTTTGGGCCTAAATAATGTGAACACATGCAAAATGGAAGAGTGAATGCCTGTACCCTGAGTTTTCTGTCTAAGGCTAGAGTGTTCGTACAAATCCGCAGTATCGGACCAGTCACTCTTACCTGGGAACTCTTGGGGTGAGTGTTCACTTATAGGCGAGCATGTCTTCAGTGATACATTATTATGACCCATTTACTTTGATTTGTCACTGCGTGTCGTTTGTTTGTTCGAAGTAACGAACAAATGATCGCACTCTTTGTGTTTAGTCGATTTTTTCAATACCTCTCTTGTTTTTCCAATTGTCGACCTCACTCGTTTCTCATGTTTCCTTTTTAGACAATGCCTCCTCGACGTGATGCTCGAACTTTTACTGCTGAAGAAGTCGCAACCCTTGTCTCTCAGCAAATGGCTGTTGTACTTCCAGGCGTTGTGACCCAAATCCACGAGTTATACAATAACAATAATAACAACAATAATGCTCAGTGTAATTTCAAGAATTTCAATTCTGCGAAGCCGCTTAAGTTTTCTGGGTCACAAGGAACAACTGCGCTCCTGCAGTGGTTTGAGAGTATCGAGAGTACATTCAGACATGTGCAGTGTCCGAATGCGCGTAAAGTTGAATTTGCTTCAAGCGTGCTTGAGAAGCGAGCTCTTACATGGTGGAACGGAGTGATGCATGATAGGGGTGCCGAAGTGGCATTAGCACAAACTTGGGAAGAGCTCTGAACTCTCATGATGAGAGAGTTCTGTCCCCGTCACGAGATTCGAGCTTTGGAATGAGAGTTTGACGATTTAAAGCAAGATGGGGGAGAACACCGTGCCTATACGGAACGATTCGAGGAGCTTAGTTTGTTGTGCCCCACTATGGTTACCCCACTGGAGAAAGCAATCGAGAGATATATCGATGGTTTACCCAATTCCATTCAGGATATTGTGACCGGTGTTAATCCTACTACCGTTCGTCACGCGATCGAGTTGTCGGCTACCCTGACTGAGTCCCAAGTCAGGAAGGGTAAACTCACCCGCAAGGGTGATAAAAAGAAGTCGACCGATTCTGACAAGGAAAAGGGTAAGGGAAAGAAGCAGGGTGAGTCTTCTAAAAAGTCAAGGAAGTGCAAGGCTTCCCAGAACTTTACTGTTATAGCACAGACTGCACAGAACCCACCGACTCAACTTCCTGCAAAGAAAGCATATGTTGGTACTGCACCTCACTGTGCTCGATGTAATGGTCACCATGTTGCCCAACAGGCCTGTAAACAGTGTGCAACGTGTGGTAGACTTGGGCATTTGGCCAACATTTGTCGTTTTGGTCAAAATCAAGCTGCTCAGGTTCCAGCACAAGCTCAAGGGAATGCTGCGAGATTCCCACCTGGTTCGTGTTTTAATTGCGGTGAAATGGGTCATTTCCGCAACAACTGCCCGAGATTGGTAAATGCGAATCCGAATGCAAACGCGAACGTGAATGTGAATCCCACTCGTGGACGAGCATTCAATCTGAACGCGAACGAGGCGAGGGCAGACAACGAGGTTGTTAACGGTACGTTCCTTGTTAACAATCAACTTGCATCTGTTCTTTTCGATTCTGGTGCCGATAGGAGTTTTGTTTCGTTATCCTTTGAGCCTTTACTTGCGATACCTAGAACTAAACTGAGGAAACCCTTATCTGTCAAAGTTGCTACTGGTAAACCTCTCGTACTCGATTCTGTTATTCATGGTTGTCAATTGAACCTCGATAACCATCTTTTTCCTATCGACCTCGTACCGATGCAACTTGGGAGTTTTGACATTATCGTGGGGATGGATTGGTTAACCAAACATCATGCCGAGGTTGTTTGTTTCAATAAGATCATTCGTATTCCTCTTTCGTCTGGTGATGTCCTAGAGGTTCGTGGCGAGAAACCATCTGGTGGATTGAAACTCATGTCATGTACGAAGGCCCAAAGTTACTTACGAAAAGGATATGTTGCCTTCCTGGCGCATGTCACCAAGGAGAAAGGCAAGAACAAGAGTATTCAGGATATTCCAATTGTTCGAGATTATCCAGAGGTGTTTCCTGATGAACTGCCTGGTTTGCCTCCAGTTCGTCAAGTCGAGTTTCATATTGACCTTGTACCCAATGCTAACCCGATTGCGAAAGCACCTTATCGTCTTGCACCGTCTGAGGTGCAAGAATTATCGTAACAGCTTCAAGAGTTATCTGATAAAGGATTCATCCGTCCGAGTTATTCACCATGGGGCGCTCCAGTCCTCTTTGTGAAAAAGAAAGATGGATCTTTTCGAATGTGTATCGATATCGTGAGCTTAACAAGCTTACCATCAAGAATCGATATCCCCTACCTCGAATTGATGATATCTTTGATCAGCTGCAAGGTGCTACCTGTTTCTCCAAGATCGATCTGCGTTCTGGGTATCATCAACTTCGTGTATTCGAGGAAGATATTCCCAAAACTGCTTTCCGCACGAGATATGGGCACTACGAGTTTACTGTCATGCCTTTTGGTTTGACGAATGCTCCAGCTATCTTCATGGACTTAAAGAATAGGGCCTGTAAACCTTATTTAGACAAGTTCATCATTGTGTTCATCGACGATATTCTCATTTATTCAAAGTCTCGAGCCGAGCACGAGCAACACCTTCCTTTGACATTGGAACTCCTTAAGAAGGAACAACTTTTTGCTAAATTCTCCAAGTGTGAATTTTGGCTTAAAGAAGTTCAGTTTTTGGGACATATTGTCAACGAGCAGGGTATTCATGTGGATCCATCCAAGATTGCAGCAATCAAGGATTGGAATACACCAATGACACCTACAGAGATTCATTCTTTCCTTGGTCTCGCTGGATATTATCGTCGTTTCATTTCGAACTTCTCAAAGATTGCAGTTCCACTCACTGCTTTGACTCAAAAGAATAAGCCTTTTGAGTGGGGACCCAAGCAAGAAGAAGCGTTCCAAACGCTGAAACAGAAGCTATGTAATGCTCCTATTTTATCTTTGCCCGAGGGAAACGATGATTTCGTTGTCTACTGCGATGCGTCCAACTTAGGCCTTGGTTGTGTCCTCATGCAACGAGGAAAAGTTATAGCATACGCATCTAGACAATTGAAGGTTCACGAGACGAACTACACCACTCACGATCTTGAGTTAGGAGCTGTGGTTTTCGCTCTAAAAAACATGGAGACACTACCTCTATGGTACGAAGTGTGTGGTTTTCATGGACCACAAAAGTCTCCAGCATATTCTTAATCAGAAGGAGTTGAACATGAGGCAACGACGTTGGGTTGAACTCTTAAATGACTACGATTGCGAGATTCGCTACCATCCTGGTAAGGCGAATGTCGTAGCCGATGCGCTTAGTCGAAAGGAACGAGTCAAGCTTCATTCTGTTCGTACTCTATCTGATATTCAAACTCGTGTTCTTCAAGCTCAACAATTTTGTATTTCACAAAATTTGATGGGTAAGGAATTACCACGTCAACTTGAGCTTAAGCTCGAAGCGAAGGACGATGGTTTACTCTATTTCAAGGATCGTTTGTGGATTCCGAAACAAGACGATCTTCGTGCATTAGTGATGGACGAATCTCATAAGTCTTTATATTCTATCCATCCTGGTGCTGATAAAATGTACAAGGATCTTCGTACTAAGATCTGGTGGCCTGGTATGAAGAAAGATGTTGCCTTGTATGTAGCAAAATGCCTAACTTGTCTCAAAGTCAAGGCTGAACATCAACGACCTTCTGGCTTGCTTGTACAACCAGAGATACCGGTTTGGAAGTGGGAGAACATTGCGATGGATCTCATCACCAAATTACCGCATACATCTAAAGGTCACGATGCTATTTGGGTTGTCATCGATCGATTAACGAAGTCAGCTCACTTTATTCCGATTCGCGAGGATCTACCCGCTGATAAACTTGCAAAGATTTATGTTGATGAGATTGTATCCTGACATGGTGTTCCTTTGGACATCATATCCGATCATGATGCTCGATTTTCATCTCATTTCTGGAAGACCATGCAATCTGCTATGGGAACCCAACTAAATCTAAGCACTGCTTATCATCCCCAAACAGATGGACAATCTGAGAGAACGATTCAAACTTTGGAGGATATGCTTAGAGCATGCGTAATAGACTTTGGTGGTAATTGGGATTCTCATCTTCCATTGATCGAGTTCTCTTACAACAATAGTTATCATTCTAGCATTAATATGGCACCATTCGAAGCTCTCTACGGTCGAAAATGTCGTTCACCTGTTTGTTGGAACGAGACCGGTGAAGCTCAGCTTACTGGACCGGAGCTTGTTCTGGAAACAACAGACAAAATCAAGAAAATTCGCGATAACCTTGTGACAGCAAGATGCCGTCAAAAGAGTTATGCGGATTTGCGATGCAAGCCCTTAGAATTTCAAGTCGGAGACCATGTCCTACTCAAGGTGTCACTTTGGAAGGGAGTGGTGAGATTTGGAAAGAAAGGAAAACTTGCACCACGATATGTTGGACCATTTAAGATTATTGAAAGGGTTGGAAAGGTTGCCTATCGACTAGAGCTACCTCCAGAGCTTGGAAATATTCATCCGACTTTCCACGTGTCCAATCTACGAAAGTGTTTAGCTGACGCTGATCTTCACATTCCACTCGACGAAATCCAAATCGATGAAACGATGCACTTTGTCGAGAAACCTGTGGAGATAGTGGACCGTACATACAAACAGTTGAAGAACAAACGAATTCATTTAGTCAAGATTCGTTGGGAATCCAAGCGTGGCCCAGAATTTACTTGGGAACGTGAGGACCAAATGAAGGCGAAATATCCGCAATTGTTCTCACAAGTTTCCTCTAGTTAAAATTTCGGGACGAAATTTCCTAAAGTAGGGGAGACTGTGACAACTGTGCTCTGTAATCGATGAACAATGCAAAACAATGTTAATTATTAATAAAACAATGTGTTTTGGTGTTATTATATGTGTTATTATGTATATTTGTGTTTGAGGATTTTACGATTCGATTCGATTTCAAGCTTTAAATCGCTTTCTGGAAAGTTATACGCAAACTGGTGCGTAAACGCAGTCAGTTTAACGCGAAAAACACTCCGGAATAGTGAAATAGGCTTAACATACCTAAAATAACCTTTACATAACTTAGAAATAAGTTTTGGATGGTTTGGTGTGTTGAAAACAAGTCTATTCGATCGTAGGGACTATTTGTGTCAAACTGCGAAACTATACCAATTCGTATGGTATCGAAGAGTCTGAAACTTGATCATAAGCTAAACATACCATAAATAACCTAAACATAGCTTAGAAATAAGCTTTGAGTGGTTCGGTGTGCAAAAACATGCTTATTTGATCTTACAGGGACTAAAAGTGTCAAAAACGACGTAAGTTTGCATTTACGCGCATATCTTACGTTCTGACCACATCTGGACATCCAAAATTTTTGTAGACACTAAAATATTTTTATTTTAGTGATCGACATGCAAAAATACCATTCGTCGCTTAATTTGGATCGTTTTCACGTCCGTTTGAGTTTCGTCGTAATTTAACGAAGAACGCGACTGTACGACCAAACGAGCCGACATCCGAGAGTGTTCCAAGCACATTTTGAGTCCTTTAAACTTTATTGACCTTGTAGAGCCTTGAAAATGGCTTAACGGGGGTTAAAACGGCCTGAAATGAGCTTAAACGAAGTGCAGGGACCTGAACTGTCAATTTTCAAACTTTTGCTGATCTGGGGAGGCCAGGCGGGGCGCGTAAGCTTGCCCCTATCTGTTACGCGGGCCGTATGAATGTGCCAGCAACCAGAAATTGATTTTCAGCAACTGTTTGATACTTCAGGGGCTGTTATGGCAATTCTTTTGTGTGATGGGCAAGTTTAAGTGATCACCAAGGTTACTAATCAGCTCCTAACAATTGTAGGGCCATGATTTAATCCTTGATGGCCACACAAACACATGGAATGATCTTGTTCATCATGCTCAAGTATAAATAACCAACACTTTCATTGTTTCATTTGCTCATTTCCTCATTCTCTTCTCTACATCTGATTTGGGAGCTCTATCTCAAGTGTTTGGGAACTTATTCTTTGTAGAAAAGATAGCAAGGACCTTTTGTGAGCATTCTTTCATCCTTTTCCTTTATGTTTAAGCAGAAAGTCAAACAGTTTGGCCAACGATTTGACTTTCGGTTTTGACCATCAATTGGTCAAGTCAAAGTTTAATTGAACTTTGCAACGTGATTGTAATCACGATGGTTATAATCCTTAGCGATTATACCTACTGATTACCACGTTAACTAGGCGTAGTGACGAGTCAAAGTTCGGTCAAAATGCGTTTTAGCACGCATTTTGCAACAGAACTATTTTCGGGTATCAAAACCCATTATTTTGATACCAAATCAGTTTTCTAAGTAGGTTAAACGTGTTTTGACATGTTTAACTCGTCACTATTAGTTTAGTGCTTGTTTAAGGTCGTAAGTTAAACGGTCTAAATAACCGCTTAGACTTTCAAACCCGACCCGTTTGGTCGATGTTGGTGCACTTATGTCTGTACTTTGTCTGTATTTCGTCATGATACAAAACGATGTCTTGTGTTAGTCTGAGTTACGTCTTAGGTTTGCTTTTATGTGCGTTCGATGTAAGTTTGACCAAGTCAACCATCCTCCTGGTTTGACTTGACCAAACAGTTAGCACACTGTTTGAAAGATGTTTGGGTCGAAGGATGGTCATCGAAGGACTCCTTATATCCTTCGATGATGATGAGCTCGAAAGATAGCTTTCGATAGATGGACCTCGAAGGATATCATCCTTCGAGGTACATGTAGATCCTTCGAGCTGTTTATGATCGATAGATGATCTTTCGATCAGTCTGTCTGATCCTTCGACCAGACATGCTGTGTCGGGTATAAATACCCGTGTGTTGTGTTCACTTCACTTTAGACACACATAGAGAAGACAAGAGAGACACCTCAGAGAGAGACAGGAGCACACACACACACTTTGAGAGTTTATAGAATACTTCTGTAAACATTGAGCTTGTAACCGGACCCTTCATTCGTATTAATACAAGTGGTGTTAATCGGTGAATCTTGCGTGTTGTGTTTGTCGTCTTCTAACTCGGTTTGCATGCTAGCTTGGATTCGCACTCGCTAGTGTGTTAAGTATAACAAGGAATAGGTTTGATCTCAACCTCCGAGAGGGACCTACAGTCGATCATTAGGATCTGACCAAGCTTGATTAGTGATCATAGTTACATAGGGAATAACCACTGAGGTTATACCTTATGATCACATAGGATTGGTTAATTATTTGTTAAGTAGCTTGTATGCCCATAAGAAATGACCAAAACACCCTTTTAAAGCTTTGTGTGACAACTGCCACTTTCGGGTAAATTACTTACATTTAAAACAATGATTTACATTATACAAGTATGTGTTTTGAATATTCGGACTGCATGATTACATGATATACATCTTAGAAAACTCATGGAATATTCAATTATGATGCACATGATTCATTTCATTGGGTACATTTGAAATAGTGCAAACAATTCACCGAAACAACTAGAGTAGTGCCTAGTGAACTAGAGTGCTGACGAAAACTCCGGATCCGCAGAAAACATCTAAAATGACATCTTTAGGACTCGGATGAGAGTCCAATATCAATTATATATTAAACCCTTTATGGGAATGCAAGGGTTTGGTTTAATATACTACCAATGTCCGGTAGCACCGAAAACTGCCGAAAAGCACTAAAAGCGACGATTTCTACACTTTTCCGCAGAAATTCTGCAGAAATCAGCTTTGTAATATTTTTACGACATGTAAAAATATTATTTAACATAGAATTCATGTGAGGATACATTCGGGTATCATCCGAGCCAATAACTACATCAATTCACACAAGTTACGCAACTTAGCGTTCAAATAACGTCTAACCGAAACAATTCGAAACGAATATCCGAACAATGTCGGATCTTTTTTTTAGTGACCATCTAATATTATTTAGATCATATTAGACTAGTAATGGTCACTTAACACCTTCTTAACACATTTATACACTTGAAACATTTAAACACCAAAACACCTAAACTTTGCTAAAAGTTTCTAACACTTTAAACACTTATTAACATTTCAACAATTCAAGACCCCCCCCCCCCCCATGTGTGAACGTTTTATGTGGGTCCCACACCCATATTTCACATGCAAAATATCTAGATATTTTCTATAATTACAAGTGGTGTTACTAGTGGATGATTATATGTATTATACTTATCCTAAACTAGATATTTTCAATCATATTTACACCTTCATTTTCACACACTAAACCTCCCAAATAACTTCACCAAAATTCAGCCAAGAACACCTTCATTCATCTTCATTTTCTAGCCATTCTCTTGATGATCAAGGTGTACTTTTATGGAAATTATGAAGATCTAAGACATCTCCAAGATCATCCCTAGCCTAGTGCTAGAAGTAAGCTTCTAGATCTATTTTTTTTTCTCATACTTATATTATGTTTATGATTGTTATTATTACTAATAATAACCAAGTAATCATACATAATAAACATGAAAAATACAAAGAAGCAAAGATAATAATCATGATATATTTATGTTTGTTTATATTGTGATCTAAGACTTGTTATATGCATATTTAATCTTGTTATGATGATTATGATACAAATAAATTGTTAGAAGATGTTTTAAAAAAATATGATCTAACAATTATACATGTTTATGTTAAAGGGTTTTTAACATAAAGGTTTAAATGGATGATCATAACTATTGATCTTGTGAAAGTATTTAAGGTTTTTATTTAAAAACAAGACTTTTACAAGATTATAAAAAGTAACATACAACTTGAGATTTTTATAAAAGTTGTTAAAACTAGAATTAAACTTGGTTTTTGAACTAGTTAGCATATGTTATGATCATGTTTAAAACCCTACATGATTTGGAGATCATCTTGATAATTTTATGTGATAAAAGTCTCATGTATTTTAGTTAAGATGTTAAGTAAATTGGTGGTGATTTGATAAAGAAAATGATATGTTTAATGAAACATGGTTAAGATAAAAATACAAAGGTTATATGGCCAATTTTTATAAAAACTTTATTTTATAAAATAACAACATTTTTGGGTAAATCTCTACAAGATTTACAAAGGTATTTTAAAGAAGGGTTTATAAAATAAAAGACAAGAAAAATATATATTTTTTTTAGAAAATATATATTTGGTTACTTTAACAATTTTTGTGTGATATATTACTTGGTATATTAGTTACATATATCATTGTAGGAACTTGTAACTCATGTCACTTTTAAACTCAAAACAAGTTATAACAAAAGTCCTACGAGACTTCACATAATTGCGCCTTAAAACGAGTTACGGACGATTAGAATAATCGGACACCAATTATGGTCAAAACGGACAATGGACGACTACATAAGTGAATTGCCAATCCGGGGAGTTACTACGACGTTTAGACGATTTATCGACACGAAGTACAAGTATCCTATCGATAACAAATTACGGATGTTTATAAACTTATAAAAGCTAGTATGTTTTTAAGTACTAACAAGTGTACTTAGTTTATTTTTATAAAAAGGTTTTTATAAAAATAAATGGGCTTATTATTCTAGTGGGCTATTTTTATTACAAATGGGCTTAATATACTTAATAGACTATTTTTATAAATGGGCTACTTACACTTAATGGGCTTAGTTTTATTAATGGGCTTATCTTCATAATGGGCTTAACATAAACACATGGGCTAAGCCCAATACCAAACATATGGGCCAAGGCCCAATAATATTGAAGCCCAACACTATTGAAGCCCAACACTATTGAAGCCCAACACTATTGAAGCCCAACACTATTAAACTTGTTTGTGCATTGGGAGGTGTAAGCTGATTAAAATATTGGACATATTGGACATTACCTGTTTGGTGAAACCTGCATGTTCAGAAGATATGGTCTGAACATACTTTCTGCCGAAAGTTTTCACCAACCCGTCAACTTTTTACCAACCTGTCACATTTGTCAACCGTGTCAGAGCTGTTCGAAAGATATCCTTCGAAGTCGAAAGATCATCTTTCGACCAAAGGAGGTTCGACAGATAGTCATCCTTCGAGCATCCTTCGAAGTGTGAGACTTATCTTTCGGTCCAAGGAATATTTTCGAAACATATATCTTTCGGTCTGCTGCTCTTTCTCGAAAGACTAGGATCCTTCGATTGGGGAGTCTTTCGAAGTCACCTTTCGTGTTCATCTTTCGGTCTACAGTGCTTTTTCGAAAGATAAGGATCCTTCGGTTTGGAGAATCTTTCGAAATCATTGTTCGAAATTCAACAGAGATCTTTCGAACCCTGTTGATCCTTCGAACAAGTGCTGTTCTTTCGATCCTTGTCTGTTTAAATTTAACAGTTTGTGCTTTTCAGGTCTTTCGATTCTTGATCCTTCGGCTGGTTGTTATCCTTCGAGATTTTAACATAGTTTGTGAAAATTAAATTTTTAAACAGAAAACTTGTTTTCTTTTTAACTCAATTTTCACTTAATATATTAATTTTCATAAAATGGGAACAAACGGTCAGTGGGATCCAACCGCGTGGACTCAAATAACTTCGACTCCACAATCATCAGCTATGCAATCTACGCAATCTACGTCAGATTTCGACAAAACTGCATGGATGCGAGCTATTGCCCCACCTCAAGCTGCAATGATAACTGCAAATCAATGGGCTTTGGTCACAAATCAAAGCAACAGCATTCAATCTATGATGCAGAACGACAGTGAAACTGGTACAAGCACAAAACCGCCAAAGTTAAATCACATCAATGATTGGGGATGGTGGAAAGAAAGGCTGAGAACTTATGTTCAGGGACAAGGTCAAGATTTATGGATGTGCTTCTTCACCGCATTTGAAAATGATTTGGAAGTTGCAGGATCTAATCCAGAAACCTATAGCACTTTGTCTGAAGAAGATAAGAAGAAGTTTGAGTTAGAAAAGAAAGCATTCATGATTCTCACACAAGCTCTTCACAAAGACATTTACCACCAGTTTGTTTACTGCACGACTACTAAAAGCTTGTGGGATATGCTCACGTTACGTTGTGAAGGAAATGCTCAATCTAGAAAGATCAAGCAAGAATTACTGAAGAAAGAGTTTGAAGGATTCACGTGTTTGGAGAATGAGACTTTGGCAGAGTTATCTACAAGGTTCCATCACTTGTTGAGCGAGATGTTTGCTTTTAAAGTCACTGCCACTCCACAAGAATTGGTGAAGAGGTTCGCTGATAGCTTACCAGCAAAGTGGAGCAGTTATCTTGAAATTCTCAAAGAAAATGGTGTTCTTGACACAATCACCGTTTATGAGTTAATTCAAAGATTGGAGAACAAGGATGTGGAAGAAAAGCTTAAGGCAAAAAGAACATTGACTCCTCAAAATCCAGAGATGTACTTTGGGATTGCAGGAGGTATCAGTGGAGAAAAACCAGTCTCTCAACATGCAAAGCTTCAAGCAGCTTTCATCTCAAACACCGGTCCTTCCACAACAAGTCAGTTTGATCCTTCAGCATACACGATGATGTATTCAAGACCAGACTCTTCTTCTTCTTCAGCTCAGCAGCAACAACCGCAACAGCAAGGGTTTTATGGAAGCTCTTCAAACTTTCAAGCCACTTCCAATCCGAACACAGTCAGATTAGACACTTCCAACTTCTCCAAAGTCAGTGTCGAAATAGCCAAGGAGCATATGGAGATGTTGAACACCTTGGTTAGTGCTTATTCTGGATTGATCGCAGGTCAGATTGGAAATATCAATCTAACCAATGAAGATTATCAGCAAGTGGATAAAGAAGAGTTTGAAATGATGGATATCAAATGGGCTCTTGCTAGTGCAATTCGAAGAGCAAAGGAGTTTATGGAAAGGACGGGGAGAACCAACTTGGAAAACAAGAAAGACACTAAGTATGGGTTCGACAAGCAAGCTGTCAAGTGCTTTAACTGTGGCGAACGGGGTCATTTCAAAAGGGAATGCACAAGACCAGCTCAGCATGGAAATCAAAATCCGTTCAGAAATCAAGGCAACCAGCAGAACCAGAGCGGGAACAATGTTCGTACGTTGATACCTGTCAACAACCAAGGCCAAGCAGGGTCATCAAATGCCAACCGGGGGCTGATGGTTCAAATAGATGAGGGTTGTGACTGGTCGCTTCAGCTTGGAGAAGGAGGCAATGGTGGAACAGCATGTTTTGCTGAAATTGTAAAGGATTTAAAGCACGCCAGTGGTGGAGAATTTTCCACCAATGGTGATGAGACTTCTGAAGATGAAGACAGTTCTGGTTATGGTGGAAGCTCAGATGAAGAGTCCTCCACTTCAGGAAATGAACATGTGGATGAGACATCTTTAGAAGAAGCTGCAGCAGGAACAGAAAGAGGATCTAATTTGGTGGATCAGGCTGCCTACTCTTCGTCTTCTATCCATTCAGCCCTTGTGGCTAATGTCGACTGTTCTTCAAGCCAGGTAAGTGTCGATGAACCCACTGTAGTTAGCTGTGAAAACTGTGATAGTTTAACTCTTAAATATGCTGAACAGGAAAGTCAATTTGAAATCATATCCAAACACAATCAAGAATTGATTGTAGATCTTTCTAAAGCAGCTGAAGCTAACGTGTTTTTAACCAGAAATGAAAAGGAATTTAAGACAACAATTGCGTCATTAAGACATGATGTTTCAGAATTACAAAAGGCTGTTTTGCGAAAACAACATGCTAACAATAACCTTATTGACACAATTGAGAAGCAGATGGTAGAGTTGGCAACCGCTCGATGTGAATGTGAGACAATCAAGCAGAAATTGGAAAGCTATTCCAATTCCCGCTATGTATTGGATCACATTATTGATGTTCAGAAGAAAAAGGGGGATAGACAATGTGTTGGTTTCAAATCATGTCCTCCCCCAATGAATCACAATTACTCAAAATTGCCTGATAACGAGGATATGCCCCGCTTTGAACCTACTGTGCCACTCAATCTAGATGATTTTGCAGCAGGCCTTGGGTTCACAACTGGTACATCATCCTCGGGTCAATCAGACTCTGAATCTGAATCTGAGAATGTGACAGATTCATCATGTGTTAAGGAACAGAGTCCTCCCATTGTTGAGGATGCTGATTCTTCGGATGATGAATCTGAAGTAATTGTGAAACAACAGTCTAACTCGGTTACAACAGATATTCCTATCGAGAATCACATCCTGTGTGATCCACCAGTGAAACCGAGTAAGACTGAAATGTCAAAACCAATGGAGTCCCTTGTATCTAGCAGTGAAGAGAATAACTTGTTGTACACGCTCAAAGGAGATAGTAAAATCTACTCTAACAAAGATTTTCCAATTAAAAATGTAAATCAAGATTTAATTGAGCAAATTTTTGAAGGATGTACTGATAAGTTTTTGGGGAACAAATGTGGCAAAGTTACCGTCACTCAATGTGATCCAATTCCGTGTGAACAAATTCGAAAACAATACGGAAACCAAAGACTACCAATTGAGCGAAAACAACAAGTCGACTCAGGAAAAGGTAAAGTACAGGGAAAGAAGACTCAGAACAAGAAGGTTCAAGCACCTAAAGTTCAGCAGGCTAAGACTGAACAACCAAAGGTTCAACAACAAAAGGTGCAAAACAAAAGAGCTCCTGTCAAGAAACGAGAACCGAAAATGAACTTTGTTGGATCCACGGGCTCAGATAAAATTGAAACATTTCAAGAAAAATCTAACGTTGATTTTGTAAAACAAGTTAGAATTTTAAAACGAAATGATCAGAATAATTACACCCAACACACCAACGGATGTGATTTAGGTCCAAGCACGTCGAGATCACAAAGTTCATGGTCTGGCTCTTCGTCTGGTCATCAACATGTTTCTCCGAGGTTTGTAGAGCGAAGAATATGTTTTGAGTGTGGCACAATTGGGCATATTGTAAGATACTGCCCATACCTGCAAAAGTTGAAGGCAAAAACGAGTGCTCCCCAAGAAACCTATTACCAAAAACGATCAGTTTCCCCGAAACAAGACCCACGTGTCTTGAAAGAAAGGGAAAAGAAGTTAAAACAAAAGAATCAAAAGGTAATTGAAAAGGCCTTAAAATCAGAGGTCAAAGAAGAAAAACCTGTAAAGGCAAAATCTGAAACTGTAAAACCAGTAAATGCTAAAACAATAAATTCAAATACTGGTAAAGAACAAACAGTTTGGAAGCAAAAACAGGTAATTCAATCAGGGGGAGCACCACAGGTTCTTTTTCCTAATCATCAAGTGATTGAGATCACTTTCATTGATGATCAAGGACGACCCAAGTCCACAAAGGCTTGGGTCCCACTCTCCAACTAATCTCTGAGTGAGTGTGCAGGATATTCCAGGAGGAACTTTCGATAGTCGTAAGATTGTTGATAGTGGAGCATCCTTGCACAAGATAGGCGACAGAAGAAATTGTTGCCATTGATGGAGAGAAAAGGAAAAAGATAAGAAGTCAAACATTCCGATGAAGGAATGATGGTGAAAGAATGTGGTTGTATGAAATTGATAACTTCGACAAAATGAAAATCATTCCAAAGTGTGATTGTTAAAGGCTTTGATCGGGTCCCCGGGATAGATTCAAATCAAAATGCACGCACCTGCAGCACGTCTGCTGTTCAAAATCAACTAGATGAACGTGCAGTGTACATTTCTTGGCGGTGTGATTGAAGAAAATGTGTTGGTTGTACTAACCAACCGGGTGTGCGGATGCCTTGGTTTGGATTGAACAACCGCACACTACTTCTGAAAGAGAAAGACAAAGACCTTCGCTGGTGCAATGTGGAAGACCAGCCGGACCCGGAGGTTTTTGATCTTGTTGCTAAAGAGATTTCTCAGAAGATTGAAGTGGCTACAAAATCGACCTTGAAATCCACACCGGGTGGATATCCAGTTTGGGAGAGCACTCAGATTCCTTGCAATGGACGAAGCAGTTGCAGGATACGGTTTTAAATTTCTAATCTCTCCTATACTTGTCGATATTTAAGCTGCTTTTTGAATTATGATTTCGTACAGCACTCTTTGGCCAGACAATACTGTCATGGTCCGCACCGCAAACCGACATGCCAACTGATTTTTCCAAAATTCGATAAATCTTTTCTGATTAAAACTAATTTTGGTAAACGGCATTGAGGTAAAACATGAGTTAACCAACATCGGGAAATCGTTTTTGTAAATACCTTTGTGTTTTAAATTTATCTTAGTTTGTTGATTTTAGGGGGAGTAAATCCATCCAACTTTGAAAAATCCAAAAACATTGAAAAATTTCAAAAACACAAAAACAATAGAAAAACAAAAATGAGTTTCCTGGCGAGCAAAAGAGAAAATGATAGTACATCAGTGGTCTGTCTAAACCTCTTTAAACCTTAAATGAAAAACGATAAGCAGCTCTATATAAGATGTATCGGTAGGCTCACAATCATTTTAAAGTGTGCAGGGTGATATAAACTTAAATCGACTGAAGACTGGGTGGGAACCATTCATTGGCATATGGTCTTAGTACCGAAATTTCGTTTGAGAGATTGCCGAGGTTCTGAGATATTCGGTCTTTATGCTGCTTATCATCTGGGTATCATGGTTGTATCTTTTACCGAAAAATTACGGGGACGCAAGTCTAGATCTTCCATGATACTATACATACGTGTACATATTGCATTCGACCTCAATAAGTGATCAACAATCACATGTCCAAACAAATAAGTGATAAATTATCACATTTATCCGGGAGTCAAGTTCGTCTCTCTACTGTACGAAAGTACTGACCTGTTCACGGACTTGCTCCTGTGCCCTCATGCATCGAAAATCAAGTTCCCCATCAATAAGTGATTCTATCACATAGGGCTTGTTTTCAAATCAAAATAAGTGAGAATCTCACATCTTTTATACGGTCAAACAGATGATAATCGGTATACTCACCGGTAAGATGAACCCTCGTGCATACCTTGATACGGGAATGTGTCGTGATGTGGATGAACACCGGTCGGTAAGTATAAATCATACCTTAACGTATCCCCTCGCCATGATTACAAATGATAAGTTGAGCTTAAGTGGACAACAATACCGATAATTGTTATAGGATGCTTGTCTTAATGTTAATTAACTGAACAACAAGAGCGTTTTGGCATGACCGTACACTGATATGATTCTCTTACCCTCGAAACTCACAAAAAGAATGTCTGTAAATATTTATTTACTGCTTTCAGTTTCCGCATCTTTGTATATATTTATTGTTTTCCGTCTTTACTTTTGAAATTTGAAAATTCCAAAAAGATTTTAGGTGTGTTTTAATATAAACTTTATAAAATCCAAAAAGATTTTGCTTCTAGTTTATTTTTGATTGACTGATGTTGGAACTCGAGTCTATCCTATCCAAAATCCCGATTATAAGCCGGAAAACAATTGCACCTTCATAGATGGTCGAAGTTAACACATTTTGAAAGTTAAAGGATTAAAATTGTACATTTTCTAAACTTTCAAACTGTTGTCGGACGGTGTTCGTTTGAACAATGGTCACGTGTGTCATTTGTTTATGTTTACTATTCCAAGCAGTTGTTCTCATTACGCGTTTAGATTTCTTGCATGTGCAGATTCTAAAGGCTAGGAGAACATGGTCGATGACAAGCTTCGGAATGAAGACACGACGTGAAGGCACTCAAATGATGAAGATGATCGAGTTGCCGCTGACCATCATCAACACCACAAGGATCTCACTTCATAAAGAACAAGTATTTCACGAGCATAACTCAAGGGGGAGCTTATGTTAAGGGGGAGTTTGTCAACACACTTCCTACATAAAACGGGGAGTTTGTTGGTACACTTTCTGCTTTCAAGACGTGAAGACTTTAAAGATCCTCCGACATTGAAGACGTGAAAAGAAGTCAAAGACTTGAAGACACGAGGACTTACTTGAAGACGAAAATCGAGACAAAGCTACAGCCAAGGGGGAGTTTGTTGGTGCACTTATGTCTGTACTTTGTCTGTATTTCGTCATGATACAAAACGATGTCTTGTGTTAGTCTGAGTTACGTCTTAGGTTTGCTTTTATGTGCGTTCGATGTAAGTTTGACCAAGTCAACCATCCTCCTGGTTTGACTTGACCAAACAGTTAGCACACTGTTTGAAAGATGTTTGGGTCGAAGGATGGTCATCGAAGGACTCCTTATATCCTTCGATGATGATGAGCTCGAAAGATAGCTTTCGATAGATGGACCTCGAAGGATATCATCCTTCGAGGTACATGTAGATCCTTCGAGCTGTTTATGATCGATAGATGATCTTTCGATCAGTCTGTCTGATCCTTCGACCAGACATGCTGTGTCGGGTATAAATACCCGTGTGTTGTGTTCACTTCACTTTAGACACACATAGAGAAGACAAGAGAGACACCTCAGAGAGAGACAGGAGCACACACACACACTTTGAGAGTTTATAGAATACTTCTGTAAACATTGAGCTTGTAACCGGACCCTTCATTCGTATTAATACAAGTGGTGTTAATCGGTGAATCTTGCGTGTTGTGTTTGTCGTCTTCTAACTCGGTTTGCATGCTAGCTTGGATTCGCACTCGCTAGTGTGTTAAGTATAACAAGGAATAGGTTTGATCTCAACCTCCGAGAGGGACCTACAGTCGATCATTAGGATCTGACCAAGCTTGATTAGTGATCATAGTTACATAGGGAATAACCACTGAGGTTATACCTTATGATCACATAGGATTGGTTAATTATTTGTTAAGTAGCTTGTATGCCCATAAGAAATGACCAAAACACCCTTTTAAAGCTTTGTGTGACAACTGCCACTTTCGGGTAAATTACTTACATTTAAAACAATGATTTACATTATACAAGTATGTGTTTTGAATATTCGGACTGCATGATTACATGATATACATCTTAGAAAACTCATGGAATATTCAATTATGATGCACATGATTCATTTCATTGGGTACATTTGAAATAGTGCAAACAATTCACCGAAACAACTAGAGTAGTGCCTAGTGAACTAGAGTGCTGACGAAAACTCCGGATCCGCAGAAAACATCTAAAATGACATCTTTAGGACTCGGATGAGAGTCCAATATCAATTATATATTAAACCCTTTATGGGAATGCAAGGGTTTGGTTTAATATACTACCAATGTCCGGTAGCACCGAAAACTGCCGAAAAGCACTAAAAGCGACGATTTCTACACTTTTCCGCAGAAATTCTGCAGAAATCAGCTTTGTAATATTTTTACGACATGTAAAAATATTATTTAACATAGAATTCATGTGAGGATACATTCGGGTATCATCCGAGCCAATAACTACATCAATTCACACAAGTTACGCAACTTAGCGTTCAAATAACGTCTAACCGAAACAATTCGAAACGAATATCCGAACAATGTCGGATCTTTTTTTTAGTGACCATCTAATATTATTTAGATCATATTAGACTAGTAATGGTCACTTAACACCTTCTTAACACATTTATACACTTGAAACATTTAAACACCAAAACACCTAAACTTTGCTAAAAGTTTCTAACACTTTAAACACTTATTAACATTTCAACAATTCAAGACCCCCCCCCCCCATGTGTGAAAGTTTTATGTGGGTCCCACACCCATATTTCACATGCAAAATATCTAGATATTTTCTATAATTACAAGTGGTGTTACTAGTGGATGATTATATGTATTATACTTATCCTAAACTAGATATTTTCAATCATATTTACACCTTCATTTTCACACACTAAACCTCCCAAATAACTTCACCAAAATTCAGCCAAGAACACCTTCATTCATCTTCATTTTCTAGCCATTCTCTTGATGATCAAGGTGTACTTTTATGGAAATTATGAAGATCTAAGACATCTCCAAGATCATCCCTAGCCTAGTGCTAGAAGTAAGCTTCTAGATCTATTTTTTTTTCTCATACTTATATTATGTTTATGATTGTTATTATTACTAATAATAACCAAGTAATCATACATAATAAACATGAAAAATACAAAGAAGCAAAGATAATAATCATGATATATTTATGTTTGTTTATATTGTGATCTAAGACTTGTTATATGCATATTTAATCTTGTTATGATGATTATGATACAAATAAATTGTTAGAAGATGTTTTAAAAAAATATGATCTAACAATTATACATGTTTATGTTAAAGGGTTTTTAACATAAAGGTTTAAATGGATGATCATAACTATTGATCTTGTGAAAGTATTTAAGGTTTTTATTTAAAAACAAGACTTTTACAAGATTATAAAAAGTAACATACAACTTGAGATTTTTATAAAAGTTGTTAAAACTAGAATTAAACTTGGTTTTTGAACTAGTTAGCATATGTTATGATCATGTTTAAAACCCTACATGATTTGGAGATCATCTTGATAATTTTATGTGATAAAAGTCTCATGTATTTTAGTTAAGATGTTAAGTAAATTGGTGGTGATTTGATAAAGAAAATGATATGTTTAATGAAACATGGTTAAGATAAAAATACAAAGGTTATATGGCCAATTTTTATAAAAACTTTATTTTATAAAATAACAACATTTTTGGGTAAATCTCTACAAGATTTACAAAGGTATTTTAAAGAAGGGTTTATAAAATAAAAGACAAGAAAAATATATATTTTTTTTAGAAAATATATATTTGGTTACTTTAACAATTTTTGTGTGATATATTACTTGGTATATTAGTTACATATATCATTGTAGGAACTTGTAACTCATGTCACTTTTAAACTCAAAACAAGTTATAACAAAAGTCCTACGAGACTTCACATAATTGCGCCTTAAAACGAGTTACGGACGATTAGAATAATCGGACACCAATTATGGTCAAAACGGACAATGGACGACTACATAAGTGAATTGCCAATCCGGGGAGTTACTACGACGTTTAGACGATTTATCGACACGAAGTACAAGTATCCTATCGATAACAAATTACGGATGTTTATAAACTTATAAAAGCTAGTATGTTTTTAAGTACTAACAAGTGTACTTAGTTTATTTTTATAAAAAGGTTTTTATAAAAATAAATGGGCTTATTATTCTAGTGGGCTATTTTTATTACAAATGGGCTTAATATACTTAATAGACTATTTTTATAAATGGGCTACTTACACTTAATGGGCTTAGTTTTATTAATGGGCTTATCTTCATAATGGGCTTAACATAAACACATGGGCTAAGCCCAATACCAAACATATGGGCCAAGGCCCAATAATATTGAAGCCCAACACTATTGAAGCCCAACACTATTGAAGCCCAACACTATTTGAGGCCCAACACTATTGAGGCCCAACACTATTTGAGGCCCAACACTATTGAGGCCCAACACTATTGAGGCCCAACACTATTTAAGGCCCAGCACTATTTAAGCCCAATAACTTGAAAACATGGGCTCGGCCCAATGATACTATTATTGGAAACACAACTATACAAGTGATACATACAAGACACGAGATTCAGCGGACGAGATCCGACTATACAACTCATACATCGAATACACAGTTATCGAACATTTGAACAACTCATACATCGAATACACAGTTAACGAACATTTGAACAACTCATACATCGAATACACAGTTATCGAACATTTGAACAACTCATACATCGAATACCCAGTTAACGAACAGTAAAGACATACAAGTCTTACATATACTCAAGACACAAGACTTGTACTCAAGTTCTTTTCAAAGACCGAAGTGTCTAACAAAAATAAGAACGTTTGTAGGTCGCCACGCTATTCAGGACGACCGCACGTGAGATCTTATTTACATCTATTTTCAGGACGCAATACAGTGAGTTCATGTTCCCCTATTCATTTAAATGTTTTACAAACTTTACAACTATCGGGGAGGATACATGTTCATAGTATGTTAAAGTTAGGGAATGAAACACCATAGATCATGTGCGAATTAGGGCCATACTATAAGCACCATTAATCCAGTTTGGACCAAGGAACAAAGGCTTAGATCTAATGGGTTTTGGCGAGCCCCACTCTTGGTCATGGACCCCTACGGAAGAGTGCGTTTGTGTCCCAGTCGATAGGAATCGGCATAAAATCGTCTAGGGTTGGATTGCTTCCTAATTCGTCACACATATTAATGTCCTCGCGAAACATTAATGATCAACGATTTCATTGACGCTTTACATACTACATCATACATACAAATACATTTTATACAATTCACACGTTGTGAATACAGTTTATACATCATACATACAGATACATTTTATACAATTCACATGTTGTGGATACGGTTTATACATCATTCATACAGATACAGTTTATACAACTCACATTTTTCAGATACATCTCATACAACTAAACTGCATGAACTCGCTCAACTTTTGTTGATGTTTTCAAACTTAACATGTATTTCAGGAAATTAGTGGACCTGGCAGACATTTCAGTCAAGGAAAACAAGTATCAATACTCCATGCCAACTATTGAAGGGTTTGCCTGTTATATACCGCCTCTTTGCGGTGATATAGTGGTCAAAGTCTTGACATTTTAAGACTTACATTTTGATGTATAAAACGATGACAACTTATTTTCATTTGATGGTTTGTAACCAATACATTCAACTTATGTTGCATTCTTTTGGGAAACACATATGTAATGGCAATGGCAATGGAGTATGTTTTATTCATATAGTTTGTTCATGTACATCGATATTTATGCAATGAAAACCATACAGATCACACCTTGCGTTTCCGCTACGAGCTGGTGTGACAGATTGGTATCAGAGCATCGATTGTAGTGAACCAGGATTCTTTCTCGAGTCTAAGTCTACAATCACTAGGGATCTCTCACGAAAACCTCTTGTTCATGTTGAACATATTATAAATAAAATTGGACAAGTCAAAAGGTTTTCATTGCATAAACATTTTTCAAGGTCCACTACAATAAAAATTCATTTCACATAAATCAAGCGAGGACATTTCCATGGGTGAAGTCTATGAGAAACAGACACAATACATTAATAGACTATGTGCCTACAATACATTACATTATCAGTTTATGCATTATAAACAGTTCACAAGTTCAGCTTATACAAGATAGAAATCCTTGATTGATAGGATTTTACATGATTATATATATAGGTGGTTCATATATATGTTGCATGAAATATTTTGCCAAGAACAAAATACCTTCGACTTCAAACTCTATTATTATTCTTTACTCACACGGTGAAAATATCGACCTCATGTCTATTGCGGAGCTTATGGCGAACATGATTCCTAAGTGAAATCTTAAACTTAATTCCGTAAAATATGGTTGCTTTCTCGCGAATGCTGAGATGCCTGACCATGATAATGACGATGAGGAGAAGGTGGTAACCTTGGACAACAACTCCATTAGTGGGACGAGATCCATGTGACTCATACTAATCAAGGTGGATATACTCTTGTCCTTACAAGGAAGATGAAGTACTCATCTTGAAGGTGCCCCTTCAATTGTTATTGTTACAGATTCTTTCCATTTCTATTTCATCTAACGTCGTACCGTCCTACGAGTAACAACAACGGACGTTGACACGTGAACTATCACGAAGTTTCCTTCTATGTTGAAGGTATATAAACAATAATGTCCTCTTTCTGACTGATCGCCTGCTCTGAACGAGAGAATGCTAGGGTGACCATGCAAGACAATTTATTATTACGGGGGCCCACGTAATAACAACTTGTAGTGCATGGAAATTCTGGTGGACTCTGTGGGTCAAGCTAATGATCACTATTCATTCAAAATTCTTAAGTTATTACTTGAGATTCAATTCTGCCTATCTATTAGAACATGAACTGGGGGTGGTTAGTATAACACCCTACAATACAATACAATACAATACAATACGGGAAGACGACACATATTTGTTCACACCTAACATTCGATCTATATCACGATTCAGTTGAGACTAGTCATTTAAACAAACAAAACTTGTTAGCTACTCATGGAGGATTTTCCTCAACATTCTCGAAATTCTTAAACATGGGTTGGTTCCAGGGTGTCTATGAAACTTTATCCTACTTTACCTTACCTTATCATATTTATTGGAAGTGATACAATAAATTCCGTCGTTTGACGTTTTTCTTTTTCCAAGGGATAGTATGGCATGCGCCATGCTGCAACTCCCTCATTACATTCTATTCTACATTTTTGGAGATTCTAATAATCTTGCTAGAGCTCGTGAAACTCAAGCACCATTACCATAATTATCACATGGACAAGTAAGTCAAAGGATTTTCTCTACTTAGGATGATCGAGGTCCATAGAGTAGGGAATACATATTATATAGACGAAGACCACTGGTTGGTTTCCCCTCCTCAACGAATTATTTCTCTTTCCATTTAGACGTATGACCAATACATGCAAGAGGCATTACACCTTTTGGTTTTGGTTATCCACATTATCATTTATTCAAACATGTATGAACAATATGGTCTTGAGGTTTCCATGACCGATTGATTGTATTCTTCATTCTTGGGCACATGATAGACTTTATTTATTCAAATAAATGTCTAGATTCTTTTAATTGTGTGTATTAAAAAGATCTTGGCGCCAAAAAGGATCAATTGTTTAAGATAAAAGATATGTGTTGAAAACTATTGCTTTTACACAAGACATGGTTTATACATGACATTGTTACGCAAGACATTGTTATTCATATCATTTGATGTTGGTTTACACAATACATTTTTAGTGGTTATTCGTAAATAACGAGACGTGTGTAATATGATAAAAGCATGGTGGATACGCCGCTGGTACTTCCTATATATAAGTGCTTATATTATATTGCATATCGTGGTGTTATTCAAATCTCTTCGACAAAGACAAGACATGACATTTTTGCACAAGACGCGACATCCTCTACACAAGACATAATATTCTATTTCAAGACATGATATATTTATACACCACATTTTTATTGGTTATTTATTTAACCATACATCATTCTTTTATATCATCTGATTTTCATATCTATTTTCATATGATTTTATAAAAGAATTCGATCATAACTGGAGCCAATGTTGATGGTTACACTTGATGCTTTCACGTTATCTCAAGGGTTGTTTCCATACTACGTAACACCCGAATTCAAACACCCTGAGTGTTACATTTTGGGTTTAGCCTCGGAGATCAGAAGCATAACCGCATCATCCCTCCCTACCTCGATCACTCAAACAATAACTCTCGCCATGAGAGAAATGAAGTCATGAGTACGTACACTCTACGATTATCATGTATCAATTCTTTTAATACCAACACTGAGCTTAGCTAATGCTTTTAAATGTTAAGCATATACTAGAATTAGAGTCATGTTGGACACACATTACTATATCAACTTAGCTAATGGGGAATTAGCAGACTCTTGTCAAATCATAAAGGGTCACCGTTACGTATCCTATCAATCAACATTTCACATCCATATTATTTAATACCATTGCCGATTTTTAGCTTTATCGCAACATTTCACATGCATAGTTTCATGGCTAGTGACGGGAATGTCCTAGCTACAATTAGGGATTGATTTATCCTACATCTAAACATAGGGATTGGGTTATCCTACATCTAAACATTGGAACTGGATTGTTCTACATCTAAAATTATACAGTGAATTCTTCACTACATAGAATTCAAAATGTACTTGGCCTAGAGTCAAGCAAGCTAGACGTCTCCTCATTCTATAGAATTGGCAAAAAGTAAACTAGTCGAGTCTAGAGCTGAAATTCAATATCGATCTCTTCCTTGTTCAGTTGAGTATTTTCGACGTAGTGGTTGGCATGGATTGGCTATCCAATAATCGAGCCGAAGTCTTCTGTCATGAGAAGATCATTCGCTTACCACTACCGAACGAAGAGACACTTGTTATCCATGGAGAGAAGCGCAACACATCATTGCGGACCATAAATTGTATGAAGGCTCAAAGTTGCTTACGGAAAGGTTGTATTGCCTTTCTAGCGCTTGTTGTCAACAAGAAGGCCGATGGGCCTCAGATGACAGATATTCCTGTGATAAAAGAATTCCCTGAAGTCTTTCCTGAAGACTTGCCAGGACTACCACCATATCGACAAGTCGAGTTTCATATCGACTTGGTAACGGGAGCCACACCAATAGCCAGATCTTCATATCGATTAGCACTTTCTAAACCTTGTAGTTGACCGAATAAGGATGTTATGAGTTCATAACCCTCACTCTTTACCATTATACATCTTTATAAAGGTTTTGGGGTGAAAAGACATGAAAGTTTTGCCAAAAATGCACAACATTTCGATGAACAAAAATTCATATTTCTAAACCATGTTACAAATAAGTTTCCAACTAACTCAAATGGTTTATGAAAGGTTCTAGCCTCTACTCTAAGATAGACTTACGATCGGAGTATCATCAGTTACGAATTCAAGAGGAAAGCATACCGAAAACGGCTTTTAAGACTCGTTACGGTCATTACGAGTTTCTCGTTATGCCTTTTGGTTTAACAAATGCACCAGCGATCTTCATGGATTTAATGAATCGTGTGTGCAAGCCGTATCTCGACAAATTCGTCATAGTGTTTATTGACGACATTTTGATATACTCTCGATCGACTGATGAACATGAGCAACATTTGAGAACCATTTTAGAATTGTTAAAGACAATAAATTCGCCTAAATCGAAAAACAAGATATAGCCTTACAACTTATTCTTAAGATTGGTGCATAGCATTTTACAATCTTATCATTATCCGACGATACCGATGACTCTGTTGTAGACTGTGATGCTTCGCATCATGGATTGGGTTGCGTACCCATGCAACGTGAAAAAGTTATCGTGTACACGTCACGCCAACTAAAAGTTCACAAGAAAAACTATACCACTCACGAACTAGAGTTAGGCGTGGTGGTATTCGCTTTAAAATTTTGGCGACATTATTTATATGGTACTCAATGCATTATTTTCATGGATCATAAAAGTCTTCAACACATATTCAACCAAAAAGAATTAAATATTCGTCAACGATGTTTTTTTTTGAATTGTTGAACGACTATGATTGTGAAATAAAGTACCATCCGGGCAAGGCAAATGTTGTAGCAGACGCCTTGAGCCGCATGGAGCGAGTTAGAATACTGAGAGTTTAAGCATTAGAGAAGATGATTCACAAGCGCTCAAGGAAGAGCATATTCAACTAGAAACACTTCAAGGCATGAAGGAACAATTAGTGCCGAAAGATGATGGAACTTTATACCTTATGGGTTGAAATTAGGTTCCATTCTTTTGTGGCCTTCGAGATGATATATTGAGGAAGCACATAGGCCTAAGTAGTGAAAGAATACTACTGGTGGCCTAACCTCAAAAGTGATATCGCGACTTATATCGGAGAATGCTTGACTTGCGCGAGAGTAAAAGTCGAGTAGCAAAACCCCTCGGACTTGTTACAACAACCCGAGATTCCCGTTGGTAATGGGAACAAATATCGATGTACTTCATTACGAAGTTACTCAGGACCTCAAGAGGTCACTACATGATATGTGTAATCATCGATAGACTAACAAAGTTCACGCACTTCTTACCGATTTGGTAGAAGGATAATACTGAGAAACTGGCAGAACTCTATCTCAAAGAAATAGTGGCTCGTTATGGAGTGCCTATTTCAATCATTTCAGACCAATACGGTCGTTTTATTTCTAGAATTTGGAAATCATTTCAACAGGCCTTTGGATCTCATTTGAATCTAAGTACGGCCTTTCATCCATAAACTGACGGCCAGAGCGAACGGACAATCCAAACACTCGAATATATGTTTCGCGCATGTGTTATGGATTTAGGCGGCAATTGGGATACTCAGCTACCTTTAGTTGAGTTTTCCTACAATAACAGCTACAATACTAGTATACCAGCTGCACCGTTTGAAGCTCTTTATGGTCGAAAGTGTCGCTCTCCGCTATGTCGGGCGGAAACAGGCGATAGTTAACTAATTGGTCCGAAACTAGTCCAAGAGACTACGGATAAAATTTTTCAGACCCGAGACCGTATCAAGACGGCTCGCGATCGACAAAAGTGCTACGCAGATAAAAGACGAAAACCATTATCTTTCGAGGTTGGAGACAAAGTCTTGTTGAAAGTCTCGCCTTGGAAAGGCGTAGCGAGGATCAGTGAACGTGGAAAGCTTAACCCACGTTACATTGGACCATTTGAAATCATAGAAAAGATTGGCACTGTTGCATACAAGTAGAAGTTACCAGATGAACTTCGAGCTGTTTATGATCGATAGATGATCTTTCGATCAGTCTGTCTGATCCTTCGACCAGACATGCTGTGTCGGGTATAAATACCCGTGTGTTGTGTTCACTTCACTTTAGACACACATAGAGAAGACAAGAGAGACACCTCAGAGAGAGACAGGAGCACACACACACACTTTGAGAGTTTATAGAATACTTCTGTAAACATTGAGCTTGTAACCGGACCCTTCATTCGTATTAATACAAGTGGTGTTAATCGGTGAATCTTGCGTGTTGTGTTTGTCGTCTTCTAACTCGGTTTGCATGCTAGCTTGGATTCCGCACTCGCTAGTGTGTTAAGTATAACAAGGAATAGGTTTGATCTCAACCTCCGAGAGGGACCTACAGTCGATCATTAGGATCTGACCAAGCTTGATTAGTGATCATAGTTACATAGGGAATAACCACTGAGGTTATACCTTATGATCACATAGGATTGGTTAATTATTTGTTAAGTAGCTTGTATGCCCATAAGAAATGACCAAAACACCCTTTTAAAGCTTTGTGTGACAACTGCCACTTTCGGGTAAATTACTTACATTTAAAACAATGATTTACATTATACAAGTATGTGTTTTGAATATTCGGACTGCATGATTACATGATATACATCTTAGAAAACTCATGGAATATTCAATTATGATGCACATGATTCATTTCATTGGGTACATTTGAAATAGTGCAAACAATTCACCGAAACAACTAGAGTAGTGCCTAGTGAACTAGAGTGCTGACGAAAACTCCGGATCCGCAGAAAACATCTAAAATGACATCTTTAGGACTCGGATGAGAGTCCAATATCAATTATATATTAAACCCTTTATGGGAATGCAAGGGTTTGGTTTAATATACTACCAATGTCCGGTAGCACCGAAAACTGCCGAAAAGCACTAAAAGCGACGATTTCTACACTTTTCCGCAGAAATTCTGCAGAAATCAGCTTTGTAATATTTTTACGACATGTAAAAATATTATTTAACATAGAATTCATGTGAGGATACATTCGGGTATCATCCGAGCCAATAACTACATCAATTCACACAAGTTACGCAACTTAGCGTTCAAATAACGTCTAACCGAAACAATTCGAAACGAATATCCGAACAATGTCGGATCTTTTTTTTAGTGACCATCTAATATTATTTAGATCATATTAGACTAGTAATGGTCACTTAACACCTTCTTAACACATTTATACACTTGAAACATTTAAACACCAAAACACCTAAACTTTGCTAAAAGTTTCTAACACTTTAAACACTTATTAACATTTCAACAATTCAAGACCCCCCCCCCCCATGTGTGAACGTTTTATGTGGGTCCCACACCCATATTTCACATGCAAAATATCTAGATATTTTCTATAATTACAAGTGGTGTTACTAGTGGATGATTATATGTATTATACTTATCCTAAACTAGATATTTTCAATCATATTTACACCTTCATTTTCACACACTAAACCTCCCAAATAACTTCACCAAAATTCAGCGAAGAACACCTTCATTCATCTTCATTTTCTAGCCATTCTCTTGATGATCAAGGTGTACTTTTATGGAAATTATGAAGATCTAAGACATCTCCAAGATCATCCCTAGCCTAGTGCTAGAAGTAAGCTTCTAGATCTATTTTTTTTCTCATACTTATATTATGTTTATGATTGTTATTATTACTAATAATAACCAAGTAATCATACATAATAAACATGAAAAATACAAAGAAGCAAAGATAATAATCATGATATATTTATGTTTGTTTATATTGTGATCTAAGACTTGTTATATGCATATTTAATCTTGTTATGATGATTATGATACAAATAAATTGTTAGAAGATGTTTTAAAAAAATATGATCTAACAATTATACATGTTTATGTTAAAGGGTTTTTAACATAAAGGTTTAAATGGATGATCATAACTATTGATCTTGTGAAAGTATTTAAGGTTTTTATTTAAAAACAAGACTTTTACAAGATTATAAAAAGTAACATACAACTTGAGATTTTTATAAAAGTTGTTAAAACTAGAATTAAACTTGGTTTTTGAACTAGTTAGCATATGTTATGATCATGTTTAAAACCCTACATGATTTGGAGATCATCTTGATAATTTTATGTGATAAAAGTCTCATGTATTTTAGTTAAGATGTTAAGTAAATTGGTGGTGATTTGATAAAGAAAATGATATGTTTAATGAAACATGGTTAAGATAAAAATACAAAGGTTATATGGCCAATTTTTATAAAAACTTTATTTTATAAAATAACAACATTTTTGGGTAAATCTCTACAAGATTTACAAAGGTATTTTAAAGAAGGGTTTATAAAATAAAAGACAAGAAAAATATATATTTTTTTTAGAAAATATATATTTGGTTACTTTAACAATTTTTGTGTGATATATTACTTGGTATATTAGTTACATATATCATTGTAGGAACTTGTAACTCATGTCACTTTTAAACTCAAAACAAGTTATAACAAAAGTCCTACGAGACTTCACATAATTGCGCCTTAAAACGAGTTACGGACGATTAGAATAATCGGACACCAATTATGGTCAAAACGGACAATGGACGACTACATAAGTGAATTGCCAATCCGGGGAGTTACTACGACGTTTAGACGATTTATCGACACGAAGTACAAGTATCCTATCGATAACAAATTACGGATGTTTATAAACTTATAAAAGCTAGTATGTTTTTAAGTACTAACAAGTGTACTTAGTTTATTTTTATAAAAAGGTTTTTATAAAAATAAATGGGCTTATTATTCTAGTGGGCTATTTTTATTACAAATGGGCTTAATATACTTAATAGACTATTTTTATAAATGGGCTACTTACACTTAATGGGCTTAGTTTTATTAATGGGCTTATCTTCATAATGGGCTTAACATAAACACATGGGCTAAGCCCAATACCAAACATATGGGCCAAGGCCCAATAATATTGAAGCCCAACACTATTGAAGCCCAACACTATTGAAGCCCAACACTATTGAAGCCCAACACTATTGAGGCCCAACACTATTTGAGGCCCAACACTATTGAGGCCCAACACTATTTGAGGCCCAACACTATTGAGGCCCAACACTATTAAGGCCCAACACTATTTAAGGCCCAGCACTATTTAAGCCCAATAACTTGAAAACATGGGCTCGGCCCAATGATACTATTATTGGAAACACAACTATACAAGTGATACATACAAGACACGAGATTCAGCGGACGAGATCCGACTATACAACTCATACATCGAATACACAGTTATCGAACATTTGAACAACTCATACATCGAATACACAGTTAACGAACATTTGAACAACTCATACATCGAATACACAGTTATCGAACATTTGAACAACTCATACATCGAATACCCAGTTAACGAACAGTAAAGACATACAAGTCTTACATATACTCAAGACACAAGACTTGTACTCAAGTTCTTTTCAAAGACCGAAGTGTCTAACAAAAATAAGAACGTTTGTAGGTCGCCACGCTATTCAGGACGACCGCACGTGAGATCTTATTTACATCTATTTTCAGGACGCAATACAGTGAGTTCATGTTCCCCTATTCATTTAAATGTTTTACAAACTTTACAACTATCGGGGAGGATACATGTTCATAGTATGTTAAAGTTAGGGAATGAAACACCATAGATCATGTGCGAATTAGGGCCATACTATAAGCACCATTAATCCAGTTTGGACCAAGGAACAAAGGCTTAGATCTAATGGGTTTTGGCGAGCCCCACTCTTGGTCATGGACCCCTACGGAAGAGTGCGTTTGTGTCCCAGTCGATAGGAATCGGCATAAAATCGTCTAGGGTTGGATTGCTTCCTAATTCGTCACACATATTAATGTCCTCGCGAAACATTAATGATCAACGATTTCATTGACGCTTTACATACTACATCATACATACAAATACATTTTATACAATTCACACGTTGTGAATACAGTTTATACATCATACATACAGATACATTTTATACAATTCACATGTTGTGGATACGGTTTATACATCATTCATACAGATACAGTTTATACAACTCACATTTTTCAGATACATCTCATACAACTAAACTGCATGAACTCGCTCAACTTTTGTTGATGTTTTCAAACTTAACATGTATTTCAGGAAATTAGTGGACCTGGCAGACATTTCAGTCAAGGAAAACAAGTATCAATACTCCATGCCAACTATTGAAGGGTTTGCCTGTTATATACCGCCTCTTTGCGGTGATATAGTGGTCAAAGTCTTGACATTTTAAGACTTACATTTTGATGTATAAAACGATGACAACTTATTTTCATTTGATGGTTTGTAACCAATACATTCAACTTATGTTGCATTCTTTTGGGAAACACATATGTAATGGCAATGGCAATGGAGTATGTTTTATTCATATAGTTTGTTCATGTACATCGATATTTATGCAATGAAAACCATACAGATCACACCTTGCGTTTCCGCTACGAGCTGGTGTGACAGATTGGTATCAGAGCATCGATTGTAGTGAACCAGGATTCTTTCTCGAGTCTAAGTCTACAATCACTAGGGATCTCTCACGAAAACCTCTTGTTCATGTTGAACATATTATAAATAAAATTGGACAAGTCAAAAGGTTTTCATTGCATAAACATTTTTCAAGGTCCACTACAATAAAAATTCATTTCACATAAATCAAGCGAGGACATTTCCATGGGTGAAGTCTATGAGAAACAGACACAATACATTAATAGACTATGTGCCTACAATACATTACATTATCAGTTTATGCATTATAAACAGTTCACAAGTTCAGCTTATACAAGATAGAAATCCTTGATTGATAGGATTTTACATGATTATATATATAGGTGGTTCATATATATGTTGCATGAAATATTTTGCCAAGAACAAAATACCTTCGACTTCAAACTCTATTATTATTCTTTACTCACACGGTGAAAATATCGACCTCATGTCTATTGCGGAGCTTATGGCGAACATGATTCCTAAGTGAAATCTTAAACTTAATTCCGTAAAATATGGTTGCTTTCTCGCGAATGCTGAGATGCCTGACCATGATAATGACGATGAGGAGAAGGTGGTAACCTTGGACAACAACTCCATTAGTGGGACGAGATCCATGTGACTCATACTAATCAAGGTGGATATACTCTTGTCCTTACAAGGAAGATGAAGTACTCATCTTGAAGGTGCCCCTTCAATTGTTATTGTTACAGATTCTTTCCATTTCTATTTCATCTAACGTCGTACCGTCCTACGAGTAACAACAACGGACGTTGACACGTGAACTATCACGAAGTTTCCTTCTATGTTGAAGGTATATAAACAATAATGTCCTCTTTCTGACTGATCGCCTGCTCTGAACGAGAGAATGCTAGGGTGACCATGCAAGACAATTTATTATTACGGGGGCCCACGTAATAACAACTTGTAGTGCATGGAAATTCTGGTGGACTCTGTGGGTCAAGCTAATGATCACTATTCATTCAAAATTCTTAAGTTATTACTTGAGATTCAATTCTGCCTATCTATTAGAACATGAACTGGGGGTGGTTAGTATAACACCCTACAATACAATACAATACAATACAATACGGGAAGACGACACATATTTGTTCACACCTAACATTCGATCTATATCACGATTCAGTTGAGACTAGTCATTTAAACAAACAAAACTTGTTAGCTACTCATGGAGGATTTTCCTCAACATTCTCGAAATTCTTAAACATGGGTTGGTTCCAGGGTGTCTATGAAACTTTATCCTACTTTACCTTACCTTATCATATTTATTGGAAGTGATACAATAAATTCCGTCGTTTGACGTTTTTCTTTTTCCAAGGGATAGTATGGCATGCGCCATGCTGCAACTCCCTCATTACATTCTATTCTACATTTTTGGAGATTCTAATAATCTTGCTAGAGCTCGTGAAACTCAAGCACCATTACCATAATTATCACATGGATAAGTAAGTCAAAGGATTTTCTCTACTTAGGATGATCGAGGTCCATAGAGTAGGGAATACATATTATATAGACGAAGACCACTGGTTGGTTTCCCCTCCTCAACGAATTATTTCTCTTTCCATTTAGACGTATGACCAATACATGCAAGAGGCATTACACCTTTTGGTTTTGGTTATCCACATTATCATTTATTCAAACATGTATGAACAATATGGTCTTGAGGTTTCCATGACCGATTGATTGTATTCTTCATTCTTGGGCACATGATAGACTTTATTTATTCAAATAAATGTCTAGATTCTTTTAATTGTGTGTATTAAAAAGATCTTGGCGCCAAAAAGGATCAATTGTTTAAGATAAAAGATATGTGTTGAAAACTATTGGCGCCAAATAAATGTCTAGATTCTTTACCTGGTCTTCCGCCTCACCGTCAGGTTGAATTTCAAATCGAGCTAGCTCTTGGAGCAGCGCCAATAGCTCGTGCACCTTATCGTTTAGCTCCAACAGAACTAGAAGAATTGTCCACACAACTGCAAGAACTCTTGGACAAGGGTTTTATTCTTCCTAGCTCTTCGCCCTGGGGAGCTCCGGTTTTTTTTGTGAAGAAGAAAGACGGCACCTTCCGAATGTGTATTGACTATCGCGAACTCAACAAGGTGACCGTGAAGAATCGTTGTCCTCTCCGGCGTATTGATGACCTATTCGACTAGCTGCAAGGGTCGAGCTTCTACTCAAAGATTGACCTGAGATCGGGCTATCATCAGCTGAGAGTCCGAGACGAGGACATCTCCAAGACAGCATTCAGAACTCATTAAGGGCACTACGAGTTTCTGGTCATGCCTTTCGGATTAACAAACGCACCTGCGCTCTTCATGGATCTCATGAACCGAGTGTGCAAACCTTACTTGGATAAGTTCGTTATTGTTTTCATCGACGACATTCTGATCTATTCTAAGAGTCAAGAGGAACACGAGCATCACCTGCGAATTATTTTGGAACTTCTTCGAACAGAGCAGCTTTATGCCAAGTTTTCGAAATGTGACTTTTGGCTTCGTGAAGTCCATTTCCTAGGACACGTGGTAAACGAGGATGGGATTCATGTGGATCCATCCAAAGTTGACTCGATCAAGAACTGGCCTGCACCTCGTACACCAACTGAAATTCGCCAATTCTTGGGTTTGGCGTGTTAGTACAGAAGATTTATCAAGGATTTGTCAAAGATTGCGCAACCTCTCACTTCACTAACTCAGAAGGGTGTCACCTATCGTTGGGGTGATACACAAGAATCCGTGTTTCAGCAACTGAAGAAGAAACTTTGTAGCGCACCTATTCTCTCGTTACCTGAAGGCACCGACGATTTCGTGGTTTATTGCGACGCGTCAATTCAAGGACTTGGTTGTGTGTTGATGCAACGTGAGAAAGTCATTGCTTATGCATCACCCCAACTTAAGGTTCACGAAAGGAACTACACTACACATGATCTGGAGCTGGGAGCTGTCGTTTTTGCACTCAAGATTTGGAGGCATTACCTGTACGGTACCAAGTGCACCATTTACACCGATCACAGGAGTCTCCAGCATATCTTCGATCAGAAGGAGTTGAACATGCGACAACATTGATGGGTCGAACTTCTTAATGATTATGACTGCGCGATCAAGTACCATCCGGGAAAAGCCAATGTTGTGGCCAATGCCCTCAGTCGAAAGGAGACTAAACCTAAGCGTGTTCGTGCGTTACAACTTACCATCCACTCTAGTCTTCCTACTCAGATATGAGATGCTCAGGTTGAAGCATTGAAAGCAGAGAACATCAGGGCTGAGTCCCTACGAGGATCGAAGAAACGGTTAGAACAAAAGGAAGACGGTGCTTACTACGTGACGGGGCGCATTTGGGTTCCATTTTATGGTAACCTACGTGAACTTGTGATGGATGAAGCACACAAGTCTCATTACTCAGTACATCCTGGTTCTAATAAGATGTACTATGATCTCAAGACTACTTACTGGTGGCCTCACATGAAAGCCAACATAGCAACCTACGTTAGTAAATGCTTGACTTGTGCGAGAGTCAAGGTTGAATACCAGAACCATCAGGCCTACTTCAACAACCAGATATCCTGACATGGAAATGGGAGCAAATTTCCATGGACTTCGTTACAGGCTTACCTAGATCTCAACGAGGAAACGATAACATTTGGGTGATCGTGGACCAACTGACCAAGTCTACACATTTTCTGGCTATCAAGGAAACGGATAACTTTTCTACCTTAGCAGACGTTTACCTGAAGGAGGTAGTTTCGAGGCATGGGTGCCAACCTCCATTATTTCCGATCGTGATTCACGTTTTACCTCTGAGCTGTGGCAGGCGATGCATAAATCCTTTGGTTCACGTTTAGATATGAGCACGGCATATCATCCACAGACGGATGGGCAGTCGAAATGGACCATCCAAACCCTTGAAGACATACTTCGAGCATGTGTTATCGACTTTGGTAACGGTTGGGAAAGGAATTTACCGTTGGTGGAGTTTTCGTATAACAACAGTTACCACACCAGTATCCAGGCTGCTCCGTTCAAGGCGTTGTACAGACAAAAATGCTGATCACCTCTTTGTTGGGCAGAGGTTGGCGACAACCAAATCACTGGCCCAGAACTCGTCATTGACACGACATAAAAGATTGCTCAGATACGACAACGAATGGCGGCAGCTCGTGACCGTCAGAAAAGCTACGCTGATAAGCGTAGGAAACCTCTGGAATTCCAGGTCGGGGACCGGGTTCTACTTAAAGTCTCACCCTGGAAGGGTGTGGTTCGTTTTGGGAAAAGGGGCAAGCTTAATCCGCGTTATGTTGGGCCTTTCGAAATCACTGAGAAAATTGGCAAAGTGGCCTATAGATTGAATCTACCTGAAGAACTCAGTGGAGTTCACAACGTATTCCATGTGTCGAATCTGAAGAAGTGCCTGTCAGATGATACCCTCATAGTTCCTTTCAAGGAACTCACTATCGACGATCAGTTGCAATTCGTCGAGGAACCTGTAGAGATTACAGACCAAGACGTGAAGGTTCTCAAGCGTACCAGGATACCCCTTGTTTGAGTTCTTTGGAACTCCCGTCGTGGCCCAGAGTTCACCTGGGAAAGTGAAGACCAAATGAAACACAAGTATCCCCAGTTGTTCGAGAAAAGCAAAACCACTACTGAGGCTGAAGCTACTGCGGAATTTCGGGACGAAATTCCAAAGCAACCGGGGGGGGGGGGTGATGTGACACCCCAGGAAAACCAGGAAACCACGTAACCTAACTAGCTTCCTCAGTAACTACGTGCTAAATTTCGGAACGAAATTTCTTTCAAGTTGGGGATAATGTGACAACTCGAGTTTTCAAGGTCTTTCCTCGACACGTTAATTGTTTCTCAAATTATGGTTGCATAACTTGTTTGCTTTGTAATCGTGCACATTTGTTATATGTTGAGATATTGTGTTATTGTTAATGTGTTTATGTGTTTAAGTAATAGAAACTTGTGAACTGTTAAAAACCATACACGACGAAACCTGAGAGTTTCGCCAGCCATCACCACGACGAAACCTGAGAGTTTCGCCAGCAATCACCTCGACGAAACCTAAGAGTTTCGCCAGCCATCACCTTGACGAAACTTGAGAGTTTCGCCAGGAGAGTGTTTCGCCAGAAAGGCCTTCGGCCCAGGTAGTCTGCGGCCCAACATGTTACGATAAAACATAAACTCTGATGTGTTAACCGTCAGTTACAAACCAAAAACCCTAGACTCTCTCTAACCTATCGACGGCAGCAAACTCTCTCGAAGCATCATCTTCTTGGCCTAATTACCCTAAGCACTGTGTTCTATCTTGTGTCGAGGTAAGTGTTGTGTGTTGTTCATTAAATCTATGTGTGATACGTGAGTATGTGTAGCGATAGGCTGTATGGGTAATTAGGAATGCATGCTAGCGGAAAACTTGATGAATGATATCATGTGATTTGTGGTGTGTTCATGTTTTGTGATGATCTAGACCGTATGATGCGTAAGAACTGTTGTGTTCGAATGTATGTTGATTGATGCACTGTTAGGGTTTGATGTTCCGCTGCTAATCCGTTGGGTTAGTACTTACAGATTGAGACCTTTATGATTTATATTCTTTCTTGATTCACTGAGTTGATGTTCTTGTTTGATGTTTACAATTATATGTTATCAGTTGTTTTTGGTATATCGATGAATGAGTGATATGATATGTACATGATGATGATCAGTTAACCTAGGGTTATGTTAGGGCTTGTTTGATCTGCTTTGGGGAATTGGGGAGTGTTTACGGGAATTACGGGAGTAGTTAAGGCTTATGATTGAAACTGTTAACATCTCAGGGAGTTTCGCCATTTATGTGGTCGACAAAACTCTATAAGTTTCGTCACATAGAATCTCGACGAAACACTATGAGTTTCGCCACTTAGCATCATGACGAAACCCTATAAGTTTCGTCCCTTGGTGTCTCGACGAAACTCTATAAGTTTCGTCGTCTGGAGTTTCGCCGTCCAGTACCTGATTCACAACAGACTGTGCTTAACATGTGTATGAAACCTGAATGCTCACTACCTGACTGTTTATGATCTTGATCATGAGTGAGGAAATATGAATTTGCATGCGAAACATAAATAAGAACTGTGTACTTGATTGAGTGGTATAACTGCTATTTGTTATTCAATGATCATTGCTATGCATGCACTCCATGATTATAATTTACGCGAAAACAATGCGAACATAAAATGATTACGTGTGTATGAATACCATAGGATTTGACTGAATTATTGTGAACAAGTAGTTAATCGTACCGAGCAAACCAAGGTGAGTTCACACTTTCCACAAGGCATGGGATTCCCGGTGGTTTGGGAATGGGTTAAGAAACTAAAACGGAACCTGCATATTCTCCTTGGGTAGAATATGTACCTCCATCCTCCATGGGAAGGATGACAACATTAAACCTGCGTATTCTCCTTGGGTAGACTACGTACCTCCATCCTCCGTAGGAAGGATGACAACATATAACATACTAAACAAAACTCTATCATGAAGTCCTTCATTTTTATATCGACTTAATCGCCGGGCCAATGGCGAGCGGGTCATTAGTTAGATAGCGCTATTTAGGTTTGACAAGCCTCACACCATGCTGCAGAGGACGGGAGTGAACTAATGGATCTGGGCACTTAGTCAATGATGATAGACATTGACGTAGGGCATATACATGACTCCAGTCAGTTGTTGATATGGTAACGGTCTAGTGGTTACATGGGGTAGCCCCCACTAGTTATGGTTTGGGAGACAAGGAATTGGATAACTCGTGGTTTTCGAAACAACTTATGGTTTTTTTTTGGAACAACATTAAAACTGGACAACCAACTGTGAACTTGCTCAAATTTGTTGTTGACTCGTTGTTACATGCCTTGCAGGTCGTTAGGTGCTTAGATGGAGTTTGCACGAGAAGGAGGGGTCGTTGTGGGACATGGACCGTGTGTGCCATGTTAAACTTTATGAACTTATGACTTATGTTTTGGTTTTACACCTTATGCTTCCGCTGATAACTTGAACTTGATTAACTTGTTTTGAACACCAATTATATTGTGTGGTTGGACTTTTATTTACTTAATTACATTGTTCAATGTGATTAGTGGCTTGATCCTGGTCATGTCACGCTTCCTGCGGTGATACTCCGCGTGTGGAATTTAGGGGTGTGACACCTTAGTTTCGTGACTTGGCTTTAGTTTTATGACTTGGTTTGTATCTTTGAGTTTTGTAACTTTGTTGTTCACGTTGTTGTATTGTTCCTTAGATTATTTCTTTTCCTTGTGGCTTTGTCTTTGTTGGGTTTTGTGTTGTCTTTATGTTTTTTATACCTTAAAGGGTTCAGTGCTGCAGTCACTTAGCCTTGGTATTTTTAACAGGAAGACATAGCACCTATCCTATAATTTTCCTTACTTTAATTTTGGTTTATAAGCCTGTTTTTGATAAATTTTCTAAGGCTTAGTGAACATTTGGTGTAGGCTGTTCAAACCCGTCTATGAGACAACTTTGTTTAATAATTATAAGTCTCATGGAGTTGCATTGATTTAGGAACTCACCCCTTATATAGGTTCATTCAACCCTTGAACCTATTAAGCGATGTGGCCTGGGAGCTCATCCCCTTACATGGCCCTTGCCATGGAGTTTTTTGCTAGGTTCTCAACCTGATTCTAGGATAGAAAGACAAATCGGATAAAATATCTCGATTCATTCAAGAGGTATTGTGTTACAAAAGGTTATCATAATACAACTCTTGAAATACAACTTGAAATACAAACCAATCTTTCTTGATTAGACATGGAACCTCTTGAGGGTCTTTCCATCCCAATGTCTTGGAAGCTTTTTACCTTCTGAGTCGGCTAGCTTATAAGATCCACCCTTATGTGCCTCGAGGATGGTATATGGCCCTTCCCATTTAGGGCCAAGCTTTCCTTGGTTTTCTTTTTTACTAGCCTCGTTGTTTCTAAGCACCAGGTCTCCTGGCTTGAAGCGTTCATGCTTGACTCTTTTATTGTAGTAAGCTTCCATCGTTTGTTTGTACTTGGCTTCTTGGATTGCAGCTTGGTCTCGTGCTTCCTCTAGGATTTGTAAGTTCAACATGGTCTCTTTTTAGTTTGCTTTGGGATCCATGTTGACCGTTCATTGAGTTACAACTCCTACTTCAGCTGGAATCACGGCTTCGGATCCAAATACCAAGCTGTAAGGTGTTCTTTTGTGGTTTGTTTTTTCAGTTGTTCTTATGGCCCATAGAACACTTGGTAACTCTTCAAGCCAATTGCTTTCATATCTTCCCAAACTGGTTTTGATTCCTTCAACTATGCTTCGATTCATCCTTTCAACTTGACCGTTTGATTGTGGATATGCCACCGAGCTGAAAACCTGAGCTATTCTGAATTCTTTGCACCAAACGCTGAAAGGCTTTTGAGCAAATTGCTTTCCATTATCAGTTACAATCACTCCCGGCAATCCATATCGACAAATAATGTTTTCCCAAACGAAGGCAATGACTTGCTTGCTCGTGATTTTTGCAAGTGGTTTAACCTCAGGCCACTTGGTGAAGTAATCTATGGCCACCAACAAGAACTTTACTCCACCTTTGGCTGGTGGGCACGGACCAACGATGTCCATTCCCCATTTATAAGATGGCCATGCTGAGGTTATCGGGACAAGATCATGCTTGGGACTTTTCGGGACTGGTGCATGAATTTGGCAGGAATCACATTTTTTTAACTACTCAGCGGTGTCTCGGTGCATGGATGGCCAAAAATACCCAAGGTTCATTAGTTTAGCAACCACCGTTCTAGCTCCAAAATGAGCTCTGCATATACCTTCATGAACCTCTTTGATCAAGTACTGGCTTTGTTCGGGACCGACACATCTCAATAAGGGTGCAAGGTAACCCTTTTTGTAGAGTATTTCACCTTGCAACACGTATTGTCTTAACTTGACTTTAACCCTTTTAGCCTCTGCCTGATCAGCAGGTAGCTCACCATCTTTAAGGAATTTTTTAATTGGAGTCATCCAATTTGTGCCTTCTTCGGTGATTACGTCTTGAACCTCCAATTCTTCGATTGATGGAGTTTTCAACACTTCTACCAACACCTTTTTAGTGAGGTGGGCAAAGGTGAGAGAAGCTAATTTACTTAGGGCATCAGCTTTCTTATTTTGAGACCTGGGAATTTGCTTGATGGTACATGTTTGGAAGGTGTTCATCAACTCCTTGGATTTTTCCTTGTATTTTTTCATGTTTGGCTCCTTTGCAATGTAATTGTCGTTCACTTGACTTGACACCAGCAACGAGTCTGTGAACACTTCAAGCTTTTGGACCTTCATTTCTTTAGCTAGTCTTAAGCCGGCTATCAACGCTTCGTATTCAGCTTCGTTGTTGGTGGTTTGGAAATCAAAACGAAGAGCATACGTGAATTCTAACCCCTCTGGGTTGATCAGAATGAACCCGGCCCCTGACCCTTCAACGCTTGAAGCCCCATCGGTAAAAAGCTTCCAGGCTTCAAGGTCTGAGGGTTCGGTGGCAGCTGTGTTTACTTCAGTGATTGTTTGCTTTGGGACTTCCACAATGAAATCAGCCAATACTTGGGCTTTGATTTCTTTTCTTGGGTCATAGGTGATATTATGTTCACCTAGTTCCACTGCCCACTTAGCTAATCGTCCCGAGTTTTCTGGTTTTTCAAGCACACTCTTAATAGGTTGGTCGGTGACCAGTTGTATAGAGTGTGCTTGGAAATACCTTCGAAGCCTTCTAGCCGTTTAGACTAGGGCTAGGGCAAGTTTTTCCAGGGGAGGATATTTGATTTCAGCCAATTTTAGAGTTTTGCTGAAGAAATAAATGGGTACCTGAGCTTTGTCTCGTTTGATGGTGAGGACTGCACTTATCGCTTCTTCAGCAACTGAAAGGTATACCGAGATCAATTCTCCCGTTTCTGGGGCTGCAATGTCAGGTAGGGAAGCTAGGTGTTGCTTCATCTGGTTGAAGGCTTGTTCAGCCTCCTCAGTCCATTTAAAGTCCTTCTTGTCGGAGCATCCCTTGAGCGTTTTCAAAAAAAGGTAAAGGCCTTTCAGCCAATTTTGAGGTAAAACGCTTCAAGGCAGCAAGCTTCCCATTTAAGCTTTCTACCTCCTTTTTGCTTCGTGGTGGCTTGGTTTCAAGAACTGCTTTCACCTTGTTTGGATTGGCTTTTATACTTGTTTTCCCACGATGTGTCCCAGAAACTTTCCTTCTTCGAACCTAAACGAACATTTTTCAGGGTTGAGTTTCATATTGACCTTCCTTAGGTTCTTGAAGGTTTCTTGGATGTCGTCAAGCATTTGGTATTCCGTTTTGCTTTTAATTACCAAATCGTCGACATATGCCTCCATGTTTCTACCAATTTGGCTGGCAAAAGCCTTGTCAATAGGCTTTGGTAGGTTGCACCCGCGTTTTTGAGACCAAAGGGCATCTTTTGGTAGCAAAAGATTCCTTTGTCCGTGTGGAAGACAGTTTTTTCTTCATCTTCTTCTTTCATGAGAATTTGATGGTAACCCTTGTAAGTATCGAGGAAACACTTGAAAGGGTAACCGGTGAGGGAGTCAACCTTGAGATCAATTTCAGGTAACGGGTAGCAATCTTTAGGACAAGCCTTGTTCAAGTCCTTGAAGTCTATGCACATTCTCCAAGAGTTATCGGGATTTCGAACCATGACTGGGTTTGCAACCCAGGATTGATATTTGACTTCCCGGAGAATTCCAGCTGATACAAGCTTTTCAACTTCTTGGCATGCAGCCAAGCTTCTTTCAGGTGCTAAACTTCGTTTCTTTTGGACAACAGGCTTGACGTCTGATGGTATTTTCAGCTCGTGTTCTGCAATGCTTCGAGGGATGCCTGTCATATCTTCCGGGCACCAAGCAAAGATGTCGCTGTAATGTACCAGAAGCTTTTCGAGATATGAGAGGGTTTCTTGTGAAAGGCTTGGGTTAACCCTTATCCTTTGTTCGGGATACTTAGGGTTTATGATTAGCCTTTGCTTGTCTTCTTCACTCTTGGAACTTTCTCCTTCAACCATGTAGGCTTTTTGAGTAGGTTGAAGGGTTGCGATTCCTCTTTCAGCGGGAAACTTGACTGTTCCATGACCAACAGAAACAGCCATGTAGAATGCACACTGTCCTGGCCTCCCTATAATCACGTCGTAGCTTGAAGGTATATTGATGACCACAAATGTGAGAGGTTGAACTCTCTCCTTCTGACCTTCACTGAAACGGACATCAAGGGTTAATTGCCCTAAAGGGTTGAGGGGTATGTCGGCAATACCTTTTATGGAGGTCCCGGAGGGTTGAAGCTTTAAACGTTCCTCATTGCTTAAACGGTTGAAGAACTTTCCAAACATAAGTTCAGTGGCTGCCCCAGTATCTATGTATGCTCGGCTAGTTTGTAGTGTACCCACAGTTGCTTCGACCACAAGAGGGTTTGAAAGTGGGTCTTTTTCTGTTGGGGGGAAACAAACACACTGAAGCTCCCAAGCTTCCAACCGCTGCCGCTTGTATGGAACCTTCCCATCAAAATCCACCATGTTAACTTCTTTGCCTTTTCCTTCGGCCATCTTGTCCCTCACTCCCTTCACTAAGTGAGCAAGTTTCCCGGACTTGACGGCCTCTTCGATCCTCTTTTTAAGTTGGAAGCAATCATTAGTATGATGACCCTTCTCTTCGTGAAATTCACAAAATTGGGTGGAATTTTCGTTCTTCTTGCTTTTTGTGAGAGGTCTGGGAGGTCGGAAGTTTTGCTTTACTTCTTCCATGGCAAGAATCTCTTGAGGGGTCTTGGTAAGGGGTGTGAAGCTTGTGGCCTTTTCCCTACTTGGAGGGTTTCGGCTTTCAGGCCTTCGTTGTTCTGAACCCCTTTGGCGTCTGTCATAGCAGTTAAAGCTTCCTCTTTTCCTGGCTGTACTGTTGCCATGCCAACTAGATCCCCTTTTTCTCTGTTCTTTTATGTCTACTGCCTCCTCTCCTTTGATGTGGGCTTCAGCCCTTTCAAGAGCTTCTTCCAAGGTCTTAGGTAGGGATTTGTTGAAATCTCTCGTGAGATATTTAGATGTAATGGCGTTCATAAAACCAGCCACTCTCATCTTCTCGTCTGCCCCTACATATGTCAGACCTTCCTTCTTGTATCTTTCTATGAATTCTCGAAGGCTCTCGTCGTCCCTTTGTTTTATCTGAAAGATTACTGTAGCATCTTTAACATATCGCCTTTGCTGGGAGAAATTGGCCAGGAACCCCTTGCTAAGATCATCGAAGCTTCGAACGCTTCGGGCAGGTAAATCATTGAACCAGATTCTAGCTGATCCGATAAGGGTTTGCATGAACATTAGGCAACATTCAGCATTCGACCATTTCTCAATTCTAGCAGCACCGGTGAAGATCTGAAGATGGTCTTCGGGGTCTTCAGTTCCATCATATGTTTTGACGTGAGCCGGCATCTTGAACTTCGTTTGGAAGTCGTAATCAACAATTTGCTGAGAGAAACATGACAAGTTGCTTGGTTTATACGGTTTGGCTAGATCTTCTTCCACTCTTGCCCCTGTGTTGCCATTATTATTGTTGTTTCCTTGGGTGGCTAACACTTGATTAATAAAGTGTTCCCATGGGAAGCTTGCCATCATCTGGGCCATCATCTGGGGCATGAGGTTGAAGCCTTGAAGGCTTCCTGGTGCAACTGGGCAGTTTACCTCCAAGGGGGTGCTCATAACGGCACTATGTGCCAAGGGTAGCACAGACAAAGCTTGTTCCCATGTAGTTGTTGCTGATGGTGGAAGGCTAGCCACCGGAGATTGTAGGAGTTGGTCCAAAGTCAGCTCATGCCCTAAGGGAGCACCAGTTGCAACTGGTTGGGAAGAGAAGAGGGGAAAAGATACTGGATCCGGCCTCATGTACAAATATGGGTTAGGATTTGGGGGAGGATTGCTGGGACCAGCCTCATTCCTGGACACACCCGGTTGTGAGCTTACAAAAGGGAGATTAGGAGGCCCGGGAGATAACGATGGCTCCGGCTCGTCATAATCCAACCGAATCCTTACCCCTTTATCCCTTTCTCTACTCACGTATTGGTTGAGGAGAGATCTCAACTCTAGGAAGTTATTGGCAACCCCTTCGGGAGTGAGGTCAACACGTGAGGGAGTGTTAGAATTACCAACGTTAGGGGATGGAACCCCTGATCTGGATGGGGTTGGAGTCTCGAAAGTGAGGAACTCAGGAGTATCTCTTGGTGTCGAGACAGGAGTATGTATAGCCGTACGTGCCTGGCTGACGTTTGGGGCAGAGATACGTGGAACTTGGTTTACCTCCCCCGGAGACTCTCCTTCTGACGTGTTGATTTTTGAGAGGAAATGGAGCTACACTACTAGGTCTTTCATAGGAAATCAGTGGCATAGCCCCACGGTGGGCGCCAACTTGTTGATGCAACAAATAATAGACCAAGGGTAGTAGCTCGGCTGGTTAGGCAAAAGGGTTGAAGGGTTCAACTTTGCCTAACGCAGGTCGTGGGGTCCCCCCACGTTTGCAAGACGTGGAGAGAGGTTCACTAGTTAGATCTTGTTGTTTGCTCGAGATCCTCCACTGAACGTGTTCAGTCTCGGACGTGGGAGCAATAAGAATGTGTGTGTTGAGTGTGAAAGAAAGTGACTTGCATGAAGCAAGTACTCGAGAACAATGACCAGATATTCGCCTGGAATCAGAGCTGATCGGAATGTTTTTCACAATTAATGAAGTGTCACATTTATAGGGAAAGCCATTGCTCAAAGAGGAAGCTATTTGACTAGTGAACATGCTTGCAGTGGGGGTTTTGCCCTTTTTGGGGGTTAAAGCATTTTGACCTGTGGATAAAAGGCTTTGCTCTGTGGACTTGTGTTACTTTTGCGGCTGGAGAAGTAGGTGAAGCAATCAGAGATGTGACTAACTACTATTCACGTATTGTTTTATCTAAACTCCCAGATTTTCAACCTTTTAACCTTTTAAGCTTTACTGTGTCTAAGTCTTTTTATTTGGTCTTGGGCTACCCCCATCATCAGCTCCTAATCTCCACCAAAAGACTCGAAACTATTTATCAAAGCACGACATGGTCGTGTAACGATGGTGAAGACAACGTCTATATTGTAGAAGACGTATCTCTTCATGTTTTCTAAACTTGTAACACTCTCTATTTTGTAAATGTGTAAACTAATAATGCAACAATGTTCATAAGTATAAATCATTTGCAATAGTTTAGTGCAATAGTTTTCCTTAACTTAGCAATAGTGAGTGGGTTAGTGGTTCCTCCATGTTTCCCTTTGTTATTTCTAGTAAGCCTACGAATGGCCATATGTGTTTTGAGAATGAATTATGAATGAAAATGGTGATTTAGTCTAATTCTCTCTAAATATTCTATCAAACTTTTCTCTATTTTCTGTAGATCATTTGATACCGATTTGGTTCGTATCTTATGTCGTATCATACATGTTAGCACGTATTAGTGCAATGTTATTATATCTTTAAAAGGCTAAGGGGCTATTTGTTTACCTCTTAATGAGGCTCTTAATGGTTCAGACCTCTTACTGGTTAAGCACTTAGTAGTTCAGACTGTTTGTTTCACGAGCAGATGTCTGAATGGTTCAGACATTTGCATCTGAATGGTTAAGCATTATACAGAGTCTAAATGGTTAAGACCTTTAATCTGAATTGGTCTGGCATTTGCCTCTGAACGGTTAAGCATTATACTGGCTCTTAATGGTTCAGAACTCTTACTGGTTCAGCACTTAATGGTTCAGACCTCTTATTGGTTCAACACTTAACCATTCAGATGTTGCCAAACAGCCCCTAAAAGCGAATTCATTATGTATTTTTATTTTATCTTTATATTATGTGGATGATTATATTGATGTTTAAGAAAGTATAGCTAAATTTGTCAATTTGACTAAAAACATCAAACATTGCAAATTCCATATGTATGGAGTTGGCGTGAAAGCCTAAGTTTCCTAGAAAGTCTATGAAGCAATAAGAAGGTGACATTTGGCATGGAGGGTTTTTAATAAAAAGGGAATTTGTGTAATTTGAATATTATTTTAATTATGGATTATATATTAGGATAACTAACTTACCAAATAATTATGTAAACTAAATATCTCATTTAATTCAAATTGACAGTTTTAATTTAAATTATACAATCCATACAACATATTCACAGGGAATTCGTAAATATGGTGTTTCACAACATCTTTACCAGCAATGAGTTTTGCTGGAGGATTTCTTGATTTCTTGACATTGTGTTTTACCAGCAAACAAACTAATACCATTGAGTATTAAACTTGATTTTTTGTTTAATTTGCTGGAAGAATTCTTGACATTGTGTTTTACCAGCAAACAGACTAATACCATTGAGTATTAAACTTGATTTTTTGTTTGATTTGCTGGAGGATTTATTGACATTGTGTTTTAGCAGCAAACAGACTAATACCATTGAGTATAAAACTTGATTTATTGTTTGATTTTGCTGAAGGATTTCTTGACATTGTGTTTTAGAAGCAAACATACTAATACCATTGAGTATAAAACTTGATTTATTGTTTGATTTTGCTGGAGGGTTTCTTGATATTGTGTTTTACTAGCAAACAGACTATTACCATTGAGTATTAACTTAATTTTTAGTTCGATTTACTGGAGGATTTCTTAACATTGTGTTTTACCAGCAAACAGACTAATACCATTGTGTTTTAATAGTTTTAATTTAAATCATACAATCCATACAATGATTTTTGCTGTAGGATTTCTTGATTTCTTGACATTGTGTTTTACCAGCAAACAGACTATTACCATTGAGTATTAACTTGATTTTTGGTTTGATTTGCTAGAGGATTTCTTGACATTGTGTTTTACCAGCAAACAGACTAATACCATTGTGTTTTAATAGTTTATCATTGGATTAATTAGAGGATTTTTGTCGTTGTGTTTTATCAGTTACTGGTTTCATCATAATGTGTTTTATTAGTTACTGGTTTTAGTTACTGTTTCATCACAATGTGTTTTATCAGTTACTGGTTGATATGATTTTGGTATTCTTGATGTTGTGTTTTAGCAGTCAGTCACTAGTTCGTCACATTGTGTTTTATCGCTAAAATATACTACTATGAACACATCTAGATCTGATTTATCGTTATTTTTTTGTATGATTTAGTGTTTTCAAATGTGAGGGATTAGATAGAGAGAAAAAAAATTGCGACATTTTTGAAGGTGGTTTTATGATTGGTAGTTATTTCCTTATTTAAAATAACTTAAATGACACATTTCCCCCAATCAATTAAATTAGCCTATTTTAAAGACATGTATATTATAAAAATGATCTCAACCATTAAACACACTCATCTGGTGGCCCAGATCGCTTCCTACACTTTCTAGGAAAAACACACTTTCCGTAGGATCCCTACTCACTATAGATAATATTATATCACGAATAGTATTTAAATATGTGTTCATATAATAATCAGATACTTTATTAATAATATTTAAATATGTGTTCATGTCATAGACACATACTTTATTAAAATTTAGACTCATATCACGATCAATTTATATCCTAACGCAACGAGTTTCATAAGTATTACATAATATAACATAATTTCTCAAGTTAAATTATATACCGATAAATACATTTAACATTCAAATAATAAATGTACTTTACATACATTACTAAGACCTTGTCCGACGCTTCAACATGATAATATGTCCAACAAAGCACGTTTAGGATGAAGGAGAAAACTAATAGAGGGAGAGAAGAGGAGACACAGAGGAGAGAGAAAAGGATTAGATTCTCGTTAAAAATCTTTTGAGCGTGCTGACATAAAAGAGCAAGTAATGCCATGGATTTTGGGATAGAGATAATCTAATTATTATACTTAATAAATAAGCAAGAGGTTATACTAGTGTAACAGTTTTATAAAACAAAAATTATTTTTCAGTTTTTCTTAACTCACTAATTCATACTCTATTTTTTAATTTAAAAACCGGTTAACTAAAGAAAGTGAATCACATCTTATCTCTAGCTATCGTTTTAAATTTACTAAATCTTTAAATCTAACTATTTAATATTTTTTTCCTTTTTGTTTAAATGATGCAATACGTACTAAACCTTTAAATCTAGAGTAAATTACGATTTTAGCCCATGTGGTTATATCACTTTTACCCTTTTAGGCTAAAAAAAATATTTTAACATCTAAGCCCCCAAAGCCTTTTTTTCTAACCCTTTTAGCCCCTAACACTAACCACATCCATTTACTTGGTTAAAAACTTGTCATGTGCCCCTCACATGAGGGACAATTATGGCAAAATGACAAAAATACCATTCTATTAAACAAACCATATATTTTACTATCAATAACAAAAAAGAAATATCTCTCTCATCCCTTCTCCCTTTACCTCCTCCTTCTCTCAACACCCACCGCCTGTGCTAACGCGGTGACCGCGTTTTGATCTGGCACAGACGGTTGTTGCGAGGGAGGAGACTCCCGTGGCTGCTGTTGCTGTTGTGGACCGTTTTTGCTTGAAGAACTAAGTGCAGAATCGGGTCCGGTAGTGGTTAAATCTTCAGCGGTATAATCCAGATGGCCATGATTACTTATTAGTTGTAAATCCGCGTGAGTAAGGGGAAACATGCCTTCCATCTCGGGATTATTACGCGGTTGATGCTGCTGCCTCGTCTGCACCTCTTTTCCTCTCATCAAAACCCTATTCTAACTATCAGACGGATCATGAACCGGTTGCTGATCTATTAAATTCAGTTGCGGATATGTTAATGAACGAAGCCTGTATTCAAGTAACGTGGCCAAATTAGGGTTACAGGGTGAATGATTTCTCTAACGTTATGAATGATATGCGGTATAGATACATCTGTAGAACTATTAATCAAGTCTTTTATGATGCTATCAATCCACGCAGCCACAGTGGTTGAATCATCAGGCGACATGACTTTGACGTTAGCGTTACTACCACCGCCGGTCAAGAAGCTCATCCTGTTGCTAGGGTTTGTGGTGGTGCTGCTACAATTTTTGTTGATTACGGTGGCTGGTGGTGGGTGTTGAGAGAAGGAGGAGGTAAAGGAAGAAGGGATGAGAGAGGTATTTATTTTTTGTTATTTATAATAAAATATATAGTTTGTTTAATAGAAGGGTATTTTTGTCATTTTTCCATAAATGCCCCTCATCTGAGGGGCACATGACAAGTTTTTAACCATGTAAATGGATGGGGTTAGTGTTAGGTGCCAAAAGGGTTAGAAAAAAAACGACGTTAGAGGTTCAGATGTTAAAAGATTTTTTCTGGGTTAAAAGAGTAAAAGTGATATAACCACAGGGGCCAAAATCGTAATTTACTCTTAAATCTAACTATTTAATTTTTTTTCCCTTTTGGTTAGAGTTAATTGCCCGGATAGCCCATTTGGTTTGCATGTTTTTCACCTTTAGTCCCCACCTTTTCAAAATAACATGTTTGCTCCCTATGGTTAGCTCACTTGTTACACGTAGAGTCCCTACAGTGGATGGAGTTTAGTTTGTTCAGTTAAATATGTATGAAATGACCGAAATACCCTCACTTTTTATATAAATAAATAAACCAATAAATATGATTGGTCATTAAAAACAAGTGGGGCCCATCATTTAATTTAATAATAAACTTTAATCCCTCCCTCCCTCTGTATCTCTTCTCTACCATCTCACGTTCATCACCACCAGACAATCACCCTACCACCCACCGCCAGCAACTACAGCCTCCACCCTACCACCACCAGCCATCACCGCCTCCATCACCCCTACCGGCCATCGCTAGCCACCATCGCTACCCACCTGCCACCACAGTGAACATAACCACCCGACAACACAACCTGCACCACAATCAGCACCCTAGCCTCCAACCTCCGACCAAGATCTTGTTGAAACAACATTTAATGTTTCTGCTGTAACATTTACGAGGTTTGGACATAACTGCAAGCCGAAAACATTCTATCAGTGAAGTGGAACAACAGATCTTCTGTCCACCCCTTTCTTAGTTCTCTTCAACAGAATCATCAAAATCCAACATAACGACATTATTGGAAGACATCAACAGAAAGCACCATAAAACATTTCAAAACACCAACACAACAACCGCTGGCAAATCCTTGATGTCTGCTACAGATGTTGAAAATAGAAATCCTGAAACCAACAGTATTTAAATGACACCTTCAGGTTCTGTCGTGATGCAAACTGCAATGACACCTGCGCCACCACTGAATACGGGAGAGATTATCGAGTACTCTTTTGAAGAAATGAGAGCTGGTTTTCTGTGGTGGCTGTCGGAGAAGTTGCAGGTGGGTTGGGGAGGTGGTGGTGGGTGGAGGAGAAAAATGGGAAGAAATAGAGGTGTTTTATCTTATAAATAAAAATTGTGGGTCCCACCTAAATTCTTTCTTAAATATTAAATCAGATTTTTATGTTTAGTAAGGACAATTTAGTAATTTCACACCAACTTAACTGACCAAACTAGCTGACATTTACTAAGGGGACTATCCGAGTAACAAAATAACAAACCATATGAATTATACCTACTATTTCCAAAAAATGAGGACTAAACGTGAAACCACAGGGACTATCCGAATAATTAACTCTTTTAGTTATTTAAACGGTTGGTTTTTGTATAAAAAAAATATAAAACCACCTAAAGTCACAAAATTACTGACAAATCTTAAATTACTGGGTTACTGACAAATCTTAATAAAACCACCAAGTCACAAAATAGCTGACAAATCTTAAATTATTGGGTTAGATTAGTTTTTTTCTTACTATAATAAAAATAAAAAAAAAATGACAATGAAAACGAATTACAAGATGTTACACCATTAAATAAACACATAACACGTTCACCTGTTTCTTCATAACCAACGCACCAATGGCAGCCCGAACATTCCCGGAGATGCCGACGCCGTCGTCTCTGCTATCGGCGTACGCCTCCATGTCAACCTCCATCATGCTCTTCCGTACAATGTTCAACCAGCTCTTCCCCCGAGAACTCCGGCAATACGTCCTCAACGCTGTCCGATTCTACTGGAAACCCAAATCCTCAAAACTCACTCTCGTTTTTGAAGAGAAAGACGGCTTGACCGCCAACCACATGTTCGATGCTGCCGAAGCCTTCCTCTGTACTAGAATCAACCCCGATTCCGAACGCCTCCGGTAATAATAAAACACACACACTCGTTAAAACTACTTTTAAATATACCAAAGACTTGTTGACTAGCTTGTAACGTAGCGCTACATTGGTATAGGTTTAGTAATAGGTTTTTGATGGTGTTTGAGTTAGCCGTTTTAACTCAGACACCATCTGAACTTATTTCTAAATAAACGCCAACTCTATGTTTGTGTAGGTTTTGATGGATGTGAGTTAGGAGTTTTTTTTTTTTTTTGAAGATATTATATGATGAATGTTTACTAGATCATCAAATCCATAAAAGAAAGGTTTTGATGGTGTATAAACGCTTATAGCCTAATGATATATTAGTGTAGATTTAAAAGTAGGTTTCAACATGTGACTTAGCAGTTTATGTGAAAATATTAATTGTTATGTGATGAATGGTTTACAGGATCACAAAATCCGTGAAAGAAAACCACATCAATGTAAAATTTGCGGACACAGAGACGATAGCGGATTCATTCGAAGGAATTCAACTACGAGAGTGGCTCAGACCGCGGGGGCTTTTTGCCAGAGAGAAAATACATCGAGTTAAAATTCGACAAAAAATATAGAGAAACTATAATATCGTCTTACTTACCATTGATATTAAAAAGATCAGAAAAACTCCAAAACCAGAAAAAAATAGTGAAGCTTCATAACATGCAATCGTACGGTGGCATGATGCCTGGCCACAAGGAATCGGTGAACCTGGACCATCCGTCAACGTTTGACACGTTGGCGATGGATCCGGGGATGAAGAAGGCGATAATTGATGATTTGAATTTGTTTTTGAAAAGGAAGGAGTTGTATAAAAGAGTAGGGAAGGCGTGGAAGAGAGGGTACTTGTTGTACGGTCCGCCTGGGACCGGGAAGTCGAGTTTGATTGCTGCTATAGCTAATTACTTGAAGTTTGATATCTTTGACTTGCAGTTGTCGAATGTTGGAGGCGATTCGAGTTTGAAGAAACTCATGTTGAGAACATCGAATCGGTCGATTTTGGTGATTGAGGATATTGATTGTAGCATTCAGTTGCCGGACCGGAAGGGGACGGTTTTGTCGAAGTTACCTGAAGTTAAATCCGGTCATGAACCCATGGTTATTTTCCTTTACCACAATCTTTTGTTCTTATCAGTGGCGAAGCTTCGCCCCCCCCCCCCCAATTTTTCCGAAACCGAGGGTGGAAACGTATATACCTAAAAAATTTCTATACGAAAGTACTATTCATAACACTACGCATCGAAAAGTTCGAGGGGTCGGGCGCCCCCTCGGACGTAGCCTAAGCTGCGCCCCTGGTTCTTACCCTTTTCTAGTCATTGTTGGTTCGCATAACTTAAACGAGCCGAGCCTGAGCTTATGAGCGCAAGAGCTTTGGCTGGGCTCGTTTTGAACTCTATTTCTAAACTTGAGTTTGGTATTTGAGTAGTTTTTTAAGTTCGATTTTAACTCTATATATTTATAACAGTAAATTACGATTTTGGCCTCTGTGGTTATATATCACTTTTACCATTTTAGCCCAAAAAGGAATCTTTTAACATCTGATCATTCAACGTCTTTTTTTTTCTAACCCTTTTGGCCCTTAACACTAACCCCACCCATTTACTTTTAGGGGCCAAAAGGGTTAGAAAAAAAAGACGTTGGGGGCCAAAAGTGTTATAAAAATATATGTTGGGGGCTCAGATGTTAAAAGATTCTTTTTGGGCTAAAAGGGTAAAAGTGATATAACCACACGAGCCAAAATCGTAATTTACTCTAGAGAAAAATGCCCGGATAGTCCCTGTGGTTTCACCTTTTTTCACCTATAGTCCCTATCTTTCTAAAACTACTTGAATAGTCCCCAAGGTTTTCCGTTTTGTTCTCGGATAGTCCCTGGGTCTAACTTCAGTTACTTTTCTCAGTTAAGTGGGTGTTGAAATGACCAAAATACCCTTTCCTTAAAAGGCCAAACCATAGGGACTATCCGGGCATCTTCTACATTTTTAGAGAAAAACCCCACCACCACACTTTCCGGCGAACTTTTCCGGCGAAATTAATTTCCGGCGACTTTAAATCTTGAATGCGAGTTATTCCGGCACCCAATGTCGCAGATGAGTAACCACCAGCATCGACCACCACTTCCCGACAAAATCACCACCAATTACTACCTAATGAACCAGGTGCAACCTTAGGTATAGAAGATCTGAGCAAATCAAAAGTATACAAGTTGTAACATACCTACCGGAGCTTTATGGAGAAGGTTGTGGCCGGAAAACGGATCTGGTTTGAACCTCGTGCAACCCACTCATCAGCTGCCATGGGTTCGGGTGGAACCCGAGCCGCGCCGCCCCTGTTTCCTCCGCCAATACACCTCCGCCGCCATCAGTGGTGGTTCACCACACACCACAACCATGAACCCGATACCACCACAACTGCCATCCACCATCCGCTGCCCCTGCTCGACTCTTTCTCCGCCACCAAAACCTCCATCTCCGACACCACCTCCACCTCCGCCCACCTCCACTCCGCCACCACCTCCACCTCCGACACACCACTTCCTCCGACACCCATCTCCTCCGAAACCCACCAACCAACCATCATCTTCATCTGCAAACAAAACCCCCAAATCGAAACTTCTAAGAACTGACACCATCAACATCACCGAGCCTTCCTGAGACCACCGCTGCCGCCCTCCGACGCCGGCTCCATCTTCGTCCTCAGTCTCTCTCTCTCTCCACGATTTCTCCTCTCTCTCCTGCATTCTCCCTCTCTCTCCTCCTCGTTATACCATCGCCGCCGCCACCAGACAGTGGTGGTGGTCGGCCGTCCAGTAGCTCGAGGGGAGATGGGGGTGTGGCTGAGGGTTGGGTTTTGTTTGTGAAGATGGTGATTTTTCTGTGTTTGTTCTAGGTAATCGAGAGAGAGAGAGTGGATAAGATGCAGACAATGAGGGAGAGAGGAGTAAAAAAAAAATGAAGAAGGTGCCCGGATAGTCCCTATGGTTTGGCCTTTTAAGGAAAGGGTAGTTTGGTCATTTCAACACCCACTTAACTGAGAAAAGTAACTGAAGTTAGACCCAGGGACTATCCGAGAACAAAACGGAAAACCTTGGGGACTATTCAAGTAGTTTTAGAAAGATAGGGACTATAGGTGAAAAAAGGTGAAACCACAGGGACTATCTGGGCATTTTTCTCTTTACTCTATTTATAATTTTGTTTATATAACATAACTAGGTTAGAACCCCGTGTATTACATGGGTTTAATAAATGTAATTTTATATTTTAAATAATAAAAAGTTTTATCTTTATGAACCCCGTATATTATACGGGTTAATTCAATGTAATTTTATATTAAATAATATAAAAAGTTATATCTTTAAAAATCATGTGTGTTACACAGATTAAATAAATGTAGCTTTGTGTACTAAATATTAAAAACGTCGTATCTTTAAAAAAAACCCGCGTATAATCGGGTTGAATAAATCTACCAAATAATAAAAAAATACATCCTTAAAAACCTCGTATATTACACGTGTTGAATAGATCTAAAAAAGAGTTATATCTTTAAAAATCATGTATATTACACAGATTAAATAAATGTAATTTTGTATATTAAATACTAAAAACGTCGTATCTTTAAAAAACTCGTGTATAGTCGGGTTGAAAAATCTACCAAAATAATAAAAAAAATTATATCCTTAAAAAATCTCGCGTATTACACGTGTTAAATAAATCTAATTTTACATAGCAAATGATAAAAAAAATTATATCTTTAAAAACTTCCTGTATTACACGGGTTATATAAATGTAATTTTGTATAGTAAATAATAACAGATATGTTTTTAAAAACCCCGCGTTTTACACGAGTTGAATAAATATAATTTTGTATACCAAATAATAATAAAAAGTTATTTTTTAATAAATTATGATAACATTTAATATTAATTTGTTGTTTATATATTTAGTTTTACACGAGTTGAATAAATATAATTTTGTATACCAAATAATAAAAAAGGTTATATTTTTAATAATTAGGATAATATTTAATATTAATTTATTATTTATATATTTAATTAATATAAGATAAGTTGAAAAGAAAGGTATTTGTTTTAAAAATATATTAAATTAACAATTAAGATTTGAGGATAATATTTTATTAATGTATGATAAGATTTAATATTAAATTATTATTTATTTATTTAGTTAATATAAGATAAGTATAGATTTGAGGATATCTTCAATGAATGACACGTGTTCAAAAATTGGTTTCTTTTATTATAGTAGATAGATTCAGTATATGGTTACTATACCTTAATTAAATATAGAATCATAATTATTATACAAATATATGTTAAATAAAAGTTATATAACTAATAAGTTTGTTTAGACTCGCACAAGACAGCTCACACTCGATAATGAAACTCGGACATTGACTCTATTATTTATTTATTTTGAACATCGCATTGACTCTTTTTTAAACGAACTATTGTTTAGTCTTGAGCTTGGACTTGTTTATTAAAGAGGTTATTTTTAAGCTCGGGCTCAGGATCATTTATTAAACAGGAACGAGCTTGAGTCGATTTGAGGTGTTAACGAGGCGATTTTGGATAGCTTAGGCGCTTGGCTTGTTTACGCCTTTATTGTTTTGTAATTTTGTTTAAAAATGTCAATATTTTTGCAGTTCTCTTTATCGGGGCTTTTAAATTTCATAGATGGGTTATGGTCGTCTTGTGGGGACGAACGGATTATAATATTCACGACGAACCACAAAGAACGACTCGACGCAGCATTGCTTCGACCAGGGCGGATGGATGTGCACATTCACATGTTGTACTTGACTGTTGATGGGTTCGAAACACTAGCTGCTAACTACCTAAATATTCATGACTACCATTGGCGATTTAGGGAAATCAAAGACCTGATCAAATGCAAGAAGGTTACACCCGCTGAGGTGGCGGAGGAACTCATGAAATCGGACGATGTGGATGTTGTGTTGGAAGGACTTGTGAAGTTTCTAAAACGAAAGAAGATGGAAGATGATGAAAGTAAAGATGGGGTCGATGATGATGATGAAGCTAAAAAGGCAAAAATTATATCATGATTTAAGAATTAGAGGCTTTTTGATGTTTTATTCTTCTAGATGAACGGTTGTTTGGTTACATTTTAAGTTTTTGTATCCATTGTTACTCCTTTTTGAGAATTAGAGGCTTTTTGATGGTTTGTTCTTCTAGATGAAAGGTTGTTTGGTTACATTTTAAGTTTTTGTTTCCATTGTTAGACTGTGGGTGTGCGGGGCTTGGGTTGGGGGCATTGCTCGACAAGTGACAGCTGTGGGATCCACAAGGTGTGGTGTGGCGTGGCGGGGCTTCGGCTGGGTGTGGTTTGGCGTGGCTTTGGATGGCATGGTCAACCATGTGTAATTTGTTAGTTTTTTTTACTCGATTTCAGTTTTAGTTTTTAACGAGGCGATCTTGAGAATTCACAGATAGCTTAACATGTTTACACTTCTAGTCCTATCTGTTAACTCAACCTTGGTTATCGGTCAAGGACCGATATTTGAGATATCGTTTATCGCGGTGAGATATCGGTAATTTATAATATCATGCATATATATATATATTCATATCTAGAGCCTATATATATACTAGAATTCTAGAACCTATATAATATTAATAGCAAAATAAAGAAATGTTCATCAAGAGGTGGTAGAAATCTAGGTATGGGAATGAAAGTCTCAAAAGGTGGGGTAAATACTTTGTCCACATTGGTGTGGGAACAAAGTGAGTGGTTGTTTATATGGTAAAGCCTTTACTACTCCATTGTAGCTTTATGACATGTTTTACCACAAGTCCTACCCGCGCGCGCGCGGGGGGGGGGGGGGGGGGTGCAAAAACTGAGTTTCTGAGCTGGAATTTGGTTGAACTCGTGCATGCCCGCACGTCCTTCGGACACGAATGCAGCTCCGAAAACCCAGGCCCGCGTGTGGCAGTTTTTGCACCATTTAAGCTTCGTTTTTTTGCTGCCAAATGCAGCTTGTATAAAAAAAAGTGTGAAAAATTGGCCCAGGCGAGATATCGGCGAGAAAACCGATACACCTTTTGCAAAATATCGGCGATATATCGGTGTTTATCGTCGATATTATCGCTGGCCGAGATAACACCGATATTTCAAAACCATATTTTGCCCTACCACCGATAACCGATATATCGACGCTATAACACCGCTATAGCGCCGATATTAACTGCATAGATAATAGTTCAAGGTGAATAGAGACTTAGAGTGTCACACCCTGGCTTTGCGGAAGCGTGGTTAATTTGGTGTGACTTCTTAATACCATAGCTTAATTATAACAAAGCTATATGATAATAAAACCATGCAAGATCATCCATAGATTTAAGTTTTTAAAACCGAAGTAACATAACATTGTCTTAGGGACTACAACACCATAACATAAAACATTGTTTTGAAAGACATAAACATCAACATGAATAAAACGCAGTTTAAGATTTGTGACTCGTCCAGGAAAAAGTCACATTTCCTAAACCGGGATGACCTCGGAACCCATATGCAGCGGGAAAACACAACATACCGCGCCAGATCTTTAATTCCCTGAAATACATGTAAGTTGAAAAATCAACAATAATGTTGAGCGAGTTCATGTGTAAGTGAGTAAATAAACCTTTGTATGTATAAAAACCCTGGTATGTAGCAAATAAGGAAAAAGAGATCACCAATGGTTTGCAAGGCCATTGATATGTGTGAAGTGCAAGTAGGAAGACTCAAACCTAGCAGATTTATGCGTTGGGTACAAAGTCACCCCGAGGTCCGTTCTGTTTGGGCCTGGGGCTGGGCTCGCTACACCAAGATAGATCTACCGCTCCTGCCCCTCGGTCCTACCCTGAGGATTAATGGCCTCAAGTTTCCGCCTACCCACTCACATGATCTGAATAATAACCCTCCTTACGCTAACCATACCATGTAAGAATTATTCGTAATCATAGTAACATGTATTTCACCCCCGCAGTTTAGAAAACTGAAAACAGTTAGAGAAAAGGGGGACATGAACTCACAGTGGTGCGTCTCTACCAAGTATATCTCCTGATCAAGCAGCTGTGCGACGACCTACACGTACTAAGTCTATTAGACGGACGGCCGTGCCTTAGCTTAAGGTTTAAGTTTTTGGGAAATAGTTAGACAACTATTTCGTGTTTATATTCTTGTAAATACTTGGTAATTATTCTCCTTCCCAAGGATGGGGGATTTAATACATGCGTGCTCGTAAAATTCGAGATACATTATTAAGTCTCACTTAATATATTTTATTCCTTACTTCAAAGTATAAATATTCTTCCCAAAATAATACTTTGACAAAAATACGCGCTCATAAATATTTTCTCAAAATGCGTAAGTTACGTTTTAAGGATCGGGTGGTAATAATTATACCGTTGTAACTTATTATTAATTATGAAGGCGTATGCATTATTTCTGGAATCATTAGTACTTGGTAATATTATTTTTACTCTAAAAATAATATCCGTATATTTCACAAAATAATCATAAACATTTTACAAGTGACGCTATAAAAAAAATATATATATCAAATATATATTTACCCCGTTTCATTTTGTGAAGATCCCACCTCCGATATTTTGTAAATAAAGTCATGGCGAAATTTACGTCTTTGAAAACAAGTTAAAAATGTATTTCTAACACTTGTGATGAAAATATTTTCAAGTGTTAGGTTTTTGGAAAAATTTCGCCAGAGTTTCCCCTGTAACTGGAGGTGGCCACGCTTTCAAGCGTATCATTTTCTTTTATAATTCAAATCAACAGTTTTCTCATTCAACCAAAACAATATCCAAAGCATCAAACTAGTCAAAATATATATAAATCGCATAAATTACATGAACTTGTGGTTTATCTAAAAATGCGTGATAAATCCCACTATTTTTAGTGGATCTTTATATAAATCAACTTCGTTTCTTGAAAGTCTCGTTTTTAAAGGAATTTCATCTTTACAACTTCTTGTAGAATTTGACAATACTAGTTCTTTGTCGAAACTTAGTGTTACACAAGTATTTACACACTTGTGTGTTTGCTAAAATCATTCTTGTTTATGAAAGATCCGTCTTTAAAAGTATGTTTTCTCTTGACACGTGGTCCTTTGAAAATACCGTTTGTAGATCCGTAGATCTACTAGTTTTGAACACTATTTCAAAAGTAAATTCGATTTTACACAAGTTCATGTTTAATGTGTGGTAGAGTTTCATCATTTAACCCTTTGTACACTTAAACAAACTCTATGTCATGATCCATGATCACTACTAATCCGGGTTAGATGATGATCCGAGCTACCACAACATAGATCGGCACTAAATAATTATAACAAGACAAGTCTTACAAGATTTACACAACAATATAGCTTTTATCCAATATTTTTAACATTTTAGTAGACTTTTACATATCATCTTGCATGTTCTTGAGTTTTAACCGTTACATTTCATTTTAACCACTTTAAAATAGATCAAGAGGGCGTTTATAGCAACTTACTACTAGCTCGAGGCTAGGGAAGAAACTAGTCGAAGATTGGGTGGATAAAAGCAATGGGGTGAGGTCCTTCACGTTCCGAATGCACCAAGCTTCCTTATGTGAGATCCTTAACACTTGTATACTCTTGGAACTTGCAAGATCAAAACCAAAAATGGATGGATGGTTGTGGGGTGCTCTCGGCCGAGAACCAAAGAGAGAGGGAGAGAGTGTGTGTTGGTAAGTTGAGTGTGTGAAGGTTATATTGGTTTAAGCTTGGTTCTTATAGACAAAACTCAAGATCATTAACCATTGGATCATATGTCTAATTGATATTAGACAAGAGTGATTTAAATAATCATCAAAGTACAAGGGGTGTCCCCCTAGGGGACGGTTTGGTTAGAGAGGGGGGGGGGGTCTTGGTTCAATCTCGACCATGTAGTTAGGACATTAGTTAAGTTAAGTTAAGTTAGTTTAGGGATTAACCCGGTTACTAGTGTGTTATGCTTTACAGCGGGTGTTAGGGTATTCGGGGACCCTAACTGGCTCAGAAAAAGATAAACAATGTTATTGGCAATATATTTGTGTTCCGGGTAAAGTCCGGTTGTTCGGTTGGATAGAGATCCGTTAAAGTGCTTAACAAAGCTTTAAAGTGTCGTTATTATTATTTTTAGTGACACAACTTATTCCCGACACTTTGGAAAGTGTCTAGTAACATTTTTCTCATGTTTTGGCACTTTATTAGTTAGCTAAATGCTGAATTTTAATTAAAGTGCTGAATTTTGTACTTAGAGTATGTTTTAGGCACATCCAGTCACTGTAACTTATTCCTAGTGACGCAGTTCTACAACCCTTATATCCCTACACTCACCACTAGTGTAGCAAACTATCTCAGGCTCTTACAGGCCTTAGAGGCAGTACCTGCCTGGTGCTAGTTATGACAGCACGTTTAATAGCTTATCCGTTCATTATGCTACTGTGCTTTTGGTGCATCAAGGTTTGTCACAAAGGTGCTGTAAGCAAAACATGGAGTGACAGCAAGTAAAGTATGATGCAAGTAAGTACATGTATCAGTATTCAAGTAGCAGTTTATCCACAAGTTCAAGTAAGCACAGTAATTAAGCAGTAATTAATTATTAATTAAGTCGTACGGACACCTGGTTTAGTGAGGGTTGTCACATTCTCCCCCCGTTAGAAAAATTTCGTCCCGGAATTTTAAGTTCTGCTTCTAGAAGCAGGGTTCTTGGGAAATAGGCGGGGGTATTTCTCTTTCATCCGGTCCTCACGCTCCCAGGTGTATTCAGGACCATGTCTGGCATTCCAACGAACTTTGACGAGCTTGACACTACTCCGGCGGGTCTTGTTTACTTTCCAGTCCGTAACCTCAACAGGTTCTTCAACGAAATGGAGCGTGTCGTCAACATGAATCTCGTCGGTGGGAATGACAACGGTATCTTGAGTTGGACTTTTCTTCAGGTTGGATACATGAAATGTATCGTGAACTCCATTTAGTTCGGCAGGTAAGTCCAGCTTGTATGCTACTAGCCCTATTCTTTCCAAAATTCTGAAAGGGCCAATGTAACGCGGATTTAACTTCCCACGCTTTCCGAAGCGGGCCACACCCTTCCAGGGTGAAACTTTCAATAAAACCATATCTCCAACTTGGAATTCCAAATGTTTCCGGTTTGCATCTGCATAAGCTTTCTGTCTTTCGTGAGCTGCTTCGATGCGTTTTCGAATCTGCGCAATCTTGTCTGTCGTCTCTTGGACGATTTCGGGACCAACAAGCTGCCTATCACCTGCGTCAGCCCAGCATAGGGGTGATCGACACTTGCGTCCGTAAAGAGCTTCAAATGGCGCGGCTCCAATACTGGTGTGGTAGCTGTTGTTGTATGAGAATTCGACCAATGGTAAATGTTTATCCCAGCTACCGCCCAAATCCATAACACATGCTCTCAGCATATCTTCCAAGGTCTGAATAGTCCGCTCGCTTTGACCGTCGGTCTGAGGGTGGAATGCCGTGCTCAGATTTAATTGTGAGCCAAAAGCTTCTTGGAAGGATTGCCAAATCCTTGACATGAAACGTCCATCTCTATCAGAGATGATCGAGAGAGGCACTCCATGACGTGCGACGATCTCTCTCATGTATATTTCTGCCAGTTTGCTGGTGTTATCCTTCTCTTTGATTGGCAGAAAGTGTGCGGACTTTGTTAAGCGGTCAACTATCACCCAAATAGTGTCATGACCTCTTGGCGTTCTTGGCAACTTTGTAATAAAATCCATGGAGATTTGTTCCCATTTCCATTTGGGAATCTCAGGTTGTTGCAGAAGTCCTGAAGGCTTCTGGTATTCCGCTTTCACCTTAGCACACGTTAGACACTTGCTCACATAAACAGCAACATCGCCCTTCATCCTAGGCCACCAATAGTAATCCTTGAGATCTTGGTACATCTTATCCGCTCCTGGATGGATAGAGTACCGCGATTTGTGAGCTTCATCAAAAACAACTTTCCTTAAACCACCAAACAGAGGAACCCAAATCCTTTTCTCAAAACATAACGTTCCTTCCTCGTTTGGTACTAATAGCTTCTCCATCCCACGAAGATATTCTTCTTCAAGATTTCTTTCCTTAAGACCTTCTTTCTGCGCGGCACGAATGCGTAAGGAAAGATCGGTTTGGATAATCATTTCTAAAGCCCTAACCCTTATGGGTTTGATCCTTTCTTTTCGACTTAGGGCGTCGGCAACCACATTCGCCTTCCCTGGATGATACTTTATCTCGCAATCGTAATCATTTAACAACTCAACCCATCGTCTTTGTCTCATATTCAACTCCTTCTGGTTGAATATGTGTTGTAGGCTCTTATGATCTGTAAAAATTGTACATTTCATACCATATAGGTAGTGTCTCCAGATCTTTAAAGCAAATATCACTGCGCCTAGCTCCAAATCATGCGTGGTATAGTTCTTCTCATGTACCTTCAACTGACGTGATGCGTAAGCAATAACCTTCTGGCGTTGCATCAACACGCAACCCAATCCTTGATGCGAGGCGTCACAGTATACCACGAAATCGTCCGTACCTTCCGGTAGTGCTAGGATTGGCGCATTGCAGAGCTTATCCTTCAACAGCTGAAACGCTTCTTCCTGTTTGATTCCCCAATCAAACTTCTTATCTTTCTGGGTGAGGAGCGTCAATGGTTGAGCGATCTTCGAAAAATCCTCAATGAACCTTCGATAGTAGCCAGCCAAACCCAAGAATTGTCGAATCTCGGTTGGCGTTTTTGGCGTTTCCCAATTCTTGATCGCTTCGATCTTGGTTGGATCCACATGGATTCCATCTCCATTTACCACATGTCCAAGAAATTGGACTTCACGTAGCCAAAATTCGCACTTAGAGAATTTGGCATACAGCTGTTCTTTCTTCAGCAGCTCCAAAATAGCTCTTAGATGCTGTTCGTGCTCAGCCTTTGTCCTTGAATAAATCAAGATGTCGTCGATAAACACAATAACGAACTTGTCCAAGTACGGCTTGCAAACTCTATTCATCAAATCCATAAAGACTGCAGGTGCGTTTGTCATCCCAAACGGCATAACAAGGAACTAGTAGTGTCCATAACGAGTTCTGAAGGCTGTCTTCGGGATACTCTCCTCTTGTATCCTTAACGGATGGTATCCAGATCGCAAATCGATCTTTGAGTAAAAGCTTGAACCTTGCAGTTGATCAAACAGATCATCAATTCTTGGCAGAGGATATCTATTCTTGATCGTCAGCTTGTTCAGCTCCCGGTAGTCTATGCACATTCGAAAACTACCGTCCTTCTTTTTGACAAACAGGACCGGAGCTCCCCAAGGCGAGAAGCTTGGTCGGATAAATCCCTTGTCTAACAACTCTTGAAGTTGTGTCGACAATTCTTGCATCTCAGACGGGGCAAGTCTATAAGGTGCCTTAGCCACAGGCGCGGCGCCTGGGACTAAATCGATGTGAAACTCCACTTGCCTCTGAGGCGGCAGTCCAGGCAAGTCCTCCGGGAAGACTTCCGGATACTCCCTCACGACAGGGATGTCTTCGATCTTTGGTTCTGCAGCTTTCTTGTCTACAATGTGTGCCAGGAAGGCAGCACACCCTTTTTGTAAACACTTTCGCGCTTTGAGGCAGCTGATAATTCTTAATGGCGTATCACGCTTTTCGCCATGTACCACAATCGTTTCACCATCTTCGGTCGGGATACGAACGACCTTTTCGTGACAAACAATTTCTGCCTTGTTGCTCGATAACCAATCCATTCCTACTACCACGTCAAAGCTCCCCAGCTGGACTGGTAGTAGATCCAAAGTAAACTCACGTTCTCCCAACTCGATTGCACAACCTCTGATCACTTCATTGGCTTCTACTAACTTCCCATTAGCCAATTCGATTGAGTAGGGGATATCTAACTTACTAGCGGCTAACCCAAGCATATTCTTAAATTCTAACGATACGAAGCTATAGTCGGCACCAGTATCAAATAAAACGGATGCATAGCGTTGGTTTACAGGGAACGTACCAGTAACGACATTGGGATCCTGGCGCGCTTCCCTCACTTCGATATGGAACACTCTTCCACGGGCTTGGTTCAACTCTGGGCAGTTCCTCTTAAAGTGCCCGATATCACCACAGTTAAAGCATCCAGGTCTTTGTCCGTTTCCACCTCCATTCCCAGCTTGGTTATTCCTTTGGTTATGATTTACAGCGCCCGCTTGATTCACATTGTTGCCTCGATTCCCATTACCTCCATTGTTTCCTTGTGGACGATTTCCAATTCCACCCCGGTTATTGTTTCTGTTTCCAAATCCTCCTTCGCCTCCCTGACCAATAGTGGCCCAACAAGAATCCTTCAAGTGGCCAGGTTTCCCACACGCTTCACATACCTTCAAACCACATCGGCCAGAATGGTGACGCTGGCAGGTGTTGCACTTGGGCTGGGTGCCCATATATCCCTTTCCTTTCTTTCCACCACCAGCTGTAACCTGAGCTGGCGCGTTTGGCTCTCCTTTCTTAACAACACCACTAATGCCTTGTTTAAAGTTCGAGAATTTTCGTTTGTTACCTCTGGATGACTCGACGTGAGTCTCTTTCTTCTTTGTCTCGATCTCACCAAACTTGTTCAGGTGGATAGCCTCCTCAGTGAGAGCTACGCTCAAATCGATTGCCTCAGTAATTGTTGCAGGCTTGGAGGAGGTCACCATGCTTATGATTTGAGGAGCTAATCCCCAAATGAAGCGTTCAATCCGCTTGAATTCTGGAGTGACCATATAGGGTACCACATGCGACAGGTCGTGAAACCTTTGAACATATTCCGCGATTTTCGGACCTTCCATCTTCAAATGCCAGAACTCAGTTTCCAATCTTTGGATTTCAGCGCGAGAACAATACTTTTTGCGCATTAGTTCCTTCAGTTCGGTCCATGTTAGTGCGTAGGCAGCAGGTTCACCAAGTGTCTGTACTTGCAAATTCCACCAAGATAGGGCTCCATCCAGAAATAGCCCAGAAATGTAGGTGACTTGCTGGTCTGGTGCACATTTGCTCATGCGGAGAACAGATTCAGTCTTCTCGGCCCAACGAACAAAAGCGACAGCACCTCCGGTGCCATCAAAGTTGACAGGCTTGCAGTCTAGAAACTGCTTGTAGGTGCACCCTGCACATACGTTACAACATATGAATGGCATTAGCATCCTTGCTAGAGATATCCAATTAGATCATGGTATGTCTTAGTGACTTAGTATTACCATGAGGTGGATTGTTGTTGCCATTGTTGTTTGAGCTGCTTCCGCTAGGTCCTCCTTGCGAGGCGGCGTATTGCGCGATGGCAGCAGCGATGACTTGTTGGAGTTCTGCCTCATTGGTAGGCATCGGCGTTTGACGTCTCGGCGGCATCTTCTAAAAGATGGGTTCACGTTGGTCAGGCCAAAATAAAGCGTACGTGTATAATGATAGTAATAGTACATAACATCTCATGTTATAATCATATCAATCACACAACATCCCATGTTATAAAACATAAATAATCAATCAAAACATCACATATGATGAGAATACTGCGATTGTATTGCCAAACTCGAGACCACATGGTAGAGTGTACAAGTACATAATAGTGTCATACATCATCATCGACTAAGGGCTACATCACCCCAGTCCAAAAGAATATCAAATCAGTGTCAATACATCCCATATACATGATCAACAAAAGTCAGAATCAGAATGCAGTCTCCAAAAATGCTGTGTGGTCGGAGCAATCGCCGTCTTCTCACCAACGTCTACCCATGCTGTACTAAAGATGCCCTAAACTGATGGTGGTGGAGGAGGGGGAAAGTGGGTGTAGAACAAACGTCGCAAATGGAGCCAGTCCTCCTCCATGGCTCTCTGGGTACACAACCAAGAAGCAACCTGCTGCTCAAGTGCCAAAAGGCGTGCAGCATAGTCAGGTAACAATGGTCGAGGGTGATGCGAAGAAGCAGGGTGGGTCTGACCCTGACACTGGCACGGCGGTGGCTGAGCTCTCTCAAGCTCCTGAATGCGCCGTGTGAGTGCCTCCTGCTGGACAACAAACGACATCAGAACGTCCTCAATAGAATACCCCATATGGAAAGGATGGTAGGGGTCGGTCGGTGGCATAACAGACGGTGACGTCCAGAGAAACGGATCGCTGGCTGGATCAAAAGGTGGCACAAAGAATGGTGGTACAGGGGGAATAACAGATGAAGACTGTGGCATAACTGGAATATATGTCGGCACATGTCCAAAGGGACGAGCCGAGGAACCCTCTCCAGGTCGAGCTGGAGGTGTGTACTGTGCAAATGAAAAAGAGAAATCAACGTGACGTGCATCGGTGGTATGAGGAGGAATAGGTGGAAGCTCATCATCCGCAGGAATCCACCCATGCTGGGCGTGCTCATCTCGTGGGTTAATCTGTGCCTCAAAAAGTGCTCGATCAAACTGTACAGGCATAGGGTCAAGGTGGGGTACAACAAGAGGGTCAGCAGGTATATCAGCGATAAGTGGGGGATCAACATGATCAACAGCAATAACATGGTCACCCTCCAGTAGTGGTGCATCAGCAGGGTGATCATCAATGGGTGGGTCAGCAATCACAGGATCAATAGGTATGCCAGCATGAGCAGGGTCATGCTCAAGCACTGGGTCAGGAGCAGCTACTGGCTCAAGGGCCATGGCAGGCTCGGGATCAACGAACTCCATATCAAAATCTGCATGATCAGCGAATGCAGGGTCAACTGGGTCTACTGGGTCAACCATAGGCTGATCCAAGTGGATGAACTCTATCTCCCGGTCCGGGTCAAATCCAGGGGGAAAAACAGGGTCTGAATCCTCATCGAGGTCGTGATCGAAAGCAAATCTAGGAGCAGAGGCAGCAGATGATGCCCTGTCAGGATCTGAACCGTGTGAATAGTGTTGTGCGCTCCGAGTGTGTGACGGTGCAGAGGCCACAGACTCAAAGGAGTCTGGAGCGGGTGGGTGTGCAGGTGACTCCTCAGCTGGAGCATCTGCGAGTAACAAAAGACCACCGTCAGATAGAAGGGCCTCGCCCTCAACATCGTCCTCCAGGGGCTCATCATCAAATAGATCGACGTCGTCGTCAACGTCGGCGTCGAGGAGCATATCGTAAGAAGGATAAGCGGCCAAAGGTATGGGAGCAGGGATCTCTACGAGTGGTAGGTACCCAGCAAAAGGGCCATCAGCGGGCTCATCGACAGCGTCGGGCAGCGCAAAGGGCTGAAAGTCGTCCTCGTCTGTGCTGGTAACATCTGATGTGTGGATCTCGTGCTCTGAAGACTCTAAGTCGTCTGATACTATAGGTCTAGGGCCTGTGGTGTCCGAATCACCTGTGCCGGACGAGTCCATGTAACACAAACACAAATATGTACAAATAATCAATCATACAATCAGATAAGCACATTAGTCACCAAGTAAGCAATCAAATAATTCTCCTAGTCCCACAAGCCTCCCAGCCTCTCAGACTGCTCTTCCTAGTCCTACTAGCCAAATTCTCCCAGCCTCTCAGACTGCTCTTCCTAGTCCCACTAGCCTATTCTCCCAGCCTCTCAGACTGCTCTCCCTAGTCCTACTAGGCAACTACCTCGGTCTCCTAGACCGAGCCTCGGTCTTCCAGACCGAGCCTCAGCCTCCCAGACTGAGCCTATAAATAATAATTAAATGTGCTCAACATTTGTTTGTAAAAAGTTTTGGATCTGGACTTGAGTGGTATGCAGTGTAAAAATGTTTTCGTGAGAGCCCTAGTGATCATAGTCTAGACTCGAGAAGGAATCCTAGTTCGCTATGATCAGAGCTCTGATACCAAGCTGTCACACCCTGGCTTTGCGGAAGCGTGGTTAATTTGGTGTGACTTCTTAATACCGTAGCTTAATCATAACAAAGCTATATGATAATAAAACCATGCAAGATCATCCATAGATTTAAGTTTTTAAAACCGAACATAACATTGTCTTAGGGACTACAACACCATAACATAAAACATTGTTTTGAAAGACATAAACATCAACATGAATAAAACGCAGTTTAAGATTTGTGACTCGTCCAGGAAAAAGTCACATTTCCTAAACCGGGATGACCTCGGAACCCATATGCAGCGGGAAAACACAACATACCGCGCCAGATCTTTAATTCCCTGAAATACATGTAAGTTGAAAAATCAACAATAATGTTGAGCGAGTTCATGTGTAAGTGAGTAAATAAACCTTTGTATGTATAAAAACCCTGGTATGTAGCAAATAAGGAAAAAGAGATCACCAATGGTTTGCAAGGCCATTGATATGTGTGAAGTGCAAGTAGGAAGACTCAAACCTAGCAGATTTATGCGTTGGGTACAAAGTCACCCCGAGGTCCGTTCTGTTTGGGCCTGGGGCTGGGCTCGCTACACCCAGATAGATCTACCGCTCCTGCCCCTCGGTCCTACCCAGAGGATTAATGGCCTCAAGTTTCCGCCTACCCACTCACATGATCTGAATAATAACCCTCCTTACGCTAACCATACCATGTAAGAATTATTCGTAATCATAGTAACATGTATTTCACCCCCGTAGTTTAGAAAACTGAAAACAGTTAGAGAAAAGGGGGACATGAACTCACAGTGGTGCGTCTCTACCAAGTATATCTCCTGATCAAGCAGCTGTGCGACGACCTACACGTACTAAGTCTATTAGACGGACGGCCGTGCCTTAGCTTAAGGTTTAAGTTTTTGGGAAATAGTTAGACAACTATTTCGTGTTTATATTCTTGTAAATACTTGGTAATTATTCTCCTTCCCAAGGATGGGGGATTTAATACTTGCGTGCTCGTAAAATTCGAAATACATTATTAAGTCTCACTTAATATATTTTATTCCTTACTTCAAAGTATAAATATTCTTCCCAAAATAATACTTTGACAAAAATACGCGCTCATAAATATTTTCTCAAAATGCGTAAGTTACGTTTTAAGGATCGGGTGGTAATAATTATACCGTTGTAACTTATTATTAATTATGAAGGCGTATGCATTATTTCTGGAATCATTAGTACTTGGTAATATTATTTTTACTCTAAAAATAATATCCGTATATTTCACAAAATAATCATAAACATTTTACAAGTGACGCTATAAAAATATATATATATATATATATCAAATATATATTTACCCCGTTTCATTTTGTGAAGATCCCACCTCCGATATTTTGTAAATAAAGTCATGGCGAAATTTACGTCTTTGAAAACAAGTTAAAAATGTATTTCTAACACTTGTGATGAAAATATTTTCAAGTGTTAGGTTTTTGGAAAAATTTCGCCAGAGTTTCCCCTGTAACTGGAGGTGGCCACGCTTTCAAGCGTATCATTTTCTTTTATAATTCAAATCAACAGTTTTCTCATTCAACCAAAACAATATCCAAAGCATCAAACTAGTCAAAATATATATAAATCGCATAAATTACATGAACTTGTGGTTTATCTAAAAATGCGTGATAAATCCCACTATTTTTAGTGGATCTTTATATAAATCAACTTCGTTTCTTGAAAGTCTCGTTTTTAAAGGAGTTTCATCTTTACAACTTCTTGTAGAATTTGACAATACTAGTTCTTTGTCAAAACTTAGTGTTACACAAGTATTTACACACTTGTGTGTTTGCTAAAATCATTCTTGTTTATGAAAGATCCGTCTTTAACAGTATGTTTTCTCTTGACACGTGGTCCTTTGAAAATACCGTTTGTAGATCCGTAGATCTACTAGTTTTGAACACTATTTCATAAGTAAATTCGATTTTACACAAGTTCATGTTTAATGTGTGGTAGAGTTTCATCATTTAACCCTTTGTACACTTAAACAAACTCTATGTCATGATCCATGATCACGACTAATCCGGGTTAGATGATGATCCGAGCTACCACAACATAGATCGGCACTAAATAATTATAACTAGACACGTCTTACAAGATTTAGACAACAATATAGCTTTTATCCAATATTTTTAACATTTTAGTAGACTTTTACATATCATCTTGCATGTTCTTGAGTTTTAACCGTTACATTTCATTTTAACCACTTTAAAATAGATCAAGAGGGCGTATATAGCAACTTACTACTAGCTCGAGGCTAGGGAAGAAACTAGTCAAAGATTGGGTGGATAAAAGCAATGGGGTGAGGTCCTTCACGTTCCGAATGCACCAAGCTTCCTTATGTGAGATCCTTAACACTTGTATACTCTTGGAACTTGCAAGATCAAAACCGAAAATGGATGGATGGTTGTGGGGTGCTCTCGGCCGAGAACCAAAGAGAGAGGGAAAGAGTGTGTGTTGGTAAGTTGAGTGTGTGAAGGTTATGTTGGTTTAAGCTTGGTTCTTATAGACAAAACTCAAGATCATTAACCATTGGATCATATGTCTAATTGATATTAGACAAGAGTGATTTAAATAATCATCAAAGTACAAGGGGTGTCCCCCTAGGGGACGGTTTGGTTAGAGAGGGGGGGGGGGGGGTCTTGGTTCAATCTCGACCATGTAGTTAGGACATTAGTTAAGTTAAGTTAAGTTAGTTTAGGGATTAACCCGGTTACTAGTGTGTTATGCTTTACAGCGGGTGTTAGGGTATTCGGGGACCCTAACTGGCTCAGAAAAAGATAAACAATGTTATTGGCAATATATTTATGTTCCGGGTAAAGTCCGGTTGTTCGGTTGGATAGAGATCCGTTAAAGTGCTTAACAAAGCTTTAAAGTGTCGTTATTATTATTTTTAGTGACACAACTTATTCCCGACACTTTGGAAAGTGTCTAGTAACATTTTTCTCATGTTTTGGCACTTTATTATTAGCTAAATGCTGAATTTTAATTAAAGTGCTGAATTTTGTACTTAGAGTACGTTTTAGGCACATCCGGTCACTGTAACTTATTCCTAGTGACGCAGTTCTACAACCCTTATATCCCTACACTCACCACTAGTGTAGCAAACTATCTCAGGCTCTTACAGGCCTTAGAGGTAGTACCTGCCTGGTGCTAGTTATGACAGCACGTTTAATAGGTTATCCGTTCATTGTGCTACTGTGCTTTTGGTGCATCAAGGTTTGTCACAAAGGTGCTGTAAGCAAAACATGGAGTGACAGCAAGTAAAGTATGATGCAAGTAAGTACATGTATCAGTATTCAAGTAGCAGTTTATCCACAAGTTCAAGTAAGCACAGTAATTAAGCAGTAATTAATTATTAATTAAGTCGTACGGATACCTGGTTTAGTGAGGGTTGTCACATAGAGAAGATCAGAAGAAACATGTTTGAAAGTGGATAAAAATAGCTTTAGTTGTTTAGTGTATGCCCACAAATTTTTATGCAGAGAATCAATGTGAATTTAAAATTTCACTACACTTGTTGATGACAATATAGGTATGGACTTTGATATTCACACACCCCAAATCTTATTTTCACACCCCTTAAAGCGCCCCGCTTTGGCCAAAGCAGGGTGTTTTGGCCTGCTTTCCAGACAACCGGTGATGTGATGGTCAAAGCGGGGCGCTTTGGGTGCTTTCTCCAGACAAAAGGGTGATGAGACTTGATGGGATTTTATATTATTTACGGTGTCGGAGAAAGTGTCACATTTTGAACCCAAAGCGCGACGCTTCGACCCCCATTTCATACATTTAAGAGGCAGGCCATGCATTCTGTCTGTTATCCTCAAAAAAAAAAAAAAAAAAAAAAAAAAAAAATTCATCCATTTCAAAAAATTAAGGTTGAGGTTCTGTTGGGTTTTTTGTTTTGAACTGTGAAAATTCTGTTGAGGAGAGCATTTTTCAGTGATTACAATGTCGTGGTTTAGCAACTACATTTTTGGTGAATACTCTGAGGAGCCGTTGTTCCAGATTCTTACGAGGGAGCCGTTATTTCTGCCTCGTACGATATACCGATCCCTTCCAACATGAGGGAGGAGGAGGTTGTATCTGGCATTCGTTATCGTGACAAATACGGTGGAGCTGGACTTGAATTTCCCTGTGGAAGACTCCGACGCACAACACGGCTATTCGGATTATGGATACGGAGGTGAACCGTATCCTCAGGCTGAATTTCCATACTGTCAGCCAAACTATCCCGACCACGGTTACGGTGGTGAGCACAGCTATGTACAACAAGGTTATCCCGACCACGGTTACAATGGTGAGCGAACCTATGTACAGCAAGACTATCCCGACCATGGTTACGGTGTTGAGCCTAGCTATGTACATCAAGACTATCCCGACCAGGGAGAGGGTGGTGAGCAGGATGAGGAATGCTCTTACCCAATTACATTTTCTTTTGATACAAACAGAAATTTTCATCACGTGATGAGTTGGTGGATTATGTACAGAAGACGGGAAAGGACAATGGCTACGTCATGATAATTAAAAGGTCGAATAAAAAAGGAAGTAATTTAAGATTTGGTTTCAATGTAGTCTTGGTGGGGAGTACAAGAGTGTAGCTACAGTGAGGAAAACAGGTTGCAAGAAAACAGGTTGCCCGTTTGAGTTGATAGGGTTTACGGAAACAAAGGGAGTTTGGAAGAAAGAGGTGAAGGATGCGAGGCACAACCACACTCCTATTGAAAACATGGAGGGTCACGCATCTGCGAGAAGGCTTTCTTCGGAGGATAAAAGACTGATTGAGCAGCTGACAGAGCAGGATATTCCAAACCGTAGCATCTAGCGTACGTTAACGAAAAAGAACCCGGATAAAAAGATTATTCCGAAAGATGTACACAATGATGTTTAGAAGATCAATGCCAGAAAGAGGGTTGGAGAATCTCCAATGCAACAACTCGAAAACCTTCTCGTCGAAAAAGATTTCACTTATTACATGCATGAAAACGAGATGACGAACGCAGTTGAAGATATCTTCTTTGTCCACCCACTTTCATTTACTATGTGGTATGCGTTCCCGCATGTGCTCATGATTGACGCCACCTACAAAACAAACTTATAAAATTTTCCGTTTGTGCATGTCGTAGGTATGACATCGACAAACAACTCATTTTCGGTTGCTCATGCGTTAATTTATGCAGAGAAGGCATAAAACTACATATGGGTGTTGAAGCGGATCAAGTCTATGTTGAGGATCAACTCTATGTCGGTGGACTGTATGGAGCCGCGTGTCATCATAACAGATAGGGACTTGGCGCTAATTAATGCGTGTGAACAAGTTTTCCCAAAAGCGAACAAGTATCTTTGTCGGTTCCATATTAATCAAAATATCAATAAGAACAGCAAGCAGAAATTCACTGAGAAGGAGTGGAAAGAATTTGTTCGTTCGTTTAATACATTGTGTGAGTCTTCCACCGAGGAAATATACAGGTATAATCTAGCAAACCTTGAAGCATAGCTGAAAGAAGTTGGTCGTGAATGTGAGTAATTCTTACATAATTTTTTAAATACTTTTTCACATACATACACACGTAGATACATACCTACAAGTTATGGTTATATTTTTAGAGGTTTTTGACTATATGAAGAAATCATGGTTGGATCCGTACCGTGAAAAGTTTGTAGCTGCATGGACTTACAAGACACTTAACTTTCACCAGACTACAACCAACAGAGTCGAGTCCATGCATGCATTGCTAAAAGGTCACTTTTCAAGTCATCGCAACACGCTGGTTAATAACTTCAAATAAACTTTAAATTATATATGTTTTATAAAAATAAAACAAAACTCTACAACTTTTCAACAAGAAACACAATCAAACAACAAACCAACAACCTATTTTTTCCACCAAAACCTCACTTTTCCCCCAAAAATAAACAACCAGCCCAAAACGCCCCGCTTTGGCCAAAGCGGGACGCTTTGGTACAAGGTCATAAGACAAGGACTAATAGGCTCAGCCCTTGTCAGTTGACTTTAACCTAAAGCGTCCCGCTTTATCCAAAACGGGATGTTTTGGGGTGTGCGAATAGACCAAGGGGGTGTGGGAATAGCCTGGGCCTATAGGTATACTGTTGATCTTGAGTTATCATAAAATGATAATAATCATGTAGGCATTATCTCCCAGACCCTAGGTCAAGAGTTCGAGCCCGAGCCATCCCGGGTTTTAGTTCACCGTGCGTTATGCCAAAGAGATTCTCTCTTGTGGTGGAGCAAGCCCCTACCATTGGCAGTTGATGGTATAGTTTCCCGGTGAACGCCGTTAGCCAAACTCTGACGCCAGCGTGGTGTCACACCCCAACCGATGACGGAAACATCGGGGTGCGGCACTAACCGTTCAGATTGTTCAGGAGATTCCACAACACTAAAGTTTCAATAGATATTAATTTGATTTCATGCAAAATTTCCTAAACATCAATACATCAACCACAACCACGAAGTTTCAAACGTGCAAATCATCAAACATTGTTAATAGTTTCTAGATTTTCTAAGATGTGTTTCTAAGCAGCATCCTAGTAAGTTTCTTGTTTCCAGCATCCTATCAGCCTGCAACAAGTATTAAAATAATGTCAATACAAAAATGTATTGGCGAGTATACAAGTTTGAGTATATAGCATAATAGTTTAAAAGACTCGTATCCATCATGTAAATGATAAAATAGTTTCAGCCATGCTAGTGTTCACAGTCCAAGTTATAGCCCAAGTGTCCCAATGCATTCGCCACTTTCCCAAGAATCAAGGAAAGCAAATAGAATCCTCCTAACAATACCCCGAGAATAATGGGGAGGTGCATTCTCCTATAGCGCTACTATTGTTAAGGCGGAACTACACACGAGGACTAAACGTTCACATAGGATAAAGAATCAAGAATCCAAAAGTATCAAGTTTCATATTTACCAAGGATAGAGTTAGATTCCAAATAGTTTCAAGTTCAAGTTTCATAGAATACATGTTGCATCCCAAAAGTTTAAAACGAAAAGGGATCGAGTATTCTCACAGTGATTGCTTAACAGTAAATTGTTATTGGATCAAAGGGAGCTCTTTAGGATTAGCCTGCTTAGATTAACAGATAAGTGTCGAGCAGAATAACGAGAATCGTGCAAAGTGTCGGATCAGTTCTCCTGAACGGATGGCCAACCGGACGGATGGTCATCCGGTCGGATGACATATGAGCTTCAGACGGACCGCCATCTGATCTGATGGTCATCCGGACGGATGGCCATTCGATCGAATGGCCATTCGATCCAAAGGGTGTGTATTACCAAATGATCAACTTTTGAAGTTTTTGTTGTAGTAAAATTCCAAGTCGTTCGATCGGAGGGTCATCCGATCGGATGACCGTTCGGTCGAATGACTGTTTGTGTGTAAGTTTCAAAGTTCAACGTTCTGATCCAAAATAGTTTAAGTGTTGAAGGTTGTAAGTCACATTGCCACTTCGATCGGATCGCCATTCGTTCGTAGTGATCTTGTTCCTTTTTCAACCTTGTAAAGTTTCTAAGTTTTTAGTTTAACGGTGACGACATGATACGTATTGAGACAACAGTAAACACATCAAGGCTCAGCCTACCTGACCGGATGGGAATCACCCCGTTAGATCAGACGGCTGTTCTTGACTGAGTTCATGTCTGAATCCGTATTCCGGTCAACTTCTCCGGTGAGAATTCATCTTCCAAGCCGACTCCAGACTATAAATCAAGTCTACAGCTCGTTTGGGTCCGGATTCCACCATTACTAAGTTAAAAGTTAAGAAAGCTACAAGATTAGAATGAAATTGATTGAAAAACTTTAGATTTAGTAAAGATTTGGTGTAAAACACATGAAATTCCTTAGAACTGAGCTAGATCTTGACTGAAATGACATCACACAACTGTTTGTACAAACCGCCATGATGACGTCATCTTCAAGAGCCCAAATCTCAGAGATCTCACGGTGACAAACGTGATTTCGAAGAAGAATCATGTGTAGAAGAGTGTAATGATCAAAGTTGTACAAGAATCAAAGAGGAAACTTACAAGAATCACCCAAAAATAAAGGAAAAGTGTAGTGCGTACGTCTGGAGCGGAGAGGACTGTCACATCAGTGAAGAACGATGTGACATGTCCTATTTATAGAGTCAGAGAAAAGTTAAGGCGGTCTTGCTATGGATCGGATGGCATTTCGATCGAGTGGCCCTCCGATCGGATGGTTATCCGATCGGATTGCCATTCGGTCAATCCCATCCTTTTGCCATTTTCTGTCTTTGATTCGTTTTGCGAGTTAGATTAAGCGTTGCGTATTATTGGATAATAGTATCACATAACTAGATTATATCATTAACACAAAGTTTCCAAGTTTCAAAGTTTCATAGTTTCCGCCAGTGACAAGACTCCAGTCTCTCGTTCAACCAAGTCTCAAGTTTCACGAGTCTCAAGAGTCAAGCACCAAGTATCAAGTCTCAAGAATCTAGTCTCAAGTATCAAGAATCAAGTATCAAAGTTTCAAGATTCTAGCATCACAAAGTTTCACAATTAGACTAACATTGATAAAACCCAAAAGTATAGGGGCTAAACTTGACAAAAGATAAAAGTTCAGGCACGCAGGGCGTTACACGTGGACTCGGTTAAGACAACATAGTCTGGCCAGAGTAAGGTTATGGCCCTAGGAGGGTGTGAGATCTCTCTCACAACAAGTTAAAGATTCTTACCGTTTATATTAGAGTTAAATGCCCGAATAGTCCCTGTGTTTTGCCTTTTTTTCACCTTTAGTCCCTAACTTTCTAAAATTACAGCTATAGTCCCCAACTTTTGCAATTTTATTCCCGGATAGTCCCTAGACTTAACATTAGTTAGATTTCTCAGTTAAGAGGATGTGAAATGAAAAAAATACCCTTACTATAAAACAAAATAACTTAAGCTATTAAACAAATTTATTTATTTGTGAGACCCACTCATTTATAAAAACAAAATAATAACCCCACCCCACCCCACCCCCACCTTCCTCTCTCTTTCTTCTCTCTATCTTCTTATTCCACCTGCAACATGTCCGGTGATTTCTCATCCTCTGACCACCAGTCACCACCACCACAAAGAAAACCTCTTCAACTTACCACCACCACATTGAAGATCCAGTTGAAGATCAGCAATGAGACCACCAGCAACATGATGAAGATCCATTACTTTTTCTTGCTAAAGTGCAAACATACCATATCAATTTAGCAAAATCGAGAACAATGCTCTCATACTCTAACCTTTCTCTCAATTAAATACTTCAACAAAAACAGTTACTAAACATCCCTATACTATCATCATAACTATATGCATTTCATCAATTTATCAGACTTAAATCAATGTACATAAATTTTCAATAGCAGAACATGTAATCATCATCCTCCATCCTAATAATTTAGGGTAAGTTTTCAGAAATCATTGCAGAACCAGAACACAAAAACATAAACAAAACAGATTAACAACCTTGCGATCCATACTCAGAGGCTTTAAGTCGAAAATCATTGGCGATTATGGAGGCAGCTTGTGTTCTCGCTTGAGAAATTGTGGCTAGATTATACAAATGTGAGATGCTACGAGAGATGTATTCGAAATCAGGAACATTATCTTTACCGACCGCATCTAATTGAGAAGCTAGCCATGATTTTACTTTGCCGATTCTGTTCGTATCGAAAGATCCACTAGTGGTTTTTGACAGTTCGGTTGCAGGTTGTTGTGGATAATCGGGTGTGTCGCTCATTCTGTATGTGATAATCTCGGGTTAGGGTTAGGATTTGGGGGTGATTTGATTTGAAAATCAGATTTGTGAAATAAAAACTAGGCCGGCAAAAAGGTAAGGAGATTTTGAAATTGAAAAGGGGTTCTTGTAAAGAAACTGATCGAGAGAAATGACGAGTTAATCCCGTGGTATCCTCATTGTAGCGGTTGTGGGGTAAGTTGCAGAGGTTTTCTTTGTGGTGGCGGTGACGGTGGTCGGAGGAAGAGAAATCGCCGGACGTGTTGCAGGTGGAATGAGAAGATAGAGAGAAGATAGAGAGAAGAATGTGGGGTGGGGGTGGGGTTGTTATTTTGTTTTATTAAAGGAGTGGGTCCCAAAAATAAATAAATCTATTTAATAGGTTAAGTTATTTTGTTTTTTAGTAAGGGTATTTTTATCATTTCACATCCTCTTAACTAAGAAAACTAACTGATGTTAGGCTTAGGGACTATCCAGGAACGAAATTGCAAAAGTTTGGGACTATAGCTGTCATTTTAGAAAGTTAGGGACTAAAGGTGAAAAAAGGGTAAACCACAGGGACTATCCGGGCATTTAACTCTTTGTATTATTAGTTCTAAACAATTTCATGGAAATTACAATGTGGAGAATAAATGATGTATGTATTATCTTCTTCTTCTTTTTGTTTTCTTTTTTTTTGTATGAAACTGAAAAGTATTATTAGTTTCTAAGCAATTTCACGGAGATTACAATAGTTGGTTGGGGGTATGGTGGGCTTTTAACCAAGAAGGCGGGTTACTTTTTTTTTAAACAAAAGGCATTTGCATTAAGAGAATACCCAAGCAAGTTGCTCAGAATGATACAGTACAACAAGAAGAAAAAAGGACACTACATATGAAACAAGATATAGTATTGCAGCATACTAAAAAGTGAAGAACATTTGTTACCAAGCCACCTTAAATTCGCACCAGCTCTTCCACTCAATCTTCAAGTTCTTTGACCTTGAGTTGATCCAAAGGAAAGACAATGCCTTGATTTCACCAATTATCTTCTGCAATTGTTTATGCTTATTGTTAAAAATCTGGTCATTTCGTGTCCGCCATAACAACCAACACACAGTTGCTATAATTGTGTAAAATGCCTTCTTTTTATTGTCCGAGAGCTGCTGATATTATGCGAATTCGAGCAATTCCACCACACTCAATAAGTATCTAGGCAGGGGTATTTTAGACCATAATGAGATTGCCGCCCATAATTGTTGCGCATATTGACACGTCACTAGTAGATGGTCTGCAAATTCTTCTACCATGTTTGCATAGAACACATGACACTGATGGTAGTGTAACGTTACGTCTTGCGAGCGCCTTCCTAGTTGGTATCGGTTTAGTATGACCCGCCACATAAAATAATTGATTTTCTTTGGAAGCCAAGTTAACCATTTTAACTGTCACACCCCAACTGATGGCATAATCATCGGGGCGTGGCACTGAGAGAAACAGATTGTTCAAGAGAATCCATAACAACTATTAATGACAATATTTTTAAGGTTTAATATCCCATACTACTAAACAAATATTTCAAAACAGTCATTACAGATAATCAGTCTAAAAAAAAAAATCCATTCCGACAACTCAGATTTTTATGGTGGGTTTGTAGACTTCCTATCTTGTTTTGCAGCAAACATCCAATCAACCTGTCACATACGTTAAAATAAAAGTCAATACATAAAATTTAAAGGTGAGTACACAAGTTTGCATAGATATAGTATAAAAAGCGTTTACGCATAACCAGCATGTAACACGTAACGGGTGAAGCATGTAAACTACCAACAATGATACATCCTAACCACGCGACTGTGAGTAGAGTATGCACGACACATGTTCACCGAAGCGAACACGTGAAGTAAAGTAAATGTGATCCCTAGCAACCCCTGTCACACAGGTGCTGAGTCCAAACTATAGTATTATGTTGCTAGAGGCGGTCTGGCAAGTAATCACTGTATAAGCATAGTAACAAGCATTCAACTAATCATGTATATAGCATACGGGAACGGTTAGCGTGTGTAAAGCATTTAAGTTTTGTGTTTTGATATAGAACGTACGTAACACCCAAAACTGCGTTAAGCGAAAAATGGTTCGAGTATACTCATTGTGTGCGTTTAGCAATGTAAACATAATCAGTTGGATTGAAGGGAGCGCCGGGTCAGCCTGCGTACAGGAACAGAAGCATAAGTCTTTCTCAGAGGCTGAACAGTCGAAATCAGTGTGTCGAGTGGGGTAAAAGTGTTCAACAGTCTATCCGAACGGATGGGTCTAGTCCATCCGGGCGGATGGGTTCCATCCAGACGGATTGTCATCCGGACGAATGGCCATCTGGGCAGATGGCCATTCGGACAGATGGCTATTCAGATAATCTGTGGTTGTTTGCGGACCGATAAAATTTGGAGTTTAGTTAGCTGCGTTTAAACAATGGAAATCGTCAGGGTCAGGTCATCCGGACGAATGGGTCCCATTCGGACGGATGGCCATTCGGGCGGATGGTCTGTGTTTGAAGTTTCTGTAAAATTTTCTAAGTTACAAGTTTTAAGTTTTTAAATCGAGTTTTACGAGTAGCGTTGAGTTTGCAATAGCGTTTGCGAGTAACAATACGCATAATAAGCACACACAAGTAATCAAGTAAACAAGTAAACACATAACTAACACAAGTAAATAAATAACCAATCCGTGTTTCGAGGTTGCGTTGCGATGAGCGTTGTGATAGTAAGCGTTTAAATGCGATAATTAGCGATAAATAGTGATGTGAAATGCGTTAAACAAGCGTGTAAAATGCGTTTTAAAATATAGTTTAACCCTTTCGCGGTAATCGTATCTCGAAGTACAATGTTTACAAAGAAACAACAGTAATTAGGAACAATCCGAAGATCGGGTTGTTACAGTCTCCCCTACTTTAGGGAATTTCGTCACGAAATTAAGTAGTAGACGTAACAAAGAGATGCGGGTATTTAGCCTTCATATCACTCTCGAGTTCCCAAGTGAACTCTGCGCAGCGTTTACCTTCCCATCTCACCTTGACTATGGGAATGCGAGAGCGTCAAAGTTTCTTGGTCTCTCGGTCCATGATTTCTACTGGCTTTGCACAAAGTGTAGGGTCTCGTTTATTTTCAAATCCTCGAGCGGCACATGCAGATTCTCTTTGGCTAGACACTTTTTGAGGTTCGAGACATGGAAAGTCGGGTGTACGTTGTTGAGTTCCTCCAGTAATTCGAGTCAGTAGGCTACTTTGCCAATTCTTTCTAGAATCTTAAAGGGGCCCACGTATCGTGGCGCTAGCTTTCTTTTCTTGCCGAATTGGATCACCCCATTCCAAGGTGAAACCTTTAGGAGTACGTGATCACCAACTACGAACTCAAGGGGCTTGCGGCGTTTATCGGCGTAACTCTTTTGACGACTCCGAGCTTTCAGGAAATTGTCTCATATCTGGAGAATCTTGTCTATCGTTTCTTGTAATAACTCAGGGCCAGTGATCTGAGCATCTCCGATCTCGTGCCATACAATAGGCGATCGACATTTTCTACCATATAATGCCTCAAAGGGTGCCATTTGAATGCTAGCATGATAACTGTTATTGTACGAGAATTCTACTAAAGGTAAATGCGAATCCCAATTACCACCAAAATCTATAACGCACGAGCGAAGCATGTCTTCAAGGGTGCGAATCGTGCGTTCAGTCTGACCATCGGTCTGGGGATGGAATGCGGTACTAAGATTAAGAGTGGTACCGAGAGCAGATTGAAAAGTTTCCCAGAGACACGATGTAAAATGACCATCGCGGTCAGAGATGATGTCACGAGGCATCCTGTGTCGACAAATAACTTCGTCGGTATAGATTCGTGCTAATTGTTCTACCTTGAAGTCTTCTTGTATTGGCAGAAAATGGGCAGATTTCGTTAGACGATCAACGATAACCCAAATGCTATCGTGACCAGAGGGTGTGCGAGGGAGTTTTATAATAAAATCCATAGCTATACTCTCCCACTTCCACATCGGGATTTTGGGTTGTTTGAGTAAGCCAGGGGGTCGTTGATGTTCGTCCTTAACCTTCGAACAAGTTAGGCATTTCGAAACGTACAACGCGATATCTTTTTTCATGCCCGGCCACCAGTACCTGGAGCGAAGGTCTTGGTACATCTTGTCGGCACCGGGGTGAATGGAGTATCGAGATTTATGGGCTTCCATCAACAATATCTCCCGTAGGTTATTGCAACTGGGGATCCAAACACGGTCAAGATAATAAAAGATTCCATTCGATTTGCTCACCAACTGAGATTCTGAACCATATATTCTTTCCTCCTTCAAAGTATTCTCAAGAAAACAAACATGTTGCGCTTCGCGAATGAGGGTTTTGAGGTTATTCTGGGCTTGAGCATCACGAACACTAGATACATAGCTTCATCTGCTAAGAGCATCAACTACGACGTTAGCTTTGCCTGGGTGGTAGCGTATCTCACAATCGTAGTCGTTGAGAAGTTCAACCCATCTGCGTTGGCGCATATTCAGTTCCTTTTGGTTTAATATGTGTTGTAGGCTCTTATGGTCGGTGGAGACCGTACACTTGGTACCATACAGATGTGTTGTAGGCTCTTATGAACGGTATTAAGATTGTTGTTAGATGATGACATAATGCCGGCTTGGTATAGGTAAAATGTTATTGATCATGAATATGAGTAATCGGCTCTATATGGGTTAAATCCGAATAGCTTGGTCATGTTTAAGAGGTTTATTGCTTATGAAGTAGGACTTACATATGTGTACTAGATGATGTGCATGGTTAGAATATATGATAGGATTGTTGGATTGATCATATGGCAAATTGTGGAAAAACCCTAAATGATGAACAAGTTGGAAAGTTAATATGAATATTTGAATATGATATGAACATGGTATGAACATTTGAAAAATGCTTGTTTGATCCGTTTTACTTGAGTATTAGACAAGAAAACATGTTTGTATGGATAGTACACAAGGTTGCATGAAATAGAAATTCTATTGGTTAGTACACTATGCAGAATCAGCAGGTGCTGGGAGTCGAGACCCCTGGTTTCGACTCGAGACCATCTAGAAGCCAGCTCGAGATCAGCGGTTGCGAGTCGAGAATCCCTAGTCTCGACTCGAGACCACACAATGTCAGCACAAGCAGCATAACTCGAGACCTCCGGTTGCGACTCGAGACCATTTAGTCTCGACTAGCACATGCATGACTCGAGACCTCCACGATTGCGACTCGAGAACTCATAGCTATAACTCGAGACCGCCCAGTCTCGACTCGAGATCTCTAGTCTCGACTCGAGACCACACGATGATACCTTCTGTTGGGCTTGCACGGTTTCAGGCCTCAGTTTTGGGCCGAACATATGGGCCTTATGTGTTACTGTTGATTGTGTATGATTGTGCACTGTTGATTAGACTGTCATGAGAAACACTTATTTGTAATGTGCTAGTATACGTGTAGAACATACGTGCACTACTTGAATGCGAACCTGACTTGTGTGGTATAACTATGTTAGGACGTGGTTAACCACAATATAGCTTGATTGACTTTTCTGTGTATCTGCCGAGCAAATCAAGGTGAGTTCACACCCTCTACAAAGCATGGGATTCCCGGGGTTGGGAATGGGGTTAAGGAACATGGATTCCTCGTCCTTTCTTGGGGAGGACAGTATTGGTTCAGGAATATAATTCCTCGTCCTCATGGACAGATAACTCGTACTAGACCAAAACTCTATCACGAAGTCCCTCCTTTTTATATTGACATAATTGCCGGGCCAATGGCGAGCGGGTCATTAGTTAGATAGCGCTATTTAGGTCTGACAAGCCTCACACCGTGCCGCAGAGGACGGGCGTGAACTAATGGATCTGGGCACGTCAATGATGATAGACATTGACAGTTCAGGGCACATAAACATGACTACAGTCAGCAGTCGATATGGTAACGAGTCTAGTGTATACATGGGGTAGCCCCCACGGCCGAAACGCCAGATAACTAAACATGGGGTAGCCCCCACGGCTGGATTGCCAGAGTAACTGGGTTAAACAAATCACGTTTTCAACTATGGGGTAACCCCCACGGCAGGATGCCAGATAAAGGAAACTGTTTTCAGAACAACTTAAAACAAACACCCAACTGTGAACTCACTCAACTTGTTGTTGACTCGTTACTACATGCTTTGCAGGTCAATAGGTACTTAGCTGGAGCTTGCATGGAAGAGGGTCGTTGTGGGACATGGACAGCTGTGTGCCATGTTAAACTTTGAGACAATTAAACTTATGTTTTGGATTTAAACGTTATGCTTCCGCTCGCAACTTAAACTATGTTTTGTTTGGACACCAAATCGTATTGGTTGGATTTTTATAATCACTTACATGCTTGTTCAATATGATTGGTGGCTGGATCCTGGTCAGTCACGCCTCCAAGCGGTGATACTCCGCATGTGGATTTTGGGGGTGTGACAGATTGGTATCAGAGCCATTGGTTATAGAGAACTTGGTTTTAATAAAGGAAAAGGGTTTATTAAAATCAGACTATAACCTGTACAGTGCTCTACGATCCACAACGACGCTTCACTCCACATGCAAGGCTCGACATTCTAGGTGATATGATCTGTGTGTATTGCCTACTTGTTAGTTACATAGTACATTGCTCATGGTATGCTTAGTTAGTATAACTACTGTTGCTTGAACACGTGTGTGCTTACTCCCTTCTGCCATCGCACTTTCGCGAACCTCTCTCACTCATGTTTCCCTTTATATGAAGATCATGAGTGGACGCGTTAACATGACTCAAGCCCAGTTGACGGCTCTGATTAACGAACGAGTTGCTGCGGCACTTGCAGCTGCACACGCAGGAGGTATATCCTGCAGTCCAAACTCCTTTTAGGATCTTTAGGTCCTACTCTCGTGAACCAACCTTTGTGTTAAACTCTGTCTTTCTTTCACCCACGATAGGTCAGCATGCTCAGCCACCCGTGTGCACCTTCAAAGCCTTTATGGACTGCCGACCAACTACTTTTAGCGGCACTGAAGGAGCAGTAGGTCTCCTCCACTGGTTTGAGAAACTAGAATCTGTGTTCGAAATGTGCGAATGCCCTGAGGAGCGCAGGGTGAAGTATGCTACCGGTACTCTCGAGGGTTTAGCTCTCACGTGGTGGAACGCTCAGGTTCAAATGCTGGGGTTGGTTGCTGCTAACGCCACCCCATGGAACAACTTTAAGGAGATGATCAATGAGGAGTATTGTAACCGTGATGAAATTCACAAACTGGAAGTAGAATTTTTCAACCTCAAGATGACGGGGTCGGAGATTGAAGCATATGTGAATAGATCGAATGAACTGGCAATTCTGTGCCCTACCATGGTGGATCCTCCCATCAAGCGCATCGAACTATTTCTCAAGGGCTTAGTGCCAGAAATCCAAAGTCATGTGACTTCAGCAAACCTCGCCACCATCCAGCAAGTGGTACAATTGGCTCACCGTCTCACGGATCAGGCGGTGGAGCAGAACAGGTTACCAAAGCGAATAGGCGTTGCAACTACTTCAGGTGTTCCTAGTGACAACAAGCAGAAATGGGATGGAGCTTCAAGCAAGGGTTCGACTTCTGTTCAGTCTCAGTCCCAGCAGAGAAAGATTGATGACTACAAGAGCCCTAACCAACAATCATCTGGTGGTCAAGGTCATGGTGGGTACAAGGGGAATCATCCCAAATGCAATCGCTGCAGCCTGCACCACAGCGGGCCATGCACCAGGGGTAACTGTCAACGGTGCAACAAGCCAGGTCACGTTGCCAAGGACTGCAGAAGCTTGTACCCCACGAACCAGAATCGTCAGCAACAAGCCCCTCAGAACCAACGCCAACAGCAGCAGCAAGGTGATAACAAAGGGTGCTTTCAGTGTGGAGCTGAAGGCCATTTCAAGAGGGATTGCCCCCAACTGAACAGGAACCAGAACAACAACAACAACAACAATAACAACAATCAGGGGAATGGCAACAATGGGAACAACAACAACAATGGAGCCAGGGGGCGGGCGTTCGTGATTGGCCAAGGTGAAGCAAGGAATGACCCCAATGTTGTGGCGGGTAAGTTCCTTCTCGACGACTTTTATGTTACAGTTTTATTTGATTCGGGTGCCGATACTAGATACGTGTCACTAGAAGTTAGTCAAATGCTTAAGCGTGTACCAACTCCTTTGAACAACAAGCACACGGTAGAGCTAGCAAATGGTAAGAGTTTAGAGGCCACACACGTAGTCAAGGGTTGTAAACTTATTCTTGCCAACCAGACCTTCTCTATCAACCTTATTCCTATCGTCTTGGGTAGTTTCGACGTTGTCATTGGGATGGATTGGTTATCCCAACACCGAGCAGAGATTCTTTGCAACGAGAAGATTGTTCGTATTCCTGGTTCCAGTGGTGAACCTCTCATGATTCGTGGTGACAAGAAGGGTGCTGTTGAGAACGTCATCTCTTTCCTCAAAGCCCAAAAGTGCTTACGAAAGGGCCACACTGCTATTTTGGCTCTCGTTACAGACACCTCAAAGAAAGAGGGGAAGATAGAAGACTTTCCAATTGTACGCGACTATCCTGAGGTATTCCCTGAGGAATTACCTGGTCTTCCGCCTCATCGCCAAGTCGAGTTCCGGATTGAACTAGCTCCTGGAGCTGCGCCTATAGCTTGTGCACCTTATCATTTAGCTCCATCAGAGTTGGAAGAACTCTCCGCGCAACTACAAGAGCTCTTGGATAAAGGTTTCATTCGTCCTAGCTCATCGCCCTGGGGAGCCCCAGTGCTATTTGTGAAGAAGAAAGACGGTACCTTCAGAATGTGCATCGACTACCGGGAACTCAACAAGGTGACCGTGAAGAATCGTTATCCTCTACCACGCATTGACGACTTGTTCGACCAGCTACAAGGGTCGAGCTACTATTCAAAGATTGATTTAAGATCGGGATATCACCAGCTGAGGGTCCGAGAAGAGGATGTCTCTAAAACAGCCTTTAGAACTCGCTATGGACACTATGAGTTTTTGGTCATGCCTTTTTGACTGACAAATGCACCTGCAATTTTCATGGACTTGATGAATCGAGTGTGCAAGCCTTACTTAGACAAGTTCGTTATAGTCTTCATCGACGACATCCTGATCTATTCTAAGAGTCAGGAGGGACACGAGCAGCATCTACGACTTGTTTTGGAACTCCTTCGAATGGAACAACTTTACGCAAAGATCTCGAAATGCGACTTCTGGCTTCGTGAAGTCCACTTCCTAGGCCACGTGGTGAACAAGGATGGGATTCACGTTGATCCATCCAAGGTAGACTCGATCAAGAATTGGCCTGCACCTCGTACACCAAAGGAAATTCGCCAATTCTTGGGTTTGGCAGGTTACTACAGGAGGTTCATTAAGGATTTTTCCAAGATTGCGTAGCCTCTCACCTCACTAACGCAGAAAGGCGTTGTTTATCGATGGGGAAATGCACAGGAGTTAGCCTTTCAGCATCTAAAGGATAGACTTTGTAGCGCACCTATCCTTTCATTGCCAGAGGGCACAGACGACTTTGTGGTCTACTGCGACGCATCAATTCAAGGTCTTGGTTGTGTATTGATGCAACGAGATAAAGTCATAGCTTACGCCTCACGCCAACTTAAGGTTCATGAAAAGAACTACACCACACATGATTTAGAGCTGGGAGCTGTTGTCTTTGCACTTAAGATATGGAGACATTACCTGTACGGTACCAGGTGCGCCATCTACACCGACCACAGGAGCCTCGAGCATATCTTCAAGCAGAAGGAACTGAATATGCGACAACGACGATGGGTCGAGCTACTGAATGACTACGAGTGCTCGATCAGGTATCACCCGGGCAAGGCCAACGTGGTGGCTGACGCCCTCAGTCGAAAGGACACTGCGCCTAAGGGCGTACGAGCTTTGCAACTCACGATACATTCTGGCCTTCCTTCCCAGATACGAGCTGCTCAGATAGAAGCATTGAAACCAGAAAACGTCAGGGCTGAAGCCCTACGCGGCTCAAGACAATGATTGGAACAAAAGGAAGACGGTGCTTACTACGTAACGGGACACGTCTGGGTCCCACTCTATGGCAACCTACGAGAGCTTGTGATGGATGAAGCACACAAGTCTCGCTACTCGGTACATCCTGGTTCGGATAAAATGTACCACGACATCAAAACTACATATTGGTGGCCTAGCATGAAGGCCCACATAGCAACATACGTTAGCAAGTGCTTGACTTGTGCGAGAGTCAAGGCAGAATACCAGAAACCCTCAGGCCTACTCCAACAACCAGAGATACCACAATGGAAATGGGAGTAAATTTCCATGGATTTCGTTACTGGCCTGCCCAGATCCCAGCGCGGAAACGATACTATTTGGGTGATCGTGGATCGACTCACAAAGTCTGCTCACTTCTTGGCTATCAAGGAAACGGATAAGTTCTCCACACTAGCAGACGTATATCTTAAGGAGGTTGTCTCGAGGCACGGGGTGCCCACCTCTATTATCTCGGATCGAGATGCGCGTTTTACTTCAGAACTATGGCAAGCAATGCACAAATCCTTTGGCTCACGATTAGACATGAGCACAGCGTATCACCCTCAGACGGACGGGCAATCCGAGCGCACTATTCAAACCTTAGAAGACATGCTTCGTACATATGTAATTGACTTTGGCAACAGCTGGGAGAAGTATCTGCCACTTGTGGAATTCTCGTACAATAACAGCTACCACACCAGCATTAAAGCTGCTCCGTTTGAGGCATTGTACGGACGTAAATGCCGGTCACCTCTTTGTTGGGCAGAGGTGGGGGATAGTCAGATCACTGGTCCAGAACATGTGGTAGACACAACTGAACGAATTGCTCAAATACGACAATGCATGGCGGCAGCTCGTGACCGTCATAAAGTCTACGCCGATAAGGGCAGGAAACCACTTGAGCTCCAGGTTGGGGAGCGGGTACTACTCAAAGTTTCACCCTGGATGGGTGTGGTTCGTTTTGGTAAACGAGGCAAACTTAACCCACGATACGTCGGACCTTTTGAAACCATCGAGAAAATAGGCAGGGTGGCCTACAGACTAAACCTACCAGCAGAACTCAGTGCAGTTCACAACGTTTTCCACGTGTCGAATCTGAAGAAGTGTCTGTCAGATGAGACCCACATAGTTCCTCTGAAGGAACTCACTATCGACGAGCAGTTACGATTCGTCGAGGAACCAGTTGAAATCACAGACCGGGAGGTTAAGGTCCTCAAGAGCACTAGAATACCTCTCGTTCGAGTTCGTTGGAACTCACGTCGCGGCCCAGAGTTCACCTGGGAACGCGAAGATCAGATGAAACAAAAGTATCCCCAACTGTTTGCAAACAGTACAACCACTACTGAGGCTGAAGCTACGGAATTTCGGGACGAAATTCCAGATCAACGGGGGGAGGATGTGACACCCCAGGAAAACCAGTGAAAACCATACAACTTAACTAGCTTCCTCAGTGAGTGCTTACCAAATTTCGGGACGAAATTTCTTTCAACTTGGGGATGATGTGACAACTCGTAATTTAGAACCTTTCATTGTACTTTGACGTAACATGCTTGAACGTTATGTGACTAATTGACTTGTTGGTTTAATGAATGATATAAGTGAATTTATGTGATTATGTGTTGTGCTTATATGTATGCGTGTATTTTTATGACCCGAGACACAAGGACCCGACTCGAGACCATGCGGTCTCGAGTGAACAGTGCAACAGTTGGGCCGGTCGGGCCATGCACCCCCTTTAGTCTACCCAAAGCCCATCAGGGTGCACCAATGTGGAACAAGTATATAACCTTGGTGGATAGCCAACCTTGCCATTCTTTGGGCAATCTACACACACTCTCCTACACACACACTCCTACATTCTCTCCCACTAAAACCCTAGAGATCAAACATCACATCTCTTCTCCTTTTCTCTCGGATCAAACCGGCGACCACAAGGGACACAAGGGACTCTCGGATCGGCTCGTACACACCCATTTGGAAGCTTCATTCATTACTACTTCACACCTTTGAACCCATACTTGAACCGGTTAGTGATTTCTTTGCAAACACATGTATATACATGATTAAAGGTGTTGATGTGTGATGTTATAGGTTAGTGATTCATGTTATGTATTATATCTCGGTTGATAATGATGATGTATGATGAAGTTACTTGAAAATAGGTTTGCTTGTTAAGTTTTATGCATGATAAATACATCATTCTTGAATGAACGGTATTAAGATTGTTGTTAGATGATGATATAATGCCGGCTTGGTATAGGTAAAATGTGATTGATCATGAATATGAGTAATCGGCTCTATATGGGTTAAATCCGAATAGCTTGGTCATGTTTAAGAGGTTTATTGCTTATGAAGTAGGACTTGCATATGTGTACTAGATGATGTGCATGGTTAGAATATATGATAGGATTGTTGGATTGATCATATGGCAAATTGTGGAAAAACCCTAAATGATGAACAAGTTGGAAAGTTAATATGAATATTTGAATATGATATGAACATGGTATGAACATTTGAAAAAATGCTTGTTTGATCTGTTTTACTTGAGTATTAGACAAGAAAACATGTTTGTATGGATAGTACACAAGGTTGCATGAAATAGAAATTCTATTGGTTAGTACACTATGCAGAATCAGCAGGTGCTGGGAGTCGAGACCCCTGGTTTCGACTCGAGACCATCTAGAAGCCAGCTCGAGATCAGCGGTTGCGAGTCGAGAACCCCTAGTCTCGACTCGAGACCACACAATGTCAGCACAAGCAGCATAACTCGAGACCTCCGGTTGCGACTCGAGACCATTTAGTCTCGACTAGCACATGCATGACTCGAGACCTCCACGATTGCGACTCGAGAACTCATAGCTATAACTCGAGATCGCCCAGTCTCGACTCGAGATCTCTATTCTTGACTCGAGACCACATGATGATACCTTCTGTTGGGCTTGCACGGTTTTAGGCCTCAGTTTTGGGCCAAACATATGGGCCTTATGTGTTACTGTTGATTGTGTATGATTGTGCACTGTTGATTAGACTGCCATGAGAAACACTTATTTGTAATGTGCTAGTATACGTGTAGAACATACGTGCACTACTTGAATGTGAACCTGACTTGTGTGGTACAACTATGTTAGGACGTGGTTGACCACAATATAGCTTGATTGACTTTTCTGTGTATCTGCCGAGCAAATCAAGGTGAGTTCACACCCTCTACAAAGCATGGGATTCCCGGGGTTGGGAATGGGGTTAAGGAACATGGATTCCTCCTCCTTTCTTGGGGAGGACAGTATTGGTTCAGGAATATAATTCCTCGTCCTCATGGACAGATAACTCGTACTAGACCAAAACTCTATCACGAAGTCCCTCCTTTTTATATCGACATAATCGCCGGGCCAATGGCGAGCGGGTCATTAGTTAGATAGCGCTATTTAGGTCTGACAAGCCTCACACCGTGCCGCAGAGGTCGGGCGTGAACTAATGGATCTGGGCACGTCAATGATGATAGACATTGACAGTTCAGGGCACATAAACATGACTACAGTCAGCAGTCGATATGGTAACGAGTCTAGTGTATACATGGGGTAGCCCCCACGGCCGAAACGCCAGATAACTAAACATGGGGTAGCCCCCACGGCTGGATTGCCAGAGTAACTGGGTTAAACAAATCACGTTTTCAACTATGGGGTAACCCCCACGGCAGGATGCCAGATAAAGGAAACTGTTTTCAGAACAACTTAAAACAAACACCCAACTGTGAACTCACTCAACTTGTTGTTGACTCGTTACTACATGCTTTGCAGGTTAATAGGTACTTAGCTGGAGCTTGCATGGAAGAGGGTCGTTGTGGGACATGGACAGCTGTGTGCCATGTTAAACTTTGAGACAATTAAACTTATGTTTTGGATTTAAACGTTATGCTTCCGCTCGCAACTTAAACTATGTTTTGTTTGGACACCAAATCGTATTGGTTGGATTTTTATAATCACTTACATGCTTGTTCAATATGATTGGTGGCTGGATCCTGGTCAGTCACGCCTCCAAGCGGTGATACTCCGCAGGTGGATTTTGGGGGTGTGACAGTAATAACCAGCCGATCCAAGAAAAGAACGAATCTCAGAAGGAGTTTTTGGTGTAATCCAACTCTTGATGGCTTCTATCTTCACGGGATCGATGTGAATTTCTAAGCTGTTCATGTTAGGATTATAGGCTCTCTGATTGTGTTTGTTTGTATAATTTAGACAAATCAAACAGAAATGAACAGAAATTTAAGTGCAGCGGAAATGAACAACAAACTTTGTAAACACAATCAAGGAAGAAAATAGTTTTGGTAGACACATGATTTGCATTAATCGAAAGATTACAAATTCAATCAAAAGATTACAAAGCATGCTTACAAACTAAACTCCCCCTCAGCCTGATACTCCAGTGGTTGGTTGTATAAGATGAAAGGAATTGAATTGAGGAGAAGAACTCACTCAAGACGAATCAAATGTAACAGTACAGAGTACTGCTCCATTTATAGACAATCCAAACCACTGAGGTATCTCAGCTGACGTCACCATGAAAGCGACGTCTAACAGCCTAACAGCCTGTATCTACTGTTCTTATACAACCACTGCTAAACCTAACTACTGATTATATATAAAACAAATAACATACTAAACTACTGCTCTCTCTTTACATCAGTGCTTTCCTCAAGGTTGATCAGTCCTTGATTGGGCAGTGCTTTGTCATCAGTAGATTGTTCCAGCAGTGCTTAGTTTTCAGCATTCTTCTAGACTTCATCAGTAGTTTTGAAGACCAGCAGCAGTTGTATCTGGGCAGTGGATATAAGACCATCAGCTGTTATAATCACTTTCAAGGGAGAAGACTTAGTGTAAACAGCTACTTATTGTGAATCCACTGTTGTGAACCGGTTTTGGCTTTCATTATCTGTTCCTCTGGTAGGGTTCAATCCCAACAATCTCCCCCTGGAACAGATAATGCCAAAACCCTTCATTATTCTGGATTTTTATTTCTCATCAGTAGTTCCCTTGCTTGTGTTTTAAATTCTTCTTCAAATTCTTTGGAACTTAGATCATCCTCATCCCTGCATAGTGAAAGTTCAAGGAGATCCTGCAAATCTTCAACACTAAGGCCTAGTGCTTCTTTCCTTGATATGTACTTCACTTCGCCATTGGATCTGACCAAGGTCAATACGTGGGTCTTTTGATCAGACATCCACTTTAGTACTTTTGAACCCAATGGGTTTCTTGGGAGAGATTTATTTCCTGATGAGTTTGGAGATTTTGGCCTTGAGAAAAATTGTAAAGCAGTATCCTGAACTTCAGTCATTTGTTTAAAAGCCTCTTCTATGACTTCATTTGTTGCAGCTATGTCTTCTGCTGCTTCTTGTTCAATCAGCTCTTGTCTTTTTCTTTGTTCAAGTTCAATTTCTGTGATATCTGCTGCAGGTTTGGTTAATACCTTTTTGAAAAGGTTTTGAAGGCTCACTGAACTATCTTCTTTTAGACCCATTTTCTTGATGGCTTCTGTGAAGTACTCAGCTTCCTTTTCTTTTTCTTCTTCACTGGTCAGCAGTTTCCTCTTTTCTTTTCTCAACAGTGTGACAGAGGTTTCTGCTGCATTGATCCGTGTTTCAAAAGTCTTGATCTGCTACTTTAGCTTTTTGTAGTCAGACTTTTTAGGAGTATCAGAGACTGTCATCCTCCTTTTCTTAAGCCTTTCATAAGCTTCATCTGTTTGCTGCTTAGTCCATTTTGCTATGGCATTTGCAGTATCCACCCTTGCATCCATCAGCTCCTGCTTCTTTCTTTTATACTCAGAAGTAAGATCAGCTATGAACTTCTTGTATTTGTTCCAATTTGGAGCTGTCTTCTTCTTTCTTGGATCATTTTTAATCCTTTCAATTCCGTTAGCCTCATGCTTTAATGCAACTATTGGCCATTCTTTAAATTGTGTTTCTTCAGCAGGATAGAACTTTTCTTTCATTATGTATGCAAGATATTCTTTTCTCAATTCTTTTCGTTGATATGCTTCTGGAGATAGGTTTGACATTTCCTTGTTCAGATCACTTGCATATTCTTCCATTGTTTGACTTTGGTGAGCAGGAATTCCATTCTTTCCAAAATGGCTTCATCACCTTGATCCTTGCATTCAACTTTGGCTCTTATCTTAGCTTGTCTTGTTTTGAGCTCAAGATATTCATCCATATCGTCTGGGATTATGAAGCCTATGAGAGAAGGAAATCTCCTTTTTGAAGGATCATCTTCGGTGTAAAATTGTTTCATCTCATTTTTTACAGCTTCAGGCTCCAGTGGATGTTTTGCAGCCTCAGGGTCATATATGTCATCTGTTGGCTGAGTTGTTTTTCTTTTTCGAGTGTAAATTGTTTCTGGTGGAGGGGTTCTTTTAGGTGGTTTATTGATTGAAGCAAATATGGCTTGAGATGTAGTGAGAGTATTTGGACCAACAGTAGTTGTAACAACTGGTGTTTCAACTACTGTTGTCCTTACAACAGATGTTGTAACATCTGTTGTCTTCTGCCTTTTCGCAGGCGGTGATGATGGTGATGGTGATGTAATATTGATGAGAGCAGTGGTATATGACTGACAAACAGCTGTTGAAACAACTGGTGTTCCAACCTCTGTTGTCATTACAACTACTGATGTATCAGCAGATGTCTTCTGCTTTTGAGCAGGGGTTGGTTGAGGTGCTGGTGATGATGCTGATAAGGTTTTGGGTGGGGCAGTGGTTTTGGTGGTGTGTGGTGAAGTTGTGTGTGTTGATGAGATGACAGCTGTTTGGCTAGCAGTAGTTTTTGTAACTACTGCTATATCAGCTGTTTGGATGGATGTTTGAAATTTTGTGGTTTGAGGTTTAGATGTCTGTTTTTGATTTTCTGGTTCAACGTAAACACCATCCTCAATTCCCTTCATCTTCAACTGCTGGATTTTCTCCCCCTTTTTGGCATTATCTGGAAGGGGGTTATCCATGAAGAGGATAGTGGAGGGAACTTTTCCACCATGGGCAGTCCTTTGTATGCTGGCCTTTATAGCCTTGATGTCTGCTTGAGTATCTTTAAATCTAGACTCCACCATGTTTGTTAGCATTTTTACATGCATTTCATGCTGCTGATCAGCCGTTTGTTTCTGTTTCTCTAGCAAGGGTTGAAAAAGATTCCAGAGCTCATTTGCAGCAAGTGCTTGTGGTTGAGCAGGTGCTTGAGGTGGAACAACATTGGTCTGTGCTTTTTGAGCTTTTAATAGCTGCTGCACCATATCCTTTATCTCAGCAACTGAAGTTTCAAGTTTTTCAACTCTGCCCGTCAATTCCTGATATTTTGAATCATCACCCACGTTAGTAGGATCATCTGAATCCCCACCAGCAGTGGTTGTATCAATGTGTGACTTAGGAACTGAGTCCCAAAAATCACCCATTGATGCCCCTTGTTCTTGGTACTGGGGACTTCTTTCTTCAGCACTTGATAATCCTTTGATGATACCAGTGGTTAAAACTAACTCGCTGGTGGTTATCGAAGGTGCTATAGAAGAAATTGCCTTCAAGGGAGTCTTACTAATGAAACAACTGTCCAACTGAAGATCTGTTGATCCATCAGTTGTAGTTGCTGCTCCACTTGAACTACCACCGAGAGTTACTTGTAACTCAGGGGGTGTAACCTCCTCAATTGTTGCTGGGATAGCAGGAGTAGTAGCATCAGACCCAGTCACTTGTGGGAGTATACTCTCAGTGACAGGTGATAGAGAGGAACTGGTTTGTGTCTGAGCTATAGCAACTTCATGCAACAAAGGTATTATTATTTGTGGCATTATGATTGGTGAGGGTATGGGTGTTGAAAGAGACATGTCCTTGGGATCAGGACTGAGGAAGATGGATCCGATTGGATCCAGAGCTTCATAATTTGGTGTCCCTATGATTACAACCTGATCCTTTTGTGAGGATGCAGGAGGATTTTGAGGCAATGGTGGAGATCTTTCTACCAACTGCTGTGAGGAAGTAGCAGCAGTGGTTTGTTGTGACATTTGTGTTGTCACTGGCAGTTGCTCTAGGATCTCATCTTCCAGAGTTGCCTTTTTCTTGGGTTTGGTGGGCTTTTTGTAAGACTTCTTTTTGGTCTTTTTGGTGATGTCAGGTGTGGGTTTCAAAGCAATGGTTATGCTGCTATGATCACCTGGAGCAGTGGGCTCAGCAGCAGATGTCTGAGGAGCAGTGGTAACTGCTAAAATCTGCTCAGACACCTCTGCTTTTGTTTTTATTGGTGCCATCATTCTAGAAAATGTTTCAGTTGTTAACCCTTTTATTTGAAAATAGGCACCCTGTTTGAGCAAATTTTCATTTTCTTTTTCAAATTTTTGTTTAAAATAGTAGCTTAAAAATCTTGGAAAAAGTAAAAATGATTTGCTATCAGCATTTTTTACCAAGTCATTAAAGATCTCCTGGGAATAGTTGTAATTTTCATTATTTAAAATAGCATAGCCCAGACATTGAATCTTCAATGGTATTTCGTTAAACGCTGTTGTTTTATTTGAAACACAACTCAAAAGTGTGTGAAATAAAAACCTAGGTGCAGAAGGGAAGTAACCTTTTAGTAAGGTATCTACCCTTGATTGTTCTGCATACCCTCTTTTTAAGAAATCCTTTTTCAACTCGGTTTTATCAAAAGAAGGTTTACCTTTCTGATCGTCGAGTTTAAAGACTTCAGAGATTGATTGTGGAGTGATTTGAATCACTTTACCCTGTATCGAGGAGTTAATGGCTATGACTTTATCATCTTGTTTTTCAGGCGTCACCTTTTTCCAAAACTCTCTCTGGGTTTGTAGATAAATGGGAGCATCTGCTGTAAACAAAGTTTTGTACTTTGATGCAGATAATGTATCAATGATGGAGTCGAAGGTGTGGTTATCGGTTGGTTTTGTGAGCAAACCCAGATAATTATGAGGAGATTTGTATGGTATCTCGATGGATTCAGAGGCCGTTTGAGCAACCTCTTTAGAAGACGATGATGGCTTTGATTTTGATTTTGATTGTGATTTTGATTTCGATTTCGTCATTTTTGCGGAGAAGGACGAAGAATGATTTTGGGAAGAAGGGTTGAAAACTGCTTTGAGAAGAGAATTTTGGAATTCAATTCGACAGTGTAAAACCCTGTTTGGGGGTTTTGATCAGGGTTTTATTTAGGGAAAAAGTAAATGCTGATGTGGCAGCGGTTACAAAGATCTGAGGGCTAAAAACTGACCACGTGTCAAACCGCTGATGAAGAGATGTTTTATGAAGGACAGTTGTTTTGAGAGCCACTGATGAAACATGCATCAGTGGTTACAACGGTCAAAATGAGGACAGTGGGTGATTTTTACTATCAGTGGAAAGCATGTCAGTGGTTGTAACGCAAAATTTGAATATCAGTGCTTACAATGAAGATGGAAGAAAAGTGGTTGACTTTCAGCAGTGGACAGTAGTTAGAGAGCAGATGTTTGAACAAAGCAGTGTTTAGGGGTGAGATAATGATAGCGATTTGAAAGCCCATTATGTCAGCAACTTTTAAAGAAATATTCATTCAAGGTTTTGCCACATGTCATTTTCACATTTCGAAGCTTTTACGAATTTCTGACAGTGGTTTAGTACCCCAGATGATGAGAACTTTTTGCTAAGGCAACTCATTTTCGTTTAATATCAAAATTAAAACATGAGTGCCCCAGTAGTTTAAGCACTGTTTAGCAATCAACCTTTCATTAGTGTTTAAAACAAACCTGAGTATGACATGACCTTGACATATGTACCATTTCCTTTTGACCCATTTATGAGGACAATAATACCAACAAAAATAAGGTACTATATCCTGATAGGAAATTGAAACTAATGCCACCAAAAACAAGCAAAAGTTCAAAATATATTATTCTTAAAAAAAACGAATAATATATCCTGGTTATTTGAGAAAATCCTTTGTATAAAAATGGTTAAAGGCTTTTCTGAGAACAGCATCAAAATGATCTGGTATATTTTCAATAAAATACGTAAGCATATCATTCTCAAGTTTAAGAAAATGGTCAGTGGTTTGACAGCAGTGGTAGGAAATTTTGAATACATTTGACCACTGTTTGGTACCATATTCTTGTTGTTTGATTGACAACAGAAATGAGGACACATGTTCACATGAGTTTTTGAAAATCCTGTTGTAGACTTTGTTACCATGTGAAGATTCTGGAAATTTGTCTAGTCCTCTTGTAAATTCATTCACTGGGAATACTATTGTTACATGAACTTTCCTGAACCAATGATTGCACATAGTTGCTTAATGACCATTATTACCCCAATCTTTGACTCTTAAGTATTTTATGTTTATACTCTTTTCTTCTGACTTCAAAAGTTTTGAGATAAACACACTTCTGAGTTTTTGTGAATTTTCTTCTTCCCTTTTTACCCTTCCCATTTATAAGTAATGAATTACTTACTGGGAGGTCTTTGTTGAGAGAAGCCTTAATCCAATATCATTTTGCAGTAATGTTTTGAGAGAATTGGTCATGTTTGCACAGGTTTTTCAACCAATCTCACACTACATATGATATGGACTATGTTGATCCCTGATGTTCTGAATGTATTTTAACATAGTTGATTTTGTCCTTTTGAAGATCTCAACCTGTTTTCAACACATAAGATCTGAATGACTAAAGTTTTAGTTTCCCTCTTTATAGGTTATCAAAAACACTAATGTTTTACGAACATAGGTTTTTGTTAATCTGAGGTTCATACTTTAGCATTTAATAAAAAACATCACAAATTTCTTAACAACAGTTGAAATCAATTTTAAAAGGAAGAAATAATAACATAGTTTAACAGACATGTTTTCAGATCTGAAAACTATGAGTGACTAGTGCATGATAACAATTGTTGTGTGAGATTTGTGTGTCATATGACATCTTGGTTGTTTTACAGAGTATTTGAATGGCAGTTTTAAACATTGTTACTCGTTACTCTGTTTTTCAACAAAATACAACCAACCTTAGTATCAATGAATTTTGAGCCGAACTGTTATGTCAATTTGACTGTTAAATTGAAATTGACTGTCCAGGCTCTGATACCAATTGTTAGGATTATAGGCTCTCGTGATTGTGTTTGTTTGTATAATTTGGACAAATCAAACAGAAATGAACAGAAATTTAAGTGCAGCGGAAATGAACAACAAACTTTGTAAACACAATCAAGGAAGAAAATAGTTTTGGTAGACACATGATTTTCATTAATCGAAAGATTACAAAGTCAATCAAAAGATTACAAAGCATGCTTACAAACTAAACTCCCCCTCAGCCTGATACTCCAGTGGTTGGTTGTACAAGATGAAAGGATTGAATTGAGGAGAAGAACTCACTCAAGATGAATCAAATGTAACAGTACAGAGTACTGCTCCATTTATAGACAATCCAAACCACTGAGGTATCTCAGCTGACGTCACCATGAAAGCGACGTCTAACAGCCTGTATCTACTGTTCTTATACAACCACTGCTAAACCTAACTACTGATTATATATAAAACAAATAACATACTAAACTACTGCTCTCTCTTTACATCAGTGCTTTCCTCAAGGTTGATCAGTCCTTGATTGGGCAGTGCTTTGTCATCAGTAGATTGTTCCAACAGTGCTTAGTTTTCAGCATTCTTCTAGACTTCATCAGTAGTTTTGAAGACCAGCAGCAGTTGTATCCGGGCAGTGGATATAAGACCATCAGCTGTTATAATCACTTTCAAGGGAGAAGACTTAGTGTAAACAGCTGCTTATTGTGAATCCACTGTTGTGAACCGGTTTTGGCTTTCATTATCTGTTCCTCTGGTAGGGTTCAATCCCAACAGTTCACAATGTGATCGAGGAATTGAACCTCCTCGAGCCAAAATTCACACTTGGAGAATTTGGCGTAGATGCGATTTCCTTGGAGAAGCTCGAGAACTAAATGAAGATGTCACGCGTGTTCTGCTCTCGAGTTCGAGTAGATAAGGATATCATCGATGAACACAATAACAAAGTGATCCAAGAAGGGTTTACACACATGGTTCATCAAATCCATGAAGACCGCGGGTGCATTTGTAAGACCAAAATGCGTGACCACGAATTCGAAATGGCCATATCGAGTACGAAAAGCGGTTTTCAGAATATCATCCTCTTGAATACGCAACTGATGGTAACCGGAAGGTAAATCAATCTTGGAGAAACACCTAGCGCCTTGAAGTTGATTGAATAAATCGTCAATTTGGGGTAGCGGATAGCGGTTCTTGATAGTAAGCTTGTTGAGTTCCCTATAGTCGATGCACATTCGGAAAGATCCATCGTTCTTTTTAATAAAAGGACAGGTGCGCCCCATGGTAATATGCTAGGGCGTACAAAGCCTTTATCAAGTAACTCTTGCAGTTGGCTAGATAACTCACGCATCTCAAATGGTACAAGACGATAAACAGCTTTAGCAACATGTGTAGTGCCTGGAATAAGGTCAATACGAAAATCGATATCACGAGTGGGAGGTAGACCAGGTAAATCGTCGGGAAAAACGTTAGGAAAGTCACAAACAACGGGGACGTCTTTCACGGTTTTCTTTTCCTTCTCTGCTACTACAATGTTTGCTAAGAAAGCCAAGTATTCCTTCCAGAGATACTTGCTTACTTGGATACACGACATAAGCTTCAATTCTTTCGAAGATACTTCACCATAGACACGTAACTGATCACCGTTTGAAAGAGAGAAATAGATCATCTTTTCTAAACAAATGACTTCGGTACGATTTTCACGAAGAAAATCCATGCCTATTATGACATCAAAACTTCCAAGTTGCATAGGTATAAGATCGATCGGGAAGACGTGATTGTTGAGTTCGAGAGTATAATCACGTAGAATGGAACTAACAGTGACGGTTCTTCCGGTGGCAACTTCTACGTCGAACGTCGTTGGGAGGTTAGCGTGTTTATGGTTTAGGAGCTTTTTGAATTTAAACGATACAAAACAGTTATCGGCTCCAGTATCAAATAAGCAAGAAGCATAAATACTGTTAACGAGAAACGTACCATTGACAACATTGTTGTCAGTCTGAGCCTGGCGGACGTTGATGTTGAAGGTTCTTCCGCGAGCTACTTGTTGTGGCTGCTGCTGTTGTTGCTGTTGTTGTTGCTGCTGCTGTGGTTGGTGTTGTGCTGCTTGCTGTTGCTGCTGCTCTTGTTTAACAATGCGATTTGGGCAGACATTTGCAAAGTGGTTTGGATCACCACATTCATAGCAAGCACGTGCATTTGCAACTGGAGCGGGGAGAGCTTGATTAACCTGAGGAGCATGAGGTTGAGCTGGCGGTGCTGCAGGAGCTTGAAGAGCTTTATTTCGAGGACCAGTACGACAATAAGCAGTGTAGTGTCCGTAGACGTTGCAGTTCACACAGAAACGAGAGTTGACCCCTATCGGATGATGATAAGTGCAAGTAGGGCATAGTGGGTGAGTACCATGATACGCACGCTTTGCAGGCGGTGCGTTGGTAGTAGCAACTTGATAATTCTGGTTGGGCTGAAAGTTGGGCGGTGATGTGACTACCGCGTTGTTCTTGCTGTTGTTTCGGCGCTTGCGATTCTGACGTGAGGGCTTTGAAGCTTGAGAGTCTGGTGTTGCAGTTGCTTGATGGAGACTCTTGGTTGCAGTTTTGAAAACTCCAGCTAGAACTCGCTTATCGTTGATCTCAGTTGCGAGTTGATAGGTTTCCTCGATAGTTGCGGGTTTAGCTGCCTAAACAAAATTAGCTACACAATCGGGTAGAGCTCGAATGTACTTCTTGATTGCCTTATCAGGTGTGTCTACCTGACTAGGACAGATGATGCTGAGCTGCTTGAACCTAGCGGTGAGACCAGAGTTATCACCTCCTTCTTATTTGATATTCCAGAAATCATTCTCCAGCTTCTTGACATCATGTGGGGGATAGAATTCTTTCATCATGATTTCCTTCAGTTCCTCCCATGAGAGGCCATAAGCTGCATCATTACCGCGCCTGTTGCGCTCAGCAGTCCACCTGTCTAGTGCCCTAGACTGGAAGACTCCAGTAACATTCACAGTGCGGAGGTTGTCTGGGCATCCGCTTTGACGGAGAGTGACTTCAATCGAGTCAAAACACAGGAACATTGCGCTTGGTCCATCTTCACCAGTGAAGTCTTTAGGACCACAAGCTTTGAATTGCTTAAAGCTGAAAAAATATTTTGGAGTGTCGTTCTTTGAATCCATAGAGGAAGTACTGCTGACAGCATTGATTTCACTGACGATTTACGGTATGACGTTGGCCATTTCCTTGGCCACGAGAGAAGCAATACGCTTGTCAGCGTGGTTTCGTCGGACAGTACATTGAGTGTGCGATCCAAATGATGACATCTATCATTAGATGAGATTCGATTATATTGGGTTATAAGTAAAAGTTTAGCGTTTTATACAACATACTTACTATTATTATTATTATTTCATATAAAGCACACAATCACATAAGCACGTACGCATATAATCACACATGCACATAATCACATAGTACATAAGCACGTATTGCACGTATACACATAAGCACGTAAGGCACATAAACACATATTTTGCACGTATTCACCTCCAATTCAATAAGCGTAGCACGTTCGAGAGTTACGAGAGATAGCGTACATCAGCGAGTACTGTAGCGTATGAGAGTAATGCGATTAGGGGAGTTACGTGTTTTAGTTGCGTTCGAGGTTAGTTAGCATTTTAGATTAGGAGCGCTGTGCGATTTATGCGCGTTTTGCATAGCGGAGAGCGAAAGTTGATAAAATCGAGAAATCAATAAAGCGCAAAATCTCAAATCAAAACACATAATCACAATAAAACTCAAAGATGCGTAAAAATCGGCGATTGTAGGCTTGAAAATAAGAGATTGCCCTGGGTTTTGAGGTGTCGACTATCCAAAGTGATTCAACTATTCCCAACGAGTTCGAGTACACGCTATGGCCTAATAGACTGTGCTCTCACCTTAAAACGGCTAACGACACTCATCCTTCTAGTTACTACGTTACTCGAGTCATTGGAACAGTCGAGACTTTGGTGAGAGTTTTGTAAAAACATTTTAGAGAGTGGAACGGGTTATTAAGATGCGGTTAACAACTTCGCTCCTTAGTGTGGTTAACAACCACGAGATAGAGATGGAGATTCCCATTGAGGTATGGATGTCACTCCTAACTCAACGAAAGTTCTCGTGCTGAGAGTAATACGCGGGGTGAGTGATCTTATCGAGAGTTCCTGGTTTTCACACCTAATCTCGATGCAATCACTCGTTTGTGTTATACAAGTATCCAAACGTGTGTATTGTGTTAGCCTTAGGAAAGGCAATACGTAGTTGCCTTAGGAAAGGCAATTAAGCATTTTAGTATGATCTGGCATACTTCGTACGAAGTGTACAACTCGTTCAAGGTGACTTACCTCATATGAGATGTTTCACTAGTGCGAAGCAACTCACTTTGTGCGAGTTGTTCCAATTCGTACAGGTATCCCTAGTTTACGTAAGAGATAGAGTTCACATAAAGGGTCTGTTGGGTACCTAGATTATAGACTTGGTCGAGTTTCCTAATTAAACCTAATTTCCTATAGTTATGGCTCTGATGCCAATCTGTCACACCCCAACCGATGGCGGAATCATCGGGGTGTGGCACTGAGCAAAACAGATTGTTCAAGAGAATCCATAACAACTATTAATGACAATATTTTAAAGGTTTAATATCCCATACTACTAAACAAATATTTCAAAACAGTAATTACAGATAATCAGTCTCAAAAACAAATATCCATTCCGACAACTCCGATTTTTATGGTGGGTATCCAGACTTCCTATCTTATTTTGCAGCAAACATCCAATCAACCTGTCACATACTTTAAAATAAAAGTCAATACATAAAATGTAAATGTGAGTACACAAGTTTACATAGATATAGTATAAAAAGCATTTACGCATAACCAGCATGTAACACGTAACGGGTGAAGCATGTAAACTACCAACAATGATACAACCTAACCACGCGACTGCGAGTAGAGTATGCGCGACACATGTTCACCGAAGCGAACACATGAAGTAAAGTAAATGTGATTCCTAGCAACCCCTGTCACACAGGTGCTGAGTCCAAACTATAGTATTATGTTGCTAGAGGCGGTCTGAAAAGTAATCACTGTATAAGCATAGCAACAAGCATTCAACTAATCACGTATAGCACGCGGGAACGGTTAGCTTATGTAAAGCGTTTAAGTGTTGTGTTTTGATATAGAACGTATATAACACCCAAAAGTGTGTTAAGCGAAAAAGGGTTCGAGTATACTCATAGTGTGCGTCTAGCAATGTAAACAAAGTCGGTTGGATGGAAGGGAGCGTCGGGTCAGCCTGCGTATAGGAACAGAAGCATAAGTCTTTCTCAGAGGTTAAACGGTCGAAATCAGTGTGTCGAGTGGGTTAAAAGTGTTCAACAGTCTAACCCAACGGATGGGTCTAGTCCATCCGGGCGGATGGGTTCCATCCGGATGGATGGTCATCCGAACGGATGGACATTCAGACGGATGGCTATTCGGATAATCTGTGGTTGTTTGCGGACGGATAAAATTTGGGGTTTAGTTAACAGCTTTTAAAAAATGGAAACTGTCAGGATCAGGTCATCCAGACGAATGGGTCCCACCCGGACGGATGGCCATTCGCGCGGATGGTCTGTGTTTGAAGTTTTTGTAAAATTTCTAAGTGACAAGTTTTAGGTTAACGGAGACGGCGTGATGACGTCTCAAACAACGGAGAATACCAATCCAGTTCATTCGGCTGGATGGGCTTTGCCGATTTGGACAAACATGCTGTTCTTGGTGAAGATTCATGTTTGACCCGTTAATCGGTCCATCTCTTTGGTGGAAATCAGTTTTCAAGCCAGCTGTGAATACGTTGCAGGACCGTGTTTGACTCCCGAACGATTGCGAAATGACACGTGCGACGTGCGGAATCCGTGCATGTGCGTGGACCGAACACAAGAACATATATAAACTGTGATTCTATTGAAGATGTGACAGAATACAAGCACCGTGAATCACCTTTGCTACTTTCTCTCTCTAGAATCTCTCTCAAAACTTCAAGGCTCCAAAAGTTGCAAAAGTCCTAAAAATAACCCTAAGCCTCCTATTTATAGGCAAGGCTTCTAAAAGAAGATCAAAGTAATTACAAGTTTGCCACCTTGACTTTTCCCTCTATATTTTACAATATAAGACCTTGACTTGTTCAGTTTTTTGCTACGGTTTGGATTGACGGAGGCTATAGACATAAATGCACTCACAGACTCCCCCTTGGATATTGCCGCAGTCAATCTCGTAGCGTCTTGTCTTTTCACTCTCACTGAGTCTTTATGAAGCTTTAACATCTTCAGCAACCACAGACTCCCTCTTTAATCTAACAGACTCCCCATGGATCTGTCTTCAGCTTCAGCTGCTCCCCCTGTCGTTTGTCTCTTCCTTCAGGCTCCCCCTTTCGTTAAGCTTCCGTGCTTTTGGGATCGACACCTGGCTTTCCGGTTACAAGCTCCCCCTTGCGTCAAGCTCATCTTCAGACTCCCCCTTAGACTCGGCTATCGGGATCGTAATCTGGTACAACATCAGCAACTCTCAAACATTTATAAGAAATTTGACAATTTAAGATTCAAAACCTTAGCTCTCAACAAAAACTGGAGCATTTGAAATATGTGACAGTGAAAGCTTTTTCGGTTTTCCAGGAATGATGACCTGGCTCTTAAAATCTTTTTAGATCGAGAATTTGGCTCTATTACACAAATGCAACAATATTAATTTCTCCAGAACTACTCGACTCCACTCCCCCTATCAAATGACTTTGTATATTTGACAGTAAAAGTATCCAACATCCAAAACCCTCTCGATTATCATCCAAGTCGAACTTAATGACCTTGGAGATTTCACAAACTGTTATCGAATTTTTCAATTAAAACTTCCACAAGTTTCAAATTAATGAACATATTTATTTTTCAGAAACATGTTTAGCATACTTAGATTTTGAAACTCAGCATTCAACATCAGTTGCCGAAACTAAACTTGAATCAAAATCTTTTTGTATTTTTGTGATTTTCTGAAATATAAAGCAGTAAACAAATATTTACAAACAATATTTACAGACAATATTTTTGTTTGAGTTTGTGTTAGTGGATCATATCAGTTTATGACAAATCACTAGCACCGTTGAGCTTATAAACACTTTAAGTTCTAAACGATTCACTTAGATTGTCAGTATACTGATCCTCTTAAATTTTCACACAAAGTTCAACTGATTCGAGATACGAGATTTAGTGTTTTAAGAAGTTAACTTATTCGCGTGTCCCACCTCAGAATATACTCCCATATCAAAATTCCATAGATTCAGTCTTACAGGTGAATATACCTAAATGATATCTGTATAAGGGTAATGCGAAACCTTGAGAGCTCATATATTTTTGCAGAGATGAAGGCTCGAATTTAGGTGTGTCCCCTTTAGGAGATCTTTTTTACAACTGCACTTGATTTGTATCTTTTGATATTTTATCAATTCTTATGCAGAGGGCGGGCTTTTTAAGCATGCAAAAGTATTATACGAGGTCTAGGCCATTGCTCACGTATTATTAGAAGACTAGCCTGACTAGGTATAATACCCCAGATATCAATAAGTATAAATACCTAGTATCTCGGAATCAGGCAATCTCTCAAACAGGATTTCGGGGGTTACCCATATATCCGAGAGATGTTTCCCCACGAGATAAGCAAGTACATTGTTATTTAGGTGTATATCTTGAACTCAATCTACTAAATGTGTAAAAACCTACTGGCATATCATCAGTGAGACCGTTTATCACATTTTTACTTTCCATTTCTTTAGCATACTGTGATTGTTTACTGATATACTATCATTTCCTCTTTTTACACAAAAACTCATTTTTGAATTTTATCATGTTTTTTACCTTTTCAAATTTTCAAATGTTTTTGTATTTTCTGACAACATTTACTCCCCCTAAAATTCAAAACATTTTAAAGAAATTTGACAAACCGATGTAGATAGCTTTGTCTCGCCATCCATTTTCTGCTTAAACACGTTCTTTTTGCAGAAATTATACCCCCATGATTTACAACACATTGATATTTGACAGTTTGAAAACCGTTTTTCAATCTTGTGAAATTAATCATGTTTGTTCAGCCGTGAGGGTTTCGGCATATTCAATCAACATATTTTTGAAATTTTTTTTTTGACAAAATTTAAAACAAACATATTTTTGGATTTTAAATTTTTCAATTTTTAGGATTTTTGAAAAATGGTTTATTTATGTACAGAAACATAAACTCCCTGTTTGCAGATGCAGGGACCAGCAGCCTCCACTCGTGCCATGCTACTCTCAGTTTCCATTTGACATTTTTCGGATTTCTTGAGCACCTGCACATTCACAAATTACTCAATTACTTGAATAATTCAGCCCATGCCTGTTTGACCTTAGGCATTTCAATACAAGTTTCATTCAATTTTGGAAAATTTTCGTCGTTTGATACAAACGACTTTTCATCTTTGACTTCAACCTTTTTAATTGATTCAGTTTTCTGTTCAAAAATAGGTTGTTTCTTAACCACCCAGTTTTGTCCATTTGAAACAGTTCTTTTGTAAAAATATGAATCACTTAGAACGTTTCCTTTTGGTAAATCAGGTGTTGATTTCAAAACCTGTTGAGGTTTTGTCATATCAACCTCTGTTTTCCATTGTTGTGTTGTTCTGAATCTGGGTGTGTTTTGGTTCCAAGTTTGTCTTGAAACAAACCTATTCTGATTTGATCTCCAATTTTGGTTTGAGTCAAATCTGTTTGAATTTGATTTCCAAGTTTGTTTCGAATCAAACTTGTTTGAATTGTGTCTCCAAGTTTGTTTCGAATCAAACTTGGTTGACTTCTGATTAACAGCTTTAGTTTGATGTTTCTCAACATCAACAGGCTTTGGGTTTGGACACTTACGACCAACATGTCCAATTTTATTACATTTAAAGAATGTTTTCTTTGAAACATCTTTAGCCTGTTGCTGTTGTTTCTTTTGAGCGTAGAACTCTTCATTAGACTGTCGTCTAAATTGGAGTTCTTTCTCTTCTTCTGAACTTATTCCGTAAACAAAGTTCATATTTTTCTGACAGTTTGGCGTTTCATTTCTTTTCTTTTCCAATTTTGTTTCTTTTTATAACCCAACCCAACCTTAATGTTTTTCTTTTTGAAACTAGATTTGTTATAAAAAGTTTTGTTACCTTTTCCAGCAAACTTTGAAATCTTAGATTTTTCAATTTCAATCAACTTGAACACTTTTACGCCCCGCTTACAGTATGCTCATATAATGTATATATGTGTGGGCGCTCGGGAGGCAAAAGTGAAAGTGCACTAATTTTAACGCTATTTTACTAATTTCGTGAAAATAACGTTAAAAGAGGGGGATGGTTAATCAGGCATCATGTGGTGGCGTTGATAGCCGAAAGACAAGGGGGTACATGCACTAGTCGGCGTTTGTCTCAATTGCTGAGTGTTATGTGCCTTACGTCCAAGGCTTGATGCAAAACTACAATCGAGCCGGGGGTCTCATTGGAAGCAGCCTCTCTATTCCTACGGGGTAGAGGTAAGGTTGTCTACATCTCACCCTCCTTAGACCCTACCTTAGATTTGCTATTGGTGGGATATACTGAGTATGATGATGATGATGATGATGATGATGATGATGATGATGATTCAACTTGAACACTTTATCAATCTTTTCTAAAATCACATTCTGAATCGGGACTTCATTATCTGAGACTAATTTTTCCGATCCAATCATGGTATAAACCAATCCTTTTGAATCATCATTCTCCTTTTTCTCAGATTTTGAAGTTTTCAGATAACCTTCATGAAAACTACCTTCATTTTCATCCTGTGATTCAGATTTACCTGTTTCAACTGACTCGACTTCTTTCAAGACACTTTCAACGTTCTTACCTACCACCTCTGAATCACTAGATGTGACAACCCTCACTAAACCAGGTATCCGTACGACTTAATTAATAATTAATTACTGCTTAATTACTGTGCTTGTTTGAAATTACTGATGAACTGCTACTTGATTTCTGATACATGCATATACCTGCATCATACTTTACTTACTGTCACTACATTATTTACATGCTGAACCTTAGTGACAAACATGATGCACAAAAGCACAGTAGCACAATAAACGGATAACCTATTGAACATGCTGATAAAGCCAGCATCAGGCAGACACTGCCTCTAAGGCCTGTATGAGCCAGAAATATTTTGCTACACTAGTGGTGAGTGTAGGGATACAAGGGTTGTAGAACTGCGTCTCTAGGAATAAGTTACAACGACTGGATGTGCCTAAAACGTACCCTAAGTACAAAATTCAGCACTTTACATAATGATTCAGCTTTTAGCTAACTAATAAAGTGCCAAAACATGAGAAAAATATTACTAGACACTTTCCAAAGTGTCAGAAATGAGTTGTGTCACTAAAAAGGGTATTAACGACACTTTAAAGCTTTGTTAAGCACTTTAACGGATTACTATCCAACCGAACAACCGGACTATACCCGGAACATGAAAATATTGTTAATAACATTGTTTGTCTTTTTCTGAGCCAGTTAGGGTCCCTGAATACCCTAACACCCATTGTAACGCACGACACACAAGTAACCGGGTTAATCACTTAACTAACTTACTTAACCTAACTTATGTCTAACTAGTTGGTTGAGATCGAACTAGTACCCCCCCCCCTTTAGAAACCGTCCCCATGAGGGGGACACACTTGTCCTTGGTTGATTTGTTTAATCTCTTGTGCTTAATATCTAGGAGGCACTAAATCCATTGGTTAATAATCCTATGTTTTGCCTATAAGATCAAGACTAAACACACTTATCATTTTCCATCACCACAACACAACTCAAAACTCTCTCTCTCTCTCAAAGAAGCTACGGCCGAACACCCCTCCTACATACATCCATTTTCGGTTTTTGATCTTCACATTCCAATCATCTACAAGTGTTAAGGGTCGCATATAAGGAACCTTGGAGCAAACGGAAGGCGAAGGACCTCTTTATCTTGCTTTTATCCACCCGATTTACGTCTAGATTCTTCCCTAGCCTCGAGCTAGTGGTATGTTGCTTAAATCACCTTCTTGAACTATTCTAAAGTGGTTAAAACGATATATGACGGTTAAAATTTATGAACATACAAGTTGAAGCTTAAAAGTCTACTTAAAATGCTATGAATGTTGGTTAAAAGCACATATGTTGTGTAAATCATGTAGTATTTGATTTGTGTGATTATTTAGACCCAATCTATGTTGTGGTAGCTCGGATCATCATTTAACCCGGTTTAGTCATGATCTTGGATTATGACATAAAGCTTGTTTAAGTATAGCTAGGGTTAGAAGATGAAACTCTACCACACTCGAATCATGAACTTGTGTAAAAGTGTTTTAGCTTGTAAAATAGTGATTAAAACTAGTAGATCTACGGATCTACAGGTGGTATTTTTAAAGGACCGAGTGTATAGAAATCATGTTTTTCTAAAGACGGATCTTACACTAACAAGAATGGTTTTTAGAACACACAAGTGTGTAAACACTTGTGTAACACAAAGTTTCGACAAAATAACTATTTTTGAAAAAGATGACGAGAAGTTGTAAAGACGGAACTTCCACAAAAACGAGGTTTTTACAAAATCGGATAGTTTTATATAAAGATCCACTAAAAGTAATGAGATTTACTTCATAGTTTGAATAAATCACAAGTTCATGAAATTTATACGATTTATATATATTTTGACTAGTTTGTGGTTTGAACATTGTTTTGATTGAATAATAAAAATGGTTGGTTTGATTTATAAAAGAAAATGATACGCTTGAAAGCGTGGCCACCTCCAGTTACAGAGGAAACTCTGGCGAAATTTTTCTAAAAACCTAACACTTAGAATTATTTTCACTATAAGTGTTAGAGATACTTGTCGACTTGTTTTCAAACTATGAATTTCGCCACGACTTTATTTTTAAAATATCGGAGGTGGGATTTCACAAAATAAAACGTGATACATAAATATATTTAGTATATATTTTTCACAACATCACTTGTATAAGTGTTTATGATTATTTTGTGAACTACATAAATATTATTTTTAGGGTAAAAATAATATTACTAAGTATTATTTTGGGAAAATCACATGTATTAAAATATAATATTTTGGGAAGAATACTTATACTTTGAAGTTGGAAATAAAATATATTAAGTGAGACTTAATAGTGTAATCCGAATTATACGAACGCACATGTATTAAATCCCCCATCCTTGGGAAGGAAAATAACTACCAAGTATACAGAATGTAAACACGAAATAGTTGCCTAACTATTTCCCAAAAACTTAAACCATAAAGCTAAGGCACGGCCATCCGTCTAATAGAGTTAGCACGTGTAGGTCGTCATACAGCTGATTGATTTGGAGGCATACTTGGTAGAGACGCACCACGGTGAGTTCATGTCCCCCCTTTCTCTTAACTGTTTTCAGTTTTCTAAACTACGGGGGTGAAATACATGTTACTATGATTACGAGTACTTTTTACATGGTATGGTTAGCGTAAGGAGGTTTACTACTTAGATCATGTGAGTGGGTAGGCGTGAACTGGAGGCCATTAATCCTCATTATAGGACCGAGGGACGTAAGCGGTAGATCTATCTGGGTGTAGCGAGCCCAACCCCAGGTCCAACAGTACGGACCTCGGGGTGACTTTGTGCCCCGACGCAAAATCGCAAGGTTTGAGTCTTCCTACTTGCACTTCACACATATCAATGGCCTTGCAAACCGTTGGTGATCTCTTTTTCCTTATTTGCTACATACCAGGATTTTCATACATACAAGGTTTATTTACTCACCTACACATGAACTCGCTCAACATTATTGTTGATTTTTCAACTTACATGTATTTCAGGAAATTAAAGATCTGGCGCGGTATGTTATGTTTTCCCGCTGCATAAGGGTTCCAAGGTCATCCCAGTTTAGGAAATGTGACTCTTTCCTGGACAAGTCACAAATCTTAAACTGCGTTTATTTCATATCGATGTTTATGTTTTTCAAGACAATGTTTTATGTTATGATGTTGTAAGTCCCTAAGACAATGTTATGTTACTTCAGTTTTAAAACTTAAATCTTTGGATGATCTTGCATGATTTTATTTCATATAGCTTTGTTATGGTTAAGCTATGGTATTAAGAAGTCACACCAAAATAACCACGCTTCCGCAAAGCCAGGGTGTGACAACTTGGTATCAGAGCTCTGATCATAGCGAACTAGGATTCTTTCTCGAGTCTAGACTATGATCACTAGGGCTCTCACGAAAACATTTTTACTGCATACCACTTAAGTCCAGATCCAAAACTTTTATAAACACATGTTGAGCACATTTTATTTATTATTTATAGGCTCAGTCTAGAAAGGCTGAGGCTCGGTCTGGGAGGCCGAGGCTCGGTCTGAGAGATCGAGGTAGTTGGCTAGTGGGACTAGGAGAATTGGCTAGTGGGACTAGGAGAATTGGCTAGTGGGACTAGGAAGAGCAGTCTGAGAGGCTGGGAGGCTAGTGGGACTAGGAGAACTATTTGAATGCTTACTTGGTAACTTATGTGATTATCTGATTGTATGAATGACTGTTTATGCGTGTTTGTGTTATGTTACAGACACCATGGACACCTCTGGCACTGGTGATTCAGACACCACAGGACCTAGACCTATAGTATCGGACGACCTAGAGTCTTCTGAGCGCGAGGTTCACACATCCGACGTTACGAGCACGGACGAGGATGATTTCCAGCCCTTCGCTTTACCTGATGGTGCTGATGAGCTCGCTGATGGCCCTTTGGCCGGGGACCTACCGTTAGTGGTGATCCCTACTCCCATACCACTTGCTTCATATCCTGCTTACGATTTACTCATCGACGCCGACGCTGACGACGACGTCGATCTTTTTGATGACGAGCCCTTAGAGGACGAGGTTCAGGGCGAGGCCCTTCTTGCTGCTGGAGATCTTTTGATGATCGCAGATGCTCCCACTGAGGAGTCACCTGCTCACTCTCCGGTCCCAGACTCTTTCGAGTCTGTGGCCTCCGCACCTTCACACACTCAGAGTGCGCAGCACTTTTCTCCTGGATCAGATCCCGACCAGGCATCCTCTGTTGCCCCTATTCCTAGTTTTACTTTCGACCATGATGATGTGGAGGATTCCGATCCTGTCTTTCCCCCAGGATTCGACCCAGATGAGGATATAGAGTTTATACCCATGGATCAGCCTATGGAGGATCCAGTCGACCCATTTGACCCAGTTGATCCCATCGACCCTGAGTTTGATTTTGAGATGGCCTTCGTTGATCCCGAGCAGCCACTAGACCCTGCTCCTGACCCAGTGCTTGAGCATGACCCTGCTCATGCTGGCATGTTTATTGAGCCTGTCGTTGCTGACCCACCTATCGATGATCACCCTGTTGATGCTCCATTGTTGGAGGGCGATCATGTCATTGTTGCTGATCATGTTGATCCCCCACTTATTGCTGATGCACCAGTTGACCCTCTTGTTGCACCTCACCATGATCCTATGCCAGTTCAGTTCGACCGTGCACTTTTTGAGGCACAGGTTGACCCACGAGATGAGCACGCCCAGTGTGGGTGGATTCCTGCTGATGATGAGGTTCCACCTATTCCTCCTCATGCCACTGATGCACGTCACGTTGATTTCTCTTTTTCTTTTGCACAGTACACACCTCCAGCTCAACCTGGAGAAGGTTCTTCGGCTCACCCTTTTGGACATGTACCGGTATCTATCCCTGCTATACCACCGCCTGCTACTTTTCCCCCTGTTTCTCCATTTCATGTGGCACCTTTTGATCCCACCAGTGAGCCGTTCCTTTGGGCATCACCTTCTGCTATGCCACCGACTGACCCCTACCATTCTTTCCACATGGGGTATACTATTGAGGACGGTCTGATGTCTTTTGTCGCCCAACACGAGGCACACACGCAGCACATTCAGGAGCTTGAGAGAGCCCAGCCGCCGTCGTGTCAGTGCCAGGGTCAGACCCACTCTCCCTTGCAGCCCACTCGACCTGTACCACCAGACTATGCTGCACGCCTTTTTGCCCTGGAGTAGCAGGTTGCTTCGTTCTTGCGTACCCAGAGAGCCATGGAGGAGGACTGGCTCCATTTGCGCCGCTTGTTTTACACTCACTTTCCCCCTCCTCCACCGCCATCCGTGTAGAGCTCTTCAGTACCGTATAGGTAGACATTGGTGAGAAGACGGCGAATGCTTTTGACTGCACAACATTTTTGGAGACTACATTTTGATTCTGACTTTTGTTGACATGTATTTGATGTATTGACACTGATTTGATATAGTTTTTGGACTAGGGTGATGTAGCCCTTAGTCGACTGATGTTGTATGACACTGTGATGTACTTGTACGCTTACTATGTGGTCTCAATATATGGCAATCGCAGTATTCTCATCATATTTGATGCTTGATTTGGTTATTTGTATTCTAGGACATGGGATGTTGTGTGATTGATGTTTGTAACATGGGATGTTGTGTGATTGATATGATTATAACATGAGATGTTATGTACTATTACTATCGTTATATACGTACGCTACATTATGACCTAACTTACGTATTATAACATGGGATCTTTACTATGGCCTGACCAACGTAAACCCTCTTTTAGAAGATGCCGCCGAGATGTGAGACACGCATGCCTACCAATAGGCATAACTCCAGCAAATTATCGCTGCTGCCATCGCACAATACGCCGCCTCTCAAGGAGGGACTAGTGGAAGCAACTCTGGCAACACTGGCAACAACAATAATCCACCTCATGGTAATACTAAGACATTTAGACATACCATGACCTAATTGGATATCTTTAGCAATGATGCTAATGCCGATCGCATGTTACAATGTATGTGCAGGGTGCACATACAAGCAGTTTCTAGACTGCAAACCGGTCAACTTTGATGGCACTGGAGGTGCTGTCGCCTTTGTTCGTTGGGCCGAGAAAACTGAATCTGTTCTTCGCATGAGCAAATGCGCACCAGACCAGCAAGTCACCTATATCTCAGGGCTATTCTTGGATGGAGCCCTCTCTTGGTGGAATCTGCAAGTACAGACACTTGGTGAAGCTGCTGCCTACGCGCTAACCTGGACCGAACTGAAGGAACTTATGCGCAGGAAGTATTGCTCTCGCGCGGAAATCCAAAGATTGGAAACCGAGTTCTGGCATTTGAAAATGGACGGTCCAAAGATCGCAGAATACGTTCAAAGGTTCCATGACTTATCGCATGTGGTACCCTACATGGTCACTCCGGAGTTCAAGAGGATTGAACGTTTCATTTGGGGATTAGCTCCTCAAATCATAAGCATGGTAACCTCATCCAAGCCTGCGACCATTACTGAGGCGATTGATTTGAGCGTAGCTCTCACTGAGGAGGCGATCCGCCTAAACAAGCTTGGTGATGTTGAGCAAAAGAAGAAAGAGACTCACGTCGAGTCATCAGGAGGTAACAAACGGAAGTTCTCGAACTTCAAGCAGGGCGCCAGTGTGATTGTTAAGAAAGGAGAGCAAAACGCGCCAGCTCAGGATACAACTGGTGGTAGGAGGAAAGGTAAGGGATATATGGGTGCATATCCCAAGTGTAACTCTTGCCAACGCAATCACTCTGGCCGGTGCGGGCCAAAAGTATGTGAAGCATGTGGAAAGACTGGTCACTTGAAGGATTCTTGTTGGGCTAGTGCTGGCCGGGGAGGCCAAGGAGGATTTGGGAATAGAAATAATAATCGTGGTGGTATTGGGAATCGCCCACAAGGAAACAATGGAGGTAATGGAAATCGAGGCAACATTGTGAATCAGGCTGATAATGCAAACCAAAACAACAACCAAGCTGGAAATGGAGGTGGGAACGGGCAAAGACTTGGATGCTTTAACTGCGGTGATATCGGGCATTTTAAGAGGAACTGCCCAGAGTTAAACCAAGCCCGTGGAAGAGTGTTCCAAATCGAAGCAAGGGAGGCGCGCCAGGACCCCAATGTTGTTACTGGTACGTTCCCTGTAAACCAACGCTATGCATCCGTTTTATTTGATACTGGTGCCGATTATAGCTTCGTGTCGTTAGAGTTTAAGACTATGCTTGGTTTAGCCGCTAATAAGTTAGATATTCCCTACTCAATTGAATTGGCTAATGGGAAGTTAGTAGAAGCCAATGAAGTTATCAGAGGTTGTGTGATCGAATTGGGAGAGCGTGAGTTTGCTTTGGATCTACTACCAGTCCAGTTAGGAAGCTTCGACGTGGTGGTAGGAATGGATTGGTTATCATGCAACAAGGCTGAGATAGTTTGTCACGAAAAGGTTGTTCGTATCACAACCGAAGATGGCGAAACAATTGTGGTTCACGGTGAGAAGCGTGATACGCCGTTAAGAATTATCAGCTGCCTGAAGGCGCGAAAGTGTTTGCAGAAGGGATGTGTTGCCTTCCTGGCACACATTGTGGATAAGAAGGCTGCTGAGCCAAGAATAGAAGACATCCCTGTCGTGATGGAATATCCAGAAGTCTTCCCAGAAGACTTACCTGGACTGCCACCTCAGAGGCAAGTAGAGTTTCACATTGACTTAGTTCCAGGCGCCGCGCCTGTGGCTAAGGCACCTTATAGACTTGCTCCGTCTGAGATGCAGGAACTGTCGACACAACTTCAAGAGTTGTTAGACAAGGGATTTATCCGACCAAGCTTCTCGCCTTGGGGAGCTCCGGTCCTGTTTGTCAAGAAAAAGGACGGTAGTTTTCGTATGTGCATCGACTACCGGGAGCTGAACAAACTGACGATCAAGAATAGATATCCTCTGCCAAGAATCGATGATCTATTCGATCAACTGCAAGGCTCAAGCTTTTATTCAAAGATCGATCTTCGATCTGGATACCATCAGTTAAGGATACAAGAGGAGAGTATCCCAAAGACAGCCTTCAGAACTCGTTATGGACACTACGAGTTCCTTGTTATGCCGTTTGGTTTGACAAACGCACCTGCAGTCTTTATGGATTTGATGAATAGTGTTTGCAAGCCGTACTTGGACAAGTTCGTGATTGTGTTCATCGACGACATCTTGATTTATTCAAGGACAAAGGCTGAGCACGAGCAGCATCTAAGAGCTATTTTGGAATTGCTGAAGAAAGAACAACTGTATGCCAAATTCTCCAAGTGCGAATTTTGGCTACGTGAAGTCCAATTTCTTGGACACGTGGTAAATGGAGATGGAATCCACGTGGATCCAACCAAGATCGAAGCGATCAAGAATTGGGAAACGCCAAAGACGCCAACCGAGATTCGACAATTCTTGGGTTTGGCTGGCTACTATCGAAGGTTCATTGAAGATTTTTCAAAAATCGCTCAACCATTGATGCTCCTCACGCAGAAAGATAAGAAGTTTGATTGGGGAATCAAACAGGAAGAAGCGTTCCAGATATTGAAGGATAAGCTCTGCAATGCGCCAATCTTAGCACTACCGGAAGGTACAGATGATTTTGTGGTATACTGTGACGCTTCGCGTCAAGGATTGGGTTGTGTGTTGATGCAACGCCAAAAGGTTATTGCTTACGCATCGCGTCAACTGAAAGTGCACGAGAAGAACTATACCACGCATGATTTGGAACTTGGCGCAGTGGTATTTGCATTAAAGATCTGGAGACACTACCTTTATGGTACAAAGTGTACAATCTTTACAGATCACAAGAGCCTACAGCACATATTCAACCAGAAGGAGCTGAATATGAGGCAGAGACGATGGGTTGAGTTGCTGAACGATTACGACTGCGAGATAAAGTATCATCCAGGGAAGGCGAATGTGGTCGCCGATGCCCTAAGTCGGAAGGAGAGGATCAAGCCCATAAGGGTTAGGGCTTTAGAAATGATTATCCGAACCGATCTTTCCTTGCGCATTCGTGCCGCGCAGAAAGAAGCTCTTAAGGAAGGAAACCTTGAAGAAGAATATCTCTGTGGGATGGAGAAGCTACTGGTACCAAACGAGGAAGGAACGTTATGTTTTGAGAAAAGGATTTGGGTTCCTTTGTTTGGAGGTTTAAGGAAGGTTATTTTCGATGAAGCTCACAAGTCGCGGTACTCTATCCACCCTGGAGCGGATAAGATGTATCAAGATCTCAAGGGTTACTATTGGTGGCCTAGGATGAAAGGCGATGTTGCCGTTTATGTGAGCAAATGTCTAACGTGCGCTAAGGTGAAAGCGGAATACCAGAAGCCTTCAGGACTTCTGCAACAACCTGAGATTCCCAAATGGAAATGGGAACAAATCTCAATGGATTTTATTACAAAGCTGCCAAGAACGCCAAGAGGCCATGACACTATTTGGGTAATAGTGGATCGATTAACGAAGTCAGCACACTTCTTACCTATCAGAGAGAAGGATAATACGAGCAAGTTGGCCGAAATTTACATGAGAGAGATCGTTGCACGTCATGGAGTGCCTCTCTCAATCATCTCTGATAGAGATGGAAGGTTTATGTCAAGGATATGGCAATCCTTCCAAGAAGCCTTTGGCTCACAATTAAATCTGAGCACTGCGTTTCATCCGCAAACTGACGGTCAAAGCGAGCGAACGATACAGACTTTGGAAGACATGCTGAGAGCATGTGTTATGGATTTGGGCGGTAGCTGGGACAAGCATTGTCACACCCCTTTCTGCGGCGGAAGCACGAGGTGTGATCATGAAAGGTTCTCATTGCATACGAAGAGTAAACATACTACATGCTCAAAAATATCTTCAAATATTACATTACTGAAATCATATGTCAAGTGTTTACAACACGAGATAACATATTGTCTTAAAAGTCACAACTTTATTTAAAGATAAACAAAGTGACATCCACGAGCATGAGTAAGACCACGCGCACATCCATCCTAGTTACCTGAAATACATGTGAGTTTTGGAAAAACGTCAACATAAAGTTGGTGTGAATTCATGCAGTTTTGTATTTCATGTTTGTATACTTTGTATGAAAACATAGTTTGTGAGTAAATCAAGTTTTCATATATAAATTCAGTTTCATGTGTACACCACGTACACATGTATAATTCAATTTCTTCTTGAGTACCCCACGTACTTTAAGTATAATTCAATCTTCTTGAGTACCCCACGTACTTCAAGTTATATATTAATTTTAGTATGGTATGAATTTTATGTAAATACAGTATTTCTGTAAATATCAAATTGTTAATGGGTTGCAAAGCCATTAACATGTGGCACGACATAGGAAGTCACCAAACCATAGGCATTTTTCTGTAGTCGATTCACGACTGAGACACAAAAACACTGCTTGGTAAAAGAGTGGCCAAGCGTGGGGCTGCCCGGAACCCATTAGATCTAACCTTTTGTTCTGCGGTCTAAGTATGTACACGATTAATGGTGCTTCTGTACCCTATTCGTGACACTATTTCTCATAACGCATCCTACTTGGTTCTCGTCCTCACCAAGCGCGTTTCTTATTGTCTTATATTTTGTCACACTTGGTTCTCGTTCTCACCAAGTGTACTTCTTGTATTTATATCATACCATTTATAAATATCGTACTTTTGTACATGTATTTCACCCCCGAAGTTATAAAAACTGAAAACAGTTAAAGAGAAAAGGGGGAGCATGAACTCACAACTTTGCGTTCCTAGCGTCGTAAACTTCACCGGATTTGCTTACTTAACGTCGTAACCTATACGCGTTTTCTTAATGTTAGTCACTAGACTTGCGTCGCACAAGTACAGTCACTTTCTGTTGTGTATATATTCTTGTGTTAAAAATATTCTATATTTTTAACTAAGTATCCTACTTATATTATTTTCTCAAAAATAAATATAAGTCTTTTGTGTTTTGCACTTCGCACCCGAATTATGTATCTTGTATTTTGTATGTGTATTTTTATGTTTATACTCCTCATGAGTATTTAGTGTATTTTTAAGTCTTAATACACTAGTACGTATAACACATACTATATACACTTAGCACATAAGTTGGTGATCAAATAATATATATATTTTTCTCTCGAAATATACATACTTATATTCATTTTATTCTTGAAGAAATCCTCATTTCTTATCACCAAAAATTAGGGAAACCTTAGTAATACTTTTAAACACATTTTTAGGGAATAAGTTTCTCAAAAACTTGTATTTTTCTAAGTGTCAAAATTTATAAAAATTTTGACAGAGTTTCCCCTAAAAATGGAGGTTTCCCATGTTTTCAAAACATGTGTTTATTTTCTTTTAAATCGTCAACAATCTCCTCATTCAACAATAAACAATATTCAACTAGTTAATGTAGATATAATCGCAGAAATACATGAACTTGTGGTTTTTCCAAAATAAGTAGTATCCTTCCATTATTTTTAGTGGATCTTTGTATAGATCAACTTTGTTTCTTGAAAGTCTCGCTTTTAAAGAAGTTACATCTTTACAACTTCCGGTCAACATTTACAAAAATAGTTATTTTGTCGAAACTTTATGTTACACAAGTGTTTACATACTCGTGTGTTTGCTAAAATCATTCTTTTTCATGTAAGACTCGGCTTTAGAAAATATGATTTCTTGGACACTTGGTCCTTTGAAAGTACCACTTGTAGATCCGTAGATCTACTAGTTTTAAACACTATTTCACAAGTTAAATCGCTTTTACACAAGTTCATGATTCGTGTGTGGTAGAGTTTCATCATTTAACCCTTGTTACTTCCAAAACAACCTTATGTCATGATCCATGATCATGACCAACTCGGGTTAAATGACGATCCGAGCTACCACAACATAGATCGGGTCCAAATAATCACACAAATCAATTACTACAACTTTTACACAACATATGAGCTTTTAACCATCACTTTTAGTGTTTTTAGTAGACTTTTATGCTTCATCTTGTAAGATTACGAGTTTTAACCGTTACAAATCGTATTAACCATTTCAAAATAGTTCGAGAAGGTGATTCAAGCAACATACCACTAGCTCGAGGCTAGGGAAGAATCTAAGCGCAAATAGGGTGGATAAAAGCAAAGTAGAGAGGTCCTTCGCCTTCCGTTTGCTCCAAGGTTCCTCATATGCGACCCTTAATACTTGTATGAACTTGAAATGGCAAGATCAAAGCTTGGCAATGGTTGTGTGTTCAAGGGATGTTTGGCCGTAGCTTCTTAGAGAGAGAGGGAGAGTTTGTGTGTTGAGTTGTGTTGGTGGATGGTTATGTTGGTTTAAGCTAGGAACTTATAGACAATTAGTTAGGGTATTATCCAAAGGATCATGTGTCTTCAAGATATTAGGCACTAATGAATATTATAATCAAATTAGGACAAGGTATGTCCCCCTCTAGTTGGGGACGGTTAGAGAGGGGGGGGGGGGGGTTCTAGTCCATTTCTAACCAAATAGTTAGACACTAGTTAGGTTAATCTAGGTTAGTTAAGTGATTAACCCGGTTACTAGTGTGTTGTGCTTTATGACGGGTGTTAGGGTATTCAGGGACCCTAACTGGCTCAGAAAAAGATAAACAATGTTATTAACAATATTTTCATGTTCCGGGTATAGTCCGGTTGTTCGGTTACATACCGATTCGTTAGAGTGCTAAATTGCACCTTTTAGTGTTTAATAAGTATCTTTTTGTAACACTATCGATTCCCAACACTTAGGGAAATATTCTGGATAATAAAACGACATTTCTGCATAATATTTATATGTCTAAATGCTGATTTATTGCTGAATTTTATAAATTCTGCACTTAAAGTGCGTTTCGGGTGCTTTTTAGTGCTTATATTTGCTTTCGCATTGCTTATATATTAAACCCTTGTATGTACTCTTGGGTTTTAATGCGTTCTTGCTGTCGGACCTACACCTAGGCTCCAATTTTTATTGTCTGGCTGCTTTCTGCAGTTCCGTTGACACATAGTGTCTTACCGGTGAGTTTACTTAGTATTTTTGACGCAACGCTCTCGTTTGTGCATAAAGCAATATTTTGTAGTATACAACGTGCATGAATTCACTTATTTAGTATGTAATCAGATATTGCTGACAATTAAGCACTAATTGCAGTCATTAAGCAATAATTAATGTGTACGGAAATTACCGGTTTGGGCCAGTTGTCACAGTCTCCCCCCGTTAAAAGAATTTCGTCCCGAAATTCAGGTTGAACTAACTCTCGCAGGAGTCTTCTTGAATAGGTGGGGATACTTTTTCTTGAACTGGTCTTCACGTTCCCATGTGTACTCGGGTCCGTGCTTAGAGCTCCAACGTACTTTGACAAGTTTCACACTGCTCCTCCTGGTCTTGTTGACTTTCCAGTCAGTAACCTCAACGGGTTGCTCTGTAAATCGGAGGGCTTCATCAATATGCACTTCATCCATCGGGATGATCACGTTTTCTTGCGTTGGACTCTTCTTCAGGTTGGATACATGAAACGTATCATGTACTCCATTAAGTTCTTCCGGTAACTCCAACTTGTATGCCACGGTACCAATTCTCTTCAAAATTCTGAATGGTCCGATGTATCGTGGATTCAGCTTTCCACGCTTTCCAAACCTGACTACGCCCTTCCATGGTGAGACTTTTAACAACACTTTGTCTCCCACCTTGAAGTCTACCGATTTTCTGTTCGGATCAGCGTAGCTCTTTTGTCATTCTTAAGCCGCCTTAATGCGCTCTCGGATCTGCGCAATCTTGTCGGTTGTCTCTTGTACAAGTTCAGGACCAACCATACGTTTATCTCCGGCATCTGCCCAACATAAGGGCGATCGGCATTTGCGGCCATACAGAGCTTCGAACGGCGCGGCTTTTATGCTCGTATGATAGCTGTTATTGTAGGAAAACTCAACTAAAGGTAGATGAGTATCCCAGCTGCCGCCTAGATCCATGACACATGCACGTAGCATATCTTCTAACGTTTGTATAGTCCGTTCGCTCTGGCCGTCTGTTTGCGGATGGAATGCCGTGCTCAGATCTAACTGAGATCCAAAGGCTTCCTGAAATGATTGCCAGATTCTTGAGACAAAGCGTCCATCTCTGTCTGAAATGATTGAGATTGGCACTCCATGACGTGCCACAATTTCTCTTAAGTATATTTCAGCAAGCTTTCCAGTGCTGTCTTTTTCTCGGATCGGTAGGAAGTGCGCAGACTTCGTTAATCGATCAACTATTACCCATATCATATCGTGCCCTCTCGGGGTCCTGGGTAATTTCGTTATGAAGTCCATCGAGATTTGTTCCCACTTCCACACGGGAATCTCTGGTTGTTGTAGTAGGCCGGACGGTTTCTGATATTCTGCCTTAACCTTAGCACAGGTTAGGCATTTTCCAACATAGACAGCAACATCGCTTTTAAGTCTCGGCCACCAGTAGTACTCCTTTAAGTCTTGATACATTTTGTCCGACCCTGGGTGGATCGAGTATCTTGACTTGTGCGCTTCATCAAGGATGACTTCTCGCAGGCCACCATAGAGCGGAACCCAAATGCGCTTTTTAAAGTATAAGGCTCCCTCTTCATTTGGGGCCATGTACTTCAATGCACCCCGGAGGTATTCAGCTTTGCGATTTTCCACCTTAAGGGCTTCTTGTTCTGCGTCACGAATACGTGAAGTGAGGTTCGTTCGAATCGTCATTTCCAATGCTCGAACCCTTAGGGTCTTAACCCTTTCTTTTCGGCTCAACGCATCTGCTACAACGTTCGCCTTTCCAGGATGGTACTTAATCTCACAGTCATAATCGTTCAGCAGCTCGACCCAACGTCGCTGGCGCATATTCAATTCCTTCTGATCAAATATGTGTTGTAAGCTTTTGTGATCTGTGAAGATTGTACATCGAGTACCATATAAGTAATGTCGCCAAATCTTCAAGGCGAATACCACTGCACCCAGTTCCAGGTCGTGAGTGGTATAATTTCTCTCATGAACCTTCAGTTGTCTTGAAGCATAAGCGATGACTTTTTGGCGTTGCATGAGCACGCAACGCAACCCAAGCCTTGTCGTGAGGCGTCGCAGTATACCACGAAGTCTTCAGTGCCTTCGGGTAACGATAGTATCGGTGCATCGCAGAGCTTGTTCTTAAGTAGCTGAAAGGCTTCTTCTTGTTTGTGACCCCAGTCGTACTTCTTGTCTTTCTGTGTAAGGGTCGTTAGCGGTTGAGCTATCTTTGAGAAATTCTCGATGAATCGCCGATAATAGCCCGCTAAGCCCAAAAATTGTCGAACTTCAGTTGGGGTCTTGGGAGCTTCCCAATTCTTTATTGCTTCAATCTTGGATGGGTCTACATGAATGCCCTTCTCATTCACAACGTGACCAAGAAATTGTACTTCGCGAATCCAGAATTCGCATTTCGAGAACTTTGCATAAAGTTTCTCTTTCTTCAGTAGCTCCAAAATGGTTCTGAGATGTTGTTCGTGCTCTTCTTTCGTTTGCGAGTAAATCAGGATATCATCGATAAATACAATCACGAATTTATCGAGATATGGTTTACATACGCGGTTCATCAGGTCCATAAAGACCGCTGGTGCATTCGTCAGCCCAAACGGCATCACAAGAAATTCGTAGTGCCCATATCGCGTTCTGAATGCAGTCTTTGGCACGCTTTCTTCTTGGATTCTCAGCTGATGGTATCTAGATCGAAGGTCGATCTTGGAATAGTAGCTTGATCCTTGCAGTTGATCAAACAAGTCATCAATCCTCGGTAGCGGATACCGATTCTTGATTGTGAGCTTGTTCAGTTCCCTGTAATCGATACACATCCGTAGTGTTCCATCCTTCTTCTTCACGAATAATACTGGAGCTCCCCAGGGTGAGAAGCTTGGCCTTATGAATCCTTTATCCAACAACTCCTGGAGTTGTGTAGATAATTCTTGCATTTCGGATGGTGCAAGTCGATAGGGTGCCTTGGCTACAGGAGCGGCTCCTGGAACCAAGTCTATGTGGAATTCGACTTGTCGTTGTGGAGGTAGTCCTGGCAGATCTTCAGGGAACACATCAGGAATTTCCTTCACCACAGGAATGTCTTCGAGTTTTGGCTCCACAGCCTTCTTATCTACAACGTGTGCTAGGAAAGCAACACATCCTTTCCTTAAGCACTTCTGTGCCTTCATACAACTGATGATGCGTAGAGGTGTGTTTCGCCTTTCTCCATGCACGATGAGAGTTTCATCATTCGCTAGGGGGATGCGAATGATTTTCTCATGGAAAATAACTTCAGCTTTGTTCTTGGACAACCAGTCCATTCCGACCACTACATCGAAGCTACCTAATTGAATAGGTAAGAGGTCGATGCTAAATCTTCGTTCACCAAGTTCTAGCGTGCAGCCTCTAACAACTTCGCCCGATTCAACAAGTTTACCATTGGCTAGTTCTATGGAATAAGGAATTTCTAATCTACTAGATTCTATTCCGAGTATGCGTTTAAATTCCACAGACATGAAGCTATAATCGGCGCCAGTGTCGAATAATATGGATGCAAAGTGACTGTTAATGAGGAACGTACCGTTGACCACATTAGGGTCCTCGCGTGCGTCCCTTGCTCCAATCACAAATGCTCGGGCCTGAGCATTGTTTCTCTCTGGGCAGTCCTTCATGAAATGATCTTTGCTTCCACATCTGAAACATCCTTGGTTTCGCCCATTCTTGTTGCCAGCACCGTTTCCATTTCCACCATTGTTCCTATCATCAGCCCCATTATGATTTCCATTTTCGTTCCTCTTACCCCAGCAGTCTTCCGTGCGGTGACCCAACTTTCCACACTTGTCACACCTTGGGATGCGACAAGCTCCCTCGTGATGGTGTTTACACCGATGGCATTTGGGCGAGATACCCCGGTATCCCCTTGCTGGTGCGTCGTTCATGGCTGCAAGAGGTTTCGCCCCTTGAGGCGGGTTAGGGTCACGCTTCTTGTTGGAACCTTTGTTGTTATGAGTTGCTTGATTCAAGTTTGCATATTTCCTTTTCTTGTCGCCAGACGACTCAGCCTGTGTCTCGGCATTTTCTGTTGGGTTCAGTGATAGCTTCTTCATCCGAACACAGTCTTCAGTAAGGCTGACAGCCAGAGTTACAGCCTCGGTGATTGTTTGTGGTTTGGCTGACGTCACCATGCCACGAAACTCTGAGGCCAGTCCCCAAATGTAGCATTCCACACGCTTAAATTCAGGAGTCACCATGTAGGGAAGCACTCTAGACAGATCGTGGAACCTTCGAGTATATCCATTAATGTCAGCACCTTCCATGGTCAAGTGCCAGAACTCCGTCTCTAGCCTTTGGAGTTCCGCACGAGAGCAGTACTTCTCTCTCATTCTTTCCTTCAGTTCCTCCCAAGTTAGGCCATAAGCGGCATCATCACCCAAAGTTTGGGCTTGCAGGTTCCACCAAGTCAGAGCTTCATCGACGAATAACCCAGTAGCAAAAGTGACTTGTTGATCCGCGGTACACTTGCTCATGCGGAAAGTAGCTTCAGTCTTCTCCGTCCAGCGCACAAATGCTACTGCACCTCCTGTGCCATCATAGTTCATCGGCTTGCAGTCGAGGAACTGCTTGAAAGTGCAGCCTTGAGCTGCATTGCCTCCAGACGAATCTCCATTCCCATTACGCCTAGCGTTGCTTGGTCCTCCACTGTCCTGGGTACGGTTCGCCTCGTACTGGGCGATAGCAGCGGAGATCCTTTCCTCCAGTAGAGCGTTCAGCTCCTCAGCAGTTCTTGGCAGTAGGGGAGGAGGAGGTTGGTCGTCATTGCGAGCATTCACAGTTTTCCTGGGTGCCATGTTCTGACAGAACATAAAACAACAGGGTTAGGCATTTGTTTGATATCGTCCTACTAGGCAGTAGTAGTATATATATATTCACAGGTATATATCACATAAGTGACATCAAACAATTATTACTCTAGCAGAGTACTTAGTAGGCTTGCACTGAGGGAATCTATACGTGACAAGACTTGCTGTGGTTTCTGTGCACTAAATTCCATAATTATGTATGCATCCATAATTACGTAACTCCTTGCACAGTCCGTACAGTTCGTTTCATCCTCGTATTTCTTCCTTCAGGTAGGCCATTGCTTTCAGGTAAAGTCACGTATACTCGTGACATTCTACTTCTAGTACATGCTAATTATCACACATAATTGCAAGTAGTTTCTAGTCAACGACAAGTGCTACTCAAGTGCACTCTAAGTCTCGTAGTGTCTTTTCTAGACTCATGTAGTCGGTTTCAGGTAGTGGATGTCGCGGGACGTTTTATGCAATGAAAACTCTTTGAAAATTGTTTTCGTGAATGGATCCTAGAGATTGTAGACTAGACTCGAGACGGAATCCCGGTTCACTACAATCGCAGCTCTGATACCAATCTGTCACACCCCTTTCTGCGGCGGAAGCACGAGGTGTGATCATGAAAGGTTCTCATTGCATACGAAGAGTAAACATACTACATGCTCAAAAATATCTTCAAATATTACATTACTGAAATCATATGTCAAGTGTTTACAACACGAGATAACATATTGTCTTAAAAGTCACAACTTTATTTAAAGATAAACAAAGCGACATCCACGAGCATGAGTAAGACCACGCGCACATCCATCCTAGTTACCTGAAATACATGTGAGTTTTGGAAAAACGTCAACATAAAGTTGGTGTGAATTCATGCAGTTTTGTATTTCATGTTTGTATACTTTGTATGAAAACATAGTTTGTGAGTAAATCAAGTTTTCATATATAAATTCAGTTTCATGTGTACACCACGTACACATGTATAATTCAATTTCTTCTTGAGTACCCCACGTACTTCAAGTATAATTCAATCTTCTTGAGTACCCCACGTACTTCAAGTTATATATTAATTTTAGTATGGTATGAATTTTATGTAAATACAGTATTTCTGTAAATATCAAATTGTTAATGGGTTGCAAAGCCATTAACATGTGGCACGACATAGGAAGTCACCAAACCATAGGCATTTTTCTGTAGTCGATTCACGACTGAGACACAAAAACACTGCTTGGTAAAAGAGTGGCCAAGCGTGGGGCTGCCCGGAACCCATTAGATCTAACCTTTTGTTCTGCGGTCTAAGTATGTACACGATTAATGGTGCTTCTGTACCCTATTCGTGACACTATTTCTCATAACGCATCCTACTTGGTTCTCGTCCTCACCAAGCGCGTTTCTTATTGTCTTATATTTTGTCACACTTGGTTCTCGTTCTCACCAAGTGTACTTCTTGTATTTATATCATACCATTTATAAATATCGTACTTTTGTACATGTATTTCACCCCCGAAGTTATAAAAACTGAAAACAGTTAAAGAGAAAAGGGGGAGCATGAACTCACAACTTTGCGTTCCTAGCGTCGTAAACTTCACCGGATTTGCTTACTTAACGTCGTAACCTATACGCGTTTTCTTAATGTTAGTCACTAGACTTGCGTCGCACAAGTACAGTCACTTTCTGTTGTGTATATATTCTTGTGTTAAAAATATTCTATATTTTTAACTAAGTATCCTACTTATATTATTTTCTCAAAAATAAATATAAGTCTTTTGTGTTTTGCACTTCGCACCCGAATTATGTATCTTGTATTTTGTATGTGTATTTTTATGTTTATACTCCTCATGAGTATTTAGTGTATTTTTAAGTCTTAATACACTAGTACGTATAACACATACTATATACACTTAGCACATAAGTTGGTGATCAAATAATATATATATTTTTCTCTCGAAATATACATACTTATATTCATTTTATTCTTGAAGAAATCCTCATTTCTTATCACCAAAAATTAGGGAAACCTTAGTAATACTTTTAAACACATTTTTAGGGAATAAGTTTCTCAAAAACTTGTATTTTTCTAAGTGTCAAAATTTATAAAAATTTTGACAGAGTTTCCCCTAAAAATGGAGGTTTCCCATGTTTTCAAAACATGTGTTTATTTTCTTTTAAATCGTCAACAATCTCCTCATTCAACAATAAACAATATTCAACTAGTTAAAGTAGATATAATCGCAGAAATACATGAACTTGTGGTTTTTCCAAAATAAGTAGTATCCTTCCATTATTTTTAGTGGATCTTTGTATAGATCAACTTTGTTTCTTGAAAGTCTCGCTTTTAAAGAAGTTACATCTTTACAACTTCCGGTCAACATTTACAAAAATAGTTATTTTATCGAAACTTTATGTTACACAAGTGTTTACATACTCGTGTGTTTGCTAAAATCATTCTTTTTCATGTAAGACTCGGCTTTAGAAAATATGATTTCTTGGACACTTGGTCCTTTGAAAGTACCGCTTGTAGATCCGTAGATCTACTAGTTTTAAACACTATTTCACAAGTTAAATCGCTTTTACACAAGTTCATGATTCGTGTGTGGTAGAGTTTCATCATTTAACCCTTGTTACTTCCAAAACAACCTTATGTCATGATCCATGATCATGACCAACTCGGGTTAAATGACGATCCGAGCTACCACAACATAGATCGGGTCCAAATAATCACACAAATCAATTACTACAACTTTTACACAACATATGAGCTTTTAACCATCACTTTTAGTGTTTTTAGTAGACTTTTATGCTTCATCTTGTAAGATTACGAGTTTTAACCGTTACAAATCGTATTAACCATTTCAAAATAGTTCGAGAAGGTGATTCAAGCAACATACCACTAGCTCGAGGCTAGGGAAGAATCTAAGCGCAAATAGGGTGGATAAAAGCAAAGTAGAGAGGTCCTTCGCCTTCCGTTTGCTCCAAGGTTCCTCATATGCGACCCTTAATACTTGTATGAACTTGAAATGGCAAGATCAAAGCTTGGCAATGGTTGTGTGTTCAAGGGATGTTTGGTCGTAGCTTCTTAGAGAGAGAGGGAGAGTTTGTGTGTTGAGTTGTGTTGGTGGATGGTTATGTTGGTTTAAGCTAGGAACTTATAGACAATTAGTTAGGGTATTATCCAAAGGATCATGTGTCTTCAAGATATTAGGCACTAATGAATATTATAATCAAATTAGGACAAGGTATGTCCCCCTCTAGTTGGGGACGGTTAGAGAGGGGGGGGGGGTTCTAGTCCATTTCTAACCAAATAGTTAGACACTAGTTAGGTTAATCTAGGTTAGTTAAGTGATTAACCCGGTTACTAGTGTGTTGTGCTTTATGACGGGTGTTAGGGTATTCAGGGACCCTAACTGGCTCAGAAAAAGATAAACAATGTTATTAACAATATTTTCATGTTCCGGGTATAGTCCGGTTGTTCGGTTACATACCGATTCGTTAGAGTGCTAAATTGCACCTTTTAGTGTTTAATAAGTATCTTTTTGTAACACTATCGATTCCCAACACTTAGGGAAATATTCTGGATAATAAAACGACATTTCTGCATAATATTTATATGTCTAAATGCTGATTTATTGCTGAATTTTATAAATTCTGCACTTAAAGTGCGTTTCGGGTGCTTTTTAGTGCTTATATTTGCTTTCGCATTGCTTATATATTAAACCCTTGTATGTACTCTTGGGTTTTAATGCGTTCTTGCTGTCGGACCTACACCTAGGCTCCAATTTTTATTGTCTGGCTGCTTTCTGCAGTTCCGTTGACACATAGTGTCTTACCGGTGAGTTTACTTAGTATTTTTGACGCAACGCTCTCGTTTGTGCATAAAGCAATATTTTGTAGTATACAACGTGCATGAATTCACTTATATAGTATGTAATCAGATATTGCTGACAATTAAGCACTAATTGCAGTCATTAAGCAATAATTAATGTGTACGGAAATTACCGGTTTGGGCCAGTTGTCACAAGCATTTGCCTTTGGTCGAATTTTCATACAACAACAGCTACCACACCAGTATTGGTGTCGCGCCATTTGAAGCCCTTTACGGACGCAAGTGCCGATCACCCTTATGCTGGGCTGACGCAGGTGATAGGCAGCTTGCTGGTCCCGAAATCGTCCAAGAGACGACAGACAAGATTGCGCAGATTCTTAAACACATCGAAGCAGCTCGCCACAGACAGAAGGCCTATGCGGATCCAAACCGGAAACATGTGGAATTCCAAGTTGGAGAAATGGTGTTATTGAAGGTTTCACCCTGGAAGGGTGTGGCACGCTTCGGAAAGCGTGGGAAGTTAAATCCGTGCTACATTGGTCCTTTCAGAGTTTTGGAAAGAATAGGACTAGTAGCATACAAGTTGGACCTACCTGCTGAACTCCATTCTGTTCACGATACATTTCATGTATCCAACCTGAAGAAAAGTCCAACTCAAGATGACATTGCCATTCCCATCGACGAGATTCATGTTGACGACACGCTCCATTTCGTTGAAGAACCGGTTGAGGTTACGGATTGGAAGGAAAACAAGACCCGCCGGAGCAGTGTCAAGCTCGTCAAAGTTCGTTGGAATGCCAGACACGGTCCTGAGTACACCTGGGAGCGTGAGGACCGGATGAAAGAGAAATACCCCCACCTATTTCCTAAGAACCCTGCATCTACAAGAAGAACTTAAAATTTCGGGACGAAATTTATTTAACGTGGGGAGAATGTGACAACCCTCACTAAACCAGGTATCTGTACGACTTAATTAATAATTAATTATTGCTTAATTACTGTGCTTGTTTGAAATTACTGATGAACTGCTACTTGATTTCTGATACGTGCATATACCTGCATCATACTTTACTTACTGTCACTACATTATTTACATGCTGAACCTTAGTGACAAACATGATGCACAAAAGCACAGTAGCACAATAAACGGATAACCTATTGAACATGCTGATAAAGCCAGCATCAGGCAGACACTGCCTCTAAGGCCTATATGAGCCAGAAATATTTTGCTACACTAGTGGTGAGTGTTGGGATACAAGGGTTGTAGAACTGTGTCTCTAGGAATAAGTTACAATGACTGGATGTGCCTAAAACGTACCCTAAGTACAAAATTCAGCACTTTGCATAATGATTCAGCTTTTAGCTAACTAATAAAGTGCCAAAACATGAGAAAAATATTACTAGACACTTTCCAAAGTGTCAGAAATGAGTTGTGTCACTAAAAAGGGTATTAACGACACTTTAAAGCTTTGTTAACCACTTTAATGGATTACTATCCAACCGAACAACCGGACTATACCCGGAACATGAAAATATTGTTAATAACATTGTTTGTCTTTTTCTGAGCCAGTTAGGGTCCCTGAATACCCTAACACCCATTGTAACGCACGACACACAAGTAACCGGGTTAATCACTTAACTAACTTACTTAACCTAACTTATGTCTAACTAGTTGGTTGAGATCGAACTAGTACCCCCCCCCCTTTAGAAACCGTCCCCATGAGGGGGACACACTTGTCCTTGGTTGATTTGTTTAATCTCTTGTGCTTAATATCTAGGAGGCACTAAATCCATTGGTTAATAATCCTATGTTTTGCCTATAAGATCAAGACTAAACACACTTATCATTTTCCATCACCACAACACAACTCAAAACTCTCTCTCTCTCTCAAAGAAGCTACGGCCGAACACCCCTCCTACATACATCCATTTTCGGTTTTTGATCTTCACATTCCAATCATCTACAAGTGTTAAGGGTCGCATATAAGGAACCTTGGAGCAAACGGAAGGCGAAGGACCTCTTTATCTTGCTTTTATCCACCCGATTTACGTCTAGATTCTTCCCTAGCCTCGAGCTAGTGGTATGTTGCTTAAATCACCTTCTTGAACTATTCTAAAGTGGTTAAAACGATATATGACGGTTAAAATTTATGAACATACAAGTTGAAGCTTAAAAGTCTACTTAAAATGCTATGAATGTTGGTTAAAAGCACATATGTTGTGTAAATCATGTAGTATTTGATTTGTGTGATTATTTAGACCCGATCTATGTTGTGGTAGCTCGGATCATCATTTAACCCGGTTTAGTCATGATCTTGGATTATGACATAAAGCTTGTTTAAGTATAACAAGGGTTAGAAGATGAAACTCTACCACACTCGAATCTTGAACTTGTGTAAAAGTGTTTTAGCTTGTAAAATAGTGATTAAAACTAGTAGATCTACGGATCTACAGGTGGTATTTTTAAAGGACCGAGTGTCTAGAAATCATGTTTTTCTAAAGACGGATCTTACACTAACAAGAATGGTTTTTAGAACACACAAGTGTGTAAACACTTGTGTAACACAAAGTTTCGACAAAATAACTATTTTTGAAAAAGATGACGAGAAGTTGTAAAGACGGAACTTCCACAAAAACGAGGTTTTTGCAAAATCGGATAGTTTTATATAAAGATCCACTAAAAGTAATGAGATTTACTTCATAGTTTGAATAAATCACAAGTTCATGAAATTTATGCGATTTATATATATTTTGACTAGTTTGTGGTTTGAACATTGTTTTGATTGAATAATAAAAATGGTTGGTTTGATTTATAAAAGAAAATGATACGTTTGAAAGCGTGGCCACCTCCAGTTACAGAGGAAACTCCGGCGAAATTTTTCTAAAAACCTAACACTTAGAATTATTTTCACTATAAGTGTTAGAGATACTTGTCGACTTGTTTTCAAACTATGAATTTCGCCACGACTTTATTTTTAAAATATCGGAGGTGGGATTTCACAAAATAAAACGTGATACATAAATATATTTAGTATATATTTTTCACAACATCACTTGTATAAGTGTTTATGATTATTTTGTGAACTACATAAATATTATTTTTAGGGTAAAAATAATATTACTAAGTATAATTTTGGGAAAATCACATGTATTAAAATATAATATTTTGGGAAGAATACTTATATTTTGAAGTTGGAAATAAAATATATTAAGTGAGACTTAATAGTGTAATCCGAATTATACGAACGCACATGTATTAAATCCCCCATCCTTGGGAAGGAAAATAACTACCAAGTATACAGAATGTAAACACGAAATAGTTGCCTAACTATTTCCCAAAAACTTAAACCATAAAGCTAAGGCACGGCCATCCGTCTAATAGAGTTAGCACGTGTAGGTCGTCATACAGCTGATTGATTTGGAGGCATACTTGGTAGAGACGCACCACGGTGAGTTCATGTCCCCCCTTTCTCTTAACTGTTTTCAGTTTTCTAAACTACGGGGGTGAAATACATGTTACTATGATTACGAGTACTTTTTACATGGTATGGTTAGCGTAAGGAGGTTTACTACTTAGATCATGTGAGTGGGTAGGCGTGAACTGGAGGCCATTAATCCTCATTATAGGACCGAGGGACGTAAGCGGTAGATCTATCTGGGTGTAGCGAGCCTAACCCCAGGTCCAACAGTACGGACCTCGGGGTGACTTTGTGCCCCGACGCAAAATCGCAAGGTTTGAGTCTTCCTACTTGCACTTCACACATATCAATGGCCTTGCAAACCGTTGGTGATCTCTTTTTCCTTATTTGCTACATACCAGGATTTTCATACATACAAGGTTTATTTACTCACCTACACATGAACTCGCTCAACATTATTGTTGATTTTTCAACTTACATGTATTTCAGGAAATTAAAGATCTGGCGCGGTATGTTATGTTTTCCCGCTGCATAAGGGTTCCAAGGTCATCCCAGTTTAGGAAATGTGACTCTTTCCTGGACAAGTCACAAATCTTAAACTGCGTTTATTTCATATCGATGTTTATGTTTTTCAAGACAATGTTTTATGTTATGATGTTGTAAGTCCCTAAGACAATGTTATGTTACTTCAGTTTTAAAACTTAAATCTTTGGATGATCTTGCATGATTTTATTTCATATAGCTTTGTTATGGTTAAGCTATGGTATTAAGAAGTCACACCAAAATAACCACGCTTCCGCAAAGCCAGGGTGTGACACTAGACTCATCAGTTTTGGAGTAGGTTACATCAATGTTATCTGGCAATTGATCTACTATGTTGAAAGCTTTTTCCACCTTTTCATCATCATAAAATGCGATTTTTTCTGGTGGTGGAACTTGATGATACTCTGAACCTATACCCTTTTTGTTTATCTCTGAATCTTTATTATCAGGTTTTATATTGAAAATGCGTTCAAGTATGTATGACGAAGCGTGATAACTATGCAACTTATTATTATCTTGTTCTAAATCAACCATTTTTCTTTTAAGTTCAGCGACTTCCTCAATATAAGAATTTACAACTTGTTGTTTTATTTCATACTGTCGCTTGAAGATATCAGATGTTTCAGAACAATGTTTCAATCTTGATTGAACAAGTTTCATTTGACTTTTCACATCTTCGTATGACTCTTTGGTAATATGATAAGCTAATTTTATTGAATCATTTTATTTTTTCATTTCTTGAACAAAATTTTCTTTTTGCAAACACTCTTCAGTCATTTTTGAAACCTTTTCTTTCAAAATTTCATTTTCTTTTTCTAAAATTTTACATTTTTGTGTTATTTTTTCATCATTATCTTTCAAAACCTTTTCATTTTCTAACATCTCTTTACATTTATCTTTGAAAACTTTTTCAATTTTAGTAAATTCTTGATCTCTTGTTCTGAATTTTTCATCCTTTTTAGTACAAGCACTGCACGTTTCCATGCATTTCTTGCACTGTTCAACATTTTTATTTAAAACTTCAGAAGATTCAGTTGAATTATTTACCTCAGTGATTGGCACCTCGGCTTTTTCTACCGTTAGCTTCTGGTCGGTTTTCTTTTCCTGTTGTTCCTTGGCAACAGCTTCACCAGCATCAATCACTTCAACCTATCTTTCAAGCTTCTCATCACCTTCCTCCTGCTTTTCTTCATCAACCTCTTCTTCTTTTTCCACTACCTCTTCATTTTGCTGTTCTTCAGTAACAGCTTCTTCTTTCACGTCTTCATTCTTCTGTTCACCTTCTTCATTACTCGCTGTTTCTTTCAAATTTTCCACCATCTTCTCAACACTCTTCTTCATTCTTTCTTCATCCCTCTTTTTCAGACTTGTTGTCATTGCATCTCTAATTATCTTATCCAGCCTTTTAAGATAATTTCTACCTTTTTCAACATTTGAGTAGTACTCGCCGGACAGAGGAATAACAGCCAGTACATCATTGTACACCACCTCTCGTCTATGCATAACTGGATCTCCATTTCGGCTGATGTAACACTCTCTCTTTTTATCCCACCTTCCATAATACTTCGCTTCTTCAAACTCTTCATGCATCTTTTCAATTCTGCAATCTGCAAAAAATCTTTCTCTTTCTGTTTTCTCTTTCAGAATTTCTTCTCTCGTTTTTTTTCTTTTATATCAACAATAAAAGCACTCTGTTTAACTTTAGCCACTGACGCAAATCCATAATCTTCTTCTGGAAGAAAATCATTCTAGTTGAATCCTTCATCATCTTGGATCACTACTAGTGCTCTTAATTTCTCTTTCACTGGGTTGTTTTTGATTTGTTTCATCTTTGATGGTTCCTCTCTGCTCCTGTGATAGATCGCTTTACGATAGTAATCGTCTTGAAAAGGATTTGCGGTTTCATAAACAGCAGAGTTTCTGCATTCTCTTTTAAAATGACCCTTTTGTTTACATTTAAAGCAGGTCACTTTTGATTTGTCGAATCCCAGCTTTGTTGATGGTCTACCTATTGTCTGTCTTCCAGTAATTTCCATGAACCGCTAAGCTCTACGAATGCAGTTAGCCAAACACCATCTCAGATCGATGAGTTCCATCTCTTTCGGATCTATCTGGTCGTAATCTTCCTTTGTTAACTCAGAATTTCCAATTTTCCAGCCACCAGACTTTCATATAATTCCAGAATCGATGCCAGAAAACTCATTTGTTGTTTAGCAGCGTTGATGCTCATTGCTTGAGAATTTTTCAGCTTTAAAGCAATGTTGCAGAAAATTTATTCGGGTTCTTCAGAGTTTGAAGCTGATGAAGATGAATGATACCCTGGATCATAGCTAGATGTGTTTTTCTGAGAATCTTTTGTCTTTTCAACACTGAATGCAGTTTTTTGTGATTCGCTGATGTTTACCGAGGGTACACTGCCCTTGTAGTAAAGACCTACATTATGTTGATATGATGAACTGCTCATCTTGCTTTGTTTTTGCAATTCAAGCTCGTGACTGTAATGCCCTGCCTTTTAATGTTAACCTATAAATAGCAAGTCTCATCGTACTTCCTGTCAAATGACGCTTTTACCCTCGTGGTACTTTATCTTGAAACAATTTTAATCACGATTATATTAAACTATGATTCAATATGATACATGAACGATGTGAAACTATGATTCTATATGATACATGAACGATGAGAAACTATGATTCTATGTGATATTGAATGAAATGAAACTATGATTCTATGCTTTGAAACAGTTGGAACGATATGAATCTTAATCTATTGAACAATATGAATCTTAATCTATTGAACGATGTTAAACTTGAATCTGTTGAACGATGTTAAATTTGAATCTATTGAATGATGTGAGTCTTGAATCCTTGAACGATACGAGTCTTGACTCTTTATTATGCTCGATACTATGGAACGAGAAACATGTTTAAACTATTTGGAACGAGAAACTTATTTAAACTATATTCGAAACACGAGTTTATTCTTGATTATACGAATCTTATACTAAGAAACAATGAATTATTACAATAATACGCAACGCAACACTTAAACTCGCTCGCGAATCGAACCAAAGACGAAGATAAGAGACATCTGTCCGAATGGACATCCGATCGGATAACCATCCGACCGCTGCTCACCTTGCACCGCCTCAACTCGTCACTTGCCTATAAATACCCGTACACAACACTGTTCACTTGCTGTGACAACTCCATTTGACCCAACTCACTCTCAGTTCATTCTCAGACGTTTTCCTCTCGATTCAAGCTCGTTTGGTAAGTATTTACACTAAAATCTTGTATAATCATCATCACAACACACTTTCTCATCATATTCTCCACTGCAAAAACTAATTTCCACCATGAAATCACCTGGTTTTGGACTGCTTGAAGGTGACATCATCACGGTTTCTTATGTAAACCATTGTGTGACATTACCTCATCAAGATTCGTTAGACCTAGAGGATTTCTACACTATTTTTCACAAACCTCATAAGATTAAAAGAGTTGAAAGATGTTTTCATTCCTTTCTTCAACATTCTTCATCTTTTACACTCATCTACTCAAAACTGGTTGAATCTAGGCTCATTCAGGCTCTCTGCTCATTCTCTAGCTGAGAACCGGCCTGAAAACGGATTTCCACCGAAGAGATGACCGATCCACGGGTTAAACATGAAGCTCCAACGAGGACAGTTAGTCCGATCGGATGGGGTGATTACCATCCGATTGACGAAGCTGGACTTAGTGTGGTTTCCGTTGTTTAACACATCATCACGCCATCTCCGTTAAAACCTAAAACTTTGAACTTGGAAAACTTGTGAAACTATCAAAACATCAGATTGCCACTCGAATGACCATTCGATCGGATTGACCATCCGATCGAATGGCCATCCGTCCGGATGACCATCCGACCAGATGACTTGTTTAGATGTTACAACGAAAACTTCAAAAGTTTCAAAACAATTTACAACACACTCACTCAATCGAATGGCCATCCATTCGGATGACCATCCGATCGGATGGGTTATTCCCATCCATTCGGTTCACCATTCGACACTTGACTCATTCGACATTCTGGTTAAACATGCTATCCAACGCTGACACTACCATACTATACTCAGGCTAATCCAGCGCTCCCTTCGATCCAATTTAGCAGTGTTTGGTTCTAAGCACCCACTGTGAGTATACTCGATCCCTTTTTTTCTTAAACACTTTTGGGATGCAACATGTATTCTATATCAATACACTTGACACTTGAAACTTATTCGAAACGTACTCTATCCGTGTGAAACATGAAACTTGAAACTATTGAAACTTGAAACTATTGAGACTTGAAACTATTTTGTGTTATGTGAATGTTTAATCCCTGTGTGTAGTTCCGCCTTAACAATAGTAGCGCTATAGGAGTAATGTGTCACACCCCCAAAATCCACCATGTGGAGTATCACCGCTTGGAGGCGTGACATGACCAGGATCGAGCCACCAATCATATTGAACTACGTAATTAAGTAGATAAAACCAACCACAATATAATTGGTGACCTAAAGAAGGTATCCGACTTTAAGTTAACAGCGGAAGCATAAAACGTAAGTTCAAAACATAAGTTCCATAGTTCATAAGTTTAAAGTCCAATACGTAAGTTAAATAAGTTCATAAGGATTAAATGTTTAGCACGGGACATAACAGTCCATATCCCACAACGACCTCCTCCTCGCGCAAGCTCCATAAGCATCTAGCGACCTGTAAGGCATGTAACAACGAGTCAACAACAAAGTTGAGTGAGTTCACGGTTGGTTGTTTAGTTTTAAGTTGTTTCCTAAAAATAGTTTTTGTTTAGTTGGCTTACTTGCCGTGGGGGTTACCCCATAGTTGAAAATATGTTTAACCAATTTCTCTTTTCCCAAACCATATTTAGTGGGGGCTTCCCCATGTGAACTACTAGACTGTTATGATATCGACTACTAACGAATTTTGTTGTGCCCTACGTCAATGTTCTATCATCATTGACAGTTTTCCATAGTCCATTAGTACACACCCGTTCGGACGACACGGTGTGAGGTTTGTTAAACCTAATAGCGCTATTAACTAATGACCCGCTCGCCATCGGCCTCGGCGATTAAGTCGATATAAAATGAGGGACTTAATGATAGAGTTTTTGTCTAGTAAGTTTTAAGGTTGTTGTCCTACCTAAGGAGGACGAATGTACGTATTCTACCCAAAGAGAATACGCAGGATTAATATTGGCATCCTACCCAAGGAGGATGGCCGTACATATCCTACCTAAGGAGGATATGTAGATTCCGTTTTAATTCTTTAACCCATTCCCAACCACCGGGAATCCCATGCCTTAGAAAGAGTGTGAACTCACCTTGGTTTGCTCGGTTAGATTAATTACTCAAATAATCAGGAAATCAAGCACGTCCTAATAAGGTACAGATATCAATCAGTTTCTCATACATAACACGTATCCTATGTACGGTTTATCCACTCATTACTTCTATCACATACCACACGATTCAACCGTCAAGTTATAATGTTAAGTTACATTATTTTACCCTAAAATAATATAACTATCTCACAAAATAAACAAGTATTCACACAAGTGTCCTAGTATAAAATATATATTCTAAATATATATTTAACCATTTTATTTATAAAATCAACCTCCGGCACTCTGTATTTTTGTAAATAAAAATCATGGCGAAGTTTATTTTGAAAACAAGGTTAAAAATATAATTGTAACACTTGCTAGAAAAATATTTTCTAAGTGTTGGATTTTTAGAAAAATTTCGCCAGAGTTTCCTTTGTAAATGGAGGTGACCATGCTTAATAGCATATCAGTTTCTTTTCAAAAATTCATTCAAACAATTCTCAATCAACAACATACAATCTCTATTTACCAAACTTGTCAAAAACAAGCATAAACTATAAACTCATGAACTTGAAAATTTATAAAAATATGTAGTACCTTACTAGCGTACTTAGTAAGTTTTGTTACCTTTAAAAAATGTGATTAGTTCTTTAAAAACTTCATTTTTAAAGAATTTATGCGTTTACAACTTCCGATAGTATTTCTGAAAATATTTCCATGTGAAATTTTCTTATTACACAAATGTTCCTACACTTGTTTATCCACCAAAAATGAGGTTAGTTTATGTAAGATCCTAGTTTTAATGAAACTTATATTTTTCACTTAGTTCTTTTGAAAAACCACTCATGGATCTTTAGATCTACATGTTTGTCATCCTACTTTGATCTTTATTTTTCAAGAAAACATTCATTTATTCAAGTTCATAGTTTATGTATGGATGATTCCATCATCCTACAACATTTCTATTTTCTCATCTTGCTAGATCATGTTTTTAATCATGTTCTAGCAAGATCATATGATGATCCATATCAACTACATGAGTGAACAATAACCAACAAGCATCTCAACACATGAGCATCAAGATTTCTTCATCATTTTAACCATACTTTATCACCAAGTTAGTTTATGTTCAAGACTTCTTTATAAGATTCATTAGGGTTCTTAACATTTTGATCAAGATACATCAATAACCACTAAAAACAAGATGAAAAAGCAAAGATCTAAGTTCTTACCACTAGCTCAAGGCTAGGGGAGTTCAAGTGATGAAAAGTGGTGGATAAAAGAAGATGAGAGAGGTCCTTGAGCTTCCGAACACACTGAGCTTAGTTGTATGATCTCTAACACCCTTGGATCACTAGAGATTGAATGAATGAGCTTGAGTGATGGTGATGGTGGTTGTGCTTGGGTTCGGCCGAACAAGGAAGAGAGGGAGAGTGAGGTTTGTTGTTGAGTTAGTGAATGATGATAATCTGTGTGGATCTAGTGGTTAAATAAGTGATCTTCCAACAAATTATTACCCTCTAGTCCATGTGTCTTCAAGATACTTAACAATATCAATTAAACAAATGAATAAAATCATGGGGGTGTCCCCACTTCCATAACCGGTTTTGGGGGGGGGGGGTTGGTTTAGTTGAAATGTGATGGTAATTAGTTTAGCTAGTTAGAAGGTTAAGTAGTTTAGTTAAAGATTTAATTGTGTTATGAAATATATATAGTGTGTTAGGGTGTTCGGGGACCCTAACTAGCTCAGAAAAATAAAAACAATGTGTTTGACAATATTTTTGTGTTCCGGGTAATGTCCGGTTGTTCGGTTTGATATTGTTCCGTTAAAGTGCTTAATTAATCCGTAAAGTGTCCTATATATATATTTTTGTAACATTTTTAATTCTCAACACTCAGGAAAGCATATCGGACTATTTAGTAACTTTTCTGTACACTACTAGTATGTTAACAAGCCCATGTAAGTATAACACAGTGATCAGAAAGCAGTTAAGTGATTCAGCACAGTCATCAAGCAATTTAATTATCATTAATAAATTGTACGGATACATGGAATTATGAGGGTTGTCACATTCTCCCCCTGTTAAGAAAATTTCGTCTCAAAATTTAGCACGTGGTTACTGAGGAAGCTAGTTATGTTGCGTTGGCTTCTTGGTTTTCTTGGGGTGTCACATCATCCCCCCGTTGGTTTGGAATTTCATCCTGAAATTCTGCAGTAGCTTCAGCCTCAGTAGTGGTTGCACTTTTCTTAAATAACTGGGGATACTTGAGTTTCATTTGGTTTTCTCGTTCCCAGGTATACTCTGGGCCACGACGGGAATTCCAACGAACTCGAACAAGAGGTATTCTCGTACGCTTGAGAATCTTAACATCTCGATCAGTAATCTCTACTGGTTCCTCGACGAATCGCAGCTGGTCGTTGATAGTGAGTTCCTTGAGGGGAACTATGAGGGTCTCATCTGACAGACACTTCTTCAGATTCGACACATGGAAAACATTGTGAACCCCGCTGAGTTCTGTCGGTAGATTCAGCCTGTAGGCCACCTTGCCAATCTTCTCAATAATTTCAAAGGGTCCAACATATCGTGGGTTGATTTTGCCTCGTTTGCCAAAACGAACTACACCTTTCCATGGTGAGACTTTAAGTAGCACTCGATCTCCAACCTGGAACTCGATTGGTTTCCTTCGCTTATCCGCATAGCTTTTCTGACAGTCACGAGTTGCCGCCATTCGCTGTCGTATCTGAGCAATCCTTTCAGTCGTGTCTACTACGAGTTCTGGGCCTGTGATTTGGCTGTCACCAACTTCTACCCAACAAAGAGGTGATCGGCACTTCCGTCCGTACAATGCCTTGAACGGAGCGGCCTGGATACTGGTGTGGTAACTGTTGTTGTACGAAAACTCCACTAACGGGAGGTGTTTTTCCCAGCCATTACCAAAGTCGATTACACATGCCCTAAGCATGTCTTCAAGGGTTTGGATGGTGCGTTCAGATTGCCTATCCGTCTGTGGATGATATGCTGTGCTCATGTCTAATCGAGAACCAAAGGACTTGTGCATAGCTTGCCACAATTCAGATGTAAAACGTGAGTCTCGATCATAGATGATGGAGGTTGGCACTCCGTGCCTTGATACTACTTCCTTTAGGTAGATGTCTGCTAGAGTAGAAAACTTATCCGTTTCCTTGATAGCCAGAAAATGTGCAGACCTGGTCAGTCGATCCACGATCACCCAAATGGTATCATTTCCGCGTTGAGATCTAGGCAGGCCAGTAACGAAATCCATGGAAATTTGCTCCCATTTCCATTTAGGGATCTCTGGTTGTTGAAGTAGGCCTGATGGTTTCTGGTATTCGGTCTTGACCCTCGCACAGGTCAAGCATTTACTGACGTAGGTTGTTATGTGGGCTTTCATGCTAGGCCACCAGTATGTAGTCTTTAGGTCATGGTACATCTTATCCGAACCAGGATGTACTGAATAACGAGACTTATGTGCTTCATCCATCACAAGCTCGCGTAAGTTTCCATAAAGTGGGACCCATATGCGCCCATTTACATAGTAGGCGCCGTCTTCCTTTTGTACTAACCGTTTCCTTGATCCTCGTAAGGACTCAGCTCTGATGTTTTCTGCTTTCAATGCTTCAACCTGAGTATCACGAATTTGAGCGGGAAGGTTAGAGTGAATGGTAAGCTGTAACGCACGTACACGCTTAGGTATGGTATCCTTTCGACTAAGGGCGTCGGCCACAACATTGGCTTTGCCCGGATGGTACTTGATCGCACATTCGTAATCGTTCAAGAGCTCGACCCATTGACGTTATCGCATGTTTAACTCCTTTTGCTTGAAGATATGCTCGAGACTCCTGTGATCGGTGTAAATGGTGCACTTGATACCGTACAGGTAATGTCTCCATATCTTAAGTGCGAAAACAACTGCTCCCAGTTCCAGGTCATGCGTATTGTAGTTCCTTTCATGAACCTTAAGTTGGCGTGATGCGTTGGCAATGACCTTGTCCCGTTGCATCAACACGCAACCAAGTCCTTGGATGGAAGCGTCGCAATAAACCACAAAATCATCTGTGCCTTCAGGCAATGAGAGAATAGGTGCGCTACAAAGTCTATCTTTTAAGTGCTGAAAAGCAGATTCTTGTGCATCACCCCGACGATAGGTGACCCCTTCTGAGTCAGTGAAGTGAGAGGTTGCGTAATCTTTGAGAAATCCTATATAAACCTTCTGTAATATCCTGCCAAACCCAAGAATTGGCGGATTTCTGTTGGTGTACGGGGTGCAGGCCAGTTCTTGATCGAGTCAACCTTGGATGGATCAACATGAATCCCATCCTTGTTTACCACATGGCCTAGAAAGTGGACTTTGCGAAGCCAGAAGTCACATTTCGAAAATTTGGCATACAACTGCTCTATTCGAAGAAGTTCCAAAATAAGCCTCAGGTGTTGCTCATGTTCTTCCTGACTCTTAGAATAGATCAGGATGTCGTCGATGAAGACTATGACAAATTTATCCAGGTAAGGTTTGCACACTCTGTTCACGAGGTCCATGAAGACCGCAGGTGCGTTCGTCAACCCGAAAGGCATGACCAGAAACTCGTAATGGCTGTAACGAGTTCTGAATGCTGTTTTGGAGACGTCCTCATCTCGGACTCTCAGCTGATGGTATCCCGATCTCAAATCAATTTTAGAGTAAAAGCTCGACCCTTGCAGCTGGTCGAAAAAGTCGTCAATGCGTGGGAGAGGATAACGATTCTTCACGGTCACCTTGTTGAGTTCGCGGTAGTCAATACACATTCTGAAGGTACCGTCTTTCTTCTTCACGAATAGTACTGGAGCTCCCCAAGGCGAAGAGCTAGGACTTATGAAACCCTTTTCTAAGAGTTCTTGTAGTTGCATGGACAGTTCTTCTAGTTCTGATGGAGCTAGACGATAAGGTGCTCGAGCTATGGGCGCTGCTCCAGGAGCTAGCTCGATTTTAAACTCAACTTGACGATGAGGCGGAAGACCAGGCAATTCCTCAGGAAATACCTCGGGAAAGTCACATACAATAGGAATGTCTTCAATTCTCTTCTCTTCCATTGATGTGTCAGTAACGAGTGCTAGAATGGCAGTGTGGCCCTTTCGCAAACACTTCTGGGCCTTAAGGAAAGAGATAATGCCTACGACAGCACCACTCTTGTCGCCATGAATCATGAGAGGTTCTTCACCAGAACGAGGAATGCGGACGATTTCCTCCTTGCAAACAATCCCCTCTTGATGATGAGATCGCCAATCCATCCCAATAATGACGTTGAAACTACCAAGTGTGATAGGAATAAGATCGATAGAGAAAGTCTGACCAGCTAAGACGAGGTTACAACCTTTAACTACGTGTGTGGCTTCAAGACTTTTACCGTTTGCTAGTTCTACCGTGTGTTTGGTGTTCAAAAGTGTTGGAGTGCGCTTAAGCATTTGGCTAGCTTTTAAGGACACATAACTAGTATCGGCACCCGAATCAAATAAAATAGTAACAAAGAAGTCGTCCAGAAGAAACTTACCCATCACAACATTGGGATCGTTCCTTGCATCACCCTGACCTAGCACGAAAACACGTCCTCTGCACCATTGCCATTATTGTTACCCCCGTTATTGCCTTAATTGTTGCCTCCATTGTTGTTCCCGTTTCCTTGGTTGTTTTTGTTCTGATTCTGGTTCAGCTGAGGACAGTTCCTCTTAAAGTGGCCTTCAGCGCCACACTGAAAGCATCCTTTATTGCCCTGCTGTTGCTGCTGCTGGTGGTTCTGTGGAGCTTGTTGTTGTTGTTGGCGATTCTGATATGCTGGTCGTGCACTCCTGCAATCCTTTGCTTCATGACCAAACTTGTTACACCTCAGGCAACGACCCTTGTGGCACTGCCCACTATGGTGCAAATTACATCGATTTCACTTAGGGTGATTTCCCTTGTATCCACCCTGACCTTGATTCCCAGAAGATTGCTAGCCAGGACTCTGGTAGTCATCGGTCTTTCGCTGCTGAGACTGAACTGAAGTAGAACCCTTGCCCGAATTTCCATCCCACTTGCGCTTGTTATCACTGGGAGCATCAATAGTAGTAGCGCTAATACGCTTGGGCAACCTGTTCTGCTCAACTGCCTGATCAGTGAGAGGATGAGCCAACTTGATGATTTGCTGAATGGTGCCAAGATTAGCTGAGGTCACGTGGCTTTGAATTTCTGGCACCAAACCCTTAAGGTACATCTCGATACGCTTGATAGGAGGATCCACCATAGTGGGACACAGGATAGCTAATTCGTTCGACCTCTTTGTGTATGCCTCGATTTCAGACCCTGTCATCTTTAGATTGAAAAATTCTACCTCTAGCTTGTGCATGTCGTCACGACTACAGTACTCTTCTTTGATCAGTTCTTTGAAACCGTTCCATGGGGTGGCATTAGCAACCGCCAGTCCTAGCAGTTGAACCTGTGCTTTCCACCAGGTTAACGCAGCACCTTCGAGTGTTCCAGTAGCATATTTCACCCTACGATCTTCAGGGCATTCGCACATCTCAAAAACAGACTCAAGCTTCTCGAACCAGTGAAGAAGGCCTACAGCTCCTTCTGTGCCGCTGAAAGTACTAGGTCTGCAATCCATGAACGTTTTGAACGTACATACAGGAGGCTGAGCATGTTGACCTCCTGCAGGGACAGCTGTGAGTGCCTCAGCAACCCGTTCATTGATCAAAGCCGTCAACTGGGCTTGAGTTAGGTTGATACGTCCTCCGCGTCCGTTCATGATCTTCACGACGAAGCAACGTAAGTGAGAAAAGTGTCGCGAAAGTGCGTAAGCGTGGGATAACAGGAGAGAGTAAGCACACAAGGTTCAAATAGCAGTTATCACGTTAACTAGTGCACAGTGTGAACTATCTAACCGACAATATAAACATAAATCATACCACCTATTGTGTCGAGTCTTGCACGTGGAGCGAAGCGTTGTTGTGGATTGTTGAGCACTGTCCAGGTTATAGTCTGGTTTGTCAAAAGCTTTTCCCTTTTTAAAACCAAGTTCACTATAACCAATGGCTCTGATACCAATCTGTCACACCCCCAAAATCCACCACGCGGAGTATCACCGCTTGGAGGCGTGACGTGACTAGGATCGAGCCACCAATCATATTGAACAACGTAAATAAGTAAGTAAAACCAACCACAATACAATTGGTGACCATAAGACAGTTACCAACTTTAAGTTAACAGCGGAAGCATAGAACGTAAAGCTAAAACATAAGTTCCATAGTTCATAAGTTTAAAGTCCAATATGTAAGTTTAATAAGTTCATAAGGATTAAATGTTTAGCATGGGACATAACAGTCCATATCCCACAACGACCTCCTCCTCGCGCAAGCTCCATAAGCATCTAGCGACCTGTAAGGCATGTAACAACGAGTCAACAACAAAGTTGAGTGAGTTCACGGTTGGTTGTTTAGTTTTAAGTTGTTTCCGAAAACAAAGTTTTTTTTAGTTGGCTTACTTGCCGTGGGGGTTACCCCATAGTTGAAAATATGTTTAACCAATTTCTCTTTTCCCAAACCATATTTAGTGGGGGCTTCCCCATGTGAACTACTAGACTGTTATGATATCGACTACTAACGAATTTTGTTATGCCCTACGTTAATGTTCTATCATCATTGACAGTATGCCATAGTCCATTAGTACACGCCCGTTCGGACGACACGGTGTGAGGTTTGTTAAACCTAATAGAGCTATTAACTAATGACCCGCTCGCCATCGGCCTCGGTGATTAAGTCGATATAAAATGAGGGACTTAATGATAGAGTTTTTGTCGAGTAAGTTTTAAGGTTGTTGTCCTACCCAAGGAGGACGAATGTACGTATTGTACCCAAAGAGAATACGCAGGATTTATATTGGCATCCTACCCAAGGAGGATGGCCGTACATATCCTACCTAAGGAGGATATGTAGATTCCGTTTTAATTCTTTAACCCATTCCCAACCACCGGCAATCCCATGCCTTAGAAAGAGTGTGAACTCACCTTAGTTTGCTCGGTTAGATTAATTACTCAAATAATCAGGAAATCAAGCATGTCCTAATAAGGTACAGATATCAATCAGTTTCTCATACATAACACGTATCCTAGGTACGGTTTATCCACTCATTACTTCTATCACATACCACACGATTCAACCGTCAAGTTATATTGTTAAGTTACATTATTTTACCCTAAAATAATATAACTATCTCACAAAATAAACAAGTATTCACACAAGTGTCCTAGTATAAAATATATATTCTAAATATATATTTAACCATTTTATTTATAAAATCAACCTCCGGCACTCTGTATTTTTGTAAATAAAAATCATGGCGAAGTTTATTTTGAAAACAAGGTTAAAAATATAATTGTAACACCTGCTAGAAAAATATTTTCTAAGTGTTGGATTTTTAGAAAAATTTCGCCAGAGTTCCTTTGTAAATGGAGGTGTCCATGCTTACTAGCATATCATTTTCTTTTCAAAAATTCATTCAAACAATTCTCAATCAACAACATACAATCTCTATTTACCAAACTTGTCAAAAACAAGCATAAACTATAAACTCATGAACTTGAAAAATTATAAAAGTATGTAGTAACTTACTAGCATACTTAGTAAGTTTTGTTACCTTTAAAAAATGTGATTAGTTCTTTAAAAACTTCATTTTTAAAGAATTTATGCGTTTACAACTTCCGATCATATTTCTGAAAATATTTCCTTGTGAAATTTTCTTATTACACAAGTGTTTCTACACTTGTTTATCCACCAAAAATGAGGTTAGTTTATGTAAGATCCAAGTTTTATTGAAACTTATATTTTTCACTTGGTTCTTTTGAAAAACCACTCATGGATCTTTAGATCTACATGTTTGTCATCCTACTTTGATCTTTATTTTTCAAGAAAACATTCATTTATTCAAGTTCATAGTTTATGTGTGGATGATTCCATCATCCTACAACATTTCTATTTTCTCATCTTGCTAGATCATGTTTTTAATCCTGATCTAGCAAGATCATATGATGATCCATATCAACTACATGAGTGAACAATAACCAACAAGCATCTCAACACATGAACATCATGATTTCTTCATCATTTTAACCATACTTTATCACCAAGTTAGTTTATGTTCAAGACTTCTTTATAAGATTCATTAGGGTTCTTAACATTTTGATCAAGATACATCATTAACCACTAAAAACAAGATGAAAAAGCAAAGATCTAAGTTCTTACCACTAGCTCAAGGCTAGGGGAGTTCAAGTGATGAAAAGTGGTGGATAAAAGAAGATGAGAGAGGTTCTTGAGCTTCCGAACACACCGAGCTTAGTTGTATGATCTCTAACACCCTTGGATCACTAGAGATTGAATGAATGGGTTTGAGTGATGGTGATGGTGGTTGTGCTTGGGTTCGGCCGAACAAGGAAGAGAGGGAGAGTGAGGTTTGTTGTTGTGTTAGTGAATGATGATAATGTGTGTGGATCTAGTGGTTAAATAAGTGATCTTCCAACAAATTATTACCCTCTAGTCCATGTGTCTTCAAGATACTTAACAAAATCAATTAAACAAATGAATAAAATCATGGGGGTGTCCCCACTTCCATAACCGGTTTTGGGGGGGGGGGGGGGTTGGTTTAGTTGAAATGTGATGGTAATTAGTTTAGCTAGTTAGAAGGTTAAGTAGTTTAGTTAAAGATTTAATTGTGTTATGAAATATATATAGTGTGTTAGGGTGTTCGGGGACCCTAACTAGCTCAGAAAAATAAAAACATTGTGTTTGACAATATTTTTGTGTTCCGGGTAATGTCCGGTTGTTCGGTTTGATACTGTTCCGTTAAAGTGCTTAATTAATCCGTAAAGTGTCATATATATATATATATATATAGGGGAAGGTTCAAATGAAAACCACTAGTTAACGCGAAAACTCGAAAACTAACTAAAAAAAGCCTAAAAAACACACAAAAATTTTTTTTTTTTTTTTTTTTTTGCAAAACTAAATTTCGCAGGTTTTTTTATATAAAAAAAAAAATTTCAAAAAAAAAAAAAAAAAAAATTTTTTTGTGTAGTGCACATGTGTAATACTACACATGTGTATCTGTACTACACATGTGTATTATTACACATGTGCACTACACAAAAAAAAATTTTTTTTTTTTTTTTTTTGAAATTTTTTTTTTATATATAAAACCAACGATTTTTATTAAAAAAATTGAAAAAAAAAAAAAAAATTTGTGTGTTTTTTAGGTTTTTTTTAGTTAGTTTTCGAGTTTTCGCGTTAAAAGTGGTTTTCATTTGAACCATCCCCATATATATATATATATATATATATATATATATATATATTTGTAACATTTTTAATTCTCAACACTCAGGAAAGCATACCGGACTATTTAGTAACTTTTCTGTACACTACTAGTATGTTAACAAGCACATGTAAGTATAACACAGTGATTAGAAAGCAGTTAAGTGATTCAGCACAGTCATCAAGCAATTTAATTATCATTAATAAATCGTACGGATACATGGAATTATGAGGGTTGTCACATAATGCACCTCCCATATTTGTAGTCGAGGGGTATTGTTAGGAGGAGACATATAACCTCCTCTTCGATGCGTCGAAGTAGGACAGGCAAACTTAACGCATTGGGAAACTTGGGCTATCACTTGGACTGCGTGAACTAGCATGGCTGAAACTATCTTTATGTTATCATGTCGGATATGAGTTTTAAACTTGAAACTATTATACTATGTATTCAAACTTGTATACTCTCCAATATTTTTGTTGATTTTATTTTAATACATGTTGCAGGTTGATAGTCGCTGGAACCCAAGAAATCAAGTTAGGATGATGCTTAGAAACCCATCTTAGTTAAATAGACAAATTTTGAACAATATTTGAATCGTGATGTTATTTTGATACTTTTTGTTGATTGTGGAACGTGTTTGACATTTCTAGACTTATTTATAAAATTTTGAATAATTTATATTGAAACGAATAGTGTTATGGAATCTCATGAGCAATCTGAACGCTTAGTGCCGCGCCCCGATGTTTCCGCCATCGGTTGGGGTGTGACAATGACTCTCAATCTTTTCAATCAAAACATCCAAAGTAATCGTATCATACAACACATCATTTTTCAAAGTAAACACAAACGTTTGCCACTAATCATGTTGGTACACGATGTCTATCACCTACGTCAACAGTCTAGGTCATGTCGGTAGCTTGTAATAGGGGGTTAAAGTGTAAAGTGTTAATGTTATATGTATATGTAACCATTTCGTACGAAATGTGTTGTTAGGTCATTTCGCACGAAATGGAGTTTGCCATTTCGTGTGGAATGGTTCTTGTTGGTTTCGTATGAAATGGTTCTCCTATAAATAAGAGAGTTGGGTTTTTCATTTGGTACGAATTGGAGAAGTTGTAACGAAGTGCTGTCAGTTTCTCTCCAGTGTATTAACGTTGAAAATCAATGGAAAACCAGTTTAAAGTGTATTTGTATGCTTCTACTCACATTCTAACACCGATTCTCAGTTACTAGATTGTTTCCGCCTCTCTAGTGACTTAGATTTGACTCAGACCGACTCATTCAGGTCGTATATCGATCCTACAAGTGGTATCAGAGCTCAGGATGAGTCAAATCGGCTGAATCAGTGCTTAGAACTTTCTACTTCTACTCATTCTTGGATTTTTGAACGATTTCACGGACAAAATGGACTGATCTTTGAATATAACGTGTAAAACATCATTTTAATCAATCCTTGAAAGTTTCAGACCTAAATTCGGACTAAAATTGATCAAAATGTGCTAAAAACTTCATTTCGTGTGAACGAGCAGCATTTCGTTTGAAGATTGAGTTCATTCCGTACGAAATGAACTATTTTGTGTGAAAGCTTACCATTTCGCTTGAAAAACTTGTTCATTTCGCACGAAATGGACCATTTCGTTTAAAAAATCATTTCGCTCGAAAAGGTACTTTTTACTCATTTCGCACGAAATGACTTTTCAATTCGCTTGAAAGTGTCATTTAGTTTGAAAGTTCATTTCGCTTGAAACCTGATTCGCTTGAAAGTTCATTTCGTTTGTGTGTCCATTCCGTTTGAAAGTTCATTCCGTGTGGAAGTCAGTTCGCTTGAAAAGTGATTTTTTTCAAAATTTGGAATTTTTTTCAAAATTAACATGTTTTTCGGAGGGGGAATGACAGCATCTCAAACTCCAGCGAGTATTGTGCAGAACGTAAACATGGAAAACAAGCTTGGTACAATGCAAAAGCCACCAAAGTTAATGAACATTGACGAGTATTCAGGGTGGTCAGATAGGTTTAAAACCTGGGTACAGGCAAATCATTTTAACTGTTGGATGAAAATTGAGTCAGGGGTATGTACCTCCGACAACTGGAACGGGTCTTGAGAAAGCACTTCATCAGTTAACTCCACTTGAACAAGATAGTTTTAAAGCTGAAAAGAAAATGATGAGTATCTTGCAGCAAGCGATCAAAGAAGATATTTTAGTTCTATTAAAGCATCAGGATAACTCGCAGTCTGTCTGGAATGCACTAAAAGTAAAGTTTCTTGGAAGTGTTTCGATGATTAAGAGCAAAACAGCATTACTGAAAAAGGAATTTGATATTTTTACGGGTACCAAGGGTGAGTCTACAAAAGAGTTGATCGAGAGATATTGTCATTTGGTTGTAGAAATGAAGCGCTTGAGTATTACCAAAACAGATGAAGAGTGGGTTGACAAGCTGGCAGATGCATTACCATATGATGAGTGGGGAACATATTTGTTGGTTTTGAAAAATAAATCGGAGTATGTTGGGATGAATCTTAGCACGTTTATCGAGAAAATTGAATCGCATGAGCTTGAACTTAAAAAGATTAGAAAAAATGAAAGCTTCTAGTGTACAACAAGATGTTTCATTGTACTACAAAGGAAGCTCATCAGCAACATCTAACCTAAGTCCAAAAATTAAGACAGCATTTATTGCTGAACCTACATCTGGAGTTTCTCAAAGCACACCAAGCAACAGTTATTCACCATTTGCAAGTTATGAACCAAATCCTAAGGTTCAAGAACAAGTGTCTCCTCAAAGTTCATCAAGTTCAAATAATCAGAGTTACGTTTCTGGGATACAGTGCAATATAGCTGTAAACATCAAGAATGGTCAGGATTTTACAGAAGCAGCTGCAAAGCAACATATTGCACTATTAGCTTCTGTTCTTGAATCATATGAGAGTCTAGTTACTGGAAGGATCGGTAATCCAGACATTACAAAGGAGGATTACGATCAAATTGATCCTGAAGAATAAGAGCTTATTGATATTAAATGGGGAATGGCGAGCTTAGTGAGGAGAGCACAAAGATTTATGGAAATAACCGGATGAAACAGTCTTTCAGGACCTGATCAAAAGCTTGGATTTGATAAAGCAAAAGTAACTTGCTTCAAGTGCAAAGAAAAAGGGCATTTTAAACGTGAATGTCCAAACAGGGAAGTGAACAATCATCAGAATCCGTTCACAAATGATTATTACCGACAAGCAATCTATCACAAAACTAGCCAGCAACCATTCAATTCAAGACCTCAAATTGAAAATAAACCAGAAAAAGCTCTTTTGGTTAGTCAGGATGATGAGAAGGTTGCAGAAGGGTTTAGTTGGGATAAATATATTCCTGGTGAGGGTCTTGCTATGATGGCAGAGATTGTTGAAGAACCAGAATGTGTTGTTGAAACTGAGGAAGTCGGTGAAGTGATGAGTGAAGAGAGTTTGGCGGAACTTGAAGAGGCAGCAGCAGAAGTTTATTATTATCAATCAGAACATGTGATCATTGCTAGTTCTTTTAAATCTATAATGCCTCCTAACATGTTTGATTCTTTTGCAGGATTCTTCAGTGAGCCAACTACAGGTTTTTGTCCACAATATGACGTCAAAAAAGCTCCGGTTGAAGAAATTATAGATGTGTCTAAAGAGCTGAATGAAGAAACACTGAAAGAGATAGCTGACAAGGCGTTGATGGGCAAGCTGAAAGAGGTAGACAAAACTCAGGAGTTAGTGTTTGTCGAAATGGAGTCTGTCGAAACGGAGTCTGTCAAAATGGAGTCTGTTGAAACAGAGTCACTCGAAAAGGAGTCACTCGAAAATGAGTCCGAGTTCAAATCAGAAAATCTGGATGTCAAATCAGGAGGAAAATCGGAGTCTGAGTCTGACGGGTTTGGTAAACCAGATATTAAAACTGATAAAGAAGAAAAGGTTTTTGAAAAAGTTGATCAAATTTCTGAAACACCATGCGAAATTTTTTTAAAACCTTGCATGGATTGTCTTGAAAAAGACAAAAGGTGTCAAGAATTGAAGAAATATACCGATGAAGTAAAATATGATCTTAATGATGTGAAAGAAGCTTATGACACATTATCACGTTCAATCAAAATGATTCAAAAAGAAAGTATAGAAAATGGTAAAGCTACTAATTTGTTCAAAGAAACTGTTATGGAAAAGCAGATGGAGATTAACATTCATTTGGACACAATTGCATCTTTGAAAACGGAACTTGAATTGATACACATTGAAAAAGAAAGAGTTGATAAGAAATTGATCAGTTACATTGCTTCATCCTATGTGATTGATCAAATTGTTCCTAAACTACCCGATGATAAACCTGCTTTCAACAATGTTCCACCCCCAACATGGAATCATTATACACAGAAATATCCAGATGGGGTGGAAGCAGCTTTGAATCTCAAGTTGAGAACTGTGGAGAATGAGTTACCTGAAAGCATTGATGTTACATTCTCTCCATCTGACACTGACAACGAGTCACAACTTGTGAAAACAGTTGTAGATTAAGTGTTGGATGAAGAAAGTGTAACTCAGATTTTTGTACAGTCAAAACTCATTTGGAGAATTCCATTTCTGATTCTGAAGATGATGGAAACTTTTTGGATAAGTTCATACCAAAATCAGATAAAGTTGTGGATAACGATTCGATCATTGTGGTTTACACGATGACCAGAACTGACAAACTAAATACTGATTTTGAATTTCCGATTCAGAATGCAAAACTGGAAAACGTTGAAAAGGTTAATAAGCTTGTGGAAATTGACATTTCAGAGGTTAACAACAATGCGTTTTTATCAAAACCGAAAAAATCTTTTGTGAAACAACAACCAAACAACCCGGGAAAGAAAGAATGGGTGGGTAACAATGGTCAGAACAAAAGACATGGTAACAACTTCAAAAAGAAAGGTGTCGGTTTTGAAAAGAAAATGGCTAAAAAGGAGGTTAAGCCAAAGGAAAAATTGAGCGATGTATTTGTAGCGGGAAAGAACACAGTTACCGAAAAGGATTACATTTTTAGTCAGAAAGCAATTGATGATTTCAATGCAGCTCAAAAGTTGAAAGATGAGACCAACAGATCTACTTTTGTTGAGTATGACAAAAGAGTCTGTTATCGCTGCAATGAAATTGGTCACATGGCCAAACAGTGTGTTAAAAGGATTGAAAAACCAGTTTTCCAGAAACCCAAACCTAAAACTTCAAATGATGTTAAAGGAAAAACACCGATGGTTCCCCCTGTGAGTATTTTGAAACACGGTGAATCTTTGAAGTCTGAGGACAAGCCAAAATTGTAACAACTCTCATCAAAAAGTACTAATTATTACTTTAATTGACCAATAGGAAACCCTAATTGAGAAACCCAAGTGATTCTGTACAAACCCTAAGATTTTCAGAAAAATCAGAATCAGGATCAGGGCCCCTAAAACTCAGGGGGGTATTTCCTAGTTACGATTATCCACTTAAAACGTAGGCAGAAAGGAATTTACGAAAACCGTCGACTCAGCTGAGCTAGTCCCACACGTGGCAACCCTATGCATGAAAATAGTTCTTACGCGGGCCGCCTCAAGTTAGCTTAGATCTCACGCGGGCCGCCTAAGGGTCAAAATTCGGCTATAAATAGAGGAGTTTGGGACTTGATTCTGGGAGTTGAAACGACGAAGAATTTCGAAAAATACGCTGAGTTATGCTCTGTATACTCCAATTAACACACACGATTCACTAATCGACGCCGCAATCAGGGTATTAGCACAATCGCTGCTACGATTCATTTTCCGACGATCAATATATCCAATGAATGTTTAAGTGCCGCCCACATTAGGGTTATACTTTATCGTTCGTCATTAATTTGACGGATCATCGTTAAATCGATGGATGAAGTATTGCACTTTGTCGTTCGTTGTGAGAATTTGATCTCGTGAGTTATCGTAATTGCTGGATTGATTACTAACCCAGTTTTGTGTGCCTGTTATTAAAATTAGGTTGAAAAGGCTAAATCAGTAGGCTAAACTCTGCCCGTATAAATCTGCAATGTGAGTCATTCTCCTTTTCTCACAGTTTGTGAGTCATTATCTTTTTATCAAATTATTTTACAATACCTCAAATTATTTTCAAGGTTATAATTACAGGGACTAAGTCGTGGATATCTTGAATTACTGGTTAGTGGGGTATTGTGCACATTACTAATTTTCTCCCAGTTAGGTTCATTGACCTACTCGGGATAATCACTGTTAGGTTCATTGACCTACAGGGATAATCATCACTATTTAGGTTCATTGATCTAAATAGTGGTATGACCATCGTCACCATTGTGACTTGTCACCATTGTGACAGAATGCCAGATAAAAATAAGATAGAAGCCATTGTAATCGCTCTTATGCTGTAATTTATAACTATGCATCATTATGCAAAATAGAATGATTCACTCAGTATTTCCCGCTGACAAAACCTTTTTCAAACATGTTTCAGGTGACCTGTTATGAATCAGGAAAAGTGCCATATAGCACTACAAGCTCAAGGAAGTGGCTCAGTATAAAATAAAGAAACATGTTTTGTAAAATAAAAGATTTCTTTGTGAAATCAAATTATTGTAAATTACCGGGTTTTATCCCGCGTTGTGAAATAAAATAATCGGGAAATATTTACATTTTTAAAAGATCCTGATGAAAACTTCCGCTGTCAAACTCAATTAATTAAATACCGTAGGATTTCTGTCCCGCGGCTCCTGAAACGGGTCAAACCGGGTCGGGGGCCGTGACAGAAAAAGGTGGTATCAGAGCCACTTATCGAGCCACTGATTTAAGCCAATTAAGTATTTAGAAAATACTTAATTTTTATTAATTGCTATTTTGTGATTATATGTTTTATTATCTGACTAATTTTGAATAATATGGGCAGATTTTTATATGTTAGCTACTGTAGTAGTAAATATAAATCTTTAAATAATTTGACCAAAGTTTTAGCACTTTTATTATCTAAAGTCTAGAAACCTTATAAATAAATTTACAAATAAAACCTAGTATGTTTTCATATTCGGTTGTTTCATAGTTACCCAATATGAAATAATATTTAAAAGTTTTCTATGAAATTTGATATAATTTTTAAACTTAGTAATTGTGTGTATCTTGCATAAACAGCATGAGTGATCTGTCGAAAGCCCTTCAGAATTTAAATATCTATCCAGTAAGAATTGAAGTTTCCAGAGATTTCAATAGGTATATTCCAGACATAGAAGAACCTATAGAATTCAACGCTTTACCTCTTGAGAAACCTAAACCTAAGAAAATGGAAATTGGGGAAAGTTCTAGGCAAATTGAGGGATTACCATCTCAAGAAGAACTAGATTTTATAATGGCAACCGATGATACTATTAAGCCTGTTAATGAAAATAATTTTATAAACTTAGAACCAGCTATTCCAAACCTTTCAATCCACTCGCAAATAGACGAATGGGTGACTAATGAAATACTGTTACAAAACCATCCCTATAGTCTTTTTCCTAAGTTCAATCCAGAACCTTTACCAAATTTACCAATAAGTAACGAGAATAGGACTGAACTCCATCATTTTGACAAAATGGATGTTAGGAATAGGATCCAAGAAATTTTGGGACAGATCTCCTGGAAATACGATGAGAAGGAACGCCGTTACTAGAACATCACCTGACAAAGGATAGGGGATTATGAAAATATGGTTGTGTAATCATAATAGTAAAATCAGTATGTGTAAAATAAATAATAAAACGGGTGTATATAAGAAGCATGATATAATGAAATATTAGAAAAGTTACAATTTTGTTTGTATATTCATTTATGTGATTATGTGCAACTAAATTATGACATTGGATTATTTCCTTTATACTAATTATTTATCTATAAATTAGATATCAGATGGAAAACGCTAATAATGAACCAGTTAATGAGGGTAATCAATCTGAGCAACAACCGGGGGATCAATATGTGACTAGGCAAGATATAGAAAATATCGTTGCTCAAGGGATAGCCAACGCTATTCCAGGAATAGTTGCTCAAGGGATAGCCAATGCTATTCCAGCAATCATTGCTGCTGTTAAAAATCCGATTGAACCTCAACAAATTATTCCAAGCAAACGCATTTCTGAAGATAACTTCAGTAATAGCGTAAACGGGGGCAATAATCATGTTAATCATGATAATGAACCACGGCAAGCTCCGCTCCCTAAGAAAAGGAAAGTTGCAACGCCTGGTTGCACTTACAAAGAATTTCTTGCTTGTAAACCCACTGAGTTTGCAGGCAATGAAGGAGCGACTGCAGCACTGCGTTGGTTAGAGAAAACCGAGGCAGTAATTGCCATAAGTAAATGTGCTCAGGATGATCAGGTCATGTATGCGTCAAACCTTTTCAAAGAAGTGGCGCTAGAATGGTGGAATACGATGTTACAAGCAAAAGGAAGAAGGATGGCATATGCTATGAACTGGGAAGAATTTAAGAGCTTTGTAGAAAGAAAATTCTGTCCTGAATACGAAAAGGAACAAATGACAAATAAGTTTCTAACCCATCGGATGGTGGATGTAGATTGTCGAGGATATACTACGACATTCTTCGAATATGCTCGAGTGGTACCAACCCTGGCTTCGCCAGAGCCGGTACTTATTTCTCGTTATATTTGGGGATTGATTTCCGAAATCCGTAATATCATCAAGGCTGCAAAACCTCGCACGATTGATGATGCAGTAGAATTAGCCAATACTCTGACTGACGAACTAGTACGGACAAGAGAAGAAAATAGAAGGAAGGAAGTAGCCCAAAAGATTACCCAAGAATTTCGTTCGGGTAACCATAACAATTTCAAGAAAGGAGGGAATGGGCAATCTTCTACTAGTACATTTTGCAATTTCTGCAAAAGGAAGCATTTTGGAAGATGCAAAAGATATTGCAATTTTTGCAAAATTCCAGGGCATCAAGAAGAAGACTGTAGGAGGAAGAAATTTTCAGTTTGTTACAACTGTGGAGAAACTGGACATCTTAGGCCAAATTGTCCAAAACTGAATAAACCATTTGACAATCAAGCCAAATCGGCAGAAGGAGCAAAAAGGAATGCGAGAGCCTTTCAGTTGACTACTCAAGAAGCCGAGATGATTCCAGATGTGATAGCCGGTATGTTCTTAGCTTACAACGTTTACACAATAGTATTATTTGACTCTGGTGTAAACCAAAGTTTTATAAATACTTTACTCTGCCAAACTCTTAACTTACTGTTAACTAGTATTAGATAAATTTCTACAGTAGAAACGGCAGATGGGAATTTAGTTCTGCAAAGTGTAGAAATAGAACTTTTAAGTCATATGCAACCATATTGGTTGAATTCGATGGTATGTTAGGAATGAATTGATTAGTAAAACCACTATGTTCGAATTCTTTGTGATAAGAATTCCATAGAAATTCAAGTAACTACTGGAGAAGTAATAATGATTACAGGAGATAAAACCCTGTAAGCCCATAAAGTTCATATCAGTAGTGAAAGTTGCTAATAATAAAGCAAAGAGTAGTATACATGATTTCAATAATCATTAATACTAAATAAAGAAATTAAGGAAATTTCTGTAATTTCAGAATACCCAGATGTATTTCTAGAAGATTTACCTGGATTACCACCAGATAGGAAGATAGAATTTAAGATTCATCTAATTCCAGGAATTATACCAATAGCCAAGGTTAACACAGTGTTGATTGTTAAGAAAAAGGAGGTTTCAATGAGAAAGTGTATTGATTATAAGGAATTGAATAAGGTTACAATTAAGTATCAATACCTATTACCTAGAATTGATGATCTATTCGATCAATTCCAGGAAGATAGATAAGTTTTCTAAGATCAACTTATGTTCCGGATATTATCAATTAAAAGTATCAGAGGAAGATGTACCTAAGACTATTTTCAGAACTAGGTATGGTCATTACTAGTTTACAGTCCTGCCCTTCGAATTAAAGAATGCACCTGCAGCATTCATGGACATGATAAATAGGATCGGTACACCATATTGGATAAATTGATAATAATCTTCATCGACGATATACTTATGTATTCCAAAAGTTAGGAAGAACATTATCAACACTTGCATGTACTCTTAACTTTGTTAAGAAAAGAAAAGCTTTACGCCAAATTTTCGAAGAATGAATTTTGGCTGCTAGAAGTGCAATTTTAGGACATATGGTGAATCCCGAAGGTATTCACGTAAATTCTGATAAGATATTACCAAATGAAAGGTTCCCTAATCCGCAATGGAAATTAGAAGTTTAGTCGGATATTACAGACAATTTATTAAGGATTTTTTTTTATTATATAGTTATACCATTAACTAGGTTAACCTGTAAAATAGCTAAGCTTGAATGAGGATCTTAAAGTAGAAATTAACCAAATACTCAGATATTAGCTATATGAACTGAAGATTTTGAAGTATAAGGTAATGCTTCAAAGTTAGGATTTGAATGCGTGTTAATGCAACGCAAAAAGGTAATTGCGTATGCATCAAGGTAATTGAAAAAGAACGAAGGAACTATACCACTCATGAGTTAGAATTAGGAACCATAATTTTTTCCTTAAGATTTGGAGACATTATCTGTATGGAAGTAAGTTTACTATCTATACGGATCATAAGAATTTAAGATATATAGTTAGGCAAAAAGAATTAAACATGAGGCAAAGGAGATATATGTAACTACGACTGTGATATTTAGTATCACAAAGAAAAGGATGAAGACGACAAGAGATCGTCAGAAAAGTATACAGATAAATAGATAAAAGTCGTTGGAGTTCGAGTTGGAGATAAAATACTATTGAAAGTATCTCCTTGGAAAGGAGTTGGTAGATTTGGTAAGAAAGGAAAACTAAAGTCCAATGTACGTAGGATCATTTCCAGTAATTCAACGTATTGGACCAGTTACTTATCGTTTACAACTACCAGGAAGATTAGCTGGAGTACATGATATATTTCATGTATCCAATTTCAAGAAATATCTATCAGATGAATCTTTGGTAGTACCTCTTCAAGATATAGAGGTAAACGAAAAGTTAAAAATATGTGGATAAACCTCTTCAGATAGAAGATAGAAAGATCAAATGATTAGTGTTAGTTCAAGTAAAGTGGGATTCAAAGATAGGACCTTAATACACTTGGAAACTGGAAATTAAAGCGAAAGTATACTCAATTATTCCGGTAAATCTCGAGGACGAGATTTTTCTTAAGGTGGGGAGAATGTAACAACTCTCATCAAAAAGTACTAATTATTACTTTAATTGACCAATAGGAAACCCTAATTGAGAAACCCAAGTGATTCTGTACAAACCCTAAGATTTTCAGAAAAATCAGAATCAGGATCAGGGCCCCTAAAACTCAGGGGGGGTATTTCCTAGTTACGATTATCCACTTAAAACGTAGGCAGAAAGGAATTTACGAAAACCGTCGACTCAGCTGAGCTAGTCCCACACGTGGCAACCCTATGCATGAAAATAGTTCTTACGCGGGCCGCCTCAAGTTAGCTTAGATCTCACGCGGGCCGCCTAAGGGTCAAAATTCGGCTATAAATAGAGGAGTTTGGGACTTGATTCTGGGAGTTGAAACGACGAAGAATTTCGAAAAATACGCTGAGTTATGCTCTGTATACTCCAATTAACACACACGATTCACTAATCGACGCCGCAATCAGGGTATTAGCACAATCGCTGCTACGATTCATTTTCCGACGATCAATATATCCAATGAATGTTTAAGTGCCGCCCACATTAGGGTTATACTTTATCGTTCGTCATTAATTTGACGGATCATCGTTAATTCGATGGATGAAGTATTGTACTTTATCGTTCGTCATTAATTTGACGGATCATCGTTAAATCGATGGATGAAGTATTGCACTTTGTCGTTCGTTGTGAGAATTTGATCTCGTGAGTTATCGTAATTGCTGGATTGATTACTAACCCAGTTTTGTGTGCCTGTTATTAAAATTAGGTTGAAAAGGCTAAATCAGTAGGCTAAACTCTGCCCGTATAAATCTGCAATGTGAGTCATTCTCCTTTTCTCACAGTTTGTGAGTCATTATCTTTTTATCAAATTATTTTACAATACCTCAAATTATTTTCAAGGTTATAATTACAGGGACTAAGTCGTGGATATCTTGAATTACTGGTTAGTGGGGTATTGTGCACATTACTAATTTTCTCCCAGTTAGGTTCATTGACCTACTCGGGATAATCACTGTTAGGTTCATTGACCTACAGGGATAATCATCACTATTTAGGTTCATTGATCTAAATAGTGGTATGACCATCGTCACCATTGTGACTTGTCACCATTGTGACAGAATGCCAGATAAAAATAAGATAGAAGCCATTGTAATCGCTCTTATGCTGTAATTTATAACTATGCATCATTATGCAAAATAGAATGATTCACTCAGTATTTCCCGCTGACAAAACCTTTTTCAAACATGTTTCAGGTGACCTGTTATGAATCAGGAAAAGTGCCATATAGCACTACAAGCTCAAGGAAGTGGCTCAGTATAAAATAAAGAAACATGTTTTGTAAAATAAAAGATTTCTTTGTGAAATCAAATTATTGTAAATTACCGGGTTTTATCCCGCGTTGTGAAATAAAATAATCGGGAAATATTTACATTTTTAAAAGATCCTGATGAAAACTTCCGCTGTCAAACTCAATTAATTAAATACCGCAGGATTTCTGTCCCGCGGCTCCTGAAACGGGTCAAACCGGGTCGGGGGCCGTGACAAAAATCAACCTTTAAGATTGGTGAATCTTCAAAATCTCCAAAGACTTCAAAGGTTTATCCTAAAATGAAGATTTTTCCAAATCAATCATGGGTGGAAAAACCTAAACAATCGTTTGAAGAAAAGAAAATGGAAAATGTTTTAAAATCTGAGCCAAAGGTTGTTGAAACTAAAAATGAAAAATTTGAGTTTGAATTGGACAAATTGATTGATGAATTCCCACCAATCAAGGAGGGAGATCTAAAGTCAAAAACAAAACCTGTTGTTCCAAATGTTGTCTTTAACATTCCAAAAGTTGATGTAGTTTGTGATCTTGTGTTTGGTAGTGTTCCAAATGTGAAGAAATCTTGGGCATCATTGTTTGAGTGAATGTCTTTGATGTGTGCAGGGGCTTCCACGTTCTATCATTTCCAAGTGGATCATGGATAGCGGCGCCTCAAGGCATATGACTAGGATGCTAGCACTACTCTAGATGTCAAATCAATTAACGGAGGATATGTTGGATTTGCAGGAAATCAGGGAGGAAGAATCGTTGGTGAAGGAATTCTTACCAATGGAGTTATAACGTTTGATAAAGTGAACTACATCGTTGAACTTGAAAACAATCTGTTGAGCATATCGCAGATTTGTGACAAGTCGTTCACAGTTCGTTTTACAAAAAATGTGTGTTTGATCATTAAACCTGGTTTTAAAATTCCAGAAGATATGGTGTTGATGCGAGCTCCACGTGAAAACGATTTGTATTTCCTAGACATGAGCGTCGCAACAACATCAGACCAAAAACCAAAATGTTTTGTAACTAAAACAAAAGCAACTGAAAAGGAATCAAGAATGTGGCATCGTAAGATGGGCCACATTCATGTGAGAAAAATGAATTTCTTAGTTCACAATGATCTTGTTGAAGGAGTTAATTTGAAAAATTTCCATCTGAATGATGATTGTGTAGAATGCAAAAAGGGGAAGCAAACGAAGAAGACACACCCAAAGAAGTTCTTAAATTCCATCAGGGTACCGCTCGAAAGACTCCACATGGATCTTTTTGGACCGGTAAATGTGAAGAGCGTAAGTGGAGATCTGTATTGTCTTGTGGTCACTGACGACTTTACAAGATTTTCATCGGTGATGTGTATCGAAAGAAAAGATCAAACGTTTGATTCGTTGATGATTTTATTCCAAAAGATGGAGATGCTATACAAACTGCCGATCAGAAGAATTAGAAGCGACAATGGAACAGAGTTCAAAAACAACCGTATGGAAGAATTCTGCAATGACAAAGGTATTCTTCATGAATTCAGCGCACCGTATACTCCACAGCAAAACGGTGTCGCAGAACGAAAGAATCGCACATTGATTGAAACAGCTCGAACTATGCTAGCTGATTCCAAATTGCCGATATTCTTTTGGAGTGAAGCAGTTGCTACAGCTTGTTACACATTAAATCATGTTCTTACAGTAAAGAAGTACAAGAAAACCTGCTTCGAATTACTTCATCGCTATAAACCAAATCTGAAATTCTTAGAACCGTTTGGATCACCTTGTACATTTATTGATCCAGATGGTAAATTTGGTGCAAAAGTTAACGAAGGTTTCTTTGTAGGTTATGCGAGTCCACTGAAGAGAGTATTTGTTCCATGCCTGGGGAAGATTATTCAAGTTCAGCATGTAGATTGTCAGAAGTTTACTGCTCCGGCACAACTTCCCGGAAATAGATTGCTTTTTGACTACGACAAACTCTGGGAGTCTTTCCAATTGCCGACTAAGCCAAGTGAGGAGGAACTAGCATTGTTATACCAATATCAGCAATCTATGTCACAAGAACAAGTGCCAAGACCGTTGGTAGTTTCTCAGCCCACCGTGGGTACAAATGATCACGAGGCCAGTTCAAGTGGAACTGTACAAGAACCCCCAGAAGAACCAGCTCTAGTATTTGATCAATCCGATGACTCAGAATTGGAAGCCGATCCAATTTTTGACGAGGAACCAAATATTGAAACGTCAGAAGCTATTGATCACACGGGTGATCAGGATATCACAAACTTGCAATCGGAAGTGAGCGTACCTGACATAGTCATGCTGAGAACTTTGTCTTATCATCCTTCAGAACAAATTATTGGTGATCTTCACAGTGGAGTAAAAACGCGGGATCAAATCAACATAGCTCTTACATGTTTTTATTCTTCTGTAGCTCCTTTACAGGAATAATTCTCATTGAAATTCTTTATTTCGCAGGTAGAGCCAATGACTTATAAAGAAGCATTAACTGAGGAAAGCTGGGTAAATGCTATGCAGGAAGAGCTACTGCAGTTTGAGAAACTTGGAGTATAGAGATTGGTGGATCTTCCGGAAAATCAAAAGCTGATAAAGACCAAGTGGGTTTTCAAGTGTAAGCCGGATGATAGAGGGGTCATTGTTCGAAACAAAGCACGTTTGGTAGTACAAGGTTTCAGTCAGCAAGAAGGCATCGATTTCACCGAAGTGTATGCTCCAGTTTCTAGACTCGAGGCGATTAGAATCTTCCTGGCATTCGCGTCTTGGAAAGGATTCAAAGTCTACCAATTAGATGTTAAATCTGCATTCCTTTACGGAAAAATCAAAGAAGAAGTGTACATCGGACAACCACCGGGGTTTACCGACCCAGTGTACAAAAACAAGGTCTATCTTCTCGACAAAGCGCTTTACGGATTACACCAGGCCCTGAGAGCCTGGTACGAGACGCTTTCCCAACATCTGCTGGCCAACGGTTTCACCAGAGGGACGGTCGATAGTACTTTGTTTACAAAAGAGGTTGTAGGTCATCTACTCATCGTACAAATTTACGTTGACGACATAATCTTTGGATCGACGAACGATGAGCTGTGCAAAGAGTTTGAGAAGGTTATGAAAAAGAAGTTCGAAATGAGTTCGATGGGGGAGATGAAGTTCTTCCTAGGGCTACAGGTTGAACAAATGCCCGAAGGAATCTTCATTCATCAAACAAAATATGTGAATGGTGTGCTGGATAAATTCAACATGTCCGAATCATCTCCAATTTCAACCCCCTTAGCTCAAAATCATGGGATATGTCCAGATGAAAGCGGTGAAAAGGTGGATGAGACGCACTATCGATCGATCATTGGATCATTAATGTATCTGACTGCGTCAGGCCCGGACATCATGTATCCAACTTGTCTATGCGCCCGATATCAGTCTAGCTCAAGACAGTCACACCTGATGATTGTGAAGAGAATTTTACGGTATCTTAAAGGGTGCTTGTGGTATCCTAAATCTGGTGACTTTTCTCTTACTGGTTATGCTGATTCTGATTTCGGAAGCTGTAAGCAGAATGCTAAGTCCACAACTGCTGGGTGCCAGTTTTTTGGAACTCGGCTTGTTACCTGGCAGTGCAAGAAACAAACCACAGTCGCTCTCTCGACCTGTGAGGCTGAATACTTTCGGCTTCGAGCTGTTGCTCTCAGATCCTCTAGATCCAGCAGCAGATGAGGGACTATGGTTTGCAGTTCTTGGATACTCCAATCTTTGTGGACAATGAGGCAGTAATAAATATCACTAAAAATCCGGTTCATCACTCTAAAACGAAACATATTGAAATTCGACATCACTTTATTCGCGATTGTTATGAAAAAAAGTTGATTCGAATTGATCATATACACACTGTTGAACAGAGAGCTGAGTTTTACACAAAACCTTTTGATAAAAAGAGATTTAACTATCTTTTGAAATTAAACGGGTTGAAAATTTTGTTTTCTGGGAGGGTTGTTGAGTGTGAAGTCGAGGAGGACGGCGATCAGAAGTGATCTGCGTCTTGTTGTCAAATTTCTGTACAGTTTATTTTCTGCTTTTGATAAAACCAAAAATACAAAAATATGTTTTTGATTTTAGGGGGAGAAAGTTTTCAGAAAATACAAAAACATGATAAAATTTCAAAATCCAAAAACATTGGAAAAGTAAAAAAGAGTTTGTGTAAAAAGGGGAAATGATAGTACATCAGCTAGACAGTTGCAGTACGCTAAAGAAATGTAAATTTTAAATGTGTTAAGCAATCTTGCAGATGATATGCCGATAGGTTTTTACACATTTAGTAAGTTTGTTCGGGATATAAACATAAATCATTTCTTGCTTTTATGTGGGGAACATCTCTCGGATATATAGGTAACCCCTGAAATCCTGTTTGAAAGGCTCTATTTCTGACATACTAGGTCTTTGTACGTCTTGATATCTGGGGTATTATACCAGGACTTCTGATTTTGCGGGAGCAATAGCCTAGTCCTCGTATAATACTTTGCATTGCTTTATTCATAAAGCCTCCCCTCAGCATAAAAAATGATGAATCATTGAAAAATGCTAAATCATGTGCTGTTGTAAAGAGGATCCCCAAGGGGGACCCACCTAAAAGTCGAGCCATCATCTCTCTGATTTTGCAGAAGCAATAGCCTGAGCTCTCATGGCCTCGCACTTAACCCAATTACATATATCATTAGTGTGCACTCACCTGTAAGACTGAATATAGTGCTCTGGATTCGGGAGTATATTATGAGGTGGTACACGTGTATTAGTTAAGCCTTAAAACACTAATTCGTATCCTGAACAGATTGAAATTTGTGTGAAAATTTAAGAGGATCAATATATCGGCAATCAATGTGAATTGTTTAATGTTGTGTATGAAATCAAAGCTTAACGGTACTTGTATCTTGTTAGCAGCTGATATGATCCCTTAACACGCTCACCAAAAATATGTGTGTACAGTTTATTGTTTATCAAAATCCAAAAATATTTCCTTTTTGTTTAGCAAGATATTATAAAATCCAAAAAGATTTGATTTTCATCTTATTTTCGACAACGGACGTTGGGGATCTGATGATCAAAGTCTCAGTGTGCTAAACAAGTTTGGATCATGAGGGTTGGATAAACAAAAGTTTGTGAAAAGGTGTTGGAAATTGCTTGAAAAGTTTAAAATCTCATTAATTTGAACTTAATCTGTTTCAAAAATCAGCAACTTCATAAATTGGTCAGCCAAGGTCATTAACTTGGACTTGGCAGGCTAAACAGTTGACCAGGGTCATAAACTTGGACTTGGTTAACTGGGTGTGATGGTAAAAATCAAAAAGTTAAAAATTTGAAAAAGTTTGAAAAATTGTAATTTCAAACGAAATGACCATTTCGCACGAAATGGCCATTTCGTTTCAACTGATCATTTCGCTTGAAACTGCCAAACTGCCTCAATGTCCATTTCGCACGAAATGGACATGTCTATAAATAGGGCATCATTCCGCTTGAAGCAGTCATTTCCACCATATCACTTCAAACACCCTGTCTCAGGCGATTTCAAACGAAATCACCATATTCATCGATTCAAGACAAATTCTTGTCAGTTTGTTGCTCGTAATCCATATTTAAGTTGGTTGGTACAACTTAGATCATGGGAAAGGTGAGATTGAGTTTTGATTTTACCCAGATCTGTCGTTTTCGTATGAACGTCGATGAAAAAATGTTTAAAACTTAGATCTAGGGCTTGATTGTGGTTTAAAATTAGCAAAAATCATACCAGTATGGTCGGAATATGTTGATTCACTGATTTAGAGTTTCAATTTGAACCAAAAAGTCTGGTTTTGTATGTACTCGGTAGATCAGGGTCTTCAAACTTAGATCTAGTTTGATTTTGTGGTTTAAAATGAAAATAAAACATACCCTTGTACTCGGAATTCATTGTAGAACAATCGAAGGGTTTCAATTTCATCATCAGATAAGATTTTTTGAAATCTATTCATGAACTTGAATTTCAAACGAAATGATGATGCTTTTTGTACGAAATGGGCATTTCGTTTCAAACGGCCGTTTCGTTTCAATCTGTCATTTCGTTTCAAATAATCATTTCGCATCAAACAGTCATTTTGTTTCAAACTGCCATTTCGCTTCAAAACACCATTCCGTTTGAAGATGCCATTTCGTTTGTAATGTCATTTCGTGTGAATGAGTGTGTTATGTTGAAAATTATTCAAAGTGTTTAACATTGTATTTGATGAATATTTCAGTCTTCGAATGTTCAGTTTGATCCGTTACACAACATCTGTTGTGTTTACGATGAAAAGCTTCCAAAAATGACGAAATTCAAAGAGATTCTGGAATTCATGAAGCGGTTACCAATCCAGAAGGCACTGACAAATTAACATAATGTTTTTCAATCTCATATTGAACGTTTCTGAAAAAATGCCAAGTATGATGAAGAAAGCAAAGCGATAACCTCAATTGTTAGCTTGAATGGTAAAGATAAAGATATTATCATTACTGAACAACTCATCCACGAAGTGTTGGATTTTCCCGACGACGAAAATTCTCCGACGAAGTTTCCAGAGAGAATGGTAAAGGGATGTATGCTAAGGATGGGGTATAGTGGTCCACTGAACAGTGCAAATTATTTAAAAGCAAATTTCTCATGGCCTTACAAGTTTTTCATTCATTCAATTGTTCATGCACTGAGTCACAGGAAGGGTGGTTATGATGTAATGCGAGATTATCAGATTAACATGGTGACTGCACTTGTGTTGAACAAAAAGTATAATTTTTCGATAATCATTTTCCATTACATGAAGGAAAACATCACCTCTGGAAGCAAAAGCTGGATTTATCCAAGATTTGTACAAATGATACTTGATCATGCCTATCCTGATTTAGAAAAAGATGAAAATAATGATTTGTTGACATTGTATCATATGGATAATGAAACTTTGACTGTAGTAGCCAGGTATCACAAAAATCATCCAGAGTCAACAACAAAAGCAGAATTCTTTGGATTTATCAAGGATAAAAACTATCAAGATCCAGATCTAGTTGATCATCTCAAGTGGAGGAATGATGAAGAGATGAAGGAAAAAAGTGCAGCTGATGAACTTAAAATGTTAGAAGGATTCAAAAATACAAGAAGTGAATGGTTCATAAAAGAAGAAAAAGAAAAGAAAAAAAGAGGAGGCAAGAGAACTCCGAAAGTACAAGCTGAAGAGGGTTCATCTTCACAACGACAGAAACATCAAAAGAAAACTGTTGAGACATTGCTGGTCGATGAACCAGAAGAAGATGAAACTGAAGCTGATGCTAATGCTGAAAGAGATCAGGGTCGTTTATCTCCTGAGTCTGCACGGTTATTGAAAGCTCTTTAAGAAAGTTTTGCAACTGAAAAAGCAGCTGGTGAAGAAGGTGTCAATGAAGAACTAAGCTCATCCAGTTCTGAAGAAGAGGTTGATGAAACTGAACGTTTGAAAAGAATTAGGGATGATATAGAAAAAGAAAAACAGTTAAAGAGAAAAAGGAGAAAGGAAAAAGATGATGATTTGTACATTCCATCACCAGAGCACGTTCAAGAAGTTCAAACACCACCATCATCTGGTGGTAGAAAGAAATCAAATGCAAGGAAACGTATTGTATCTCCAAAAGTTCGAAAGTTGACAATTAAGCTGAATCCTAAACGTGCATCAAAACCAAAACAACCTACACCACCACCACAACCACCATCACCACCACCACAACAACCACCATCATCACCACCACATTCATCACCACAACCTTGTATCTCTACACCAACTCATGAACAACCCATTATAACATCATCACATATTCTCCAAACACCACCAACTTCACAACCACTGGTACAAACAACTCCTGGATCTTCTACATTCAAAGATTTTCCTCAGATTCCAGAGAATGTTCATCGTGAAGATATTGGAGATTTTAGTTTTGTAAATGATGAGCTTGTGAAGAAGCTGCAACAGAAAGTGAATGAAGTGTTAGTCGAGAATAAGAAGTTGGTAGATCGTGAAAAGAAGCTCGAAAAGTGTGTAAGGACAGTTGAAGCTGAAAATTCCTCACTGTTGAAGAAATTTCAAGCTGATCAAACTGAGATTGATATTATGAAAGTTCGTATTGCAGAGTTGGAAGAGGAAAAGGCTCGCAGAGATGAACAGAACAAGTATTTTGAGCTGAAAAACAAAGAATTAGAGGCCAATAATGCAAGAAGATAACATGAAGATTATATGTTGAGAAAAGTAATAGAAGATTTGCTTGGCAAGCCAGTTGAACAGAGGTTTGAGGAGATACAGCTTAAGGAAGTTAGAGCGAAAAGAAAAGCTGAAATGGAAGCTGACATGAAAAACAAGGGCAAAGGTCTTGAAGGTGAAAAAGTTGTTGAAGTTACAGAAAGGGCAATGGTTATGTCTGAGCCTATAGAAGATCCAATATCATCTGTTTTGCCAATATCTTCAGTATCTGGTGTAAATGATGAAGATGACGAAGATGACGATGATGCTTTGATAGATGATGCAGATGATGTATATTTTGCAAGTAGTCATGATGATGATGATGGGAATGATGACGATGATCAAGGTACTTCAGGTATTAGAGTTACTGAAGCGTCTAATGAAGAAAATGTTGATGATTATCTTCATGACGATGCTAATGAAGAACCAGAGAATGCTGAAGGTGAGGGGGAGCATGTTGATGATAAAAATGTTGATGAAATTGAAAAATTGATTCTACGTCTTGAACCTGATGTCGAAGAAGGTGAAATCAGGCATACTTATACTCTCGATGAAATCATCAAGATGACGCATATTGAAGATATTAACTTCAAGTTTGATTTTGAAGATGAACTGAATCAGTTTGATATCAATCAACAGCCCGATTATCAGTATAAGTACGTTGAAGAAGCTGATAATTACGACAGGGTTGAAGTTGAAGATTGGAGTGATGAGGATCAATCTGAAAGTGCTCATGTTGATACTTCAAACTTTCCAACACTTGTTGAATTCTTCAGTCAAGCGAACATAGATGAGTTGAGAAGGAAAGTTGAAGAATGTTTAAAGAATAAAAACTTTGATGGGACGTCGAAAGATGAACGGCGCGAAGAACACAAGAAGTGGTTTAGAAAAGACACTGAAAGAAAATTCAAGAGACAGTTGAAGTTTTACAAGAGAGACAGAGAAGTTTCACTTGGTGACATTATCAGTTGGGGGTTCTTGCCACAGGTGAACGCGTATGCAATCAGAAGAGAGTATGGTGTTTAGTATTTTGCATATATTCAGGATATCATGTCTTTACCATGGTGGGACATTGAAGAACTTCCAAAAGTCAGAACATTGAATTATCCTGTCAGAGAACATGATATGCCAACCGGGGGTCTGATGAAATTCGAAGCTTTTTAAGACTTTAAACACTGGAAGCCACACCAACCGAAGAAAGTGAAGAGGGTGGATCCAGTAACAGGTATTGAAGAGACGATCTTACAGATAAAGAAGCCTAGAGTAATAAAGAACATTCCACTACCGAAGATGGAGCAAGATTTCCATAAAGGATTCTTATGTTGGGTATACAGCTGCTTATCAACAGAAGCTGTGATCATATACAGAGTGGAAAATGAAGTCAGACATATCTATGTGTATGATCCATTGTGTTTAGTTAATTGCTCAGCGAAAGATATAGAATGTTTGTTTATTAACAAGATTGGGTTCAAAGCTGAAGACAAAGATCAATCAATGCAGTTTCAGAAAGTTGTGACTATCTGCTTTCAGAAAGGAATTAACCCTGAGAATGCATGGTCGACTAAGTGGAGAAAGATTGAGAAAGAAGAAGCTCTGAAAGCTGAGAAAGAAAGAAAGAAAGAAAGAAAGGCACATGAAGAAAAAGACAATATTTTAAGAAATACTGTTGTGCAAAGGATGGCTGAAGAGGAAAAGAGAGCGGTCGAAGAGAATGAAAAGCTTAGGAAGCTGTTGCTGAAGAAGCCTAAGCAAAGGGAGGAAAAGTTTAAATCTCTATGAAGAAAGTGCTGAAAACAACCTGACTGAAGACTCCGGCAATATCCAAGGGGGAGTTTGTTGGTACACGATGTCTATCGCCTACGTCAACAGTCTAGGTCATGTCGGTAGCTTGTAATAGGGGGTTAAAGTGTAAAATGTTAATGTTATATGTATATGTAACCATTTCGTATGAAATGTGTTGTTAGGTCATTTCAAACGAAATGGAGTTTGCCATTTCGTGCGGAATGGTTCTTGTTGGTTTCGTACGAAATGGTTCTCCTATAAATAGGAGAGTTGTGTTTTTCATTTGGTATGAATTGGAGAAGTTGTAATGAAATGTTGTCAGTTTCTCTCAAGTGTATTAACGTTGAAAATCAGTGGAAAACCAGTTTAAAGTGTATTTCTATGCTTCTACTCACATTCTAACACCGATTCTCAGTTACTAGATTGTTTCCGCCTCTCTAGTGACTTAGATTTGACTCAGACAGACTCGTTCAGGTCGTATATCGATCCTACAAATCAGCTCGTGGTAACGCTTCAATTATTTTATCAATGACTTCCTCACATGTCTTGGTTATCCCGAATCTGTTAAGTTCAATTTGTAAATGTCAAAACCTCTCGATCATTTTACTCACAGATTCACCTTTTAAGCTATCAAACAAATCAAATTCTTTTTTAAGTAAAGCAATTTTGTTCTTTTTAATTTGTTTTCCTCCCTCGGCTTTAACTCTCAAAGCTTCCCAAACTGATTTCGACGAACCATCATGATTTAGCAGTGCAAAAATATCATCTCTGATGGACTGTTGAATTAAAGCAATCATTTTCTGTTCGTACGAAAATTTCCTTTTATCTTCATCTGATAAGCTTTTAAGAGGAATTTCTTCGTTTTTATCATCAACAGGCCGACTATAACCGAACTACAGATAAAACCAACTCTCGTGTGCGTAAGCTTTTGTCCAGTTCAAAAATCTTTCTTTCCACGAAGTGTAATCTTCAATGTTTTCGAGTTTTGATGGTTTAGAATGTGTTCCGTAAAATTTATCATGTTTTATGTTATCGTTTATAGCCATCGTAATAGTTTTCGGTGTAGCAGTTGATGTTTCGGAAGACTCTAAAGTGAATGCCTTGTAGAATATGTTGTAAAACTCTTCAGCCATGATGCTCGATTCTTCGTTTTTCTATTTTGTGTAACACACCTTGAAATTTTACCTTTCGTTTATCACCTGCAAACACAACAAACAATCAATCAGTTTAAATGAACTGAATACGTGAAAGTCCATGAAATGTGTGATTGTGGAATATTGTGAATATTGCAAACGGAATCGATTTAAGACTCATGCAACAGACTATGAATAAGACTGATGCTTTCGACCAAACAATCTTGTTTCAATCCTTGAGACTTATCGGATGGGGTCAACTGTCGGATGAGGTCAACTGTAGAACGGGGTCAACTATCGGATGAAGTCAACACTTTTAACACTTGTTCGGATAGGGTCAATGCTTTTAACAGTTGAACTTATCAAATGTAGTCACTTTGGTCGAATGAATATTCGATCGGATGAGTATTGAACTTTGATCGGATGGGATACTTTATCGGATGGTCATCCGAACATCCTTACTTTCAATTTGACCGACAACAAACTCCCAAACCAACAATTAATTGTCAGTTCAATTAACAACCATTTGATTAGTCCTCCAACACATCAACACATCAATTTACACAAAGATTGGATGGAGTCAACTATGAAGTCAATCGGATGAGCTTAACTTGTAGGATGAGGAAGAAAATGAGTGGAGGAAGAAATTTGACAAATCTGATGCGAAAATGGATCTGAATCAGATGAAATCACATGAATTCTTACATATCTGATCCATGCAATCGAGCTCTTGCTCTGATACCACTTGTGAATACATTATAGGACCGTGTTTGACTCCCGAACGATTGCAAAAGACACGTGCAACGTGCGGAATCCGTGCACGTGTGTGGACCGAACACAAGAACGTATATAAACTGTGATTCTATTGAAGATGTGACAGAATACAAGCACCGTGAATCACCTTTGCTACTTTCTCTCTCTAGAATCTCTCTCTAAACTTCAAAGCTCCAAAAGGTGCAAAAGTCCTAAAACATAACCCTAAGCCTCCTATTTATATGCAAGGCTTCTAAAAGAAGATCAAAGTAATTACAAGTTTGCCACCTTGACTTTTCCCTCTATATTTTACAATATAAGACCTTGACTTGTTCAGTTTCTTGCTACGGTTTGGATTGACGGAGGCGATAGACATAAATGCACTCATACCGGCTTTCGACTAAGGAACGAGTTGAGAGTCTGATTGAGTCCGATTTCACCAGTGTTTAGTGAGAATCAAAGGGAAGTTTCAAAAATAAGTTGAAAATGTTGAAATCCTTCATAAACGAGTTAAAAAGTGTGAAAGTCCATTATATCTTGAACCAATCTCAATTAAATGATGTTCCACAATAGATTGCCCAAGCAAAACGAGTGGAAAATACCTTCGAGAGGTCTAAAATCAGTGATTTCTTGTAATGGTTAAAGTGTGTGTGTGATTTTGATGAAGAAGATGGAATAGAAGTGATTAGAGATGAAGAATGAAGAAGATTTAAGAGAAATCGCTTACAAATAGGCCTTGATTCGTGGGTTGGAGCTTGAGGGCATTCGGGAGCGACTGAGGACGGATGAGAGTGCAAAGTGTTGAAATGAAATGCAAGTCCACTATTTATAGGCGAATGCGAGGTGCGACTTCCGGATGGTGTAATGCATCCGGATGGCAGTCGTTCGAATGAGGGTATGTCCAAATGGCCTCATCCGGATGGATGGCTCCATCCGGACGGATGGTCATGTACCACCCAGGCGGATGGGCTCATCCAGGCGGATGGCCCATTTGGACTGAGTTCGTGCTTGTTAATTTTTCCCACTCTGTTTCGTTTGTTAAGTGTTGCGTTGCGTTTTAGCCTGATAAATCGAGTTATGCGAGTAGCGTTGAGTTTGCGATAGCGTTTGCGAGTAACAATACGCATAATAGGCACACACAAGTAATCAAGTAAACAAGTAAACACATAATTAACACAAGTAAATAAATAACCAATCCGCGTTTCGAGGTTACGCTGAGTTGCGTTGCGATAATTAGCGATAAATAGTGATGTGAAATGTGTTAAACAAGCGTATAAAATGCGTTTTAAAATATAGTTTAAAATAATTAGCGATAAATAGTGATGTGAAATGCGTTAAACAAGCGTATAAAAGGCGTTTTAAAATATAGTTTAAGATATAGTTTAACCCTTTCGCGGTAATCGAATCTCCGAGTACAATGTTTACAAAGAAACAACGGTAATGAGGAACAATCCGAAGATCGGGTTGTTACAGTCTCTCCTACTTTAGGAAATTTCGTCCCGAAATTAAGTAGTAGACGTAACAAAGAGATGCGGGTATTTAGCCTTCAAATCACTCTCGAGTTCCCAAGTGAACTCTGCGCCGCGTTTTCCTTCCCATCTCACCTTGACTATGGGAATATGAGAGCGTCAAAGTGTCTTGGTCTCTCGGTCCATGATTTCTACTGGCTTTTCCACAAAGTGTAGGGTCTCGTTTATTTGCAAATCCTCGAGCGGCACATGTAGATTCTCTTTGGCTAGACACTTTTTGAGGTTCGAGACGTGGAAAGTCGGGTGTACGTTGTTGAGTTCCTCCGGTAATACGAGTCGGTAGGCTACTTTGCCAATTCTTTCCAGAATCTTAAAGGGGCCAACGTATCGTGGCGCTAGCTTTCCTTTCTTGCCGAATCGGATCACCCCCTTCCAAGGTGAAACCTTTAGGAGTACGTGATCACCAACTGCGAACTCAAGGAGCTTGCGGCATTTATTGGCAAAACTCTTTTGATGACTCCGAACTTTCAGGAGATTGTCTCGTATCTGGAGGATCTTGTCTGTCGTTTCTTGTAATAACTCAGGACCGGTGATCTGAGCATCTCCGATCTCGTGCCATACAATAGGCGATCGACATTTCCTACCATATAATGCCTCAAAGGGTTCCATTTGAATGCTAGCATGATAACTGTTATTGTACGAGAATTCTACTAAAGGTAAATGTGAATCCCAATTACCACCAAAATCTATAACGCGCGAGCGAAGCATGTCTTCAAGGGTGCGAATCGTGCGTTCAGTCTGACCGTCGGTCAGGGGATGGAATGCGGTACTAAGATTAAAAGTAGTACCGTGAGCAGATTGAAAAGTTTCCCAGAGACGTGATGTAAAACGACCATCGCGGTCAGAGATGATGTCACGAGGTGTCCCGTGTCGACAAAGAACTTCGTCGGTATAGATTCTTGCTAATCGTTCTACATTGAAATCTTCTTGTATTGGCAGAAAATGGGTGGATTTCGTAAGACGATCAACGATAACCCAAATGCTATCATGACCAAACAATCAACGATAACCAAATGGTTAAAGTGTGTGTGTGATTTTGATGAAGAAAATGGAGTAGAAGTGATTAGAGATGAAGAATGAAGAAGATTTGAGAGAAATCGCTTACAAATAGGCCTTGATTCGTGGGTTAGAGCTTGAGAGCGTTCGGGAGCAACTGAGGACGGATGAGAGTGCAAAGTGTTGAAATGAAATGCAAGTCCACTATTTATACGCGAAGGCGAGGTGCGACTTCCGGATGGTGTAATGCATCTGGATGGCAGTCGTTCGAATGAGGGTATGTCCGGATGGCCTCATTCGGACGGATGGCTCCATCCGGACGGATGGTCATGTACCATCCGGGCGGATGGGCTCATCCGGGCGGGGATGGGCCATTCGGATGCTGAGTTCGTGCTTGTTAATTTTCCCACTTTGTTTCGTTTGTTAAGTGTTGTGTTGCGTTGCGTTTTAGCATGATAAATCGAGTTGTGTGAGTAGCGTTGAGTTTGCGATAGCGTTTGCGAGTAACAATACGCATAATAAGCATACACAAGTAATCAAGTAAACACACAAGTAAATAAATAACCAATCCGCGTTTTGAGGTTGCGTTGAGTTGCGTTGCGATGAGCGTTGTGATAGTAAGCGTTTAAATGCGATAGTTAGCGATAAATAGTGATGTGAAATGCGTTAAACAATCGTATAAACTGCGTTTTAAAATATAGTTTAACCCTTTCGCGGTAATCGAATCTTGGAGTACAATGTTTACAAAGAAACAACGGTAATGAGGAACAATCCAAAGATTGGGTTGTTACATTAACGTATTCGTTTCCGGAATTACTTGCATTTTATCCAGCTCGTCCCTTAATTCACCCACCTGAAACAGTTCTGCTTAATCTCCAGAGTACCACCACCATTCATCTGATTTTAACCCAATGCTCTGACCTTCAAGTAGTCGTAAACAATCGTTTCATTCCGATATTACCCCTGGTTCTGTTAAGACATTTGTGTTGCCTGTTTTGGTCAAAAATCTGATTAAGGATAATGTAACCAAACCTTGAATGTGAGGTAGAGTGCTTGTTGTGTCGATCAAATGTATAAATAATTATTAAACAGAAATGACAATGAACACAATGATTTATACGGGGAAAAAGCCTTTGATCAATGAATGATCTCCGGCATAAAAAACCTCGGGTGATGGAAACTACCGATCACCGAATGAATTAAGCAAAAAAGTTTACAACTTTGGATAGTATGGAGCTTGTTACAAAGAAATTGCTAGTGTGTTTGAGAGTTGAATTCGAGAGAGAGTATACGTGTAGGTAAGTGTGTCAAAATTGTTTTCTCAAGCTCAATACCCCGCGATAATTTTCAACTAATCTAGTCTAACTAACTATCCGAAATTCTAGCCATGCACCCACGTTCACCATCAACGGTCATTGACCCATGCACGTGCTTGAAATGAGAGCATATTCCCCGTGATTCTCGATTAGAATAGGTCTTCTTCGAAATGTACCTGCAAAACAAGGCCAAAGGACATTGGAAACAATTGTTAGTTTGTTAGAATAACAGTGAGGATCTGTGATCCTTAGTCTTCTTGCACCATTTCCTGAGGATCCGTGATCCAGGCTAAACTTAGGATACATGATCCACAATTGATAAAATCTATCCCTAACAATTACCCCCAAATATGACTGGTTGGATGCGAATCAGATAAGTCATATTTCATTAAAGTCGGACTAGCCATTGCAACTTGATATAGCCGTTACAGTCCCTTACGTCAGCGATAGGTCACCTGCAACAATAATCATTATAAATAGGTTAGAGATAGGGATGAGATCCTCCATTTAAGTTGAAGATTTCTCATTTAAATCCTCATTTGGAGATCCATCAGGTAACATCTGTCCTCTTTTCTTTCAAATTTTGTTCTTGATCCTCTTCTTCTCTCTATCCACCATGACTAAACCATGATCCGAGCTTCACCAAGTAAGGATCAAGAGAAAAACAGTCCCCCAAAAAGCCAAAACCTTTTAAAAGAACCTTCCTAAGAACTCTGCCGATTCACCGATCTAGAGATAGATCAAATGCACCCCTACTTTCCGGAGGGTACTATTTTTAGGCCCTTTGATTCCACAGTGAAGAGCGATTGCATATCCACCATATGGGTGTGTTTTCCTGCTACCCTCTTTCAAATAGTCTACATTTGACATTTGCTCTCAAAGAGTCGATAATTATTCTCACGTCGGATGGTGGTAACAAAGAGACCCCTCTACCGGCAAGGAGGCTAACAACTTCTGCTTTGCAGTATTATTATATCAATTATTGGTGATATTTATCTAAAAATGGATCAGAAGTTATCAATGTTGAAGTTCATATTGGTGTTTAAGCATTCCTAGCGGTATTTTCTTCAATTGTAGATGTTTTTGTGAACTTTTAACATCGAGCAATTGTGATTTTTAAATAAGTTCGAGCCCTTTCATCAAACTCTTCTTAGGTTGTTGTCATGCCACTTGTATTAGACTTTCCCAGTTTCCCATCACCACTTGGCCTATAATGACCAAGAATGAAATAGGAAAATCTTAAAACATATTCTTGACTATGTGTAATCAAGTCTTCATCAGAATAGATTTTTGGCTAAAGTGCAACGAATTTAAAGTGGTTTTATCTAAGATCATACGGTGTGTGAGGGCATAAAAAGAGGGCGTGAAATGTCATATAACAGCCACGTCAGCACCTGTCAGAAAAGTGGCGTGGTGACAAAAAGTGCGAGGTGGGATGGGGAGTGAAAGGGTGGCGTAGTGTGACACGTGACATACACTTTTGTAATTATTTTATATTAAAAAATAAACAATTCTATTAAATTGACTAGCCGTTGAACGGTTATAACCCAACCACGGCTATAACTCAACCACTAATCCAACACCACCATGTCACCCTTCACAAACACTTCCACACCGGGTGAGATCTTGATGCCCCCTCCCCCACGCTGCCCACAACGCCAATGCCAGGATGGTGTTACGGGATGGTTGAGGCTTCCACACCTCCACACCGTATAGTCTAGACACGATAGTTTGTATTTTGTTTTTTATAGCAAGTTTTCTATCTACAAAGAACCATACTTATAGCCAGACACCTCCATTACAAAAAATGTATGTAAATTTGTAATTTAATTATTGTGTTTTTAGAAAGATCTAAAAAGTTTAGGCTCTTTCTGAAATCATAATGTAAATTTTCTAATATTGGAAATCATCAGTAATTTACTTTGTGGATAATACATATGGCTTCCTAGAATATGGATAGGCATTTTTATATGGTTAATTGTAACATGTACAACTATTACTAAAAGACATATTCTATTGTTCTTAGATTAGTATTTTAGTATAAAGTTAAAGAGAGTACCAACAAAATTAGAATTATATATTCTAATCATAATAAACATAAGGCATGAAAGATAAAAATACCTAATGATTATGACCTTATGAGTATTACACTACTCAATCTTCACATACTCTTTTTATCTTCTTTTTAAATTCTTCTTCATAACTCCTAATCTCGACCAAAAGACTCGAAACTATTTATCAAAGCACAAATTTTGCTTCTCAGCCTGACATGGTCGTGTAATGATGGTGAAGACAACATCAATCATGTTTTCTAAACATGTAACACTCTCTATTTTGTAAATATGTAAACTAATAATGCAACAATGTTCATAAGTATAAATCTCAATATTGATGATCTAAGTTGAACGTTTAATGTTATGGAGTTGAAGACAAAATTTGTGTTACGTGCTCATCAGTGGCGGATCCAGGATTTTTAGATACTCCAATTTCATATGACTAAACATAAAAAATTTCGGGTCGGTTCGATAGTTCGGATCGGGTAAGGTTTATCACATACTAAATACCAAATTCAAGTATAAAACATCAAAAGCTGATTCAGTGTAATCAAACCTAATTTATGTAATCAAACCCAATTTATATATAACAAATAGATAGTCAATTAACAGTATTCAAATATCAACAATGCTGACTAATTAAAGTTATTTAACAGTATAACAAACAGATAGTCAATTAAAGTATTCAAAGAACATAATCTCAATTGGTTGTGTAATAAATAGTCAATTAAAGTATTCAAAGAACATAATCTCAATTGGTTGGGCAATACACATATCTAACAAAAAGTTGTGAGCTTAGATTAAGTCTAAACAGATTCGGTCAAATTCAGAAATCAGAAACACATTAAGATTAAACTGTCGGTGGAGGCGGAGCCGCGGAGGAGGACGGCGATGTCAGAAATCGGCGGAGGTGAGTGGAGACGATTTGTCACTTGTTCTCTGAGTCTCTGACTATGGTGTGGAGGTGATTCATTTGTTTTGTTATAACCCTAAATGGGTTTTACATTAAAGAAAAAAACAAAAAGAGAAATAAAAAAACGGAACAAAAAGTGTTAATTGTGCCTTATACAAGATTCGAACCCGGGTGTCTTGGGGAGAATAATGCAGACATAACCAGTGGAGAACCAAGACTTTTTTGTTTATGGGTTCCCTTTATATTTTACTTATGGGTTCCTTTTCAGTTTGTTATATATATTTGCACTAAAAATTAAAAATTGAATGAACCCGTACTTTCTTAATGGGTCCCCCCCTGGTGCTCATTAACCATGTCATCACCATGCACACCATTTCCCTATGCATTTTTTTCTAGTAGTGTTCCTTAACTTAGCAATAGTGAGTGGGTTAGTGGTTCCTCCATGTTTCCGTTTGTTATTTCCAGTAAGCCTACAAATGGAAATGCTGATTTAGTCCAACTCTCTCTAAATATTCTATCAAGCTTCTCTCTATTTTCTTTAGATCATTTGATAATGATTTGGTTCGTATCAATTTATTATATTCTACTAACAAGTTTATGTATGACTTTCACTAATGAGTAGATTTGTGGGGCATCTTTATGTCGTATCATACATGTTAGCACGTATTAGTGCAATGTTATTATATGTTGGGTAAACTTCCGTTTTGCTCCCTATGGTTTGGTCATTTTAACGATTTTGCTACAATAGTTTAAAAATAGCCATTTTCCTCCCTGATCTTTCGAGTTTGTCGCCAGTTTCCTCCCTGATGGAGTTAGAGGCTGGGAGCAAAATGAAGATAAGTTAGAAAAATCAGGGAGGAAAATGGCTATTTTTAAACTATTGGAGTAAAACCGTTAAAATGACCAAACCATAGGGAGCAAAACGAAAGTTTACTCTTATATGTTTAAAAGGCTAAAAGCTAATTCATTATGTATTTTTATTTTATCTTTATATTATGTGGATGATTATATTAATGTTTAAGAAAGTATAGCTAAATTTGTCAATTTGACTAAAAGCATCAAACATTGCAAATTCCATATGTATAACTATAGATAATATAATATTATATCACTAATAGTATTTAAATACGTGTTTATATACTAATCAGATACTTTTTTAATAGTATTTAAATACGTGTTCATGTCACATGCACATACTTTATTAATATTTTGACTCATATCACGACCAATTTATACCCTAATGCAACGAGTTTCATAAGTATTACATAATATAACATAATTTCTCAAGTTAAATTATATACCGATAAATACATTTTAACATTCAAATAATAAACTGTCACAACCCGATCTTCAGATTGTTCTATTTCTCGTAAACGTTTGTACTCCGAGGTTCGATTAACGCGACGGGTCTAGACTATATTTTAAACATATTTTATAACAATTGATCAACGCATACTATATCGCTATTTAATGCATTTTAAGCACATTTAAACGCTGGTTATCACAATGCTTATCACAATGCTTATCATAACGCTCATCACAACGCAAACACAAAACGCAGATTGGGTACTTATTTGTTTAGTTACTTGTGATTGCTTGATTCCTTGTTTACTTGTGTGTGTTTATTTTATGTATGGTTACTCGCAAACGCTATCGCAACGCAATCTCAACGCAGACGCAACGTAGACTCAAAAAAGCAGATTTACTTTTATGCTTTTAGTTGTTATAGTGTGATTAGTTGTTTAATATTATGTGGTTATCAAAGCAACGCTTATACGCTCAAACGCTCTCTCACAAGTCGCTCAAACACAATGCAACGCTTAACACACGAAACGAAAGTCGGAAAATAACAAAACGCGACTCGTCGGATCGAACGGACCAACAATCGAATGGACTTCCGTCCGGATGACCATCCGCTCTGATGGCCATCCGACCGGACAACTCATCTGACCCACTCTCCACCGACTTAAACCCTCCCACTCGCCTATAAATAGTGTCTGTACTCGTCTCTTTCACTGATTTGACATCTCTATCCGACCACTCGCTCCCAAGTCATTCTCAGTCACTTTTCTTCAAGATTTGAGGCTTTTCGGTAAGCTTTTCACCTCAAATCTTGTACAATCATCATCACCAAACACTTTTACATCATCTTCTTCATCAAAATCACACATTTTCTCCTCGAAATCACCTGATTTGGACTTCTTGAAGGTGGTTCTCACTCGGTTTGTTATGCAAACTGTTGTGTGACGTCACCTCATCAAGATTAGTTCAGATCTAAAGGATTTCCACACGATTTAACTAAATCTCAACAAGATTCAACACTTTCTCATCTATATTCTACTTTTCTTCACTTTTCTACTCAAAACCGATGGGATCTATTCTCAATCTGACTTTAGACTTGTTCCTAAGTCTAGAGTCGGCTTGAAAACGGATTTCCACCTGAGAGATGACCGATTAACGGGTTTAACATGAAACTCCATTAAGAACAGTGAGGTTGATCGAATGGGGTGATTCCCATTCGATCGAACGAGCTGGACTTGGTGAGCTTTTCCGTTGTCTAACACATCATCACACCGTCTCCGTTAACGTAAAACCCTTTTACTTAGAAAATTTTACAAACTTTCAAAACGACAGAACGCTCACTCGAATGGCCATCCGATCGGATGGCCATCCGCTCGGATGACCATCCGATCGAATGGGAACTCAACCACATGACATCCCGTTTCACGAACTGTTCAACACTTATGCTTCTGTTTACCTAATCAGGCTAACTCAACGCACTCCCTTCAATCCAACCGACTGTGTTTATCTGTTAAACATGCACTGTGAGTATACTCGAACCCTTTTTTGCTTAATGCACTTTTGGGTGTTACATACGTTCTCTATATCAAAACACAAGGCACACTATACTAAACGCTTTACAAACGCTATCTGTTAAACACGCACTGTGAGTATACTCGAACCTTTTTTTGCTTAACGCACTTTTGGGTGTTACATACGTTCTCTATATCAAAAAACAAGGCACACTATACTAAACGCTTTACAATCGCTAACCGCTCTCGCATGCTATATGTGATTCGATGAATGCTTGTATGTTATGTTTACACAGTGGTTACTGCTTGCGTACCTTGGCAACGATAGCACTATAGTTTGGACTCAGCACCAGTTTATTCAGGGGTTATTAAGGTTGTTACTTCACGTGTTCACAGTGGTGGACATGTGTCGCACATTCTACAACTCGCAGTCATTGGCAGTGTTAGTGTCATTGTCGATAGCTTACTTGATTCACAACTCTACGTGTTACATGCTGGTATTGCGTAAACGCTGCTATACTATATACTAAGCAAACTTGTATACTCATCTTTACATTTTATGTATTGACTTTTATTTTAACGTATGTGACAGGTTGATTGGATGTCCATGCTGCAAACAAGTAGGAAGTCTAGAAACTCACCTAAATAAATCTGAGTTGTTGGAACAACATTTGTTTTTGAGACTGAATATTTGTAATGACTGTTATGCTTTATTTGTTTAACAGTATGGGATATTGAACCTTAAAAAAAAATATTGTCATTAATAGTTGTTATTGATTCTCATGAACAATCTGTTTCGCTCAGTGCCACGCCCCGATGATTCCGCCATCAATTGGGGTGTGACAGATTGGTATCAGAGCCATTACTATAGGGAATTATGTAGAATTTCATGACTCGACCTAGTCTGGAATCTAGTCATGTAGAATTGACCTAGTCTATAAGTCTAAGTACCCAACGAGACCCATTTTGTGTGAATTCTATCGCTTATGCAAAACTAGGGATACCCATATGAATTGGAACAACTAGCACAAAGTGAGTTACTTCGCACTAGTGAAACATCTCGTATGAAGTAGATCATGTTGCCTGAGTTGTACACTTTGTACGAAGTATGCCAGCTTTTACTAAAACGCTAAACTGCCTTTGCTAAGGCAACTATGCATAGCCTTTCCTAAGGCTGACACGATACACACGTTGGATACTCGGATAACACAAACGAGTGATTACATCGAGATTAGGTGAGAAAACCAGGAACTCTCGATGAGACCACTCACCTTGTTTATTACTCTCAGCACGAGAAACTCTCGTTGATTCAAGAGTAAATCCCCATCTCAGCGAAGTTCTCCCTATCTTTATCTCGTGGTTGTTTAACCACAATCAGGAGTGAAGCTGTTAAGTTAGGGGTGAAACCCGCATCTTAATAACCCGTTCCACTCTCTAAAATGTTTTTTTACAAAACCCTTACCAAAGTCTCGACCATTCCGACAACTCGAGTCACGTAGTAACTGGAAGGATGAATGTCGTTCACTGCATTGCTGTGAGAGAGCATAGTCTATTAGGCCAAAGCGTGTACTCGAAACTGTTGGGAATAATTGAAACACTTTGGGCAGTCAACGCCTCAAAACCCAGGGTACTCTATTATTTTCAAGCCTGCAATTGCTGATTTTTACGTGTTGTTGGATTTTAATGTGTTTATGTGTTTTAAATTTGTGTTTTATGATTTCGATTTATCGCATTTCTCGCTCTCCACCAAACTCATGTAAAACTCGCACAACGCTCCTAATCTAAAACGTTAACTAATAAAAAACACAACTAAAACGCGCAACTCTTCTAATCGCGAACCCTCATACGCTATAGTACTTGCTGATATACGCTACACTATTCGCTCACGCTACTCGCTATCATTCGCAACTCTCGAACGGGCAACACAGCTTTGAAGGATAGGTGAATACGTGCAAAATATGTGCTTACGTACTTATGTGCTTACGTGCTTATATGTGTAATACGTGCTTATGTGCCTATGTGATTATGTGCCTGTGTGATTATGTGCCTACGTGTTATGGGATTGTGCGCTTTATATGAAATAATAATAATAGTAAATATGTGGTATAAAACGCTAAACTATTACCTATGACCCAACATAATCGAATCTCATCTGATGACAGATGTCATCATTTGGTTCGCATACTCAACGTGCCGCTTGACGAAACCATGTTGACAAGCGCATCGCCTCACTGGTGGCCAAGGAAATTGCTAAAGTCATACCTCAGATCATCAGTGAGATCAACGAGGTCAGCAGCAAATCATCTGTCGAATCAAAGAGCGACACTCTGAAAGCACCCTTCAGCTTTAAGCAATTCAAGGCCTGCGGTCCCGCAAACTTCACTGGTGAAAATGGACCCAGTGCTATGTTCCAATGGTTTGACTCTATCGAGGTCACTTTCAGGCAAAGCGGATGCCCAAAAAATCTACGTACTATCAATGCAACTGGAGTTTTTCAGTCCAGGGCTCTGGACTGGTGGACTAGTGGACTGCTGAGCGCAGTAGGCGCGACAATGATTCAACTTGTGGCCTTTCTTGGGAGGAACTCAGGGAGCTTATGACGAAGGAGTTATGTCCTCCTCATGAAGTTCAAAAGTTGGAGAATGAATTTTGGCATATCAAACAAGATGGAGGTGATAATTCTGGTGTCACCGCTCGCTTCAAGCAGCTCAGTATTATCTGTCCTAGTCAGGTGGCAATGCCTGAAATGATAATCAAGAAATACATTCAAGCTCTTCCAGATTGTGTAGCTGATTTTGTTCAAGCAGCTAAACCCGCCACTATCGAGGAAACCTACCAACTCGCAGCTGAGATCAATGTTAAGCGAGTTCAAGCTGGAATTTTCAAAACTGCTACCAAGAGTCTTCATCAAACTACCAACTCTCAAGCTTCTAAGTCTAAACGCCGTGATCGCAAGAGGAAAAAAAACGCCAAGAAAACGTAGTGGTTTCATCGCCGCCCAACCCTCAGCCTCAGCTAGCTACAACTACCAATGCACCGCCAGCTAAGCATGCGTACACTGGTACTCATCCTTTGTGCCCTACGTGCACTTATCATCACCCAGCTGGGATAGCTTGTCGTTTCTGTGTTGTTGGTGCATATTTGTGACAATAGCTTAGATTTGTTCTTTGGATATCTTGTAATTAGTTAAACGATAAACAGTTAGCGTGTTTAGCTTTGTATTAGTGAAATAATAGAGTTTGGGCTAAACAAAACCCAGTTTGGGTCTAGGGGGACGAATTGGGCTTGCCCATGTAGGAAACTTAGCCCAAGTTGCAAACCTTGTGTTATATAAACAAGGTTATGCTTTAGGGTTTAGGTTAATCAGCCAAAAACAGTTTGAGAGTGAAATTTCGTGAGAGACTAGGGCTTGGACGAAATTAGTGTGTGTTAGGGATCTTGATTGATTGTAATCACTTTGATAGATAATCAATAAATATCCGGTTTGATTGTGAATTCTTGATTACTACTTGTTTCTGTGATATTCTGATCAAGAGGATTCTGCACTCATGATTGGATTGACAATTCTGTGAAGATCCATACAAAAAGGGGACCTATAATTGGTAACAGAGCATTAGGCTCTTGAAGGCTCGGTTCAGAATTGTGCTTGGCAGAAACAGGGAGATTTTCGAAATTTTTGCAATTAGGGTTTCGAAATTTTGGCTGTTTTTGATAAAAATTTTCGAAATTTTTGGCTGGTTTGATCTTCTGCATTGTTTGTTTGCTATTCTGCAGGTTTTAGGATTCAATTCTGGTTGATTGTTTGAAGGATTTTGGCTGGAAAGGCTTGAAGATTCAAAGATTGTTCTTCGTGTTCTTCACGTTCTTCACGTTCTTCGTTCGGTTTCTCACTGTTTTTCGAAAACTACTGATAGTTTGCTGTTTCGATTCTATAGGAAAGTGTTAGGAGAATCAGGAAAATCATCAGAATTTCGAAAAGATTGAATTTCCAAATTTACAAACCAGCGAAATTATCTGGACCTACGAAATTAACAGACCAGCGAACTTATCGGCGAAGTTAAAATCCAAAGGCGACTTTGGTAACCGTATAATTTTCCTCAGCGAAATTATTACGATAATCGGCGACTTTACTGGTCGTCGTAATAGCGAAATTGACTGGCGCAATTGACAGCAAAATTAACCTTTCAGCGAACTTTGATCAGCGAAATTGAACAAGTAAAAGACCAGCTAATTTAATTGACTTACCAGCGAAATTATTAGAGGAATTAAAAAGGGTGGAATCTTAGTTGGCAAGCGTCGATAAAATTTCACTGTTTTGCAAATAGAAATTGATCCGTAGCTTGTTTGACAAAACCGCCTGCACCGTTAAATTCCTTGCATTTTTAGGACAAAAAAAAAACAAAAAAAAAACTCTGGAAAATCCCGAATTCGGTTTTTGACATTATATATCATTGGATTCATCTTTTCGAGACGATTCTAACAGTGTAATTTGATAACCACTGTTTTCGGAGAAATTTGTACGGTTTTATCAGTCTGTTACGTTAAAATGTCGAACATGTCAAGTTTGAATGAGCTTTTGAAAATGGAGCATGAGGTTGGCACTACCAACAAACTGCCTAAGATGATGAAGGTGGAAAATTATTTGACATGGAAGGATTGTTTTCAATCCTTCATTGAATATCAGGACACACGCATGTGGATATGTATTGATGATGGGTACACAAACCCAACACATGACTTTAAGGGCAGACCACGTAGAACTGCCTATGTGAACATGGAAGAGGCTGATAAAAAGATGTATGAGGCTAAAAAGAGAGCCTTGGCTGCAATCAAAATGTCCTTACCTGATAGCATCAAGCATACCTTCAAGAAGTACACTAATTCAAATGATATGTGGGATGCATTAGAGAAAAGATACGCGGGAAATGCAGATGTCAAGAAGAACAAAGTTGATCTACTGAAGAAGCAGTTCGCTGTTTTCAAGTACATGAAACATGAGTTACTTGAGGACATCATCACTCGATACTACCATCTGATGTCAGAAATGGAAAATTATGAGATAGAGTGCTATACGGACGTAGAAAAGAATGACAAGCTGCTCGATGCCATACCTACTAAATGGGATATCTACACTCTCATGATCAAGGGAGAAGCAGATTATGAGACAAAGGAGCTGGAAGAAGTAGTTGGCAAGCTGAGAGCTTATGAGCTCAGTATGAAGAAGAAAGACACTGGATATGATCAGGTTCAAGATCCAGCGATTTACAATGGGCTTACATCTTTGTCATCTCACAACGCTTTTAGCGACTCTGCTACTGCGTTTCTATCGTGTGAGAATGTGCAGGTCACAGTAAATAAGGATGGTGATGTGTGTTTTGTAGCCGCTTCAGGAGGATCAACTGGAGCCAAGAGAACATCAGCTTCTAAGCAGAGTAGTAGTGCTAAGTCGATGCCTATGAGTGTTAAGTCTGCAGAAGAGCATCTTGCTCTACTTGCTTCATTCGTTGCTTCTTATGAGAACTATATTCAGGGGAAGATATCTGATCCTGCTACTTTAGATGAAGACTATGATTAGATTGACCCTGATGATCTAGAAGAGATGGATTTACAATGGCAGATGGCCATGATCTCCAGAAGAGTCAAGAGGTTCATGAACAGAACAGGAAGGAAGTTTGTAGGGAGGACTGTTGGTTTCGACAAGACCAAAGTGAGGTGCTTTAACTGTCAAAGTTATGGTCATTTCGCTAGGGAATGTCAAAAACAAAAGCAAGAGACTTCGAGTCAAAATTCAAACAACAGGAATGCATCAAACAATTCTAGCTTAAAGGCTTTGATCTCTATAGCACGAGATGGTTCATATGATTGGAGTATTCATCTAGAAGATAATGAGAATGCCACTCAGGCATTCATGGCAGAGATAGTGCCAGTTGATGATGATGAAGCTACTGTGGGAGATGCTGAAGCAAAAGTGGATGCAGAGGTGAAGATAGAGAGTAAAGCTGAAGAAGAGAAGAGTGATCAGACAACAGATGCTGAAGAGGAAAAGCAAAAGTCTGACCATGAAAAGGAAGCTGAAGAAAAGGAAGCTGAATACAAAAGAGTGAAAGCTCAGCTTGTTGCTCTCATGGCCAACCTTGACAAACAAACAGGAGAGGTAAAGTCTAACTCTGTGTGTTTAAAATGTCGTGAACTACAGGGTGAGGTAGACAGGTTGTCAACACAAAACAAAAGTCTGGTGGGCGAGATGTCTAACATTAAAGAATCTAACTTTTTTGCTAAAAGAAACGAATCTTTATACTTGAAGAAAATAAAAGGTTATGAAAGTAAAATTGAAGCGTTAACCTGCAAATTAAACGAAAAACTTCAAGTCATAGACTTAGCTCATGAAATGATGGCTGAGAAAACAAAAGAGATTTTTGAAAAATGCAAAGAGTTGTCAAATGCACAACTAAAAATTGTTGAACTTGAAAAGAAATTAGGTCAATTTAGGGACTCTACTTTTGTTATGAAACATATGATGGGTGGCTTGAAGAAAAGTAATGACAAAACCAGTGTGGGATTCCATGGTTTCAATGAAGTTCCACCTCCTGTTAGTCATGACTATTCTTTCTTGCCTGATGAAGATGAGCTCATGGACTTTGTGTCAACATTACCAAGTAGTTCCAAATCAAGTCAGGGAAATGTGTCAGAGAGTGATGATGCTAAGAAGGATAATAACAGCAAACCTGATTTTGTTCAAGGAAGTGATATGAAAAACGAAACAGTATTGAAAACTAATCCAATGTAGAGTTTGCTAAAAACAAGAACAAAGAAAAATCTGAAACTAAGCAAACTGAACCAAATCCTTCTAAGGCATCATCATCAAAACCCGAATCTAGTTCAAAGGCTTCTGAGAAGAAGTCTTCGAAAAAGAGATCGTGCTTCAAATGTCACACCAAGGGACCTATAGCTAGCTACTGTCCTAACAAAAAGAGTGAAGCGCAAATTAGTGAGAAAAAGAGAGAGAAATCACCTGAGAAGAAAGGTGATAATGAGGAGAAAGTTGCAAATTCTCCAAAGAAATTTGCTCTCAAGCAACCAGAGGGTGTTGTTGTTGGTGTAGATAAGGCTGAAAAAGGAACTCCACAAGTTCCTCGTTTTCAAAGAAATCAACCAAGATTTCAGCCTAAATCTCCACCAGGCAGATATGAGAGACCTAGAAGCAGTTCACCAAGAATGAACAATCATAATATAAATAATTTCAGGAGTCAAGGTCAATATCAAAATCGATACCAAAATGATGGTGGTCGAACTTTTTATAACAATGGCTTTAGAGATTACAACAATAATGCTTCTTGGAATCAAAATTCAAGGTACCAAAATCAAAATTTCCAAAGGTCAAATAGTCCAAACACATATAGGAACCCTTAGGACCATAGACCTAGTGGAAATCAAAATCAAATTCCATCAACAGGTCTGAGATCCAAGACTCCAGTTAGGAGTAATGGATATTGGATGGATGTTCCAATAGTTGGTGAATTTGGACGACCCAAGACCATTAAGGCTTGGGTCCCCCAATCTAACTAATTTCTTGGTTGGTGTGTGCAGGAGCTGCTAAGGAGGATTATCAACTTATGGTATGTTGATAGTGGCTGCTCCAGGCACATGATAGGGGATGCGAGATTGTTAACTGAGTTTGAAGATTATGATGGTGGAAATGTAAATTTTGCGGGTGCTAAAGGTGGTAGAATTACAGGACGAGGAAAAGTGACCAATGGGAAGATCACACTGGACAAAGTGAACTATGTGGAGCAGCTTAAACACAATCTGATAAGCGTGTCACAAGTATGCGACAAGGGTCACTCGGTCCATTTTACCAAGAATGAAGCATTAGTGTTGAAACCAGGTTTGGAGATTCCGGACGATTGGATAGTGATGAGAGAGCCAAGGAGAAATGACACTTATGTCATGGACATGGGTGCTAAGGATCCGACTGCTGTGGTGGCGTGTTTACTATAAAAAGCATCTGAAGCTGAATCGATGTTGTGGCACAGACGCATTGCCCATATTCACTATCGAAAAATGAATTACCTTGTTAAAAATGAGCTAGTGAAAGGGGTTCCAATGCAGAGGTTTCACGTGGAAGATAAATGTCTTCCATGTCAAAAGGGGAAACAACATAAGAAACCTCACAAATCAAAAACAGTAAATTCCATAGATGCCCCTTATGAATTACTTCATATGGATTTATTTGGTCTAGTGAACATGAGGAGCATAGGTGGAAAATACTATTGTCTTGTTGTCACAGATGATTACTCACGTTATTCATGGGTTTTCTTTTTAGGTACAAAAGATGAGACAGCAGAGATGTTGATAGATCTTTTTACAAAATTGGAAAACGTCCATGATGCAAAGATCAAGAGGATAAGAAGTGATAACGGCACGGAGTTCAAGAATCGAATTCTGGATCTCTATTGTCTTCAAAAGGGAATTGAACATCAATATTCTGCTCCTTATACACCTCAACAAAATGGAGTTGCTGAGAGGAAAAACAGGACGTTGATTGAAGCCGCTAGGACGATGCTTTCAGATTCAAAGCTACCAGTTCTTTTCTGGGGAGAAGCTGTGAATACAGCTTGCTACGTCCTGAACAAAGTTTTGACTGTTAAACATTTTAATAAAACTTGTCATGAATTGATGTTTAACAAGAAACCAAACTTGGAAGGCTTTGAATCATTTGGATTACCCTGCACCATTGTGCGAAATAAAGATAAACAAAAATTCGGTGAGGTGGCTGACGATGGCTACTTTCTAGGTTATGTGCCTGGCACACCGAATAAAAGGGTTTGTCTTTAATGTTGAAATTACTTCATACAAACCTCAACAATCAACGAATGGACCAGCTATATTATATGATTATGATAGTGTTTTTAAATCATTTAATATTCCTGAGTTTCCAAATGCAGATGATTCTCAGTTGATTCAAACAGTGATTGGTGAAGACGATGAAGGCGAGTTCATTCCTAGATCGAATGTTGATATGACAGATGCTCCAGAAACTTCCAAAGGTGATGCTAATACTGATTCAAGCGATAGTGACTCTGAACCCATTCAGGGGGAGGAGTTCATTAATCCGTTTGCAGATCAGAACATTCAGGGAGAGGTTGGATCAAACCTGGGTGATAATTTAGAAGTGGATACCGTTGCTAGTACAGGAGCAAATAGGGATCATCCAGTTGACATGATACTTGGAGATCCTACTGCAGGTGTTCAGACGAGAAGAAGCATAGCTGCAAATTCTGGGTTATTTGTTTCGATTGAGAAGACTGGGATTGTGAATGAGTGCTTGTATAGTTACTTTTTTCCCAAGAGGAGCCGAAAAACATTCATATGGCTCTTAAAGACAATTCATGGGTTGAAGCTATGAAAAAGAGATTGGCACTAAATGGGTATTTAGGTGCAAGAAGGATGAAAGAGGGATTGTAACGCGAAACAAGGCTCGATTGGTGGTAAAAGGTTTCAATCAGCTAGAAGGAATAGATTACAATGAAGTGTTTGCACCAGTGGCAAGGTTGGAAGCAATTCGTTTGTTCCTAGCTTTCGCTTCATTCAAGGGCTTCAAAGTTTACCAACTAGACGTGAAGAGTGCATTTCTTTACGGGTAAGTCCAAGAAGTGGTGTATGTCTCACAACCAGATGGGTTCGTTGATCCAGATTATCCAGATCATGTGTACAAGCTTGATAAAGCTTTGTATGGATTACATCAAGCTCCCAGGGCGTGGTACGAGACACTGTCTACACATCTGATCAAGAATGGTTTTGAAAGAGGTCAGATTGACAGTACACATTTCATCAAGAGGAAGAAGGAAGATTTTCTGCTGGTACAGGTGTACGTGGATGACATCATCTTTGGGTCATCAGATGAAAACATGTGTAAAGAGTTCGAGCAGGTGATGAAGAGTAAGTTCAAAATGAGCGCTATAGGTGAGTTATCTTACTTTCTGGGATTACAAGTTGAACAGAAGGAGGATGGGATGTTTATTCATCAAATAAAGTATGTGTATGACATTTTGAGTTGGTTCAAAATGAATGATTGCTCTACTTTCAACACACCCATTTGCGAAAATCACAATCTTGGCCCAGATCATGAAAGTACTGAAGACGTTGATCCAACTCAATACAGGGCAATGATTGGTTCTCTAATGTACTTGACTGCTTCAAGACCTAACATTATGTTTGCAGTATGCTTCTGTGCCAGATATCAGGCTAATCCAAAAGAGTCACACATGAAAACAGTGAAGCGTATTCTTCGTTACTTGAAGGGGAAACCTAAACTTGGGTTGTGGTATCCAGCTGATAGTGATATGAATTTTGTTGCTTACACTGACTCAGACTTTGGAAGATGCAAGTCGAACAGAAAGTCTACAATAGGTGGTTGTCTGTTCTTAGGAGGCAGGATTGTGTCTTGGCAATGCAAGAAGTAATCTTGTGTGTCTACCTCTACGTGTGAAGCTGAATATATTGCTGTGGGTAGCTGCTGCTCTCAGGTTCTCTGGATTCAACAGCAAATGCGCGATTACGGTTTGGATTTCACTCGTACTCCTATTATGATAGACAATAATGCCACAATTTCAATAACAAATAATCCCGTGAAACACAGTCGCACAAAACATATTAACATACGTCATCATTTTATACGGGATTGTGCTGAAAAAAGACTAATTGAATTACATAGAGTCGACACACTAAATAACCTGGCAGATCTTTATACTAAAGCTTTTGACAGGGCTCGCTTTGAACATTTAGTCGAACTCAATGGGATGAGGAATCCTAAATAACTGGTTTTTCATAAGAATTTTTGTAAATAGTTTACTACTTTCTTAAAAATCAAAAATACAAAAACATTAAAAAAATAAAAAATATAAAAAAATAGAAAATCAAAAATGAGTTGTCACTGTGTGAAAAAGAAGAAATGATAGTACATCAGCAAGTTAGACTGTCACACTCAAACTGAATTAAAATGCTTAAGTGTGATAGCAGCTTCATCATACGATGTACCAGTAGGCAAAAAGCATGAAATAATCAACTTACCAATGTGATATAAACCTAAATACAACTGAGTATGAGTGGGGAACACATCAGTGGTGTATGGTTTAATGATCTTAAATCTTGCGTTGATAGATTGCCAAAATCTGAGGTTTTGGGTCTTTATACTGTTATTTCATCTTGGGATATCAGGGGTGTCCTTCTGCTGCATCCAGATACATGCTGACCTAGGCACACCCAGGATATCTTAAAAGAGCAAAAAATGCCAAACCCTGAAAATGAAGAAGCTCTCCTAGAGAGTCATTCAAAAAGTGCAAAATGCATAAATCGTACCAAAAAATGGTATTTGTCATAGCCCTCGTTAGATATTTTGGTCTCTTTGCTGTACGGAAGTACTGACCTGATCACCAATTATCTAAACATTGAAAAACAAAACGGATGAATTCAGTATACTCACCTACTACGATGAATCTTTGTGCATACCTTGATCGCGGGGGTATATCCTGAAGTGGGACACACTAATATATCAGAATAAAATTACCTTAACGTATCATACGGTAATGGTACTTGAAATGTTCATGCATTTTGTTTAAGTGGACAAACATACTGGTAATCGTCTTGGACTGCTTTTCATGAAAAATTAAATAAAGAATTATCTAATAGTGTGAAAACAGTTTGATTGTGCTGATATGATCTTCTTACCAGTGATTCTCACAAAAATAGAGTGTTTATTTGTTTTGTTATTTACTTGCTTTCAGAAAACAAAAAAATCCAAAAATAGTGTCTTTTTTCTGTTAAAAATTCTTAACGTACGAAAAACTGTTATTCTTGGAGGAATTGTTACTGATAGGGGGAGACGGTGTTAGAAAGTGAGTTCAAAATTTTAAATTATATAGGGTCTTGTGTGTTGGACAAAAGTTTTACCTGTTGGTGATAAGTTGAAAATGCTTAATCTGTGATACAGTTTAACTATCTCTTGAATAATAATAAGTTATTTAACTTTGTTGAAAAATTCTTATGGTTTCTCGAGATGTTTGTTTTATAGTATACAGGTTGAAGCAGTGTGTTGCTGAGAAGTTAAAGTGATGAGTTGCTGTGAAGAGATGAGAGTTTGATTGGATGCATGGTAGAACCTCCTTTCTACATTGCAAACAAGTTGAAGAGTTTGAAGATTGCTATACATATGCTGAACTGGAGTTTACTCAAGTGCTAACGTTTTGAAGATTTGGTGATTGGATGCATCAGCTTGGGGGAGTCTTTTGCTGACAGAAGCTGTTAAAGCTGAAGCTATCCAAAGACCAAAGACAGTGCAAGACTACATGAAGAATGCAAGATGACTGAAGACAAAGTTATTTTATGAAGCTATTGTCAAGGGGGAGTTTGTTGGTGCATATTTGTGACAACAACTTAGATTTGGTCTTTGGATATCTTGTAATTAGTTAAACGATAAACAGTTAGCGGGTTTAGCTTTGTATTAGTGAAATAATAGAGTTTGGGCTAAACAAAACCCAGTTTGGGTCTAGGGGGACGAATTGGGCTTACCCATGTAGGAAACTCTAGCCCAAGTTGCAAACCTTGTGTTATATAAACAAGGTTATGCTTTAGGGTTTAGGTTAATCAGCCATAAACAGTTTGAGAGTGAAATTTCATGAGAGACTAGGGCTTGGATGAAATTAGTGTGTGTTAGGGATCTTGATTGATTGTAATCACTTTGGTAGATAATCAATAAAGATCCGGTTTGATTGTGAATTGTTGATTACCACTTGTTTCTGTGATATTCTGATCAAGAGGATTCCGCACTCTTGATTGGATTGACAATTCTGTGAAGATCCATACAACAAGGGGACCTACATGTGTTCATTGCAATCTCTATGGACACTTCACCACAAACTGTCGCACTGGCCCTCGCCAGCAAGCTCTTCAAGTTCCTGCTCTACCGCCAGCTCAACTCCGTGCTCCCCAAGTTAATCAAGCACTCCCTGCACCAGCTGTTAATGCGCGTGCCTGCTATGCATGTGGTGATCCTAACCACTTTGCAAATGTCTGCCCGAATCGCACTGTCAAACAAGAGCAGCAGCAGCCACAACAGCAACAACAGCAGCAACCACAGCAGCAGCAGTAACAACAACAGCCAGCAGCAGCCCGCGGAAGAACCTTTAATATCAACGTTCGCCAGGCTCAGACTGACAACAACGTTTTCAATGGTACGTTTCTCGTTAACGGTATTTATGCTTCGTGTTTGTTTGATACTGGAGCCGATAACTGTTTTGTGTCGTTTGAGTTCGAAAAGCTCCTAAAATGTAAACGCGCTAGACTCCCAACGAAGTTCGATGTACAAATCACCACAGGAAGAACCGTCACTGTCAATTCTGTTCTACGTGATTGTACTCTTGAACTCAACAATCACATCTTCCCTATCGATCTTATCCCGATCCAGCTTGGTAGTTTCGATGTCATAGTAGGCATGGATTTTCTTCGGGAAAATTGTGCTGAAGTCGTTTGTTTCGAAAAGATGATTCGCTTTTCTCTTTCAAACGGTGATCAACTATGTGTCTACGGCGAAGTATCCTCGAAGGAATTGAAGTTGATGTCTTGTATTCAAGCAAGCAAGTATCTCCGAAAGGACTACTTGGCTTTCTTAGCTCATATTGTAGTAGCGGAGAAGGAAAAGGAAAAGAAAACCGTGAAAGACGTCCCCGTTGTTTGTGAATTTCCTAACGTTTTTCCTGACGATTTACCTGGTCTAGCCCCTACCCACGATATCTATTTCCGTATTGATCTTATTCCTGGTGCTACATATAAAAACCCTCCTAAAAAGTCTTATAACACCCCTATACGTCCTAAAATACACCCCGTATACGAAAAATAGGTCTGAAATACATTTAATTTACAAAAAATAAAATAAAAACGAAATTCCCTACACGCTCGCGGGGCGCGACAGCTTCAGGTAAGGCTGTCGCGGGCCGCGACAGCTTGGCCATGAGGCCGCACCCGGGGATGCCATGTGTCCCACTCCGTGTCGAAGCTAGTCGGTGACTGACCAAGGCTAGGCCCTACTCCATCTAGCTCGCGGGCCGCGAAGACTTGTCGTCGGCTCTCGCGGGGCGCGACAAAGTGCCGATCAGGCACTATAAATAGAGGAGATCGGCATTCATTTGATTTTCGTTCAAACTTCAAATCTCTCTCAATCTCTAATAGCAATTATAATACTCGGCTATTATACCCACTAAATTAGCGAAGCTCTGCCTCGTTGTAAGTATTATAACCCCGATTACGTAGTAGATACTCTGCCTGATTGATCTAGGGCTTCGTAACGCATGTCGAGGCTCTGCCTGACTCAGTCGTTGGAGTTCTGTCTTGGGAGAGGGGTATAGCTAATGTAAATTGGGTTATTATACTAACGTCTGTGCATTGTTTAAATTAATAGATTATAACCAGGAAGTCACAAAGAAATACCTAAATTAGCAATGTGAGTAATTCCTCTTTTTAAAAACTATTTTTACAAAACCTCAATTGTTTTAATTTATATTTAACAGTGATTGAGTATTTGTAATTCTACAATTATCGTCGGTATGTTGGGGTTTTGTATACAAAATTTGTTGCTACACTGTGAGTAGTAACATTACCACCAGTCAGGATTGACAGTACCATGGGTGGTATTTAAAGTAGATGTAAACAAATGTAATTGTTGGATTGCCATCAATGTTGTAAAATGATAAAACTTGTTTTGATTAAATTGGGATTCACTCACCAGTATTTCCCACTGACAAAATGTTTTTAAAACGCGTTTCAGGTAACAAAATGTGAAAGCCAAATAGAAGCCAGCTGGAGAGCACTGATGGCTTGGAAAAGTGGCTATAAAAGTTACCTAAATAAAGAAGAAGTTTTATTTCAATAAAATAGGGTTTATCCCTATAAACAGATTGTAATGAAAACTTGGGTTTTTCTCATGTATTTATATTTATAAAAATATGTTGTTTTACTCTGATAAACTATTTCCTAACTACGGTCCTGATGTAAATTCCGCTGCCAAATTGATAAACACCGATACCACCGAAACTGGCTCACGGCCGCCCGCTCCCGGGGATAGGGGTCGGGGGTTGCGACACTACACCTGTTGCGAAAGCTCCTTATCGCCTCGCACCGTCTGAAATGCGTGAACTTTCGAGTCAACTCAAGGAATTACTTGATAAAGGCTTCATACGCCCTAGCACATCGCCATGGGGCGCACCTGTCCTTTTCATGAAAAAGAAGGATGGATCGTTCCATATGTGCATCGATTATAGGGAACTAAATAAGCTTACTATCAACAATCGCTACCCGCTCCCCCGAATCGACGATTTGTTTGATCAATTGCAAGGTGATACGTCTTTTTCTAAGATCGATTTACATTCAAGTTATCACCAGTTATGTATTCAGGACCAAGACATCCCGAAAACCGCATTCCGTACTCGTTATGGTCACTATGAATCCGTAGTCATGCCTTTTGGTCTAACCAACGCACCCGCGGTCTTCATGGATTTAATAAACCGTGTGTGTAAATCCTTTCTTGATCGCTTTGTTATCGTGTTTATCGACGATATCCTTATATATTCGAAGTCAAGAGCCGAACACGCGCGACATCTTCGTTTAGTTCTCGAACATCTCCAAGGAAATCGCCTCTACGCCAAATTCTCCAGGTGTGAATTTTGGCTTGAGGAGGTTCAATTTCTCGGTCATATTGTTAATAATCTAGGCGTTCACGTCGATCCCGCGAAGATAGAAGCTGTTAAGAGTTGGATTACACCGAAGTCACCGTCAGAAGTTCGTTCTTTTCTTGGATTGGCTGGTTATTATCGCCGATTCATCGTTGCTTTCTCTAGAATCGCTATACGGCTTACCGCTCTAAACCACAAGGATAAACCTTTTGTTTGGGGTTCCGAACAGGAGGAAGCCTTTCAAACTCTTAAGAGTATGCTTTGCAATGCTCCTATACTTACTCTACCCGACGGAAACAACGATTTTGTCGTTTATTGTGATGCCTCTAACCTAGGTCTTGGTTGTGTTTTTATGAAACGAGACAAGGTTATCGCGTATGCTTCTCGTCAACTCAAAGTCCATGAGAAAAACTACACAACCCATGATCTCAAACTCGATGCAGTTGTTTTTGCGTTGAAGATTTGGCGACACTACCTCTATGGTACCAAGTGTACGGTCTTCACCGACCACAAGAGCCTACAACATATCTTCAACTAGAAAAAGCTGAACATGCACCAACGCAGATGGGTTGAACTTCTCAACGACTACGACTGTGAGATACGTTACCATCCTGGCAAAGCAAACGTTGTGGCTGATGCTCTTAGTCGACAAAGCTATGTGTATAGTGTTCGTGATACTCAATCCCATAATGATCTCGAGACTCTCATTCGCGAAGCGCAGCATGTTTGTTTTGCGGAGAATACCTTGAAGGAAGAAAGAATACTTGGAACGGAAAATCAACTAGTGAATTAATCGAATGGTATTTTTCACTATCTCGATCGCATGTGGATCCCTAGTCGTAATAACCTTCGGGAGTTATTGATGACTGAGGCTCACAAATCTCGATTTTCCATTCACCCCGGTGCTGACAAGATGTACCAGGACCTTTGCACCAAGTACTGGTCGCCGGGAATGAAGAAGGATATCGCTTTGTACGTTTCGAAATGCCTGACTTGCTCGAAAGTCAAGGTTGAGCACCAACGACCCTCTGGCTTACTTGAACAACCCGAAATCCCTATGAGGAAATGGGAAAGTATAGCTATGGAATTTATTACGAAACTTCCTCGCACTCCCTCTGGTCATGATAGCATTTGGGTTATCATGGATTGTCTTACAAAATCCACTCACTTTTTACCGATACGAGAAGACTTCAAGGTAGAACGATTAGCACGAATCTATACCGACGAAGTTATTTGTCAACATGGGACACCTCGTGACATCATCTCAGACCACGATGGTCGCTTTACATCACGTCTCTGGGAAACTTTTCAATCTGCTCTCGGTACTACTCTTAACCTCAGTACCGCATTTCATCCCCAGACCGACGGTCAGACTGAACGCACGATACGCACCCTTGAAGACATGCTCCGCTCGTGTGTTATAGATTTTGGTGGTAATTGGGATACGCATTTACCTTTAGTAGAATTCTCATACAATAACAGTTATCATACTAGTATTCAAATGGCACCCTTTGAGGCATTATATGGAAGAAAATGTCGATTGCCTATTGTATGGCACGAGATCGGAGACGCACAGATTACCTATCCTGAGTTACTACAAGAAACGACTGACGAAATCCTCCAGATACGAGACAACCTCTTGAAAGCTCGGAGTCGTCAAAAGAGTTACGCCGATAAACGCCGCAAGCCCCTTGAATTCACAGTTGGTGATCACGTACTCCAAAATGTTTCACCTCGGAAGGGAGTGATCTGATTCGGCAAGAAAGGAAAGTTATCGCCACGATATGTGGGTCCCTTTAAGATTCTAGAAAGAATTGGCAAAGTGGCCTACCGACTCAAATTACCGGAGAAAATCAACAACGTACATCCGACTTTCCACGTCTCGAACCTCAAAAAGTGTCTAGCCGAAGATAATTTGCATGTGCCTTTGGAAGATCTGCAAATAAACGAGACTCTTCACTTCGTGAAAAAGCTTGTTGATCTAGCCAAAGGTAATTTGCATGTGCCTTTGGAAGATTGTTCTATTTCTCGTAAACGCTTGTACTTCGAGGTTCAATTAATGCGATGGCTCTAGACTATATTTTAAACATATTTTATAACAATTGATCAACGCATACTATATTGCTATTTAACGCATTTTAAACGCTGGTTATCACAACGCTTATCATAACGCTCATCACAACGCAAACAAAAAACGTGGATTGGTTACTTATTTGTTTAGTTACTTGTGCTTGCTTGATTTCTTGTTTACTTGTGTGTGTTTATTTTATGTATGGTTACTCGCAATCGCTAACGCAACGCAGACTCGAAAACGCAGATTTAATTTTATGCTTTTAGTTGTTATAGTGTGATTAGTTGTTTAATATTATGTGGTTATCAACGCAACGCTTATATGCTCAAACACTCACTCGCAACTCGCTCAAACACAATGCAACACTTAACACACGAAGCGAAAGTCGGAAACTAACAAAATGCGACTCCACGGATCGAACGGACCAACGATCGAATGGACTTCTGTCCGAATGACCATCCGCTCTGATGGCCATCCGACCGAAGGGCCATCCGACCAGACAACCCATCCGACCCACCCTCCACTGACTTAAACCCTCACACTCGCCTATAAATAGTGCATGTACTCGTCCCTTTCACTGATTTGATATCTCCATCCGACCACTCGCTCCCAAGTCATTATCAGTCACTTTTCTTTAAGATTCAAGGCTTTTCGGTAAGCTTTTCACCTCAAATCTTGTACAATCATCATCTAAACACTTCTACATCATCTTCTTCATCAAAATCACACATTTTCTCCTCGAAATCACCTTATTTGGACTTCTTGAAGGTGGTTCTCACTCGATTTCCTATGCAAACTATTGTGTGACGTCACCTCATCAAGATTGGTTCAGATGTAAAGGATTTCCACACTATTTAACTAAATCTCAACAAGATTTCAACACTTTCTCATCTATATTCTACTTTTCTTCACTTTTCTACTCAAAACCGATGGGATCTGGACTAAATCTGACTTTAGACTTGTTCCTTAGTCTAGAGCCGGCTTGAAAACGGATTTCCACTAGAGAGATGACCGATTAACGGGTTGAACATGAAACTCCATTAAGAACAGTGAGGCTGATCGAATGGGGCGGTTCCCATCCGATCGAACGAGCTGGAATTGGTGAGCTTTTCCGTTGTTTAACACGTCGTCACACCGTCTCCGTTAACGCAAAACCATTTTACTTAGAAAATTTTACAAACTTTCAAAACAACAGAACGCTCACTCGAATGGCCATCCGATCGGATGACCATCCGATTGAATGACCATCCGACCAAGCCACCTGCCCTTTATATAATTTTCAAAACTTCAAACATCACACTCATTCGACTGGCTATCCGTTCGAATAGTCATCCGCTCGGATGACCATCCGCTCAGATGACCATCCGATCGAATGGGAAGTCAACCACACGCCATCCTGTTTCACGCACTGTTCAACGCTTATGCTGCTGTTTACGTACTCAGGCTAACTCAACGCGCTCCCTTCAATATAACCGACTGTGTTTATCTGTTAAACACGCACTGTGAGTATACTCGAACCTTTTTTCGCTTAACGCACTTTTAGGTGTTACATACATTCTCTATATCAAAACACAACGCACAATATACTAAACACTTTACAAACGCTAACCGCTCTCACATGTTATATGTGATTCGATGAATGCTTGTATGTTATGTTTACACAGTGATTACTGCTAGCCTACCTTAGCAACGATAGTACTATAGTTTGGACTCAGCACCTGTTTATTCAGGGGTTGTTAAGGTTGTTACTTCACGTGTTCATAGTGGTGGACATGTGTCGCGCATTCTACAACTCGCAGTCATTGGCAGTGTTAGTGTCATTGTCGATAGTTTACTTGATTCACAACTCTACATGTTACATGCTGGTTATGAGTAAATGCTTTTATACTATATACTATGCAAACTTGTGTACTCACCTTTATATTTTATGTATTGACTTTTATTTTAACGTATTGACAGGTTGATTGGATGTCCTTGCTGCAAACAAGTAGGAAGTCTAGAAACTCACCTAAATGAATCTAAGTTGTCGGAACAACATTTGTTTTTGAGACTGAATATTTGTAATGATTGTTATGTTTTATTTGTTTAATAGTATGGGATATTGAACTTTAAAAAAAATATTATCACTAATAGTTGTTATGGATTCTCATGAATAATCTGTTTCACTCAGTGACACGCCCCGATAATTCCGCTATCGGTTGGGGTGTGACATAAATGTACTTTACAGACATTACTAAGACCTTGTCCGATGCTCCAACATTATAAGATATCCAACAAAGCCCGTTTAGGATGAAGGAGAAAAATAAGAGATGGAGAGAAAAGGAGACACGGAGCAGAGGGGGGGATGAGATTCTCGTTAAAAATCTTTTGAGCATGCCAACATAAAGGAGCAAGTATTGCCATGGATTTTGGGATAGAGATGGTCTAATTATACTTAATAAATAAGCAACAGGTTATACTAGTAAAACAGTTTTATAAAACAAAAATTATTTTTCAATTTTTCTTATTTCGCTATTTCATACTCTATTTTTTAATTTAAAAAAGGGTTAAGTAAATAAAGTGAATCACATCTTATCTCTAGCTATCGTTTTAAATTTACTAAATCTTTAAATCTAACTATTTAATATGTTTTTCCTTTTTTGTTTAAATGATGCAATACGTACTAAATCTTTAAATATAACTATTTTTTTTCCTTTTAGTTATTTAAACGACCTAAATTATTGGGTTTTTGTATAAAAAAAATATAAAACCACCTAAAGTCACAAAATTACTCACAAATCTTAAATTATTGGGTTATATTAGTTTTTTTCTTACTATAATAATAAAAAGGGTAAATTTCTTTTTGAGTCCCTGTGTTTTATTTGTTTTAACTAGTTGAGTCCAAAAGCAAAAAGTTTAACGACCTGAGTCCCCATAAGTATTTTCTTTAACCATTTGAGTCCAAATTTCTAACACTGTTAAAATTATTCTGTTAACTTTTGTTAAATGACCAAATTACCCTTTTAATTAAAAAAACCATTTTATTATTAAATATATATACATTCTCTAAATCATATCCAGATCATAAGTCATACCAAATTTCTCCAGAACTTTATCTCTCTCTCTATCTAAACCATCTCCATCCACTACCACACCTCCACCATCAACACCACCGTCGCCACACCATCAACACCACTGTCGCCACTACACCTTCGCCATCACCACCGCTGCACCTCCTCTGTCACCACCACAACACCCACCACCGCTGCACCTCCACCGTCATAACCACCACAACACCCACCACCGCCGCTGTCACACCCCAACCGATGGCAGAATCATCGGGGTGCGGCACTAGGCGAATCAGATTGTTCAAGAGAATCCATAACAACTATTTGGCGATAATATTTAAAGCGTTCATTATCCCATACTAATAAACAATCTATCAACAAACAATTATACGGATTTTCATGTTCTCTCAAACAATACAAATCCGACAACCTAGATTTATTGTGAGTTTCTAGACTCCCTAGCTTGATTCGAGAGAGCTTGCGATCTTCCTGCAACATACGTTAAAATAACGTCAATACAACAGTATTGGCGAGTATACAGGTTTATAATAGCATAATAGATAAAAGTACTGTGAATTTCCACATTCATAAACGAGATACACAACATACACGCTACAAAACAATTACTACCAGCTAAGTCACTCGATTTGCGATGCTAGCTAAGGTGGGACATCGCGAGTAAAAGTCCAAGCATCACGTGTAAATATGTACGTCAGCAATTCGCATGTGATAATAGATTAGAGTATAAGCTGCGTTTTGATAGGTGCGTTTTAGATATGAACGTATGATATAACAACCCTCTTAAATATTTTCCGACACCCTAATATATTTTAAAATATCCCAATATGTCCTAAAATATACCCCATATGTGAAAACCGACCCCGAATACCTCTATTTTATTAAAAATTAATTAAAAACAAAGTTTTTGTGTCGCTCGCGGGGCGCGTAGCCTTTGGCTACTGCTTATGTGGGGCGCGACAACCCAACAACGAGGCACAGCCCTGTTCCGACACATGGCACGATCGTGGCAAGGCTAGATGTGGTGACCAATCAGAGCTAGGGTCTACACCCCTATCTGGCAGGATTCCAGTAGTATCTCAGTTTTTAGATATATTTCCTAAAGAATTACCAGGACTACCGCCTAACAGGGAAGTTGAATTCAGAATTACCTGTTACCAGGGACAGCACCGATTGCCAAAGCACCTTACCGTTTGGCACCCGCAGAAATGCAGGAACTGAAGAAACAATTAGATGAATTATTGGAGAAAGGATTCATACAGCCAAGTTCATTGCCATGGGGAGCGCCGATACTGTTCGTAAAAAAGAAAGCCGGATCAATGCGTATGTGCATTGACTACCGTGAGTTGAACAAGATCACGATTAAGAATCGGTATCCATTACCTAGGATCGATGATCTATTCGATCAATTGCAAGGAGCTCGATTTTGCTCCAAAATTGATTTAAGGTCAGGATATCATCAATTAAAGGTACATGAAGAGGACATTCCTAAGATCGCCTTCAGAACAAGATATGGCCATTATGAATTTACTGTCATGCCATTTGGTTTAACCAATGCCCCAGCTGCATTTATGGACATTATGAACCGAATATGTAAGCCATATTTGGATAAATTCATAATTGTCTTTATAGATGATATTCTCATTTACTCTAAAAGTAAAGAGGAACATGCAGAGCATTTGCACGCACTTCTAAGTCTATTAAGAAAGGAAAAGTTTTATGCTAAGTTTTCAAAGTGCTAGTTTTGGTTAGAACAAGTACAGTTTCTTGGACACCTAGTCAATCATGAAGGAATTCATGTAGATCCCACCAAGATTGAGGCAATTACTAAATGGAAAACCCCTGAGTCACCAACTAAGGTTAGAAGTTTCTTAGGCCTGGCAGGTTATTATAGAAGATTCATTCGAGATTTTTCTAAAATAGTCATTCCCTTAACTAAGTTAACCTGTAAGTCCATGAAGTTTGAATGGGGATCAAAACAGGAAGAAGCATTTAGAATCCTTATGCAAAGATTAACCCACGCACCCATACTAGCGTTACCAGAAGGAACTGAAGACTTTACAGTCTTTTGTGATGCTTCTAAGTTAGGTTATGGATGTGTGTTGATGCAACATCAAAAGGATATAACATATGCATCCAGACAACTTAAGAATCATGAAGAGAACTATTCAACCCATGATTTGGAACTAGGAGCTATAATTTTTGCCCTGAAGATTTGGAGACATTACCTTTATGGTAGTAAGTTTACCATTTTTACATATCATAAGAGTTTAAGGTATGTCTTCGGGCAAAAGGAAATGAATATGAGGCAAAGACGCTGGATGGAATTACTTAGTGATTATGATTGTGATATCCAGTATCATGCAGGAAAAGCAAATGTAGTTGTTGATGCTTTAAGTCGAAAGTATCACGAAAAGCTAAAAAGAGTACGTTCACTCAATTTAAATCTGCAAGTAGATTTAAATGAGCAGATTAGAAAAGCACAAGAATCAGTAATCAAGGATGATACTGAAAAGTTAAAAGGAATGATTAAGGAATTAGAACAAGGAATGGATGGAATATGGAGATTCCATAAAACAAGGATGTGGATACCTAAATTAGGAAACCTACGTCACCTTATATTAGAAGAAGCCCATAAGTCTAAGTATACGATGCATCCTGGAAGTGATAAGATGTATTAGGACTTAAGAAGGAATTTCTGGTGGATAGGAATGAAAAAGGATATAGCAGCTTATGTTGCAAAGTCTTTAACCTGTTCACAAGTTAAAGCTGAACACCAGAAACCCTCAGGTTTATTACAGCAGTTAGAAATGCCAGTTTGGAAATGGGAATTTATAACAATGGATTTTGTTACCAAATTACCCAAAACAAGAAAAGGTAATGATACGATCTGGGTGATTGTAGACAGGCTAACCAAGTCAGCTCATTTCCTACCGATGAAGGAAACTTTCAGTATGGAACAATTAGCTAAATTATATGTAAATGAAATAGTTTCATTACATGGGATTCCTTTATCAATTGTTTCTGATAGGGATAGCCATTTTACCTCTCATTTTTGGATAAGTTTCCAAAAAGCAGTGGGAACCAAGTTGAATCTAAGCACAGCTTATCATCCTTAAACGGACGGACAAAGCGAAAGAACGATTCAGACAATGGAAGATATGCTTAGAGCTTGTGTAATTGATTTCGGAGGTAATTGGGACGATCACTTACCATTAATAGAATTTTCTTATAATAATAGTTATCACACAAGTATAAATGCTGCACCATTCGAAGCACTTTATGGACGAAAGTGCCAAACCCCAGTCTGTTGGGCAGAAAATGGGGAAAAGCAACTATCTGGACCTGAGATAGTGCAAGAAACAACCGACAAGATTATTCAAGTCAAGGAACGACTGAAAGTAGCACGTGATCGACAAAAGAGTTACGCTGATAACAGGCGAAAGCCATTGGAATTTTAGGTAGGAGACAAAGTGTTGTTGAAAGTCTCTCCTTGGAAAGGAGTGGTAAGATTCATCAAAAGGGGAAAGCTAAGTCCCAGGTATGTTGGACCTTTTGAGATTATTAGAAGGATAGGACCTGTAGCCTATCAGCTACAACTGCCAGAGGAAATGACAGGAATACATGATGTATTTCATGTATCTAATCTCAAGAAATGCTTAGCTGATGAATCACTGATAGTACCTCTTAAGGATATAGAGGTAAATGAGCAGTTAAAATTTGTAGAGAGGGCTCTACAGATTGAAGACAGAAAGGTTAAGAATCTCAAGCACAAGAGACTAGTTCTGGTCAAAGTGAAGTGGGACTCCAAAAGAGGACCAGAATACACTTGGGAGCTTGAATCAGAAATGCAAAGGAAATATCCACACTTGTTCCAGTAGACCTCGAGGACGAGTTCTAAAACAAGGTGGGGAGGATATAACAACCCTCCTAAATATTTTCCGACACCCTAATATATTTTTAAATACCTCAATATGTCCTAAAATATACCCCATATGTGAAAACCGACCCCGAATACCTCTATTTTATTAAAAATTAATTAAAAACAAAGTTTTTGTGTCGCTCGCGGGGCGCGTAGCCTTTGGCTACTGCTTACGCGGGGCGTGACAGCCCAACAACAAGGCACAGCCCTGTGCCGACATGTGGCACGATCGTGGCAAGGCTAGACGTGGTGACCAATCAGAGCTAGGGTCTACACCCCTACTACACGGGCCGCGTAGCCCTTGACTATGTTTTACGCGGGCCGCGAGGGAAGGTGAGAAGTCACCTATAAATAGCAACCTCAGGCCTTCAGTTTCAATTCGTCCCAAATCTCTTTCTCTCTCAAAATTTCTGATAGTAGGTATAATTCTCAAGTATAATACCCCCTAATTAACGAAGTTCTGCTCCGTTGTAAGTATCATAACCCCTGGATACGTATTAGATACGCTGCCCGATTGATCTAGGGTTCCGTAATGGCTGTCGTGGTTCTGCCCGACCTAGGCGTTGGAATGCCGTCTCGGTGAGGTTATTACTAATGTTAAAATGGGTTATCATACTAACGCGTGTGCATTTGTGTAAATTATAGATAATCACCAGGGAACCTTTACGGAAAACCTAAGACAGCAATGTGAGTAATCCTCTTTTTAGATACTCTTTTGTGAGTAATCTCCTTTTTGTGTCAACTATTTTTAAAAAAACCTCAATGGTTTACATTATATTGCCAGTGATTGAGTATTTGTAATGATACAATTATCTTCGGTATATTTGGGGTTTTGTATACAAAATTTGTTACTACACTATGAGTAGTAACATGACTATAAGTCGGGACGACAGTACCGTGGGTGGTAATTAAAGTATGAATTGGAAACAAATATAATTGCGAGATCGCCCTCAATACTGCGAATGATAAAATTGTCTTGATTAAACTGGGATTCACTCACCAATATTTCCCACTAACAAAATGTTTTTAAAATGCGTTTCAGGTAACAAAATGTGAAAGCTAAATAAAAGCCAGCTGGGACAGCACTGAAGGCTTGGAAAAGTGGCTATAAAAGTTACCTAAATAAAGAGATGTTTTATTTAAATAAAATAGGGTTTATCCCTATGAAAATATGTGTAATGAAACTTGGGTTCTACCCATGTTATTATTAGTATAAAATATGGTGATTTCACTCTGATAAAATATTTCCTAACTACGATCCTGATGTAAATTCCGCTGCCAAAACAATGAAAAACGTGATACCACCAAGACTGGCCGCAGCCGCTCGTTCCCAGGGTAATTAGGGGACGGGGGTTGTGACATATGTTACACCCCAAAGTGTGTCTAAAGCATTTAAAAGGGGTAAAGGATACTCACAGAGCGTGTTTAGTAAATAAACATTGTCTTGGATTGTAGGGAGCGCTGGAGAGTTAGCCTGATCACAGTATGACAGTATAAGCGTTGAACAGTGCGTAAAACAGCGGGCCAGTGCTCAGATGATGATTCGTTCGGATGACCGTCCAGACGGATGGTCATCCGGACGGATGACCGTTCGGTCGGATGGTCATTCGACTGAAGGGTGTGTTTGTGAAATGTTGAACTTTTGATGTTTTCGTTGTTGTGTAATTCAAGTCATTTGATCGAATGGTCATCCGGACGGATGGCTGTTCGATCGGATGGCTATTCGATTGAAAGTTGATATTCCTTGAAGGTTGCAAAATTGTTTAAGTGTTGAAATCACCAGTCACCTGGTCGAACGGTCATTCGATCGGAGGGTCGTCCGATCGGATGGTTGTTCGATCGAGCAACTGTTTGTACGAAGTTAGTTAAGTTGAAATGTTTGTGGTTTGACGGAGATGGTATGACGGCGTGTTAAACAACAGAAATCACATCAAGTCCAACTCATCCGATCGGATGGGAATCACCCCGTTCGATCAGACTCAACTGTTCTTGATGGAGTTTCATGTTCAACCCGTGTATCGGTCGTATCTTTGGTAGAAATCCGTTCTCAGACCGGTTCTCCACTAGAGAATGAGTAGAGAACCCGAACGAGTCAAGAATCTAACGGTTTTGAGTGAGAAGGGTTGAAAGAAATAGAAAAGTGTAAAGGAGTTGAAAGAAATAGAAAAGTGTAAAAAGAGTTGAAAGAAATAGATGAAATAGTATAAAATCTTGTTTAGTTTAGTTCAAATATTGCGGAAATCACTTAGATTCGAGCTATTACTGATCGGATGACGTTAGCAAGTGAACATCATCTCCAATCATCCTCAAATCTGGTGATTTCATGGTGAAAAGAAGTGATATGATGGATAAGATGATGAGAAAGCGTGTGTAGATGATAGAAGTACAAGATTTAGAGTGAAAACTTACAAAAATCGTGAGAAATCGAGAGAAAAGAAGCTGAGAGTGTAACGCCCTGCGTTTTTCATACCTTCCATATTTAGAAACCATTGCTTGAAACTCTATTTTTGGAAATCTGGTGTTCTTGTAATCGTTCCTTCATTGTAATCGTTGTAAAATCCGAGACTTGGATCATAAATAAAAATCATACCTTGTTAAATACCTGTTATACATACTTTATACATGCTCCTACATTCAATTTCGTGAAACAATTGATGCTTATTCGTAATTCTTGGAAACTATGTGCTAAACTTGTAAATACATGAAACTTATGCATAAAATGTGTTTTGATTGTAAGCGATACTTAAATACGACATTCATATACTTAATTATACTTTGATTATGGTCTTCATACTTAAATTTACCTTAAACTATGCTTTTATGGAGAAACAAGTCCCTAAAACACCATAAACCCCTAAATAAGAAACTTCAGGGACCTTTTTGTAATTTAATGAAACTTGGTCATCAGACCTTGTGTGACAACCCGAAGTTTCAAGGTTAGTGTCATCGGTGGTGTGATTTCCCCGTTCTTGTTTTGAATCTATTTATTCGACCTGTGACCCTGTTAAACGTGCTTATATATCTGGTTGTGTGGTTGTGTGTATAACGGGCCAATATCTATGGTGGTCCATTGGGCCATAACGTATAATTGGACCGCAATGTATATGTGTTTGTTTGATTAAGAAACCCATGAATATAATTTATCGAATAAACCTTGGACTTGGCCTAAACCGTTCCACACTATAGTTAGAACCGGCCCAAATCATTGTGTTGATTGTTATATGTAGCCGGCCCAATCTATTGTGGTTGTGATTAGAATTACAACCGGCCCAAACCCCCTTGTCCATATAATTACATGTTACGTGATTGATTAGGGAGGATAGTAGAACAAACCCTACCTTTGCATCTGTTGTGCGACGGCATAGATACCCCCCCCCCATGTGCGAGTTTACATCTTGGTTAATCAGGCTCCCGGTTAGTAATTATCACTATTAAATTTCATGTTTGTGTGATAGTGAATATTTAGATGATGTTGGTTATATACTGATTATGCTAATCATATGTATGGGTGTATGCTTGTTGCAAGTCGTTCACTAGGAGTAGAACTCTCGATGATCCGTTAATGCTAATATTGGTTATTGATGTTAAAACTTGATAATTATATGATCTTGATATGTTATTAAGCGTGCAAATGAATTTGTTATGTGATGATATGATCTACAGAGGTGTGTATGAATGTTCTATGATGTTTGGGTTATGTTAGTGTTAGATTTATATGGTCATGTTTCAATTGGGTAACTATGTGATGATTAACAATGTTAGGGATTTTAATAATGAAAAGAATATCATATGCTACTGATTCTGTTGTGTGATGCTTAATTGTGAGTTAGGATACCCTATGGTTGTCAAGCAAATAATCGGCATGTAACAACTTTTATATGTGAAACAGTTTTGGTATTGTTTGTGGGAGGATTGGGATTGGACCGATAATACTATATGTGTGCTGAATTAGTGGGTTGTAATTGTTTGTGTAAGTGGGCTGAATGCCTTAACAGGCTGGACATATGTTTGGGTAACCGGTAATTGCTAGGTGATATAGTTAAATTGTTGGACTGAATATATTGGGGTTGGGCCACACACAATTCACTTTAAAGTGGACTGTTATGGGATCGAACAGTTGAGCCCAGCAACATACAAGCTGGACCGGCACTGTATGGGCCAGCTGTACAACCACGTTTGGGCCGGGATACGTTTGTTACCGAGTAGGATGTTTGGGTCAAACTTAAAAATAGTGGGCCACATAGCTTATCGAGTTTATGCAGTTCGTTGTAAAGGGTTACATACGAATGTTGGGCCGGGATATATATGGATATTTACGTGATCAGTCATGGGCCGGGTATGATGTTACACACTCAATTGTTAAGTATTGAATTTGTAACATATAAGGTGGATTAAGTAATGTAGAATGGAACCATTACGTGTTACATGAATACTCGATAACTCAATGTGAACGGAATGATTACCATGATATCAATTACATGCGTGTGTCATATGTACAGTAGATATGTTGTATGTGATCGATGAATATGTGAACTATATGCATATGAAAGTTGTGGTTTTTACGCGAGTGGAACTGACTGTTATCGGTAACTCTTTTAGGACATACTTGATCAACTGGTAGACTCGTAGATAATCCTACCGAGCACTCTAAGGTGAGTTCACTACTTTTGAGCATGCGTCCCGGTGGTTGGGACAGTCAGTGGGTATCCCGGGGAGGGATAAATCTTTTGGGTAAAACTGGTATATTGAATAATATTCTCATTGTATCACTCTTAAGTCCCATCTTTTGTTACCGGGGAGGTAACGGGGTATTAGTTGGTAGCGCTACTTAGGTTTGGCACCCTCACACCGTACCGGGGAGGACGTTGTGAACTAATTACCCAGTCGGGCCCAGTGCTTTGATAGGAGCACTGGGGAAAGGGCAAATCATACATCAGGAGCTGTCTTGTTTATCATCGAGATATTATCAATATTACTTTTGTATTTGTTAATGAACTGGAATAAACACTTGGTAATAAACGTTTTCATAAACTGTGAACTCGCCAGCTTTGTCTGATTCTCTTGTTGCATGCTCGAAGGTTGTTAGGTATCTTGGTTTTGGAAACTTGCTGTCTGGAGGAGCAGGAGTGGTCATGGGGCGACTGGAGGGACTCATGTGATTATTGTTACTATTACACATTGGTTTTTGAATAACTTAACTTTGGTTTATTACTTGCTTCTGCTGAACATATTGGTTTACATTTAAACTTGTGATTGGTGTTTTCTTTATTAAAACTTGAGAATTTTATTTTGAAAATTTGTATGGTTCCTTGTAATTAGTGGCTCGTTGTCGGTACGTCACACGCCTATCAGGGACACTCCCTAGGTGGTAATTTGGGGGTGTGACAGTTTGGTATCAGAGCCACTGGTTATAGTGAACTTGGTTTTAAAACGATTTTATAAAACCAGACTAGAACCGAACAGATCCGAAATCGACCATGACACTCCGCTCCAGATTGCAAGGTTTGTCTCTCGTATACTCATTGTACTGATCAGCTAGTGAACATTTACATATGATATGGCATGTGATTGCACGTTTAGCACAACAGTATGAATTCCTGTATTATTTGCAGGTGTTATATGACTGATAGGGTGGTACTTCCTAAACCTTTGTGACTCACGTTTCGAGATGCTCTTTGTTTGCTACTTGAGTGAGGAACCATTTGACATGAGTTAGGAGAAGCTGAGATGAGTATGCAAATCACAATATTATTGTGGGTGCACACATAATAATAGTGTGGAGTGCATGCGAGTCCCAGTGATGCTTAACAAGTGAAAAAGGGGTTCCGTTCCGTTAATTGGTCGATGTAAAACACAACAGTCTATAGTAGTCATAGCAGTGATTGTCTCCTACTTGAACACGATCTTTTCACTTCTCACTGAACCCTTGCGAATCTCGATGCTATCGAGTATTACTTGAACACCCATCCGAACGCCTAGGGAACTTTGTAGAATGTTAGGTGCTTGTACGAACGTCCCTGAATTGGATATTGCAACATCAATGATTGGTCTATACCTCTCACACACCTCTTCATTTGCTGGAACTCAAGGTACTGACGTATCAGACGCCGAAGATGCCGAAGTGCGATCACTTCTGCAACACTTTGGAAACATACCGTGTATTACTTAGTCAACTTGCAAGTGCGTTGGACAAGATGATGAGCGTAGTGCTTTACTAACCTCAGTATTGGAACGGCCTTGGTTACCGGCAACGAACACCAGCGAATTGACTTCAAACGAACTCTTAACCCTGGCCAGCAACTCATGGGAGTCAACTCTTACGAATCAATCGGGACATAAGTGACGACAACGGATTACAGTGTGGAATGTGTGACTTTCAGCACAGCGAGTAGCCCTTTATGACGTGGCACGGAAAATGAAGAGATGGACCCTGTTGGTGAAGGGTCGCATGGCACCGTTATGAGCAACGACATTAGAGGCAACAGTCGCGACAACATCAAGGAACTCGTAATCGTAGCTTACAGTATGGAAACAAAGGTGACCTCATTAAGGAATGACTGATGATAAGGCAAGACACCAACAACCCAGGGAGCAATGACAGTTTTGGGAATTCTAGTAGCAGTAGCAACAATATTGGAGGTGGTACTCGCGAAGGGCATTTAGGAGTGGCGTGGGTGACGCCAGCATTATAACAACATGGCATCCCACACGTTCTTAGTAACTAATCGCTTCATCACTGTTTTGCTCAACCCTGATGCTTCTTGAAACCGAACCTGTTGTGGCAGCAACTGATGGCAAGTCCAATGAAACCTCTTATGTCCGTTAGGATGTAAACTCGACCTTGTGGGACAACTGTTCGACGTCAACCTTCTTTCTTCTATCCCCGATAGTTTGATGCAGTAGTTAGTATGAATAGGTTATCCATACATCGCGTAGATATACCCTGTGAGAAGAAAGCTTTGCGTACCCCTCTCCCTAGTGGAGAATCGTCATCTATTCCAAGTATCAAAGTTGTGAACAGGTTAGCATCAATTCTATAATAAAAGCCTAGAAGTGTCTACAGAGAGATTACCCCGCTATTGTTAGCAACTATTACTAATGTAAGGCTAAGGAGGAAAGGATCGAGGATCCACCAATTGTTTGTGACCCATCTCAGTGTGCTATTCGAGGAACCTTCAGGCTTACTTCCACAACTGTTAGCCAAAATCTCAGTTGATCTCAATCCAGAGGCAGCTCTGAATACTCGTACCCTTACCGTCTTACACCAAGAGGGTTGCAAGGACTGTCTGAGCTACTACGAGAACTGTTGAACAGGAGTTTTGCCGGACCTAGCTTTTCGCTCTGGGGAGCCCAAGTTATATCCCTGAAGATAAGCCTTTCCGTAAGTGTACTGACTATCGAGAACTCAACAAGGTGACAGTTAAGAACCGATCGCCCTGACCATGTATTAACAACCTGTTGACCAGTCGTAAGGGTTAAGCTCCTATTCGAAGATTGATTAACGAATGAACTATCATCAGATGGAAGTCCAAGGGGAGAATATTTGTAAAACGGCATATCGAACGCAATACGGCCATGCAACTTATGCACCATGACCATTGCGTTAATCAACACACCAGCAACTTTATGGATCACATGAGTCGACCGTTTTTGATGACGTTTTAAATCATTTCCGGGGGAAAGGAACAGCATGGGCGACATTTGTATCTTATTTTAGAGCTCCTGAGGGAGGAGCCACTCTGCGCGAAGTCTGGTTAAATGTAACTACTGGATTCGAGAGGTACATTTTTTACCATGAAATCAACGAAGTGGAATGCATGTGAATCTCGCTATGACCCATTCAGTTAGAAATCGATTGGCACCAAAGATTCGTTCGGGGTACAGCAATTTCTCGGTTTTGCTAGATGCTATCGCAGATTCATCGCGGAATTTTTGAAGGTCGCGCAGCATTAACCTTTTTAGCACGGTGAGGTGCTGGGAACTCCTGAGAGGCAAAACTGGAGAACGCATTTTTCGGCCACTGAAATTTAACTCTACAATGCACTAATCATCGTCTTTATCCGAGAGTCTTGATGATCTAGTGGTGTACCTAGATGGTTCAAATCAGAGTCCCAGTTACGCACCGATGCAAAACGAGAAGGTGATGACTTATGTAATAGAGTTACGAGGAGGAACTACACGACACACAACCTGCGGTGGAAACCGTGGTCTTTGGATATAAATTGGAGGCATTACTTGGACGGTACCAAATGTACTACTTAGACCGATCACAAGAGCCTCCCGTGTACCCTGGTTTCGGATGAGCTAAATCAGTTAATGGCATCGCTGGATGGAACATTTGAATGATTACGACTACGAAACTTGAACGTGCACGAGCTTTGCAGCTCACTATCGACTTTAACTCACCTGATCAGACTCGCTCTGTTCAGTCTAGAAGAGGATTTTCAAGTTGAACCTATGCGGGGCATGGAGAAGCAACCTTTGGCAGGACGGACGATATTCGCTACCTCAAGGAACAAGGGTGGATCTCATTATATGTCAACTTTAGGAAACTTGTGTTGAGCAAAGCACACCGGCCTCGATATTCCAGTCGTCTGAGTTTTGATAAGAGATATTAGGGTCTATGAATCTTGTACTGGTGATCGGGCATGAAGGCCCACCTAGCAAGGTATGTGAATAATGCTTGGCTTGTGGGAAAGTCAAGGTGGAGTATCAGTAACCAGAAGCATTGAAACAGAAACAATAACACCTGGGTAATTGTTGATTGCCTCACGTTACCAGCACGCTTTCTTGCAACCAAGGAAACTGATGAGTTCTTCACAGCTGTTAATGTTCCTCTGAGAGAGGCGGCTTTTAGGCATGAGGTGCCAACTCTGTTACTTCTGATTTTGGGGTATACCTGATTTATGACAGGCAATACACGATACCCTGGGCTCACGTCTAGACATGAGCATTACTTATCATCATAGGACGAACGGTTAGAGTAAACGAAACATCATGACACTCGAAGGCATGCTGCGAGCATGTGTTTGATCGATATTAGCAAGATTTAGAAGGACATCTACTTTTGGTTGGATTTCCATTGCAGCAGTCACCGTTTTTGTATTTAGACAGCTCTGCTTGACAACCTAATCACAGATCCGAGATCTGTACTCAAATACTTGGGAAGATTGCTTAGACCGAAAAATGTTTGGCTGCAACGCGTGACCATCAGGAAAGCTGATGAGCTTAGGAAACACTGGGAGTCGTTGTAGGCAAACGTATCATAATCGAAAGTCTCACCCTGGGAGGGTGCGGTACACTATGGAAAATGTGGCAACTTTAGTTTACTAAACGCTGGGACATTTGGAGTTCTGGAACGAAACGGTAGCATGGCTCATGAACTCGAATTACCTGGCAAATTGGGTAACATTCACGATGTCATTTATGTCTTGAATCTATAGGTTAACAACAAGTTGCAGCCTTTCGAGGAATCCATTGAGAACATAAACCAGGAAGTCAAGGTCCGTAGGCATAGTCGAATTTCAGTCGTGGAAGTTTGTTGGAACACAAGACGTGGACTGGAGTTCATGTGGGAACGTGAGGATCAGATGAAGCCCAAGTACCCTCAACTTTTTCCTGACGACAAGTCTAAACCTGGTAAAGCTGGTAAATTTCGGGACGAAATTCCTCTTCAAGTTGGGGATGATGTGGCACCTGAGCAAAATCCGCAGCAATCTTGATTTCCTCACTTCACTCCTCAGTGCTTACTTGCCAAATTTTGGGACGAAATTTCTTTCAAGTTGGGGATGATGTGACAACTCGAAGTTTCAAGGTTAGTGTCTTCGGTGGTGTGATTTCCCCGTTCTTGTTTTGAATCTATTTATTCGACCTGTGACCCTGTTAAACATGCTTATATATCTGGTTGTGTGGTTGTGTGTATAACGGGCCATATCTATGGTGGTCCATTGGACTGTAACGTATAATTGGACCGCAATGTATATGTGTTTGTTTGATTAAGAAACCCATGAATATAATTTATCGAATAACCTTGAACTTGGCCCAAACCGTTCCACACTATAGTTAGAACCGGCCCAAATCATTGTGTTGATTGTTATATGTAGCCGGCCCAATCTATTGTGGTTGTGATTAGAATTACAACCGGCCCAAACCCCCTTGTCCATATAATTACATGTTACGTGATTGATTAGGGAGGATAGTAGAACAAACCCTACCTTTGCATATGTTGTGCGACGGCATAGATACCCCCCCCCCCCTGTGCGAGTTTACATCTTGGTTAATCAGGCTCCCGGTTAGTAATTCTCACTATTAAATTTCATGTTTGTGTGATAGTGAATATTTAGATGATGTTGGTTATATACTGATTATGCTAATCATATGTATGGGTGTATGCTTGTTGCAAGTCGTTCACTAGGAGTAGAACTCTCGATGATCCGTTAATGCTAATATTGGTTATTGATGTTAAAACTTGATAATTATATGATCTTGATATGTTATTAAGCGTGCAACTGAATTTGTTATGTGATGATATGATCTACAGAGGTGTGTACGAATGTGCTATGATGTTTGGGTTATGTTAGTGTTAGATTTATATGGTCATGTTTCAATTGGGTAACTATGTGATGATTAACAATGTTAGGGATTTTAATAATGAAAAGAATATCATATGCTACTGATTCTGTTGTGTGATGCTTAATTGTGAGTTAGGATACCCTATGGTTGTCAAGAAAATAATCGGCATGTAACAACTTTTATATGTGAAACAGTTGTGGTATTGTTTGTGGGAGGATTGGGATTGGACCGATAATACTATATGTGTGCTGAATTAGTGGGTTGTAATTGTTTGTGTAAGTGGGCCGAATGCCTTAACAGGCTGGACATATGTTTGGGTAACCGGTAATTGCTATGTGATATAGTTAAATTGTTGGACTGAATCGATTGGGTTTGGGCCACACACAATTAACTTTAAAGTGGACTGTTATGGGATCGAACAGTTGAGCCCAGCAACATACAAGCTGGACCGGCACTGTATGGGCCAGCTGTACAACCACGTTTGGGCCGGGATACGTTTGTTACCGAGTAGGATGTTTGGGTCAAACTTAAAAATAGTGGGCCGCATAGCTTATCGAGTTTATGCAGTTCGTTGTAAAGGGTTACATACGAATGTTGGGCCGGGATATATATGGATATTTACGTGTTTAGTCATGTGCCGGGTATGATGTTACACACTCAATTGTTAAGTATTGAATTTTTTTTATATAAGGTGGATTGAGTAATGTAGAATGGAACCATTACGTGTTACGTAAATACTCGATAACTCAATGTGAACGGAATGATTACCATGATATCAATTACATGCGTGTGTGATATGTACAGTAGATATGTTGTATGTGATCGACGAATATGTGAACTATATGGATATGAAAGTTGTGGTTTTTACGCGAGTGGAACTGACTGTTATCGGTAACTCCTTTAGGACATACTTGATCAACTGGTAGACTCGTAGATAATCCTACCGAGCACTCAATGGTTAGTTCACTACTTTTGAGCATGCGTCCTGGTGGTTGGGACAGTCAGTGGGTATCCCGGGGAGGGATAAATCTTTTGGGTAAAACTGGTATATTGAATAATATTCTCATTCTGTCACTCTTAAGTCCCATCTTTTGTTACCGGGGAGGTAACGGGTATTAGTTGGTAGCGCTACTTAGGTTTGGCACCCTCACACCATACCAGGGAGGACGGTTGTGAACTAATTACCCAGTCGGGCCCAGTGCTTTGATAGGAGCACTGGGGAAAGGGTAAATCATACATCAAGAGCCGTCTTGTTTATCATCGAGATATTATCAATATTAATTTTGTATTTGTTAATGAACAGGAATAAACACTTGGTAATAAACGTTTTCATAAACTGTGAACTCGCCAGCTTTGTCTGGTACTCTTGTTGCATGCTCGCAGGTTGTTAGGTATCTTGGTTTTGGAAACTTGCTGTCTGGAGGAGCAGGAGTGGTCATGGGGCGACTGGAGGGACTCATGTGATTATTGTTACTATTATACATTGGTTTTTGAATAACTTAACTTTGGTTTATTACTTGCTTCCGCTGAACATACTGGTTTACATTTAAACTTGTGATTGGTGTTTTCTTTATTAAAACTTGAGAATTTTATTTTGAAAATTTGTATGGTTCCTTGTAATTAGTGGCTCGTTGTCGGTACGTCACACGCCTATCAGGGACATTCCCTAGGTGGTAATTTGGGGGTGTGACACCTTGTCACGGCCCGCATAAACTAACCTTGCCCCCTACGCGGCCCGCACGAAAACCCCCAGTTTAGACTTCCCAATTTAGCTCGCGACCAGATTCGTTTTGAGCGGGATTTTTCGGTTTTGTTTGAGTTTTGAACTTGTTTAGTGCGTTAATTAGCCACCAACTTAAACCCTAATCACACCTCTATATAAACCAAGCCTCCTCCACACTCTATACACTTTACAAACTCACAAAATCACACTCAAATCACTCTCAAAAGCTGCTGAAAATCGGAGTTTGGACAGAAGTGTAGCAAGTTCTTCAAACAAGCCTAACTTCTTCATTTCTTGTCCGTTTTCATCGATTCTTCTTCCTACTTGTTTGGATTGACCTAAGGAACATTTCCACTGGTTTTACATGGAAAACCAAGGTCTGGAATGCTCTCAAATAGGCTCCAAAGTGGGCTAAAGATTCTATTTTTACTTAAACTTTGTAACTCTTTGTGTAACTTGAGTTTATCTCACTCAAACCCACGTCCTTATGCGCATAACCACTTGTATGGTTAGTTGGGCTTAAAAACGGGGCTGAGACATGTGAAATCAGAGGTGTAAACCTCATATATTTTCTGTTTTATTCAAGGGTTTAACCCACAAGTGATGAACAAGCTAAAGCTTGAAGTTGTGTGATTATTTGGATAGCTTGGGCTATCCTACCTTCAATCCACACATCACTTGATGTTTTCTCTAGTTAGATAGTATGTATTTCTATTCCTTATTGTATGTATTCATGACCATCCTTGTTGTCTATGACAACTCGTGCATTGGTGAAACACTTAGAGGTATCTAAATGGAAGCTTGTTCTTCATACCTCTCACATGATTTCTATGACACAATAGAGGTACCTAAATGGAGATATAATCTTCTACCTCATGCTTGGCAATTGGACTTATTAATATATACTACATAACCTACATAACACATAGATATATTATCCAAATAATCAAATCTTTGATGATGAACTAGTGTTCATATGTCAAGGTGCTAGATTATATCATCCTGGACCTTGATAACTTGTCACGATTCTAATGGAACCTTGTTCCATGAAAATATCCAAACTCCTTTAGAGTTTCCTAGTGTCAAGAACAAGTATCATATGTACTAGGTGATTATTTTCATGTATATATATTCTTATGTTTTAAATTTCGAATCTCGACTCTAAACCTACCTTGAGCTTTAACCCTTATACATTCGTCCACTGAATCTCATACACTCGTCCACACTTGGATAATCGGAAGAATTTGCAATATTGTGAGTATACTTGAACCCCTCTTTTTTTGGGGTGTAACATGTTTTCCTATGAAACTTACACTTTAATCTTTATACACAAACATTCCTATTTCACGCATGCTTATTTGATTACTTGATACTTTAAACTTGGTGTAACACCTGTGCCTCCACGGCCATCAATCAAATACCAAACCAATGAAATATTGTATTTTATACTTGGGATTTGTAAAAATATGTGTATCATTTGCACATATCAATTTTTGTTCAATTCCAAACTCTAAATCGCTTTCTGGAAGGTTATACGCGCACCGATGCGTAAATATAACCAGTTTAATGCAACAAACACTCCAGAATAGTGACATAGGTTTAACATACCTTAAATAACCTTTACATAACTTAGAAATACGTTTTGAAGGCTTTGGTATGGCAAAAACAAGTTAATTCGCTTACAGGGACTAAACTTGACAAACTGCGAAAGTATGCCAATTTGAACTGTAACAGACATCCCGGAACCTGACCATAAGTTAAACATATCATAAATATCCTTTAAATAGCTTAAAAATAGGCTTTGAGGGGTTCGGTGTGCTAAAATAAACTTTTGGGTCATTCAGGGACTAAAAGTGTCAAAAAGTGCACAAGTTTGCACTTTCGCGCATAACTCACGTTCTGAATACATCCGGACATCCAAAAATTTATGTAAGCACTAAAATATTTTATTTTAGTGTTTGGCATAAGAAAAATCCATTCGTCACGCATTTTGGATCGTTTTTCGCGCTTATGCGCATTCCGTCGTAATTAAGCGAACATCGCGATCGTACGGCCAAACGAACCAACATCCGACATATTTTTGAGCATGTTTCATGTCCACAATGTTTAGACATCATTTTAGGGCCTTAAAGTTGGCTTTATGGTCCTTAGAAGTGTCGGGAATGGCCTTAAACACGTGCAGGGACTGAAACTGTCAAAACAGAAACATGTTGCTGATCAGACAAGGCCAGGCGGCCCGCCTGAGCCTTGTGTGATCCTGAAGCGGGCTGCGTCAGGCTCCCTGATCAGATTAGATCAAACAGTCAGCAGATTCCAGCTGTTTTAACCACACCTACACACTTCTCACTTGCCTATTCAGCTGATAAGGACCATTTTTAGCTACCATGAGTTTCCAACAAGTGTACGCACAAGATACGAGCACGGTTTCCATGAAACGATCTTAACGGTGGACCGAAAACTATAAATACCCCACCCCCCATTACTTCAAAATCACTAGAATCTGATCTTAAAGACTCTAAGTTGGAACCATTGTTTCATACCTGAGTTATTTCGATCTAGATTAGCATTCGGGGACCCTTCGTAAGTATTCTTTCGTTCTTTTCTTTCTTTTATTGCTTTTCAAGTCAGAAAGTCAAACTTTGTTTGACTTTCAGCGTTGACCAGCTTATGGTCAATGCGAAGTTCATTTGAACTTCGCAACGTGATTGTAATCACGATGGTTATAGTCCCTTGGGACTATGCCTACTGATTACCACGTTGTCTAGGGTCGTAGGGTAAGCGATCTAATAAATCGCTTATACCTTCGAACCCGACCCAGTTTGGTCGATCATTAGGATCCGACCAAATACATTAGGTGACCATAGTATATAGGGAATAACCTTCCGAGGTTATACCTTATGGTCACATCGTTTAAGTAGTTGTATGATAGGTAGTTTATATGCCTTAGGTAAATTACCAGAATACCCTTTTCATGTATAATTGGTAATTAAGCATATGTAACCTAAACTTTTGTCACATAACTGATTATGTAACATGTTTAGGCATATAACACTTGTCATAGGACTAGTTAGGCGGTCCGAACGCGTTTCACGCGAACGACGCGTTAAAGTAGCATAAGCTACCTAAACGGGTCGTAATGGGTCGTAAACAATTATGTTAGGTTTCATTTAGTATGTAGGCTTTGTTAAACCATATTACATGAGTCTCCATACTCGTTTGGTTTACAAACCCTCATGCTACCCGATCTTCCGATTTAGGTCCGGTTTATTAACATAGTTACCTATATTAGGTGCCGTTTGATATCCGCGATCTCTAGCATTGTTTGGTTGTTACGCAAGGACTACTAAGCAATCTCAAGTGAGTACATAGACCCCTCTTTTACTATTTTTCCAAACTGTTTTGGGGTGAAACACATGTGCCTACTTGTTACTTTCATGCTTTCCTGTTTTCACATCATATACTTCCTATGTTCATTAGTACATTTATAGTACATGATTTCATTACATTTTATGCTATGTATGCCCATTGCGTGCGTACTTAGTACATTGTTTTACATTTACATTTTATGCTATGTATGCCCATTGCGTGCGTACTTAGTACATTGTTTTACATTTACATTTTATGCTATGTATGTCCGTTGGTTACATACTTAGTACAGTGTTTTCATCACATGCTTACATTTTTTTATGACATTTGGGTTGTTTACAATGGAACAATACATTCATTAACATTAGCTACGCCGTTCGTTACTAGGTAGTGGTACCATAGGAATTGACAACTCCCGTTCCTGAAATCCTGGGTTGGTGTGGATTGGAAGGAATGACCGAATTCGATATACATAAGTTAGATAAACCTTTAATTTATTTAAGGGTTTATCGCTGCAGTCTCAAGGCTTGGATGTATGCATTTTCACAACACCGCATAGATGTTCGTATCAGTATAGCATGCATTTCCAAAGAACATAACTTTGATTTAAACCAAGTTTTACTTCAATACTATGTTCTTGTGCATATGGTTTAGTTGATACATTTCACTAGCCATACATATCATTTTGGTTGCATATTACATGATTTACATTGATCATGCATTTCCACAGAACATAACTTTGATTTAAACCAAGCTTTACTTCAATACTATGTTCTTGTGCATATGGTTTAGTTGATACATTTCACTAGCCATACATATCATTTTGGTTGCATATTACATGATTTACATTGATCATGCATTTCCACAGAACATAACTTTGATTTAAACCAAGTTTTACTTCAATACTATGTTCTTGTGCATATGGTTTAGTTGATACATTTCACTAGCCATACATATAATTTTGGTTACATATTACATGGTTTACATTTGACACATAAACATTTTTGACATTGGTTATACATTACATGATTTACATCTTGACATAAACATTTTAACATATTATTTCAATACATTTGGAAGTTGGTTTAAACATAGACATCTTACATTGTTGGTTTGGTTTGAGTAAGTGATTTAAGTAACGAGGCGTGTGTAATATGATACAAGCATGGTGGATACACCGCTGGTACTTCCTATATATAAGTGTTTGTATGGTATTACATATCGTAGCGTTATTTGAATCATTTCAATTTAAGATATATAACATTTTATACACATAACATACTTTTCACAAGACATTCTTTTACAAACAACTTATCTTATACAAACTTATTTTACATGGTTAATCATTTAACCATACATTATTCTCTTATTTATACATATCATCTGATCTTATCGTTTTTCAAATGATTTACAAGACAAAGCAAATTACAAGGTTCATGACTAAACATTTTCTTAAACAATAAGTCATGAATCCTATTTTCATAAACCTATGTATCTCACAGGCATTTTTATGCTGACGTACCTATTTTCACATGTGTTTCAGGATATGATGCATAGGATTTATCAAGATACACTTAGGCGTACTTGGGCCTTAGCGACAATAAAAGATGCAAGACTAGTGATTTTTGTTATGTTTCTTTGTTTGTCAAGACATTTTAACTATTTTAATCAATAAAACAATATTTCAATTTCCATGTGTTATGAAACAATGATTCTGTTACAACACTCCCCGACGTTTCCGCCACGTTTTGTTGTTTTACGTGGTCGGGGTGTGACAGAAAAGTTGGTATCAGAGCTCATGGTTATAGGGAATTAGGTTATTAGTAATACTTTGACCTACTCTATAACCTTCTTAGGACCCTAACGCGAGTTTACTTACGTTTAGTCATAAAACAATACTGTCACCTATCCTTAGGCGACAACCACAACGAGAACAAAATTTCCAAACCGCTTTGAAAACTAATCATCTGTTCTAGGATGATTGATTACTAGGTTTTGAACCCTCTATTGTAAGGTTTCGAACTCTCTGTTATATGGTTTTGAACCCCTTTGGATTTCAAAATCTCGTCAAGGTTTTGGGTTTTAAATAATGTGAACACGTGCAAACTGGAAGGGTGAATGCCTGTATTCTGGGTTTTCTGTCTAGGCAAGCACTTCGTATACATCTCATCAGACGCGAGACCAGTTGTGCTTACCTGGGAATTCTTGGGATGAGTGTTCACTTATAGGCGAGCATGTCTTCGCGATACATTATTTTTTACCCATTTACTTTGATTTGTCACTATCTCATTTGTTTGCCTTAGGTAACAAACAAATGATCACAATTTTCATTCGTTACCATTCTGTATTGATTATCCAATAACCTTTCACTTGTTTCTTCCTATGTCTTTCATTTTCTTCTAGAATGTCTATTCCTCTCAGCACTGGTCAAATGTCCGAGCGAACAGCCAAATTTGCCCAGCAAATAGGCGAAGTGATTCAGAAGACTGTGGATTTAGGCATTGCCATGGCTCGTCTCAACAATGAAGCCTCTCGTCTCGACAATGAAGCCACTCAAAAGCCACCAAAGGAAGCAGAAGTCAAGCCAGCACCAAAATCAAGGAAGCGTAAGGCTTCAAGGAAACCCGCAACGGTTACACCTAATCAAGCGGGACCTAGCCATGTGGCAAGGCCACCAGCTAGGAAGCCATACAATGGAACTTCACCCTTGTGCAACCAATGTAACCTTCATCATCATGCTAATGTGAAGTGCCGTGAATGCCAAATTTGTGGACGTAAAGGTCATACAGCAAAAGTTTGTGTTGCAGCAGTACCAAATCAAACAGGACCCATCCGGGTGGCAACACCACCTGTTAAGAAGCAATACAAGGGAACGGCACCATTATGCAACAAATGTAAGGGGCATCACCTAGCTCACTTACAGTGTCATCTGTGTGTATCATGTGGACGAGTTGGTCACCTGGCAAGTACTTGTCAATATAACCCGAACCAAGGTGGTCCAAATCAACCCCAAGTCAACCCTACTCAAGCTCGTTTTCCGCCTGGTACTTGCTACAACTGTGGCGAGACGAGCCATTACAGGAACAACTGCCCGAAGATTTTCAGTGCAAATCCAACCCGTGGATGAGCAATTGGCTGAACAAAGGATATTGTTGTCTTATGCCTTTGTTTCTTTTATTTTCTTTTAATGTGAAACAATCTGTTTTGTTCATAAATAAATTATTGTTCACGAATTCTGATGTACAAGCATAGTTACATGGGTGTATGGCATTCCCCTATGATACCTACATTAAGGAACTATGTTCCTTACAAACTACTCTTGTGATTCTCTCTTTCAAATGATCGCTCATGATTCCCTTTAAAAATTTTAAGTACTCGTTTCATTCTAGGAGACGAAGTACAAGAAATAAAGGGACATTATGAGTAATCATGCTTCTGCACATCTGTGCCTTTGAATCCTTGGTTAAATAACTAAGGGTATTTTCAAATCTCATACCCATTACGTTTTGATTTTTCAACATACACAATACAAGTATTTCAAAAACAATCTTCATGATCTCAAAACATTTCATATAGTTTGAAAACAATTTTTCTAAAATGCATTGTCTATGTTATTTCAAAAACATTGGCCATGTTATCAAAACCAACCTTCCTAATTTCAAAATATTTCATATAGTTTGAAGACAATATTAACACAGTACATTTTCTTATCAAGTGCATGATTTCGAAAAGCATCATTCATGTTTTTCAAAAACCTTATACATAATTTCAAAATTCATCTCGCATGATTTTAAAACATTTTTATAAATATACTTACCTAGTACACCTACATTATAATTTCAAATGTATTATATATAAGGTTTCAAAAACATTGAACACATTTTTTTTTTAGAACCTCATGCATAGTTTTCAAAAATATTTTTCTTCATACATTGACTTCACCTTCAAATTCTGCTTCATATGTTGCCTTGGCATATCTAGCATCTTAACTTCATAAGCATTCTTACTTCATATTTTGACATAAGCACATCCAGTGCAAGGTTTCAAAACATCTTCAGCTTCTAAAATACATATGGGATCTTTTTATCTGCACAATTAGATCCTTGTGGGTAATTATCATACAAATCAGAATCCTTAATTGGATTCCTTTTGTACCTAAATTCGAACATTTCGGCTCCTTATAATCGAAATCGAATTTTTCTTTTAAAAATCTTTCTATCTTATTAGTTAGATTCTTGATAATGTTTAAAGTACCAAATGAAATCCAAGGAATGGATTTCTAGTGTGCTTTAAATACATGTGCTCTGTTAGCAGAACAAACTTCTAGTTAAACAATTTTGAGGTTATGTGACTATGTGTTTATGCATCTTATGTTTTCTTTTATGCATTTTTGTGTTTTTGTATACTCTGGATATTCGTTATCCAAATCCTCGCAGGATCTTTCATATCTCCATATGAGAGATTCATAGCAGGATAGTCAAAAGGTACTACCTTAAATCCTTAATGGGCTTCTATGTAATAGTTAAGACCCTTGGATTATATAGTACCACTCCATGATTCATAAAAGACCCTTTAGTGGTCTAGTCAAAAAGATTGATTCACAATTTGGTTAAAGAACGACTTCTAGTGATGTAGCAGAACAGACTCCTTGATAGTCTATTTAGATCATTTATTGATTTAATTAAAAGGACTCTATGGCGGTCTAGTCACACTCATCACAGGATTGTTCATTTGGTTTTACCCTACACATTATAAAATAGACTGTGTGAACTGTGCAAGGAATTGTCTAATTATGGACGCGTACATAATTAAGAAATTTAGTGCACAGGAACTCAGTAAGATTTATTATGTGTAAGAACCGATAGCGACAACAATAACAAAATGAGAACAATGTAATGGAGGTACGGTGGACGCACCAAAGACGCTTTATATACTTGTATATAAGTATCCCTCTTACATTGCAAGCATGATGTTATTAAAGTTACTAGAATTTTAGAACCCTAACCAATGTTTTTTGATCTTTTGAACTTCATGTTTTAAACTCTCACAAGTTTCCTCTAAATAAATTTAGGGACGAAATTTCCTAAAGTAGGGGAGACTGTAACACCTGTGCCTCCACGGCCATCAAAAAAATACCAAACCAATGAAATATTGTATTTCATACTTGGGATTTGTAAAAATATGTGTATCATTTGCACATATCAATTTTTGTTCAATTCCAAACTCTAAATCGCTTTCTGGAAGGTTATACGCGCACCGATGCGTAAATATAACCAGTTTAATGCAACAAACACTCCGGAATAGTGACATAGGTTTAACATACCTTAAATAGCCTTTACATAACTTAGAAATAAGTTTTGAAGGCTTTGGTATGGCAAAAACAAGTTAATTCGCTTACAGGGACTAAACTTGACAAACTGCGAAAGTATGCCAATTTGAACTGTAACAGACATTCCGGAACCTGACCATAAGTTAAACATACCATAAATATCCTTTAAATAGCTTATAAATAGGCTTTGAGGGGTTCGGTGTGCTAAAATAAACTTTTGGGTCATTCAGGGACTAAAAGTGTCAAAAAGTGCACAAGTTTGCACTTTCGCGCATAACTCACGTTCTGAATACATCCGGACATCCAAAAATTTATGTAAGCACTAAAATATTTTATTTTAGTGTTTGGCATAAGAAAAATCCATTCGTCACACATTTTGGATCGTTTTTTGCGCTTATGCGCATTCCGTCGTAATTAAGCGAACATCGCGATCGTACGGCCAAACGAACCGACAGCCGACATATTTTTGAGCATGTTTCATGTCCACAATGTTTAGGCATCATTTTAGGGCCTTAAAATTGGCTTTATGGGCCTTAGAAGTGTCAGGAATGGCCTTAAACACGTGCAGGTTCTGAAACTGTCAAAACAGAAACATGTTGCTGATCAGACAAGGCCAGGCGGCCCGCCTAAGCCTTGTGTGATCCTGAAGCAGGCCACGTCAGGCTCCCTGATCAGATTAGATCGAACAGTCAGCAGATTCCAGCTGTTTTAACCACACCCACACACTTCTCACTTGCCTATTCAGCTGATAAGGACCATTTTTAGCTACCATGAGTTTCCAACAAGTGTACGCACAAGATACGAGCACGGTTTCCATGAAACGATCTTAACGGTGGACCGAAAACTATAAATACCCCACCCCCCATTACTTCAAAATCACTAGAATCTGATCTTAAAGACTCTAAGTTGGAACCATTGTTTCATACCTGAGTTATTTCGATCTAGATTAGCATTCGGGGACCCTTCGTAAGTATTCTTTCGTTCTTTTCTTTCTTTTATTGCTTTTCGAGTCAGAAAGTCAAAATTTGTTTGACTTTCAGCGTTGACCAGCTTATGGTCAATGCGAAGTTCGTTTGAACTTCGCAACGTGATTGTAATCACGATGGTTATAGTCCCTTGGGACTATGCCTACTGCTTACCACGTTGTCTAGGGTCGTAGGGTAAGCGATCTAATAAATCGCTTATACCTTCGAACCCGACCCAGTTTGGTCGATCATTAGGATCTGACCAAATACTTTAGGTGACCATAGTATATAGGGAATAACCTTCCGAGGTTATACCTTATGGTCACATCGTTTAAGTAGTTGTATGATAGGTAGTTTATATGCCTTAGGTAAATTACCAGAATACCCTTTTCATGTATAATTGGTAATTAAGCATATGTAACCTAAACTTTTGTCACATAACTGATTATGTATCATGTTTAGGCATATAACACTTGTCATAGGACTAGTTAGGCGGTTCGAACGCGTTTCACGCGAACGACGCGTTAAAGTAGCATAAGCTACCTAAACGGGTCGTAATGGGTCGTAAACAATTATGTTAGGTTTCATTTAGTATGTAGGCTTTGTTAAACCATATTACACGAGTCTCCATACTCGTTTGGTTTACAAACCCTCATGCTACCCGATCTTCCGATTTAGGTCCGGTTTATTAACATAGTTACCTATATTAGGTGCCGTTTGATATCCGCGATCTCTAGCATTGTTTGGTTGTTACGCAAGGACTACTAAGCAATCTCAAGTGAGTACATAGACCCCTCTTTTACTGTTTTTCCAAACTGTTTTGGGGTGAAACACATGTGCCTACTTGTTACTTTCATGCTTTCCTGTTTTCACATCATATACTTCCTATGTTCATTAGTACATTTATAGTACATGATTTCATTACATTTTATGCTATGTATGCCCATTGCGTGCGTACTTAGTACATTGTTTTACATTTACATTTTATGCTATGTATGCCCATTGCGTGCGTACTTAGTACATTGTTTTACATTTACATTTTATGCTATGTATGTCCGTTGGTTACATACTTAGTACAGTGTTTTCATCACATGCTTACATTTTGTTATGACATTTGGGTTGTTTACAATGGAACAATACATTCATTAACATTAGCTACGCCGTTCGTTAGTAGGTAGTGGTACCATAGGAATTGACAACTCCCGTTCCTGAAATCCTGGGTTGGTGTGGATTGGAAGGAATGACCGAATTCGATATACATAAGTTAGATAAACCTTTAATTTATTTAAGGGTTTATCGCCGCAGTCTCAAGGCTTGGATGTATGCATTTTCACAACACCGCATAGATGTTCGTATCAGTATAGCATGCATTTCCAAAGAACATAACTTTGATTTAAACCAAGTTTTACTTCAATACTATGTTCTTGTGCATATGGTTTAGTTGATACATTTCACTAGCCATACATATCATTTTGGTTGCATATTACATGATTTACATTGATCATGCATTTCCACAGAACATAACTTTGATTTAAACCAAGCTTTACTTCAATACTATGTTCTTGTGCATATGGTTTAGTTGATACATTTCACTAGCCATACATATCATTTTGGTTGCATATTACATGATTTACATTGATCATGCATTTCCACAGAACATAACTTTGATTTAAACCAAGTTTTACTTCAATACTATGTTCTTGTGCATATGGTTTAGTTGATACATTTCACTAGCCATACATATCATTTTGGTTACATATTACATGGTTTACATTTGACACATAAACATTTTTGACATTGGTTATACATTACATGATTTACATCTTGACATAAACATTTTAACATATTATTTCAATACATTTGGAAGTTGGTTTAAACATAGACATCTTACATTGTTGGTTTGGTTTGAGTAAGTGATTTAAGTAACGAGGCGTGTGTAATATGATACAAGCATGGTGGATACACCGCTGGTACTTCCTATATATAAGTGTTTGTATGGTATTACATATCGTAGCGTTATTTGAATCATTTCAATTTAAGATATATAACATTTTATACACATAACATACTTTTCACAAGACATTCTTTTACAAACAACTTATCTTATACAAACTCATTTTACATGGTTAATCATTTAACCATACATTATTCTCTTATTTATACATATCATCTGATCTTATCGTTTTTCAAATGATTTACAAGACAAAGCAAATTACAAGGTTCATGACTAAACATTTTCTTAAACAATAAGTCATGAATCCTATTTTCATAAACCTATGTATCTTACAGGCATTTTTATGCTGACGTACCTATTTTCACATGTGTTTCAGGATATGATGCATAGGATTTATCAAGATACACTTAGGCGTACTTGGGCCTTAGCGACAATAAAAGATGCAAGACTAGTGATTTTTGTTATGTTTCTTTGTTTGTCAAGACATTTTAACTATTTTAATCAATAAAACAATATTTCAATTTCCATGTGTTATGAAACAATGATTCTGTTACAACACTCCCCGACGTTTCCGCGACGTTTTGTTGTTTTACGTGGTCGGGGTGTGACACTTGGGTTGAGGACATCTTGTGTTAGACTTATCATTAACTTCGTACGAGCCTATCCGTGACATATATAGCGCTATAGGATTAACGCACCGCCCGTAGACTTGTGGTTATGTCATGAGCATATTGCGTTTCATCATTGGTTTGATATGTTAGACACATGCCGATTTTATTGTTTATCTTGTATCAAGAGCTTGCCACATGGAATTATTTGAAACTTATCTTTTTATGCCACGTATGAAAAACTTGTATACTCGCCTTTGCTTTTGCATTGAACTTTATTTTAAAACATGTTACAGGTTGAGGATGGCGATGCTTGAACTTGAAGTAGTGATGATGCTTAGATACACATTTAGACGTCTAAAGTTAATGTACTTATTTGTTGTATTCTTGTATTGAACATATTGTATATCAAGTTGTTGTATTTGATTTTAATCTTTGTAATCAACTTTTAGAAATGAATGAAATCCATTATTTAATTATTGTCACAAATAGTGTTATGAAGTCTCTTGCAATCTCGTTTTCGTCTCACTCCGATGTTTCCGCCATCGGTTGGGGTGTGACAGATTGGTATCAGAGCCATAACTATAGGGAATTAGCAAAAATTGTCATGCTTCTTACCTAGTCTATAGTTCTAGAGCTTTATTCGCATGCTTTGCTTGAACCACTTGCATGATACTTTATTTGCTCCTTATTTATTTTCTTTTGGCCTTTTAAACATGTATGTCACTTTTGTGTTAATACTTGCTTTATTATTTGTTAATACTTGTTGTATTATTCCATTCTTTATGTGCCATTTTGAAATGTCTTTTACGTGTTATTTTCTTGAGATGCTTTATGTGCTTATACTTATTGTTATTTGGATAATACGTCTTTTACTCGTTTATACTAAAATCAAAACCACTCGTAATACACAAACGAGACGACTTCACCAAAATAGGCGTGAAACCCACTATTTGGTGAACAACTCTCAATCCATCTACTTTTCCTTTTACATGAAATTCACCATCAAGATAGGAGTGAGATCCTCAACTCGATGAGAAATTCAATTTTCAAGTTCTAGTGGACACTCGTCAAAGTGTTGAAATTAAATTTTGACCCGACGAGTGCCAACCACATATAGGATACTAAATCGCCAAGTTAAGGGTGAAACCCGCACCTTGTCAACTAGTTCCACTCCTTAATTTTCATAAATCCCGCCAAGTCTCAAAATTTCAATTGATTTGGGACATGTAGTAACCGGAAGGGTAAATACCGTTAACTGACTTGTCGGCGAGAGTATTCCACCTATTAGGCCAAAGCATGCTCCTCAAATTCGAAAGACTTTTTCGACCACTTTGGTTAGTCAAAGTTCCGTTTTGGAACCATCCAAACTTTAATCAAACATGTGTTTCTATTATTTATCTTATACGATGCAATTTCTTTTCAAATTCAGATTTACTTTCGATATTTCTTCACACACACACAACATATTGAATCTTTTCCATACATTTATACATATGCATGATTTCATATAATTTAAACTCATATTCCTTGTAACGACAAGTGGAGACATATCATCGAGATAGGAGTGAACTCCTTACTTTGACGATTAACTCCACCCCCTTTTCTTAAAATGACCTCACCAACGAGTTAGGGGTGATTCCCTTACCTAGGTGATTGTTACCAAAACGTCTCTTCAAAATATCTTATTATGCAAACCCGATCATGTGTTATACCTAAATCGTTTATCATTATTCAAAACACATACTTATACCGATTTCAAAATACATTGTTTTATCAAACGTACTTCTTATTCTACAATCTGTTTTCACTCAACTCATATACACAAGATTCTTAATCTTGTCTTAAAACGTTTTATTATTCGAACTTCAAAACCGTACGAAATGCTACCCATCAGTTTAATCGGTACAATGAAACTCTTGCCCATGAACTTCATATTCAACTTAATCACTAAAACACGCTCACATTATATCATCATACTAGAGACTTCCATTCTTAATTGAAATCAAACCAACCTTTCTCAATTACTTATAAGATCTTATAAATATTCTAAAATCGTTTTACCAAAGACTCTCTTTACATCATCAACGAATCGTTTGTCAAAACCCTTTACAATGAACACTAAGTCCTTTTGCTAAACCCCTTTTTCTAGGGATCAACGTTTTCACAAGAGCCTCCTAAATTCAAAATTTCTTGTTTGATGAAACGAACTTACTTTTTCGAAAACCTTTTCCTACACCAATTTTCAAAACACGTGGGCAAGAAGACTCCATGGGGATCGACAATCTTCAACTTATGTAAACTATTTTAAAGCATAAGTAGCATTTCCGTGCATTACAAAATACATTATGCATAACCAATAGATACTTTATATTATCTTACATTTACAAACTATATTCCACCTTCCAAATCAAAGTATCGAATTTAATTGGAAAACTCGACGCTTCGTTTAAACCACTATACATGCACATCATCATACATGTTTTAGTCGTTTTATTGGGATAATTTCATTTATATCGTTCGTATTTACATGCTCAATCTTTTAAACACTTTTACATGCTTAAATTGTTATGTTTCAATTAATACTGTATACGCAATCATTGGTATTCGTACTCTCACTCATACTCACATTCATAACAATACTTTTTATGCTTATACTTATGCTCGTATTTATACCTATACTCATACGTTTCATGTTTATACTTATACTCATACGTTTCATGCTTATATTTACACTCGTACGTCGCATGCTTATACTTATACTCATACGTTTCATGCTTATACTTATACTCGTACATCTCGTGCTTATACTTATATTCATACGTTTCATGCTTTTACTTATAGTCATACGTTTCATGCCTATACTTATGTTCACACGTTTCATGCTTATACGTATACTTATTGATGTGTGCAAGTGTGTATATAAGTTTAAGTATATTTTAAGCCGTTTTTACACGTTAGTCAAGTTTTAAATTTATAAAACACGATATTTTACTAACACCAAACACACATATGGGCAAGTGCACCCATCGTGAGCGTAGTATAGTGTTGGCAAGATACCGAGGTCGTCCAAGGACACAAGAGCTTTTAATGTCGGTTTATCCTCAACGTCTAATCAAATCAAAAGTTAGAAAAAGGTTTTAAACTAGAAAAATAAAAACTAACTAAAATGCTGAAAATAAAATAAAAATAAAACAGATAGACAAGATGAATCACTTGGCTCCGACTCGTGTTTAGTGTAACCTTTGACTATTTCCGCACTTTTGCACTTTTTAAGATATTATCTTAGTTATTGTAGTAGGCCCCTCTTTTGAAGGTGATGTTACCCTCAACCCAGTAGTTTGAGTCAGCAAGGATACAATCCTAAAGGGTCGGATTATTGAAAGATAATTAATTAAGTTATTAATGCATATTATGGTAGGCCCCTCTTTTGAATGTGACGTTACCCTCGGCTAAGTAGTCTGAGTCAGCAGGGATACAGTCCTAAATAGTCGGGTTAAAGTATTAATAGTAGCTTACATATGAGGGGATCAAAGAGTTTGGACCCCCGCCATCCAATACCGGTGGGTATTGAAGGAGGTCCTACTAAATTTGACCCAGGTCCTTGCATGATCTATACACTGAACAAGGCAAGACTCTTACCAAACCGTTCCCTTAACCCCCGACCAGGTAGCCAACATATCTCCATATAGACCGTGGAGATATGAATGGTGAAAATCTTTTATTTTATATAGACAGTAAAATAATGCCAAGACACCACGGACAAACGATAAGGAAGAATCACCTTCAACATAAGAAACTAGTTATTAAAGTCATTAATACTGTCACACCCCGAAATATCAGAGCATTGGCGTGACTGGACTGGTATCTTCATTGCACAGCAGAAGCAAATAAACTAAGACTTCTAGAAAACGAACGCCCACTAACTACTCGACTCCACTTGGTTCTCCTATTCCAACCGTGCCATGGTTTCTGAAAAGTAACCTGAGAAAGAAACATGCGAAAAATCAACATAAAGTTGAGCGAGTTCATAGTTTGTATGTAAAAGATTTGAAATAAATCTTTTCGAATAACCGGTTTATGAAGTATTGTTGAGAAAACGAATTCAAGATCATTTTTGTAACAACTGTGCTTGAAATCGCTATGAACAGTTCTGTTATCAATAAAACAATGTTATTTGATCACAATGTTTGTTTGGTTGTGTTTTACATTTTTCATGTTTTGACTTTTATGTAATTTCAAACTCTATATCACTTTCTGGAGAGTTATACGCAAACTAGTGCGTAAACGTACTCAGTTTAATGCGAGAAATACTCTGGAACATCAACATATACTCAACATACCTTAAATAACCTTTACATAACTTAGAAATAAGTTTTGAAGGCTTTGGTATGGCAAAAACAAGTTAATTCGCTTACAGGGACTAAATATGACAAACTGCGAAAGTATGTCAATTTGAACTGTAACGAACAATCCGGAACATAACCATAAGTTAAACACACCTTAAATATCCTTTACATAGCTTAGAAATAGGCTTTGAGGGGTTCGGTGTGCTAAAATAAACTTTTGGGTCATTCAGGGACTAAAAGTGTCAAAAAGTGCACAAGTTTGCATTTTCGCGCATAACTTACGTTCTGAATACATCCGGACATCCAAAAATTTATGTAAGCATGACTATATTATGTTTTAGTGTTCGCCTTAAGAAAAATCCATTCGTTGCGTCATTTGGATCGTTTTTCGCGCTTGTGCGCATTCCGTCGTAATTAAGCGAACATCGCGTTCGTACGGTCAAACGAACCGACATCAGACATATTTTTGAACATGTTTCATGTCCACAATGTGTAGGCAACATTTTAGGGCCTTAAAGTTGGCTTTACGGGCCTTAGAAGTGTCGGAAATGGCCTTAAACACGTGCAGGGACCTAAACTGTCATTTTTGAAAGTTGTTTCTGATCTGACATGCTCAGGCGGCCCGCATTGTGTTTGGCTGATCCTAAAGCGGGCCGCTTCCCACCTTCTGACCAGATTAAGTGTATTTAATCACAAGTTGCACATGTTTGATCCACCACCACATGTTCTAACTTGCTTAGTCACTAGATAAGGATGGAATTAAGCTTCCATAACCTTGCAACAAGTGTACGGATTGGATCATGGCACGTTTTCCATGAAACGATCTCAACGGTTCACCGAAAACTATAAATACCCCATTACCCCCAACCTCATTTCTTACAAGAATCTGATCTATTTGACTCTAAGTTGAAACCGTTGTTTCATACCTGAGTTATTGTGATCACGATTAGCATTCGGGGACCCTTCGTAAGTATTCTTTCGTTCTTTTCCTTATTTTTACTGCTTTTCGAGTCAGAAAGTCAAACTTTGTTTGACTTTCAGCGTTGACCAGTAATGGTCAATGCGAAGTTCGATTGAACTTCGCAACGTGATTGTAATCACGATGGTCATAGTCCCTTGGGACTATGCCTACTGATTACCACGTTGTCTAGGGTCGTAGGGTAAGCGATCTGATCAATCGCTTATACCTTCGAACCCGACCCAGTTTGGTCGATCATTAGGATCCGACCAAATACATTGGGTGACCATAGTGTAGGGAATAACCTTCCGAGGTTATACCTTATGGTCACATCGTTTAAGTAGTTGTATGATAGGTAGTTTATATGCCTTAGGTAAATTACCAGAATACCCTTTTCATGTATAATTGGTAATTAAGCATATGTAACCTAAACCTTTGTCACATAACTGATTATGTAACATGTTTAGGCATATAACACTTGTCATAGGACTAGTTAGGCGGTCCGAACGCGTTTCACGCGCACGACACGTTAAAGTAGCATAAGCTTCCTAAACGGGTCGTAATGGGTCGTAAACAATTATATTAGGTTTCATTTTAGTATGTAGGCTTTGTTAAACCAAATGACACGAGTCTCTACACTCGTTTGGTTTAGGAAACCTCATTCTATCCAATCATCCGATTAAGGTCCGGTTATTAACATAGTTACCTATATTAGGTGCCGTTTGATTCCGAGATCTCTAGCATTACTTGGTGATTTTCTTTATACATCTGAGCGATCTCAAGTGAGTACATAGACCCCTCTTTTACTGTTTTCCAAACTGTTTTGGGGTGGAACACATGTGCCTACTTGTTACTTTCATGCTTTCCTGTTTTCACATCATAATACCGACTATGTTTGTTAGTACATTATAGTACATGATTTCATTACATTTCATGCTATGTATGTCCATTGCGTGCATACTTAGTACATTGTTTTACATTACATTTCTGCTATGTATGTTGACTGATAGCATGCTAGCACATTGATTTACATGACTTTTCTGCTTTGTATGTTAACTTAGCATACTTAGTACATTGTTTTCATATGACATGTATACAACTGCTATAACATTTGGTTTGCATAAACGGGTCTTTATTACGTTCATTAACATTTGCTACGCCGCTCGGTAGTAAGTAGTGGTACCATAGGACTTGACAAATCCCATTCCTGACATCCCGGGTTTGTTTGGATGTTAGGAATGACTGAATCCGAATACAATTCTTTTGATAACCTTGACTGAAAGGGTTATCCGACTGTCTCAAGGCTTGAATGTATGCGTTAACTTACCACATAAATGTTTGTATCAATGTATCATGCATCACTTTGCAAAACATAACTTTTTGATATATTCAAAATACTCTGTTTTGTACATTTTTACTTATGGTTTAAGTAGTCTTATTTTACTTACCATACATAACATTCGATATACATTACTTGACTACTTTTGGACTTATAAACATTTGATATGGTTTATACAAGGACTTTTGACTATTGGTTTAAACATAGACATCTTACATTGTTTGGTTTGGTTTGGTTTGATTAAGTGATTAAGTAACGATGCATGTGTAATATGATACAAGCATGGTGGATACGCCGCTGGTACTTCCTATATATAAGTGTTTGTATGGTATTATATATTGTAGCGTTATTTGAATCATTTCAGTTTGATACATATAACATTTTATACAAATAACATACTTTTCACAATACATTGTTTTACAAACAACTTATCTTATACAAACTCAGTTTACAATGGTTATTCATCTAACCATACATTATTCTCTTAATTATACATATCATCTGATCTTATCGTTTTTCAAGTGATTTACAAAACAAATGAAATTACAAGGTTCCTGACTAAACATTTTCTCGAACATAAGTCATGAATCTTATTTTCACAAACCTATGTATCTCACAGGCATTTTTATGCTGACGTACCTACTTTCACATGTGTTTTCAGGTGCTTTTCCATAGGATGTTGATCACGATACTAGGGCGGACCTGTGCCTTAGAGACTTTAAAAGAAGATAGACTATGTTTAATTATGTTATAAACTCTGTATTTCCTGTGTTAAGACAATGTAACTCTTGTTTAATAAATAAAATACAACTTTGTTTGCCATGGATTTGAAACAATTAATTCTGTTACAACACTCCCCGATGTTTCCGCCGCGATTTGTTGTTTTACGCGGTCGGGGTGTGACAATTTTCTTGTCATGTTATAGGGAAACTTTGTATTTGAACGTTTGTATACTTTGTATGAAAACATGGTATGTAATTTGTATAAATCAAGTATTTCTGTAAGTATCGAGGTTGTTAATGGGTTGCAAGGCCATTAACATGTGACACGACATAGGAAGCATCCAAACCATAGGCATTTTTCTAGTTGTTGATTCACGACTGTGACACAAAAGCACTACTTGGTACTAGTTTTCACCAAGAGTGTGGTTGCCCGAAAACCCGTTAGATCTAACCTTTTGTTCTGCGGTCTTAGTATGTACACGATTAATGGTGCTTATGGTACCCTATTCATGACACGGTTTCTTGTATCATTCCTTAAAACGCATCATACTTGGTACTAGTTATCACCAAGAGTGCTTCTTGTTTTTGTATCCATCATACCATTTGTAAACATTGTAACATTGGTAACATGTATTTCACCCCCGAAGTTATAAAACTGAAAACAGTTAAAAGAAAAGGGGGAGCATGAACTCACTGGGTTGTCTCGTTTTACGTACGCAGACCAACCCAATACCATTATTATAACTAGGACAATCCCGTCCCTAATCATGAAAATCATTCACGTTTCGAAAATACGCATTTGTTTTGTAAAACCGGTATCTTTAGTACAAATCATTCGTAAACCATTTGAGTTCTTTGTAATCCATTCGTATCATGGTTTAGAAATATGAGTTTCCGTTCGTTCAAAAACTTTGTATGTTCTTGTAAAACGTGCATGTCTTTCCACCCCGAAAACATTTATAAAAATGTAAAACCGTAAAAATGCGGGGTTATGAACTCACCTGAATATTCCTTGTGCGAAGCTAGCTAATTACGACTTCGTGATGTCGTTTCCAAGATGTGACCTGCTAGCGTGCATTCTACAATATTCCTAACACGGAATATCTAATAAGTTTCTAGATAAACACGGTAACTAAACTATGTGTCACCGAGCTCTACCGAATCGTTGACAGAACGATTTGACGGTAAATTGTTAACTTAACGAAAATGACTAAGTTAAACTTTGTCGCCCCAAGAAGTCGTTTGTGTATATAGGAATATTCGTATGAAAGTAATATATAATAAACTTGTATTATATATATTGCGTTTTGTATATACTTGCCAAAACATATGTATATGTCGTTTCGGCATTTGTAATAAATATAAAAAGTTATATTTATTTTACAAAAGTACCATCGAGTCGTTGAATGTTTGAAATAAATAGATAAACTATATCTATTTTGTAAAAGAATTCATGTTGTACGATATTTGAAATAAATATAATAACTATATTTATTTTTATAAAACGACATCATGTTGTTTGATACTTGATATAAATATAAAAACTATATTTATTTATAAAAAGATTCGAGTTTAAATATAATAACTATATTTATTTTTGTATAATAGTTTGCGTCATCGTCGTTTTTGTAAGTTGTAAAGTGTTATCGAAGATATTAAACACTTGTATTTAACTCTATAAAAGTAGTTCGTAGTCGATCGGTTATGTTTTTATACTAAAACATATATCGCTTTATAATAAGACACGCTTTGGTTTTATGGATTTTCTCAAAAAACGGGCAGAGTTTCCTCTGTTTTTGGACGGCCCTGACAACTAAAGTGTCGTTATATTACCAAGATTCAACAATATAATCAATATCAATATGTATAATTTTCGTAAAAGCGACAAAATGTAAATTAAGCACTAATCTAAATCGGTTCGAGCTTGTTCACGAAATAAATAAAAATCTTAAAATTACGTAAATATTAAACGTGTCGTTAGACTTTACCCATCTTCGCGTCGAACGTTAACTGAGTTGACCGAGTCAACTGAGTTGACTCGGTTGACCGAGTTGGACCGATCCGAACCATGAACCGCAAGACCCGATGTGTTAACTCGAACCCACATCTGATCGGGTTGACTGTTGTTGACTGGTGACCCGAGCCAAGACTTGAGCCGTCTAACCTGTGGTTGACCCGCACCCGCTGTGTTGACTCGCACCGAGCTGAGTTGACTCGCACTTGACTGAGTTGACTTGCACCGAGCTGCATCTAAATCAAACAGAATCTGAGACAAGTACAGCCACCTCCACAGATGTTGCCGTCGACTGCCACAGTCGGCCTCCTTCGACCCGGCATCAACAAAATAAACAGCAGCACATTCATCATCACCATCAATACTTCTGAGAAATAAAGGAAAAATGGGAAAGAGAGACGAATGTTTACCGGCGAAACTTGTCGAAGAAGTATCAAACCACCGCCGTCGTCTCCGATGTCGCCGGAAAACGGCGATCCTCTCCGTTCCTCTCTCACCGTTTCCTCCTTTCTCTCCGATTTCTCTCTCTCCTCCTGTATCTCTCTCTCTCTCTTCGCCTCTCCATTACTCTTTTCTGATCGATCTGCCGCTCACCACCACCCAACGTTTCATGCTTATACGTATACTCATTGATGTGTGCAAGTGTGTATATAAGTTTAAGTATATTTTAAGCCCTTTTTACACATTAGTCAAGTTTTAAATTTATAAAACACGATATTTTACTAAAACCAAACACACATATGGGCAAGTGCACCCATCGTGAGCGTAGTATAGTGTTGGCAAGATACCGAGGTCGTCCAAGGACACAAGAGCTTTTAATACCGGTTTATCCTCAACGTCTAATCAAATCAAACGTTAGAAAAAGGTTTTAAACTAGAAAAATAAAAACTAACTAAAATGTTGAAAAATAAAATAAAAATAAAACAGATAGACAAGATGAATCACTTGGCTCCGACTCGTGTTTAGTGTAACCTTTGATTATTTCCGCACTTTTGCACTTTTTAAGAGATTATCTTAGTTATTGTAGTAGGCCCCTCTTTTGAAAGTGACGTTACCCTCAACCCAGTAGTTTGAGTCAGCAAGGATACAATCCTAAAGGGTCGGATTATTGAAAGATAATTAAATAAGTTATTAATGCATATTATGGTAGGCCCCTCTTTTGAAGGTGACGTTACCCTCGGCTAAGTAGTTTGAGTCAGCAGGGATACAGTCCTAAATAGCCGGGTTAAAGTATTAATAGTAGCTTACATATGAGGGGATCAAAGAGTTTGGACCCCCGCCATCCAATACCGGTGGGTATTGAAGGAGGTCCTACTAAATTTGACCCAGGTCCTTGCAGGATCTATACACTGAACAAGGCAAGACTCTTACCAAACCGTTCCCTTAACCCCCGACCAGGTAGCCAACATATCTCCATATAGACCGTGGAGATATGAATGGTGAAAATCTTTTATTTTATATAGACAGTAAAATATTGCCAAGACACCACGGACAAACGATAAGGAAGAATCACCTTCAACATAAGAAACTAGTTATTAAAGTCATTAATACATAACCAAGTAAAAAGTGTGAAAAGATTAAAAATAAAAAGTATTACACTAGACACTTGTCTTCACCAAGTGATGTAAGAGACTTAGGCAAACATGGCCTTTGATTGTCAAAAACTCTTACAATCAATCTTGGATCCCGAGACGACTCACACACTCTACGATGGACGATGGATGATGGTAGTGGATGATGGTGTTGTGATGGTGGTGGGTGGTGGGTGAAGTTTGAGAGAGGTGGTGTGCCAAGGGATGGTTTACAAATGAGCCAAGCACCCCTATTTATAGCCTGAACAGCAGCTCGGGCACGGTCCCGTGTCCATTGGGCACGGCCCCGTGTCCATCCTTCTTCTCTGTCTTCATTAATTGCAGTTTGTCTGCATTAGTTGACCACGCCCCCGTGTCCGCTGGGCACGACCCCGTGTGCAGAAGCGTATCTGTACTATCAAGATTTCCCCAGATTCAGCGAATTTTAGAGTTGACCACGGCCCCGTGTCCGCTGAGCACGACCACGTGGTGGCTGATAGAAGCTTCTACAGCTTTGTCTTTTCTACTGACACTTGGGCACGCCCCCGTGCTCATTGAGCACAGGTCGTGTTCAGCCTTCGGTTCTCTTGTTTTGCTTGGGAAGATGTTGTCGGGGAGGCTGGGCATGCCACGTTTGTTCCTTTTCTTGTATTTATGTTAGATTTAGCTGCCTTTTTGCTTCTTTTGTTCATTTAAGCCCATTTAATCCTGAAAATACAAAAGGAAGACAAAATCACACTTTTTCCAACATTAGTACAAAAAAAGGGTTAGTTTTATGCCACAATTGATGTAATTTATATGTTGCATTTTGTGCACATCACTCATACTACTCATACGTTAAGAGTAAATCATTCACTTCTATACTCGTATTATTTCCAATAATTATGCCATTCTTATACATGCATTCCTTAAGAGTAAATCATTCACTTCTATACTCGTATTATTTCCCATTATCCTTTTCCTATTTCTAACCCTGTTTACAATCGAGCCCGTTTGAAACTTTCAAATCCTAACTTACCTTCCTACCTTTAAAAAAACTAATTCCTATTCGTTATTCTTGTGTAAACATACTTAGTAGACCGTAGCACTTTATTTAAAGTACCAAACTTTCTCGTTCCACTCGAAAAGCAATTTTTACGAATATGTGGTCTTATACTACCTTTAAAACTTCCTATGCAACCTACCTCACTTTTATTGATTTCAAACCATTATATAAAGACCTCATTCGTAAATGCAATACATTTGTAAAGCAACTCCAAATTTAGCTATTCAAAAATCGCTTTACCTATGCACGTTTCACTCATGCTTATGCCTCTAAACCATTTTAGCCAAACAAATCATTTTACAAACCTATTTTGACTATTCTCCCAAAATTTCATACTTTTCAAAACGTTTCAAAATTTCCAAGTCTCAGTTTTTACCAAAACTCTTCAAGTCTACCTCTTGAATAAATTTCGGGACGAAATTTCCTAAAGGAGGGGAGACTGTAACGCCCTGCGTTTTTCATACCTTCCATATTTAGAAACCATTGCTTGAAACTCTATTTTTGGAAATCTTGTGTTCTTGTAATCGTTCCTTCATTGTAATCGTGGTAAAATCCGAGACTTGGATCATAAATAAAACTCGTACCTTGTTAAATACGTGTTATACATACTTTATACATGCTCCTACATTCAATTTCGTGAAACAATTGATGCTTATTCGTAATTCTTAAAAACTATGTGCTAAACTTGTAAATACGTGAAACTTATGCATAAAACGTGTTTCGATTGTAAGTGATACTTAAATACGACATTCATATACTTAATTATACTTTGATTATGTTCTTCATACTTAAATTTACCTTAAACTATGCTTTTATGGCGAAACAAGTCCCTAAAACACCTTAAACCCCTAAATAAGAAACTTTAGGGACCTTTTTGTCATTTAATGAAACTTGGTCATCAGACCTTGTCACGGCCCACGTAAACTAACCTTGCCCCCTACGCGGCCTGTGAGAAAACCCCTAGTTCAGACTTCCCAATTCAGCTCGCGACCAGATTCGTTTTGAGCGGGATTTTTGGGTTTTGTTTGAGTTTTGAACTTGTTTAGTGCATTAATTAGCCACCAACTTAAACCCTAATCACACCTCTATATAAACCAAGCCTCCTCCACACTTCATACACTTTACAAACTCACAAAATCACACTCAAATCACTCTCAAAAGCTGCTGAAAATCGGAGTTTGGACAGAAGTGAAGCAAGTTCTTCAAACAAGCATAACTTCTTCATTTCTTCTCCGTTTTTCATCGATTCTTCTTCCTACTTGTTTGGATTGACCTAAGGAACATTTCCACAGGTTTTCCATGGAAAACCAAGGTCTGGAATGCTCCCAAATAGGCTCCAAAGTGGGCTGAAGATTCTGTTTTTACTTAAACTTTGTAATTCTTTGTGTAACTTGAGTTTATCTCACTCAAACCCACGTCCTTATGCGCATAACCACTTGTATGGTTAGTTGGGCTTAAAAACGGGGCTGAGACATGTGAAATCAGAGGTGTAAACCTCACATATTTTCTGTTTTATTCAAGGGTTTAACCCACAAGTGATGAACAAGCTAAAGCTTGAAGTTGTGTGATTATTTGGATAGCTTGGGCTATCCTACCTTCAATCCACACATCACTTGATGTTTTCTCTAGTTAGATAGTATGTATTTCTATTCCTTATTGTATGTATTCATGACCATCCTTGTTGTCTATGACAACTCGTGCATTGGTGAAACACTTAGAGGTATATAAAATGGATGCTTGTTCTTCCTACCTCCTACATGATTTCTATGACACAATAGAGGTACCTAAATGGAGATATAATCTTCTACCTCATGCTTGACAATTGGACTTATTAATATATACTACATAACCTACATAACACATAGATATATTATCCAAATAATCGAATCTTTGATGATGAACTAGTGTTCATATGTCAAGGTGCTAGATTATATCATCCTGGACCTTGATAACTTGTCACGATTCTAATGGAACCTTGTTCCATGAAAATATCCAAACTCCTTTAGAGTTTCCTAGTGTCAAGAACAAGTATCATATGTACAAGGTGATTATTTTCATGTATATATATTCTTATGTTTTAAATTCCGAATCTCGACTCTAATCCTACCTTGAGCTTTAACCCTTATACATTCGTCCACTCAATCTCATACACTCGTCCACACTTGGATAATCGGAAGAATTTGCAATATTGTGAGTATACTTGAACCCCTCTTTACGTTTACCACTTTTTGGGGTGTAACATGTTTTCCTATGAAACTTACACTTTAATCTTTATACACAAACATTCCTATTTCACGCATGCTTATTTGATTACTTGATACTTTAAACTTGGGTTGAGGACATCTTGTGTTAGACTTATCATTAACTTCGTACGAGCCTATCCGTGACATATATAGCTCTATAGGATTAACGCACCGCCCGTAGACTTGTGGTTATGTCATGAGCATATTGCGTTTCATCATTGGTTTGATATGTTAGACACATGCCGATTTTATTGTTTATCTTGTATCAAGAGCTTGCCACATGGAATTGTTTGAAACTTATCTTTTTATGCTACGTATGAAAAACTTGTATACTCGCCTTTGCTTTTGCATTGAACTTTATTTTAAAACATGTTACAGGTTGAGGATGACGATGCTTGAACTTGAAGTAGTGATGATGCTTAGATACACATTTAGACGTCTTAAGTTAATGTACTTATTTGTTGTATTCTTGTATTGAACATATTGTATATCAAGTTGTTGTATTTGATTTTAATCTTTATAATCGACTTTTAGAAATGAAATGAAATCCATTATTTAATTATTGTCACAAATAGTGTTATGAAGTCTCTTGCAATCTCGTTTTCGTCTCACTCCGATGTTTCCGCCATCGGTTGGGGTATGACAGAGAGTGCGCTGGTCGGAGGGAGATGTCACATCAATGAACAGTGATGTGAAAGGATGGGTATTTATAGGTGAAAGGGAGAGAAGTGAGGTGGTGCACAATGGGTCGGATGGCCTTTCGATCGGATGACCATCCGATCGGATAGTCATCCGGTCGGATGAACATTCGATCGAACGGTCGTTCGATCGGATGGCGCGTGTGAGTTGGTTTCCGACTTTTGTTTCGTGCGTTGAGCGTTGCGTTCGATTGAGACGCGAGTGAGCGTTTACACATTCAAGCTAGTATATATATATACCTATATATATATATATATATATATATATATAGGGAGAAGATCATGCGAGAACCACCTCTTATTGCGAGAACCGCGAGAACCAATGTGAACACAACCAAAAAGGCCTAAAAATAGCTAAAAATCACACAAAAATTTTTTATTTTTTTTTAATATTTTTTATATAAAAATCGCTACTTCTCGAAGCCAAAAAAAATTAAAACAATTTTTTTTTTTTTTAAAAAAAAAAATTTTTGGCCACTAAAAGTAGCGATTTGAGCATAAAAAATATTAAAAAAAAAATTTAGATTTTTTTTAGGTTTTTTGGGGGTTTAGTTTTTAGCATTTTAGCTTTGGGGGGGGGGGGGGATGGGGGGTTTAGGTTTTTGGGGGGTGGGGGAGGGGGGTTTAGGTTTTGGGGGGGGGGGGGAGGGGGTTAGGTTTTTTTTTTGGGGGGGGGGGGGGTTTAGGTTTTTTTTTTGGGGGGGGGGGGGGGTGGGGGTTAAGTTTTTTTTAGGTTTTTTTAGCTATTTTAGGTTGTGTTCACATTTGTTCTCGCGGTTCTCGCAATAAATGGAGTTCTCGCATGAGCCCCTCCCTATATATATATATATAGGTAATAGCATAGCATAAATAACCACGTTCCGTGTTTGCGTTAAGTTGAGTTGCGCGTGCCCGCGAGTGCGCGTTTAAACAGTTTCACCCATTGTTATTATTATCATTATTATAACAGGTCATAGTATAAATAGTTGCGTTTGAGTTTGCGTCGCATCACGACGATCGATGGGAACAACTTAACTATTCACTCGATGTCATCGTAAGCGTTAGTGTATGCGAATATATGAGAAATAGCATTGCAAGCGATATAGTTACATTATGATCCGAATCTCTGGTGCTAGGCGTAACGAGAGTAACAAGCGCGAATGTGCGGGTCGTTACAGCCGCACCTCCACCGTCACCACCACCGATCTTCAACAACAAGACGATCTTCAACAATTGAAACATCATCATGGTAACAAGTCACACAAACCCGATCCCCATTTCACTCAATTTCATCATCATATTCTTCAATTTCTACATCTTGGTCATCCAAGACGGAACAGACTCACGCGATTTTGAAACATCGTCGGTAAAACGCTAGTCGGAGTTGTAGTTCCGTTTGATTTTGAATCCAATTTGTGGTGGTTACTGGACTCCGGCGAATCAGCAGACGTCGTATTTAACAAATCGAACGAGGAAGATTGAGATCTAGAAACTGTGCCGGAGTTATCGAAAGATAATTCTCGTGAATTTTCCGGTAAAACGCTAGTCGGAGTGATAGCCCCGTTGGATTTGGATTTCGATCGGTGACTGGACTCCGGCGAGTCAGACGACGTGGTAACGGAGGAATCGAACGACGACGTTTGAGATCTGGAAAGTGTGTTGCGTTTTTTGGATCTAAAGAGGTTCTTAGGGTTGATTTTTGCAGTGAGTTTCATGATCGGAAAGGTTGATGATGATTAAGAAGATGAAGATGATAATGGAGATTGATGATGAAAAGTAGGGGTGAGCAGAAAACCGAAATAACTGAACCGTAACCGAAATAACCAATAAAACCAAACCGAAAAAAACGATGGTTCGGTTTTCGAATTTTTAATAACCGAAAATTTCGGTTCGGTTTTCGGATAACCATTTTCAATAACCGAAAAAAACCGAACCAAACCGATAAGTTACAATACATATATTTTTATGTTTAAGTTTAAGTTGTTTAAGTGTTTAACCCAATGCTAGTAGATATTATTAATTTTATTCTTGAATGTTAAGTCTTGACAATAAAAACATTACATGTTTATTTATAATTGAAATGATTTATTTATTACCTACAAGAAATAACAAATATAAATATAAAATTTAAATGATCTTCAAATAATTATAAAAAAAATGTTTTAATAAAAACTTTGAAGAAACATAAAAATAGATTAGAATGTTAGCTTTATGTAAACAATATTAATTAAAGAGGTTAACTATTCTATAATATAAGAATTGTCGAAGGATCTTATGAATGGTAAATTAATTAGATAAAATTTGAATATTAATTACACTTCTTGCCATCTCTTTTAGATTGTGTTACTTTATTCTCTTTTTTGTGATGCAGATTTACCAAACTCACTATTATCTTCTCACAACCCTCAACTTAGAGTTAAATAGTTATATTATTTTGATTTATTAAGGGACTGTTTGGTAGCCTCTGAATGGTCATTAAGAGGCTACCTTTTAATGGAACCATTAAGAATTTTACCAATGAGAAGGTAGAAGAATGTGACATGTGATTATTTACAATTCAGAAGTTACCTCTTAACCATTCAGACTTGAGGTTACCTCTTATTCATTCAGAGGTTTTAAACCATTAAGAGGTAGCATCTGAATGGTCATTAAGAGTCTACCAAACAACCCCTAAATTTGTATTCTTTACATTTGTCTGATTCTAAATCTCAAATCTTAAAGTTACTTTATTTTCTTTATCTAAGTCTAGATAAATTTTATAGGAAAGTTTTTATATTTAGGTATAAGAAGGTGTTTTTTTTATTTATTTGTTTATCTTTTTTATTCCTTTATCCAAAAATACTCTAGCCTTGGGTTTTTCTTTCGATTACCATAACAAGTGTCAGTACCTTAAACCAATCGAATTTCCGTTGCGAAGAGCGGAGTACCTCTACCAGTTATATCTTAAATGTAAACATATAAGAACGATTCTTATATTTTAAATTATACTTTTTAGTTTTTGAAGAGTTTTTTGCAGAAGTCATGTTGTTTTCAAATTCATAATCACAACTAATGCCATGTTGAAAAATATTTCAAAAATAATGCCAAAGCCATTACTAATGGCGAATTTTTTCACACCCTAGGCTAGTGTCAGACATGCGCAGGAGCCAATCATTGAAAAGGACGAAAGGCTGCACTCAAGCCATTAGTAATGGCGAAAATCTGCAAAAAGCCATTTTGAATGGCGAAAAATTTTAAAGGCTGCATGTTTAGCTATTCAAAATGGCGAATTTTGTAAATTTACTGATCTATCCAATTGTACACAAAAAAAATTATAGCAATTATTGATTGTTTTATTTAGACCGTGAGGTATGGTGAGGCGGGGGTTTAGGGCATGGGTTGACACGTGGCTTGGGTATTTTTAAAAATACCTAAACTTGGATGTAGAGATTGTTGAACCCAAGCCCTCGCCACTGCAACTTCTTCATTAAGTACCCATCTTTGTTGTTTTCGTTTGGCGCTTTCAAGTGCTTTCTCGGCCTAGGTTTTTTTCTTGTGACTTCTCTTTTTTATGGGTTTTGATGCGGAAGGACCATCGATGGGGGGGTTGAGTTTCGGGGACGGTTTCGGTTTGGGAAAGGCTGATTGACGTTTGTGAAAGGTTGATGGGCGTTTGTTGAAACGGGCTAGGTATAGAATCGTCGGTGTGAGGGAAGTTAGTATACACACGATTCGAGAGATACGATGCGTAATCCGCCATATCGGGCATAGTGGAGTGTATTAAAAATGGAGGAGGAATTGGACGATTGGGTGGTGGGCTAGGATTTTCTTGTAATGCCCATGGGTTGTTTGGGTCATAACCACGATTATGAGGATTCATTTTTCGTATTGTGGTTGGATAATTTTTTTTTAAATAAGATAGAGATGATTATAGAAGAGGGGGAGTAGTTGTGGTAAAAAAATGAATAGAAATTAGTTTTTATAGTGAAAAAATCATTTTTTTTACACATTGCCGTTGGCCAAAGGCTAGTTGTCTTGGCCAATTAGCTCCCGCCATGTCACCTTGATAGACCCGCCCAACGCCCGGGCTGAATCCCCCACCCAAGGGGACACGCCGAAACCCAAGCCCACCCGGGGTGGTGACTTGGGCGTTTATGGCCAACCCACGCCCCAACCCCCGCCCCATACCCCATAGTCTTATAATGGCTATGTGTCAGATTTTTATGTTTTCGCCATTTATATGGCTACAAGTACAGAAATTGCAGATTTCGCCATTACTAATGGCGAAAAGTACCTTTTCAATGATTGGGTCTTACACATCAGGCGAGTTTTTTGCCTAGCCCGTTTCAACAAATGCCCATCAACAAACGCCCATCAATATTTTCACCATCGATCACCTATCAAGCGGAGAGTTGGAACTAATGTTGGAAACTGAGAGAAGAGATAAAGAAAAAATATTACAAACAATAAGATTTTTTTTATGTAATTTTATTTATTTAAAAAACATTATTAAAAAATTTAAATTTGTTTTAAAAATATTAAATATTGCACTTTGGGCTGGCCACGCCCCAAACCCCCGCCCCACCATACCGTCTTCAATGTGGTTCAGCCCAGCGAAGCCCACCCAAGCCACGTGTCAACCCATGTCCTAAACCCCCGCCCCACCATACCCCACGGTCTAAATAAAACAATCAATAATTGCTATAACTTTTTTGTGTACAATTGGATAGATCAGTAAATTTACAAAATTCGCCATTTTGAATGGCTAAACATGCAGCCTTTAAAATTTTTCGCCATTCAAAATGGCTTTTTGCAGATTTTCGCCATTACTAATGGCTTGAGTGCAGCCTTTCGTCCTTTTCAATGATTGGCTCCTGCGCATGTCTGACACTAGCCTAGGGTGTGAAAAAATTCGCCATTAGTAATGGCTTTGGCATTATTTTTGAAATATTTTTCAACATGTCATTAGTTGTGATTATGAATTTGAAAACAGCATGACTTCTGCAAAAAAACTCGTTTTTGAATCTTACATAATTTTGTTTAAAAAACCGAAAAACCGAACCGACATAAAAACCGAAAAAACCGAAACCAAAAAAACCAAAACCGAACGCTTTTAAAAAACCAAAAACCGATATTTCGGTTTCGGTTTTAGGTTTGCCCAAAAACCGAACCGAGCCAAACCGTACACACCCCTAATGAAAAGTGTGAGGAAGATGATAAGAGTGACAGAGAATTTTTTATTTTATTTTTAATTATAAGAGTATTTTGGTCATTTAATAATACTTAACCAAAAAATTATAACACATAAACCACATAGATCATGGACTCAAAAATAATTTACCCTATAGGGTAAATTACACTTTTCGTCCTTTATGTTTGTAGCGTGTTGCAATGGATAGCCTTTAACTTTAATAATTACAGTCACAATCCTTTATTTGGAAAACGCATTACACCTTTCGTCCTTTAGCACTAACCATGTTAAAATTTTCAGTTAACTCTAGTCATGTGCATTGCACATGAGGGCAATTTGGTCAATTAATTAATATATGTATATTTATAACATATTCTAGTCATCGTCTCCATCTCCTCCACCACCACCACCGTCCCACCACCACCACCACCGTCCCAACCCTCCGACAACCACAAGCACAGCCACCAACTTCGCAACAGCCACCACCATCTTTCCAACCAAAACCGTCATAACTCACCGGAATTTGTCAAAACCCGATCACGATCCAGAAAAATCAATAAGCCTAATAACAACTTAACTCTTACCTGAATGAACCCACAAGTGAATCTTGGCTTGCAAACCAAATCCCCCAAATCAACTCCATCTAGGGTTTATACTTCATAGGTTTCAAAGTTTGAATCGACTGTCGCCCCAAATCAGCTTCATCTATGCAAACCAAATCCCCCAAAATTAATGTTTCAACTTTGAATCGACTATTTCCAAATCCAGAAAGAATATACAACTTCATCTCACATGGAGCCTTCATTTTCATCTCACATGGAGCCTTCATTTTCATCTCACATGGAATCTTCATCATCTCAAATCGTATTAAGATCAAGAAATCAAATGGAGTTCATCGGTTAAAGGTGATTTTATAACAACGGTGTTCGGATCCACCGGAGACTTTAGGAAACAGATCGGTGGTGGTTGTAACACACTTGTAATACATTGCACATTTCAAATCGGAATCTGAATCAGAAACCAACCCGACGGTCGGATCTACTGCTTCCAGACTTGTGTACAGAAGCAACAAGACGGTGTGGTTGTTGTAGATCCGAACAGTGTGGTGGTCATAGGCGGTGGATGTCGTTGTAGATCCGTCAGTGATGGCAGTGTTATGAGAGATAGTTTAAGGAGAGACATGTGTCGGTGGTTGTAGAGCCGACATGGTGGTCACCGGCGGTGGTGGTGTCTCAAGTGGTGGTGGTGGTGGTTTTAGTTACAGAGACATTTGATGGAGGAGAGAGTGAGAGACAACTGGTATATATATTTATTTATTTTTAACAAAAAGTTACTATTTCTTTATTTTTTTCTATTTATTTAAGTAAATGGGATAAAATGACTATGATACCCTCATGTGCAGCTCACATGACTGGATTTAACAACAGAATCTAACCTCTGTTAGTGGAAAGGACGTAATGCGTAATGAGTTTTCAAATAAAGGATTGTGATTGTAATTATTGAAGTTAAAGGCTATCCATTGTAACCCGCTACATACATAAAGGACGAAAAGTGTAATTTTTCCTACCCTATAAAAAATAAATAAATATGACAATGAAAACGAAAATATGTTGTAACTTACAAGATGTTACCCCCGTTAAATAAAGGAAAAATTGCATATTTCCCCTTAAAATCACCCTTAATTGCATATTTACCCAAGCCTAAATACAAATTGCATATTTCCCCTTCTATGTTAAAATGTCAAAACTACCCTTCTCAAAACCCTTCTCAAAATTAAAATATCAAATTAGAGAATCAGATCATTCATTCGACGTTTGGTTTTCTTTCTTCATCATTCGACACAGCAGAGGGTTTCTTCATTAATCGACACAGCAGGGGCCGGATTTGCGATTGTGCCGGCGACATAGAGATTCCGACGGGCTGTTCTTCTGCCAGCGACACAACGATTCCGTCCGGCCGTCGATCCTTCTGCCGGCGAAATACTTCGGCCGGCTTTTGTTTCAGGTTAGTTACTTCGGCGACATATTTCAAGATTGTTTGAGAATAGTTATGTTTTTACAGTCACGTTGTTTGAGAACAATAAATTTCTTTTTAGGAAAGTTGAAATTGCATATGTAGGAAACTTGACAGTGACTTGTAAATTTGTCTTTCTTCATCACATGGGAAACTTGACAGTGACTAGTTTTCTTATTGTTTTGTTTGTTTTCGTATTTTTTTTTTTTTGAAAAACAGAATTGATTGAAGATGGAAGATGATAATATAGATGCACCAACATGGGAGAACATGTCTCAATCACCAACACTTGAGCCAAATGTTTTTCAAATAACATCCAAGTATAAGATAAAATTAAAATATGGAGGCTACTTTCGATTAGCTAAGAACTCGGCTAGGAAACGGTATTGTTTTGGTTATCAAAAATGTATTTACATTGATACATACTCATACAACTTTGATGATTTAGTTGAAGAGGTTACAAATCATTATCCACCAAATAGGGATCTCGTTTACTCTATTTATTTCGTTGACAAGTATGCCATAGATCAATCTATTATCAAGCTTGATTCTCATGAGAAATTTGAGTTTATGATTAGAATGTATGAAGTGGAAAAAGAACTTGTCGTTTATGTGACAACGAGTAGTAATCATGAGACTTCTTCAGTTAATCAAAGGTAAAAGTTTGTTTAAAAATGAGTTTAATATCGTGTGCATCAATATCTACTAAATCATTAGAATTGTAAATCTTTTTCAGGGGTCAAGATGAAGTGGGCGACGAACCACACAGTGAAGATGAATCAGAGTATTCATTAAGTGATGAAAGCTATCATAGTTATTATAGTAGTGATGATGAAGTTGAGCAACATAACTCCCAAGAGGAAACTTATACCAAGAAAAGTCGACCCATCAAGTTGAACTCAACATTTGAAAATGTTGTCGCGTTTAGACGAACATTAATCCATTATGCACTTGTAAATGAATTTGAATACTTCATTGAGAAAAGTGAACCGACAAGAGTCACAGCAAGGTGTGTAGACATAGAATGCAAATGGAGAATACATGCCTCTGTCAAGCAAGATGGAATTACATTCCAGGTAGGATTTATGAATTAATTACTTGTTGTTTTCCATATTGTTACATAAATTATATGTTTATGTAATGTCATGAAGGTTAAGAAATTTGTAGAAGCACATTCCTGCACTCGAAGTAACAAGGGTGGTAACAAGGTTGCAACTCAAGGATGGATTGCTAGTGTCATTAAAGATAAGCTAAAATCTGATGGGGACGTCTCTGCTACAGAACTAAAGAAGTGGGTTATGAAGATTTACAAATAAAGATGCACTTACTTATATCAATTAGAATCACAATAAAATATGGTGCCGATCCAAGTTTGGTACAACATCCAAGTGTGATTATATCACTAACAACATATCAGAGGCGTTTAACGCTTGGATTGGTGAATTACGTTATAAGCCGGTTCTTGAACTTTTAGATTCCATAAGGGAGAAGATTATGGTACGATTTGACAAAAAAAGGTGTATTCTAAAGAAATGGAAGGGTACATTAGTACCTAAAACTAAGAGTTATCTTAATCGAATCTCGAAGGTTAGTGTATTAGTGTTTGTTATTCTTTATAAATTTTATTTTAGATTAAATTTTGTATGAACTTGTTATTTTTCCATGTTATATGTAGAATTTGGGCGAGTACGAAGTTTGTAGAAGTAGTGAAAATCGAGCTGAAGTGAAACGCGGCGAAAAGCGTTGGGAGGTCGTACTTGATGAGCAAACATGTACTTGTCGGGTTTGGCAAGTTAAAGGTATTCCATGTCTACATGCAGCTGCTTTTATTGCTTTCACAAGTGATGTAAATTGGGAGAAGTTTGTTGATTCTTACTTCACTATTGAGAAAATTAAATCGGCTTATGCTCTAGAAGTTGCTCCGATGCCTACAAAGGATCAATGGGTGCATGTAGATGATGAGGAGAAGATATACCCACCTATTATCAAACGGCCCCCCGGAAGACCAAGAAAGGAGAGAATTAGAGCTAATGATGAGCAAAGAAAAAAATATAAGTGTCACCGGTGTGGTGGGTATGGACACCAACAAAAAAAATGCAAAAATTCGGCATCGCAAGATCAACCATCAACAAGTAAACGAGGGAAAAAGAACAAAAACATGTGAAAATAACTAATCAAAGTCGAGCAATTTACTTTTTTGGTACCAAATGGTCAAAACTTTGGCATTTGTCTTTTTCATATTTTGGATATTGTTACATGGAATTTTTGTGGTTGTTCTTTTGGGATTATTTTTTGGTACCGTAATGGATTAAAGTTTTGGAATTTTTGTGGTTGTTCTTTTGTGATTGTTACTCTAGTTCGTGAGGAAAAATAATGAAAAAAAAAATCCATGAAAAAATGCAAGTAGTGAAAAAAGACAAAAACTAGTAAAAAAAGGGTAAATATGCAATTTTTCTAAAGTTTAGTAAAATGAATGGTAAAATGGTCTTTCTATAATTTAATTTTAATAAATTAAATCAAAATGGGTAAATTTGCAATTTTACTAGTTAATAGAGGGGAAATATGCAATTGAATTTTTGGCTTGGGTATATATGCAATTTCAAAGTTTTTTAAGGGGAAATATGCAAAAAAACCCTTAAATAAACACATAACACATTCCCCTGTTTCTTGCAACCAACGCACCAATGGCGGCCCGAACATTCCCGGAGATGCCGACGCCGTCGTCTCTGCTATCGGCGTACGCCTCCATGTCAACCTCCATCATGCTCTTCCGTACAATGTTCAACCAGCTCTTCCCCCGAGAACTCCGGCGATACGTCCTCAACGCCGTCCGATTCTACTGGAAACCCAAATCATCAAAACTCACTCTCGTTTTCGACGAGAAAGACGGCTTGACCGCCAACCACATGTTCGATGCCGCCGAAGCCTTCCTCTGTACTAGAATCAACCCCGATTCCGAACGCCTCCGGTAATAATAATAGAACTCGCACACTCCTTAAAACTACTTTTAAATACACCAAAGACTTGTTGACTATTTAGTAGTAGGTTTCTTGATGGTGTCTGAGTTAGCCGTTTTAACTCAGACACCATCTGAACTTATTTCTAAAGATATTATATGATGAATGTTTACTAGATCATCAAATCCATAAAAGAAAGGTTTTGATGGTGTCTAAACCTACTTCTAAATATATGAATGGTTTACAGGATCACAAAATCCGTGAAAGAAAATCACATCAATGTAAAATTTGCGGACTCAGAGACGATAGCGGATTCATTCGAAGGAATTCAAGTATCATGGACATACGTCCGTCAGCAGCCACAGCAAAGACCCGGCGGCGACGGAGACACCCCCGATTACGCGAGTGGAAACAGTGGCTCAGGCCGCGGGGGCTTTACGCCAGAGAGAAAATACATCGAGTTAAAATTCGACAAAAAATATAGAGAAACTATAATATCTTCTTACTTACCATTGATATTACAAAGATCAGAACAACTCCAAAACCAGAAAAAAATTGTGAAGCTTCATAACTTGCAATCCTACGGTGGCGGGCCTGGCCACAAGGAATCGGTGAACCTGGACCATCCGTCAACGTTCGACACGTTGGCGATGGATCCGGGGATGAAGAAGGCGATAATTGATGATTTGAATTTGTTTTTGAAAAGGAAGGAGTTTTATAAAAGAGTAGGGAAGGCGTGGAAGAGAGGGTACTTGTTGTACGGTCCGCCTGGGACCGGGAAATCGAGTTTGATTGCTGCTATAGCTAATTACTTGAAGTTTGATATCTTTGACTTGCAGTTGTCGAATGTTGGAGGTGATTCGAGTTTGAAGAAACTCATGTTGAGAACAACGAATCGGTCGATTTTGGTGATTGAAGATATTGATTGTAGCATCCAGTTGCCGGACCGGAAGGGGACGGTTTTGTCGAAGTTACCTGAGGTTAAATCCGGCCGTGATCCCATGGTTATTTTCCTTTACCTCAATCTTTTGTTCTTACCCTTTTCTAGTCATTGTTGGTCCGCGTAACTTAAACGAGCCGAGCCTGAGCTTATGAGCACAAGAGCTTTGGCTGGGTTCGTTCTGAGCTCTATTATTAAACTTAGAGTTTGGTATTAGAGTAGTTTTTTAAGCAAGATTTTAACTCTATATATTTATAATTTTGTCGATATAACATAATTCAGTATATCATTACTATACCTTAATTTAATATAGAATCATAATTATTATACAAATATATGTTAAATAAAAATTATATAAATAATAAGTTTGTTTAGACTCTCGCAAGACAGCTCACATTCGATAATGAAACTCGGACATTGACTCTATTATCTATTTATTTTGAACATCGCATTGACTCTTTTTTAAACAAAGTATTATTTAGTCTTGAGCTTGGACTTGTTTATTAAAGAGGTTATTTTTAAGCTCGGGTACGGGATTATTTATTAAACAGGCACAAGCTTGAGTTGATTTGAGGTTTTAACGAGGCGATTTTGGATAGCTTAGGCTCTTTGCTTGTTTACATGGCTTGTTTACACTCCATTGGTTTGCAATTTCGTATAAAAATGTCAATCTTTTTGCAGTTCTCTTTATCAGGGCTTTTAAATTTCATAGATGGGTTATGGTCATGTTGTGGGGACGAACGGATTATAATATTCACGACGAACCACAAAGAACGACTCGACCCGGCATTGCTTAGACCAGGGCGGATGGATGTGCACATTCACATGTCGTACTTGACAGTTGATGGGTTCGAAACACTAGCTGCTAACTACCTAAATATTCACGACTACCATTGGCGATTTAGGGAAATCAAAGAACTGATCAAATGCAAGAAGGTTACACCTGCTGAGGTGGCGGAGGAACTCATGAAATCGGACGATGTGGATGTTGTGTTGGAAGGACTTGTGAAGTTTCTAAAACGAAAGAAGATGGAAGATGATGAAAGTAAAGATGGGGTCGATGATGATGAAGAAGAAAGTGAAGTTCGTGAAGCTAAAAAGGCAAAAATTATATCATGATTTAAGAATCAGAGGCTTTTTGATGTTTTGTTCTTCAATTCTAGATGAAAGGTTGTTTGGTTACATTTTAAGTTTTGGTTTCCATTGTTACTCCTTTTTGAAAAGGTTATATATTTATACTATACTATATTTTAAGTTTGGGTTTGTATCTTTATAAGTTATATACTTGAACACCCAATAAAAGGAATGTGAATGAAACTATATTAAAAAGAATACGAGATCATGAAGTATAAGCTTGCATGATAGAATGAAACATATTGTAATTAATGAAATACTAAAATGACCTCGACTTCATTTATTTCATTGAATAAGTGGAACGTATATAGTGTAAAATTTCCAATAGTGACAAGAAGTGTGTTTAGAAGTTCATGACTTGTAGACTTGATTACATGTAAATGTTTGTGAACCCTTTCCTACTAGCACATAAAGGCGTGCTGAAATTTATTTAATTATATGTCTTGTGACTTTCAGTAAGTTAGTTTAACGATCAAGTTATAATTATTAAATGAGCATATTTTTAGACCTGATCTTGTTTAAGTTTGACTTGATTTCAGTTTTAGCTTCTAACGAGACGATCTTGAGAATTCGCGGATAGCTCGACCTGTTTACACCTCTAGTCCTCTCTGCTAACTCGACCTTGATGATAGTTCAAGGTGAATAGAGACTTAGAGGAGATCAGAAGAAAGGATCACATGTGTGAAGGTGAATAAAAATAGCTTTAGTGTATGTCCACAATTTGTAATGCAGAGAATCAATGTGAATTTAAAATTTCATTACACTTGTTAATGACAATATATGTATACTGTTGATCTTGAGTTATCATCTATACTTTCTATAAAAAGGCAAATGTCGCTGACATAAGAAAAACTGAGGTGACAGCCATAAAGGTTGTCCAACAATTTCTTTCTTATGTCATTATTGCATCATAAGTCTTAATATATAAAATCACTTTAAAATACATTTAAAGCTCTGTCATCAAAACCTCTGCCCATATCCATCTATACTTTAATAGCCAACAGAGGTTGAAGGTTATATCAGCAGAGGTTAATTGACGGCAATTTCAAATTCAAAATGCATGGAAATACGTAATTTGCAATTAATGCATGTCACTCAATCACTCCTGTCAATCATCTTCTTATATAAGGCTTTTCTTCTCATTTCTCTCCTCATATTTAATCACACTCATATCTTCTTTGATTTCCGATTTTGAAATATGAATTCATTCCGAATTAGAAGCATGTCAACATCCGTTGAGAGTAACAACCTTAGTTTTGTTAACGATTTGAATCCTGGGAAAGATATGTGGCACATGAAAGCGAGAATCATCCGAAAATGGAATATAACAACCCTCCAAAATATTTTTCAAACACCCTAAAAATATTTAAAGTACCCCAAAATGTCCTAAAATACACCCCGAATGCGAAAATGGACCCCAAATACCTTTATTTTTATTAAAATTAAATAAAAACAAGAAAATGGGGTTGGTCGCGAGGCGCGTAGCCCTTGGCTACCTCCTACGCGGGCCGCGACAGTAAGGAGATCAGGCGAACCCCTAAGCCGCCACATGTTCCAGTCGTGCCGTGCCTAGTGGTCGACTCAGCAACCCTAGGGCCTACCCAAGGGAGCCTCGCAGGCCGCGAAGGCCTTGGCCGGAGTTTACGCGGGGCGCGACGAAGCTCAATTGCAGCCCTATAAATTGAGGGCATCGGCTTCAGTCTACGATCGCTCACACACTTTTCTCTCTCGAAATTTTTGATAGTATAAGTAATTTTCGGGCGTAATACCCCCCTAAATAACGAAGTTCTGCCCCGTTGTAAGTATTATAACCCCGGTTACATATTAAATACGCAGCCCGATTGATCTAGGGTTCCGTAACGGCTGTCGTGGTTCTACCCGACGTAGTCGTTGGAATGCCGTCTCGGGGAGGGTATCATTAATATAAATGTTGGGTTATTATACTTACACGTGTGCCTTTGTGTAAGTTATAGATAATCACCAGGAAACCCCTAAAGAAAACTGATGTGCGTTAGGTGTGATGGGTTTTTAATGTATAATTTAAGCCCTTTTACACTTTTTAGCCAACTTTTAAATTTATAAAACACGATATTTACTAACACTAAACACACATATGGGCAAGTGCACCCATCGTGAGCGTAGTATAGTGTTGGTAAGATACCGAGGTCGTCCAAGGACACAAGAGCTTTTAGTACCGGTTTATCCTCAACGTCTAATCAAATCAAAAGTTAGAAAAAGGTTTTTAAACAAGAAAAATAAAACAAACTAAAATGCTGAAAAATAAAATAAAATAAAAACAGATAGACAAGATGAATCACTTGGATCCGACTCGTTTGTAGTGTAACCTTTGATTATTTCCGCACTTTTGCACTTTTTAAGAGATTATCTTAGTTATTGTAGTAGGCCCCTCTTTTGAAGGTGACGTTACCCTCAACCCAGTAGTTTGAGTCAGCAAGGATACAATCCTAAAGGGTCGGATTATTGAAAGATAATTAATTAAGTTATTAATGCATAATGTGGTAGGCCCCTCTTTTGAAGGTGACCTTACCCTTGGCTAAGTAGTCGAGTCAGCAGGGATACAGTCCTAAATAGCTGGGTTAAAGTTTTAATAGTAGCTTACATATGAGGGGATCAAAGAGTTTGGACCCCCGCCATCCAATACCGGTGGGTATCGAAGGAGGTCCTACTAAATTTGACCCAGGTCCTTGCAGGATCTATACACTGAACAAGGCAAGACTCTTACCAAACCGTTCCCTTAACCCCCGACCAGGTAGCCAACATACCTCCATATAGACCGTGGAGATATGAATGGTGAAAATCTTTTATTTTATATAGATAGTAAAATAATGCCAAGACACCACGGACAAACGATAAGGAAGAATCACCTTCAACATAAGAAACTAGTTATTAAAGTCATTAATACATAACCAAATAAAAAGGTGCGAAAAGATTAAAAATAAAAAGTATTACACTAGACACTTGTCTTCACCAAGTGATGTAAGAGACTTAGGCAAACATGGCCTTTGATTGTCAAGAACTCTTACGATCAATCTTGGATCCCGAGACGACTCACACACTCTATGATGGATGATGGATGATGGTGGTGGATGATGGTGTTGTGGTGGTGGTGGTGGTGGAGTGTGGGTGAAGTGTGAGAGAGGTAGTGTGCCAAGGGATGGTTTGCAAATGAGCCAAGCACCCCTATTTATAGCCTGAACAGTAGCTCGGGAACAGCCCCGTGTCCATTAGGTATGGCCCCGTGTCCACCCTCCTTCTCTTTCTTCATTAATTGCAGTTTGTCTGCATTAGTTGACCACGCCCCCGTGTCCGCTGGGCACGACCCCGTGTGCAAAAGCGTATCTGTACTATCAAGATTTCCCCAGATTCTGCGAATCTTAGAGTTGACCACGGCCCCGTGTCCGCTGGGCACGCCCCCGTGGTGGGTGATAGAAGCTTCTACAACTTTGTCTTTTCTGCAGACACTTGGGCACGCCCACGTGCTCATTGAGCACGGGTCGTGTTCAGCCTTCTGTTCTCTTGTTTTTGCTTGGGAAGATGCTGTCGGGGGTCGGGCATGCCACGTTTATTCCTTTTCTTGTATTTATGTTAGATTTAGCTGCCTTTTTGTTTATTTTGTTCATTTGAGCTCATTTAATCCTGAAAATACAAAAGGAAGACAAAAACACACTTTTTCCAACATTAGTACTAAAAAGGGGTTAGTTTTATGCCACATTTGATGTAATTTATATGTTGCATTTTGCACACATCAAATACCCCCACACTTGAATCTTTGCTTGTCCTCAAGCAAAACTCTTTATAATGTGGCGTTACACTCCCAAATGGAATGGGTAGAAGAGAAGGTTTTTGGGCTTGTCATAGAGTGTCGGGATTTCCAAGATTCTTTATTAAGTTTTATTTTTATTTATTTACAATCCTATTCGTCATGATTTATTTAAAATATTACTTAAGATAAATTACTTATTAGGGCATGACATGCTTTTATTAAAATTCCACTTATATACAAGTTCACATACCTCACGGGGATCACTCAACACTCGGCCGAAGATGTTTTTTAGTGAATCACTCGAGAGCGGCATGGAACTTACTTCTACCATAAGCTTGCCAAGCAATCAATCCTCCTCCTCCTCCTTTTTAACTATACACCTTTGTAAATATCAAGAGGACTTTTTGGGTGAAGGGTTAGGCTTGGGTTAAAGGTAGGTGGTTGGGTTAGTGGTTAGTAAAAGGGCGAAATGCTTAAAAAGCGTCGGTTTTCGTAAGACTTTTTTTTGTAACTTTTTATTTTTGATGAAGCACTTTTTTCAAACAAAGTTCTTTTTGATAAACTTGTTTGTTTACTTCTTTTTGCTTCATCATCATATTTTTTTTTTTCATAAGGAAGACTTGAGAAAAACCGAGCTTGTTACTAAAACAAAGGGTTAAAAATAAAAAAAAGGAAAGTTTTGGTGGGTAAAAGGGTGTTTGTTTTGGGTTAAGAAATGAAAAAGTTTAGGCTCAAAGGGGTTAACTAGGGGCATTTTGGGTAGGTGGTAAAAAAAAAGAAAAATAATGGTGTAGAAATAAAAAAGGGTTAGTCCTAATGCCTCCATCATTTACTTAGTCAGGTTTAAGTTGGTAAGGACCGGGAATGTATGGTCGTGGCAAGTTCTAGAGTCGTAAGAACCAAGCGGCTATTCACACAAGAAACGAAAAATGAGCAATTAGTTTAAAGATATGTATTTGTATGCTCAATAAAGGCTCAAAACTCACTTTTTGTGGGAATGGGTTTTTATGTGATCAAGTATATATAATCAAATTTTAACTAAACTTGTCATGCCGTTTCATAATTTTCTTATGTTGGTTCTTTTTATCACGACGCTATCGGTTGTAAATTTGTAAAAATATAACCTTTTTAGAACTTGAAACTCCCAAATTAAACCTAGACAAGTAAAAAAAATGAAAAAAAATTTTGAAAAAATTTGGGGTGATTAGTGGTTCCAATAGAGTTTTGTGTAAGGCTTGTAATTAGGACTTGCAAGATTCAAGGTTTTAGCATCCCCCCATACTTAAATTACACATTGTTCTCAATGTGTCCCAAAAATAAGTTTTTAGGTTGATTGAATGTGTAGAAAGGTGTGAAAAAACAAAAATTTATGTTACTGGGCGTCTGGACATGGCCCCGTGGTGTCCGGGCACGGCCCCGTGTTCAGATCGCCAGTAACAAAAATTGAGTAAAAAGAAACAGAAGCCTGGGCACGGGGGCGTGTTGGGTGAGCACGGCCCGTGTCCAGTTACCTGAACTGGGCATTTTCTGCAGACGGCTGGGCACGGGGCGTGTTGGGTGAGCACCGCCCCGTGCTGAACTTGCTATAATGAAGAAAAATTTGTCGGGTGGCCCTGTTTTTGTGCATGGGGCGCTGGTTTAAGTTTTCCTTGGTATCCTTCACCATCCCGAGTGTGATTTATTCCTGCAAATTAAATCTAAACTAGAAAACATAAAAATTAATCTAAACTAAGCTAAGGATAGTTCCGCGGAATGCCTCCGTGGTGCGCCACGTTTATAAGGGTCCTTGGCTAGACCTAAAGCCTGGTCATATGTTACCCAAGTGGGATGTTTTGCATCCCATGCTACACCGTCGGAGAGCGTCATCCAAACTTGAGTCTATGACCTTCATGTAGTTGACCGGGTCATCGTCTTCTATTCTTTTTCCAGCTCCAAACTTCATTTCTTCATCCCCAATCCTCAATGTTAGTGTTCCATCATTCATGTCTACCACCGCTTGGGCAGTAGCTAGGAATGGCCTTCCTAAGATGAGTGGTACTTCGGTATCTTCCTCCATATCTAGTATGACAAAGTCGTCCGGGAAGACAAATTCGCCGACTTTTACCAATAGATTTTCAGCGACACCTTGTGGATATTTGACGGATCTATCGGCGAGTTGTATGCTTATTTTTGTAGGGCTTGTTTTCCCTAGGCCTCGGTTGAACATTGATGTGGGCATGAGGTTGATGCTAGCCCCGAGATCGGCTAGTGCATTGCGAATGGGGGATTCCCCAATTGAGCAAGGAATTGTGAAGCTTCCAGGGTCAATCTTCTTTTGCGGGAGTTTGTTGAGTAGGAAGGCGGAGCATTCTTCACCTAAATTAACTAATTGCAATGATTCAATTTTCCTTTTATGGGTGAGGAAGTCCCTCATAAATTTTGAATATTTAGGCATTTGAGTTAGGACTTCGATAAATGGAATATTAACATGCAATTGTTTTAGTAAATTTTCGAACTTTGCGAATTGCTCATCGGTCTTTTGTCGAACTAACCGACCGGGGTATGGAATCGGAGGAGTCTTAGTAGGCTCTTGAATTGGTGGAGAAGCCTTCTCTTGTTGGGGCATGGGTGGAATTGTGGTTTGGCTAGATTGGCTTCTTTCAGTTGGTGGTAATGGAGCCTCCTCGGGACCCACGGTACGGTTTCTCAATGTGATGAGATGTACTTGTGCCTTTGGGTTGGTTTCGGTATTACATGGTAACGCGCCTTGTGGTCTCTCGGAGAAATTCTGAGCTATTTGATTTAATTGCTTTTCAATGTTTTGAATGCTAGCTTGTTGATTTCTAAAATTCGATTCCAATTGTTGAAATCGATCCGAGTTTTTCTTTTCGGTGTCGGAGATGAGGAGAGATACAGTATCTTCAAGCCTTTCTCGTCCACCTTGTTGTTGAGAGAAATTTTGTGACTCGATTCTTGGTTGTTGAAAGTTTGTTCGCTGGTTTAGATTTTGTTGGTTACTACCATTGTCGGGTTCTCTCCAACCAAGGTTAGGGTGGTTACGCCATCCTTGGTTGTAGGTACCCGTTGGAGGACCCGACGGCCTAGGTCTATTATCAATGTAGTTTACAGATTCTGTTTGATCATCTACTTCTTTCATACAACTCCAATTTTCATGTGGCCCACCACACCCTTCACAAGCCATAACCAAGGCCGTTTTTGTCATTTCTAGCTTTTTGATTTTTGAAGAAAGGGCCTCGATTTGGGCTTGTAAAGAAGTGCTTTCATCAACCTTATTGGCGCCCGGGCAATAGATTTATTGCCTCGGGGAGTGTGCCACTGAAGATTGGTTTGAGCAATTTCCTCAATTTGATTATATATTTCATTTGGGCGACGATTACCTAAAAGTCCCCCGGAGCTAGAGTCAAGTGTTTGTCTTGTGTGTGGCAACAACCCATTGTAGAAAGTGGATACTTGTTGCCATACCGCAAGACTGTGACGAGGACACTTTCTTAGTAGCTCCTTGAACCTTTCCCAAGTTTCATATAAGGATTCCCCATCCTCTTGTGAATATGTATTAATTTCAGTCATTAGTTTAGCTGTTTTAGCAGGAGGGAAATACTTATATAGAAACTTTTGTGCTAGTTCATCCCAGGTGTTTACCGAGCCAACTGGGAGGGTATTAAGCCAAGCATTAGCTCGGTCTTTTAGTGAAAATGGAAACATTCGAAGGCGGATGGCGTCGTTTGATGCTCCATTGATCCGAAAGGTATCACATATTTCTAAGAAATTAGTAATATGTAGATGGGGATCCTCGTCCGCAAGCCCATGGAAGGTTGCGGAGTTTTGAGGCATTTGTATCAAATGCGGTCGAAGTTCGAAGTTGTTGGCTTCGACATTCGGTGCATTGATAGCGGCGCCGAAATTACCTACGGTGGGTCGTAGGTAATCCATGAGGGTACGTTGGTCCGCCATTGGAAGTAGGTCCCCCAAAACTTTCTCTTGGTTTTTAGCTTTAAGTCTTCTTCTTAGAAAGCGTTCGGGTTCGTCTAGGGGTTCTTTTATGTCTCTACTAGAACTGGAGCTCATACACTACGTGGAAAATTCAGATATGGCGCCTGGGTTCCAAGTCCTGCAATAAAAACAAAGAATAACGTTGGTCAGAAGCTTCACCACGGCCCCGTGCTCAGATGAACACGGCCCGTGGTCGGAGATACAGTAATTGTTTTCCGGATCCCTGTTACTAGGGATTTCGACACGGCCTCGTGTTGCACCGACACGGCCTCGTGTTGCACCGACACGGCCCCGTGCTCAACTCTCTGTAACTCGGAAAATAAAAACTGCCAGTAACAATGCTGGGCACGGCCCGTGTCCGACCTGGCACGGCCCGTGTTGAGCTCTGCAGAGACTAAAAAATTAAGAAAATCCTACAAAAAACAGAAAAATTAGAAAAAAACGATTAGGTCGTTGATTCCTAACTTTCTTAAAATCCTTGTGTCCCCGGCAACGGCGCCAAAAACTTGATGTGCGTTAGGTGTGATAGGTTTCTAATGTATAATTTAAGCCCTTTTACACTTTTTAGCCAAGTTTTAAATTTATAAAACACGATATTTACTAACACTAAACACACATATGGGCAAGTGCACCCATCGTGAGCGTAGTATAGTGTTGGTAAGATACCGAGGTCGTCCAAGGATACAAGAGCTTTTAGTACCGGTTTATCCTCAACGTCTAATCAAATCAAAAGTTAGAAAAAGGTTTTTAAACAAGAAAAATAAAACTAACTAAAATGCTGAAAAATAAAATAAAATAAAAACATATAGACAAGATGAATCACTTGGATCCGACTCGTGTGTAGTGTAACCTTTGATTATTTCCGCACTTTTGCACTTTTTAAGAGATTATCTTAGTTATTGTAGTAGGCCCCTCTTTTGAAGGTGACGTTACCCTCAACCCAGTAGTTTGAGTCAGCAAGGATACAATCCTAAAGGGTCTGATTATTGAAAGATAATTAATTAAGTTATTAATGCATAATATGGTAGGCCCCTCTTTTGAAGGTGACGTTACCCTCGGCTAAGTAGTCTAAGTCAGCAGGGATACAGTCCTAAATAGCCGGGTTAAAGTTTTAATAGTAGCTTACATATGAGGGGATCAAAGAGTTTGGACCCCCGCCATCCAATACCGGTGGGTATCGAAGGAGGTCCTACTAAATTTGACCCAGGTCCTTGCAGGATCTATACACTGAACAAGGCAAGACTCTTACCAAACCGTTCCCTAAACCCCCGACCAGGTAGCCAACATACCTCCATATAGACCGTGGAGATATGAATGGTGAAAATCTTTTATTTTATATAGATAGTAAAATAATGCCAAGACATCACGGACAAACGATAAGGAAGAATCACCTTCAACATAAGAAACTAGTTATTAAAGTCATTAATACATAACCAAATAAAAAGTGCGAAAAGATTAAAAATAAAAAGTATTACACTAGACACTTGTCTTCACCAAGTGATGTAAGAGACTTAGGCAAACATGGCCTTTGATTGTCAAGAACTCTTACGATCAATCTTGGATCCCAAGATGACTCACACACTCTATGATGGATGATGGATGATGGTGGTGGATGATGGTGTTGTGGTGGTGGTGGAGTGTGGGTGAAGTGTGAGAGAGGTAGTGTGCCAAGGGATGGTTTGCAAATGAGCCAAACACCCCTATTTATAGCCTGAACAGCAGCTCGGGCACGGCCCCGTGTCCATTGGGCACGGCCCCGTGTCCACCCTCTTTCTCTTTCTTCATTAATTGCAGTTTGTCTGCATTAGTTGACCACGCCCCCATGTCCGCTAGGCACGACCCCGTGTGCAGAAGTGTTGGTGCATGCGTCTGTCAACTTCGTCTTGTATCGAGTCTTGTTTGTATTTAGAGAGATCAGGGCACGTTATACGAGAAATATGTAAAGTATAGGGTGTGAGACAAGTTCAAACGAAATTAGATTGTTTAATTTCGTTTGAAACTGACTTGGAACTTTCAAACGAAATTGATGATTTCGTTTGAACAGTAATTTCGTTTGAGTCATCCTCAAACGAAATCACCCACTCTATAAATAGCTAGTGTCTTGATTTCATTTGTAACTTTCCGGTCAGTGTAACGAAGTGCTGCCGAAGTGTTGTCAGACTGTAAATCATTATCAAATCAATCATACAACAGTTTAAAGTGTATATCTTGCTGAATTGACCTCTACACATCTGTTTCCGCCTTTTGTGTTGAGTAAAACTCTTCTGATCGACTCGTTCGGGTCTGAAAACGATCCTACAAGTGGTATCAGAGCTCAGGAGGAAGAGTTCATACCATTTCAGCTGCATTTTTCTGTTTTCTACACCTTCTTTCACAATTGAACAAATTTTCACTGTTAAAATTGGACAATTTTCAAATATCATGTGCGCAACACTGTTTTAACAAAACCTAGAAAGTTTCAGAACTAAAATCGACCATTTGCTTGACCAATTGGACCATAATATGACCGAAATGATGATGTCATGGTGATTTCGTTTGAAGGAACTTGGTAATTTCGTTTGAGATTACACATATCTTCTGATTTCGTTTGAAAGAATCTAGTGATTCCGTTTGAATCAAGGTATCTCGTTTGAACAACTGGTTAATCTCGTTTGAACCGGTAATACCGTTTGAAGAAATTAGGTGATATCGTTTGTAGCTGCAATTTCGTTTCAAGACTGCATTTCCGTTTGAAGTTCCAAACGAAATCATGGATTTCGTTTGAGGATAGCTATTTCGTTTGAGAAGGGTTATCTCGTTTGAAAGGGGATTTCGTTTGAAGCTTGATATTTCATTTAAGACTTGCATTTTTGTAAAACTTTTTACCGAATCATGAGTGAAGAATTTTATAACGCATTTGCAACATCTTCGACTAGTCCAACAGTCATTACTCAAAACATGAACATGGAAAATGAGACTGGAACTACGCAAAAGCCCCCGAAGCTAATGAGCATTGAAGAGTATTACGGTTGGAAAGATCGATTTGAAAACTGGGTTCAAGCTAATCATTTGAGATCTTGGGAGTGTATTTTGAAAAAGTATGTTCTACCACGTACTGATCTGCAAGTTGAGAAAGAAATCTATGAATTCATTGATAAAGAACGAGACATGTACAAAGCTGAAAAGATGATGATTAGTCTACTTCAGCAAGCTATTAAAGAAGACATCTTTGTATTGCTGCAACATGACAAAACTTCAAAATCAAATTGGGATGCTCTTAAGATCAAATTTGAGGGAAGTGAGAATATGATAAAAAGTAAAAAGGCATTGCTTAAGAAAGAATTTGATCTATTCACAAGTCTGCCAGGGGAAGATACAAAGAAGTTGATTGAAAGATACTGCCACTTAGTGCGTTCTGTGTCATTGTTAAGCATAACCAAAGATCGAGAGGAATGGGTTGACAAATTAGCTGATGCTTTACCTCAAAAAGAATGGGGTACATTTTTGATGATTTTGAAGAATACCGGAGTATATGATGGTTTGACAATTTCTCAGTTCATCGAGAAGATTGAGGGTCAAGATCTTGAACAGCAAAAGATTGCGAGGATGAATAATCCAAGTGGTCAACAAGATGTGAAGATGTATTACAAAGGCAGTGTTCAAGAGATTGAAAGGAGTCCTAAAATTCAAACCGCTTTTAGTGCTGGAAATTCATCTGAAACTGTTGAACAAAATCCAAGCAGCAGCAGTGGATTCTCTTCATATCCAAGTGTTAATCCAAAGAGTTCAACTTCAAGTTTTCATTCTCAAAGTTCAAAAAGTGGAAATGGTTGTGTGATACAGTGCAACATTGCATTGAATCTTCCAGATGGTCAAAGTTTTTCTGAAGAAATTGCAAAAGATCACATGGCGTTACTTGCAACTGTGCTACAATCTTATGAAGGTTTGTTGTAGGGAGAATCGGAAATCCTATGCTGACAAAAGAGGATTACGATCAGATAGACGCTGAAGAGATGGAGCTCATGGACATCAAATGGTGTCTAGCTAGTGTATTGAGGAGAGCAGAAAAGTTTAAAATGATCACAGGGAGAAATGATTTTCTGGATGCACATGTGTCTACTTTGGGTTTTGATAAATCTAAAGTTACCTATTTTCGATGCAGGGAAAAAGGTCATTTCAAAAGAGAATGCAAAAATCAAGAGGCTACTGGAGCAAAGAATCCTTTTGGAAAAGATGATTACTATCGGAAAGCCATATATCAACAAGTTGCTCATCAACCATATCAACAAAAAGAAACACAAACTGCACATGGGAAGATGATCGAAGATTTAATAAGAAAGCTTATTCTGGTATCATTGATCAAGATGATGAGAAAATGGCTCCAGGATTTAGTTGGAACAAGTATATTTCAGCTGATAGTAAAGCATGTTTAATAAATCAAGATGATGAAAAATTACCTGACGGGTTCAGCTGGGATCAGTTTGCGGATGAGAATGGGAATTTTAAAGCTTTCATTGCAAAGATAGTTCAAGAACCTGATTTGTTTACCGAATGGATGAAAGCAATTGGTGTTCATAAGAAGAATCAAGAAGAAGAATATGTTTCATCCGATGAAAGCTCAGAAGAAGTACATGTTGTTGATCAAACATCAACTGATTCTGGTTCTTCAGATGAAAGTTCTGAAAAGACATTAGATTTTGATCAAACACCATCTGATTCTAGTCCTTCAGATGATAGTTCTGAGGAAAAAATAGATTTTGATCAAACTCCAACTGATGACAGTGGTGATGATGAGGAAGAAAGACATATTAATGTTGCAAAAATTCATTTATCTCCTGAAATTTTCCAATTCTATTTTGCAGATCGCTTGGAGAAGCTGAAGGAGAGACGAGCAGCAAAAGAACAAAAGAAAATGAAGAGTGAAAGTGTTGCTCAAGAAGAAGAGACTGTTCAAAAAGAAGAAGTTAAAGCTGAAAAGGTGATTGAAGTTAAACCAGTGATTGAGGTTGTGAAAGTCATCGAAGTTGAAAAAATTATGGAAGTCATCAAACCTTGCTTGAAGTGTTTAGAATCTTGCAAGCAATGTGCAGAAAAAGATGAGAAATTGGTTGAGCAAGAAAAGGTGAAAGAACAATTATTGTTCAATCTCAATTACGTGAAAGAGTCATATGATGTACTTAATAGAACAGTAACTGGTCTTCAAAAGACAAATTCTGAAAGAGAAGATGCACTGACTATGATGAATGATGTGATGATGACAAAGCAGAAGGCAATTAATCATTACATCGAAGAATGTGCAAAGTTGCAGCGGGAGTTGGAAAATGAAAAGATTGAAAATGAGAGAATAAGACGTTTATTACAGACTTATTCTAGTTCTGATTATTTCATTGATCGAATTTATCCAACTGTTGTAGGTTTTGAAGCATTTAAAGATGATAAGAAGACTGACAAGAAGGATACTGGTAAGAAACAGAGTGTTAGTTATAACAAGTGTCCACCTCCAATTTGGGAAGGGTATTCTCCTAGAAAACCGAATGAGGAGCAAGTCGAAAAAGCGGTCAATATAAAGTTAAAGTCCGACATAACCGATGAATTACCAGAAAACATTGATGTCGTTTTTACATCGTCTGACACTGATCATGAGTCCGAGTTAATAAAAAAGGTGGTCGATCAGGTGTTGGATACAGATGAGGAGTCGGAGTTAAAGTCTGAGTCAAAGTCTGAGTCTGAGAATTCAAGTTCGTCAGTCAAAAGTTCGAGTTCATCGGGTATTGGTCCATGTTTGTGACAACAGCTTAGATTTGGTCTTTGGATATCTTGTAATTAGTTAAACGATAAACAGTTAGCGGGTTTAGCTTTGTAATAGTTAGTTATAATGTTTGGGCTAATGAAACAGGAAGAAATTTTCAAAATCTTTGAAATCTGAAAATTAGGGTTTTGAAATTTTCAAAATTTTTGATAAAATTTTCGAAATTTGTTGGCTGTTTTGATCTTCTGGTTTGTTTGATTGCTGTTTTGCAGGTTTCAGGGTTTCCAGGAAAGTTTTTGGTTGATTGTTTGGAGGATTTTGGCTGGAAAGGCTTGAATATTCGAAGATTGTTCTTCGTGTTCTTCTTGTTGTTGACAATTTTCGAAAATTTTTGGGCTGATTTGGTTGTTCAATTTTGCAGGAAACTGTTAGAAGGATCTGGAAAATCTTCAGAAAATTCGAACTTATTGAGTTTCCATAATTTCCTAAAATAATTAACAATTCCGCTGACAAATCAGAGGAATTATCTGATCCAGCAAATTTAACCTCGGTGACCGGTGAAATTAAATTTCCCAATTATCTGATCCAGCGAATTTAACCTCGGTGACCGGTGAAATTAAATCCAAAGGCGACTTTGGTAACCGTATAATTGTCCTCAGTGACATTATTACGGTGATCGGCGAAATTAACAGTCGTCGTAATAGCAAACTTGATCAGGCTAGCGAAATTAACCAGCAAAATTAATCTGACCAGCGAAATTAAGCTAGCATAATTAACCAGCGAATTTGATCAGCTAGCATATTTATTCCAGCGAATTTAAAAACCAGCATAATTATAATTCCTCTACCAGCATAATTATAACTACTCTATCAGCAAATTTAACTTGGTTTGCCAGCATAATTAGCGTGACACAGCGAAATTAACTTGGTTTGCCAGCAAATTTAAAAGGTGGAGTATTTATTTAGATACGTATAGAGGATTTAACATTTTTGAAAATAGAAAGTGATCCGTAGCTCATCTGCCGAAACTGTTTGCACCGTTGAACTAAAAAAAAGACTTTGGAAAATCCCGATTTCGGTTTTCGACATTAGATATCATTGGATTAGTCTTTTCGAGACGATTCTAACGGTGTAATTTGGTAACCACTGTTTTCGGAGATGTTTTGTACGGTTTTACCAGTCTGTTGCCTTAAAATGTCGAACATGATGAATTTGAATGCACCTAAGATGATGAAGGTGGAGAATTATCTTACATGGAAGGACAGCTTCAAATCCTTCGTTGAATCTCAGGATGCACGTATGTGGATATGTATTGAAGATGGATACACAAACCCTACACATGATTATGAGGGCAGACCACGTAGAACAGACTATGTGAACATGCAAGAGGATGATAAAAAGATGTATGAGGCTGAAAAGAGAGCCTTGGCTGCGATAAAGATGTCCTTACCTGATAGCATCAAGCATACCTTCAAAAAGTACACTAATTCAAAGGATATGTGGGATGCATTACAAAAGCGATATCAAGGGAATGAGAGTGCCACTCAGGCATTCATGGCAGAGATCGTGCCAGTTGATGAGGCTGAAACTACTGTGAATGATGCTGAATCTGAAGTGAAAAATGCTGAAGCAAAAGTGGATGCTGAAGTAGAGAAAGAGAGTGAAGCTGAACAGGTTGTTGCTGATGAAACCTCAGCAGTTCATGAGAAAGAGGTACAATCTAATTCTGTATGTTTGAGATGTCGTGAACTACACGGTGAGATTGACAGGTTGACAACACAAAACCAAAGTCTGGTAAGCGAGATGTCTAGCATAAAAGAGTCAAACTTTTTTGCTAAAAGAAATGAATCTATATACTTGAAGAAGATAAGAGGTTATGAAAGTGAAATTGAAGCTTTAACATGCAAGTTAAATGAAAAACTTCAAGTAATAGATTTAGCTCATGACATGATGGCTGAGAAAACAAAAGAGATTTCTGAAAAATGCAAAGAGTTGTCAGATGCACAACTCAAAATTGTTGAACTTGAAAAGAAATTGAGTCAATTCAGAGATTCGTCTTTTGTAATGAAACACATGATGGGTAGGTTAAAGAAGAGTAATGACAAGACCAGTGTGGGCTTCCAGGGCTTTAATGAAGTTCCACCTCCTCTTAGTCATGACTATTCATTCCTGCCTAGTGAAGATGAGCTAGCAGACTTTATGGCATCTGCACCAAGTAGTTTCGCATCCACATCAAGTCAAGGTGATGGATCTGAGAGTGATGATGCTAAGGAAAACAATAACAGGGAACCTTTGAAAAGGAAAAATTCACCGCCTAAGAATAAAAATCAAGTTTTTGTTAAAAAGATTAATTTTGTTCAAGGTAGTGATATGAAAAATGAAACAACTGTTATTGAAAATGAATCAAATGTAGAGTTTGCTAAAAATAAAAACAAAGAAAAATCTGAATCCAAGCAAACTAAACAAGGTTCATCTAAGGGATCATCACCATCTAATAAGGGATCTACCTCAGAGACTCCAGCTAAGAAGTCTTTGAAAAGGAGATCGTGCTTCAAGTGTCACACAAAAGGACATGTAGCTAGCTGCTGTCCTAACAAAAAGAGTGAAGCACAAGTTAGTGAGAGAAAGAGAGAGAAGTCACCAGAGAAGAGTGGTGATAAGGAGGAAAAAGTTGCAAATTCTCCAAAGAAATCTGCTCCTAAGCAACCAGAAAATGTTGCTGTTGGTGTAGATAAGGCTGAAAAAGGAACTCCACAAGTTCCTCGTTTTCAAAGAAATCAACCAAAATTTCAGCCTAAATCTCCACCAGGCAGATTTGATAGACCTAGAAGCAGTTCACCAAGAATGAACAATCATAATTCTAATAATTTCAGAAGTCAAGGTCAATATCAAAATCGATACCAAAATAACGGTGGTCGAACTTTTTATAACAATGGCTTTAGAAATTATAACAATCAAGCTTCTTGGAATCAAAACTCAAGGTATCAAAATCAAAATTTCCAAAGGTCAAATAGTCCAAACATATTTAGGAACCCTCAGGACCAGAGACCTTATGGAAATCAAAATCATATTCCATCAACAGGTCTGAGATCCAAGACTCCTATTAGGAGTAATGGATATTGGATGAATGTTCAAGTGTTTGGTGAATTTGGACGACCCAAGACCATTAAGGCTTGGGTCCCCCAATCTAACTAATTTCTTAGTTGGTGTGTGCAGGAGCTGCTAAGGAGGATTATCAACTTATGTTGATAGTGGCTGCTCTAGGCACATGAAGGGGGATGTGAGAATGTTGATATATATATTGATTGATTTAAATTGAAGTTCAAAGTGCTAAGTCGACACACTAGATAACCTGGCAGATCTTTATACTAAAGCTTTTGACAGGGCTCGCTTTGAACATTTAGTCGAACTCAACGGGATGAGGAATCCTGAATAACTGGTTTTTCATAAGAATTTTGTAAATAGTTTACTGCTTTTCTTAAAAATCAAAAATACAAAAACATTAAAAAATCAAAAACATAAAAAAATAGAAAATCAAAAATGAGTTATCACTGTGTGAAAAAGGAGAAATGATAGTACATCAGCAAGTTAGACTGTCACACTCAAACTAAATTAAATTGCTTAAGTGTGATAGCAGCTTCATCATACGATGTACCAGTAGGAAAAAAGCATGAAATAATCAACTTACCAATGTGATATAAACCTAAATGAACTGAATATGAGTGGGGAACACATCAGTGGTGTATGGTTTAATGACCTTAAATCTTGCGTTGATAGATTGCCAAAATCTGAAGTTTTGGGTCTTTATACTGTTATTTCATCTGGGGATATCAGGGGTGTCCTTCTGCTGCATCCAGATATATGCTGACCTAGACACACCCAGGATATCTTAAAAGAGCTAAAAATGCCAAAACCCTTAAATGAAGAAGCTCTCAAAGAGAGTCATTCAAATGTGCAAAATGCATAATTCGTACCAAAAATGGTATTTGTCTTAGCTCTCGTTAGATATTTTGGTCTCTTTGCTGTACGGAAGTACTGACCTGTTCACCAATTATCTAAACGTTGTAAAATAAAACGGATGAATTCAGTATACTCACCTACTACGATGAATCTTTGTGCATACCTTGATCGCGGGGGTATATCCTGAAGTGGGACACACTAATATTTCAGTAAATAAAATTACCTTAACGTATCATACGGTAATGGTACTTGAAATGTTCATGCATTTTGTTTAAGTGGACAAACATACTGGTAATCGTCTTGGACTGCTTTTCACGAAAAATTAAATAAAGAATTATCTAATTGTGTGAAACAGTTTGATTGTGTTGATATGATCTTCTTACCAGTGATTCTCACAAAAATAGAGTGTTTATTGCTTTTGTATTTACTTGCTTTCAGAAAATACAAAAATCCAAAAATAGTGTTTTCTTTCTGTTTAAAATTCTTAACGTACGGAAAACTGTTATTCTTGGAGGAATTGTTACTGATAGGGGGAGACGGTGTTGGAAAGTGAGTTCAAAATTTTAAACCATGCGGGTTATAGGGTGTGTGATTAAAAAGTTTTGCGTGTTGGTGATAAAATTGAAAATGCTTAATCTGTTTTACAGTTTAACTATCTCTTGAAAAATAATAATTTATTTAACTTTGTTGAAAAATTCTTATGGTTGCTCGAGATGTTTGTTTTATAGTATACAGATTGAAGCAATGTATTGCTGAGAAGTTAAAGTGATGAATTGCTGTGAAGAGATGAGAGTTTGATTGGATGCATGGTAGAACCTCCTTTCTACATTGCAAACAAGTTGAAGAGTTTGAAGATTGCTATACATATGCTGAACTAGAGTTTACTCAAACGCTAAAGTTTTGAAGATTTGGTGATTGGATGCATCAGCTTAGGGGGAGTCTGTTGCTGACAGAGCTATTGAAGCTGAAGCTATCCAAAGACCAAAGACAGTGCAAGACTACATGAAGATTGCAAGATGACTGAAGACAAAGTTATTTTATGAAGCTATTGTCAAGGGGGAGTTTGTTGGTGCATGTTTGTGACAACAGCTTAGATTTGGTCTTTGGATATCTTGTAATTAGTTAAACGATAAACAATTAGCAGGTTTAGCTTTGTAATAGTTAGTTATAATGTTTGGGCTAACCAAACCCATACTTATGGGGATGTGGGACGAATTGGGCTTGTCCAATTCGCAGTCCATGTTGGAAACCTTGGCCCAAGTAGCAACCTTGTGTTATATAAACAAGGTTAGGCTTTAGGGTTTAGGTTAATGTGACAACCCGAGTTTCCAAGGTTTCTACTCAATGTAATACTCGTTCACAAAGCATTGGTTATATACGTGGTGTACATTATACGTGTGTAGGTTAAAAAATTATATTTGTATTAATTGTATGATTGTCAAATTTAAAGCATAACCCTTGCCGAATACCCCCACCCGAAAACACCCACTCCTCACGAAATCACTCCTAGACGAAAGGAGGTGGGCCGCCGAAAATGGGACTGGGCTTCGGCCCAGTAGCGAGCAACTATAGTGTTCTGATATTATCCTTTTACGTAAAAGTTTCAACCAGCAAACCCTAGGGCCCCTACTGCCTTGCCCTGTACGACGGCATCTAGACGTCTTAAAGCCTTTCTTTTTCGATCAATGTTGTGTCCCTTCCATCCCGGTTAGTTTGCATTGTTTGTTGTTGGATTTTCTGCATGACTTCGTAGTAGAATTATCACATGTCTGTATGTATATTTGATTGATGAGGTTCTGTGAGATTGTGAAATACATGTTAGTAGTTAAAGACTGGGATCTTGTTATGATTATTTAGACTATATGAATGGCCTCGAACTGATTGGATGATATATTGCAATAGGATATAGTTTATTGTAAGTGATGAATGGATAAGGATTCATGTGGTCAACCATTGGATTCATAATTGCATGTGGGATGTCATATTATGTGATTACATGTGAATTGTCAGGAGATATGAATTTGTGTGCTACTAGATATGCATCATTTCATGTTGTCGTCCACTATACTCATGATTTCATGTGAATAATTAAGGATTAGGTAATTGTTTATATGGGTGAATGAATTGATGGTTAGTTATGTCGATGATGATGATTTTGAATGATCGGTGTTGACCCGTGCCTAACGAAACGAGTAATGAATAATGTTTCGGTTAAAGTATGATCCGTGAATATGTGCGGTTATGCTAGATCTTAAACATGATGATAGGGCCTGTTTATAAACTGTTTAAGTATTGAAGTTAGTTTTATTGTATGATTTTGATATGTGCATATGAGTATGGTTGTTAAATGTGTGATACGAGTGGTTTCGCCTTGTTACGGATCAAAGTGACATAGGAAGGAAAGTTGGATATAGCATGATAAAATAATTATATTGTTGTCTTTCAGTTAATCTCGCGTGACTACGGATAAATATTAACTCGTGACTTTATGTTCACACCATGCTTTCGAAATGAATGATCGTAGACTTTCGTTGTATGAACAGTGATACTTGGTCCGAATCGGTTAGCCAGGGAGTATGCATGGACTATTATGTATGTTAGTGGTAATATTATATGAGACTAAATAATGCTCACTGATATCCAATCTTTGGTCCAATAGGTGCTCATCAACCCAAATAAAAGTCAATGCATGTAAAGTATTGTGTGGCCCTAAATTGTTTAAGTTGTTGTCAGTTTCCATGCATGTGTGTGAATCGATGTGTGTTTTATTTATACAATATAGAAATTTCATGATGATTGCACTATTTAATGTTAGTGACACATGGATAGGACATGGACTGTTATGATAATTTGTCATGTGCAAGCATGTGATTTAAATGATGATGAAACTGATTGTATATATACGTGCGTACTTTAGGACGTGATTGATTTACTGTGAGCACATACTTAGCATACCGAGCAAACCAAGGTGAGTTCACACAGCCAAGGCATGGGGTTCCCAGGGTGGGAATGGGTTTGGATTATTTACTTGTACTTACCTAGCTTATGGAACTTAGTTATATGGTCCTCGGGTGAGGAAGGATTATTGATAAGATACGACTAGACTAGTGATACTAATAGAACTGATCTTCGCACACACGCCGAGGTTGGCCGCGATAATATGACTGATCTTCGCACACATGCCAGGGTTGGCCGCGATAATATGACTAATCTTCGCACACATGCCTAGGTAGGCTGCGAACTATACACTAAACTTCGCACACATGCCGGGTGGCCGCGATACAAATATACCTAGTCTAGAATACTCGGGAAGTTTTCCCTAATCTTCGCATACATGCCTAGAGGGCCGCGATACGAACTAATACGATACATGACTTAATGAACGAACACAAGGCTTACTATACTATTACAATTACTGAACTATTAACTGTGAACTCGCTCAACTAGTTGTTGACTCTCTGCTGCATGCCTTGCAGGACCTTAGGTACATATGGAGCTTGCACAGGGAGGAGCAGGTCGTTGTGGGACATGGATCGAGGATGCCATGTTAAATATTTGAACATTTGAACTTATGATTTACATTGGGTTTACATACTTATGCTTCCGCTAAACATTGATACTATACTTTGATTTTTGGAACACCTTTCATATTGTTTGGTTGATTTACACTTACTATTTACGTTGTTCAATATGATTGGTGGCTTGATCCTGGTCAGTCACGCCTCCAAGCGGTGGTACTCCGCGTATGGATTTTGGGGGTGTGACAGATTGGTATCAGAGCCATTGGTTATAGAGAACTCGGTTTTCATAAGGGGAAAACGTTTTTATTAAAACCAGACTATAACCAGAACAGTGCTCAACGATCCACAACGATGCTTCGCTCCACGTGCAAGACTCAACACTAGATATGGTACATGTTTTATTGCCTACTTGCTAGAATTACATAGAACTTTGCTCAGGGTATGCTTAGATTAACGTAACACTATTGCATGAGAACATTTGTGCTTACTCTCTTCTGTCATCGCACTACTCGCGAACCTCTCTCACCTATGTTACATTTGCTATCAAGATCATGAGTGGACGCGTTAACCTAACTCAAGCCCAGTTGGCGGCTTCGATCACTGAACAAGTTACTGCAGCACTCGCAGCTGCCCAGGCAGGAGGTGTAACCTGCCATTACCACTTACTCTAGGATCTTTAGATCCTACTCTCGTAAACCAACACTCGTGCTCAAGTATGTTTACTCTTACGCACATGACAGGTCAACACGCTCAGCCACCTGTGTGCACCTTCAAGACTTTCATGGACTGTTGTCCTAGTACTTTTAGTGGCACTGAAGGGGCCGTTGGACTCCTCCATTGGTTTGAAAAGCTCGAATCGGTCTTCGAAATGTGTGAATGCCCTGAGGCTCGTAGGGTGAAGTATGCCACTGGTACACTCGAAGGCACTGCGCTAACTTGGTGGAACGCGCAAGTTCAGATGCTGGGGCTGGCGGCTGCTAATGCCACCCCATGGAATGATTTTAAGGAACTGATCAAACGTGAATATTGTAGTCGTGATGACATCCACAAGTTGGAAATGGGGTTCTTTAACTTGAAGATGACGGGGTCAGAGATAGAAGCGTACGCAAAACGATCCAATGAACTGGCAGTGTTATGTCCAACTATGGTGGATCTTCCCATCAAGCGCATTGAGCTGTACCTCAAAGGCTTAGTACCAGAGATTCCAAAGTCATGTGACTTCTGCTAACCTTGCTACCATCCAGGATGTTACTCGTCTTGCTCATCGTCTCACAGACCAGGCAGTGGAACAGAACAAACTGCCTAAACGTATTGGTGCTACTACTGCTACTTCTGTTATTCCCAGTGACAACAAGCGAAAATGGGATGGAACCTCCAGCAAGGGTTCGACTTCGGTTCAGTCCCAGGCACAGCAGAGAAAGATCGATGACTACCAGAGTCCAGGTCAGCAATCTTCTGGTAGTCAAGGGCAGGGTGGATATTGAGGAAACCACCCAAAGTGCAACACATGCAACAGGCACCACAGTGGTCAGTGCAACAGGGGTCGTTGCCAGAGGTGTCTCAAGATGGGTCATGAAACTAAGGATTGCAGGAGCTCACGACCTGCGAATCAGAACCAACAACAACAACCATCAGCTCCACGGAACCAGCAGCGACAGCGAGGTAACAAGGGATGCTTTCAGTGTGGTGCTGAAGGCCACTTCAAGCGGGACTGCCCCCAGTTAAACCAGAATCAGAACAACAACAACAATAATCAGGGCAACGGGATTAACAACGGGGGTAATAACCACGGCAATGGTGCCAGGGGTCGAGTGTTCGTGATTGGTCAGGGTGATGCTAGGAATGACCCCAACGTTGTGATGGTTTCGACATCGTTATTGGTATGGACTGGCTACCTCAACATCAAGCAGAGATTCTTTGCAAAGAAAAGATCGTTCGCATTCCTCGTGCTGGTGAAGAACCTTTGGTAATTCATGGTGACAAGGGTGGTGCTGTATGGGCATCATCTCCTTTCTTAAGGGCCCCGAAGTGTTTGCAAAAGGGCCACACCGCTATTTTAGCGCTTGTTACTGACACATCAACGAAAGAGAAGAAAGACGGTACCTTCCGCATGTGCATAGATTACCGCGAACTGAACAAAGTAACCGTGAGGAATCGCTATCCTCTTCCACGCATCGACGACTTATTCGACCAGTTGCAAGGGTCGAGTTATTACTCGAAGATTGACCTGAGGTCAGGCTATCATCAATTGAGAGTCCGGGACGAGGACGTCTCCAAAACAGCGTTCAGAACACGCTACGGTCACTACGAATTTCTGGTCATGCCATTCGGGTTAACGAACGCGCCTGCGGTTTTCATGGATCTTATGAACAGGGTGTGCAAACCTTATCTTGACAAGTTTGTTATTGTTTTCATCGACGACATCCTGAGTTGTTTGAAGAGTCAGGAGGAACACGAGCAGCATTTACTACTTATTTTGGAACTCCTTCGAACGGAACAGCTGTACGCCAAGTTTTCAAAATGCGACTTCTGGCTTCCTGAAGTCCACTTTCTAGGCCACGTGGTAAACAAGGATGGGATTCATGTTGATCCATCCAAGGTAGATTCGATCAAGAACTGGCCTGCACCTCGCACACCAACCGAAATACACCAATTCTTGGGTTTGGCGGGTTATTATAGAAGGTTCATCAAAGACTTCTCAAAGATTGCACAGCCGCTTACACTACTGACACAGAAAGGTGTTGCTTACCGTTGGGGTAATACACAGGAAACAACGTTTCAGCACTTAAAGGATAGACTTTGTAGCGCACCTATCCTCTCATTGCCTGAAGGCACGGACGATTTTGTAGTCTACTGCGACGCATCCATCCAAGGTCTTGGATGTGTGTTGATGCAACGGGATAAAGTCATTGCTTATGCTTCGCGCCAACTTAAGATTCACGAACGGAATTACACTACACATGATTTAGAGCTGGGAGCTGTTGTTTTTACACTCAAGATATGGCGACATTACCTGTACGGTACCAAGTGCACTATATACACTGATCACAGGAGTCTTGAGCATATCTTCAAGCAGAAAGAGTTGAACATGCGACAACGTCGATGGGTCGAATTACTGAACGGTTACGAATGTGCTATAAAGTACCATCCGGGCAAAGCCAATGTGGTGGCCGACGCCCTCAGTCGAAAGGATACTACACCTAGGCGTGTACGAGCGTTGCAACTCACTATTCAGTCTAGTCTTCCTTCACTGATACGAGATGCTCAGGTAGAAGCATTGAAACCAGAAAACGTCAGGGCTGAAGCTCTACGCGGCTCAAGGCAACGGTTAGAACAAAAGGCAGACGGCGCCTACTATGTAACAGGACGCATCTGGGTCCCACTCTATGGTAACTTACGCGAGCTTGTAATGGATGAAGCTCATAAGTCTCGCTACTCAGTATATCCTGGTTCGGATAAGATGTACCACGACTTGAAAACTACGTATTGGTGGCCTAGCATGAAAGCTCACATAGCAACGTACGTTAGCAAGTGCTTGACTTGTGCGAGAGTCAAGACGGAATATCAGAAACCCTCAGGCCTACCACAACAGCCAGAGATACCACAATGGAAATGGGAGCAAATTTCCATGGATTTTGTTACTGGCCTGCTTAGATCTCAACTTGGTAACGATACTATTCGGGTGATCATGGATCGACTCACAAGTCTGCTCACTTCTTGGCTATCAAGGAAACGGATAAGTTCTCCACACTAGCAGACTTATATCTTAAGGAAGTTGTCTCGAGGCACGGAGTGCCCACCTCTATTATATCAGATCGTGATGCACGTTTTACTTCAGAACTGTGGCAAGCAATGCACAAATCTTTCGACTCTCGTTTAGACATGAGCACAGCTTATCACTCCCAGACGGATGGGCAGTCTGAGCGCACTATTCAAACTCTAGAAGACATGCTTCGTGTATGTGTAATCGATTTCGGCAACGGCTGGGAAAAACATCTCCCATTAGTGGAGTTCTCGTATAACAACAGTTACCACACCAGCATTCAAGCCGCTCCATTCGAGGCATTGTACGGGCGTAAATGCTGATCACCTCTCTGTTGGGCAGAGGTGGGTGATAGTCAGATCACAGGTCCAGAACTGGTAGTAGACACAACAGAAAAGATTGCTCAAATACGACAACGCATGGCGGCCGCTCGTGACTGTCAGAAAGCATACGCCGATAAAGACAGGAAACCACTCGAGTTCCAGATTGGGGATCGAGTGCTACTCAAAGTTCCACCCTGGAAGGGTGTGGTTCGTTTTGGCAAACGAGGCAAACTTAATCCGCGATATGTCGGACTATTCGAAATCATTGAGAAAACAGGCAAAGTGGCTTACAGACTGAACTTACCTGCTGAACTCAGTGCAGTTCACAACGTCTTTCAAGTGTCGAATCTGAAGAAGTGTCTGTCAGATGAGACCCTCATAGTTCCTTTGAAGGAGCTCACTATCGACGAACAGTTGCATTTCGTCGAGGAACCTGTTGAAATCACGGACCGGGATGTTAAGGTCCTCAAGCACACTAGAATACCTCTTGTTCGAGTTCGATGGAACTCCCGTCGTGGCCCAGAGTTCACCTGGGAACGAGAAGATCAAATGAAACTCAAGTATCCCCAGTTATTCGGAAACAGTACAACCACTACTGAGGCTGAAGCTACGGAATTTCAGGACGAAATTCCAGATCAACGGGGGGAGGATGTGACACCCCAGGAAAAACCAGTAAAACTACGCAACACAACTAGCTTCCTCAGTAACCATGTGCTAAATTTCGGGACGAAATTTCTTTCAAGTTGGGGATAATGTGACAACCCGAGTTTCCAAGGTTTCTACTCAATGTAATACTCGTTCACAAAGCATTGGTTATATACATGGTGTGCATTATACGTGTGTAGGTTAAAAAATTATATTTGTATTAATTGTATGATTGTCAAATTTAAAGCATAACCCTTGCCGAATACCCCCACCCGAAAACACCCACTCCTCAAGAAATCACTCCTAGACGAAAGGAGGTGGGCTGCCGAAAATGGGACTGGGCTTCGGCCCAGTAGCGAGCAACTATAGTGTTCTGATATTATCCTTTTACGTAAAAGTTTCAACCAGCAAACCCTAGGGCCCCTACTGCCTTGCCCTGTACGACGGCATCTAGACGTCTTCAAGCCTTTCTTTTTCGATCAATCTTGTGTCCCTTCCATCCCGGTTAGTTTGCATTGTTTGTTGTTGGATTTTCTGCATGACTTCGTAGTAGAATTATCACATGTCTGTATGTATATTTGATTGATGAGGTTCTGTGAGATTGTGAAATACATGTTAGTAGTTAAAGACTGGGATCTTGTTATGATTATTTAGACTATATGAATGGCCTCGAACTGATTGGATGATATATTGCAATAGGATATAGTTTATTGTAAGTGATGAATGGATAAGGATTCATGTGGTCAACCACTGGATTCATAATTGCATGTGGGATGTCATATTATGTGATTACATGTGAATTGTCAGGAGATATGAATTTGTATGCTACTAGATATGCATCATTTCATGTTGTCGGCCACTATACTCATGATTTCATGTGAATAATTAAGGATTAGGTAATTGTTTATATGGGTGAATGAATTGATGGTTAGTTATGTCGATGATGATGATTTTGAATGATCGGTGTTGACCCGTGCCTAACGAAACGAGTAATGAATAATGTTTCGGTTAAAGTATGATCCGTGAATATGTGCGGTTATGCTAGATCTTAAACATGATGATAGGGCCTGTTTATAAACTGTTTAAGTATTGAAGTTAGTTTTATTGTATGATTTTGATATGTGCATATGAGTATGGTTGTTAAATGTGTGATACGAGTGGTTTCGCCTTGTTACGGATCAAAGTGACATAGGAAGGAAAGTTGGATATAGCATGATAAAATAATTATATTGTTGTCTTTCAGTTAATCTCGCGTGACTACGGATAAATATTAACTCGTGACTTTATGTTCACACCATGCTTTCGAAATGAATGATCGTAGACTTTCGTTGTATGAACAGTGATACTTGGTCCGAATCGGTTAGCCAGGGAGTATGCATGGACTATTATGTATGTTAGTGGTAATATTATATGAGACTAAATAATGCTCACTGATATCCAATCTTTGGTCCAATAGGTGCTCATCAACCCAAATAAAAGTCAATGCATGTAAAGTATTGTGTGGCCCTAAATTGTTTAAGTTGTTGTCAGATTCCATGCATGTGTGTGAATCGATGTGTGTTTTATTTATAAAATATAGAAATTTCATGATGATTGCACTATTTAATGTTAGTGACACATGGATAGGACATGGACTGTTATGATAATTTGTCATGTGCAAGCATGTGATTTAAATGATGATGAAACTGATTGTATATATACGTGCGTACTTTAGGACGTGATTGATTTACTGTGAGCACATACTTAGCATACCGAGCAAACCAAGGTGAGTTCACACAGCCAAGGCATGGGGTTCCCAAGGTGGGAATGGGTTTGGATTATTTACTTGTACTTACCTAGCTTATGGAACTTAGTTATATGGTCCTCGGGTGAGGAAGGATTATTGATAAGATACGACTAGACTAGTGATACTAATAGAACTGATCTTCGCACACACGCCGAGGTTGGCCGCGATAATATGACTGATCTTCGCACACATGCCAGGGTTGGCCGCGATAATATGACTAATCTTCGCACACATGCCTAGGTAGGCTGCGAACTATACACTAAACTTCGCACACATGCCGGGTGGCCGCGATACAAATATACCTAGTCTAGAATACTCGGGAAGTTTTCCCTAATCTTCGCATACATGCCTAGTGGGCCGCGATACGAACTAATACGATACATGACTTAATGAACGAACACAAGGCTTACTATACTATTACAATTACTGAACTATTAACTGTGAACTCGCTCAACTAGTTGTTGACTCTCTGCTGCATGCCTTGCAGGACCTTAGGTACATATGGAGCTTGCACAGGGAGGAGCAGGTCGTTGTGGGACATGGATCGAGGATGCCATGTTAAATATTTGAACATTTGAACTTATGATTTACATTGGGTTTACATACTTATGCTTCCGCTAAACATTGATACTATACTTTGGTTTTTGGAACACCTTTCATATTGTTTGGTTGATTTACACTTACTATTTACGTTGTTCAATATGATTGGTGGCTTGATCCTGGTCAGTCATGCCTCCAAGCGGTGGTACTCCACGTATGGATTTTGGGGGTGTGACAGTTAATCAGCCAAAACAGTTTGTGAGAGATAGAATTTCGTGAGAGCTTGTGCTTGGACGAATTAGGAGTGGTTAGGGTTTGATTGATTGTAATTCTTGTGATTGATAATCAACAGAAACCCAGTTTGAAAGTGATTTCTGTTTCTACTCATTCTGTTATATTCTGATTAAGAGGATTCCGCACTCTTGATTAGATTGACAATTCTGTGAAAGATCCATACGTCTCAAGGGGACCTACATCGGGCAACAGTTCAAACTCATTGGTTAAACGGGTGTACAATAAAGAATTCTTGTTATCAAAATCTAATTTGAATGACGAAGCAATCAAAGTGGCATATACATTGATTGATTCTGACAAATTATATTCTGATGAGGAATTTCCAATAAGAAGTGTTAATTTTGAGAAGATCAAAAAGGTTTTCAAACTTACAGAAATCAATATTTCTGAAATAAAAGATGTAAATCTTACTGAAAAACCTAAAAAATACACTTCAAGAATTCAACAACGGTTAAACAAGAAAAAAGGTTACGGTTCTGGTTCTGGCTTTCAAAAGAAACCAAACCATAACGGTAATTTCAAAAAGAAAGGATTAGGATTTATTCCATCTGAAAATTATAAAAATGAAAAATATGTACGAGATTTTAAATCAAAAATGACATTTGTTTCAGGGACAAGCTCGGAAGAAGCAAAAAGCCCATTCTGGAAACAATCAAACAGAGAATTCCTTGCCGAAAAGCAAGAGAATATGAAGAATGGAGCTAATCAAAGAAAGGAGACAAGAACCTGTTACAAATGCAATGAAGCTGGTCACATTGCATGGAATTGCTCTCAAGCATCAAAGACAAAACAGGAAGTCTCTAAGAAACTCAAAGGAAAAGCTGTTGAGAAAAATGAGCCACCAACGGAAAAATTTAAAATTTTTGAAAATTCTACACATGAAGTTGATGAATGCTCAAAAACTCATTTTTATAAAAAGAAAGCTAAGGACAACCAAGTGTGGGTGGTTAAGAAGATTCATGGCGATGAATCTAACTCCACAAAGTTAGACGAGCCACAAGTTGAGGTTAAAGATGAAAACTCAGTACCTCAAATGGATGATGTTCATTTTCCACCATTGAGGGCTGAGAATTTTAAATCAAAGGTTGGTAAAGTTGATATCTCGAATCAGTTCTATTCTGAGAAGAAGGAATTTGATGTCGATAAAGCGTTTAATGGAAACGTGAAAAAGATTTTTGGGAAAATGGTCGAGGGTAAAGTCAAAGGGGTAAAAGAATTCTATGAAACGAAGAAGGCAACATACACCTTGACTGAGAGTGAACTTGATAAGCTTACATCCAAGCTTGCTAAGGCTTGGATGTCTGTGTTTAACATGTAAAACCCTGACTTGCCGGAGCTCCCAAGTTGGTGATCGTGGAGCATGAATCGGCATCTTTCTTATATTGTTTGAAAAATTGGTAATTAGTCACAAGTATGACTTGCCGGAGCTCCCAAGTTGGTGATCGTGGAGCATGAATCGGCATCTTTCTTATATTGTTTGAAAAATTGGTAATTAGTCACAAGTATGACTTGCCGGAGCTCCCAGGTTGGTAAGTGTGGAGCAGGAATCGGCATCTTTCTTGAGAAATTCACGAAAGTGATTTCGTCTTACTAGTGGTTGAAAAAGGTTTTCACTTACAAAGTGGTAAATCAGGGACATTAAGTTGTACTTGATTTTCTACAAATGGTTGATAAAAACAATGTGATGAACCTCTAACCTACAAGCGGTTTTATAAAATCAACAAAACTTATTTTTCGGAAAAATCATTTTGGTTAAAATAAACTTAAGTGTTTTGAAATCATAATGAGAAAATAGTTTGTTGAAAGGGGAAGTTCTAATTGTTTATGCCAAGTGGATAGCGATTTGAAGCGATTTGATATCAGTTGTCAATTTTATTGTATAGTTTGTTTTCAAATTTCCTGAAATGTGTTTGCATTTTAGGGGGAGTAAAATTTCAGAAAATCCAAAAACATTTGAAAATTTGAAAAAGGCAAAAACATGATAAAATTCAAAAATGAGTTTTAGTGTCAAAGAAGAGGAAATGATAGTACATCAGTAGACAGTTACAGTATGCTAAAGAAATGTAATGTTTAAATAGCGTTAAACGGTCTCACTGATGATATGCCGATAGGTTTTTACACATTTAGTAAGCTTTTTCGGGATATAAACTTAAATTCAAACTTGCTTATTTCGTGGGGAGCACTACTTGGATATATAGGTAACCCCTAAAATCTCGTTTGAAAGGTCCATCTTTCTGAGATACTAGGTCTTTATGCTCAGTGATATCTGGGGTATTATCCCGGGACTTCTGATTTTGCGAAAGCAATGGCCTAGTCCTCGGAGAATACTTTACTGCTTGCTTGAAAAATAGCGCCGCCCTCAACATAAAATGATGAGACAATAAAATTGCTAATTAATGCTGTTGTAAAAAAGATCCTCTAAAGGGGACACACCAAAAGTCGAGCCGTCATCTCTCTGCTGAACGAAAGTTTTGACCTGAGCTCTCACGGTTTCGCATCTAAACCCTTACAGATATCATCTGTGGTATACTCACCTGTAAGACTGAATATTGGGATCTGGATACGGGAGTATATTCAAGAGGTGGGACACATGAATGAGTTTAAGTTCTTAAAACACCTAACTCATATCCTGAATCAGTTGAAAGTTGTGTGAGAATTTAAGTGGATCAGTATATTGGCAATCTAAGTGAATTGTTTAATTCTTAATGTGTAACTAAGCTCAACGGTACTTGTGATTTGTCATAAACTGATATGATCCTCTTGCACAAATTCACAAAAAATATTGTCTGTAAATATTTCTTTAATGCATTTCATTTCAAAATCCAAAAAGATTTTAGTGTGTTTTAGCATAAATTTTGAAAAATTCAAAAATATTTTTGACAACTGGTGTTGGAGAGCTAATTTTCAAAATTCCGAGTGCTAGACATGATGAACAAATGGTTTGGGAAGAGTGTGATTTGAAAAGAAAAATGATTTCATCAGAAATCTTCATTGTAAAATCATTCTTTGATTGTATAATTCCTGCAAGTGGTTCATAAGATGGTGAGATTGTTTTTACAAGTGATCATCAGAAAATTTATTATTGGGTAGAGAATTGTGCAGGATATCTGAGTGATAGAGAGTCAGTTTCTGACACCTGAGGACTCTGTGATTTTAACAAGCCAGGCTACGATCCCAGCATATCGAAAGGGGGAGTCTGAAGAAACCTAAAGGAAGGAGTATGTTGGTACTGGTGAAAAGAGAAGAGAGTTTTGAGGATGCTTACAGTGTCAGATACTTCAAAGAGTTTGAGAGGACTGATAAAGACTGAAGATGCGAAGACTCGACACTTTAAGACTCGTCAACATTCGAGGGGGAGTCTGTTGGTGCATGCGTCTGTCGACTTCATCTTGTATCGAGTCTTGTTTGTATTTAGAGAGATCAGGGCACGTTATACGAGAAATATGTAAAGTATAGGGTGTGAGACAAGTTCAAACGAAATTAGATTGTTTGATTTCGTTTGAAACTGACTTGGTACTTTCAAACGAAATTGATGATTTCGTTTGAACAGTAATTTCGTTTGAGTCATCCTCAAACGAAATCACCCTCTCTATAAATAGCTAGTGTCTTGATTTCATTTGTAACTTTCCGGTCAGTGTAACGAAGTGCTGCCGAAGTGTTGTCAGACTGTAAATCATTATCAAATCAACCATGAAACAGTTTAAAGTGTATATCTTGCTGAATTAACCTCTACACGTCTGTTTCCGCCTTTCATGTTGAGTAAAACTCTTCTGATCGACTCGTTCGGGTCTGAAAACGATCCTACAAGAAGCGTATCTGTACTATCAAGATTTCCCCAGATTCTACGAATCTTAGAGTTGACCACGGCCCCGTGTCCGCTGGGCACGCCCCCGTGTCCGCTGGGCACGCCCCCTTGGTGGGTGATAGAAGCTTATACAACTTTGTCTTTTCTGCAGATACTTGGGCACGCCCCCTTGCTCATTGAGCACGAAGCGTGTTCAGCCTTCTGTTCTCTTGTTTTTGCTTGGGAAGATGCTGTCGGGGGTCGGGCATGCCACGTTTATTCCTTTTCTTGTATTTATGTTAGATTTAGCTGCCTTTTTGCTTCTTTTGTTCATTTGAGCTCATTTAATCCTGAAAATACAAAAGGAAGACAATAACACACTTTTTCCAACATTAGTACTAAAAAAGGGTTAGTTTTATGCCACATTTGATGTAATTTATATGTTGCATTTTGCACACATCAAAAACCTAAGACAGCAATGTGAGTAATCTCCTTTTTGTAAATTGTTTTTACAAAACCTCACCTAAATTAAATTATATTAAAAAGTGATTGAGTATTTGTATTCTACAATTATCGTCGGTATGTTGGGGTTTTGTATACAAAATTTGTTACTGCCTTGCGAGGAGTAACATGATCACAAGTCGGGTTGACAGTACCGTCGGTGGTAATTGAATAGATGGAAACAAATGTAATTGTGCGACCGCCCTCAATACTGTACAATGGTTTTACTTAACTTAATTAAACTGGGATTCACTCACCAGTATTTCCCACTGACAAAATGTTTTTAAACGCGTTTCAGGTAACAAAATGTGAAAGCCAAATAGAAGCCAGCTGGACAGCACTGAAGGCTTGGAAAAGTGGCTATAAAGTTACCTAAAATAAAGAGACGTTTTATTTAAATAAAATAGGGTTTACCCCTACGAAAATGTGTGTACTTAAAACTTGGGATTATTCCCACATGTTTAATATTATGAAAGTGTGGTATTTTACTCTGATAAAATATTTCCTAACTACGGTCCTGATGAAAATTCCGCTGCCAAAATGATAAACCCAGATACCACCAAAACTGGCTGCGACCGCCCGTTCCCGGGTTGTTAGGGGACGGGGGTTCCGACAGAAGGTGGTATCAGAGCTAAGCCACTAATTCAGCCACAGAAGTGTTCTGCTGACACCAAGATATTATTCAAAGTGTTAGGAAATAAATTACAGAAATACGTGCATATCTATATTTTATTATTGTATGTTATTTGACTATTTGTTAGTTTACAGTATGAGCGACCAAGGACCTTCCGACGCCTACCGTCAGTTGTCCAACTCACCTAGAAGCGAAGGCACCTCTTCACAGCCTGCCCTCTCAGGGTATTCAGCTGACAATGAAGATGGGATATTTGTATTTAAGGCTCAGTCTGAAGAGTCATTCCCTCCTAAAAAGAGAGGATGGTTCAGTAGGGGAGCACATGAACATAGGAAGAGGATGAAAAAGTTGCAAAACCAGCGAGCTTTAGCAGCCATTAAAAGAGAAACAGATGATCACACCCAGGATATGCTTAATAGGAGTTTAGCAAACTTTCATATCCTAGCAACCACAGCTGCTGACCCTAACCTGGAGCAACTCGTAGCACCCCAGCCCTTACCACTGTTTCCCAACCAGCCAATGGAAATCGAAAACAACCCAGAAAATCAAATCCAAATGCATGATTTTAACCCAGAGGAGATAGCTTGGGTACCAGTACCCGAACCCCTTAGATCCAGATTACGACCCGTGGTTAGACGACCATAGGGATTATGTGAAACGCTACCCAACACCAGAAGACACACCTATGCCGAACCTAGCAGCTTACCCAGGTTTGGACCCTATAGATCCCTACTATGATAGTGATCAGTACATCAGGGAAATTTTAGAGAATCCGTACCCGTATTAGGAACCCATGCCCCAGTTTCCAAACCCAGACCCAGCACCTGCACCCCCAATGAGTGCAGAAAATGTGCAAGAACTCCGAACCTTCGGAGAAGAGATTTTAGAAAGTAGTGAGAAGATGAGGCAGGTAGGAAAACGACTCGTCTGGAAATATGACGAGCGTAATATGGAGTTCTGGATGAACCCATATCAATGAAGGTGATGATGGAAGTAATAATAATAATATAATAATATATAATAGAGTTAATTGCCAAAATCGTCCCTGAGGTTTGAGCAGGTTTGCTATTTTTGTCCAAAATGACACTTTTGTACCAAATTGCCCCCAACGTTTGTAACTTTTTGCCATTTTCATCCAAACCACTAACTTAGTTTATTTTTTCTGTTAAATTGAGGATATTTAGATGAAACTGGCAAATATAAAACCACAGGGACGATTTTGGCAATTTACTCAAACTTTTTTAAATTCCTTTTATTTAATTTATTTTGTTACATATATAATAAAAAAAATATACATGCAATTTTTATATGAAAAAAATAATAGCTTTGTCACATAATTTTTATAAATTTTCATCCAACCACTAAGTTAATTTTTCTATTAAGGCGAAGGATATTTATAAACTAAGATAGAAATTAATTTCTAATTTTTATATAGATCAGTTTATAAAAATAAAATCTACTTAAACCTCTAAATTTTATAGAACTAAAATGCTGGTGACCTTATTGAAAAAGGTCAAATAAAAAATCTTATCATATGTACCAAGTTTGTAATTCATCTTCTACTCTTTTAAATTCGCTCCTAGGGAAAAACAGAAGCCAGTGCCCCCCCCCCCCCCAATCAAACAACGTATCGTTACCGAACCTTAAAATTACCCACCAAATTGTAATTATAATGCTATGAACCAAAAGTTTCTTTACTCAAGCCACTCAGAATAAATATTAGTTAGTTACCCTCATAATCTTAATTAATTAAATATTTTATTTCTACCAACATATTTTCTAGGTGCTCAACACATTTAAAAAATATGTAACGTTTTACAATTTTTTTCTATCTCTACAACTGATAAATACTAAAAGTTGTAATCGATTGTTATGTGTTACACACCAATGACGTTTTCTCTTTATAAAACGGATTTATATAAAGAAGCTGTAAATTAAATCTTTCTTAATTTATAAAATTTAAAACATTATTCACCTTAACAGAAAAAATAATCTGAGTTAGTGATTTGGATGAAAATTTATAAAACTTATGTGACAAAACTATTAATTTTTTTTTCTAAAAACTCCATGTATATTCTTTTTTATTATATATGTAACGAAAATAATTAAATAAAAGAAATTAAAAAGGGTTTGAGTAAATTGCCAAACTCGTCCCTGTGGTTTTATATTTGCCAGTTTCATCCAAATATCCTCAACTTAACAGAAAAAATAAACTAAGTTAGTGGTTTGGATGAAAATGGCAAAAAGTTACAAACGTTGGGGGCAATTTGGTACAAAAGTGTCATTTTGGACGAAAATGGCAAACGTGCCCAAACCTCAGGGACGATTTTGGCAATTAACTCTATGTAATATGTGTGTATGTTTGAAAAAAAAATATCTAGACAATAGTTATAGATGCATAATAGTATTGTAATTTTAAATTCCAGTTTCAGTTTGTACTAGATGCCTAATATAAGAAAGAGTAAGTCACAATGTTCGACGCTTTTGATCAATATGTGTGTCATGTGATTGATTGTATGAAGGTATTATCTTATGATATTAATAGGTGGTAAATGTTTAAAATTCAGATGGCCGACCAAGTGAATCAAGAGAACCCGGATAATAACCCAGAAAACCAGAATGACACTAATCCGAATAACGATAACCCGAACAATGATAACAATGGAAACCAAGTGGATACAGTGCCATCCAACACATAGTGGCACAAGGAATAATAGATGCGATGCCATATATTATTCGAACGGTTAGGGAAGCTTATAATAAAAGTAACCGTGATAGTAAACGACCATCTGAACCAGAAAACAGTGTGAACAATGGACCCAACTTCAAGTGCCCATTCCCAAAAGAAGAAGAACCATGCTTCATGGTTGTTCTTATAAAGAATTCTGGTCTTGTAAACCAATGGAATTCTCAGGCAATGAAGGGGCCATTGCAGCCTAACGCTGGATAGAAAAGACTGAGGCAGTCTTAAAAATAAGCAAGTGCGCAGAAGAGGATAAGATAATGTTTGCTTCTAATCTGTTTAAGTACTCAGCCTTAGAATGGTGGAACACTATCCTCCAGTCTAGGGGAAGTGACAGGATTTATAATATGGAATGGGAAGAATTTAAGAGTATGGTGGAAAGGAAATTATGCCCTCCCAATGAAAAAGAACAGATAGCAAATAAGTTCATAAACCTTAGAATGACTGGAGTGGATAGTAAGGGATACACTACATTATACTTTCAAGTAAATTCAACAAAGGGTTATGGCCCATTGGTTCTTCAATCTGATTTGCCGGGTTGAACCGGCTCCGGAAATACGGGGTCGGGTCCTGGAAGGCCCGATGTGAGCTTGACCGCTGCAACGGCAAGAAAGAGTGGTGAGAATCTTCGGGCTCGTTCTCTGAATGTGGCCCAAAGGAGTGATGGTATGAGGGCGACGAGCTGAGCGAGACAGACCGCCTCATAGGTTCCAGGTATGTCCTCCAATCTTCTTGAGGACTAGTGCTCATAGTTGCTGACGGATTTCGCCGGTGTGAAGGCCCGGCCTTATGATCGTTAGGAGCAGTGAAGGGCGCCTTGCCTCGTCCTCCTCGTCTAAATCGTGGCGGCATCTTTTATCCCTGTCAAAACAAACAAAAGAAACAACAAAGGAAAACAATAAAGGACAAAAATAAAAGATTAGGATTAGTCCTAAGTCCTTTGCCTAGACTCGGAAGTCGAGGAATGTGCAACCGTGTCATTGAGATTAAACACAAAAGGCTAGTGTTTAATTCACTCAATGTTGGCTCTGATACCAACCTGTCACACCCCGATATTTCCACGTATTACCGGTGGGCCCGGTGGGGTGTATTGTGACGTAGTTGATATCATCATAGTCAATTTATCACAGTTCAATGCACAGCGGAACTCTAAAGTAAAATATTACAAACCGAATGAAAGTAACATAAATTATTACATAACGGTTGTAAAGTGGATCCACAGGCGGATCAAAACAAAAGAAACATTGTTCATCAAATTTAAAGTGATAAAAGCTTGGAAGACTTTTTATTTATTCACTCAGGAGTTCCCAAGCAAAACAAGACAACAGAAGACAAAACACGCCCCGTGCTCAGCCAGCACGGGGGCGTGCCCAAGTGTCAACAGAAAAGACAAAGTGGTAGAAGCTTCTATTGCCCACCACGGGGCCGTGCTCAGCGGACACGGGGCCGTGGTCAACTATAAGATTCGCACAATCCAGGCAAATCTTCATAGTACAAAGATTCTTCTGCACCACGGGGTCGTGCTCAGCGGACACGGGGGCGTGGTCAACTAATTAGACAAGCTGCATTAAATGAAGAAAGAGAAGGATGTGGACACGGGGCCGTGCCCACTGGACACGGGGCCGTGCCCGAGCTTCTGTTCAGCCTATAAATAGAAGTGCTTAGCTCAAGCTCAAACCATCCCTTGGCACACCACCTCTCTCACACTTCACCCACCACCACCATAACACCATCATCCACCACCATCATCCATTGTCCATCGTAGAGTGTGTGAGTCGTCTCGGGATCCAAGATTGATCGTAAGAGTTCTTGACAATCAAGGCCATGTTTGCCTAAGTCTCTTACATCACTTGGTGAAGACAAAGTGTCTAGTTTAATACTTTTTATTTTTAATTTTTTTTCACTTTTTACTTGGTTTTGTATTAATGACTTTAATAACTAGTTTCTTATGTTGAAGGTGATCTTTCCTTATCGTTTGTCCGTGGTGTCTTGGCATTATTTTACTGTCTATATAAAATAAAAGATTTTCACCATTCATATCTCCACGGTCTATATGGAGGTATGTTGGCTACCTGGTCGGGGGTTAAGGGAACGGTTTGGTAAAGGTCTTACCATTGTTCAGCGTTTAGAGGTCCTGCAATGGACCTGGGTCAAATTTAGTAGGACCTCCTTCAATACTTAACAGTATTGGATGGCGGGGGTCCAAACTCTTTGATCCCCTCATAAGTTAACTACTATTAATACTGTAACCCGGCTATTTAGGACTGTATCCCTGCTGACTCAGACTACTTAGTCGAGGGTAACGTCACCTCCAAAAGAGGGGCCTACCATAATTTGCATTAATAACTTAATTAATTATCTTCCAATAATCCACCCTTTTAGGATTGTATCCTTGCTGACTCAAACTACTGGGGTGAGGGTAACGTCACCTTCAAAAGAGGGGCCTACTACAATAACTAAGATAATCTCTTAAAAAGTGCAAAAGTGCAGAAATAATCAAAGGTTACACTAGATACGAGTCGGAACCAAGTGATTCATCTTGTCTATCTGTTTTTATTTTTATTTTTATTTTCAGCATTTTTAGTTAATTTTTATTTTTCTTAGTTTAAAACATTTTTCTAAACTTTTTGATTTGATTAGACGTTGAGGATAAACCGGTACTAAAAGCTCTTGTGTCCTTGGACGACCTCGGTATCTTACCAACACTATACTACGCTCACGATGGGTGCACTTGCCCATATGTGTGTCTAGTGTTAGTAAATATCGTGTTTTATAAATTTAAAACTTGACTAAAAAAGTGTTAAAGGGGCTTAAAATATACACCTAATATATATAACACTCCACACGCATCAAGTTTTTGGCGCCGCTGCCGGGGACACAAGGATTTTAAGAAAGTTAGGAATCAACGGCCTAATCGTTTTTCTTATTTTTCATTTTTTTTAGGATTTTTCTTAGTTTTTCTGTTTCTGAAGAGCTCAGCACGGGCCGTGCCTGGTCGGACACGGGCCGTGCCTGGTCGGACACGGGCCGTGCCCAGCATCATCACTGGCAGTTTTTATTTTCCGAGTTACAGAGGGCTGAACACGGGGCCGTGTCGGTGCAACACGGGGCCGTGTCGGTGCAACACGGGGCCGTGTCCAACTCCCAGTAACAGGGATCCAGAGAACAATTACTGTAAACTTGACCACGGGCCGTGGTGAACCTTCTGACCAACATTCTTTTCTGTTTTTATCGCAGGATTTGGAACCTTGGCGCCACATCTAAACATCCTACGTAGTGCATGAGCTCCAGTTCTAGTAGAGACATAAAAGAACCTCTTGAAGAACCCGAACGCTTTCTCAGAAAAAGACTTAAAGCTAAAAATCAAGAGAAAGTTTCGGGGGACCCACTTCCAATGGCGGACCAACGTACCCTCATGGATTACCTACGGCCCACCGTAGGTAATCTCGGCGCCGCTATCAATGCACCGAATGTCGAAGCCAACAACTTCGAACTTCGGCCGCATTTGATACAAATGCTTCAAAACTCCGCAACCTTCCATGGGCTTGCGGACGAGGATCCCCATCTACATATTTCTAATTTCTTGGAAATATGTGATACCATTCGGATCAATGGAGCATCAAACGACGCCATTCGCCTACGGATGTTTCCATTTTCACTAAAAGACCGAGCTAAGGCTTGGCTCAACACCTTCCCAGTTGGCTCGGTAAAAACCTGGGATGAACTAGCCCAAAAGTTTCTGTATAAGTATTTCCCTCCGGCTAAAACGGCTAAATTAATGACTGAAATTAATACATATTCACAAGAGGATGGGGAATCCTTATATGAAACTTGGGAAAGGTTCAAGGAGCTACTAAGAAAGTGTCCTCATCACGGTCTTGCGGTATGGCAACAAGTATCCACTTTCTACAATGGGTTGTTGCCACACACAAGACAAACACTTGATTCTAGCTCCGGGGGACTTTTAGGTAATCGTCGCCCAAATGAAATATATAATCAAATTGAGGAAATTGCTCAAACCAATTTTCAATGGCACACTCCCCGAGGTAATAAATCTATTGCCCCGGGCGCCCATAAGGTTGATGAAAGCACCTCTTTACAAGCCCAAATCGAGGCCCTCTCTTCGAAAATCAAAAAGCTAGAAATGACAAAAACGGCCTTGGTTATGGCTTGTGAAGGGTGTGGTGGGCCACATGAAAATTGGAGTTGTATGAAAGAATTAGATGAACAAACAGAAACGGTAAACTACATTGATAACAGACCTAGGCCGTCGGGTCCTCCAACGGGTACCTACAACCAAGGATGGCGTAACCACCCAAACCTTGGTTGGAGAGATCCCGGAAATAGTAGTAACCAACAAAACCAACGAACTAACTTTCAACAACCACAAAATTTTTCTCAACAACAAGGTGGAAGAGAAAGGCTTGAAGATACTATATCTCGCCTCATCTCCGACACCGAAAAGAAAAACTCGGATCGATTTCAACAATTGGAATCGAATTTTAGAAATCAACAAGCTAGCATTCAAAACATTGAAAAACAATTAAATCAACTAGCTCAAAATTTCTCCGAGAGACCACATGGCGCGTTACCGAGTAATACCGAGACCAACCCAAAGGCGCAAGTACACCTCATCACATTGAGAAACCGAACCGTGGGTCCCGAGGATGCCCCATTACCATCGGTTGAAGGAAGTCAACTCAGCCAAAGCACGACTTCACCCACACCTCAACCAGAAAAGGCTTCTCCACCAATTCAAGAGCCCACCAAGACTCCTCCAATTCCGTACCCCGGTAGGTTAAACCGTCAAAAGACCGATGAGCAATTCGCAAAGTTCGAAAATTTACTAAAACAATTGCATGTTAATATTCCTTTTATTGAGGTCCTAACCCAAATGCCTAGATATGCAAAATTCATGAGGGATTTCCTCACTCACAAAAGGAAAATTGAATCATTGCAATTAGTTAACTTAGGCGAAGAATGCTCCGCCTTAGTACTCAACAAACTTCCACAAAAGAAAATCGATCCCGGAAGCTTCACAATTCCTTGCTCGATTGGGGAATCCCCCGTTCGTAATGCATTAGCCGATCTTGGGGCTAGCATTAACCTCATGCCCACATCGATGTTCAAACGACTCGGCCTAGGAGCAACAAGCCCTACAAAGATGAGCATACAACTCGCCGACAGATCCGTCAAATTTCCACAAGGTGTCGCTGAAAATCTATTGGTCAAGGTTGACAACTTCGTTTTCCCAACCGACTTTGTCATCCTAGACATGGAAGAAGACACCGATGTCCCTCTCATCCTCGGGAGGCCATTTCTAGCCACCGCCCAAGCAGTGGTGGATATGAATGACGGAACGTTAACATTGAAGTTTGGGGACAAGGAAGTGAAGTTTGAATGTGGAAAGAGAGTAGAGGACGAAGACCCGGTCAACTACATGAAGGTCATAGACTCAAGCTTGGATGACGCTCTCCGACGGTGTAACATGGGATGCAATACATCCCACTTGGGTAACATATGACCAGGCTTTGGGTCTAGCCAAGGACCCTTATAAACGTGGCGCAACACGGAGGCATTCCGCGGAACTATCCTTAGTTTAGTTTAGATTAATTTTCATGTTTTCTAGTTAGTTTTAATTTTCAGGAATAAAACACACTTGAGATGACAAAGAATACAAGGGAAACTTGAACCAGCACTCCATGCAGGAAAAACAGGACCGTCCGACGATTTTCTTCGTTTACAGTAAGCTCGGCACGGGCCGTGTCCACCCAACACGGCCCCGTGCTGCACAGTCTGCAGAAAAGACCCAGTTCAGGTAACTGGACACAGGCCGTGTTCACCCAACACGCTCCCGTGTCCAGGCTTCTGTTTCTCTTGATTTAATTTTGTTACTGGCACTTGAACACGGGGCCGTGCCCGGACAACACGGGGCCGTGTTCAGCGCCCAGTAACACAAAATTTTTGCTTTTTCACACCTTTTACACATTCAATCAACCTAAAAACTTATTTTTGGGACACATTGAGGACAATGTGTAATTTAAGTATGGGGGGATGCTAAAACCTTGAATCTTGCAAGTCCTAAATACAAGCCTTACACAAAACTCTATGGGAACCGCTAATCACCCTAATTTTTTTCAAAAAAAATTTTTCATTTTTTTTACTTGTCTAGGTTTAACTCGGGAATTTCAATTTCTAAAAAGGTTATATTTTTACGAATTTACAACCGATAGCGTCGTGATAAAAAGAACCAACATAAGAAAATTATGAAAAGGCATGACAAGCTTAGTTAAAATTTGATTATATATACTTGATCACATAAAAACCCATTCCCACAAAAGTGAGTTTTGAGCCTTTATTGAGCATACAATTACATATCATTAGACTAAATGCTCATCTTTCGTTTCTTGTGTGAATAGCCGCTTGGTTCTTACGACTCTAGAACTTGCCATGACGATACATTCCCGGTCCTTACCAACTTAAACCCGAGTAAGTAAATGATGGAGGCATTAGGACTAACTTTTTTTTATTTCTACACCATTATTTTTCTTTTTTTTTTACCACCTACCCAAAATCCCCCTAGTTAGCCCCTTTGAGCCTAAACCTTTTTCATTTCATAACCCAAACCAAACACCCCTTCTACCCACCAAAACCTTTTTTATTTTTAACCCTTTGTTTTAGTAACTAGCCCGGTTTTTCGTATGACTTTTCAAAAAAAAAAAAAAAAATTGTGTGTTGATGATGAAGCAAAAGAAAATAAACAAACAAGTTCATCAAAAATAACTTTGTTTGAATAATAGCTTCATCAAAATAAAAGTTACAAAAATAAAAAGTCTTACGAAAACCGAAGCTTGTTACGCTTTTCGCCCTTTTTCTACTAACCACTAACCACTAACCCAACCACCTACCTTTAACCCAAGCCTAACCCTTCACCCAAAGTCCTCTTGATATTTACAAAGGTATATAAGTTAAAAAGGAGGAGGATTGATTGCTTGGCAAGCTTATGGTAGGAATAAGTTCTATGCCCCTCTCGAGTGATACACAAAAATACATTTTCGGCCGAGTGTTGAGTGATCCCCGTGAGGTATGTGAACTTGTATATAAATAGAATTTTAAAAAGGCATGTTATGCCCTAATAAGTAATTTATCTTATGAAAAGTTTTAAAGAAATCATGACGAATAGGATTGTAAATAAATAAAAATAAAACTAAATAAAGAATCTTGGAAATCCCGACACTCTACGACAAGCCCAAAAACCTTCTTCTCTACCCATTCCATTTGGGAGTGTAATAGCCACATTATAAAGAGTTTTGCTTGAGGACAAGCAAAGATTCAAGTGTGGGGGTATTTGATGTGTGCAAAATGCAACATATAAATTACATCAATTGTGGCATAAAACTAATCCTTTTTTAGTACTAATGTTGGAAAAAGTGTGCATTTGTCTTCCTTTTGTATTTTCAGGATTAAATGAGCTCAAATTAACAAAAGAAGCAAAAAGACATCAAAATCTAACATAAATACAAGAAAAGGAACAAGACGTGACATGCCCGACCCCACGACAGCATCTTCCCAAGCAAAACAAGACAACAGAAGACAAAACACGCCCCGTGCTCAGCCAGCACGGGGGCGTGCCCAAGTGTCAACAGAAAAGACAAAGTGGTAGAAGCTTCTATTGCCCACCACGGGGCCGTGCTCAGCGGACACGGGGCCGTGGTCAACTATAAGATTCGCACAATCCAGGCAAATCTTCATAGTACAAAGATTCTTCTGCACCACGGGGTCGTGCTCAGCGGACACGGGGGCGTGGTCAACTAATTAGACAAGCTGCATTAAATGAAGAAAGAGAAGGATGTGGACACGGGGCCGTGCCCACTGGACACGGGGCCGTGCCCGAGCTTCTGTTCAGCCTATAAATAGAAGTGCTTAGCTCAAGCTCAAACCATCCCTTGGCACACCACCTCTCTCACACTTCACCCACCACCACCATAACACCATCATCCACCACCATCATCCATTGTCCATCGTAGAGTGTGTGAGTCGTCTCGGGATCCAAGATTGATCGTAAGAGTTCTTGACAATCAAGGCCATGTTTGCCTAAGTCTCTTACATCACTTGGTGAAGACAAAGTGTCTAGTTTAATACTTTTTATTTTTAATTTTTTTTCACTTTTTACTTGGTTTTGTATTAATGACTTTAATAACTAGTTTCTTATGTTGAAGGTGATCTTTCCTTATCGTTTGTCCGTGGTGTCTTGGCATTATTTTACTGTCTATATAAAATAAAAGATTTTCACCATTCATATCTCCACGGTCTATATGGAGGTATGTTGGCTACCTGGTCGGGGGTTAAGGGAACGGTTTGGTAAAGGTCTTACCATTGTTCAGCGTTTAGAGGTCCTGCAATGGACCTGGGTCAAATTTAGTAGGACCTCCTTCAATACTTAACAGTATTGGATGGCTGGGGTCCAAACTCTTTGATCCCCTCATAAGTTAACTACTATTAATACTGTAACCCGGCTATTTAGGACTGTATCCCTGCTGACTCAGACTACTTAGTCGAGGGTAACGTCACCTCCAAAAGAGGGGCCTACCATAATTTGCATTAATAACTTAATTAATTATCTTCCAATAATCCACCCTTTTAGGATTGTATCCTTGCTGACTCAAACTACTGGGGTGAGGGTAACGTCACCTTCAAAAGAGGGGCCTACTACAATAACTAAGATAATCTCTTAAAAAGTGCAAAAGTGCAGAAATAATCAAAGGTTACACTAGATACGAGTCGGAACCAAGTGATTCATCTTGTCTATCTGTTTTTATTTTTATTTTTATTTTCAGCATTTTTAGTTAATTTTTATTTTTCTTAGTTTAAAACATTTTTCTAAACTTTTTGATTTGATTAGACGTTGAGGATAAACCGGTACTAAAAGCTCTTGTGTCCTTGGACGACCTCGGTATCTTACCAACACTATACTACGCTCACGATGGGTGCACTTGCCCATATGTGTGTCTAGTGTTAGTAAATATCGTGTTTTATAAATTTAAAACTTGACTAAAAAAGTGTTAAAGGGGCTTAAAATATACACCTAATATATATAACACTCCACACGCATCACCCCCCAAAGGCTTAAAACAAACAAAACAGATTATACGGGTTATCTCAATGATTTAACCTTCATATGATTAAAGATTCAATACCCGACCAAGCGGTATTTTATATACCGTACCCCAAGCCCGTATAAGGGAAATTAAGTTAAAAGTATTTACCTGAGCAAAATATAAATTTATTCCTAGCCGTAAATCAATCAAGCAAGTACAGATAGCTTTTACCGGGCTCCTAATCTGGAACGAAGGTTTTTAATAACCTATTAGAATCCTAACGGGTCTTATTTAAGTCTTAACTTAGACCGATTAGTTTTAAAGAAAGGTATACGGTTCAAAATGCAAGATTATGCGAAGACCGGATTAGAATGAGAACTAGACCCGACAAGTATGAATACTTGTATAATATGGGTAAACTAAACACATTCTGGATTTTGAGGTAAAAATGATAAGGTTTGACCCGTTTCGGTCAATTTATGCAAACTAGTCACATAAACCGCACCGAACGCGAAAAATGCATAACGGGTAACCGAATGAGTCATGAACAGGTTCCCTAACTTAATATGCTTAAAATGTGTTATGATATCAGTAGGATACCTTCCATTATGCCCAAAATGAATTTAAAATCAAATTAAGCCCCGTAGGGGTATTTTGGTCATTTTAAAGATTATAAAAGAGGTTAAATGACAATCTGAGGTTCTGTTCTAAAATGATCAGTAAAAATATTTATTTTAGTAGGTTATATCAGTAAGATATATCCTATATGTGAAATTTATCACCTATGGCCAAACTATGCACCGTAGGGGCATTTTGGTCATTTCACATAAGCTTTAAGGTCAATTCTGGAAATCTGAGTTTAAAACTTTTACCTACTGTTAAAGTATCAAAATTTACTTATAACATCAGTAGGAAATGGGTCTTAGATGTTAAACATAGTTTTAACCCATACTATGTGTTTAAAACGCGTAAAAAGTCGGTTTTAGGCGATTTTCAGGTTATATAAGGAAAGCTGAGTTTTTGATCAGTTTATATAACTCAAAATATTTTATTTAACATATGAAATCAGTAGCAAAAGGTTTGATATCAAAATGTTATGTAAAACTCATTTTATTAGTAAAAAGGGTATAACCGTCAATTACCGAATCAAAGCAAGAACCCCATGTTACGATCAGTTTAAAAATTAATAAAAATCTCCAAAAATCCCAAAATATTATTTTACATCAGTGGGTAAAAGGTTTGGTGTCAAAATTTGGGTTTAAATGGGTTCTATGCTAAAATGTCGTTTAAATAAATAAAAAGCTTTCAATTTACGATATTGAGCATAACTCCTAATTTAGACCTCAAACTGATGTCAAATTTTTAGGACATGTTATAAATCAGTAACAAAGGTTTTTATCTTCTCACATTTTCAAAAATCTCGTTTTAATATCAAAAGGGCATAATGGTCAATAATTAAGCAATTAATGGAAACATGCATATGACTTAGATTTAATAAGAACCATTTAGTATAATCTCAGAGGGTTATACTAACATGTAATATGGTCCTAATGGAACCCTAAGGCGTATCTAAACCAAGCCTAATCGGGTCAGAACTGAAAGTCAAAGCAAAAGTCTACTTTTGCGACTTTCGGTTCCGAACCGAGCCTAAACTCAGAATCGTCGGGTTGAACATGCCTAAACATGTCCTTATATTATTTACCAAGTTATTTTAGTGTTTAAACATGATCCTTAACTTCTACATTACTAGTTATGGATTTATTTGCAAAAACATATTCTGTTGACTTTTTAATAACAAGTTTGACCCGACAATTGACCAAGTTAGAATGAGAATCAGTAGGTGCCCTTTTAAGGGTTTATTACCTACATAATTACCAACTCATAGCCACTTTCAATTCGAATAATGGCTGGACCATTAGTGATTAATCACTTAGTCAAAGCAGAATTACGTCAACTTTGACTTTTGGTCATTACACTAACAAAAACTTAATTACAGAGGCTAAGCACACTTACAAGAGTTCTTAGCATGAAGATTGAGACTAATAGAGCTTCCTTCCAAAGTAGGATGCTCCAGAAAGTGATCAAAAAGCTTCAAGACTTGGGAGTAATGTTTAAGAGTATGAATTGATCATGCGAGTGAGAAATGCTGCCAAAAACCCTCCTATTTATACCCATTGAAGGTGTCATCAGATCAATACAGGTGTCTTGGTTCTTCCTTGATCAGTACATGTGTCCAAAATGGTTTTTAAAACCATCAAACAGTCCCTAGATTCGAATTAAACCATGCAAGGGTGAAGAGAGGTGCAACAACCTGCACTTGTGCATGCTTCAGTCCAGATCAGGCCATCGCGTTGCACGATGACAAAAGGTGTTGGTGGTGGCGTGACGCCACCATAGGGGTGACCAGATCAGCAAGTTTCCAATATTGACATTTCACTCCCTGGACCTTCTAAAGCGTAAATTCTTTCACTTTAAGCTCATTTAACCCATTTAACTTTTATTTCTATGATCCAAGAGATATAACCATACACCGTTAGGTCCGGTTTCATTAAATGGTAATTGAAAACACAAGTTTTGCCTTGTTGACGCTTTTAACCCCTTAATTACGAAAGTTAACGTATTTTCCTCATACGATATCGAAACCTTGTGAAATTTTTATCACTTATTCTTGGGAGTATAATTAATCGTTACAAAGCTTCGGGTTCATTAAAAGGTCATTCAGAGGTATTATTTAAACGTGTTGACACATTTAACCCTCGTGTCTTGTAAACTTTCACTTTCTTCCACAAACGGTTTCATACGCTTCATGATTTCTTCGTTCAGGGGTATAAACATCGTATAGGGTTGTTGAAAGGTAAAATTTTCATATGTTGACACTTTGGATCCTCTTACACACATACTTTCTTCGTTTGTCAACTTTAGTCCCTTGTAATCAATTAGATACACATTAAAGTTCATGACACGTGTCCTTATAATATTGGTCGTGATTTTACAAGGTGTTACAATTGATTACCGTAAATTGAACAAGGTTACGATTAAGAATCGGTATCCATTACCAAGAATTGATGATCTGTTCGATCAATTGCAAGGAGCTCGATTTTTCTCATAAATCGATTTACGTTCAGGATATCATCAATTAAAGGTACAGGAAGAAGACATTCCTAAAACCACATTTAGAACCAGGTATGGTCATTATGAATTTACTGTCATGCCATTTTGTTTAACCAATGCCCCAGCTGCATTTATGGACATGATGAACCGAATATGTAAGCCATATTTGGATAAATTCATAATTGTCTTTATAGATGATATTCTCATTTACTCTAAGAGTAAAGAGGAACATGCAAGGCATTTGCACGCACTTCTAAGTTTATTAAGGAAGGAAAAACTTTATGCTAAGTTTTCAAAGTGTGAGTTTTGGTTAGAACAGGTACAGTTTCTTGGACATTTAGTCAATCATGAAGGAATTCATGTAGATCCCACCAAGATTGAGGCAATTACCAAATGGAAAACCCCTGAGTCACCAGCCGAGGTTAGAAGTTTCTTAGGATTGGCCGGTTATTATAGAAGATTTATTCGAGATTTTTCTAGAATAGCCATTCTCTTAACTAAATTAACCTGTAAATCCATTAAGTTTGAATGGGCACCAAAACAGGAAGAAGCCTTTAGAATTCTTAAGCAAAGATTAACCAACGCACCCATACTAGCGTTACCAGAAGGAACTGAAGATTTTGTTATCTATTGTGATGCTTCTAAGTTAGGTTATGGATGTGTGTTAATGCAATGACAAAAGGTTATACTTATGCATCTAGATAACTTAAGAATCACGAAGAGAATTATTCAACCCATGATCTAGAGTTTGGAGCCATAATTTTTGCTCTGAAAATATGGAGACATTACCTTTACGCTAGTAAGTTTACCATTTTCACCGACCAAAAGAGTTTAAGGTATGTCTTCAGGCAAAAAGAATTGAATATCAGACAACGAAGTTGGATGGAGATACTTAGTGATTATGATTGTAATATCCAGTACCATGCAGGAAAAGCAAATGTAGTTGCTGACGCTTTAAGTCGAAAGTATCATGAAAATCCAAAAAGAATACGTTCTCTTAAATTAAATCTAAAAGTAGATTTAAATGAACAGATTAGACAGGCCCAAGAATCACCTAATCAAGGATGATACTGAAAAGTTAAAAGGTATGATTAAGGAATTAGAACAAGGAATAGATGGAATTTGGAGGTTCCATAAGAAAAAAATGTGGATACCTAAATTAGGAAACCTACGCCACCGTATATTAGAAGAAGCCCATAAGTCTAAGTATACGATGCATCCTGGAAGTGTTAAGATGTATCAGGACTTAAGAAAGAATTTCTGGTGGATAGGAATGAAAAAGGATATAGCAGCATATGTTGCAAAGTGTTTAACCTGTTCACAAGTCAAAGCTGAACATTAGAAACCCTCAGGTTTGTTGCAACAATTAGAAATGTCTGTATGGAAATGGGAATTGATAACAATGGATTTTGTTACCAAATTACCCAAAACAAGAAAAGGTAATGATACAATCTGGGTGATTGTAGACAGGCTAACTAAGTCAGCTCATTTCCTACCAATGAAGGAAACTTTCAGTATGGAACAATTAGCTAAGCTATATGTAAATGAAATAGTTTCATTACATGGAATTCCTTTATCAATTGTTTCTGATAGGGATAGCCGTTTTACCTCTCATTTTTGGACAAGTTTCCAAAAAGCAATGGGAACCAAGTTGAATCTAAGCACAGCTTATCATCCTCAAATGGACGGACAAAGCGAAAGGACAATTCAGACGATGGAAGATATGCTTAGAGCTTGTGTAATTGATTTCGGAGGTAGTTGGGACGATCACTTACCATTAATAGAATTTTCTTACAATAACAGTTATCATACAAGTATCAATACTGCACCATTCAAAGCACTTTATGGATGAAAATGCCAAACCCCAGTCTGTTGGGAAGAAATTGGAGAAAAGCAACTATCCAGACCCGAGATAGTACAAGAAACGACTGACAAAATCATTCAAGTCAAGGAAAGACTGAAAACAACACGTGATCGACAAAAGAGTTATGCTGATAACAGACGAAAGCCACTAGAATTTCAAGTAGGAGACAAGGTGTTATTGAAAGTCTCTCCTTGGAAAGGAGTGGTAAGATTCATCAAATGGGGAAAATTAATCCCTAGGTATGTTGGACCTTTTGAGGTTATTAAAAGAATAGGACCTGTAGCCTATCAGCTACAACTGCAAGAGGAAATGGCAGGAATACATGATGTGTTTCATGTATCTAATCTCAAGAAATGTTTAGCTGATGAATCACTAGTAGTGCCTCTTAAAGATATAGAGGTAAATAAACAGTTAAAATTTGTAGAAAGACTGCTACAGATTGAAGACAAGAAAGTCAAGAACCTCAAGCACAAGAGGTTAGTTTTGGTCAAAGTAAAATGGGACACTAAAAGAGAACCAGAGTACACTTAGGAGCTTGAAGCAGAAATGCAAAGGAAATATCCACACTTGTTCCAGTAGACCTCGAGGACGAGTTCTAAAAGAAGGTGGGGAGGATATAACAACCCTCCAAAATATTTTTCAGACACCCAAAAAATATTTAAAGTACCCCAAAATGTCCTAAAATACACACCGTATGCGAAAATGGACCCCGAATACCTTTATTTATATTAAAATTAAATAAAAACAAGAAAATGGGGTTGGTCGCGGGGCGCGTAGCCCTTGCCTACCTCCTACGCGGGCCGTGACAGCAAGGAGATCAGGTGAACCCCTGAGCCGCCACGTGTTCCAGTCGTGTCATGCCTAGTGGTCGACTCAGCAACCCTAGGGAGCCTCGCGGGCCGCGAAGGCCTTGGCCGGAGTTTACGCGGGGGGTGACGAAGCTCAATTGCAGTCCTATAAATTGAGGGCATCGGCTTCAGTCTACGATCGCTCACACACTTTTCTCTCTCGAAATTTCTAATAGTATAAGTAATTTTCGGGCGTAATACCCCCCTAAATAACGAAGTTCTGCCCCGTTGTAAGTATTATAACCCCGGTTACATATTAAATACGCTGCCCGATTGATCTAGGGTTCCGTAATGGCTGTGGTGGTTCTGCCCGACGTAGTCGTTGGAATGCCGTCTCAGGGAGGGTATCATCACTATAAATGTTGGGTTATTATACTAACACGTGTGCCTTTGTGTAAATTATAGATAATCACCAGGAAACCCCTAAAGAAAACCTAAGACAGCAATGTGAGTAATCTCCTTTTTGTAAATTGTGTTTACAAAACCTCACCTAAATTAAATTATATTAAACAGTGATTGAGTATTTGTATTCTACAATTATCGTCGGTATGTTGGGGTTTTGAATACAAAATTTGTTACTGCCTTGCGAGGAGTAACATGACCACAAGTCAGGTTGACAGTACCGTGGGTGGTAATTGAATAGATGGAAACAAATGTAATTGCGCGACCGCCCTCAATACTGTACAATGGTTTTACTTAACTTGATTAAACTGGGATTCACTCACCAGTATTTCCCACTGAAAAAATGTTTTTAAACGTGTTTCAGGTAACAAAATGTGAAAGCCAAATAGAAGCTACCTAGACAGCACTGAAGGCTTGGAAAAGTGGCTATAAAGTTACCTAAAATAAAGAGATGTTTTATTTAAATAAAATAGGGTTTACCCCTATGAAAATGTGTGTACTTAAAACTTGGGATTATTCCCACATGTTTAATATTATGAAAGTGTGGTATTTTACTCTGATAAAATATTTCCTAACTACGGTCCTAATGAAAATTCCGCTGCCAAAATGATAAACCCAGATACCACCAAAACTGGTCGCGACCGCCCTTTCCCGGGTTGTTAGGGGACGGGGGTTGCGCATGGAATCAAGGTTATAAAATGGATCTCATCTTCATTGATGAAAAGGTAATCTGTATTTGTGTTTTTCCGTTCTATCAGAGACTGTAGGTTTGTATGCTAAAAAATACTTTGTTTAAATGTTCTTCAGGGTGCTAAGATTCAAGGATGTATTAAAAGTCATTTGATACCTGTTTTTGATGGACAACTTCAAGAAGATGTTGTTGTTATTCTGTCGAGATTTGGTGTGAGTGAAAATAAAGATGTATATAAAGTTGTAGCACATGACTATAAAATCAACTTTTATCGATGCACAACTGTTACACCTGTGAGAGATTGGCAAGGTGTTGAGTATGGTTTCAACTTCAGAGCTTATCAAGATATTCTTCAAAGAGAGGCAGTAAAATTTTTGAGTGTTGGTAGTGTATATTTTTGTAATCATGTCTTCTATTTATAAAATTAGAAATTTTTACTTACTCTGTTGTATAATGTGATCATATAGATGTTGCTGGATCTGTGGTTTGGTATGGAGATTTTGAATTCTTTGGCCGACCTCCAAAAGAAACTAAGAGGATGAATTTCGATATTCAAGACTTGAAGTAAGTGGTTGTTTACATGTTCAGTCATGTACAAATCATTGTTTGTATTTAATGTGGAATAATGTTAATAAATGAGATCAAGAATGTTGGTATTTAATGTGGAATCATGGTAATGGTAATAAATGAGATCAATAGTGTTTATATCTAATGTGGAATCATGGTAATAAATGAGATCAAAAATTTATTCTTCAAGTGAATATGGTAGTTAATTTGTGCCTCATTTACTACTTTAAAAATGGTTATAAATTTCCTTTGATTTTATGTTGTTATTCATTCAATTTAGTTTTGATTTATAGATTGTAGAAAAATGGTCATAAATTAGTGTTTAGTTTATGGTCATACGAATATTGTTTTCATGTACGGGTACGGTTTTGCGATGTACTGTGTGGAACGATTATGCTCTACAGTTTAACGAGTTCATCTTTAAAACCCCAGCTCATGAGCATGTGATGGCTATACAGCATGGAAAGTGTAAGGAATGGAAATATAATTTTTGTTACTTTCTGCAAATCATAACTATACTCTTTATTTCTAGCAATATAATAACAGGTTGACTAAATATTTATATACTTTTGCATGTAGATCAATTTACAGCTCAAATTGATTAGTTTGCAACACGACTGTTTTTTAATGAAGAAATCGATTAAGTTAATCAGCTAAGGAGGAGGTAATTTGTCAACATAATTTGCACTGTATATATATTTTTGAAGTCAAATACTTTGTTTCATGTTATCTGTATACTAATTCTAATCATTTGTGGTATCGAATAGTCTTATACTGAAACATGACAAGGGAGTAGTTCTACTTCTCAAACAATACTTTCGTCTCAGAATGTTTTTTTTCCAGTGCATAAAGAATTTGTAACAGATGGTGTGAAGAAACTTGTTGATGAGATTAGTGAGATAGAAAACGTTTCACAACTTTTTATATAGTTTGGTTATTTGTTTAGTTTATCACCTACAAGTTTGTCAAACTATAGATTACAAGTGGATATATTGTTTTTATAGGAAATGTCTTGTGTTGTGGTTGCGACGATAAAGATTGTGCAAGAAAAGTATGGTTGGTTTTATCCTGCCTGTCGTAAGTGTTTCAAGAAGGTCATAGCTAAAAGTGAATACTTACAGAATGTTGAAAATGTTTCTGAAGATATTCTTCAAATGCCTGCGACTGCTTTGGTTTGTCCCAAATGTCGTAGTGAATGTACATCCATCACCACAGACTAAGCAATGATGATTATTTGACATTTTATTTATATAAATAACAGTTTAAGACAGATATGTCAATATAATTTGGGAGCTTATTTAGGCATTTATATATATTTCAGGTTCAAGCTGCAAGTCCGGGTGCAAGATGAGACTGGTAGTATTTCTTTTGTTATGTTTGATAGAGATGTTCAGAAGATTGTTGGATTAGCTGCGAGTGATATAAGAGAAAGGCGGCTGAAGGCGAATGATACTGAATCTTTCCCGCATGAAATATCTCGATTGGTTGATAAGAAGATCGCTTTTAAGATTGATGTTTTAGAATTCAATCATAAAAATGACTATCATATTTATACTGTGCAAAAAGCATGTGATGATCCAGTAATAATTGCTGAGTTGGTTGGTGGAGATAATAATGGTGATGAAATTGCTGATGAGGTAGTATATAAAATTACTTTTTCAATATATTTTTTTTTTGCGGTTCAAAAACTGAATTCTGCACTTTTTTATATAATATCGTATATTATGATCCTTTAGGTTACTCAAGAAGTAGCTGAAGTCAAAGATGTTAACCTTTCAGAATCTTCCCAGGTGTCTGCTAAACGAACTTCAAAGGTGAGTATTTATTTTTGAAAGTCGTTTAATACATTTTTAGAGTTCCTTATTTTAGTGAAGATTCATTAGTTGTTTTGTGATCTGTTGCAAGGATGTTGTCTCTATTACAGCCGACTCTTCAGCCATCGAAATAGAAAGGGATTCTAGAACAAGTACGAATGGAAAGCGAACAATTCAAGATGTTGATGTTGTAAATGTTGGTGAGCTATCCTCTAATGTGAGAAGAACCTGGAAGAAGCTATCTAAGGTTAACAATTAGATGCTTATGAAAAAATATTTCTTATGAGAGTTAAGTAGAAACCACTTATTTTGAAGACTCCTTGTGGTTTTTATTTATGTCTGTTAACTGTTGTTTTAACCTACTGTGGTTAAAAGTTTGGTATGTAATGGCTACAATTTGAAACATCTAAACTGATGGGTTTGGTATGTAATGTCTACAATTTGAATACCAACTAAATTTAACAGTTCTTTGTTATATATTATTGTTATTATACATTATTGTTGATATTCATGTATTGCACAAGTAGTAGGGTTGTATATTAATGTTAGTGAATGAATGTAAATTTAATGAATTGGTTAGTGGGAAAACTGTTAGGATCTGAGATACATTAACATCTGTTAGAGGCTAAGCACTGTCACAGACTCCTAACATCTGCTAGGGCCTAAGCACTGTTAGGATCTGAGTTACATAAGCATCTGTTGAACAGGCTTTGCTTCAACAGACCTTATCCTCTGTTGAGCATCATCGGTTAAAGATCTTATGTTAAAGATCCTCTATTGAATTGCATCATCTGTTGATCCACAGCAGAACTTAGATTCATCATACTTGTTGCTTCATCAGTAGAGGTTCTCTTTGGCAAACCTTTGCTTTAACAGTCTTTGTGTTCATTAGCAGAGGTTGTGCTTCAACAGACTTTGCTTCAACAGACTTTGTCTTCAACAGATCTTTTGGTTTGGCAGACTTTAGCAAAACATATGTTGAGTCTATGCCTTTGGTAGGAGCAGATGTTCAAAAGACTGTTATTTGTAATCAGAGGTTGTAGAGTATTTTGTTAATATTATATCTTATATCTCTTTCCCTTGAGCGAACAGAAAACGTGATGCAACACATACCTTAGAAAACATGCTCTGAGCATTTATCTCACTGGTTGTGTTGTAGCATCTTTTAATAATAAGAAAACATAATTCAAGTGACCTTATGACAATTATCGGCCCTAAATTCCACAATTCTTGCTAATATTTTCTATTTTTGAACTGTTGGAATGGAAGCTTTTACCGTTTTATACAATTCTAAATGTCGATCACCAACATGTTGTGACGTATCATGAAGATTCCTAAAAGATGGACATACTAGCTAGATAAGATATATGTTCATAGGTTTAATGACCATCATTTACACATAAGCTTCCTAAAAGATGGACTGACTAATACTAACTACAAGATACCCATATATTAATGTTTAGATGCAAAACATAAAAAGCTAAATCCACAAAGTTTGTAAAATATATAAGTTTCACACACCACCACCACATAACTTCATCCTACATGCAGTTAGTGTTGGAAGAGGAAATTTGTCCATCAAACATACCAACAAAAACATAAACCATTAAACCCTAAAAAGATGTTCAGAAACCATATCAACAAACTTCAAAGTGTACTTTATCTCCTGGCACACTTTTTTCTTCAACCATCTCAAACGTCAACACTTTGCCTATAGACATCCCCGCTTCATCCATGATACGCTACCAGTTCGAATACATTATTAGATGGGTGTCATCATCAGCTTTTCTAGGATCTCTCCTTACAAGTAGCTGTACCAGAAACTTCACATAACCAAATGATAACACAGCACTACAGTACTTATTTAGTTGGTGTTCTCGAACAAACTTCTTCGGTATCGTTTGTAAAAGTAAATTCTTTGTTTGGTTATTCATTCTCCATAGCATATACTTTAATTAACATATAAATTCAACATTATAAGTGAAATAAATCATATTAAAAGTAGACATGTAAATACCAGGCTGTATGTCCTTATGACATGGAATTCAAACTGTTTCTTATAATGTGGACGCCTTTTGCAGTGTTGGTGGTTGCTACGGCTGCAGTAATGTATAGTCCCCACGTGAAGCCCAATCCCATCTTTGTTAAAAATCTTGACAGTGAAGTTAAAGTGGTCTTCAGGAGTACTTCCCATCCATTGAAACAACAGTTGGCAGCGTTCCTCAATGTCATTTTTAAAGCAAAAAGTTGTCAATCTTGACCCCATAAAACAAGCAGCCAATCCCTTTTCATTTTCAGGAGGGAAAACATAACACACATCAACTTTACAACTCTGCTTTGGTCCATGTACTTTTGCAACCAAGTTATTATTTTTAACCTCCTCTCTGACAACAGCCACAGCAAATCATGTGATAAATCCTATAATTTTCATACATTTCAGAAATGTCATATTAGACTTTATACAAAATTCAAAATATAAATTAGAAGTTTCTCTTCCAGAAAATAGAGACTGACAATATATAAAAACAAGGTAGCAGTTTTTAACCTGCTTATAGTACGTTTCTTCTTCAGCCTGTATCAAGCAACCATGAACATAATCTCTCACCGAGGCATCCTTTCTAACCTCCAAACCCTCATTGTTCAAAACACTTATCTCAAATTTTACTTCTTTCAATTTTTTTAAACACAACTTCTCTATATTTTATTTTTGTAAGATTCAACAAACCGAATCCATTCTGGCCCGTTTATCCTTTTACTTTTACAACCCATGCTTTGTACCACAATCTTATACTTAAACCCCATATAATCAACAAACTTTATTACTTGACACTCTCTTGGTAATTGGTTACTCGTTATCCTCGGAAGTACCTATGTATATAAAATATTACTGACATTTAATTTTATATTTTCATTATAAATACATTTTTTTAGCACACAATCGTGATTTGAGTTAAGTTGTTCTAAGAATATAGCTTACCAATCCCTCACTTAGCTCTGTTAATTCAGAGACATTGATAATTATCATAAACTCCATCTGAAAGTAAAAATACAATAACAATTAAATACTTAAACATAAAATCAGTTATATTTGAAAAGCATGCTATTTAAGGCATAAAAAAATATCTAACACCCGTAGGACCAAAGTTATATGTGTGTACTTCAACTTGGTCCCTACAACCAACAATATAAGTCTAACACCCTGTAGGACCAAAGTTATATTGTTGTATAATAAAAAAAATATTATATGACACTAAAATTTCCAAAGATCCATGTTGGTGTCAACTTCAAACTTCCGTTTTTTTCAGCAACCAACACTATATTAGCTGACAAATCAGACATATCAGTACTATAAACCGATTGTAGAATATTTTACCAAAATTAAGTTTGATAAAAGAAATATATCAATATTACATCGCAGTTCATACAATAATTCTAAAACCATTCAGAAAATACACAACCAAATATTTATGAAACAACATTATCTCAGATTCTTATTTAGATAGAATGCATCGAAATGAAACTAAATAAGTTCATATAAATCTTATTATAAAACAAACAAAACAAGTTCATATAAATTTATCTATTTTAACATCAGCAGATTATGATTTTGATCTCGATACAATTCGGAATGAAGAAACCAAAACGAACATATCAAAACATAACCGTAAAATACACAAGTAAACCAAAAAAACACTTGATCCAAAACTTTAAACTTCTGATCGTCAAATGTGAAGAAGAAGAGAAAAGATTGTATTAGGATTGTTAAAAGTAAGATTCTTATCCTTTATGTAATTGTTTATTTATTTGATTTATAATAATCTTTAATATCGGGATTTTAAAAACCTATTTTTAATTATGTAAACAATTAATTAATACATAACCTTTTCTTATTTAACATTAAATTTATATTGAAGTAGTACATCCGTAAAGGACAAACCTAATAAGATATGAATTTAACAACGCACATAATCATTTATTACAATCTTATGGTAAAATGTGCTAAAATTACATTATTTTAAAGAAAAGAGGGGTAAAGTATAAATTTTACAAAACTTAAATGCACCCAACCAGTGTAAATGGAGCATCTGTATTAACTTCATTTAATATTCTTTTCAACTCCATTATTGAAAATAAACATCACAAAAAACCTTCGGAAGTTTTCTCACATAAACTTCTTATCAAAATCGGAAAGGGTCTATTGCATAATATAGATTAGACACTACAAAACCAAGTATTGTTTCTTTGATGTTATTGTTTGTATTATAAACGTTAGATTATCATTCTTTGATGTTATGAGTATGTATTCCTCATAAATGGCGTTTCATATTCTTTGTTTTAATCATAATAGTTGCTGTAATCTAGTGTGCTTTTATTGATTAAGTACTGCATTAACTTAAATGAAGTTACTGATAGCATTCTAGTGACAATTTGTGCATGCATCTTCTTGATGTCGTCTTCTACATTACGATTGATAAATCAACCATATAATTTTTGGTTGTTGTTGATTTGGTTAACTGTTGTGAGAGATGATGATTTTCGTTTTGTGCTTTATTTTTAAAAAAACCCTAAGTGTGTGATTATACAAATAATCCCGTTAATATTTTGTACTTTTGTTTTTTAAGTACTGATTTAGTTTAACTGAAGTTAGTGATGTTTTTTTATTATTTTATTAATATTTGAATGTTAACGAATGTTTTTTCAACTTGTATATTACGTAAAGAAAATAATAGATATGATGTTGTTTGTCTATAAGTTTTCTTGGATGTTGTTCGTCTTTATAACTTGTAAGTTTAAATCCTTTATGTAAGAGCATTCACATCCTGGGAATCAAAATCTGTGTGTGGGGTTTTTAAAATATAAAGAGTATATAAAGTGGTTGTGAGTGGAGGAGAGAGAAAATGTTACTGTTCATCTGTATATTTTGGGGGACACTGTTCACCCACTATAATTTTTTAATATATATTGAAAGTGGTTGTGAGTGAAGGAGAGAGAAAAATGTAATGATAAAGGTATAAAAATATTATTTAATTGAAAAGGAGAGAGAAAAAGTATTTGTTTTTAGTGGAAATATATTGATATAGGAGTTGTTTTTTAGTAGAATGTATGTATATTTTTAGGGAACTGGATGTGAATGCTCTAACACCTCGTAAAATCATGTCCAATAATGAATCGACACGTGTCCCTAATCCTAATTATGTCAAAACGTTGACTAGGAGGGACAATTATCACCAAACAATTAAAACTTTGAATGTGAGAGGACTGAAAGTGTTGATATGTGCAAAATGCAACATATAAATTACATCAATTGTGGCATAAAACTAACCCTTCTTTAGTACTAATGTTGGAAAAAGTGTGCTTTTGTCTTCCTTTTGTATTTTCAGGATTAAATGAGCTCAAATTAACAAAAGAAGCAAAAAGACAGCTAAATCTAACATAAATACAAGAAAAGGAACAAAAGAGACATGCCCGACCCCACGACAGCATCTTCCCAAGCAAAACAAGAAAACAGAAGGCTGAACACGCCCCGTGCTCAGTGAACACGGGGGCGTGCCCAAGTGCCAGCAGAAAAGACAAAGCTATAGAAGCTTCTATCGCCCACCACGGGGTCGTGCTCAGCGGACATGGGGTCGTGGTCAACTATAAGATTCGCAGAATCCAGGCAAATCTTGATAGTACAGATATGCTTCTGCACACGGGGGCGTGCCCAGCGGACACGGGGGCGTGGTTAACTAATGCAGAAAAAGTGCAATTAATGAAGACAGAGAAGAGGATGGACACGGGGCCGTGCCCACTGGACACGGGGCCGTGCTCGAGCTTCTGTTCAGCCTATAAATAGGAGTGCTTGGCTCAAGCTCAAACCATCCCTTGGCACACCACCTCTCTCACACTTCACCCACCACCCACCACCCACCACCCACCACCACCATAACACCATCATCCACCACCATCATCCATTGTCCATCATAGAGTGTGTGAGTCGTCTCGGGATCCAAGATTGATCGTAAGAGTTCTTGACAATCAAGGCCATGTTTGCCTAAGTCTCTTACATCACTTGGTGAAGACAAAGTGTCTAGTGTAATACTTTTTATTTTTAATCTTTTCGCACTTTTTACTTGGTTTTGTATTAATGACTTTAATAACTAGTTTCTTATGTTGAAGGTGATTTTTCCTTATCGTTTGTCCGTGGTGTCTTGGCATTATTTTACAGTCTATATAAAATAAAAGATTTTCACCATTCATATCTCCACGGTCTATATGGAGGTATGTTGGCTACCTGGTCGGGGGTTAAGGGAACGGTTTGGTAAGAGTCTTGCCTTGTTCAGTGTATAGATCCTGCAAGGACCTGGGCCAAATTTAGTAGGACCTCCTTCAATACTTAACGGTATTGGATGGCGGGGGTCCAAACTCTTTGACCCCCTCATATGTAAGCTACTATTAATACTTTAACCCGGCTACTTAGGACTGTATCCCTTCTGACTCAGACTACTTAGCCGAGGGTAACGTCACCTTCAAAAGAGGGGCCTACCATAATATGCATTAATAACTTAATTAATTATCTTTCAATAATCCGACCCTTTAGGATTGTATCCTTGCTGACTTAAACTACTGGGTTGAGGGTAACGTCACCTTCAAAAGAGGGGCCTACTACAATAACTAAGACAATCTCTTAAAAAGTGCAAAAGTGCGGAAATAATCAAAGGTTACACTAAACACGAGTCGGAGCCAAGTGATTCATCTTGTCTATCTGTTTTTATTTTTATTTTATTTTCAGCATTTTAGTTAGTTTTATTTTTCTTAGTTTAAAACCTTTTTCTAACATTTTGATTTGATTAGACGTTGAGGATAAACCGGTACTAAAAGCTCTTGTGTCCTTGGACGACCTCGGTATCTTACCAACACTATACTACGCTCAAGATGGGTGCACTTGCCCATATGTGTGTTTTGTGTTAGTAAATATCATGTTTTATAAATTTAAAACTTGGCTAAAAGAGTGTAAAAGGGCTTAAAATATACATAAAAACCTATAACACACAACACGCATCAAGTTTTTGGCGCCGCTGCCAGGGACACAAGGATTTTAAGAAAGTTAGGAATCAACGGCCTAATCGTTTTTTCTTATTTTTCTATTTTTTTAGGATTTTTCTTAGTTTTTCAGTTTCTGCAGAGCTCAGCACGGGCCGTGCCTGGTCGGACACGGGCCGTGCCCAGCATTGTTACTGGCAGTTTTTATTCTCCGAGTTACAGAGAGCTGAGCACGGGGCCGTGTCGGTGCAACACGGGGCCGTGTCCAGACGCCCAGTAACAGGGATCCGGAAAACAATTGCTGTATCTCCGACCACGGGCCGTGTTCGCTGAACACGGGGCCATGGTGAAGCTTCTGACCAACGTTCTTTTCTGTTTTTGTTGCAGGACTTGGAACCCAGGCACCACATTTGAACTTCCTACGTAGTGTATGAGCTCCAGTTCTAGTAGAGACATAAAAGAACCTCTAGAAGAACCCGAACGCTTTCTCAGAAAAAGACTTAAAGCTAAAAACCAAGAGAAAGTTTCGAGGGACCCACTTCTAATGGCGGACCAACGTACCCTCATGGATTACCTACGACCCACTGTAGGTAATCTCGGCGCCGCTATCAATGCACCGAATGTCGAAGCCAATAACTTCGAACTTCGGCCACATTTGATACAAATGCTTCAAAACTCCGTAACCTTCCATGGGCTTGCGGACGAGGATCCCCATCTACATATTACTAATTTCTTAGAAATATGTGATACCTTTCGGATCAATGGAGCATCAAACGACGCCATCCGCCTTCGGATGTTTCCATTTTCACTAAAAGACCGAGCAAAGGCTTGGCTTAACACCCTCCCAGTTGGCTCGGTAAACACCTGGGATGAACTAGCCCAAAAGTTTCTATATAAGTATTTCTCTCCTGCTAAAACGGCTAAATTAATGACTGAAATTAATACATATTCACAAGAAGATGGGGAATCCTTATATGAAACTTGGGAAAGGTTCAAGGAGCTACTAAGAAAGTGTCCTCATCATGGTCTTGCGGTATGGCAACAAGTATCCACTTTCTACAATGGGTTGTTGCCACACACAAGACAAACACTTGATTCTAGCTCCGGGGGACTTTTAGGTTATCGTCGCCCAAATGAAATATATAATCAAATTGAGGAAATTGCGCAAACCAATTTTCAATGGCACACTCCCCGAGGCAATAAATCTATTCTCCCGGGCGCCCATAAGGTTGAAGAAAGCACTTCTTTACAAGCCCAAATCGAGGCCCTTTCTTCAAAAATCAAAAAGTTAGAAATGGCAAAAACGGCCTCGGTTATGGCTTGTGAAGGATGTGGTGGGCCACATGAAAATTGGAGTTGTATGAAAGAATTAGATGATCAAACGGAAATGGTAAACTACATTGATAATAGACCTAGGCCGTCGGGTCCTCCAACGGGTACCTACAACCAAGGATGGCGTAACCACCCTAACCTTGGTTGGAGAGATCCCGGCAAAAGTAGTAACCAACAAAACCAACGAACTAACTTTCAACAACCACAAAACTTTTCTCAACAACAAGGTGGACGAGAAAGGCTTGAAGATACTGTATCTCGCCTCATCTCCGACACCGAAAAGAAAAACTCGGATCGATTTCAGCAATTGGAATTGAATTTTAGAAATCAACAAGCTAACATTCAAAACATTGAAAAACAATTAAATTAAGTAGCTCAAAATTTCTCCGAGAGACCACAAGGCGCGTTACCAAGCAATACCGAAACCAACCCAAAAGCGCAAGTACATCTCATCACATTGAGAAACCGAACCGTGGGTCCCGAGGAGGCTCCATTACCGCCAGCTGAAGGAAGCCAATCCAGCCAAACCACGACTCCACCCGCGCCCCAACCAGAAAAGGCTTCTCCACCAAATCAAGAGCCCACCAAGACTCCTCCGGTTCTATACCCCGGTCGGTTAATTCGTCAAAAGACCGATGAGCAATTCGTAAAGTGCAAAAATTTACTAAAACAATTGCATGTTAATATTCCTTTTATCGAGGTCCTAACCCAAATGCCTAAATATGAAAAATTTATGAGGGACTTCCTCACTCACAAAAGGAAAATTGAATCATTGCAATTAGTTAACTTAGGCGAAGAATGCTCCGCCTTAGTACTCAACAAACTCCCATAAAAGAAAATTGATCCCGGAAGCTTCACGATTCCTTGCTCGATTAGGGAATCCCCCATTCGTAATGCACTAGCCGATCTTGGGGCTAGCATTAACCTCATGCTCACATCAATGTTCAACCGACTCGGCCTAGGAAAAACGAGCCCTACAAAGATGAGCATACAACTTGCCGACAGATCCGTCAAATTTCCACAAGGTGTCGCTGAAAATCTATTGGTCAAAGTCGACAATTTCATCTTCCCGGCCGACTTTGTGATACTAGACATGGAAGAAGACATCGATGTCCCCCTCATCCTCGGGAGGCCATTTCTAGCCACCGCCCAAGCTGTGGTGGATCTGAACGACGGAACACTAACATTGAAGTTTGGGGACGAGGAAGTGAAGTTTGGAGTGGGAAAGAGAGTAGAAGACGAAGACCCGGTCAACTACATGAAGGTCATAGACTCAAGCTTGGATGACGCTCTCCGACGGTGTAGCATGGGATGCAAAACATCCCACTTGGGTAACATATGACCAGGCTTTGGGTCTAGCCAAGGACCCTTATAAACGTGGCGCACCACGGAGGCATTCCACGGAACTATCCTTAGTTTAGCTTAGTTTTATGTTTTCTAGTTTAGTTTTAATTTTCAGGAATAAAACACACTCGGGATGGCAAAGGATAACAAGGGAAACTTGAACCAGCACCCCATGCAGGAAAACAGGGCCATCCAACAAAAATTCCTTCATTAACAGCAAGTTCAGCACGAGCCGTGTCCGCCCAACACGGCCCCGTGTTGCACAGTCTGCAGAAAATACCCAGTTCAGGTAAACTGGACACGGGCCGTGTTCACCCAACACGCCCCTGTGTCCAGGCTTCTGTTTCTCTTTTCAATTTTGTTACTGGCACTTGATCACGGGGCCGTGCCCGGACAACACGGGGCCGTGTCCAGACGCCCAGTAACACAATTTTTTTGCTTTTTCACACCTTTCTACACATTCAATCAGCCTAAAAACTTATTTTTGGGACACATTGAGGACAATGTGTAATTTAAGTGTGGGGGGGGGGATGCTAAAACATTGGATCTTGCAAGTCCTAATAACAAGCCTTACACAAAACTCTATTGGAACCGCTAATCACCCCAAATTTTTTCAAAAAATTTTCATTTTTTTTACTTGTCTAGGTTTAACTTGGGAATTTCAAATTCTAAAAAGGTTATATTTTTATAAATTTACAACCGATAGCGTCGTGATAAAAAGAACCAACATAAGAAAATTATGAAACGGCATGACAAGCTTAGTTAAAATTTGATTATATATACTTGATCACATAAAAACCCATTCCCACAAAAGTGAGTTTTGAGCCTTTATTGAGCATACAAATATTTATCTTTAAACTAAATGCTCATTTTTCGTTTCTTGTGTGAATAGCCGCTTGGTTCTTACGACTCTAGAACCTGCCAAGACGATACATTCCCGGTCCTTACCAACTTAAACCCAAGTAAGTAAATGATGGAGGCATTAGGACTAACCCTTTTTATTTCTACACCATTATTTTTCTTTTTTTTTTTTACCACCTACCCAAAATCCCCCTATTTAGCCCCTTTGAGCCTAAACCTTTTCATTTCATAACCCAAACCAAACACCCTTTCACCCACCAAAACCCTTTTTATTTTTAACCTTTTATTTTAGTAACAAGCTCGGTATTTCGTATGACTTTCAAAAAAAAAAATGTTGATGATGAAGCAAAAGAGAAATAAACAAACAGGTTTATCAAAAATAACTTTGTTTGGATAAAAGCTTCATCAAAATAAAAGTTGCACAAAAAAAAAATCAAAAGTCTTACGAAAACCGACACTTGTTACGCTTTTAGCACTTTCACTAACCACTAACCCAACCACCTACCTTTAACCCAAGCCTAACCCTTCACCCAAAAGTCCTCTTGATATTTACAAAGGTGTATAGTTTAAAAGGAGGAGGACTGATTGCTTGGCAAGCCTATGGTAGGAGTAAGTTCCATGACGCTCTCGAGTGATCCACTAAAATACATCTTCGGCCGAGTGTTGAGTGATCCCCCGTGAGGTATGTGAACTTGTATATAAATAGAATTTTAAAGAGGCATGTTGCCCTAATAAGTAATTTATCTTATGAAAAGTTTTAAATAAATCATGACGAACAGGATTGTAAATAAATAAAAATAAAATTTAATAAAGAACCTTGGAAATCCCGACACTCTATGACAAGCCCAAAAACCTTCTCTTCTACCCATTCCATTTGGGAGTGTAAAGCCACATTATAAAGAGTTTTGCTTGAGGACACGCAAAGATTCAAGTGTGGGGGTATTTGATGTGTGCAAAATGCAACATATAAATTACATCAATTGTGGCATAAAACTAACCTTTTTTTAGTACTAATGTTGGAAAAAGTGTGCTTTTCTCTTCCTTTTGTATTTTCAGGATTAAATCAGCTCAAATTAACAAAAGAAGCAAAAAGACAGCTAAATCTAACATAAATACAAGAAAAGGAACAAAAGAGACATGCCCGATCCCACGACAGCATCTTCCCAAGCAAAACAAGAAAACAGAAGGCTGAACACGCCCCATGCTCAGTGAACACGGGGGCGTGCCCAAGTGCCAGCAGAAAAGACAAAGCTATAGAAGCTTCTATCGCCCACCACGGGGCCGTGCTCAGCGGACACGGGGCCGTGGTCAACTATAAGATTCGCAGAATCCAGACAAATCTTGATAGTGCAGATATGCTTCTGCACACGGGGGCGTGCCCAGCGGACACGGGGGCGTGGTCAACTAATGCAGACAAAGTGCAATTAATAAAGACAGAGAAGAGGATGGACACGGGACCGTGCCCGAGCTTCTGTTCAGCCTATAAATAGGAGTGCTTGGTTCAAGCTCAAACCATCCCTTGGCACACCACCTCTCTCACACTTCACCCACCACCCACCACCACCATAACACCATTATCCACCACCATCATCCATTGTCCATCATAGAGTGTGTGAGTCGTCTCGGGATCCAAGATTGATCGTAAGAGTTCTTGACAATCAAGGCCATGTTTGCCTAATCTCTTACATCACTTGGTGAAGACAAAGTGTCTAGTGTAATACTTTTTATTTTTAATCTTTTCGCACTTTTTACTTGGTTTTGTATTAATGACTTTAATAACAAGTTTCTTATGTTGAAGGTGATTTTTCCTTATCGTTTGTCCGTGGTGTCTTGGCATTATTTTACTGTCTATATAAAATAAAAGATTTTCACCATTCATATCTCCACGGTCTATATGGAGGTATGTTGGCTACCTGGTCAGGGGTTAAGGGAACGGTTTGGTAAGAGTCTTGCCTTGTTCAGTGTATAGATCCTGCAAGGACCTGGGCCAAATTTAGTAGGACCTCCTTCAATACTTAACGGTATTGGATGGCGGGGGTCCAAACTCTTTGACCCCCTCATATGTAAGCTACTATTAATACTTTAACCCGGCTACTTAGGACTGTATCCCTGCTGACTCAGACTACTTAGCCGAGGGTAACGTCACCTTCAAAAGAGGGGCCTACCATAATATGCATTAATAACTTAATTAATTATCTTTCAATAATCCGACCCTTTAGGATTGTATCCTTGCTGACTCAAACTACTGGGTTGAGGGTAACGTCACCTTCAAAAGAGGGGCCTACTACAATAACTAAGATAATCTCTTAAAAAGTGCAAAAGTGCGGAAATAATCAAAGGTTACACTAAACACGAGTCGGAGCCAAGTGATTCATCTTGTCTATCTGTTTTTATTTTTATTTTATTTTCAGCATTTTAGTTAGTTTTATTTTTCTTATTTTAAAACCTTTTTCTAACATTTTGATTTGATTAGACGTTGAGGATAAACCGGTACTAAAAGCTCTTGTTTCCTTAGACGACCTCGGTATCTTACCAACACTATACTACGCTCACGATGGGTGCACTATCTCTTGTGGGAGTTCCTGAGCATATTGGGAGCACCCTTTGAGTTCTCTTCAGTCCCTAGGACCACTTGTGAGTGTTCCTTTCATGACTAGTTATTTTATTTGGCTTTTAAAGCCAAAAAGTCAAGCGTTTACGATAAACGCTTTGACTTTTAGTTAGACCTTAAACGGTAAAGCCATTGTTCGCAACAAACATGGCTACGTGATCGTAATTAGGTAGGTGTTAATCCCTCAAAAGGGCACCTCCTAAGAATCACGTTTGCTTGGTCAATTGACGAGTCAACGTAATATTACTTTAAAAAGTCAACGGGTCAGTTTTTAAAATAATTTTGATATGAGTTTAGAAGTGTTCTAAAATATGTTTTATCACTTAAAAAACTTGTTAATAATTATTAGAACATGTGTAAACATGTTCGGCTCGTCATTCCAATTTTAGGGTCGGTTCGCAACCGAAGTCGCGAAGTTTGACATCTGCGTTGACTTTCGATTATAAACCGAATTAGACTAGTATGCAACTGATTTTAGGTTCCGTTATGATTGTAATATAATGTAGTATAACCCCATAAGGTTATATTACACGATCGGACTAGTAATCTGAGTTTTGAGCATGTTACGTTCTTATGCCGTACTTTGACTATTATGCCCTTTTTGTTTTAAAAAAAAGTTCTAAATATAAATAAGCATGCAAATGAGTTATGTACCGATAAGTAAACCTGTTTAGAATATTTTGATGATTATAATCTGGTCATAAACTAAGCTTACGCATATAAGCGTAAACTATGTTTTTAAAAGGACTAAAATGCCCTTTTACAACCAAAATGAGTTTCAAACATAATTTTAGCATAAAACTCATTACCTAATGATATGATATTATAATTAGGATTATTTAGGATGCTAAGTCAGATTGTAAACTGAGTTTAACTTCAAGTTTGTATACAATGCCGATAAATGACGATAATGCCCTTATGGCACATAAAATGGGTTTTAAGCATAATATTCAAACCAAAATTTTTTCTTACTGATATGTTATGAAAAATAAAATAATTTAACTATGCAAAGCTGGTCATAACATCAGATTTCATAAACCATCGCATAAATCGTCATTTAACGACATTAACGTCGTGTAGGCGCGTAGTATGGTTTTAAACCAAATTTATGAAGCAAGACTTGTTACCTACTGAGTTTATAAACCATTTTAAATATTTTTACAGTAGGTCTAAGTCTTAAACTCAGAATCCCAAATAAATTCTCAAAACTATGTGTGATGACCAAAATGCCCCTACGGCGCGTAGTTTGGTCTTAGAGCGTAAACCACACATATATTTGATATCCTACTGATATGATATCATAATTTAACCATTTTTACAGAATTTTTATGACCATGACATCAGTTTACTTGCAAGCTCCTTTTTATAAGTTGTAAAATTACCAAAATGCCCTTAAGAGGCATAGTTTGATTTTAAAACCTTAACGGGCATACAAGTTGAGATCCTACTGATATTAGAACTTGTTTAAAGTGTATTGGCATATGGAACTTGTTCATGACTCATCCGGTTACCTGTTATCGCTTGTACGTGTACGGTTAGACTTACGTAACTAGTTTACATAAGTTTACCGAAAAGGGGTTTAACCTTATCGTTTTGAACTCAAAATCCAGAATGTACATTGTTTACCCATATTATACAAGTCCTAGTACTTGTTGGGTTTAAACCACATTCTATTATGTAAACACTTAATCTAGGGAACCTATTCTTAAGTATCAGGTCATATCTAAAGGAACTACCTTTGGCCCGTATACATTCTAACAGATAATAAATCTGTTCATTCCAGACTATAGTACCCCCAGATAATCGGACTTTGGGTCAATATACTTAGACTTGCGGCTTTTTGCCAAATATAGTCTTATTGATTGGAAGCTAGCAAAAAGGTAAATACTCTTGACTTATTTTAGTGTAAACTTGGGATGGAAAATATGCCTCTTGGGGCGGTTATTACATAAGTAAGTCGCCTATGATTGCGCAAAAGTGTAAGAATACGGTTTAATCCATTTACTTGATAATTGATGTAATTGGGGGTTAATGATACCATGTCCGAACAACCCAATGGGTTAATCAAGTATATAATCTCATAACAAGAATAATCACAAGATATATTTAAAGGATCAGCTACGGGTTTTCTATATGTATAAAACTCTTCTCGAAAAACTATTTTTCCAAAGAGTCAGTTAATTGTATTTACCTGTTTTGGCTGACGTATTTTCAAAAGATTGAACAGCAGGTACCGAACCTTATAACAGGTTGGGAATACGGGTCGGCTAGAATGAAGGCTAAGGAATTTGCACTCCTGATGCTTAAGGCCTATGATGTCTAAAGCTCTGTTTATTTAGATCCTACCTGTGGGCATGCATCGAACGGTTGTAATACTTTTATACAATCAAACTTTATTTTTAATAATTTTAATCCAATACTTTCGTTGCATATTATTATTTTGTGATAACTGTTATCCTACCGTCACGACTGTACCTATCCGGGCCCAACGAAAAAATTGGGGTGTGACAGGTTGGTATCAGAGCTACAATTTGAGTGAATTAGACACTATCCTTTTGGTGTCTAATCTCAAATATCACAAATGCAGATTCCTTAAAAGCTCCGAGTCTAGACCTGAATATATGACTACTCTTAATCTATATAGTAGTTATTGATTTTATACCGCCAAGATGCCGCGAACCAGATGAAGAAATTATAATGGGTCACGGACTCGAGGATCTCTACCATTGAGTAGCTTGAAGTTCCATATGATGAACTACATATGTTTTGGAGACGATGACTCTGATACGAGGATGATAAACCTCGTCACCTGATGATATATCTTTAGATATTCTTGTGATATCCTAATATCATGTATCTGAAGTCTATCATATTTGATAGACATTATGGTGATATCTCACCAGCTGATTTAAACAGAAACAATTATGGAAAGCCGTATCATGGCAAAGATATATGTGCACTTTGCACCAAATTTCTATTCTTTGATTCAAATGTTCTCTCATTCTAGAGAATAAGCAGAAAAAGGAATCACTTCTTCCGATTCATGCTTAAAGCATATAATTTCAAGTTTTCGAGCTCGATTAAATTCAAACCCATCTGGGTATTCATTATATTATATAAATTTGGCAACTCTCGCCAGCAATTTTCTCCAACAGGAATACGACAACGATTTTTATTTCATTGATTTTTACAAACTACGAATGCCAAACTTAGTTTGATAAAAGCGCCATATGATAATTGGCAGTATGTTAGTGTGTCCCATAGATTGCTTTGATGCCTAGCCAGTATGACGGTTTAATGCATGGAACCACTAAGATCTCCCAACGGTCATATTGTACTGATATCAGCTAATAGTAAGCATCTAATATACTATGGCGATATTACTGCCATAAGAAAAATAATTTATTTTATGGAACCCATTTTATTATTTTCCTTCTAATGATATGAAGGTCACATTTATTGCTCCTACCTTATCAAACAGACATGTTGATTGCGCGAGAGACAAGGTCAAAAGCACATGTTCCCACAATGAGTGGTTGTAAAAGTGCAAAATTTTCGTCCAAATATGAGACGACATATCCCCAAATCTCCCGATAAGGAGAGGGGCTTATATTTATAATGGTGTACTTTATTGAGCCATATCAAATACGCTGTACTTTATTGAGGCGTATCCCCGAATCTCCCCATAAGGAGAAAGGGTATATATTTAAACGGTGTACTTTATTAAGCCGTATCATATACACTGTACTATATTGAGGCATATCCCCGAATCTCCCCATAAGGAGAAAGGGTATATTTTAAACGGTGTACTTTATTGAGCCGTAACATATACGCTATACTATATTGAGGCGTATCCCTGAATCTCCCCATAAGGAGAAAGGGTATATTTTTATAAACGGTGTACTATATTGAGCCGTATCATATACGCTGTACTATATTGAGGCGTATCCCCAAATCTCCCGATAAGGAGAGGGGTATATATTTAAACGGTTTACTATATTGAGCCGTATCATATATGTTGTACTTTATTGAGGCGTATTTCCGAATCTCCCCATAAGGAGAAAGGGTATATTTATAAATGGTGTACTATATTGAGCCGTATCATATACGCTATACTATATTGAGGCGTATACCAATTCTCCAACTAAGGAGAAGTGCATATAACTAAAACGTCAAATAAGACGTGTCCTGGAAACTCCAACTGAGGAGAAGGACTAAAGATGCCAACTCTATTGGGTGAAGACAAATTAGTCGAAGGACCGCTAGGAATCAAGCAAATAAATCAATTTTGAATTTACTCGGTCTACTGATTCTGGTGTAATTAAGACTAGTAAATAAGACCATGGTAAAAGACTCTGTCTTAAAGTATATATTTCCCACCAATGATAGTGGTTGAAAAGGGTGATAGTAGTGGAAAACCTGATTCCCTCACACCGATATAATCTTAAAAATCTTTAAGTGATTCTTTTCCAACTATGGCATGACACTTATCTAAAAATCTCCAACTAATTTCCGATTGAGTGGAAAGGAGATAGAAATTCCATACAACCAAGTGATGCTAATCATCCCCAAATTTCCCAATGCGGAGAAAAATATATATTTAAACAGTGACTATATCGAGCCGTATCATATGCGCTATATTAAGGCGTATTCCTAAATCTCTCAATGTGGAAAGGAACTTATATTTAAATGTCAACTGCGACGTATTCCCAAATCTCCCAATATGAAGAGGGACTTATATTTAAACGTCAACTGCGACTTATTCCCAAGTCTCCCAATATGAAGAGGGGCTTATATTTAAACGTCAACTGCGATGTATTCCCAATCTTCCCACTACGGAGAAGGGCTTATATTTTCAATGTCAACTAAGACACATCCCCAACTAAGGAGAAGGATTCATATACAATACGTTAACTGAAACGTATCATTAAAAATCTCCAACTAATTCCCAACTGAGTGGAAAGAAGAAAATCTTCGTCAACTTTGTGACGAAACTTATTCCAAAACTCCAACTAATTCCCAACTATGTGGAAAGGAGTAAAATCTTCGTCAACTTTGTGACGAAACTTATTCCAAAACTCCAACTAATTCCCAACTATGTGGAAAGGAGTAAAATCTTCGTCAACTTTGTGACGAAACTTATTCCAAAACTCTAACTAATTCCCAACTGTGTGGAAAGGAGTAAAATCTTCGTCAACTTTGTTACATAACTTATTCCAAAACTCCAACTAATTCCCAACTAAGTGGAAAGGAGTAAAATCTTCGTCAACTTTGTGACGAAACTTACTCCAACTAATTCCCATCTGTGTGGAAAGGAGTAAAATCTTCGTCAACTTTGTGACGTAACTTACTCCAAAACTCCAACTAATTCCCAACTGTGTGGAAATGAGTAAAATCTTCATCAACTTTATGATGTAACTTATTCCAAAACTCCAACAAATTCCCAACTCTGTGGAAAGGAGGAAAATCTTCGTCAACCTTGTGACGATACTCGTTCCAAGTCTTCAACCATTCTAAACTATGTGGAAGGATAGGAATCATAATACTGCATTGTTAGTTAAAACAATGACAGATGTGACCTTAATGGTTCCCTGTTTAAGGTGGTGGGTTATACCCAAGCATCATAGTTTATATGATCAATGCGATCATGACTAATATCATCTAATACGATGATCATATCATTTAACATCCTTAGTGATGTTTTGCCTATGGGCTATAACATATTATCCATTTGAGACATTGACATTGTAATCTTTTATAATTCCCTGTGCAAGGTGGTGAGCTATGCTCAAGCCTCATAATCTATATGATCAATACGATCATGATTAATATCATCCATATGATGATCATATTTAACATCCCTAGTGATGATTTGCCTATGGGTTGTATTATATTATATTGTCAATATGACAATGACAGTTGTGACCTTATGGTTCTCTGTCTAAGGTGGTGGGTTATACCCAAGCCTCATATATATGATCAGTGCGATCAAGACTAATATGATCAACATGATAATCATACTTAACATCCTTAGTGATGTTTCGCCTATGGGTAATATTATATCATCCATTTGAGACAATGACAGTTGTGACCATTATGGTTCCCTGTCCAAGGTGGAGGGCTATGCCTGAACCTCACATTCTATATGAACAAATGCGATAATGACTGATATCATCAGTGCGATGACCATTAATTTAACATCCTTTGTGATGTCAATCGAATTGCCTACGGGCCATATTATATCATCAATTGTGACGACAGTTGTAGTCTACGACCCCTTATCCAAAGGAATGAACTATGTTCAAACCTTAAAGCCCTTTGATCAAATGAGATCACAACTTATATATATTAATTGTTCTTTATGAAAAGGCCTTGTGCCATATCATTCACAGTCTTTATGATAGGCCTTGTGCTATATCTTCCATGTCCTTCATGACGAGGCCTTTGTGCCATATCCTTCACAATTCTGTGACAGGCCAATGTGCTATATTCAAATGTCCTTCGTGACAAGCCAATGTGCTATATTTAAATGTCCTTCGTGACAAGCCAATGTGCTATATTTAAATGTCCTTCGTGACAAGCCAATGTGACAAGCCCAAGCGTATTAACGCTACTACTACTGATGCTCCCAGTAACAACAAGCGCAAGTGGGATGGAAATTCGGGCGAGGGTTCTACTCCAGTTCAGTCTCAGTCCCAGCAGCGAAAGACAGATGAACACAGGAACCCCAGTCAGCAGCCTTTTGGAATTCAAGGTCAGGGTAGATACATGGGAAATCACCCAAAGTGCAATCGATGTAGTTTGCACCACAGCAGGCCGTGCAACAAGGGTCATTGTCAGAGATGTAGCAAGTTGGGACATGAAGCCAAAGATTGCCGAAGCTTACGTCCTGCGAAGCAGAACCGACAACAGCGGCCACAAACTCCCCAAAACCAACAGCAACACCAGCAAGGTAATAAGGGATGCTTCCAGTGCGGTGCTGAGGGTCACTTCAAGAGGCACTGTCCTCAGCTGAATCAGAATCAGAACAACAACCAAGGAAATGAGAACAACAATGGAGGCAAAAACGGGGGTAACAATAACGGCAAAGGTCGCACCTTCGTGATTGGTCAGGCTGACGCAAGGAACGATCCCAACGTTGTGATGGGTAAGTTTCTTCTAGATGATTTCTTTGTTACTGTTTTATTCGATTTGGGTGCTGATACTAGTTATGTGTCCTTAAAAGTTAGTCAAATGCTTAAGCGCACCCCAACACTTTTGACCGCCAAACACACGGTAGAGCTAGCAAACGGTAAAAGTCTCGAGGCCACACATATAGTTAAGGGTTGTAACCTCGTTTTAGCTGGTCAGACTTTCTCTATCGATCTTATCCCTATCACACTTGGTAGTATCGACGTCGTTATTGGGATGGATTGGCTATCTCATCATCAAGCGGAGATTGTTTGCAAGGAGAAAATCGTCCGCATTCCTCGTTCTGGTGAAGAACCTCGGGTGATTCAGGGCGATAAGAGTGGTGCTGTTGTAGGCATTATCTCTTTCCTTAAAGGCCCAGAAGTGTTTGCATAAGGGCCACACTGCCATTCTAGCGCTCGTTACTGACACATCAACGGAAGAGAAGAAAATTTAAGACATTCCTATAGTGCGCGATTTTCCTGAGGAATTACCTGGTCTTCCGCCTCATCGACGAGTCGAATTCTAAATCGAGCTAGCTCCTGGAGCAGCGCCCATAGCTCAAGCACCTCATCTGTCACACCCTGGCTTTGCGGAAGCGTGGTTAATTTTGGTGTGACTTCTTAATACCATAGCTTAACCATAACAAGCTATATGAATTAAAAACCATGCAAGTCATCCATTAAGTTTTGAAATTCAAACACAATACCATTGTTTTAACATACAACCATAACCTTGTTCAGTAGACATTACAACTCATAACATAACATAAACGTGGTTTAAGGACTGTGTCTTGTCCAGGAAAGAGACACATCCCCTAAACCCTGATGACTCCATGACAAGTGCAGCGGAAAACGTTCCATACCGTGCCAGATCCGTTTAATTTCCTGAAATACATGTGAGTTGAAAAATCAACAATAATGTTGAGCGAGTTCATGTGCAAGTGAGTAAGTAAAACACTTGTAAGTATAAAAGTTTCCTGGTATGTAGCAGTGTAAGAGGACTTGTGATCACCAATGGTTTGCAAGGCCATTAGCATGTCGTGAAATGCAAGTAGGTAGACACAACCCTAGCCGATTTTTGCGTTGGGTACCAAGTCACTCCAGGTCCGTTCTGTTGGTCCTCCGAGAGGTCCGTTCTGTTGGGCCTAGAGCTGGGCTCGCTACACCCAGATAGATCTACCGCTTAAGTCCCTCGGTGTTCTAACTACCCATTCACATGATCTAAAACCTCCTTACGTTAATCATACCGTGTATAAAGTACTTGTAAACAAAGTAACATGTATTTCACCCCCGCAGTTAAGAAAACTGAAAACAGTTAGAGAAAAGGGGGACATGAAATCACAGTGAATGCGCGTCTCTACCAAGTGTCTCCAATACAGTAAGCTGTGCAACGACCTACAAGTGCTAATTCTATTAGACGGACGGCCGTGCTTTAGCTTTACAGTTTAAGTCTTTGGGAAATAGTTAGACAACTATTTCGTGTTTATGTTCTGTATACACTTGGTAGTTATACTTCTTCCCAAGGATGGGGGATACAATACATGTGCGTAAGTTACGTTTTATTAGTCGTGTGGTAATGTAATTACCGGTGTAACTTATATGTTAATGTGGAAGCGTTCGCAAAGTTTTGGGATCATTAACGCTTGTAAATATTATTTTTACTCTAAAATAATATTTATGTATTTTCACAAAATAATCATAAACAGTGTTGTGACAAAATATATTTATCACGTTAACTTAGTGAAAATCCCACCTCCGAATAGTTAGTAAAATATAGTGCTGGCGAAATTTATGCTTTGAAAATATGTCGAAAAATAGTTCTAACACTTGTTGTGTAAATAAGTCTAAGTGTTAGGTTTTTAGAAAAATTTCGCCAGAGTTTCCTCTGTAACTGGAGGTGGCCACGCTTTTAAGCGTATCATTTTCTTTTAACAAATCAATTCAACAACTTCTTTATTCAATCCAACAATTTCCGACACATCAAACTAGTCGATAAGTATGTAATTTGCATAATCGCATGAACTTGCAGTTTTTCCGAATCTATAGTGTAAATCCCCTTTATATATGTAGATCTTTATATAAAGTAACTTTAATCTTGTAAAAACCTCGTGTTTAGAGAAATCCGACTTTACAACTTCTAGTCACTTTTCCCCAAAAATAATTATTTGTCGGATCTTTTCATTTCACAAGTGTTTACACACTTGTGGTTTATAAAATCATGTTTGTTAGTGTAAGATCCTTTCTTTAAAATACATGGTTTCTTAAATGTGTGGTTCTTTGAAAATACCACTTGCAGATACGTAGATCTGCTAGTTTTAAACATCATTGTACAAGTTAAATCACTTTTACACAAGTAAAATATTTTTACACAAGTTCATGTATCTTGTGTGGTAGAGTTTCGCCTTTTAACCCTTGTGGTAACCAAAAACGAGCTTATGTGAAGATCCATGATCTTACAAAGTCGGGTTAAACGATGATCCGAGCTACCACATCATAGATCGGGTCTCAAAAATCACAAATTCCAAATACTACAACTTTTACACAAGTTGTAAGCTATTAACCACCATTTTAGTATTTTTTTTTACTAGACTTTAAAGCTTCAAAACGTATGTTATCGACATTTAACCGACAATATTCCTTTTAACCACTTTAGATGAGTGTAAAAACAAGTTTTAAGTGTTATACCTCTAGCTCGGGGCTAGGGAAGATTCTTGATGAAAAATGCGTGGATAAAAGCTAACGAAAGAGGTCCTTCGTGTTCCGCTTGCTCCGAGGCTCCTAATATGCGACTTGTGAAGCTTGTATATACTTGGAATGGAGAGATCAAGATCGAAAATGGATGTGTAGGGGGTGGGGGTTTCGGCCGAGAGCCTTGAGGGAGGGAGAGAGTATGAAATGTGGTGTTTATGGAATGTGATTATCTCATGAGTTTAGGTGTTTACTTATAGGCTAATTAGATGTTATTACCCAATGGGTAATATGTCACATTGATATTAGACAAATCTAGATTATGATAATCTTGGTTGTACAAACATGTCCCCCATACAAGGGGACGGTTAGGGAATGGGGGGGGGGGGGTTAGTTCGATCCAAACTAGGTTAGTTAGGAGGTTAGTTATGTTAAATAGGTTAACTAGGTATTTAACTTAGTTAGTTGTATGTTATGTGTTATGACGGGTGTTAGGGTAATCAGAGACCCTAACTGGCTCAGAAAAATATAATTAGTGAAAATAGTAATATTTTCATGTTCCGGGTAAAGTCCGGGTGTCCGGTTAGATAGTAATCCGTTAAAGCGTTACAAAAGCTTTAAAGTGTCGTTATTAACATTTTTAGTGACACAATTTGTTTTCCCGACACTTTAGAAAGTGTCTAGTGTTATTTTCTCATGTTCTGGCACTTTACTAGTCAGCTAGAAGCTGGATTAATTATTAAAGTGCTGTGTTTGGTACTTAAAGTACGTTTTTGGCACATCCGAATCAGTGTATCTTATTCCTAGAGACGCAGTACCACAACCCTTATATCCCTACACTCACTACCAGTGTAGCCAAAATATTTGAGGCTCTTAACAGGCCTTAGAGGCAGTGTCTGCCTGATGCTGGTTATATCAGCATGTTCACTGTGTATCCGTTTAGTGCTACTGTGCTTTTTGTGCATCATGTTTGTCACTAGGGTTCAGCATGTAAATAATGTAGTGACAGCAAATAAGGTATGATGCAAGTAAGTGCATGTATCAGTATGCAGGTAGCAGTTTATCAGCTAGTTTAAACAAGCACAGTAATTAAGCAGTAATTAATCATTAATTAAGTTGTACGGATACCTGGTTTAGTGCGGGTTGTCACATTCTCCCCCCGTTAAATAAATTTCGTCCTGAAATTTTAGATCTGCTTGTAGATGCAGAGTTCTTAGGAAATAAGTGGGGGTATTTCTCTTTCATCCGGTCCTCACATTCCCAGGTAAATTCAGGACCATGTCTGGCATTCCAACGAACTTTGACGAGTTTGACACTGCTCCGGCGGGTCTTGTTAACTTTCCAGTCTGTGACCTCGACAGGTTCTTCCACGAAGTGGAGCGTGTCGTCAATATGAATCTCGTCGATGGGAATGGCAACGTCAACTTGAGTTGGACTTTTCTTTAGATTGGATACATGAAATGTATCGTGAACGCCATTTAGTTCAGCAGGTAGGTCCAACTTGTATGCTACTGTTCCAATTCTTTCCAGAATTCTGAAAGGACCAATGTAGCGCGGATTTAACTTTCCACGCTTTCCAAAGCGTGCCACCCCCTTCCAGGGTGAAACCTTCAATAACACCATTTCCCCAACTTGGAAATCCACATGTTTCCGGTTTGGATCCGCGTAGGCCTTTTGTCTGTGGCGGGCAGCTTCGATGCGTTTAAGAATTTGTGCGATCTTGTTTGTCGTCTCTTGGACGATTTCGGGACCAGCAAGCTGCCTATCACCTGCGTCAGACCAACATAGTGGTGATCGGCACTTGCGTCCGTATAGGGCCTCAAATGGCGCGACACCAATATTGGTGTGGTAGCTGTTGTTGTACGAAAATTCGACCAAAGGTAAGTGTTTATCCCAGCTACCGCCCAAATCCATAACACATGCCCTCAGCATGTCTTCCAAAGTCTGTATCGTTCGCTCGCTCTGGCCATCAGTTTGCGGATGGAACGCGGTGCTCAGATTCAATTGTGAGCCAAAAGATTCTTGGAAAGATTGCCATATTCTTGACACAAACCTTCCGTCTCTATCAGAGATGATCGAGAGAGGTACTCCATGACGTGCTACGATCTCTCTCATGTATATTTCCGCAAGTTTACTAGTACTGTCTTTCTCCTTGATTGGTAGAAAGTGTGCGGACTTTGTTAGGCGGTCAACTATTACCCAAATCATATCATGGCCTCTTGGCGTTCTTGGCAATTTTGTAACAAAATCCATTGAGATTTGTTCCCATTTCCACTTGGGAATCTCAGGTTGTTGCAGAAGTCCCGAAGGCTTCTGGTATTCCGCCTTGACCTTAGCGCACGTTAAACATTTGCTCACGTAAACAGCAACGTCGCCTTTCATCCTAGGCCACCAATAATAATTTTTGAGATCCTGGTACATCTTATCCGATCCAGGGTGGATAGAGTACCGTGACTTGTGCGCTTCATTGAAAATAACTTCCCTTAATCCACCAAACAGAGGAACCCAAATCCTTTTCTCAAAACATAACGTTCCTTCCTCGTTCGGTACCAAAAGCTTCTCCATCCCACGGAGATATTCTTCTTCAAGATTCCTTTCCTTGAGAGCTTCCTTTTGTGCAGCACGAATGCGCAAGGAAAGATCGGTTCGTATAATCATTTCTAGGGCCCTAACCCTTATGGGCTTGATTCTTTCTTTACGACTTAGGGCATCGGCGACTACATTCGCCTTCCCGGGATGATATTTTATCTCGCAGTCGTAATCGTTCAGCAACTCAACCCATCGTCTTTGCCTCATATTCAACTCCTTCTGGTTGAATATATGTTGTAGGCTCTTGTGATCTGTGAAGATTGTGCACTTTGTACCATACAGGTAGTGTCTCCAGATCTTTAGTGCAAAAACCACTGCGCCAAGCTCTAAATCGTGGGTGGTATAGTTCCTTTCGTGCACTTTCAGTTGGCGTGATGCGTAAGCAATGACCTTTTGGCGTTGCATCAACACACAACCCAATCCTTGACGCGATGCGTCGCAGTATACCACAAAGTCATCAGTACCTTCTGGTAGAGCTAAAATTGGTGCGTTACAAAGCTTATCCTTCAATATCTGAAATGCTTCCTCCTGTTTGATTCCCCAATCAAACTTCTTATCTTTCTGGGTCAGGAGCGTCAACGGTTGAGCGATTTTCGAAAAATCCTCGATGAACCTTCGATAGTAGCCAGCCAAACCCAAGAATTGTCGAATCTCGGTTGGCGTCGTAGGCGTTTCCCAATTCTTGATCGCCTCAATCTTTGTGGGATCAACATGAATTCCATTTCCATTAACTACATGTCCAAGAAACTGGACTTCGCGTAGCCAAAACTCGCACTTAGAGAACTTGGCATACAACTGTTCCTTCTTTAGCAGCTCCAGAATAGCTCTTAGATGCTGTTCGTGTTCAGCCTTTGTCCTTGAATAAATCAAGATGTCGTCGATAAATACAATCACGAACTTGTCCAAGTATGGCTTGCAAACTCTATTCATTAGATCCATGAATACCGCAGGTGCGTTTGTCAAACCAAATGGCATAACGAGGAACTCGTAGTGTCCATAACGAGTTCGGAAGGCTGTTTTCGGGATACTTTCCTCCTGTATCCTTAATTGATGGTATCCAGATCGAAGATCGATCTTAGAGTAAAAGCTTGAACCTTGAAGTTGGTCGAACAGATCATCAATTCTCGGCAGAGGATACCTGTTCTTGATTGTCAGCTTGTTCAATTCTCTGTAGTCAATACACATGCGGAAACTTCCGTCCTTTTTCTTGACAAACAGGACCGGAGCTCCCCAAGGCGAGAAGCTTGGTCGGATAAAACCCTTGTCTAACAACTCTTGAAGTTGTGTCGACAATTCCTGCATCTCAGATGGAGCAAGTCTATAAGGTGCCTTAGCCACAGGCGCGGCGCCTGGAACTAAGTCAATGTGAAACTCCACTTGCCTCTGAGGTGGCAGTCCAGGTAAGTCTTCTGGGAAGACTTCTGGATATTCCCTTACGACAGGGATGTCTTCGATCCTTGGCTCGGCAGCCTTCTTATCCACAATGTGTGCCAGAAAAGCAACACATCCTTTCTGTAAACACTTCCTTGCTTTCAAGCAGCTGATAATCCTTAGCGGTGTGTCACGCTTCTCTCCGTGAACCACAATTGTCTCACCATCATCAGTTGGGATACGAACAACTTTCTCGTGACATACTATCTCAGCCTTGTTTCCGGATAGCCAATCCATTCCTACCACCACGTCGAAGCTTCCCAATTGAACTGGTAGTAGATCCAAAGTAAACTCACGTTCTCCCAATTCTATCACACAACCTCTGATAACTTCGTTGGCTTCAACTAACTTTCCATTAGCTAATTCGATCGAGTAGGGAATGTCTAACTTATTAGCGGCTCACCCAAGCATATTCTTAAATTCTAACGATACGAAGCTATAATCGGCACCAGTATCAAATAAAACGGATGCATAGCGTTGATTGACAGGGAACGTACCAGTAACAACATTTGGATCCTGGCGTGCTTCCCTAGCTTCGAGTTGGAACACTCTACCACGGGCTTGGTTCAATGTTGGGCAATTCTTCTTAAAGTGCCCGATTTCACCGCAGTTATAGCATCCAAGTCTCTGCCCGTTTCCACCAGCTTGATCATTCCCCGGATTACGATTCACTGCGCCCGCTTGGTTAGCGTTGTTGCCATGATTTCTGTTACCTCCAAAATTTCCTTGTGGGCGGTTCCCATTTCCACCACGGTTATCATTCCTATTTCCATATCCTCCCTGGCCTCCGCGACCGGCAGGGACCCAACAAGTATCCTTCAAGTGACCACGTTTCCCACATGCTTCACATACTTTTAGCCCACATTGGCCAGAATGGTGACGCTGGCAGGCATTACACTTGGGCTGGGTGCCCATATATCCCCTTCCTTTCCTTCCACTGCCAGCTGCACCCTGAGCTGGCGTGCTTGGTGCTCCTCTCTTACCATCACCGCTAACACCTTGTTTGAAGTTCGAAAACTTTCTTTTGTTACTTCCTGACGACTCAACATGAGTCTCTTTCTCCTTTGCCTTAACATCACCAAACTTGTTCAGACGAATGGCCTCTTCTGTGAGAGCCACGCTCAAATCAATCGCCTCGGTAATTGTCGCAGGCTTTGATGAGGTTACCATACTTATGATTTGGGGAGCCAAACCCCAAATGAAGCGCTCGATTCGCTTGTATTCCGGTGTAACCATGTAAGGAACCACTTGAGATAAGTCGTGAAACCTCTGGACGTATTCTGCAATCTTTGGTCCATCCATCTTTAAGTGCCAAAATTCAGTCTCCAACCTTTGAATTTCTGCGCGTGAACAGTACTTTTTGCGCATCAGTTCTTTCAATTCGGCCCAAGTCAGTGCGTAGGCGGCAGCTTCGCCTAGAGTTTGTACTTGTAGGTTCCACCAGGATAGGGCTCCATCTAGAAACAGCCCTGAAATGTATGTGACTTGCTGATCCTCTGCGCACTTGCTCATGCGTAAAACAGAATCGGTTTTCTCAGCCCAGCGGGTAAAGGCAACTGCACCTCCTGTGCCATCGAAGTTGACCGGTTTGCAGTCCAAGAACTGCTTGTAGGTGCATCCTGCACGTATGTTAAAACATGTGTTTGGCATTAGCATCATCGCTAAAATCTCCAACTAGTTCATGGTAGGTCCAAATGGCGTGGTATTACCGTGAGGTGGATTGTTATTGCCTTGGTTAACACTTCCGCTCGCTCCTGGCTGAGATGCTGCGTATTGTGCTATGGCAGCTGCAATGACTTGCTGTAGCTCTGCCTCATTAGTAGGCATTGGCGTTGGGCGTTTCGGCGGCATCTTCTAAAAGATGTGTTCACATTGGTCAGGCCATAGCGAAGAGTACGTATATAGTAATAGTAATAGCACGTAATATCTCATGTCATCAATACATCACAAATACCAATCATCCACATCTCATACCATAACAATGCAAATAAGTAATCAAGCGAAACAGATATGATGAGAATACTGCGATTGTCATACATCAAGACCACAGAGTAAGTGTATCAGTACATCATAGTGTCATACAATCATCCATCAACTAGGGGCTACATCACCCCTGTCCAAAAATCATAACAAATCAGTGTCAAATACAACATCAAGTACATGTCAACAAAAGTCAAAGTCATAAAGTGGTCTCCAAAATGTTGTGCAATCCAACAATCGCCGTCTTCTCATCCTCGTCTACCTAATCAGTAACTGGTGAGCTCTATGCAGATGGTGGTGGAGGAGGGGGAAAGTGAGTATAAAACAACCGGCATAACTGGAGCCAGTCCTCCTACTGGGCTCGCTGTGTACGGATAATGGAAGCAACCTGCTGCTCTAACGTAAAGAGACGAGCAGCAAAATCTGGAGGTAATGGTCGAAACGGCTGTAGAGGGGAGGGTGCCTGTCCATGGTACTGACAAGGTGACAACCGAGCTCTCTCGAGCTCCTGTATACGCTGTGTGTGGGACTCATGCTGTGCGACAAAGGACATCAAGACGTCCTCGATAGTGTATCCCCTGTGAAAAGCATGATAGGGGTCAGTGGGTGGCATACCAGAGCCAGGTGCCCAAAGAAATGGCTCGCTAGTGGGGTCGAAAGGTGCCACGTGAAAAGGAGCAACAGCGGGTGGAACAAATGACGTCTGAGGCATGAAAGGGATAGGCATCGGTACATGCCCATCAGGGTGAGCTGAAGAACCCTCTCCAGGCCCTGCTGGAGGTACAAACATAGGAACCTGAAATGAAAAGTCAATATGTGGTGCAACAGGAATCTGTGGAGGAAAAGGTGGAACATCCTCATCAGCCGGTATCCAACCGTGCTGTACGGACTCATCCGGTGGATCCATACGTGCCGCGAACAATGCATGTCCAGGCTCTAGGGGAACGGGATCAAGTAAGGGAGCAACAACAGGGTGAACGGGTGCAAAGTGCTCTATAGGGTGGTCAGCAGGTATATCACCAACGGGTAAAGGAACAATGGGATCAACAGCAACATGATCGCCCTCAATCACAGGAACATCTACAGGGAGATCAGCAACAACAGGCTCAAAAGGGATATCAGCATGTACTGGGTCATGCTCGGGTATAGGGTCTAGAGCGGCTGCCTGCTCAGGAGCAACGGCAGGCTCGAAGTCATCAAAAGCCATCTCAAACTCAAAATCTGGGTCAATAGGATCAAATAGGTCAACAGCGTCTACTGGATCCTCCATAAACTGATCCATCGGAACATACTCTATGTCATGATCAGGGTCGAATCCCGGGGGAAACATAGGGTCGGAATCCCCCTCATCATCATGGTCAAAAGCGAAACCGGGGATAGGGGCAACAGATAATGCCTGATCAGGCTCTGACTCATGAGAGAAGTGCTGTGCACTCTGGACATGTGAGGGTACAGAAGCCACAGACTCAAAGGAGTCCGCGACTGGGGAGTGAACAGGTGACTCCGCGGCAGGAGCATCTGCGATCAATAAGGGATCGGCAGCAGGAAGGGCCTCGCCCTGAGCATCCTCCTCGAAAGGCTCCTCATCAAACATATCGACATCATCCTCCTCATCGTCGATGGGTAAATCGTAAGCTGGGTATGCAGCAAGCGGTATAGGAGCAGGGATCAATGCCAATGGTAGATCCCCGGCGATAGGACCATCTGCGAGCTCGCCAGCACCGTCAGGTAGTGCAAAAGGCTGGAAATCGTCCTCATCTGTGCTAGTGAAGTCGGACGTGTAAACCTCGTGCTCCGATGACTCAATGTCGTCTGAAACGATAGGCCTCGGGCCTGTGGTGCCTGAACCACCAGTGTCTGCAGAATCCATGTGTCTGTAACATATACACAAACATGCACAAATAGTCAATCATAAATCAAGTAATCACATAAGTCACCAAGTAAGGTATCACATAATTCTCCTAGTCTTACTAGCCAATTTCATCCAGTCTACAAGACTGCTCTATCCTTTACTTAAACCAAACCTCGATCCTCCAGATCGATCCTCAGCCCTCCAAGCTGAGCCCTTTCTTCCTAGCCTTGCTAGCCCACTACCTCGGTCACCTAGACCGAGCCTCGATCCTCCAGATCGAGCCTATAATAAACCAACGTGCTTAACTACCTCGATTACCTCGGTCCTCCAGACCGATCCTCAGCCCTCCAAGCTGAGCCTATAAATAAATAAAATGTGCTCAACATTTGTTTGTAAAAAGTTTTGGATCTGGACTTAAGTGGTATGCAGAAAAATGTTTTCGTGAGAGCCCTAGTGATCATAGTCTAGACTCGAGAAAGAATCCTAGTTCGCTATGATCAGAGCTCTGATACCAAGCTGTCACACCCTGGCTTTGCGGAAGCGTGGTTAATTTTGGTGTGACTTCTTAATACCATAGCTTAACCATAACAAGCTATATGAATTAAAAACCATGCAAGTCATCCATTAAGTTTTGAAATTCAAACACAATACCATTGTTTTAACATACAACCATAACCTTGTTCAGTAGACATTACAACTCATAACATAACATAAACGTGGTTTAAGGACTGTGTCTTGTCCAGGAAAGAGACACATCCCCTAAACCCTGATGACTCCATGACAAGTGCAGCGGAAAACGTTCCATACCGTGCCAGATCCGTTTAATTTCTTGAAATACATGTGAGTTGAAAAATCAACAATAATGTTGAGCGAGTTCATGTGCAAGTGAGTAAGTAAAACACTTGTAAGTATAAAAGTTTCCTGGTATGTAGCAGTGTAAGAGGACTTGTGATCACCAATGGTTTGCAAGGCCATTAGCATGTCGTGAAATGCAAGTAGGTAGACACAACCCTAGCCGATTTTTGCGTTGGGTACCAAGTCACTCCAGGTCCGTTCTGTTGGTCCTCCGAGAGGTCCGTTCTGTTGGGCCTAGAGCTGGGCTCGCTACACCCAGATAGATCTACCTCTTAAGTCCCTCGGTGTTCTAACTACCCATTCACATGATCTAAAACCTCCTTACGTTAATCATACCGTGTATAAAGTACTTGTAAACAAAGTAACATGTATTTCACCCCCGCAGTTAAGAAAACTGAAAACAGTTAGAGAAAAGGGGGACATGAACTCACAGTGAATGCGCGTCTCTACCAAGTGTCTCCAATACAGTAAGCTGTGCAACGACCTACAAGTGCTAATTCTATTAGACGGACGGCCGTGCTTTAGCTTTACAGTTTAAGTCTTTGGGAAATAGTTAGACAACTATTTCGTGTTTATGTTCTGTATACACTTGGTAGTTATACTTCTTCCCAAGGATGGGGGATACAATACATGTGCGTAAGTTACGTTTTATTAGTCGTGTGGTAATGTAATTACCGGTGTAACTTATATGTTAATGTGGAAGCGTTCGCAAAGTTTTGGGATCATTAACGCTTGTAAATATTATTTTTACTCTAAAATAATATTTATGTATTTTCACAAAATAATCATAAACAGTGTTGTGACAAAATATATTTATCACGTTAACTTAGTGAAAATCCCACCTCCGAATAGTTAGTAAAATATAGTGCTGGCGAAATTTATGCTTTGAAAATATGTCGAAAAATAGTTCTAACACTTGTTGTGTAAATAAGTCTAAGTGTTAGGTTTTTAGAAAAATTTCGCCAGAGTTTCCTCTGTAACTGGAGGTGGCCACGCTTTCAAGCGTATCATTTTCTTTTAACAAATCAATTCAACAACTTCTTTATTCAATCCAACAATTTCCGACACATCAAACTAGTCGATAAGTATGTAATTTGCATAATCGCATGAACTTGCAGTTTTTCCGAATCTATAGTGTAAATCCCCTTTATATATGTAGATCTTTATATAAAGTAACTTTAATCTTGTAAAAACCTCGTGTTTAGAGAAATCCGACTTTACAACTTCTAGTCACTTTTCCCCAAAAATAATTATTTGTCGGATCTTTTCATTTCACAAGTGTTTACACACTTGTGGTTTATAAAATCATGTTTGTTAGTGTAAGATCCTTTCTTTAAAATACATGGTTTCTTAAATGTGTGGTTCTTTGAAAATACCACTTGCAGATACGTAGATCTGCTAGTTTTAAACATCATTGTACAAGTTAAATCACTTTTACACAAGTAAAATATTTTTACACAAGTTCATGTATCTTGTGTGGTAGAGTTTCGCCTTTTAACCCTTGTGGTAACCAAAAACGAGCTTATGTGAAGATCCATGATCTTACAAAGTCGGGTTAAACGATGATCCGAGCTACCACATCATAGATCGGGTCTCAAAAATCACAAATTCCAAATACTACAACTTTTACACAAGTTGTAAGCTATTAACCACCATTTTAGTATTTTTTTTTTACTAGACTTTAAAGCTTCAAAACGTATGTTATCGACATTTAACCGACAATATTCCTTTTAACCACTTTAGATGAGTGTAAAAACAAGTTTTAAGTGTTATACCTCTAGCTCGGGGCTAGGGAAGATTCTTGATGAAAAATGCGTGGATAAAAGCTAACGAAAGAGGTCCTTCGTGTTCCGCTTGCTCCGAGGCTCCTAATATGCGACTTGTGAAGCTTGTATATACTTGGAATGGAGAGATCAAGATCGAAAATGGATGTGTAGGGGGTGGGGGTTTCGGCCGAGAGCCTTGAGGGAGGGAGAGAGTATGAAATGTGGTGTTTATGGAATGTGATTATCTCATGAGTTTAGGTGTTTACTTATAGGCTAATTAGATGTTATTACCCAATGGGTAATATGTCACATTGATATTAGACAAATCTAGATTATGATAATCTTGGTTGTACAAACATGTCCCCCATACAAGGGGACGGTTAGGGAATGGGGGGGGGGGGTTAGTTCGATCCAAACTAGGTTAGTTAGGAGGTTAGTTATGTTAAATAGGTTAACTAGGTATTTAACTTAGTTAGTTGTATGTTATGTGTTATGACGGGTGTTAGGGTAATCAGAGACCCTAACTGGCTCAGAAAAATATAATTAGTGAAAATAGTAATATTTTCATGTTCCGGGTAAAGTCCGGGTGTCCGGTTGGATAGTAATCCGTTAAAGCGTTACAAAAGCTTTAAAGTGTCGTTATTAACATTTTTAGTGACACAATTTGTTTTCCCGACACTTTAGAAAGTGTCTAGTGTTATTTTCTCATGTTCTGGCACTTTACTAGTCAGCTAGAAGCTGGATTAATTATTAAAGTGCTGTGTTTGGTACTTAAAGTACGTTTTTGGCACATCCGAATCAGTGTATCTTATTCCTAGAGACGCAGTACCACAACCCGTATATCCCTACACTCACTACCAGTGTAGCCAAAATATTTGAGGCTCTTAACAGGCCTTAGAGGCAGTGTCTGCCTGATGCTGGTTATATCAGCATGTTCACTGTGTATCCGTTTAGTGCTACTGTGCTTTTTGTGCATCATGTTTGTCACTAGGGTTCAGCATGTAAATAATGTAGTGACAGCAAATAAGGTATGATGCAAGTAAGTGCATGTATCAGTATGCAGGTAGCAGTTTATCAGCTAGTTCAAACAAGCACAGTAATTAAGCAGTAATTAATCATTAATTAAGTTGTACGGATACCTGGTTTAGTGCGGGTTGTCACATCATCGCTTAGCCCCAACCGAACTGGAAGAACTGTCCAAGCAATTACAAGAACTTTGGAAAAAGGTTTTATTCATCCTAGCTCCTCGCCCTGGGGAGCTTCAGTGTTATTCGTAAGGAAGAAAGACGGTACCTTCAGAATGTGCATCGACTACCGTGAACTCATTAAGGTGACCGTAAAGAATCAATATCCTCTCCCGCGCATTGATGACTTATTCGACCAGTTGCAAGGGTCGAGCTATTACTCCAAGATTGATTTGAGATCGGGATACTATCAGCTGAGAGTCCGAGAGGAAGACGTCTCCAAAACAGCATTCAGAACTCGCTACAGCCATTACGAGTTTCTGGTCATGCCTTTCGGGTTGATGAATCCACCAGCGGTTTTCATGGATCTCATGAACCGAGTATGCATACCCCCCTTAAAGAGGTTTCATCCTCGAAACCTTCTTACATAGTTCATTGAGTTCTAAACTCAATGCGTTTGACCTGAATAATCTCTTATGCATTATTCATACTTTAACCAATTGTTAGTATTACCAGAAAAATTATGGTAATATCTTTTTGGTTACAGAACCCCTACGTACCTCATACGACATAATGTAACTTGAAACAACGTAGTTCCGTTATTTCTACTAGTTTAGTTAACTTAGCGATTTCCACCGCTTTTATATATTATTGAACTCTTGGTGAATCCGTTACCTTGACCCGTTTAAAGGTCTTTAGTGAAATGTTTCACTTTTTTTTTTTTTGCAATAATTTCTTTTGTTTTCAGATTCATTTATTCGGTTCAGTTATACCGAATCCACCGCTTACAAGCAAACCAATTTTTTTATTGACTTGAATTACTGGCCTTATCCGGTCTTACTAACTAGACTTATTAGTCCCGTTACTTTTCACCGCTCGCTTGGTTATAATGTGATTTTACTTCACATTACATTTCCTATCCGTGATCGTGTCACATCGTGTTTAGTTTGTATCAACCTTTCATTTTCGAAAATATCACTTTTCGAATATATCGTCTTGCGCCTATCAGTGTCAAGACTTGAACCTTTCATGCTTACTATTCAAATTCCTATCAGAATTTATGTTTGTAAAAATGTTATTTCTTACTAATACCGAAGTTGTAGTTTTAGGATCTTCTCTTTAACTTTTGTCAATTATCCATACCAGGATATTGACAGTCCATAATTTATTCTTTTACAGTCTTAGTTTTATGCGGGGATTCTCAACCGATTCCCTCGCTTTATCTAATTAACCCGTAGGTTTTATCACTTTGCCTTATAGGCTATTTCATTAGACTTTCACATCTTTAAGGCGAAGTCCTTATAACTTCTTTCTAATCATGACCCGTGGGTCGTTTTAGTCCCGTAGATCTTTCATTTGTTTATAACCCTAAAGGTTTTGTTGATCCCGTAGATCACTCCTTACTCATGTCATTCTTAAAATACATGTTTGGTGTCAAGGCACCCTGTTTTGTTCGAAGAATCGTTTGGTTTCAAGCTTAGGTCCCGTTAACCTTAATTGTAGTTTCATGGCTATAATTGTTTTCTTTCGGACAATTTTCCGATTTTATGACTTCTCACGTCATTTATGCGTCGGTTCTTCTTATGCTTACTGTTATTTGATTTGCATATATTCTTATTTGGTTATATCCCATTACCGGGCTCATTATTCTCTTGCATTTAACGCTACCCTTATCTTGCTAGCGCTCGTTTGTGCCATTCGGCGTTATATTGTATTCAACCTGTTTGACCTATTAATGTGAAATCCATCACTTATAAACAATCAACTTTATTCTTTATTCAACCCATTCGACTTCGAATAGTTGAACATATTTACTCACAATTTCTATATACGAGGTTTTATAGTCATAACTCGTAACCCAAGTCCCTTTGATTTTTCAACCCGCGTTCACGTCTCTTGGTTTACGCATGTGTTTAATTCTTACCCATCAACCGGGTGTTTTACCGAAGTCGTTGTTATTGCAACCCTCCCGGTATGCATTAAGACCTCGCTTCATTTTTTATATTCCGACTTTGCCCTTAAGTTTGACGTTTTACCAAAAACGACCCGTTAAGGGACATATTTGCATTTTCCGGGTTCGAGTGTAAGTACACTCCCTCCCAATACTTGTCTAAATCATTTTACATGCTTGCGTTTTCCGGGTTCGAGTGTAAGTACACTCCCTCCCAATACTTGTCTAAATCATTTTACATGCTTGCGTTTTCTGGGTTCGAGTGTAAGTACACTCCCTCCCAATACTTGTCTAAATCATTTTACATGCTTGCGTTTTCTGGGTTCGAGTGTAAGTACACTCCCTCCCAATACATGTCTAAATCATTTTACATGTTTCTTTGTCCCTTCACTCGGGCTCATTATCCTAATGTAATACGCTTCCGTCACTCGGTTGTGCGTTTACATTATTATCAAATATTTTGCTTATCTGATTCATTTGGGTACTTTTTAATTAGTCCCATTCACCCCGCCCTTACTACATCGGATGTAAACGTGTCCGCCATAAGAAGTTCATGGTATCATATGCCACTACTGTTAGTGCACTATGTCTATTGACTTCGTCTTGTATTGTGTATTAGGATAGGATTATTAGTGCACGAGGTTCGAAAAACTGAGAAATGGTGTTTAAAGTGAAGATTTCGCTTGAAACCTGTTCAAGCGAAATCAACATGATTTGATTTCGCTTCAGGCCAGTTCAAGCGAAATCATCATGTCTATATATAGGTGCACTTGTTAGTTCAGTTAGTACGCGACTTCCGAAAGTGTAACGAAGTGCTGCCGGTTTTCTGTCAAGGTTGTAATCATTGTTAAAGCAATATAAGAGACAGATTAAAGATTTACAAGCTGTGTTCGTGTCTAGTTCTCTGATTCCGCCTTTGAACTGGACTTAAACTCTTCTGATCGACTCAATAGGGTCAAACAACGATCCAACAACTACTTACTTGGCCAGAGTAAGCGATTAACACATGACACACATGACCTTTTTATAGTTTTCACATCACGCCCTATGTAAGTAACGCCTCTATTTGTTTCTCTTGGAAACAATATCCCGAATACATTTTCTATTCGGGTTTTTCCAAGTTTTTAATCTACATATGCAACTTTCAATTTCTACTTATTGGTTGCATGATTATATTTGTGTGATTATTTAAAATGTGCACCTGGTAATGTTTGCCCCGACGGGCGTTCCTTGCCATTAACCTTGTTCGCGGTCGTTACGCGATTTAGTCCTCGGTGAGCATGCTCCTCTTGTCATGCTTCGGACCGTTCCATCATCGTATCCACAATTCCTTTGACTCTCGTCGTCTTCAAACGCGAGTGTCCTTCAATTAAGACATTCACAAAAGTTAGTAACGTCAACTTCAATAATCGCCCGTATTATAATACAAGGCTTTTTCTACTATACGCGTCAACGCGCGTATTTTCGTCAACTATATCAATCGTTTTAATTGGGGTAACGCGTATCACACGATAGCCCTATGTGTTGTTTACAACACTTTAGCATGCTAAGCTATTAACATACTTGTACTTACCGGATTTGCGATCAAGCCTCGAACCGAACACTTTACCCTTTAACCTTGGGCTCTGATTACCAACTTATAACACCCGTTCTTATAAATCAAGGTTTTGCGTATAATTTACGAAAACAATCATGTAATTAAGATTACATATACATCGGAAAAACGGGTTTACTAAAACCTTTTTACAATTTAAAAGTTTAGAACATAATGTAATTAAGTTCGTCAATCAAAAGTAACAACGAAACGTCGTGCGGAAGCTTATTTCTTAATCGTGTTCGGTTCTTCATTGTGCTTGATCGTCCTCCGGTGCTAAAATTTAACCTGAAACTCATAAAACATGAGTTGGATTAGTCATACGTAGCTTAAAACGTATTAGAACGGGTTCGCAATGCAAAATAATTTAAAATAAAAATTTTTCACGAAAATAGCACATGCTCGCGTAGCGCCACTGCCAGTGGCGCTACGCCACTGCCTAATTTCATCAGAACTGTTGCAGCTGGTTGCTGCATATTCCCAGCACGATCTGATTTCACGGAAACGGCCATAACTTCTTCGTTATTGATCCGTTTTACCCGATTCTTTTTCCTACGCGTCCGTAATTTAATTCTCCATCTTATGGAGTTAAAATCCAACATCCTACATAATAAAATTTCAGACTTTTAAGTCTTCGGCTTATCGCCCTTTTACCCAATTTTGACCCGTTTATGCATTTTATCAAACGAACATATTTGTTTGATTCCTACATCACCTACACTTCTTCAAATGGATATTAACTACCATTTTAGGTTCTAATCACAAGTTTATTTCACAATTTAAACCCGTTTTCGCTCGTATGCTTATTTTGACCCGTTAAGGGTAGTTATGCGTTTTAGCCTAGAACTTGTGCCTTTCTTGTGTCGCTGCAAAAGTTCCATATCTAAATAACTACAAATATTCCACCATAACTATTTTGTGGTGGATTTATCATAAAGGACCCCTTTTTTCCAGTTTTTACCCATCGGTTGATCATTTTACGCAAATGACCACTTTTGAGCATTCGACCCGCGAATGTGCATTCCTATGACCTTTATTCATGTCTAATGATTCCATAATCTATATGCAAGTTCCTAAACGACCCCTATGAGTCGTTTGCCCAATATACCCTTCAAGGGTGTTTTGGTCAACTTTAGTCCCTTACTTCACGGCGAAGGACTTTCACTAAATATTTTGACCAAAATTGTATGTTTAACCAAAAAGCTTAATTATACATACCTGGCTCGGGTCAAAGTATTGACCCGTTTACATAACTTTTGCTTTAAATCTTTCTAGTTAAAGCAATGCAAGCTTATGTTATTTCCTGTGATTACAAAACTCAACAAGCGATTGTTAAATGTTATTGTCAAATGGTGTTAACAACACCATTTGACCCATTTAGTCTAATTGACTATTTGTCCGTATGAGATGGTATTTAATTACCATTTCATCCCCTTAAACCTTTTCCGGCTTTCCTTTGAACTTGTTTCACTTAAATCGTTTATATTTATTCGTCACTACATGACTGATTTACCATTTTACCCCTTTTACTATAGTTCATGATTTCTTACCATTTTCCATCATTCCGACTCTCATTGAATCATGTCGGAATATCATGTACCAACCATTTAGTAGCATTCATATCAATACTTGAAATTTAGTAACTTCGCAAATAATGTAAAAGGGGCGTAAGTTCTACTTACCTCGCATCCGAACTGCGCTTTTCCTTTCCTTCTTGATTCGTTTGACCCGCTCCCTCATCAAGCTTCCACCTAGCTTGTTACGCGTCAAACTATCATCATCGTTTTCAAGGTGGTTAGTTTAATCATACTCTAATACGATTATTCCACCTTATGCATTTCATATCAAAATTACTATTTATCGTATTATAGGTCAGTTTGACCTTTTTAAAAGTCAAATGCCCATTAGTATGCTAATTGCATTTTCGAGTTCATCATCTAGTTTAGCATTCTTTAATTACCCGGTAGGCGTTATCTTTAGACCACCGTTTTAACCAAAGTTCTAACCACGTTTTATCACATTTAGAACTCTTTTTAATCACTTTTTGCATAATAGCCAAAACATCACAATTAGGTGTTTTAACTACAAAAATTCTAGTTTCGAGCCTTCTTTGAGGCATTTCAACAAACACTTTAAGGGCAGAAATTTACATGTTTATTTATCAAGTCTCTAGCTTATCTCTTAGCCCTAATTTCACATAAATCAATCATCTTACAAGATTGTTAACTTCTATAATTCTGAAGTCACTTCAAAATTGTCAAATTACACTAGAATATCACCCAATTTCCTAGTGTTTATTAAAATCTACATAACCCATTAATCACCTACAATGGTGTTCATGGATTTTACTAAAATTTCACATGATTTCAACTTGTATTTGTCTAGGGTTTGTCCCTAGACACTATATTGTTCCTAAATCATCATATAACGAACATGCAACCATCAAATTTCAGATTTCTAAGTTTACCTAGAAATCCAACTAGAGGTTTTTCATAAAATTTACATACCTTATGACTCCCCTTTCAATGGGGATCACTAATCCGGGTTCGGATTTCGTTTTAGGGTTGATCTTGACCTTCAATTTGGTGAATTCTTGGAGTTTAGGGTTTGAGCTCTAGAAGCTCTGTGGAAATCGCAGGAACACACGTACGTGTGTGTTTTTGTTGAGTTAATTTTGAT